>OU026098.1:2510000-5010000 GCA_907269075.1 Idaea aversata | reverse complement strand
GCTGTTTAACGAGACGCCTCCACTCCGGGCGTTGTTGGGCTGCCTACTGCACCCAGTAGTCTGGCTCAATTTTGCATCTTTTCATCCTTGTACCTCAAGTATTGCCCACCTGGTTGACGCTTGCCACCTCAAGTATTGCCCACCTGGTTGGAGCTCTGAAAAGAATATGCGCTTGGCTAAAAATTGTAAGAGCTCAACCAAACAAATCACCTACCATCACTGTACAAGCAGCGCCAAATTATCTGTGAAAAAGTCGTCGAATAACGTTTTCCGATAATTTCATTCCAACTTTGGTAGCTCGTATTTAGTTCATAGGGAAGTTTTCATGCATTGCATCTATTGTTAGTGATGTGACCTGAATAATACTGAATACATTTGGGGAGAATACAAACTACAGATTATTTATCATTCGATTGCTCGCTTTCAAATCTGAACGGCCAACAAACTTCCGATCGATTCTGTTGTCTAGAAACCTAGTCGAAACTCAAACGGTAAACACAGCCTCACTATCATCACTATCACTATCATCACTATCACTATCATCACTATCACTATCATCACTATCACTATCATCACTATCACTACATAGTATAAAATAAAGTCACCTTTCGCCGTCCCTATGTCCCTATTTCCCTAGATCTTTAAAACTACGCAACGGATTGGATGCGGTTTTTTTTTTATGGTTAGAGTGATTCAAGAGGAAGGTTTATATGTATAATACATGCATAATATAGCCGTGCGAAGCCGGAGTGGGTCGCTAGTAGTAAATAAGTCAGGATAACGAATGTAGTTTCCGAGAAATTGTAGTTGTTTTGTTGGGTGCAATATTTTTGCCTTCGACCGGAAGAAAAAATATAAATTATTCTGTTCCCTACAGCACCATTTGATTGTATTGACGTAAATTTTTGAACGTAGCGTTCGAATTGATGTTCAAGAAAATGGAAGTCAGCCCTCATAATCGAAAACTCTGTTTGCGACAGACATCGTGCAACACTATGTATAAAATATTTACTTTCGATTTGATTTTGTGTATGATTAACCGACTTAAAAAAAGAGAAGATTCTCCAATTTATTGCGTATTATTTTTATATTTAAAGTTTTATCTGTGTTTTATGTATAACTAGCGACCCGCTCCGGCTTCGCACGGCTATATTATGCATGTATTATGCATAATATAAACCTTCCTCTGGAATCACTCTATCTATTAAAAAAAACCGCATCAAAATTCGTTGCGTAGTTTTAAAGATTTAAGCATACATAGGGATATAGGGACATAGGGACAGAGAAAGCGACTTTGTTTCATACTATCTATATATATAAAAGAGAAAATCACTGACTCACTGACTCACTCACTCATCACGATATCTCAGAAACTACAAGTGCTAGTAGTCTCAAATTTTGCATGGGGGTTCCTTTTATGACATAGGTGCTCACTAAGACGGGATTTTGCGAAATTCTACCCTTAAGGGCGTGAAAAAGGGGGGCAAAGTTTGTATGGGACAACGTGATTCCTTGGTCCAATCTACTTCAAATTTTGCATTAAAATTCTATAAACAGAATTAATGGAACACGTGTTTCGTATTTTATTAAAATTCATCCCCTACCGGGGTTAAAAAGGGGTAGAAAGTTATTTTGGGCGTGATTTGCTTCGAAGTTGTTATCAATACTCTTTAGTGCTTTTGAATAGATTGGTAAGACGTCTCCTCAAGCTGACAGCAGCTGATGTTAACGTAAAACCAAAGAGGTTAAAAACTTCGAATTTTGAACTGAAAAAAAAGGTGTCTTGTCATTTAGTACTGGGAACTTAATAGAAATAGAAATTATGATAATTATGAAAAGCCGTCTTTCGGCAGTCGCGGCTGGATTAAGACTGATGAGCTAATGACGTGTTTAACTAATCAATGGCTGTTGCGGAGGCAGCAGTGTTGCTGAGGCAGCAGTAGTCAGCTTAAGTAGCTACATGTGAGGGGTATAACAGAACGCATCTGCTAAAGGCGTAAAGTAAAATAAATCTAGAGATACAAATTGAATAACATATTGAGTAAAACCATGAGCATAAAAAATAGATATACCTAGGTAGGAGTAAGAAATGAAAATACAATCTATACGAAGTATATACTTATCTATACTAATATTATAAAGCTGAAGAGTTTGTTTGTTTCAACCTAAATCTCAGGAACTTCTGATTCGAATTAAAAAAAATATTTTTGTGTTGGATAGTCCATTTATTGGGGAACGCTACTTTTTATTTTGATATTTCCACGGGATCGACCCTTACGCGGGTGAAACCGCGGGGCGCAGCTATAATATTATAAAGCTGAAGAGTTTGTTTGTTTGTTTGTTTGAACGCGCTAATCTCAGGAACTACTGGTTCGAATTGAAAAAATATTTTTGTGTTGGATAGTCCATTTATAAATAAATAAATAAATATTTCAGGACATATTACACATCGCCATCCAGCCCCAAGCTAAGCAACTTAATGCTTGTGTTATGGGTGCCAGATAACGGATAAACTACTTATATACTTTTTTTTTTTGTAAATATATACATATTATACATATAGGAAACACCCAGAACCAGAAACAAGAATTTATGGTCAGCATAAATACTTGTTCCCGGCGGGAATCGAACCCGCAACCTTCTGCGTCGCGGAAGGCTATAGGCTACTATAGGCTA
Source organism: Idaea aversata (assembly GCA_907269075.1). Lineage (NCBI taxonomy): Eukaryota > Metazoa > Arthropoda > Insecta > Lepidoptera > Geometridae > Idaea > Idaea aversata. Next base: position 5,007,324 of record OU026098.1, on the reverse strand, counting down.
CTATCCCGATATTCCCACGGGATCGGGAGTTACGCGTGTGAAACCGCGGGGTGCAGCTAGTGTAGTGATAAATGGTCATAAAGATCGGGATGGTCGCGACGCGATTCGGTTATGATATAAAATCGCATACAGAATAGTTAAAATCTAATTTACTATTCGTCGAGAGATATTAGATCCTTATAATAGACTAGCGACCCGCGCCGGCTTTGCACGGCTATATTATGCATGCATTATACATATAAACCTTCCTCTTGAATCACTCTATCTATTAAAAAAAACCGCATCAAAATCCGTTGCGTAGTTTTAAAGATTTAAGTATACAAAGGGATATAGGGACAGAGAAACCGACTTTGTTTTTATACTATGTAGTGATAGTGATAGTGATGTCGCAGAGAGTGGAAGTTCGACTTATTACTCAACAGAAACTTTAAGTGGTTTTGGACAAGCTTATCATAGACTCTAACGAACTTATTTTGAGCTATTCTTCCATCTCATTTCACACTAGGTTTGTAACAACGTTCGTGGTTTTCGAAATCAATTTGATTATAATCTCGTTCCAGAGTTAATTAATAATCAAATAGCCTATCTTCCACTTTAATTAAGTTGGAAACCTTTTCCTGTTTCCATTTGATTTAATATCTCGTCTTTAAGGCTTCTGAAAATATTAAGTAAGTAATTTTTATTAGGTAAATATTTAACTTTTAATCCGGTATTTTTTCTAATTAATTTATAGCTAATTGATAGGGAATAAAATCATTTAAAAATTTTGAAAAATAATACCGTTGTCTTTTTATTTGAACTATTACCGAAATTGGAATTAAGTGCTATCAATTATATTTTTATTTTATTTAGTGTAGGTAACATAAAATATTATAACCTATAAACAGAACAACAGGAAGCCAATTAAAGGTTTCACGTACTTATAATGGATTAATTTAATTTACTTTATTTTCGATATTATTTTATTGAAATTAAAGAACAAGCAATTATTGTTAAAGCTGAGAACATAATTTGTGCTCGATTTCATTGAAAATATACCTTAGAATCAAAGTGAAAACTCATCATCTTCCGTATGTGTTTCAAGGTAGAAAAAAGTAGAAGTTAAAATATTTTCCTCGACATTGAATTTGTTTATAGGTCTAATTATCTTTTTTAGAGTTCCTTACCCAAAGGTTAAAAACGGGATCCTTTATTCTGTCACCAGGCTGTATCTCATGAACCGTGATAGCTAGACAGTTGAATTTTTGACGTGACAACGTCTTATAAATTGGTTTGCCGGGTGACACTTCAAGAAACTGCGTTACGCTCCGCTGACGTTATGCGCTCACAATGAGAGCGAGTGAGAGGCACGCGGGCATGGTTAGCCCGCCTAAGAGCGAGAGAGACAGACATAAAAAGTGAAAGGCACACGTCCCTTCCACTCGAGCACAGTTGTTGTCACGTAAAACTTTCGCCCGTATACCGACTTTACAGGCAACCAGTTTTTTTACAAACAATTTTTTTATATTGCCGCTATAACAATAAATACTATAAATAGAAAAAAATGGGACTCCCATACAAAATGGTTTAAAACTCTTTGTGCACGAATCCGAGCGCGCTGTGTTTTTATTTAAGAGTGAGTTTTATTATTTTTTTTACCAGGTAAGGGGGTATTACAAATTCAGAACGAAATATTCAATTAAATTTTCTATAAATGTTAAAGCTCTTTTTAGATCTTATAGAAAAAAAAACATTTTTATTAATTATACATATAAACCATCCTCTTGAATCACTCTATCTATTAAAAAAAAACCGCATCAAAATCCGTTGCCTAGTTTTAAAGATCATAGGGATATAGGGACATACGGACAGAAAAAGCGACTTTGTTTTATACTATGTAGTGATTATCGTATTTTATTAAATTATGTTAATTTTTAGTGATTTTCGTATTACCTAACTTTTAATAAACCCTCAGAACCAACAGTACCTACAACACAAAGAAAACAATATAATAGAAAATTTTACACAAATTATGAACGGTTCATGATTTTTTCCATATCAAAGCCCGACCCAATAACTTTGAAAAACGCACGACTGATTTCAATTATAAAAGCCTTAACAATCCTCTTCAAAATAGATTACGAGCATCTCTTTACTTACAAATATTGTTTTCGTACTCAAAATAAGGGTCTTATCACTAAATCTAAACTATATATTTTTTTAACTATAAGAATTTTTTGTTTGTAACGAATAGGCTCCGAAACTACTCGACCGATTTTGATGAAACTTGGTATGACGATACATTCATTCATTCAGAATAACATAGGCTACTTTTTATCCCGATATTAATCCCTCGGGATCGGGAGTTACGTGGGTAAAACCACGCAGCGCTGCTATTTCAAATAAACTGACCTTTCTTCGACAGTTTTGCTTTAAAAAGATTACAGAAAAATGACATTTTAACCTATGGTAGCCGACATTGATTTTCAACTATTAGTCAACTACAATCTCTAATCAAACAGAGTGAAATGATATTTCGATTATTGATATTTTAGATAGAAAAAGGAAAAGGATAGAAAAAGGAAGAAAAAGTGTAAGTCACTCTATTCGTACCGTTTGTTTTATAATTCTGAATGGCACGAAGCCATCTCACCAACACTGCGTCGCATGACTGTTCGCATCCGATTGTCCAGAGCTTAATTAATACTTTCTCGTGTCGTAATATGCGCGTGCTTTATAGTAGTCTATGGTATGCACCGTGTACAAAATTTAATTTTAGAATTAGCTTTGACAGCAAGTATTAAACTTAGAAAAATGTTTAATCAAAGGGTTAACGAGTTTTTATTGGCGTAGCCGACGTGACGTCACGGTGCGGTCTGAAAGACAGAGCTGCGGGTTTCAGACCGTAAATCACAAAACCGACGCTAACGAAGGATGCGATTAGTTTGGTTTTAATTAACTTTTTATGATTTGTGTTTTACATCGACGAAATGAAATGAGAGAGTAAGCAAACTTGGCCGTTTTGAAAACATATCCCTCTATCCTTGCAACAAAATGTTATCGTGTTTTGTTTCGATCGTCTTTTATTTATTTTTCTATAGTCTTTTATTTATGCTTCGTCTTTTAAACAAAACTGCAACAGAACTAATGAGAACAAATAATCACACTAGTTTGAATCCGGAACTCATGGAACTGTTGCCTTACTCTTCAATTTAATGTCAATACAAGCTCAAGCTCAATTTAATTCTAATACAAGGCCAATGTTGCTGTCATTTGGTACTCTTGAAATTAATTTTGCCGGGATTGTGTTACCCTTGAGATTGTGACGGGATTGTAAATAAGACATGAAGTTAGTAACATACGTCAAAGTCACAGACTAACAAAGGCCGAAATCGAACGAACGAAACTCAGACCATCTAACTAACCTCTATGGAATGAAAGAATAAAACTTACGAAAAAATAAGCAAAATACTATATTATATTAGAATTATTTATTTTAATTGCTATTTTACAATAAAAACTACCATATACTTAACATTTAAATGTATTTACACAAGAATTTAATAAAAAATGAATCATGGCACTATTGCAAATTGTACGGGGACCATCCAACAAGAAAAAAAATATTTCGTCAAAGAGACAAGCCACGTCAAAGTCCTGTCGTAAAAATTATATTGTTTGTTTTGAAATTATTTTGTGATTATTTTATTAAAATCCCTGCGAAATTGAGGTAAGAAAATCTTTTTTTATAATGTAAAATTAAATTGTGTGCATGTTAGTTAATAAATCAAGTGTTATCAAATGAAATGAAATGCCTGCTTTTCATTGTAGAAAAATGGCAAGCCCACGACCTCCCGTATACATTCCTTGAAAGTAAATATTTCCTATTAAAAACCTTTCTTCGTTTTTAGATGGACGTATTACAGCCACATGCATCCCGTGAATGAAGCCTACGCAGGGATGCCAAATCTTTCAGAAAATCTGAAAATGTAAAAAATGTACTCAGCTACAGAAGTTATCAAGCAAATAATGTGTAATGCTGAGCCCGATGGCAGGTTCATAGTAAATAAAATGATTCAAAAGAATTTTACAAACCGTCTTTTATTACGTATTACTTTCTTCTTCAGTTTGTGGAAATTTTACTACAAGTAATGTGTTGAGATGGGGTAGGTGGACTGAATAGGGAACTATGGAGACTGTAGTCCTTCTGTACTCATGTGCTGTGGACTATAGGGACTGTTACGGTGGTAGGCAATGTTCAAAACACGTAAAAAATATTAATTATGTAACCTTGTATTTTGAGCTAATATCATTTGACTTGTTGTAACTGGCATCCAGGGCTCCAAATTCTTGGTACAATTACCTTGGTGATGCCATAGTTCACCATTCGTCTTCGTTCATAGTAGGTAAGGCTTTATCGGTGTAGAGGGCAATCAGACGAAAATTACGTCTTTCTCGTAAATCCATCCTTTTGGCTTCACGGAGGATAACATTGTGCAATATTAAACGAGCCATTATATGTACCTACAGTTTTACTTGAAAATTAAAACTCGCAATTTCAACAAAGTTACCTACACTTTAGTTATTGGGACTATCCGCAATACAAACACAATCAATATATGCAATATTCAGCTGTCAAACAAGCGTCAAAGAGTACCGTTTCTCAATCCCGTAATCCAATCCCAATGGCATTTAGTTCCACTAATTACCACGCAATTCAATTCCAATGTGGCGCTAGTCTTGTTTTCAAGAGTGCCATTTGACATATTTTCGCTTGAGATTGGGATTGGACATTGGGCTTGTAAGTCAAGAGTAAGGCAGCTGGTAAGAAAAAGTTTCTGAAGGCGATTTTTGTTCAAAATTTTAAACATATCAAATTTTATGATTATGTTATAGCCACAGATAGCTTATACCTATTGATATAACTTAAGTTATACTCGCCTGAGGTCAGCGACTCTTTAAATAAATAAATAAATAAATAAATAAATAAATATTTCAGGACATATTACACATCGCCATCCAGCCCCAAGCTAAGCAACTTAATGCTTGTGTTATGGGTGCCAGATAACGGATAAACTACTTATATACTTTTTTTTTTTGTAAATATATACATACTATACATATAGGAAACACCCAGAACCAGAAACAAGAATTTATGGTCAGCATAAATACTTGTTCCCGGCGGGAATCGAACCCGCAACCTTCTGCGTCGCAGTCGGGTGTTCGCCCGACGCGCCACAGAGGTCGTCTTTGAAACATTTGAAAGGAAATTACAAAAATTATCCATTTTATAGGATCAGGAGGTACTTATCATTTATTTCTATAGTTTCTAAAATTTAATGAATATAAGGAAAACTAAAATAAAATAAAATTACAAATAAAAAACATCCTTAAGCGCGTCTCCCCGAGGCATCGTTCTAAGAAGGCCGGCAACATTTCCCCTTTGGATGGCCAGACTGACCCTTTGAGCGAAAAAGCCACCGGCCCTCCGATCACCAGACACCTCGACAAGACGCACGCCGAGGTCCCTAAAAAATGCAGAGGCTACGGGACCCCAAGATCCCAAGGTACTTATTTAACTTGCATATTTAACGACCTTAACAAGGCAAATAATGCAAGCTAATGGCCAAACAAAATTTAATTAGCAGATCCTCAGACAAGATAGTTGAAGAAGAAGTACCTATACTTCTGTAGGATAAAGACTTAGTAAGTCAATTAGTCAAACACATTAAGTACGCTCCTCTCCAAAGTAGGTATTTGTTTGTCCCTGTGGCTGTGGAGACGTCTGGAGCGTGGGGTAGTGAGGCCATCGGGTTTATCCGGGAGATCGGGCGTCGGCTTAGGGCGCGGGGGCTGGATCATCGCTCCGGGGCATTCCTGGCTCAAAGATTAGCTATTGCCATCCAGCGGGGGAATGCAGCTTGTATTCTCGCATCTTTTGTGCCAGGAGTGTCGCGGGGCGGGTTATTTGATTAGATATAAGTTATTTATTTGTAGTTTTTTTTTTTAATTTTAGGATGTTTTTTTATTTTTTTATTTATTTTTTGTATCGATTAAATAAAGGTATTATGACTCTTAAAAAAAAAAAAAAAAAAAAAAAAAAAATTAGTCAAACGAAATGTTATATAATTAAAAAAAGCTTTCGCCTTTTCAACTTTAACAGCGCTTAAAATCTTCTTCAAGTTTATGAATGAAGTCTAAACACTCAGAACCAGAAACTGTTAGCAAGGAAACGATAAAATTTAATATTAGTTTTAAACTTTGAGATACTGACCAATATCTTTCGATATAATTTCCGATCCGAAACACTCGGAAAACCTTTGCAAGCTGTGACAGAGTTTTGGAAGTTACTCGATTAAACACAGTATATTACCAGACTTGTATTTATTTGTAGGATCGTAATGAAAATGAGTTTTAGTTTAAGTGATACTTGTAATAAAATTGGTGAACTCACGAAAACCTTATTAGTAGACTATCAGTAGCGAGGGATTCATACAACCCAATTCCTGTCGAATTTAGACCTTAATGTGGTGTAGCATAATAAACGAGAATTCTTAACACGCACAAAAAATCATTTTTGTTGCTATTGGTGTTTATATCGGCTTACATTTTAATAAATATCACCCCTCGCCACTGTTAAGTACTTAGCCAACTTCAAAAAAAGGAAGACGTTCTTAATTAGTTGCTAATATTTTTTTAATGTATATCTGGCAAACTGACTAATAAAAAGTGTGCTCTTGATCCGTGACAATAAGTGAACCACGCGCATCGTTATCGAAAAACCTTAGTCTTTTGTTTCTCTTTCATTAGCCTATTGTTTCTGTATCGATAGGCTTTTGTTTCTGTTACAATCGTCTTTTGATTCTGTTTCGATCGTCTTTTCTTTCCGTTTCGATCGTCTTTTATTTCTGTTTCGATTGTCTTTTGTTTCTGTTTCGATCGTCTTTTGTTTCTGTTTCGATCGTCTTTTGTTTCTGTTTCGATAGGCTTTTGTTTCAGTTTCGATCGTCTTTTGTTTCTGTTTCGATCGTATTTCTTTCTGTTTCGATAGGCTTTTGTTTCTGTTATGATCGTCCCTTGTTTCAGTTTAGATCGTCTTTTGTTTCTGTTTCGATAGCTATTTGTTTCTGTATCGATTGTCTCTTGTTTCTGTTTCTATAGCCTTTTGTTTCTGTTTCGATAGCCTTTTGTTTCTGTTACGATCGTCTTTTGTTTCTGTATCGATTGTCTCTTGTTTCTGTTTCTATAGCCTTTTGTTTCTGTTTCGATAGCCTTTTGTTTTTGTTTCGATCGTCTATGGTTTTCGCTTCGATCACTCCCCTGCATTAGAGAAGTCGATCTGCTGGTGGATTGAGGAGAAAATAAATATCCATAAATCCACTGTTGGAGCCTCGTCGGTGAATCCTAGGTAGAATGTTTTGTGAAGGAGCCTTTTATCTTTATTCAATTAAGCAGAAATGTTTATAATACATTTGGCTTTTATGCGGTAATTAACCTAAATTGTACCTACGTGATAGCAGATAAACCACTATGTTGTTTATGGGTTGGTTTGAGCAAATTTATATTCGGAAATGGTGGCGATGGTCGACTTTTGGGCGTTTGTGGGAAGCCATTGTTAAGGTCAGTGAGAACAATATGTGCTTTATGGGTATGAGTTTTTGTGAATGGAAGTTTAATTTTAATTGAGGACAGTTTCATTTAAAATCAAATCATTTTAGGTTTTAAAGGGCACCGTTCTTTCGCGTTGCGTTCTTATACTAGTGTTTTTTTTATTACAACATTTTTGAATAGGCGTCAAGTTCGTCTTTTCATTTTGGTCTGTTTGTGGAGGAATTAAGGGGAGACTTTTCCCCAGCAGTGGACAAAAATGGCTGCTTTTTATTAAGTTTTTGCGTTTGCTTGTTTTATTCAATAAAAAAATGTTAAATGCAATATAATTAATCATATCAGTCATTTATTTTCTTCTTTGAGTGTCAGTGTCCAAGCCTCACATCCGTACATGAGTATTGGATGTATTATTGTCTTATATATACGGATTTTTGTACTCCTGCTAAGAAGCTTGGACACTAACACCTTGTTCAGCGCCGCGCTGCATCTCAAGGTGCTCTGGATGCTAATGTCTATCTCCTCCTCCCGAGTGTTGGTATCTGTTATGGTGCAGCCCAGGTACCTAAATTTAGCCACTCCATCGTACGTCGTCTCTCCAACATGAAGGTCCTCTCGCTTAATGCGTGTATTTTTATAGCGCTTCATGTGAAGATATTGAGTCTTTTCCTGGCTAATTACCAGACCCACCAGTCCCGCATCCTCCTCCAAGGTTTTAGCCGCCCTCCGAACCTCTTCGCAGTTTTCACCAAGTAAGGCCAGATCATCCGCATACCCAACCACCCTGTGCCTCTCTCCCTGTGCGTCTCACTGACACTCAAAGAAGAAAATAAACTTCTAGTGGCGGAGCGCAAAATCCTCTGAAAGATATTGGGGAGGACAAGGAGAGAAGACGAATCTTGGAGGATTAAGAAAAATGCCGAAATCGAGGAACTGGTGGCGGAGCCGAATATCATCGGCGAGATCAAGGCGCAGCGTCTTCGCTGGCTTGGTCACCTGGAGCGAATGGGAGAGGATCGCAGTGCTAAGAGAGCATATGTGCGTTGCCCAACCGGTCGAAGGCCGGTGGGGCGGCCCAGGTATCGCTGGAAGGACACGGCGGAAGCTGACCTGCGCGAACTTCAAGTCAACAATTGGCAAGAAATAGCGCAGGACAGGGAGCGATGGAAGACTCTCGTTTCGGAGGCCAAGATCCACTTTGGGTCGCTGAGCCAGCGGAGTAAGTAAGTAAGTATATCAGTCATTATTTCCATAAAATTGTTAGATTGTTAAATTGATAGATGCGTCTCACCTCGTAAAACGTAAGTTCTTTATTAAACCAAGGAAACGACACCAAGTGTTGACAATCGACTTATGGCGGTTGAAGACTTTTATATCTTACGACTTTGTTTTGTAGAAACACAGCGGTAGTGATGAAATAATGAGAAAGTAAAAACTTCTTTATCTTCTTTATAATAAGATAAGTTTTTGTATTACTTCTGATGGAAGTTCCTAATAAAACTAAGAGCGATCGCATAACTTCGAAACTTTCAATATCCGCAATTAATTTTCAAAGCTTGGTTTATTTTTTCCCATATATTTTCACTAGCTTTTGGACACGACTGTGTCAGTGTAGGGTTTGAACTTTCCAAAAGCGTTTTTAGCGGTTTTCTTCGTTATCTGTTTGCCAAATTTTAGCACTATCCGTCTATTAGATAAGGCTGTGATTTGACATGGTGGAAGACTTCAGCAGCGGCTTGTTATCACCCACCAGCCTAAGTCGTATCGCCAAGCGGCTTTCTCCGTTTTCATTCCATAGTCGTCTTTCTACCTGCGTCTCTCGAATGCCCTCGTTTATTTGAAAGTCTTCAAGATGCGAGTGTTTAGTTAACCGTGCTAGATCTTAAATAAAGGCATACCTCGCGCAGCAAATGGTGACCTCTGCGGTAAATCTGCCGTATAGATTACTTCTGCCCTAAGAGACCAAATAACGATTCCATTATCGAGGTCACGCTTTGAAGACGCTATCGTTACCAACTTGATGTGAGATTTTAGAATAAAGGTATACTTTAAGAGTATACGTTCATTGTACGGTTATATGGTCTTATAAATAAATAAATATTGCAGGAAATTCGACACATCGCCATCTAGCCCCAAGTTAAATAACTTGACTTGTATTATGGGTGCTAAACAACGGATATACTACTTATATACTTTTCTTTTGTAAATATATACTTATAATACATATAAACAACCAGACCACAGACATATATCAGACACAGAATCACAGACAACCCTGTGTTTGGCATTCCGGCATGGTGACCATTGTGCCAACTAGGTCGTCGGTAGGTCGGCAGGTAGAAGATTTGAATGTTTACCACAGGGGGAGACTTTCATCACGATCTTCCCACAGGATCAAGAGTAAACGCAGTACTTTATCGATCTTCTTTTGTCGTATGATTAACTAATGGACCTATGGATTAGTCTAACATTTTTTGACAGTTCAGTTTTTTCAATCTAAGAGAATCTTATATTGGATGATTTTCACTGTTTAATGTCTCCGAAGAAAAAGCTATCGAGATAAATTGAACAGCCATCTGAGCTCGACGACAGATGGTGAATATCTCACAGAATCGACGCCACACTGAGTTTTCAACGTGACTAGAAATTTTCGACTGATAAAATTACAGTGTTGCCTACATATCCGAAACGCAGTTGAGCTCTAGAAATCTACTTATCGCTTCGGGACTTCAGCGAAGATCTAGTTAAAAAAACTTCAAGAATAACACTAAGCAAGCTTGAAAAAGTGTCTAATATCAGAGACAAAAAAAATAAGCCTCGGGACTAGGGCGATGACCTAGTAATTTTTTTTCTAGAATAACACTAGGCAAGTGTAAAAAATGTCTAAATATTAGAAACGCCTAAGTAAAAAAGTCTTAGGTATACCTCAGGACTCTGGCGATGATCTAGTAAAAAACTTCTAAAATAATTAAATACTAAGCAAGCGCAAAATGAAGTCTAAAATCATATCTGATATTACGCCTAAGTAAAAAAAAAATCTTACGCTTCGGGACTCTGGCGATAATCTAATGAAAAATCTTCTAGAATAACAAACAAACGTAAAAAAGTGTTTATCGTTTCTTATTATCTGTTCGAAGTGTCAAATGTGCTTTCTACTCGATCGACTTGATCGTGCCTGAATCGTTAAGCAACTTAATGTTTTCTTTTTCATTATCTTTTGGTGATAAAGAGCCTCGTAAAGTGGTGATTGTAGGTAACTTGATGACTTTAACATTTTACTGGAAATTGTATGGCAGTAATATCTATAAACCTAAGAATAGGTAAGGTAAAATCATCTAGGGTAATCGTTTGCATAGGCTTAATTGAGTGTGTCAACCTCGTAAAAATAAAACGCTTTCCTACCGTATTGGGAAGTTTATTTTCGTAATAAACTTGTTTTGTTAGAAATAGGGTTTTCGGCTATCATTAATAATAATGTTTATTGCGTAGATCCATAAATATTTCAATTAAATATTGTCAAAAAATGCCTAATTTTGTCTATTTTTTTAAACTTCATGGTCTTTATGTAGCGTCTTATACTTAGTTTAAAATTATATGTAATAATTATTGTTATCCATAATTAATAAGAAAAATTTACTACTTACTTAGGCATATACTTATCTACTATTCATTACGTATGTACTTACTTTACAAATATATATTAAAAAAGGTAAATGTGTAAATGAAATGCATTGTATTAAAATGGCAGATAGTGCTACGAGCTATAGTCGTAGCATGGTCGTAGCTGTAGAGCCGCGCCCGCGCCTATTTCGGTTCAAATCTAATTCAAAACAAATATTTTGATCATTTAAGTAAATAAGTAAATAATGCTGAACACAGCGCCATCTTGTCCCAAACAAAGTAAAAAGCAATTGAAAATATTTTAATTTCTAATTTGACAACTTCAAAAATACGATATAAACTAATTTAATTTTACTCTAAATAAATTAAAAAAATAAAAATTTGTTCAGGCTAAAATTGTAATGAAAGCAATACATTATTATTACTAAGAAAAGCACACAGTACTCATTTTCCTTCGCATGATTCGAATAAAAACTATTTGTGCACTGTTTGAATTTTAGCCCACGATTTTTGGACCAAATATCGAGGTATCTTCCCCTAGGTCAAAACTGCCCGTAAACATTGAATCTACTAAAATATTAATAACCTAATTATATATGAACAGTTAATTTCGTTAATAATAATTTATTTCCATTCAAACAATCCCATATGAGTATTTACTGGGAAAACGACATAATATTTCAAACGTAACGATCACTCAAAGCTCTTTGAATGTGTACAACACTTTATTACTTTAATATAACGAGATATTGAGGAAAACAAGCAACAAACATACTTTGTTAAAGTGGATTAGGGTCAAAACCAACTGTATAGGTAAAATATACCATAAGTTAATAGAAATAAAATAAATTAAGTTTTTTTATCAATGAATTTAAAAAAAAAACCAATTGGGTTCGGAAGTTATGTGCGTACATTCATTTTAGGAATTTATTGACGTGATAACTTCTTATAAATCGATGAACCCGGCATTTACAAAAAAGTGTGACGTCATGTCACGTTACCGTTACAAGGTAACCATCGTAACGTATTAAAGTATGCAAAATGGTGATGTCAACTATACAAAATAATTCTTAGGACGTATCACGTAAAACTATCGTTAGTAAACCGACTTTACAGACAACAATTTTTTTATTAATAAAAAAGGAATTAACCAATTAGGTTCGGAAATTATGCGCGTACATTCATTTCAGCAATTTCTTTTTATTTATAGGTACAAGGTTATTGGTATAATCATATCATTATCAAGCTGTTTTTTTATTAAGTTACTATCCCTAGGGTTACTTTCGGTGATGTAACGCTTAAACTGACAAAATTATATAACTATTTAATATTAATAACTATACCAACGGCTTATAAGTACCAATAATTTTATTATTATTTATCTATAAATATAAAACTTAAAATTCTAACTACTTACTTTTATAACACAGCTCATATTAAAATTATTCTATATTATTATTAAGCGGTTGAAGGCCTCTCCCGTGCAACTAACCTCAAAATTTTCATAAGTCGTAGAACCAAAGTTGTTTGTTTAGGTGCACAGAAGTGGCGCTCAACCGCTTGCTATATGAATAGCAATAATAGTTAGCCTATGAATAGATTTTACTACGGACAAGGGCATCCTCTCTGAGAGGTTAGGCAGTAATACACCAGGACCTAACGTTCGACTACGTTTCTAATAGCTTGTATGGAGAGAGCTCCCTTTCCCTTTTCCTCTTATTGAACACGTCATGGAAAAAAGACGCAGGCAACTGATTCCATACCCTTGCTGTACAAATAAGAAATGCTTATTGCAAGTGTCTGGGTGGTTGGTGTCACATATCAATTTGCCTGGTTAAAGACGAAAGAAAGCAGATGCCAAAATTATGTCGTATGTGGGTTTGCTGGCCTTCATAACGGTCGGCGAGCAATAGGTGCACAGAAGTGGCGCTCAACCGCTTGCTATATGAATAGCAATAATAGTTAGCCTATGAATAGATTTTACTACGGACAAGGGCATCCTCTCTGAGAGGTTAGGCAGTAATACACCAGGACCTAAATTCATCACGGTTCGAAGACACGGAATATTCGCCAATGAATAATAAATAAAAATATTTGGTAATTTTTCCCCACTTTGGACCTGTATCATCCCCACGGAAAGTTGTACTTACCTGCACTAGCGTGCAAAGTACCAATTTCAGCCCGCTGAAGGACGCGTTTAATTGGTTTTTTTAATGAAAAATGAGCATAAACATCTATTTTTTTATATGTACTTAAGAGATATATCGAATAAATCTTTTATTTTGATACAAACCACGTGTGGCGGCGCTGGAGTGTCTAATTGTATTTGCATAGACGCAGTTTTTTTGTAAATATCCTTTAATCGAAAATTAAAAAAAAAGCTAATATTAAAAACTCACCGTGAAAGGAACAGAGGCCATAATGCCTATAAGAAATTGACGAAGAAATAATAACCATTATATTTCTGTTTACTTTCGAAAACGAATTTTCAAGTCAAGAAGAAATCGTTTAGGGTTCAAACAGTCCATATAGACTTTTAATCGGCCGATATAGCTCACATTTAGTGGATAAGGCAATTTCAATTAGCTTTTTTTTTTCAAATGAAAGGTCAGCGTTTAACCATTACCTATAACATCTGCCTGATGGTAGGTGATGATGCAGTTTAAGTTGCAGCAAGCTTTCTTATAAGATACCTATTCACTCGCGACTTTAAGGTGAAAAGGTACCTGCGCTCTCTCCATACAAACGTAGTCGACTGTTTCCTCCCTGGATAACGACACTAGCACAAATTTTTTTGTGCCTTAAAACCTATAACTGCCATGACTATTCTATTTTTTGTTTTTTTTTTTCATTTTCTAATTATCATAGAAATTTAGATCAAAAAAATAAAAAATCGCAAAAAAATAGGGACTGCCCCTGTTTTTGGGGGATTTATAACTACCATGACCATGCGGTCGTGGTAGTTATAAATATTATGCACCAAAAATTTTGGCTCTAGTTCATTATCCAGGGAGAAAACAGTCGACTACGTTTCTAATAGCTTGTATGGAGAGAGCTCCCTTTCCCCAGGTACCCTTTCCTCTTATTGAACACGTCATGGAAAAAAGACGCAGGCAACTGATTCCATACTCTTGCTGTACAAATAAGAAATGCTTATTGCAAGTGTCTGGGTGGTTGGTGTCACATATCAATTTGCCTGGTTAAAGACGAAAGAAAGCAGATGCCAAAATTATGTCGTATGTGGGTTTGCTGGCCTTCATAACGGTCGGCGAGCAATCGGGCGATAGTAAAATCTATAGTGTGTTTTCAGACTTTTCACCCTAAAGAAAATTTCTCTGAATAAGTTATGTGAGGGCATTCGACGGTACTTCTTACTTCATTGTTAGCTTATTAAGAGTTGAGAGTTTCTTAATAAAGTTTCACAGTCGTTTTGGTTAAGTGTTTTTTTTTTTGCTTTTTACCAATTCGGAGTATTGTATGAAGAAACATGTTTGTTTGTGAAGTAGTACTTGTAAGTAGGTAATTAATTAATTTGTGAAAACGATTGAACTTTTTGCAGTAGTATTTAGGTACTCGTACTTACTTTTAAAATGAAGTACCTAATTGGACTCTAACGCAGCTTATAAAATTTGGCTCTTAAAATTTTCTGATTGTTAGTCGAACCATGTGGTCACAAAGTTCAATGGTTTAGGTGCGTGATTCTGTCATTGAACAACAGCCCAATATAACCGCAATGCCTTAAACGTAAGAAGCCATTTTGTAACATGTCATCTCTTAGGTACGTTTCTTCTCTGCGACAAGCCACAATCAACAACAAAGTTAATGAAACACATACTAGAGCTATCTCTCTAGTTTATTAAACCTAGGTAATAGAAACCTTATTAAAATTTAATCTAAGTATAGTGTCGCATATATACAAATAAATATAATATAAGCTGCAATGTGGTTTAAACATGAAACAGAATTTTACCACTTGCAATTAGTAAATCTGGCGCCAACAAAATATTCGTTGTGATGAAAATGCATGCGGCATTTTCATCAAATTAATTGGAAAAGTATGATAGTTTCCTTCTTCTTCTTGTATACCTAGTGGTGTGACTTACCTATTGTTAAAGTTTTCAGATCATCTTAAGGCCTCTAACTTGACCTAACGACTGCTCCTAGAGGTAGCAAACGGGACCAACGGCTTAACGTGCCTTCCGAAGCACGGAGGGGCTCACGAAAACACATATTTGCCACACTACTAATTGGCGTACCATCGAAGTAATGACCGCGCCAGGCGTCGCTTAACCCGCACGACCGTAAAAGATCAGCGAGCATCGCTTAGCTGTGAGCCTCCGCACATATACACAGTTTCCTAATAGGCCATAGATAGATAACAACGACCATAGATTATAAGTTAAGCTACAAATATAGATATTAAATTAAAATTTTAAATTCTTCATTATTCTAAACCAAGAAATATTTACCAAAGCAATAACAATTGGGTACAGAATATCTAGATCTGTCAATATAAAATTCCATCAAGAATGCCGCCCGGTTCAATAATCGACCCGACGAGATTCTAGACGGATAAATGGCAATTCCAAAGACAATTTGTCTTGGTCTCGATCTCCTTCAATGTTGGTGACTAGGTTTTTTCTTTGTGTGTTATTGGTTATTGCGATTCTTATTTTTCTAACATTTTGTGAAAGATAGTCAACAATGAGAACGGTGTTGGCTTAATGGTTATAGATACCTCTACTTTCATTCTGAAGGTCGTGGGTTCAAATTCCGGCCGATCGTGCACCAATGCATTTTTCTTAAGAAAAAATTGACATTGCTCTTACGGTGAAGGAAAACATCGTGATGAAACCCGCGGCTTAGTTGGCTCCAGAAGTATTGACAAGTTCTATACTCTGGACATGGTCGACTAAGCTGAGAGGGTAGTAGGTACTGGGCAAGCCTACTCCATCCTCACGTAAAAAGGACCCAATTACAAAGGGTCTAATTGCGGTAAACAGCCCGTATACAAGTACAAGTAGTCAACAATGTTAACTTTAACGCGATGTAGTCATAGCGAAATTTAGTATTATAGCGATATTGTATTTATCGTATCAAGATTTAGTAATAAAGCTTCTAACCCAATGTAACTTTGTCTTCGCTAAATTGATCTGTGTTGGTTATGCGTAACTACACGACAGGGGCGGCGCATTATATTTGTCAATGTGTGCGTTGCTACCCTCTGTCTTTTTCTGACTGTACAGTGAATCTAATCAATGAAAACTGCAGGGGCTCGTCGCATTCAGGAGAGCACGCGGGACAGGAAAGTGTTCTGCGGCTAGCAGTTACTATTTATTCAAATATTACTACACCATCAAGCAAGATTTTTAAGCCCTGCTTGAGTTGAAAACATTCTAATAGTAGCTGTTTTAGAACTCTACGATGGGTTTGCACTTAGGCTTGTTGCCGACTACACCTATAATATAATCTTCTTTTTCCTTATACCACTATGTGTAGTAGGCACAATACGTTGTCTTACTCCACTCTACTCTATTCCCCTTCAAGTCTATTCCCCGAATAGAAATATATGCGCTTCAATGAAACCGAATAGTAACGTAAAGGAACTAAATGCCACTACTAATGTTCAAAAAAGTAAAATAACAACGTTCAGGTGACTATAACATTACCATTTGGCCTTAGTATCACTTTTACAATAATTATAATAGTTCAAAAGTGCTGCAACTAAAGCTGCTATAGAAACACTATATCACTGAATAGAAAAATAAGTGCACCTTAGAGCGCCATTCTCATACAATTGGGGGTTGTGTAAAAGTTCCGTAGTCTTTTATAGAGCCGACCACCAAATGGTTTTGACGCGATAACGTTTTATAAATTGGTGAACACCTGCAATCTCAAAAAAGTGTGACGTCACGCGTCGTTACTGGAACGCCTCATGTTATTGACAAGGTAACTATAGCAACGTTTTATCGTTGCCATGGTTACCATCAATGTTTTCTTATGACGTTATCACGTAAAATTATCGTCCGGAAACAGACTTTACAGACAACCATTTTTTTTTTTGAAAACGTTCTATTTGCTGTTAAACAAAAGGCTTGTGCTGGTACTTTCAAGTCCTGCACTCTTCTGGTGACATGAGTATTCTCTCTTTTCATGACATGACCAACGTTTAGACATAACTATTGATGTATTTAAAATAAAATTCTAGAAAGTGATAAATATGGTGTACACTGACTGCGCACTAAAACGCGAATGAAGATGTCAGTACCAACTGGGGTTGCCACAAGATAAACATATACCCAGTGTCAAATTTAAAAAATATTATTTTTATACAATTATCTCAACTATAGTGTGTATGACTAGGTACAAGCCGCGTTGCTGCATGTTAACACTAATGTCGAGGACGAAGCAAGTATAATTAAGTCTATGGGTTTCGGTTTTAATCTATTATCAGTTTATAAACTGTTATATCTATATGCTCAAAGCGATTATAGCATAGTCAATATTATTCATCGAACAAATTAAATTCCATGACACAATAGAGACGTCCGTTTGGGCATTCCATTTATCGATATTAATCATTCGATATGACAAATTTAATATCATTTTGTGGTCGTCTTTCAAGGAATATTAATGATGTATTCGGTTTTCGTCTTTATTTTTGGAAATAAGTTTTGAATACCTAGGAAGATATGTGTTCTATTTAGAAAATATGCTCTATATTTAAGTTAAAATAAATCGCCAACTCCCTTTTCGTATTTTTGTTTTGAGATTTCGTATAATTTGTTTTTTGAAGTTAAAGGACCTTGTTATTTGTTGAGGACAGTTTTTATTTTCAAAAACAGCTATTTTCCTCAACCTCAATATTTAAAAATAAGTTAATTTTTTTTCAAAAATTTCTAATTAAACTAGCTGTCCCGGCAAACGTTGTTTTGCTATTTACAAAAAAAAACAAAAAAAAAAAATAGATGTTGGCCGATTCTCAGACCTACTGAATATGCTCACAAAATTTCATGAGAATCGGCCAAGCCGTTTCGGAGGAGTTCAAGTTCGAACCCCGTGACATGAGAATTTTATATATATAGAGATAAATTTAAAGGTTTTGAACAAACCCCTTTCGTATTAAAACACATTGTTTACTTAAGTATTTCATTTAGGTACTTGTATTTACTGAAATAAACTTTTCGATTCAAATTAAAATAAATTAAATATTGCAAGACATTCCACATATCGCCATCTAACCCAAAGCTAAGTAACTAGACTTGTGTTATGGGTGCTAGATAACTGATATACTACTAATATACTTTTCTTTTGTAAATATATACATATAAAACATAGAAACAACCAGACCACAGACAAATATCTAAGCATAAATACATGTCTGAGGCGGGAATCGAACCCGCAACCCTGTGTTTGGCAGTCCAGCATGGTGACCTTTGTGCCAACTGGGTCGTCCCAAAATTGAATTTAATCTGTCAATTCTCATTCCAGGAATTAAAAATTACGTAAATTTAAAAATTCACACGCCTGTATAACTTAACAAGTACGAATAAAACTTTGCATTAAGGTTCCGCTGGTCGATCGTGTTTCCATACAAATGAATTTAGAGTGTTATCCATTTATTCTTTATGGAATTTGAAAAAACAAAAGTTAAATCTACATAATAAGTCTATATCTAGCCCATGTAGGCGACGAAATAGACAAATTATATTTATTTCTATTAAATTAAATATAATTTGTCTATTTCGTCGCCTACATGGGACAAATTATATTTATTTATATTAAATTAAATATAATTTGTCTATTTCGTCGCCTACATGGGCTAGATATAGACTTGTTATGTAGATTTAACTTTTGTTTTTTCAAATTCCATAAAGAATAAATGGATAACACTCTAAATTCATTTGTATGGAAAACACGATCGACCAGCGGAACCTTAACACAGAATATATGAAACGAAAGTTCGTTAAAACAAAGTTGTTTCATGGATAATTAATACAAGTCTACAAATTAAATTTAATACTGCTTGTAATTACGAGCGTACAATTTTCTGCTCAACGTCTATGTAAAAAAGTAATTGAATTTGTAAGGAACCATTAAAAACGTATTTCATATTGGTACTTCTAATCATCATTAATTTTAATGTTTACTTAAGTTAAACGTTACGGACTTTCCTATTTTGTGACCGTATTTTACGATTCTTAAGTGAGTACATATTATATTAAAAAGAAATTGTAGTAGGATATGATCCCTGTATAGAACGGTGTAGTGCGTTCTATACAGGGATCCTATCCTACTACATTTTCTTTTAAATATAGGTATGAACTAATATATGTACGAGGGTTTAATGGATGAAAAGTATTTTATATTAAATTAAGTAGGTCAATAAATTTATTGCAAACGGGTTGACTAAAATATTTTAGTCCAGACTATTAGTTCAAGTTAAAAATGAAAATAGCTCAACAGACTATTTTCATTTTTAACTTAGATTATATTATAACTCTTTTTATTTGCAACTGTAAGAAGCTCATATAAAAAAAAACTCGTAATAAGGTTTTAGGTTTTATTTTTTAACAGACTTCAAAAAAAGGAGGAGGTTCTGTACTCATAAATTTGACCTAATTTTTTACTTAGGTATTTGTAACATAATAACAGTGTTTTGAGTGTTCGTTTTTAGGGTTCCGTACCCAAAGGGTAAAAACGGTACCTTATTACTAAGGGCGTGTTCAGATGACACGCGTGGACCACGCGCCCGCCACGCGCTTTACACGCGTTGACATTTGTTCTATATATAATTTGAGTCTTATGACACATCAATAGATCTCAAATTGCATTTCTGCAAGCGGGCGCGGGGCGGGCGCGGGGCGGGCGCGGAGCGTGAGCGGGTGGACTTGGATAAATGCAATTGTGATCTATTGATATGTCATAAGACTCAAATTATATATAGAACAAATGTCAAAGCGTGGTCAACGCGTGGTCAACGCGTGTGAAGCGCGTGGCGGGCGCGTGTGAAGCGCGTGGCGGGCGCGTATGAAGCGCGTGGCGGGCGCGTGTGAAGCGTGTGGCGGGCGCGTGGTCCACGCGTGTCATCTGAACACGCCCTAAGACTTCTCTGTCCGTCTGTCAACTGGACTAGTTGATAACGATAAGTGACACAGGCAAGAAGCAGTAATTATTTATAACGTAACTAGATGCGATCTGCGGTTTCACCCGCGTATGTCCCGATCCCGTGGGGATATCGTGATAAAAAGTAGTCTAGGTATTACTTCAGGTGTCTAGCTATATACATACTGAATTTCATCGCAATCGGTCTAGTAGTTTTTGCGTGAAAGTACAACAAACATACACACAAAGTTTCACATTTATAAAATTAGTAGGATAGTAGACCATGGATTTTTTGCACATAAAGTAGACTTAAAAGTAAATGATACTGCACACCCCGTACACTGCATGTAAAAAAAAAATCAAAAAAACCTAGTTATATCCGGTAATCCCTAGACTCAATTAAAACTTCAGTGCATACATTTACAGTCGGAGTACAGATAAACGTAGTTGAGACAATTAATAGTAGTTAACATTGTTCAATGTTAGTTGTCCGGAATAATTGGTTAGGGATGAACTACCGGGTTTGTAATTGTTGTTTTATGACGTTTGTTTTCATGTCCTACTTGTGGGTTACCCGTTGTCCTAGCTGAACGATAAACGGAGCAACGCAACGTGACGCGATGCGACGCGATATGCAGGTTAAAAACTAACCCCCGACACAAAAACGACGGGGTGTTATAAGTTTGACGTGTCTATGTGTGTGGCTGTCTGTGGCATTGTAGCTCCCGAGCGGTCCCCCGACGGGACCATATTTAATAAAAAAAAAATCAAATGTACTTACGTAGGGTCATAATTTCGAGGTTATTTTTTTCTTTTTGTAGGGCTTCACGTTTATACCTTTTGGTCTATTTGTGGCTTTTTCTTTTCATAGTTTATTTTTTGCTTTTTTTTTTAGGCTTTTTACGTTCATATCATACTATTTTTATTTAAATGGAGCTTCTGAGTCATTTCCTAAGCTAGAAGAGATATTGAAAAATACTGAAAGAAGATTCGTGTCCGGTTTGACAAAAATTAAAACTACATCATTAGATTTTTATCGTTATCAGTTATAGTTTCGGAAGTGACCCCAAAGGCGCCCACTTAAAAAACTTAAATTTAAAATTTAAAAAACACCTGACTTTTATCTCCCATATCTTTCAGACGGCTGAACTGATTTCGATCAAACATACCTAAAAACACTCTCGACCAATTCAACTTTCGAACAAAAAAACAAAATCGGTTCATCCGTTCGGGAGCTACGATGCCACAGACAGCCACACACACAGACACGTCAAACTTATAACACCCCAACTTTCGAACAAAAAAACAAAATCGGTTCATCCGTTCGGAAGCTACGATGCCACACACAGACACGTCAAACTTATAACACCCTGTCGTTTTTGCGTCGGGGGCTTAAATAAATAAATATTACAAGACATTACACACAGCTTGTGTTATGTTTCCCAGACAATGGATAGAATATTTATGTACCTACTTTTATTTTCTAAGTACGTATACATAATATACCTACATACAGAAACACCAAGGCCACATAATATATCTGTTTACAAAAAGAAATATCACTTTGCGCGACTAGGCCTTAGGTCCCGCGTCTCTTTAAAAAAGTTTATTTTTATAAAGAAGTCACAAATCGCGGTACCCAAGTATAATTACCATAAATCTTAAAAATGACGCCTATCAGGAAAAAAACGTTTTTAAGTCGAGAAATAAGTCCTACGAAAACGCTCTCCGGCACATAAAATACGTAACGAAGATTATTAATGTGGTATAGGACTCGAAGGAGCTTATTAACTTTGTAATTAATGTTTGCACTTATCTTACGTTGAATCTTAAGTAATTTAAGTAAGTAAGTACTTAACAGGTATGAATTTCAATTTTAAATATACTTAGCTCTGAGTATAAGAACAGCGGGCCGATCGCCGTATTCTTGTGCAGCGCGTCTTGACTGCGTTTGCGTCATAACTTTAGATTTTGTATTGCCCTAATTTCTTAAGACGCACACGTCACAAAAACCGAAACGTCGCGCGCTCGCCGTATTGCGCTAAATTTTGACGTGACATAAATGTCACATTAATAATAATTGTCACCTAGGAAGATTAGTCAAAAAATTTCGTATGGCAACAGCTTGTTTCACGCGTAGGATGCGCGTAGGTGAAGTAGACGTGCAGTTAAAGTAACGGTTACGCGTAGCTTCATTTTACGGCAATACTGATTATTGTTTGCGTGCACTTGACGTATACGTCAACTGGACGTGCACTCGACTAATGCGTCATAAGTTACGGTGATCGGGGGGCTGTTTATCTACACGCGTGATGGTTAAAAATTAAACCAAACATTTTCAATACGAAAATAACGAATTTCCATTGATTTATTATACCATGTTTGTTTCCAGGAATTAATCTCCGTCAGCAAGACTATCGATTAATATGTATAAAAATTATAGAAAATAACTTTTTTACAAAATTAACAGGTGAGATTCCTCGCTAGGTTAACATTTTCTAAGAATCTATCGATATTATGCAGTTTTAATTTTTGTCAAATTGGGCAAACAACTTTTTTCAGCCTTTTTCACTGTTACAGTTTAGGAAATTACTCTGAAGGTCCATAAAACAATCACCCTGTATACGCGACGAATGGAGAACCTCCTATTTTTTAAATCGGTTAAATAACCCTTAAGGGTCATCCCCTAAAAGCCCTTTATCTCTTACTTTAGGTATTAGGTACCTAATTTTCTTGGCCTACGTTTGTGCTCTATTTAGTTCTTTGGGTGTAAAATCTAAAACTGACGAGATCTCATCGTATCCATCAAGACTGTCAGTCTGTTAGTCCGTTTATCTCATCATCACACCCACAGATCAGTCACACCCTTGTTGTTTCAGTATTGTAGCTATCATAGAGATTCAAATTATAGTAGAATAGAGTACACATAAAAAGGATTGATAAAACACCACTACGTTGAAATAAACGTTGTAGTGTTTTCGTCTCATTGCAAAGACAAATAAATATTGGTTCGTTTTGAAGACACACACATCCTGACTTTACGACGATTTAATGTAATATCAAGCAACGGATTAAAAAAAAAATTGACAGTGACATAAAGCTACATACAATTATATTATAATTTTTTTGTTTTAGTTCTTTATTGGTTAGTGTTTTGACTAAATAGCAATTTGTAGCCTGAGTTTTTCTGATATTATGTAAAAAAAAACGTTTTTTTTTCTCGGCGGTCTTCTTTATAGTGTAGGTGTTTATGTACTGTGTAAAAAATCTTTATAACACAAGCAAAGTTGCTAAGCTTAGGGCTAGTTGGTGCTGTGTGATTCCTGTGATATTTATTTATTTTTTATACTTATTTTTATACTATATCTCTTAATAGTATCATATTTGTCGTATTTCAAAGTAAAGCTTTGATTATTATTTAAATAGACTGGAATGTCCTCTCTAAACTCTACTGAAGTATTTAATCTCTTTTGTGCCTACCAATCGTATTTGAATAGGTGTATAGCAACTATAGTTATAGTTATAGGTGCCTGTGTGAAAGCCTTTGTTACGATATCTGTCATATTGTTCTAAGATTTAACGTTAAATGCTTTGACGTAAATGGTATACCTATGTACTTAATTATCTTGTAATGATTTACTTCTAACTGATACCTTGCTATATTCCGTAAGATCAACTTTTCTGTTTAAGTATCTATTGTTTATCTATGTAAGAAACTCATTCATTCATTACAAACACAAATCAAAAATCACATCAACTTAAATTAGTAACACAAATCTATACTAATCTATACTAATATTATAAAGCTGAAGAGTTTGATTGTTTGTTTGAACGCGCTAATCTCAGGAACTACTGGTTCGAATTGAACAATTCTTTTTTTGTTGGATAGTCCATTTATCGAGGAAGGCTATAGGCTACTTTTCATTTTGATATTTCCACGAGATCGGGAGTTACGCGGGTGAAACCGTGGAGCGCTGCTAGTAAAAAATATAATCAACACAAAAAAAATTCGCCAAACAATACCCCCACCCAGAATTCCAGTTTCAGTTACCATTTAGTTTATCCATGTTGAAATGTAAATCTAGCTCTTTTTTTTTGTTTTTTTTTTTCATTGTACCAAACCTTTTCAAAAAGTTTTCCTACTTACCACTTGTACCTACGTACAGTGTACACCCTCAATCTCAGTACCCATCCTCCTCATGTATATATTTGCAGCATTTGACGGAGACTGGCTAAAATTAAATGAATAAATAAAATAAATATAGGCCCCAAGCTAAGTAACTAGACTTGTGTTATGGGTGCTTCACAACGGATATACTACTTATATACTTATTTTTGTAAATATATCTTCTGATACATAGAAACAACCAGACCACGGACAACTATCTAATCATAAGTACTTGTCTGAGGCGGGAATCGAAGCCGCAACCCTGTGTTTGGCCGTCCGGCATGGTGACTATTGTGCCAACTGGGTTGTCAATTTGGAAACATATAAATCCCATTGTAACGTTTTAAAAACTAAATTAGAATGTGTGTGCTCATCAATGAGAAGAAGCCACAAGAAAAGCGTTACTTATAGTCTCACGAAAATCGGATAAACAGTAATAAAGTCTCCTTAAGAGGAAAGGGTACCGGCGCTCTCTCTATACAAATGTAGTCGACTGTTTTCTCCCTGGATAATGACACTACAGCAAATATTTTTGTTGCATAATACTTATAACTGCCATGACCAATAACCCTGCCCCTATGTTTTTTTTTTTTTAATTTTTTTGTTTTTTAAATCCTTATTTCTATGATAATTAGAAAATGAAAAAAAACCAAGACATAGGGGCATAGTCATGGCAGTTATAGGTTTAATGCAACAAAAATATTTGCTCTAGTGTCATTATCCAGGGAGGAAACCGTCGATTAGGTTTGTATGGAGAAAGCGCCGGTACCCTTAAACACCTTAAAAACATAACACAATGAATTCCTACAAATGACACCACGATTCGATCACAATTGACTATCGGTTACCATATAGGTTTCACGTCACGACCATTGCTTTAGTTATTGTTCTGAGCGACCACTATCTCCAGTTAATGCAACATGACAGTTAACTGACAGTAACTAGAAATGTCTTCAAGCTGAGTTAAATTGTAAATGCCGCTGACAACTAATTTGGTATCTGACTTGTACTTGTGTAAGGGCTGTTTTTTCTACTAGACTTATATATTTGGGTCCTTTTGGCGTGACAATGGAGTTGGTTACCCTAGCACATACTATCTTCTCAACTAAATAGACCGTGTTCAGACTAAAGAACTTGTCAATACTTCTGGAGCCAACATAGCCGCGGGTTTAATCACGACATTTTCCGTCACCGTTAGAGCAATGTTATTTAGCGCACACAAATTCTTCTTAAGAAAAATCTTTTACTGCACGGCCGGGATTCGACCCCACGACCTCCGGATTGAAAGTCGAGGTATCTACCACAAGGCCAACGTCGCTCCTGTCGTTTTTTTTTTAAATATTATGTAACTTAAAAAATACCGGTACTGTCGCTTAAGCCTACTTTAATATAACCTTATAACTATTTATACATAAATCAAAAACACTAAAACTGAAATCTAAATACTGAATAAAAAATATCATACATACATACATACATAAACAAACAACAACACAATGAACTTGTTTTAATTTTTTTTTTTAATTTTTGAAGTGAAAACTTCTTATGGCGCGTTGGGCACTTTTGTGGGTGAGCATTTTCAGCCGTTCTCGCGACAGACGACAGATTTTCTCGCGACAGATGAGATTTTATACAGATATACAGTTTTTTAATTTGGCTGTGAGTGTATTAAGACGTACATATGGTATTTTTTAACGGACGACTATTGACGGACGACAAATGTCGGACGACTATTTGTCGGACGACTATTGACGGACGACAAATGTCGGACGACTATATGTCGGACGACTATTGACGGACGACAAATGTCGGACGACAAATAGTCGTCCGACTATTTTTTATTTTTTTCATCTAAAACTCTTTTTGCGTATGTTCTCGCGACAGATGAGATTTTACACAGATATACAGTTTTCACTTCTGCCTGCACTCCCGGAGTGCGTTTTTAACCTATTTTTTGTTTTTTTTAATCCTTTTTTTATTCTTCAGTCTCTAATTTTTTTTTAATTAATCGCTCCTGTCGTAAGTTGTCAACAAATCAGTGAATGGTTCGCTTCAAATGTGAGCTCTATATAGCTAGCACGTTCCCTAATTAGATCAATTCCTGAGGATTGGTTACGCTTTGTAATAGAAAATCTATCGAAGGAGGTCGTAAAGTCGGTTTAATTAAGATTCTACTTCGAAGTTTGAGGTTTATTGATTTCAGAAATACTGAACAGCGATTTGTTGAAAACAGCGACAGTTTTCTGCTGTGTAAAGCTATTGTACTGTGATTAATTAATTTGTCGAAACTGGTATCGGATTCTCTGATGTGGCGAGCTTTTAATTAACGTGAATATACCTACAACCAATCTTAAACCTGATTCAAAATAGCAATGAATAAACTGGAAAAGTTCTTATTATACCATAAGGAAGATCTCAATCTGCTGTTAGTCGGGCTGAAACGTGTATGATTATATTCTAATTGTTATAATTAAACCGTATGAAGGTAAATCGCTACATAGTATAAAACAAAGTCGCTTTCTCTGTCCCTATATCCCTATGTATGCTTAAATCTTTAAAACTACGCAACGGATTTTGATGCGGTTTTTTTAACAGATAGAGTGATTCAAGAGGAAGGTATATAATAATATCTATAATACATGCATAATATAGCCGTGCAAAGCCGGGGCGGGTCGCTAGTAAATAAATAAAAATAAGAGCTATAAAAATGGCGCAATTTACAAACAGCACACCCCGTAGGCAGGGTAAAATTACATATCAACTAATGCATATCACAACACAACGCTTGTGTCTGGCGATTATTTGTATAGGTTTGCCAATTGCCTAAACTCTGTGCTAAAATACAACCTCCTTTTTTCTAGTCGGTTAAAAATTCCATTGAATTTGAATAAGTATTTCTAAATTTATATTTTATTAATTATCCTCTTTCTTAATTAGACTCTAATACTGGTATAAGATTTTTTCTAAAAAAGGATCATTTTCTGAGGAGAAATGCTCCGTACCTACGATGATGACATAACTTGCGTACCAAACTCAAAAATTTGTTGAATAAATTGAGGTCGCTTTACTATGTTATTCCAGAATATAGTTTAATTTAAATACTTTGGTTAGATACGAAAACATGAAAACTCGCAGAGTGTAGGTTTCCTCGAAAACTAAACTCAAGCACAAATACACAAATAACAGATAATTAGAATAGTTTTCAATGAAATGTATATTCAACTTTAGTCTATTTACATAGAATATTTGTTTAAATTGAAGTACGGAGTAATTGAAATAATTTAGTTATATTGTTATGATATCCAGATATTTTAGATCGTGATTTAAATACCAACTTCTATTGACTATTGACAATTATCTATCTAAGACTATTATACTTACTATTATACTTACTAAACAAATCATCAAATCAAATCAATCAAGCCTGCTTTTCAAAAAAAAGCTAACTAAATGGCTTTTGGACAAATGTTTTTACAGTGTAAATGAATTTTTAAATGAAAAATGAATCTAAAACTGACATAATAATTTTTAATTTTATTTGACATTTATATTAATAGTGATTCCATTCTTTTTAATTTGACACTATATATTGAATCGGACCTGGTGCAGTGCTCAATTATTGTAAATCTTATTTAAAATTTATGATTAATGTATTTTTAAAGTCACTTTATATTTTTAAAAGTCATATCCTACCCACATAATATTTGTACACCAGATGACTGGTAGAATGTAAGCACGTACTAACCATACTAACATCATACATATGTAAACTACATTCTAGACAAATAAAATATTCTGATTCTGATTCTGAAACAAATTTTTAGGTCCGTTCCGTAAAGTCAAGGCAAGGAAATCTTTATAGTTTAGCCATTTGTCCAACTGTCCGTCAGCAGCTTAGCTAAGGATTTATTACTACAAAGCTAGCTTTTGACCCCCAATTTGTTATGAATGATTTAAATAATATATTATACAGATAATTTGTTTCTGTATCTATTTGCAAACGAAAAGTATGTAAAACTAACTGTAATCCCATTTAATTTTGATTTAATTTAACCTTTTGACTCAATTTAATTTCATTTTCAGTTGGATATTGATTTATATTTTCTTTATAATTTACAGTTACATTTTTTTTTTTTAACAATTTTTGGATTTTTAATTATCCGAAATAAATTAATAATAATATATAATCCAAAAGTTTAGAGTTAACCATTAACCAATAAGTTTGAGTCTAGATGGCGCTGTGTGAAATTTGTTTACTAAATTATCTACATTAGTATAAACATATTTGTCAATATGTGCCTAACTAACAAATACACATAAAATAGATAGTAAGTGTACATACACAACTAATTTCGTTTGCCAAAGGACGTCGATATTCCGTAGGCGTGTTTGTTTATTTAATAACTACCTAAACTTTCTTTAGTTACTTAATTATCTAATTATTGGTAAATAAAATAGCTATCTATTTTTCCCTTCAACAAAATGATTGATGTCTTTTTGTTTTTTCCCCTAGACTATTGAGACTGGAAGCGCTTGTACTTGTAGTTTCAGAGATTTTGTGGTGAGTTTTTTTCTCTTTTATATAATAGCTACGCCCAGCGGTTTTACCTGCGTAAGCTCCCGTGGGAATATAAATAAATAAATATTGCAGGACATTTCACACATCGCCAACTAGCCCCAAGCTAAGTAACTAGACGTGTGTTATGGGTGCTAGACAACGGATATACTACTTATATATTTTTCTTTTGTACCTAAATATATACTTATACCACAGACAAATATCTAAGCATCAATACTTGTCTGAGACGGGAATCGAACCCGCAACCCTGTGGTTGGCAGTCAGGCGTGGTGACCATTGTGCCAACTGTGTCGTCTCGTCAATATCGGGATAAAAAGTAGCCTATGTGTTAATCCAGGTCTCCAGCTATATAGATACCGAGTTTCATCGCATTCCGTCCAATGGTTTTTGCGTGAAGGAGTAACAAACATACATAACACACATACACAAACAATCACATTTATATAATAGTAGGATTATTCTAGGTTTTCATCTATCTAGATACAGAGTTTCATCGCAATCGGTCCAGTAGTTTTTGCGTGAAGGAGTAACAAACATACATACACACACACAAACTTTCACATTTATAATATTAGTAGGATTAGTAGGACTAGCTCCGCCCTGCAGTTTTTAAATTGGTATTGATGTCCTGTGAATATATAGTTTCTATAAACTACTAACTATATCCCTTTTTACCAGTATAAAGTTCGAATTACCAAAAATTCTTTGTTTGTGCTCGCTTACGTC
Organism: Idaea aversata; assembly: GCA_907269075.1. Classification (NCBI taxonomy): domain Eukaryota; kingdom Metazoa; phylum Arthropoda; class Insecta; order Lepidoptera; family Geometridae; genus Idaea; species Idaea aversata. Next base: position 4,977,541 of record OU026098.1, on the reverse strand, counting down.
TAAAAGGAACCCCAAGCAAAGTTTCTCGTAGCAGTTACTTTGGGTTATTTCTTAATGAGTATTTTTTTCTTTTATATATTACTAGCGACACGCCCGGCTTCGCACGGTTATATTATGCATATATTATACATATAAACCTTCCTCTTGAATCACTCTATCTATAAAAAAAAACCGCACCAAAAAAAAAAGATTTAAGCATATAAAGGGATATAGGGACAGAGAAAGCGACTTTGTTTTATACTATGTGGTGATGTAGTACATAAGAAATAATTAATATATAACTTAAAACTTTCTTATTAGTTATTTGACAACCCAGTTGGCACAATGGTCACCATGCCTCAGACAAGTATTTATGCTTAGATATTTGTCTGTGGTCTGGTTGTTTCTATGTATTATTAGTATATAGTTACAAAAGAAATATAGTATATCCGATGTCTAGCACCCATAACACAAGTCTAGTTACTTGGCTTGTTGTGTGGAATGTTCTGCAGTATAATAAAGGAGGACAAAAAGTCTATATTTGAAAGCAATAAAAGATAGATAGATAGATAACTTTATTTGTACAACACAAGAGTAAACAGAACACGATATACACAAAGTAAAGTAATAGCTAGAAAGTATAAGTTGCACAAATGGGCGGCCTTATCGCTGAAAGCAATTTCTTACAGGCAACCTTTCAAAATATATATTCAAGGGGACTTAGAAATTATGAATAAACGTGTAAGATTTTATTTAAGTATATTGTAAAGAAACTGAACCAAGTTTAGTTTTAGGCTATAATCCATAACGACCGAATACCGAAGCCCGACGTATCCAACTTGATTTATTGTGACATTCAAGTTTCTAGACAGCTTAAGTGGAAACTGGTCTTCACTTAAAGCTGTGGTTAAAACGAGGTTATAGCCTACATACTGAGGAGACTTCACATGAAGTAGGTTTCCAATAAACAGAGGCCTAAAGATCAATTCTTGTAAATAACATTATTCAAATTACATTTCAATATCATTCCGATTTAATTTCGATTACAAAAATTACACTCTAATTAACTCAAAATATCTTCAAAGTCAGCTTTTGGTATTTTCAAGACTACCAAAATAATTTTTTTTGTAATCAAAATGCATATGCGGAATCGAATCCGGAACGAAGTAATTCGCCAGAGAACTAAAGTAGACATAGCTCAACGGATTAGCAAACTGAAGTGGCAGTGGGTTGGTCATATCTACCGCAGGACTGATAATCGTTGGGGTAAACTTGTCCTGGAGTGGCGACCGCGAATTGGCAAACGTAGTGTAGGACGCCCTGTGACCAAGCGGTGGTCAGTGATTGGAGAAGAAGAGCCGAAGATCGGGCTCAGTGGCGTATCTTGGGAGAGGCCTACGTCCAGCAGTGGACTGACACCGGCTGATGATGATGATGATGATGAAATGCAATCGGAATGATAATATTGCAATGAAATTTAAAGAATTTTATCTACGGGAAACTTTTTTTGACACTTTTTGTTATTAGCTCTTATAATATTGGCCATTACATCTATTCTAGATGTTTATACAATGCCAATCTAATTCATGCTATTCAGGGGTGTCATGATGAGATTGTCCAGAAACTGTACCGCCCTCTCAGCTTAGTCCACCGAGTACAGAGTAAATTACTCATCAATAAATCTGTAGCCAACTAAGCCGCGGATACTAGCTCTACTCTTCGTTAATTAGTTAATTTGTATTAAACCCAATAGCAATTCGAAAGTATCGAAATATCTTAATCCCTTTGTATGTGAATGCGTCAAATTTGAATTTAAATAAATCCATTCTATATAGTAGCTAAATCGCAACAAACTCAAAAAATATATGATAAATCATCTAATCTTATTAACCCATACTTTTTGTTAGGTCCCTTACTAAACCCTTGTTTGACCGCTTGTCAGTCGTATACGTCAATTTTTTGCAATCCAAGGGTTTAAAGTTACATTAGAAGCTAACCTTAACCTCTATGTAGAATTTTACATTAGTTACAAATGTAAATATAACCAAACACTCATGATTTTTTGACAATTCAACATGCAGGGTATTTTTTTTACATGGGTCTTCAGGGCTTTATCTAAAAAATGCTGAAAGGACTTGCGTGCCCGATTTTGATAAAAACTAAAACTGCATCATTTAGTCCATTTTTGAAAAAGTCAAAAAAGTCAAGCCGCGGGTGACATCACGATGTTTTCCTTCACCGTATGAGCAATGCCAATTAGCGAACATAATGTCGTAAGCAAAATTCATGGTGGACGACCGGCCGGTATTCGAACCCACGACTTTCAGAATGAAAGTCGAATTAGCTCCCACTGGACCATGGGCGTCCAGACATGGGGCTGTCTGGCGTCCATCCGCTTGGTCCCCGAGAAGGAGGCTGCGACGTGCCACGTGCTCTGGTGCGTCGCAACAAGGGGGGAGGGGCCTCACGGAGAAATGCCGTCGAGGCTGCTGTTGCATGTGAAAGCTATCCCGGTAGCCCCGACAATAGGCATCGAAACAGAGCACCCTGGGGTTTTAGTCGGTTGGAGCCCGACATAACCACTTCGTTGGCCCCAACAACGGAGAAAAAAAAGGACAACATCATTCTCGACCCGTATTTATAAAAATAAATATTGTATCGTATAAAATATGAGTTTAAAAGGACTCCTTTTTTATCGGGAGGGTTGAAAATTGATTAAAATCGTGTTTCTATTCTAGATAAAAACTGCCAAGAAAGGATGTTATAGTAAATATTTTATTCAAAGGGATGAATATCATAAATTTCTTTGAAATAACCAAGCGTTTTTCCTTTTATTATGGGAATAATGGTTGGTCTTCTATAGTATATTTTAAATCTACATAATATTGTGGTTACGGAGATTGATTAGAATAACTCTTGTTGATCGGTGTAAAGGCATAAGTATTTTTGACTAGAATACGCAAGTTTTGATTATATTTGTAAAATTTACTTACAAAATTTATACTAAAAAATAAATTAATTAAATAATATTGCAGGACATTCCACACATCGCCATCTATCCCCAAGCTAAGTAACTAGAATTGTGTTGTGGGTGCTAGAAAACGGATATACTACTTACCTTTGAACTATTCTTTTTTTAAATATATACTTAAAATACATAGAAACAACCAGACCACAGACAAATAACTAAGCATACCTAAAAAATTGTCTGAATCGAACCCGCAACCCTATGTTTGGCAGTCCGGCATACCATTGTGCCAACTGGGTCGTCAAATCATAATACCTAACAAATCATAAAACCTAATCATAATACATCTTCTTCTTATATATAAAAATGAATCGCAAAATGTGTTGGTAAGCGCATAACTCAACAACGCCTGGACCAATTTGGCCAATTCTTTTTTTAGAATATTCCATATGGTACGAGGATGGTTCTTACGGAGAGAAAAATTTAAAAAATTGCCTGAAAATGTCTAAAAACAACACTTTTCTATACTCCATACCATACAAACGATTCGTAATAATACAAGTCAATAAGAACTTTAATACCATAACATAAAGTTCAAGTTTTAATGGAGAGGTGCCGGGAAGGCAAAACAATTGAGTGACGTATAAATATTGATGTCAATCGTGCCGCGGTGTTAGTTGCCAAACTACACCTAAACGGCTGAACCGTTTTTTTTTTTTTTTTTTTATATATGATAGGTCAGCGTTTGACCACTATCACACCTGCCTGATGGTAGGTGACGATGCGGCCTAAGATGTAACACGCCTTCCTAGAAGATACCTATTCACTCGCGACTTGAAGACCCCAAATTGTACACGGCAGGAAAGACAGACGCAGGCAACCGATTCCATTCCCTTGCAGTACGAATAAGGAATGACGAAGCAAAGCGCTTAGTGCGAACGTGTGGTATGTCCACCATGAATCGGTGCCGCACACCAGTCTGCCTGGTTGTATGACGAAAGAATGGAGATGACAAGATTAGGTCGTGGAGTTCTGTTGCACACTCCCCGAAATGTATCCGATAAAAGGCCGACAAGCTCGCCACCAACCACTCGATTTGTATGATTTTTAACCCCCGACGCAAAAACGACGGGGTGTTATAAGTTTAACGTGTCTGTGTCTGTCTGTGGCATCGTAGCTCCCGAACGGCTGAACCGATTTTGATTTAGTTTTTTTTATATGGCAAAACAACGTTTGCCGGGACAGCTAGTTTTTTTATAAAAATAGGTCATCGTTTGACCACTAACTCTCACGATGGTAGATAACGATGTGTTCTAATACATATTACGCTCCAAGAAGCCAAGACTCCGATGGTTTGGGCACGTAAAAAGAAGACCGCCAGAAAATACTGGACACAAAATAGTCACATTCAATCAACCAGGTCCACAAAAAGGGGCAGACTTAAATTGAAGTGGACAGACTGCGAAGTTTCAGACAATGCGTGACATAGCGCGAAGTGGAGGAAAAAGACCAGAAAGGCAGACCCAACCATCAGATGGGATTAATAACTGCACAAAAGAGAAGGAGATATTATAGTACCCGTTGCCGCAGATTTAATTTCGCAGCTCAACAACTTTGTATTAAGCCTGGGTACGTTATTTATTGCTATGAAATTTATTTAAACCGCAGTTCGTACATATTGACCAAACATGGCCACAATATAATACTCTCATACGACTAGATTTATAAACCCGACCAAGTTTTGAATCATAAATAAATTATAATTAAAGGTCGTTGCATACGTAACGTGATTTTTCTCGTGCCGGTTTAATCGTGTATGTGAAAAATGAGAGGTTTTGAAGTGCCTAATTTCATAATGAAACTATTATTGGATTTGAATGGATATAATTGCGTTTATTTTGTTTTTAGTAGTTCAAGGTGGTTTAAGTCGCGAAAACCATGATTTATTTAATTGTTTGTGTGATTTATTTGTCCACTTGTTAGATTTTAATTTGTTAATAGCTCTATTTAACTATTTAGCTATGTGAAAAACACATTTTAATATATTCAGTAGTTTTTAATTACATATTAAGTAACTTACGAAACGACTATAAAACCAAAACGCTCCTTTCGGGTTAAAAGATATACTGTCATGAATTAATTTTAACTATGATTCGATATTCTATCTACTGCTTTTTCTAAGGCGCCTTTTTCTCTTTAATTATTTCCATGGACAGTATTTATGTCATTTATCTAGTGGAATCACTATAAGGTTTAATTATTAACCAAGTTAATATTGATATCAATAATGTAAGGCGTAAGGTATTGTTCGTTCGCAACACTGATTTAACAAGCAATTAGCTATTGTGTTGTCTCTCTACTATCCTAGGCCATTCATCTTCAGATATTAATACCTAGAATACCTACTTTAGATTGTGTAGGCTACACAATTTATGTTGGGTTTACATTTTAATGACTAGAAAAAATGCTATTGTTGGTGTTTGTTTAAGATCTATGATGTCCAACGTCCCTAATGTGGAACCGAATTAAGGTCGCTGCATACGTAACGGGATAAAACCTCGGGACGGGGATGTAACGTGCATTGTTCATAAATTGTTCGTGGACTTTAAACATACGAAACGTGATCTTTCCCGTGCCGGACGGAATGTGACAATTTTTTGACAGCGTTTAATTTAAAAATAAATCACGTTCCGTCCGCCACGGGAAAAATCCTGTCACATATGCAACGACCTTTAGTATTTTTCGTCGTTGACATACATGCATTCGGAAAGAAAATAAATATTTTTTTGCACGATGTCCTTTTTAAATCCCAAAGCAGAAGAAAATAAATAAATAGTCATTTATTCTTCCGGCCCGATGCAGAAATAGTCAATAAAGTCATATCAGCGAAGACCTTTAGAAGGTCAAAAGTGATCAAACTTAACTGACATAATTACATCCTATCCTACTAATATTATAAATGTGAAAGTTTGTGTGTGTGTGTGTGTATGTATGTTTGTTACTCCTTCACGCAAAAACTACTGGACCGATTGCGATTAAACTAGGTATCTAGATAGCTGGAGACCTGGATTAACACATAGGCTAATTTTTATCTCGGTATTCAAACGGGATCGGGACTTACGCGGGTGAAACCGCGGGGCGCAGCTAGTAGTGACATAAGTTCCTAATATTAGAATAGATATTTTAAAAAATAAGGTCCCATAGTATCATCTTCTCAATCAGTTACTTAAGCACTTTTCGAGTGATCAATGAAGATGCATACAAAAAATGTGATATAATACGCGACGAAAGGAGAATTACCTCCTTTTTTGAAGTCAGTTAAAAGGACAAACATGATAATCATCTATTGTATGATACCTTCTATAAAATGTTTGTATTCTATTATGTGTTGTTATATACAACTAACAGACTTATATTCCGACAGTCATTTGTTTTCAATGTTCATTTATTTTAATTTTAATTCACAATATTTTCATATTAAACTAGCTGTCCCGGCAAACGTTGTTTTGCCATATAAAAAAAAAAAAAATCAAAATCGGTTCAGCCGTTCGGGAGCTACGATGCCACAGACAGACACACACACACACACACACAGACACGTCAAACTTATAACACCCCGTCGTTTTTGCGTCGGGGGTTAAAAATCATACAAATCGGTTCAGCCGTTTAGTTTGGCAACTAACACCGCGACCCAATTGACATCAATATTTATACGTCACTCAATTATTTTGCCTTCCCGGAACCTCTCCATTAAAACTTGAACTTTATGTTATGGTACTAAAGTTCTTATTGACTTGTATTATTACGAATCGTTTGTATGGTATGGAGTATAGAAAAGTGTTGTTTTTAGACATTTTCAGGCAATTTTTTTAATTTTTTCTCTCCGTAAGAACCATCCTCGTACCTTATGGAATATTCTAAAAAAAGAATTGGCCAAATTGGTCCAGGCGTTGTTGAGTTATGCGCTTACCAACACATTTTGCGATTCATTTTTATATATAAGAAGATACTTACGTTAAATTTATACGCTGTGTCAAATTAGGAACAATATCAAAGTTAAATGTTTGATGTCAAAATGTCAAAACTCGAAACGCCTTTTAACAATTCATAAACTTCTTCAGAAAAACGATTAAACAAGTCAACAAGTTTCTGAAAGCAATAAAAACAGTACCGTTTGCCAAAACAAAATGAATACCACTTACCTTTTAAAATTGAAGGAGACTTAAATATCACATTGAGTTTTTGGCGAATTTTAAACACAAAACAAGTTTTAATTTAACAAAAAGAAACTAAAAAAAATAAAGTTTAATATTAAAAACACAATTTGTATTTGTTCTGTTTTAAAACTCACTTTACAATGAAATCATTATTTAAATAAAACAGTTAAATTTAAAAAACACTATTGACTTCTCAGGATCACAATTTAAAAATGACAAGGGAGAGCGAATACGTAGAGTTCGCAGCGCGGTCGCCGAGCGACTAACGTCGTTGGTCTGAAATACAATGGCAAATGCCATATACAACACTGTAGCCCCACACAAACAACTGTCAGCCTACCACCGATGCAACATAATCTAATTTCACTCTGACTTCCGTACAATTTCCCCTTTATTCACAATAGAGGTAGTTCTCAGTTACTTTAGGAGAACTATACACATTCTACAGAATCAAGTAGGAGGAACTAGGTTGCGCTAAATTAGCGGAAGATTTAGTCTTGTGGAAATGAAACAATAGTGACTGTGAGTGTTTGTTTAAATTTGATATCTCAGTTACACAAATAAATCAAATTTGGCAGTTGATTTATTTGTGATACTGAGGTTTAGATAGAGTATTTACTTATAACTAATTTTAATTAGTTAGATTGAAACAAATGTTTGTAGGGAATGTTATATTGATCTGTATTTATAATTTCAAAATTATTAGTACTATATTTAGGTTCAGGTGAAGACTGAATTATACTTTGAAGGCATAGCCATCCAATGCAGTCTTTTGGGCATCTTATGTATGGAAATATATTATTTGGATTTTTATATTTGCCTTTGTGTTATTGAAGTAATTCCATGGCCTTCCTCTTAACAAAGAAAGCTAGAGGATTCATTAAATATGCACGTGTAATTAGCTTTAAAACGTAGGGAAGGGTATCACATGTCATATTTTTGATAAAAAGGGTGACATTATCTATGTAAAAAACCCAAATTATTTAATAAAGATTCAAATTGTATTTACAGGGTTTCTCTAAAATACGTTGATAAACAGTTTTATGAATGATAGCGGGACGATTAATCGTGAAACAGAAATTATTGCTCCTCGTTGCGCAGACATTGTAAAAGATAATTAATTTTGAATTTATTCCTTAACAAATTCCACTCAGTTGGCGCCAAAACATTTGAAAATACTATTTTCATTACTCATACTCCGAAAGTAGGTTTAAAGATGCCTGAAGAGCGTGTAGAAAATAAAACTTTCAGCCCTAGGGAAAATCGCTTTCACTGACAGCTGTCATGTCAAATTATGGCTTCGCAGGGCTTGTGCAATGTGCATGTAGCCAGTATCCGTATCATTACGCATTAGGAACTTCAAAAACCTAACCTCCTTGCTTTAAGTAACACCAAAGAATAACACTACATGTATATAACTTCTTTGGTCCCAACCTTGTAAGAGGATCAGGTAGTATGGAGTCTCTCATTCACTCTCGTTGTTAGGAAGAATTTTATGTATTATTCGTAATGAAAAGCACAGTGTTTACCTCGGGTAAAAGACTCATTAAGTCCCTCGAACTATTAGCGCACTCGCTACGCTCGGGCGCCAAACTCCGTCTCGGGACTTTTAATGAGTGACTTTCACACCTAGGGTAACAATGTACTATTAAATACCAAAGACAACGATGCAAGGTTCCATTTTTGAAATTTTATGTATTTAATTTTGTCAACGAAATTTAGAAACGTTATAATAGTTACTTGAGCGTAGACTTAAAATTATTATTAACTAGCTGTTGCGAATTCATACGCGTGATAGTTTTGTTTTATGTACACCTTCCTCTTAAATCACTCTATCTATTAAAAAAACCGCATCAAAATCCGCAGCGTAGAGATCTAAGCATACGGACAGACAGCGGTAAGTGATTGTTTTTGTAATGAAAAATCTGCTTAAAAAATCCCCAGCTTTATTTGTATTGCCATTGTCGTAAACTGAAATATCAAACTTTGCCTTTCTCAATTCTTAAACAACTAGGTATATAGTTGCAAAAGTTTTATTGCTGCTCCAATTCCAAGTTAACGTAACGTACGTAACCTGTAATTTATAGCTCGAACAGCTGTGAGACATGTGAGCACTTCTTGCTCTTTTACAGTACTTACAACTTACAGAACTTTACTTGGAATAGGTTACTACTTAATTTAAGTGCCTTAGAGTAGGACAATTGAAATTGTCTTGTTTTTATCTGACTTCAGAAAGGAGGTTCTCAATTCGACTGTACGGTAAGGGTCATAAGTAAATGATCAGTTTGCTACAAAAATACTATCAAAAAGTATTGGAGTTACGACCTTCTTCTAATAGTCGTTACACACAAACTTAAATACTTGAAATAAAAGTACTTAGTGTCATTATTATTTTCAACATGTTAGCTATGTCCTTAGTTGTGTGATTGGTATAAGCCGCCACCCGCTACACCAACCGACGTGGGTTCGATCCACAGGTTACGTTGCTATAATGTTCAAATAGTGCTGCACAGGATTGTAAACGTTACGGTGGGCAGAGACTTTTGACCGTGGATTGTACATAATATGATAGTGATCATCATCATCCGAGCGAAGTTCCCGGATGCATCCCTCTCGGGAGCCCGGGGTCCGCTTTCCTACTTTTACGCCTCCACTTCGCACATAATATGATAAGGATACAGGGATATTTTTTTTAAATGGACCTTTAAGGCAATATGCTAAACTAAAAAATGTTTGCGTGCCAGATTTTGACAAATACTAAAAGTGCATCATAAGATTTTTATAAAAATCATTACCTTAGCCAGGAATTGAACCTGTTAATTAAAAAAAAACTAATCAACCAATTTGTATTATTACGATACAATTTGTACGATTTCTGATAGAAATTATTTCCGGGAAACCAACATTTATGGTCGACCAATATAGCTATACTATGTTGGTCCAACCAACATAAATAAATAATTCATCAATAAAAAAATAATAAATGAACTGTATCTTAGGAAATTGTTCATTTTTGTAGTCTTCTGTTTTATTCATACTTTATTAATTATGACCTGTGTTTTCCTGGTGAAGAGTTTTAAGAACGTAGTGTGGAAAACCTCTATCTGTGATAGTATAACTTCAGACAATCATTAGCTGTTTTTAAATTAATTTCTCAATCAATTTCAGGCGTCTTAATGCGGCATCAGGTGACCGAAGGGCTGGCGGCTTCTTCACTCAAACGGTGAGCCTGGCTATCTAGAGAGGGAATGCCGCCAGCCTCTTGGGGACGATGGAGCGTGGAGACGCTCTGGACGGTGTTTTTTATTTGTGATGTGTACATAAGTGTGTTTTAATTTTTAATTTTTATTTGTGTGTTTTTAATTTTAGTATTTTCAAATAATATAAATAAATAATTATTTCTTAATCTCTTTCCATCAATATTAAAGAGCTGTCCAGTGTCCAGGCCACGAGCTTTCTCATAACTGCCATGAATAAAAAACAAGTGACAATAAAAACGAAGTACCTACGCTATTTAACATCGTGTAAAATACTGACAATTTTCTCTTGAAACTGCCATCACAGCGGAAAACGCCAGTTAAAACTTCAAAGGTTCCGCACACGTCGGTATTCAGTAAAAAAACGCAACTGTTTTATATTCGTTAGGGCGAATATAGAGTTCAGATTTTTTATCGCCAATTCAACGACAGTTCACATTTGAAGGTGATCGTTTAATCGAGCAATCGCCAATTTATTTAAGACTACAGCGCTCCACTGTTTTATACGGGTAACTCACGATCTCGTGGAAATATCGAGATGAAAAGCCTATGTTATTCTCAATGAATTAATGTATCCTCCAATACCCAGTTTCATCAAATCAGTCTAGTAGTTTCGAAGCTTATTCGTTTCAAACAAAAAAAACATATATATTATATCTACTATACAGAGTTTAGTATAAGTATATTATTATGTATATAGTACCTATAGGTATAGAAGTAGGTTTAGATGATAATTCACAGCGCTGACCCTAATTAGGTAGGTACTATCGGCCAGAGCTGTGCGGTCCAAATCCATGAACACTTTCCTTCGGGAGTAGTGCAACCTACGAAATCCCGCCCATTTTTTTGTTTGCCAATTAGGGTCCAGTACCTTTTTTTATTGACAAAGTCTATTGTTTTGAAACATTTCGTTTCAACAACAAACAACACATTTGGCATAAAAGCATACAAAAAACGCTTTAAAAATGTAGACGTTTGAAAAAAAAAACAAGGCGCCTTTCCCATACTCTGGTGCGCTTCTAAAATTTCACAATAAAAACACAGAATTAATAGATTCTGAAGCAAGAAATAATCCTCTCCCTATATATGTAAAGGTAATAGACGATAGATAATAATTTCATGGTTTTAGTAAAAATACTTAAAACAATATCAGTATTCTTAATTTTAAAGCAATATTCTTCAATTTAGAATACTGCTTATTATTTTTAAGAACTTTTACCAAAAACTAAAAATTATTATCAAACTTTCTGGTCAAACTAGTTTGTCCAAAAGGAATAAATTTCCTCGCAGTCAAACTACTCAACTAAGTACTTAACAAAATGCGATGAAAATGGAAACAAAAGGCGATCAAACCGGAAACAAAAGACGATCGAAAAAAAAACAAAATCTGTAGATTTTACAGGGAGAAATTTATTTCTTGCTTCAAGAAACCTTTATACTGTGTAGCGCCTTCAGCCTTATATACCATAGTCTCTGGTCTGCGATAGCTTTAAAGACAATAGCTCCGATTCATGGCGGGCGTCGCGTCGGAACGAAATGATCAACGACGCGAAGCGCGTCGAAACAAAGGATTGCAATTTCAGAATAGGTAGCCCTTTTTTAGTCGCTCTGTCGCTGAGTAATTTCCTCTGTCAATGTCTAATGAGTTTAAGGGTATCCTTTTAACTAGAGGAAGTTTTGACGGATATTTTGCTTTAACAACATTTTTAGGTAGATTTCTACTTTCATCTTTATTCATTTTTATATTTTTCTTGGTCTGATTAACATATTTTTTAAATCTACCTGATGGAAAGCTAAAATGAGTTTGTTCACTCTAAGCCTTAAGGACTTTATGACGACTGCAATGCAACTGTAGCAGAGTTGGTTTCGGAAGTAGTAGGGCACAGTGAACTTTTGACTTAGTTTAACGCTTAACAAAATATTAAAAGGGGTACTTCCTTAGTGAATTAGCCAATTACATGACTTGCTTTTGCGGTCCGTTTCCGCAAACTTCATATCAGCGTGGACCCTAAAATTCTATTCATAATTAATATTCGCAGTCCAATCAACCTCTTAACCTGAATTCGAGACCCTTAAAAAGGTTTCATAACGTATTAACGACTTAAGAGATTTTACGATTCAGAGGACTAGAGAAAAGACCTGGAACTTTTTTTTTTTCAATTAAATTAGGTTTACACTATTTGTGGATATAGCCAGTGTCAAATCATTATCTTCTATCTTTCCCTTCTTGTTTCGCTAAGCCAGTGACAATCTTTAACGAAACCTCGCCGTGGTGGTCACGTTTCATTTAGTCTCTTGTTCAATTTACGTAAATTTCACTAAATTATCTAATTTAACTCAAGATACACCTTTTTAATAAAAACTTAACACTTACATGACGTCATTTCCTCGCTTGGCGGCAAAACATTCATCAGATATTTTTTTCTTCTTTTTTTGTATACCTACTGCGTATTTAGCCAGAGCGTCGTGTATTTTTTCTGCCCAAGTATAGTTTAGTTAGTTTTAAATTCGTGTGATGTTTTTGTTTGTGCATGATTTTTGTATGGAATACTTCAGGAAGAAGGTGAATGAATTGGCTTTAGGAGTGACTAATGGATTTTAATAACCCAGTTGGCACTATGCTCACCATGTCGGACTGCCAAACACAGGCTCACGGGTTCGATTCCCCCCTCAGGCACGTATTTATGCTTAGATATCTGTCTGAGGTCTGGTTGTTTCTATGTATTATATGTATATACTTAGCTTGGGGCTAGATGGCGGTGTGTGGAATGTCCTGCTATAATAAATAAATGAAACGGATGGAGAAATATGGTCAAGGAATACAAAAACGTAAAAATCTTCAGGAATTATTATCTATACTAATATTATAAAGCTGAAGAGTTTGTTTGTTTGAACGCGCTAATCTCAGGAACTGCTGGTTCGAATTGAAAAATTCTTTTTGTGTTGGATAGTCCATTTATCGAGGAAGGTTATAGGCTACTTTTTATCCCGATATTCCCACGGGATCGGGAGTTATGCAGGTGAAACCGCGGAGCGCAGCTAGTTATATATACACAACATCAGACATTTGTTAGAAGTTAGAAATACCTACATCAAAAGTGACACTATTGATTCGTTACCACTAACATAGGTTTCTTGGGCGTTAACTAGCACTTGAAATGGGGCCAAAGTTATAAGGCGTTAAGGCAAAGATTAGGTCAGTAGAGGTTTATAGGTTTAAAGAATCTTTATTTCTCAAAATAACTTACAAAACAGTTCGCTTATAGGAGAAAATTGTAATGGTTACTTATTTAACTTAAAATCTAGGTCTCAACCCGGTGAAAATGTTCAGATTTTTAATGTGTTTCTAAAGTTCTTTAAAAACGGTCAAAAGAGTAGGGGATCGCTTGCAAAACCAACCGGATGTGATGTTAAAAAAATACGTAATAATTTATAACGGATGTAGCTAATCCAACCTCTTTTGGTTATGCACATTTAATATTTAATTACCCTAAACTAAAACATTATAAAGCTTATTTCATGAACCGTGACAGTTAGACAATTCTTCACAGATGTTGTATTTCTGTTGCCGCTAAAACAAAACCACTTAAATACTACTTATATCGGCAACAGAAATACATCATCTGTGAAAATTTCAACTCTCTAGCTATCACGGTTCATGAGATACAGCCTGCTGACAGACAGACGGACGGACGGACGGACGGACAGCGAAGTATTAGTAATTCTTCTTCTCGTATAGTGGTGTGGCTCACCTATTGTTAGAGTTTTCAGATCGCCTTAAGACTTCTAACTTGACCTAACGACTGCTACTAGAGGTAGCAACCGGGACCAACGGCTTAACGTACCTTCCGAAGCACGGAGGGGCTCACGAAAACACATTTTTGCAACACTACTAATTGGTCACCCATCAAAGTAATGACCGCGCCAGGCGTCGCTTAACCCGCACGACCGTAAACGATCAGCGAGCGTCGCTTATCTGTGAGCCTCCTCAGTCTTAGTAAGGTCCCGTTTTTACCCTTTTGGTACGGAACCCTAAAACAGAATATAATGATACGGAACTCTTCGTTCGCCATTCCGCAGTTGGGTTTTTATATTCCACCGTAATTTAAACATCTTTGATCAACGACCAACTTTAAACTGAGGAGGTCTTTTTAAGTAATTACCTATTCATGTATTCGGTCTACCTTTTCATGTTGCCAACAATACGGTGAATATATGCGAAATGAATCCGTCGGGCATTATTTTATCTACGTTTTACTTGAATGTAAGGGGAAATACACGTTGAAAAGGCTCTATTTTGACAACCTTATGCAATACTAGCAAAGCCATGGTTTCACCTGCGCAAGTCCCAAATTTTGGAATGAAAAGTATCCTATGTCATGAATCATTCCTTAAACTACCACTATTATGATTTTCAAAGTCACCGACATAGCTCTCAGGATTGGTAAGCTGAAGTGGCAATGGGCAGGTCGTATAGCTCGTAGAACTGACAACCGCTGGGGAGTAATGTTTCTTGAGTGGCGGCCGCGAAACGGAGTGCTGGGAGACCAGCTGCTCGGTGAACCGACGACATTGTGGCGGTCGCGGGTAGTCGGTGGATGGAGGCGGCTCAGCACCACTGTTTGTGGCGTCGTATGGGGGAGGCCTATGTCCAGCAGTGGACGTGTATGGGCTGATATGATGGTGATGATGATGATGATGATGATGATGACGATTTTCATCCAAATCGGTCCAATTGTTTGACCGTGACCGGTATTTTGTCTTGGGTCCGAAGTCAGTTGAGTGACTTCCATGTAGGCCTCTGCAGGTCGTGGCCTGGGGGAGGTTCTTGTTAGAGGGCACAAAATTATGTGGAGCAGGGTGTTTCATTTATAAATAAATAAATAAATATTGCAGGACATTCCACACATCGCCATCTAGCCCCAAGCTAAGTAACTAGACTTGTGTTATGGGAGCTAGACAACGGATATACAACTTATATACTTATCTTTTGTAAATATATACTTATATTACATAGAAACATCTAGACCAAAGACAAATATCTTAGCATAAATACTTGCCTGAGGCGGGAATCGAACCCGCAACCCTGTGTTTTGCAGTCCAGCATGGTGACCATTGTGCCAACTGGGTCGTCAAATTTTGCCAATTTGCATTCTTATACTCTCTTTTAAACTGGACTACATGTTGAAGCATGTTACTTCGTAAGAATCTTTTCAGCAGAAACCATCAGGTTATAAAGTAGCTTTCGTTACTTTCCAAGTTTATCCTCATACCAAGTTTTATCAGTATCATACGAAATATTCAATTGGGACTTCAATGAATTGACAACAATTTTGTTTATTTGTACCTAAATTACGTAGAATTTCTATTCACTTCAGTGGTTCAATACCGTTCCCTTGTTTAATTTTGATGAATGCTTGAATGTTTGATGCAAATTATTCATATTTCAATTTCTCTTGTTAAATGAAATTGAAATTTGTCATGGGAATGTTTACGTGAAATATGGGTTTATATCTAATATTATTGGCTTTTACATCGGATCAAGATAATAAACACAGCGTCAGCAATTTCAATCCATACTATTCATTGGCGCTGTAATGCCTGGAACATTTGTTAGATAAAGTAGGTTTGTCTGTAGTGCCTGGAATATTTGTTAGATAAAGTAGGTTTGTCTGTAGTGCCTGGAATATTTGTTAGATAAAGTAGGTTTGTCTGTAGTGCCTGGAATATTTGTTAGATAAAGTAGGTTTGTCTGTAGTGCCTGGAACATTTGTTAGATAAAGTAGGTTTGTCTGTAATGCCTGGAACATTTGTTAGATAAAGTAGGTTTGTCTGTAATGCCTGGAACATTTGTTAGATAAAGTAGGTTTGTCTGTAGTGCCTGGAACATTTGTTAGATAAAGTAGGTTTGTCTGTAATGCCTGGGACGTTTTTTAGATGGAGTAGGTCAGTTTGGATAGAACTATTCATAAACTACAGAAGAAAACTACTAAGGCTACAGTGATTGGATGGTAATTAATTGGATGCTGGGAAACTATGGATACTACAGTACTGCCGCAACAATTTCCAACAAAGGCAGGTAGAGACTCGTCAACTCTGGGACACCCTAATTAGCTGAGCAAGATAACGGCAAGAAGGCAACAGGAACGTGAGCAGTTAAAGGATGGACAGGTGTCACTGGATTTTAAACCATCACTCAAACATCACAAACCGTCCAAGCGACCGGGCCAACTCATCACATTCTCTCCTGGCAGCACCTGCATCTCACACGGCGAGCCTCCCATCCTAAGCAGCCCATCCTAAGCAGCCTAACCACTATTAACGCTCTCTTGGATTCGGAACCTAAAACTGATCTGTTTGCGGATGAGTGGAGATCGATATTGTCAGTGTGTTTGAAGTTTTGTAAGAAATATGCATGTTAGCGTGATCATTTTTTTTGTCTAAGTCGATTAATATAAATGGTATTGTATCGTTTTAATTGACTATAATAAATAAATAAATCACTGACGTTCGGCATCCATCCTTTGAGCATTTCTGTTTTCGCGACTCCACTCTGGTCGGTGAAGACAAACCAGAGCCGGAGGACTGCTTCCTCGTCAGTGTCCACTCCAATCAGCCAACTTAGACAAGCTGGGGATGAACAACGTCTCTATTATTATTACAATAGATGACTCCAATATATTCCTGACCTTATTTTTCTGGGATCAGCGTAGAAAGCGTCCATTATATTTCATTCACGTCATGCGACCCATGTAAATGCTTTGTAATTGAAATTCAAAGGGTAAGTTTTGTTAAGGATTTTTCTTTTAAGATTTACATTTCTTTGTTATTTTTGTGAACTGTATAGTTTTATATAAGTAAAGTTCATATTAATAAGCTTGGTGGCATAGAGCTGGCAAATACTCGTTTTCAATGCTAGAGATTGCCGAAACTATGCCTGCCGTGAAACAATTTGACTCTCGGTTTTGAGATTTTGAAAACGAATATTTTTAAGCTATTGCATAGATTTTATCGTAAGAATCAAGAAATTCCATAACGAAAACACCTAAGACCCCCGACAAATGACGGACGATTATTAACGGACGACTATTGACAGACGACAAATGTCGGACGACTATTTTTTTTTTTTACGACAAATGGCGGACGACAAATTTTTATAAGAACATTTACTAAGACAAGAAATTATTCTCGAGCGTTTAAAGGAACTATAGGAAGAGGGATTACTTCTTGCTTCAAGAAACCTTTTTATGCAATAGCTTTACCGCGGCAGTCCTCAAGTGCCACACGTTTTTTTTTAAAGAAGTTTCGAATCGCTCCTTAAATGGTGTTACAAGTACATTGGGAATTGCCTCTGACGAGGAGTCGGTCAAAGTTCCTTGCGGCCAAGCCAAAACTAAAAAAGATCAAATGCTTATCATTCGTTATATTTTTGCGTTCGTAGTAGATTTGGATTGGATTTTCGACGACCTCTGTGGCGCGTCGGGCGAACACCCGACTGCGACGCAGAAGGTTGCGGGTTCGATTCCCGCCGGGAACAAGTATTTATGCTGACCATAAATTCTTGTTTCTGGTTCTGGGTGTATGTATATATTTATTTACAAAAAAAAAAAAAGTATATAAGTAGTTTATCCGTTATCTGGCACCCATAACACAAGCATTAAGTTGCTTAGCTTGGGGCTGGATGGCGATGTGTAATATGTCCTGAAATATTTATTTATTTAATTTTTTATTGGATTTTCTTTGAAAATTCACATTTCGGTGTAACAAGCTTCGGTCAGTTACTTAATTTCTCTCTGACTTTGCAATAGACTACAATAAAGTTGTGTTAAGGATTGATTCTATTGGGATTAAATGACCCGATAATCTTTATTGCCCAGGCAATTTTATAAGCATCTAATGTTTTTGTTTTGGACGCAACATAAACCTTTTGTGGGTCGGCGGTAATGATCGGTTAAGTTCGTGAAATAAAGAAACTGTAGCAAGGAAAGGAGTATTAAGACTTTCAAATAGCTTAAGACTCTATTTTGTTTTTTGGTAAATAGAGATTTACTTGATTCGTCCATCGCTGAAAATTATACAATCGGTATGAATCTCTATTATTTGTTTGAAGAACTTTCTTTTGTCTACTGACTGTACTTTAAGTGAGTGATATATACAGGGTTATTGGAAATTATACTAGCAAGCCGTTGAGGGCTACTTCTGTGCACCTTAACAAACAACTCGTTTAGTTCTACGACTTTTGGAAATTCGAAAAAAGAAATGAAATTTTTGAGGTTATGTAAATTCGAAAAACAGCTGATTTTTTATAACAAAGGTCATTCAGACTAAGGACAGTAGATAAAATTAAAAAAATAAGTAAAATTTTAAGGTTATTGACCTCTCCGTGTAAGGAACAGCTGATTTTCAGGTAAACCTAACCTCAAAATGTTCGAAAAAATGTTCGAATTTCCAAAAGTCGTAGAAGAAAAGTTGTTAGTTAAGGTGCACAGAATTATCCCTTAACGGCTTGCTAGTATAATTTACAATAACCCTGTATAAATAAATCCCTTTAAAAATAATTAAAATATAAAAAATGCCATAAAGACAAAAAAAAGTTCGTTTATATGGGGCTTCCTCTGGGCTTAAGTTTTGGCAGGCGGCCAGAGGTTTATCCACAAAAAACTCTACTGGTTCGACATAACACCCTCCATCGATAGGTATTAGTCTCAAAATTCACCGCGCTTTTTTGGAAAATCATAGAACAACAGCAACATGTTTCGTAAAATATCTCGTTTCCGAGACACTTTAGCGGTTTGGTGTAAAGGCATTATTTGTTCGCCATAATGCCCTCTATTGATAGGTATGGGTCTCAAAATACACCGCAACATTTTAGGTTACTATACCAAAGTGTCCAAAGACTTTTTGTCGCAATATTTTGTTATTATAAACAGGACATAATCGCTCATTCGTTCACAAAGGTAAAAAAAAAGCAACAAATAATTTGTCTAAAAAAAAATCTAATATGATTATATTAGATCTATTAACGACGACCTCTGTGGCGCGTCGGGCGAACACCCGACTGCGACGCAGAAGGTTGCGGGTTCGATTCCCGCCGGGAACAAGTATTTATGCTGACCATAAATTCTTGTTTCTGGTTCTGGGTGTTTCCTATATGTATAATATGTATATATTTACAAAAAAAAAAAGTATATAAGTAGTTTATCCGTTATCTGGCACCCATAACACAAGCATTAAGTTGCTTAGCTTGGGGCTGGATGGCGATGTGTAATATGTCCTGAAATATTTATTTATTTATTTATTTATTAAACATTCTATACCTATCTCTGGTTAATAATAAACAATTTCGGGTAATTACTCAGTTTCGTATAATCTATTTAATCCGATATAAAACTTTATTCATACCCTCAAAGGGTTGGATTTGTTCATATTAATGATATGTGTTGGATTACGGCACCTTTGTGTATAGAAATTTAAAAGGAAAATGTAATAACTGGTGTAATTGGAACAAAAAAATCCGTACCATTTTAGGGCTTTACCGCGTGGAACATTAATATGAGAAAGAAGTGTCTAAAAGTCAGAGATGTTTATTGTTGGTATCTAAGCTAAAGTACCATTTATGGGCAGAATTTACCGCTAGATGGACTGGATTTAATCTAGATTATGAAGACCTGCCTGTGACGCAGAAGATTAACTAGGTTAGTCTTCATCATCATCTTCATCATATCAGCACATACTGGACATAGGCCTCCTCCATACGACGCCACAAACAGCGGTCCTGAGCCGCCTCCATCCACCGACTACCCGCGACCGCTACAATGTCGTCGGTCCACCGGACAGCTGTTCTCCCAACTAGGTTAACTAGGTTAATATTACGGGGAAAGAAGCCACCATAACACTAGCCTAGTTTTTTTTTAAATATGAATACAAAATGGCTCAATTAACAAGATTAAAAATGACTTGGAACAGTACTTCGAGAAGAAAAAGCGGGACCCCTAAAAGATCATTCGGTTATCCGTCTGTCTGTTTCTAATTTAACGTAATATGTCCAACAACATTATTTAATTATGTTATTTTTACTTTTCCCATAAAAGAAAATATGGCTACGACTTGGACATGGGTTGTAATCAAACTTATTGGTTGGCACATGTCAACCAATGATTTTCGGTGATTTCATGTTTAAGGATTTTTTTTTCTTTTTCGTTTTTTTGCTCATCCTTTTTTGCGCTTGCGATGAAATGAAAAATCGGAACTTCAATAACTGCCCCGGATGTAGGTAATTGGCTTATTTTGATTTGATTCATCGATTCTCAATTCTTGTGAAGTTTTTATTGTTAATTTTTTTATCAAAATCGGTTCATCCGTTTGGCAGCTACGATGCCACAGACAGACACACAGAAATATAGGTCAGACTCCTCCTGTCTTTTTGAGGCTTAGTAGTAGAGTAGTTACATGGCATTTTTTGTTTGCATTAATATCCCCTACTAGCTGCGCCCTGCGGTTTCACCCGCGTGATAATTTTCTACGCAACTTACTTAAATTTTTCTTTCATAAGAACCTTCTCCTGACAATAACAAACACAACAAAAAAAGAATTGGCCAAATTGGTCCAGGCGTTGTTGAGTTATGCGCTTACCAACACATTTTGCGATTCATTTTTATATATAAGAGATTATGTCATAGGTGGCCGCGCAACTATTAACTATTTTTTTTGTGACATTTGCGAAACGTCATTCGTAAAGGTTTGTTAGAATCCTTCGCCTGCTCGTGATTCACCTATGGCCCTCGCTTTAAATCCGTCCTTTATTCACTAGTTGCATAATGTACTATTCTGATTGTCTTATGTTGTGTGCTTGTCCTAATAAATGCTTTCTTTCTTTCAACTTTCTAGGCCAACATTTTTAATATAATTTTGTAGAACAAAGTAAATTGATATTAAGATGTACCTACTGTATAATATCATGAAATTATCCTCGACCTCCATCATTAAAAGTTGGGACTTGTCAGGCTGCCGGCTAAATAATCTTACAATCTTGGATCACGTACAGTTTAGAATATTATTTTAGTGCAGGATATTCAACGAAAATAATTTTAAATACTTGTTTAAAAATATTTAAGTTCAATTTAAATCCGCGGATGCACCCGCGTAACGATAAAAAGTAGAAATGGATCAATGTATCCTCATAGGTACTAAGTTTTATCAAAATCGGTCCAGTAGTTTCGGAGCCTATTCAATTCAAACAAACAAACAAATCATTTATCTTTAGAATATTGGTATTAATATCGATAAATAATTCGAATGACCTGAAGGCCAATTCTCGTAAATAAAATTGTTCAAATTACATTTCAATATCATTTCGATTGCATTTCGATCATAAATTATACCCTCAAAGTAGCTCAAAATACCCTCAAAGTGAGCTTTTGGTAAAAAAAAAATGACTTTAAGTGTATCTTTTGCAATCGAAATGCAATCGGGGTGATATTGAAATGTAATTTAAACAATGTTATTTACGTGAATTATTATTGGTCTTAAGCGCAAACCGAAGCCAGTAGTTATTTCTCTGAGTCATTATTAGCAATGATATTTTATTGCTATCATTTCGGTAAAATCAAGCCCAAAATTAAGTATCATCAGCTGATTAATCAGTTGTGGAAAAAAATTAATTCAAAATTACTGAAATGTCAATGAAAGCTTCTCGTTTGGCGCAGCACTGAACACAACTTTAAATTAAAAGCTTCGATAGAATTTGAATAAAGAACGCTTCAATTTTAAATTTCAATTCACTTTAACCGCTGATTGGTTCACGCTTTTATGTCATTTTTAATACCTTCTTCGAATATATCTACGTATAATCGATAGATCTAAATACCAGATGAGACCAATTTGTTTGTTAGTTTAGGCAAAGATCAAACAGAACTTGTTTCATTTGAAACAAAAGTGGTGTTTGATAATCCCAAGTTTAGACTTAGTTTGGTTTTCAATTCAGAATGTTAATTGAGTCAATTTGATAAAATAATTTTAATTAGAAACTGAACTAAAAGATAACCAAATTTTAACTTAAAAGCTTTATTGCAAAGAAGTATTCTAAAGCGTTATTGATTTTTAATCACTGATCTTTAATCGAAATTTGATAGTAGTCTACCGATAAGACAGTACCAGAGACGCTATAGCAAAACATAATGACGACCCAGTTGGCAGACGACCCAATTGGCACAATGGTCACCATGCCGGACTGCCAAACACAGGGTTGCGGGTTCGATTCCCGCCTCAGACAAGTATTTATGCTTAGATATTTGTCTGTGGTCTGGTTGTTTCTATGTATAATAAGTATATATTTACAAAATAAAAGTATATAAGTAGTACCTATATCCGTTGTCTAGCACCCATAACACAAGTCTAGTTACTTAGTTTGGGGCTAGATGGCGATGTGTGGAATGTCCTGCAATATTTATTTATTTATTTTTTATAATGACTTTTTTTATTATTTATGACTTCACACATATCAAGTATATTATTTTTATTAAAATGTTACAAAATATTACAAGGATACAACTCAATTTAATGGACGCAATAATCGATTTTGAACATTCCCTACGAATTCACCTTTCAAACAAAATCAAAATCGGTTCATCCGTTCGGGAGCTACGATGCCACAGACAAACACACACACACAGAGACAGATCAAACTTATAGGGTGAAAAATAATAATATTTATAATCTAAATAAATTTCCATAGGATGTCCAAAAGCCTTTGGGTGGCAATGCGCTTCCGTTTTATCGCCAAAGTAGTAACCAGCACTTTGGTCAGCTCTCACGTACTATATCAAGTTACTAGCTGCGCCCTGCGGTTTCACCCGCGTAAGTCCCGATCCCGTAGGAATATCGGCATAAAAAGTACCCTCTGTGTTAATACAGGTCTTCAGCTATCTAGGTACCGAGTTTCATCGCAATCGGTCAAGTAGTTTTTGCGTGAAGGAGTAACAAACATACATACACACAAACTTTCACATTTATAATATTAGTAGAGTAGAAGTATATTGCATCAACTTATGGCTCAATTTTTAGGAATCGGGCTCAAAGTGTTTCAATACAATCAAAGACGTCATAGTTCGTCAAGTTAGTGGATAAAGTGGTATCTACTTTTTGCCTTCTGGCAGATTTTGGAGGCAATGAGAAAATTTCATAGTAATATACACTTTTTCATTTTCATTGAAAGTCTTCATTAAACTTATTAAGTATTTTGATGAAACATTAATAATTATTAATGGTTTGACTTACCCAAAGTTTTAAAATATAAATTAATCTTGTCATTTACCTGAAATCAAACAAAAACTGTAAGTTTCAATCAAAATAATAAACTTAATTAAATTGCAATGAAGTTCTGATCTAAAACTCATACGTTGGCAAAGTAAATGTACAGTTATTTCTCAGAAGAGAAATTACAATTTCCTTTGCTAACAAGAAACGGAGTAAATGCAAAATCGATTCGACCTGTCAAAGGCAGTCGAGTAAATTCAAATACGAAGTGGTAGAGTGCAAGACGTGAAAATCAGAACTGAGAAACTCTTTGAGAGGTATTCTATTAGGAATGGAATACAAAGAAAATGGGTATTTTACTGTAAAACCACAGAATAAAGGTCATGTCATTTTTGAACTTATTTTCTTAGCCAAATTAAGAACATCCTCCTTTTTTAAACTAAATAAAGATTGAAAAGATGGATAATAAATAAATAAAGTTTTTGCAATAAAAATGCAAAAACACTTTATACAACTGCTAGCTGACCCGGCAAACGATGTTTTACTATATAAAAAAATATAAAGGAAAAATAACATAAAATAGATGTTGTTTGATTTTGCAGTTCTAACAAATATATACAATTTTTTTATAAAAATCCATTCAGCCGTTCGGCTAAGGCGCACTTAAACGACTCTGCTCCAACACCGCTCCCACCCAACACTGCCCTAAACTAAGACGACTGCTCGCAGTCCACGCGGCGACAGCTAGCAGCCACCCAGCAGTCCACGCGGCGACAGCTAGCAGACGGCCAGCTGTCCACCCGCCGACCGCTCTCGCTTTTCGCGATAGACACAGTTCGCGATCGGTTTCCATTAAAGCATCTCGTATTTTTTACAATGTCCCGATTCAGAACGCGCGAACTATCAATTATTGGTATTAATTAATTATTCGCTTGGTAGATACTGACCGACTGAGCGGCAACGGCGCGCGCGGCGACTGCTAGCAGTGAGCGCGCGGGCACCGCGCCGACCGCTCGTCTACAGTGTACGGCCAGCGAGGCGTTAACTCCCGAGCAGTCTGACGGCGGTAAGCTCGCTGAAAGCGAGCTGTCTGCCAATGTAAAATATATCTAAAGAGCAATATTTAAAGCCCATATTTGAATTATATTATTTTTGCCGGGTGGGAGCAGAGTCGTGTAAGTGGGCTATGACCTAACACCTCGATACGAGTATTTTATAATATTTATAGGGATGAACTATGAATCTTATAAACAAAAGGTGATTGAAATAATAACGAAAAATCAAAATAGAAACAAACTCCTTGCCTTAACATTCTGTTTCGATCGCCTTTCGGTTCTGTATCGATCGTCGTATGTATCTTTTTTCATCGTCTTTTGTGTCTATGTCGATCGCCTTTTGTTTCTGTTTCTATCGCCTTTTGTTTCTATTTCTATAGCCTTTCGTTTCAGTGTCGAACGTCTTTTGTGTCTGTATATGACTGAACTGAACTGAATAACTTCACCACCAATACCTTGGTTTTTATGGCATAATTAATTGTGAACTTAAGAGTTCACCAGGATCCCCTCAGGGATCGGACTCGGGCAACCTGGTGGACTAACACTTTATTGTGTCGACCGACAAAAAGTGTGCAGTTTGCTTTCAGCCGTTTACTCTAGCCCAGGGGTCGGCAACCTGCGGCTCTTTGGATGTGAAGCTGCGGCTCTTTAGATCCATACGCAAATATTATTTATTGCATTTATTAGAGTGATGCTGCTGACCATAAGTTAAATTAGTTTCTTAAATTGTACAAGTGAGGGTTGTAAATACTATAATTGTTATAATTTATTTACATAAATAGTAAGTACTTAATTATCTAATAAAACAATAAATACCTATATTATCTAAATTGTTGTGAAAAAACACTACTTTATTTATGCAAGTAGGTAAGTTCTATTTATTGTTGGCAAAGAAAAAATTGCGGATCTTCAAAAGCTTTGAAATTTTGTAATTTGTAATTTTTACTTTTCCGATTCAAAAGGTTGCCGACCCCTGGCCTAGCTGTATAGCACACATAGCATTTGTTTGCACACACCACCGGCCGCTGTTTTGGGACATGTCCCATTTGCATAATGTATTTACCTGACTTTGCTCGAGGCACTCTAGTTATGGTCACGAAACTTAGTTAAATAGCTATGTGATTAAAGTTTTAAATTACTAAACATGCGAGAAAATTGTATGTTGAGAGAGTTTAGGTGCTTTTTAGAGTAAACAGAGGAGGCTCACAGCTAAGCGACGCTCGCTGATCGTTTACAGTCGTGCGCGTTAAGCGACGCCTGGCGCGGTCATTACTTCGATGGGTGGCCAATTAGTAGTGTGGCAAAAATGTGTTTTCGTGAGCCCCTCCGTGCTTCGGTAGGCACGTTAAGCCGTTGGTCCCGGTTGCTACCTCTGGTAGCAGTCGTTAGGTCAAGTTAGAGGCCTTAGAGCGATCTGAAAACTCTTAACAATAGGTGAGCCACACCACTATACGAGAAGAAGAAGAAGAAGAGTAAACATAAAATTAATCTACACTATTACAACAAAGCGTCATAAATAAGTTAATCTACACTATTACAATTTTTTTTTGTTTGTAACAAATATGCTCCGAAACTACTGGGCCGATTTTTATGAATCTTGGTATGAGGATACATTGATTCATTGAGAATAACATAGGTTACTTTTTATCTCAATATTCCCACGGGATCGGGAACTATGCGGGTATAATCCTGGAGTGCTGTTAGTAGTATAGGTAAATTAGTTGGGATTATATTCGGTATTTATCGGAACTTCTTTCGACGTATATAAACGTCTATAACATCTGTCAGAAAAGTAGGACGTCACTTGCAAAATTCAAATGACGGATAAATACGTCATAATTTGTAACGAATGTAAAAAAATTAAAAACCTAACTAACAAACCGATTTTGATTAAATTTCAATGAAACTAATCTGAAGGTATATTCTTTCATATGAAACCAATATAGCCATTCAAATCACTTCATCACTACATAGTATAAAACAAAGTAGCTTTCTCTGTCCCTATATCCCTTTGTACGCTTAAATCTTTAAAACTACGCAACGGATTTTGATGCGGTTTTTTTAATAGATAGAGTGATTCAAGAGGAAGGTTTATATGTATAATACATGCATAATATAGCCGTGCGAAGCCGGGGCGGGTCGCTAGTATTACATAAAATGAACTGAAGTAACAAACAAAAAATAATACTTACAGCCCAATTGAGAACATCCTCCTTTTCGAAAGTCGGTATAAAAGCGTTTTTTGTACATTTTTCCACCTTTCTGTTCAAAGATAAGCCTGTAATATTATCAGATTTGTATTATCTGAACAAACGATGAAAAGGGCAAATAGTATAAAAACAGCTTTATAAAACCCTATTTATATTCCATTTGGAGGATTTGACGATTTTCTTTTTAAGCTTTAAACAAATAGGCAGAACTAATTGCTTGGAGACGAGATAAATCAAACAAGAAATTTTTTGGAAAATTCAAATTACTTACCTAAATATAATAATATCATTTTTTAAACAGAAAAAATCTTAAAACGATTTCTAGTAATTAATAAATTAAGGTTAGATTTACTACAATTATTATTTCACGAGATGAAAACCCGGCTGCGCTCGTGTAAAAATTTTCAAAATGTAAGTACTTATATCCTACCTCTTTTAATTAAACTCTTTTGTATCGTTGTTGACATTACCATTTTGCATACATTGCTATGGTTACCTACCATGTCAACAACGTGACCATAACATGACACTTTTTTGTGAGTGCATTACGGTGTTTATTGATTTATAAGACGTTATCACGTCAAAAATCTTAGTACATGCAGCTATTAAATAATATTAATAATGGCATTTACAACTAATCTATATGATTTATGTAGCGCCAGGAACTTTAATTCATGCCAGAGGCCAGGGGCTACAGTGCCCTGTGGGCCCAAGTCAACTTCACCTGCAAGCTGGTGCACCTGCTGAGAATCGAACGAGGCTCTGGCGCTGACTTTTCCTCTCTTGGGTTGGGGGGTCAGACGGCAGTCGCTCTCGTAAAAAAAGCCGCATCAAAATGGAAAGTCAAGAAAGAAGTTGTCCCACAGATAGGGCGCGGAGACATGTATTAGATGTTGAAATAGGCAGGTCAAGTACGGATACAAATCTCTGTTATTTACAAGCTTATTGAATGGGATTAGGAAAGAACTCGTCCAACTAAGCCGGAACCAACTAAGCCTCAGGTTTCATCCCGGTTTTTCCTTCAACGTAAGAGCAATATTCAGGTGACCAAAGGGCTGGCTGCTACTTTGGCCAACGGATCGGCATTGCCATCCAAAGAGGCAATGCAGCGAGCCTTTTGGGCACCCTACCTAGGGAGTCTTATTTAGATTATTAACTTTGTTTTATTTCTTTCTTTAAAATTAATGTTCCTATAGAAGTTATATAAAGATACATTTAGAGCATTATTAACTAGCGCATATAACTGGTGGCTCACGGCCGGCTAAGATTCGAACCTTCGACCTTCGAAATGAAAGTTGAGGTATGTACCACTAGGCCAACAACGCAAAAAACTGTTCCATAATATTATTCTAAATATTCAAAAATTAAAAATATTAATTGCTTATCCGCACTCTGAAGCGATAGTGGCGAAATCTGCTCGGCTGTTGGGCTACCTATTACACAAGCTTAATTGCTTAACTTTAGGCTAGATAGCGCTGTGTAAAATGACCTACAATTTTTTTAATTAAAAAAATACATAGTCGAACGAAATATAGATACGGCAGTCAAACTATAACACCTCTCAAAACAAATTAACACGTTCTCTACTTCAAATTAGTGTGAGAGACGTATTCGGTCACATAAATTTGATTCAAAGTTAACAAGCCTCTAGGTCCAGTGCCAAATTGGAGTTCGGAACTAACTTACGTAACTAAGTTACCTTGTTTCTCTCTACCAAAGGTCTTTATTATACCTCTGTCTCATTTTGTCTAGTTTAGTTTTGTTCTAATTTGTTGGATTGATTTAATTTTTAAAAAGGGAGCTGTCTGTTGGTTTTTGTAGACTGCCGGCTTTCTGTCAGCCGATAGTTTGTATTTAAAGGCAGTCGGCCGACACAACTGACGAAAAAAGCCTTCTATTTTTATTTAAGACAATCGGCCAAAATAATTAGCGAAAAAGTATCCTATTCATATTTAAATACAATTGGTCGATACCACTGGATAAAATGAGCCTCTTTTTCATATTTTAATGCAATCGGCGGACACATCTGACGACAAAAATCCTCCTTCCTATTTTAAGACAATTGGCCGCGACTCCTGGATAAAAAGAGTCTTCTGCTCATATTTTAAGGCAATCGGCCAATATTACTGGCGAAAAATGCCTCGTGTTCTTATTTTAAGATAAACAGCCAAAATAACTAGCGAAAAAAGCCTCCTATTCATATTTTAAGACAATCAGCCGACACGACTGGCTAAAAAGCCTCCTATTCATATTTGAAGGCAATCAGTCGACACAACTGGCCAAAAAACCTCCTATTCATATTTGAAGGCAATCGGCCAAAATAACTAGCAAAAAAACCCTCATAGTCATATTTTAAAACAATCGGCCGACTGAACTGGCTAACAAAGCCTTAATATTTGAAGGCAATCAGCCAAAATTACTGGAAAAAAGCCTCCTATTCATATTTTAAGACAATCGGCCGACACAACTGGCGAAAAGAAGCTCCTATTCATATCGGCAGACACAAAATGTGTAATCTGTACAGGTTTTTAGAAGTATTAAGAGAACAGTTACTGTCTTTCCAGTGTCGAGTTCAAACTTTTCATTTGTTAGAGAGAAATAAAGACAGTTGCTTTTTTAAGTTTATTAGGTCCTTCTATGAAATGAAAGACTGATCTAAAGATATCTGAAAATTTTATTTTAAAGAAACTTTTCAGAGAAGTAAATGAATAGGTTTTCATTAAAAATATTCTTAGAATTATATCGAAGTTGCTTTTACATTTATGGTGATTTTAACTTTGACTTTAGACTGAACTTGGCTCGTCACTATAATATAAAATAAATAAATAAAATAAATAAATAAATATTTCAGGACATATTACACATCGCCATCCAGCCCCAAGCTAAGCAACTTAATGCTTGTGTTATGGGTGCCAGATAACGGATAAACTACTTATATACTTTTTTTTTTGTAAATATATACATATTATACATATAGGACCTTAGAGACGATGTTGATATAGAGCGGGAGCGTAGGGCTCTGGCGGTTCGTGGTAACATGCTGGCTCGTAGATTTGCCCGTTGTACAGACGAAGTTAAAATAACACTCTTTAAGGCATATTGCCAGGGTCTGTTCACGGGCGGTCTGTGGTTCAGCTGTGCTAAGAGATCGCTAGAGACCCTACGTATTCAATATAATAACATTTTAAGACTGATGCTGTTGAGACTCCCCCCATATTGTAGTGCGTCCGAAATATTTGCTCGGACACGAACGGATGGCTTTAACGCTGTCCTTCGTAAAAAAGTAGCATCATTGGTTAGGAGGTTAAGGGAGAGTAGCAACAGCATCCTAAAAATGGTGGCAGATGATCCGCACGGACGTGTGTTTAGGCAATTTGATCGAGCGATGGCCGCCGTAGAAAACCACTCGGGCGGTGGTCGCTTGATTAATTTGTCTACACGGTACGTGAAATTTTAATTTATTTTTTATTTTTCTAGTTTTTAATTATTTTATCCTATTAATGCCTACTAACATAGTTTTCGTAAGTTTTTGTACTAACAACATATGGACTGTAATTGTCTGAAATAAATGAATTTGAATTTGAAACACCCAGAACGAGAAACAAGAATTTATGGTCAGCATAAATACTTGTTCCCGGCGGGAATCGAACCCGCAACCTTCTGCGTCGCAGTCGGGTGTTCGCCCGACGCGCCACAGAGGTCGTCATATGCATAGTATTTGCTCGCGTATTACGTATTCCGTTCAACTTTTATTTTACTCCTTTATACAGGAGGAAGAAGGTGATGTAGGAGATGAAGAGCTTCATATCCTCTTGCCCGAAAAGTAAGTTATAAAGTGAATTTATATTACGCCTACTAGCTGTGCTCTGCGGTTTTAGCTGAAACCTATTGACTATTTGACGATCCAGTTGGCACAATGGTCACCATGCCGGACTGCCAAACACAGGGTTGCGGGTTAGATTCCTGCCTCAGACAAGTATTTATGCTTAGATATTTGTCTGTGGTCTTATTGTTTCTATGTAATATAAGTATATATTATATTTACAAAAGAAAAGTATACAAGAAGTATATTATTATGTGTTGTCTAGCACTCATAACACAAGTCTAGTTACTTAACTTGGGGCTAGATAGCGATGTGTGGAATGTACTGCAATATTTATTTATTTATCAATGCCCCAGCCAAGTCGAGCAAAAAAGAGGTACCATCCTTTTCTCGAAATAGTTCAGGCCATTTTAGACCCTCTAGAACTTCGTTAAGGATGGAACTAGAAGTCTAAATTTTCAGTAACCAAGCAGGCATATAGATTAGAAAATCAAAAATATTTTTTCCATTCTGAAATACCGCAACAATCTTCTCGAACACCAAAGTAAACAAAAACACCTTGATATAAACACGCACGTGGCGACACGACCCTATCCTTGAACAGATCAAACAAAACCTTTTTCACTCGTTAGCTTAACAAACAACCACATGGAAAAACTCAATTTATACCGACTTTAAAAAAGGATATTATTATATTTTACTTGCGGCTGTCTAAGATTTTAGCAGCACTATTGGAATAGAAAAACAAACAACATGACGCGTTTGGAATGAAATCCATTTTTTTTATATAATTTTTTTTTTTAAATAATGTGTGGGAAATTTGTCATCAGTCCTCTTTATACTTTCTTTCTCTTGGGCGCGTTCAGACGACACGCGTTGACCACGCGCCCACCACGCACATCACACGCGTTGACCACGCGTTGAACACGCGTTGAAATTTGTTCTATATGTAATTTGAGTCTTATGACACATCAATAGATCTCAAATTGGGATTCCATTTGGGTCAGCACACGACTCCTCATATATTTTGTTTGTTTTTTTTCTTTACCACTTTTTTTTGTTTTGTAATTAATTTTCATTGTCATGTTCATTTCTTCATTCTTGTGTTTGTCGTGTGTTTGTACTCAATAAATGCTTTCTTTCTTTCTTTCTTTCTTTCAAATTGCATTTATCAAGTCCACCCGCTCACGCCACGCGCCCGCCCCGCGCCCGCTCCGCTCCCGCCCCGCGCCCGCCCCGCGCACGCCTCGCGCCGCCCCGCGCACGCCTCGTGCACGCCCCGCGCCTGCTTGCAGAAATGCAATTTGAGATCTATTGATGTGTCATAAGACTCAAATTATGTATAGAACAAATTTCAGAGCGTGTTCAACGCGTGGTCAACGCGTGTGATGAGCGGGGCGGGCGCGTGGTCAACGCGTGTCATCTGAACACTCCCTTACGGTTTTTGCTTAACGCCTTCGTAGCACGTTACAATTTTTCTCGGGTACCTGCGATAAAGCTTAAATAAAAAAATTAAATAAATAAAATAACATATTTTTTAGTTTATGGTCTCTACGATTTTAGTAGCTTTATTAAAACATTTTATATATTTACATTCCAATTTTTTTCTCATTCTAATGTGCTAATAAAATTATTAAATTCGAAAATGTATTGTTTGTTTCAAGGTCAGGATGTCCATGGGTAACATAGTCTCAGTGTCAAAATGTACAAAAGTATTATTACCTATGTTTATTACTAATTCACGCAAAACCTACTAAACTAATTGCAATACAACTCTGTATCTAGATAGCTGGAACAACGGACTAAAGCATATGCTATTATTATTACCAGGATAAAACCGCAGGGCAAAGCTTTTTTATGACATTAATAGCATTGGAAAGTAGAGTAACTTGCGGATAACACGATGGTAACGACTAGTCAAATAACAAAATAAAAATAGTAATAACGACAAGCAATACCAGACAGTTGTCGTAAAGTTATCGTCGACCACAAAAATTGGTCCCTTGATACTAAAGAATTGCTACAAACCGCTACAGTGCTACGACAGCGCTACGAAACAACTTTGCTACCGAATTACTACGGACTACGAGGCTACGAATATCTTTTTAGCTGTAAGTTATGTATTTGTCGTTGATTGTTTTATTTTAATAATCTTTGTTGTTGTCTTGGTTTATTCGATTCAATTCATTTATTTCAGATTATTGATATCCATAATTAGAATAAAATTAAATATAGTAAGTATGAATAAAACATTAAAAATAAATGCTTAAACAATTAAAACTAAAAACTTCATATTAAAAAAAAAACAGCGCACTCCGGGAGTGCAGGCAGAAGTGAAAACAATAAACTTGTTATTTCTCATAGAATATTTCTTGAAACGATCTGCTACTGCCATCTATTAGCACTCACTTAAACACATATAGTTTATTTTTTATTCGCTAGATGGCAGTAAAAAAATTAAATCAGCGCCATCTACATTCGAATAGCGGTCTTTCTAGAAACTAAGTTTCTCAATTTGTGTAATAGATGGCAGTATAAGTTAAACAAAAAGACTAACACAAATAAAATCTCATCTGTCGCGTCAAAATCTGTCGCGTCAAAATCTGTCGCGTCAAAATCTGTCGCGAGAACGGCTGAAAATGCTCACCCACAAAAGTGCCCAACGCGCCATAAGAAGTTTTCACTTCAATTAAATGTTCAAATCAAGATTAAAAATGCCAAAAAATATTATAAATGAAAATAAATTTTAGTGAAATGTTACAAAATAATCAAATTAAATCAAATATAATTATGAGAGACCGCTGGCGTGCAACCAAAGTTATTAAAAACTGGAAAATAATCAAATTAAATCAAATATAATTATGAGAGACCGCTGGCGTGCAACCAAAGTTATTAAAAACTGGAAAATAATCAAATTAAATCAAATATAATTATGAGAGACCGCTGGCGTGCAACCAAAGTTATTAAAAACTGGAAAATTATTTACCACGTGTCTCGTTCAAATGGTGCTTGTTAAAAATTAACATCTAAAAACAATGGTAATTAAATATACATTTTAGTATTGAAGCAACCGAACTACTAAACTAGGACAAAGCCGTAAAAATAACCGTGGGAGTTTAAAATTTGAATAACGGAAAAAAGTGAAATTATCATGACATATTAATAGGTTAATAATTAGTATTCAATCATTTATTAAGAATAGAATTCCATAAGCCGCTCGTCATTAAATAAAAATAAATATTACTTACTTCAATTAAAAATAAAAAATGAAAATGGAATGATGGAAAAATATACTCTTCTCAGATTTTTTATTCAATATTTTTTATAACATTTATTGCAAATAAAACTAAAAGAAAATCACAATCATTAAAAAAAAAAACAAATATTTAAATCGATACAAAAAATAAATAAAAAAAATAAAAAAACATCCTAAAATTATAAAAACTACAAATAAATAACTTATATCTAATCAAATAACCCGCCCCGCGACACTCCTGGCACAAAAGATTTTTTATTAGATTTTATGTAACTATTTCTTTATTTTGTAATTTTAGCCAATATTTGTTTTAATATTGTTTTCATGTCGGTATTTTTTATTATTGATTTGTAGAAATTCATTCTTTAACAATATATCCCGAAAGGTCCTTATTATAAATAATGTTTATTTAATGTTTAAATTTTGTTTAATGTGTGACTTTTGTTTGGTATTTTTTATTTGTATTTTTTTAAATATTTTTATTTATTTAGATATAAGTAAGTACCCTTGTAATTTTGACATTTAATTTTGTGTTTAAATTGAAATAAAGTGTTTTTGTTAAAAATATTTTTCATTTTATTTATATCGAAATATTCAAGGAATCAGGTCATACGAGGGTGAGATCTTAAGGCTCTGCTATAGCTGCTATTTTATTGCATGTTTTCACTTGTTCTTTTTATTTTGTTACTACCAACGTGACCTATAAAGAATTTGTTCCTTTCGTTTACTGTCCGGACTCTGGCACACTTTATATAACAGTTGATGTGGCGTTTCTAGTGTCTTTATTGAGATAAGACTCAGTACCTCTATCACAACTTGTTTACGCACTCGATCAAGCAAACGTATAGGTCGCGCGGCGAATGACCTCAAGAGGAAATTGGTGGGGATTGTTTGCACATGTACAGTCACATTACTAATTAGCTGAACTCCACGTGACCTAGAGCTCAAATATCTAAGCATAAATACTTGTCTGAGGCGTTTGGCAGTCCGGCATGGTGACCATTGTACCAACTGGGTCGTCTAATAAAATAAGTATGATTCCCGCAAGTTGGGTCCAGCATGTCGTACATTTAATCCTTCCCATTTGTACGGAGCTTAGAGCTAAAAGCTAAATAATAAGCCAATATTATTAATCTCATTATATAGCCCAATTAGCACTCGATGCCAATCTGTTCCATAACTGCTAGAGGCTTACACGAAATCACAAAGGATTAATTATTATTAAGTAATCCGATTATTAAGGCATCATTTAGCTCTACAATTATTTAGTGAAGGAAGATCTCCATAGAAAGTAAATTAATCTGTATTAGCCACATTTAGATAGATAATATTCTTGTCGTGAAATCAAGTGGGTTGAAAGTCATACTTTTCAGCCCAAGGAAGAATCGTTTTCAACTAATAATCATATTTTTTTCACGTAATGACATGCCTGCGTGATGTTTGTAGTGCGCTGTTACTCTCCGGCCGTTTTCGTAACCAAGATTCATAACTTTTTGTCAAAAACAATCGTGACACGCTATTAGTTGCGAAAAAAATATACCTATTTGTCAGACAAATTAAAAAAAAACCGGTCAAGTGCGAGTCAGACTCGCGCACGAAGGGTAGGTACTATTATCATCACATAAAAATCACGTCTGTTAAATAGGAGTCATAAAAAAATAGATGGCGCTAGTGGTGAAAATACATGAATGAACGGTAAATGGCGGTTTACGGTTTATGACGTATTAAAAAAAAGCTACTTACCAGATCTCGTTCAAACCCATTTTGGGTGGAAGTTTGCATGGTAATGTATATCATATTTTTTTTTTATTTCATCTTTATTTTAGAAGTTACAGGGGGGGGGACTCTTTTTACCATTTTGGAAGTGTCTCTCGCGTAAACTATTCAGTTTAGAAAAAAATGATTAGAAATCTCAATATCATTTTTGAAGACCAATCCACAGATAACTTACACGTATGGGTTTGATGAAAAAAAAAAATTTGAGTTTCAGTTCTAAGTATGGGGAACCCAAAAATGTATTGTTTTTTTTTCTATTTTTGTGTGAAAATCTTAATGCTGTTCACAGAATACATCTACTTACCAAGTTTCAATAGTATAGTTCTTATAGTTTCGGAAAAAAGTGGCTGTGACATACGGCAGACAGACCGACATGACGAATCTATAAGGGTTCCGTTTTTTGTCATTTGGCTACGGAACCCTAAAAACCCCGACTGATAAGAAAAATCGCAAATAACTTTTGAACGGATACACCAATTTGGATCAAACATAGCTAAGAAAACTCCAAAAAAAATCAAAATCGGTTCATCCGTTCGGGAGCTACGATGCCATAGACAGACACACACACAAACACGTAAAACATATAACATCCTTCATTTTGCGTCGGGGGTTGAATAACATTATTTATTCACAACCAAACCAAACAAGAATTTATCAAAAGCGTCCACCTAAGCTGAATTAGCATCGAATGTTCGCGACCTTAGATAGCGACGTGTTTGCTATATCAACAGAATTACGCGCCAACATAGCGCGCCAATGTGTCAGAGAGTTACCTCTTTTCTAGAGGTGACCTTGTGATGCGGCAAATGACTCGTTTCTAAAAATCTGGTATAAAGAATACCAAAGAAATAGTCTAAGATCCCTTTAAGAACAACCATTACCCAGCTGAATAATGGATGAAAAGTGTTTTATATTAAACTAGCTTCTGCCCGCGACTTCGTCCACGCAGGAGTCGAAAATAGATCTAATAGGATTTTTTTTGTTGACTTAAAATTGGATTGAGTTTCAAACACCTCTCAAAATAAAATGTACCTACTTACTTATTTTAATCAAAAACACTAAGAAGTTTCAGTCAAAGCAAATCCCCTAATATAACTTTCTACCCATTTTAATATTTTTTTTACGTAAAAACGTTATGAACATACCTATAAGTTTTTATCATTAAATCAACTTGATAGTTCCACCCGTTCCTGAGAAAATCGGACAGACAGACGGTCTAGAGAGTGATCTTAAAAGGGTTACTTTTTATTATTTTACCTTTTGAGGTACGAAACCCTTAAAATATATACGCGTCAAATTGAATCCTTTTTTTGAATTCGGTTAAAAATAGTTCCATTAAACAAATACACTAAGTGTTTTGTTTAAAGGAACCAACAATTCTTGTTAAGCATCAAATTGCGCGGATTTTTCTATATCGGTAAAACGTTGACTCAAACGATCACCGCCGTCTGGATTCCGACGAGAGCAAATACTGTTTCACAATGATTGGAAATATCTTTCAAGGTTTTTATGATCGAAATGTGAATTTCCGGGAGAGATAAAGTAAAAAAGGTTTGAAATAAGCATCTTTATAGGTAGGTAACTACGGACGTTTTATTTATATTTTCATACTTATCTTTGCCCGATTTTTTAAATCCCAAATACACTTTCAAAACGTGATATAATAAAGCACTTGAGTGGCACTAGAAGTTATGAATGCTCAGTGAAATGTCGTTACTGCCTTTTGATATTTTTGTTAATGAGGTATTTGGTAAGCTTTGATCATTATATCACCCGATGTCTATAATGTAGCACGCGTCCCTTAAATATACCTATACAGTCGTAATTGGAAAACACCCAATAAGTGGCAGTGGAGAACTTTTTCGACCCGTTCTCCATCTCATAATTTAAAAAAATGATTCAAATTTCCAAAAGTATTAAAGCAAAAGTTGTTTGTTTGCACAGAAGTGGCCTTCAACCGCTTACTAATATAGTTACAAATAACCCCGTATATGGCGGCAATTATAGCTAGGTATAGGAGTCCACCATCGCCCACCAAATAACAAAGTTATCTAATAAAACCCACCGCAGAACCCGATACAATTTCGCGGAAAATCCGGACTTCGAATCTGAATAATCTAAGAGGATAAACTGGGATATGTGACAATAAATTCCAACTAGCCCCGGTCAAACGCACACATAAATATTTACGAGTTCATATGTGGATCGGACGGCATGGTATATGTATAAATAGTGACAGGTATTCTTGTCCACGATCGCGTTTTAAAAGGGTTACAGTCATATGTAACCCTTTTAAAACGTAATCGTAATCACTACTAAATAAATAAGGAATGAGTATATTAGAGGAAGCCTGAAAGTAGCACCGGTTACTGAAAAAGTAAAAGGGAACCGTTTAAGTCGGTATGGACATGTGATGAGAATAGAGGAGACGCATGTGACTAGAAGAGTGATGAGTATGAATGTAGAGGGATGGATATAAAGAGGACAACCGAAGAAAAGATGGATGGACTACGTGAGACAAGACATGAGAGAGATAAATGTGAAGGATGAGATGACGACAAATCGGAGTGAATGGAAGAAAAAGACATACTACGCCGACCCCAAAAAAATTTAAATAAGGGCAGATAGATAGAAAAACCTTAACCTTAATAAAGACCTTAACCTTAAAGATGATGATGACCACGTAATAACTACTTATGAAACATATGAAAA
Organism: Idaea aversata; assembly: GCA_907269075.1. NCBI lineage: Eukaryota > Metazoa > Arthropoda > Insecta > Lepidoptera > Geometridae > Idaea > Idaea aversata. Next base: position 4,939,034 of record OU026098.1, on the reverse strand, counting down.
GGTGCCAAATTTAGCCAGACTGCTGGGAGCAGAAGACAACCCAAAGCACGGAGTAGAGGCGTCTCGTTAATCAGCACGTTTCTAATTTTGAATTAGAACGAAGATTTAGACCTCAAACGAGACGCGATAAAGGCCAGACCACCCTCGGTCATTTCGTATACTATTGTAAACTAACTACCCGCTCCGGCTTCGCACGGCTATATTATGCATGTATTATACATATAAACCTTCCTCTTGAATTACTCTATCTTTTAAAAATACTCGCATCAAAATCCGTTGCGTAGTTTTAAAGATCTAAGCATACATAACTAACTAACTAGACGTAACTTGACTTGTGTTATGGGTGCTAGACAACGGATATACTACTTATATACCTTTATTTTGTAAATATATACTTATACACAAAACAACCAGACCACAGACAAATATGTAAGCCTAAAAACAACTTGGCACTATCATGTCAGTGCCTAATGCCATCTGATCACGATTTCCGTGGATACAAAGTTACAAGCCTTAAGGCTGCTTATGCTGCCAAACGCAACGCGCCAGAAATACCCGTCGCTTACAACTAATATTGTTGATTGTAACGAATGTGTTTTGTTTTTCTCAAAAGTGCTGAGATGGAATTGTAGGTGAAATTTTTACCGATATTTTGGGGTAATTTCGAAGCGAAAATTCTTTGTTATTTAAAAGCTAGACTAGTTTTAATTCTTAATTTTAGGATAGCTTCAAAACTATATGAAATGTTTGGCTCAAAATCACACCAAAATGTTGGTAAAAATCTCACCTACAATTCCATCTCAGCACTTTTGAGAAAAACAAAACACACTCGTAACAATCAACCATTTTCACCAACGAAGGCGACCGGTGCCAATAGTAACTATTTAGTAGGCTGTGTACCAAGGTCGTTGGCGTATGGACCCCCCTTAAGGTGAAAGGGTACCGGTAAAGGGTATTTTCTAATTATCATAGCAGTTATAAGTTTATGCAAAAAAAAATTTTGCTCTAGTGTCATTATACAGGGAGAAAACAGTCGACTACGATTGTATGAAGAGAGCCCCTGGTACCCTTTCCTCCTAAAGAGCACGTAAGAAAATAAACTAAGTATGAGTTTTGAGTAGGTATAGAATCGTTAAGTAGAAAAGTGTTAATGGACAAGTGAAACTGTAAGCCGAGCTTTCGCGACTTAGTTTGTTCCGGGCGTGTGATTAGCGTTCTCATTTTATGTGTGAATGTGGGTATTATACTGTTGAGTGAGTTTGTGTGATTATAGGGGTAGTGAGCTAAGTAGGAAGGTACAGTCGGCTGCATAATTGCAGCCCCCGGTAGAGTTCGAAAATTACTATTCTTCTTCTTCTCGTATAGTGGTATAGATCACCTATTGTTAGAGTTTTCAGATCGCCTTAAGGCCTCTAACTTGACCTAACGACTGCTACTAGAGGTAGTAACCGGGACCAACGGCTTAACGCGGCTTCCGAAGCACGGAGGGGCTCATGAAAACACATTTTTGTCACACTACTAATTGGCCACCCATCGAAGTAATGACTGTGCCAGGTGTCGCTTAACCCGCACGACCGTAAACGATCAGCAAGCGTCGCTTAGCTGTGAGCCTCCTCACAGCTAAGCGACGCGACGCCTCACTCCTAAAATTACTATTATTGGAATGTATTCATTCGAATAATTTTTGTTTGATAAATTCATGAGAAAAAACATGAGTTAGAATACTTTAAACTTTAAGCAGGTGCCTAAAGTCTTGCTTGTGTTGAAAACATTCTTATAACAGCCGTTTTGGAGCTCTACGGTGGATCTGCAATTATGCAGCCGACCCTACCTATAAGTCCTTGGGATGGGTGGAGGTATTTTTTTAAATAATGGCTTAGCACGACTGTGCCGTCGGTGCAAAGTAAATTTTTTGCAATTATTAACTTTTTACAAGTTGTTTTTACATTATGTCCTGTCCAAGTAAATAATGCAGTTTATCTCAAATCAACCTCTCAACTGTCCACCTTAAAAATGTCATCGTCAAAAAAGGCGCATCTGCCAAACTCGCCAAATCTCGCGTAATGGCAGCGACAGTGGAGAGGTTAACAATAATTGTAGTGCAGACAAAATACTTCATGCTATGTTTTTTAAATAAAGTTACCTTCGGTCACAGACTAATCAATAGTGATAATAATTCGTATATGCTTCAGGGACATACATTGTAAAATCTAAAATCATTGTTCCTTAATAATCAACCAGTTTAAAACTCCATAACATTATTGTTAATATACCTACGTACTTACCTATTGTAATTGATAAGATAAATGACATGTCACGTCCCGTCGATCATCCGATATTCGTGTTGAAGTTCGATTAGGTATAAGTAATATGGTGACACGAGCAATTTTTCATCTGATAGGTGCAGGAAGAGGCAAAGTGACAGCTCTCACATTTTTTTTCTCAAAAAATGATAACTCAACACAAATAAACTAGGAACAAATATGTATTTTCTAGATATAAGATTAGGTTCCCGTTTTTTAAATAAAAAAAATTAGGTATGTGTGTGCTAATTAACCGACTTCAAAAAAAGAAGAAAGTTCTCAATTCGTCGCGTATATATTTTTTTCGTCGCGTATATATTTTTTTAATGCAATTTCTGCAAAAACACCTGGACCGATTTGGAAAATTCTTTTTGAGCTCGATTCGTTCATTGACAACTCGTCGCGTACGTAAAGCGTAGATTAAGGAGTCAATCAGTCTGAACTTTTAATTCTATATTTATAGATTGAACCCTACGTTATTTCGGCTTTCAGCGATGCTTATTTCAGTCCCTTTTGGACTGAAATAAACATCGCATCGTTAAATTCCAATAGTTAAACTATTCGATAAAATTATCCCTCCCTGAATTTCCCCCGTTTAGATCCTTACTTATTAGTACTAACCAATTGCTTTGTGACAAAACTACTGACACTTAACGTGTGTGGGTAGTAAGTGCGTGGGTCGGGTCCCCACATACGTAACTAAAATCAATTTCATTTAACAAAAGGACCCCTATTTCAGTAACCTAAATCTCTCTTTCATAGAAACGTATGAGATGAAAGATACGAACTTGTGTAGGTCAAAAGGTGGCAACAGTTTCCAAGGGCAAAAATAAATCTTAGGAATAAAACTAGACGCCAGAGGTACCCGTTTGTAGGCAGACGTCGATTTGATTATTCGGGTGTATCCCAATATTTCCATAGAAATAGAAATAATATTTATTTGCATGAAGTAGGTTACAAAAGACCTTATAAAATATTTCAGGTCCTTACTTCGTCGAAAATTCGACATACAAAATATATATTAAAAGAAAATTCATAATTAAGTAAAGTAACTGTTGTCACAATAGCATTATCAATACCACATTTGATAATATTAACTTAAATAGCCATAGGCCAAAAGCCATTATGAATTTCCATTGATGGAAATACTAGGACTGGTTCTTCCATTACTTCCATTGCTGGAGGGGGAGACAAAAAAAACCGCGAATTTTCCTGTGTTCCCATGACCTGTTCCCTCTGTTTCCTGTATGGGAACAGGGGATTGTTTTTTTTACCCGGCTGTACCTATAGCCGTCATCAATATTAAAGTGGAAACAGATAACACAACTGCGTTTTTTTACAGCAATGGAAATAATAGGGTTTAATTTGGAAGAAACGCTTGTCCCACTTTTTCGTGGTATACACCCGATGTTTCTATATGTTAAAAGTGAACGGTTGGCCAGGATTTCTTGCCCTAAAGGCACATTGGAGACAATTTATTATCTCCATTTTTAATAAGTGTCTTCAACCTGCATACCTTGTTATGTAACAGCAGAAAGTTTCAGTTACTTGCGTTCAGTGAATTCATTCATTTAAATTGTAAAGTAGAGTAGGTACTAGGAAATACTCTTGACTTTTTTAAACATGTTTTTGTGCGCAGTACCGCCATTTTCCAGTTATTTCATGCTATCTGTAAGCTAATGTAACCACTGTTAAAAAAAAGAGAAAATTAGTTATTTTATTCTTGTTTCGTTTGAATTTAGATTCAAATAGTTGTGGCGCTAAGTTTTTTAGGTAGAGGCGTGATTAATAATGCACAATAATCGTAGACGTAGATCAAACGTTATTTGGACTTCATAAATCGGGATTTCAGGTTTGTTCGCCTCTGTAGGATTTAGCCCTCAATGTCCTACTTACATGTGAGCCCACAGTTAGAGGAAAACCAGATAGCGTTAAAGAAGCCAAAAGAGGTGGTAGGCTTGGTCGGCGCCTTCTAACCGCCACCCTCTGAATAAAATCATGGTGCCAAGTGATTCAGGCATCAAGGCATACCGTTCTCTTTCTAGGCGAGCATGCTACATTCTCGACCTTATCGTCGCTTCTCATCAGATGAGGTGATATTCTGAGTAACGGTAGTAAAATTTGGCGCCTTAGGTAGCCAACGGCGCGGCGTCTCAGCCAAGCTGAAATGACGCCTAAAGGTCACTGACGTTTGAAAGGTTAACGTTCAACATTCTGACGTGACAACGTCTAATAAATTGGTGGAACACCTGCATTCACAAAAAAGAGTAACGGTAATATTGTGTGACGTCATGCGGCATGGTAACATTACCATGACGCGTCCGTTCCCATTAGGAAACAGAGTATTTAATAATAATATCGCTCATCTGAGCTTGTATTCTGGTCGTCACCAGAACATAACACAAGTGACAAATAGAAGACACATACAAATAAATAAAAAAAACAAGAAGAAAAAAACAAAGAAAAAACTGGAAAAAATATAGGTATATAAAGGAATAACAAAAAAAATTCAATTTTTAATCGTGTTCTTAAGACGTTATCACGTGAAATTATAGTCAGTTAACAGACTTTACAGACAACCATTTTTTATCACTATCACTACATAGTATAAAACAAAGTCGCTTTCTCTGTCCCTATATCCCTATGTATGCTTAAATCTTTAAAACTACGCAACGGATTTTAATGCGGTTATTTTTAGTAGATAGAGTGATAATACATGCATAATAAAGCCGTGCGAAGCCGGGGCGGGTCGCTAGAAAAACATAAATTTAATTGTGCGACAAACCCCTACGCTGCCAATTTGTTACCTTCTCAATTACCTGCTACCCCTATATCCCCACAATACGAAACCGGTAGGTAGGTATACAAAGTTAAATCTTCAAGAAAATACCTATCAAAATGCAGCCGTGTTCTTGGCAGATTGCCCTAAGGTTTCCCCAATACTTTCAAAATAGGAAAGAGCCTTTTGAATAGATTATCTGTGAAAGTAGACAAGAGAAAGTATAAGATAGGTTTCCTTTCCGACTAAGTAAATTGGTACCTTTTCGAATAGTTTGACTTGCATCTTTTGGTTTAATTATTCTCTTATTTAATCCGTACTAGCGACCCGCTCCAGCTTCGCACGGCTATATTATACATTATACATAATAAACCTTCCTCTTGAATCACTCTATCTATTAAAAAACACCGAATCATAATCCGTTGCGTAGTTTCAAAGATCTAAGCATACAAAGGGACAAGGGATATAATATGGACGGCGAAAAGTGACTTTATTTTTAACACGCTTTTATTAACACGCTTTTATTAGTTTCACCTGTATGTTTGCTTGCTTGTTTGTATGTATGTAACCGACTCCTTTGGGCACGATTTTGCCCTACTTAGAATGATCAGATTTAATTCAAACTTTGCACACTTGTCAAAGATCGATGACAGTGCAATATTATGATAACATGGTGCTGATCTGATGATGGAGCTGGAAGGTGGTCATAGGAACTCTGTTATAAAACGACGAAACCCTATCGAGTTTGGGCTCGTTAGAATCGTCTTGACGAGTAGTTTGGCTTTAAATGGTGACCAGGGTCTGATGATGGAACTGGAAGGTGTTCATAGGAACTTCGCAATGAAACGACACAACCCCATCGAGTTTGGGCTCGTTAGAATCGTCTTGACGAGTAGTTTGGCTTTCAATGGTGACCAGGGTCTGATGATGGAACTGGAAGGTGGTCATAGGAACTTCGCAATGAAACGACACAACCCCATCGAGTTTGGGCTCGTTAGAATCGTCTTGACGAGTAGTTTGGCTTTCAATGGTGACCAGAGTCTGATGATGGAACTGGAAGGTGGTCATAGGAACTTTGCAATGAAACGACACAACCCTATCGAGCTTGGGCTCGTTAGAATCGTCTTGACGAGTAGTTTGGCTTTCAATGGTGACCAGGGTCTGATGATAGAGCTGGAAGGTGGTCATAGGAACTTCGCAATGAAACGACACAACCCCATCGAGTTTGGGCTCGTTAGAATCGTCTTGACGAGTAGTTTGTCTTTCAATGGTAACCAGGGTCTGATGATGGAACTGGAAGGTGGTCATAGGAACTTGGCAACGAAACGACACAACCCTATCGAGTTTGGGCTCGTTAGAATCGTCTTGACTAGTAGTTTGTCTTTCAATGGTAACCAGGGTCTGATGGTGGAACTGGAAGGTGGTCATAGGAACTTTGCAATGAAACGACACAACCCCGTCGAGTTTGGGCTCGTTAGAATCGTCTTGACGAGTAGTTTGTCTTTCAATGGTAACCAGGGTCTGATCTAACATATTTCGGTAATAAAGACCAAAAAGTATAAAATAAATTAATAGTTTAAAAAACTAAAAAAACACGCTTTAAAAAAAATCCAACTAAAAAATTGAAAATAAAATTTAATCAATTTGGATTAAGAATGTTGTAAATAGTAAGCGTGTTACATTGTGATGCTACACCTTCATTATTTTTCTTTTGCAATCACAATGTAACACGCTTACTATTTACAACATTCTTAATCCAAATTGATTAAATTTTATTTTCAATTTTTTAGTTGGATTTTTTTTAAAGCGTGTTTTTATACTATGTAGTGATAGTGATGCCAAATAACAAGATCTGTCCAATCGTTTGCGCTGTGCGCTGATGTTATTATTATTATCAGTTTTTCGGTCAGTCAGGACTAAAAATTTTATATTTATAGATTTTCTTTGTTTCTGGGCAGCATGGTCAGACGTGAATTGCATTAGGACTGCAAATAAATTCTTTATTGAAAATGTAACCTCAGAGTTTATTACGATTGTAAACATAAATCGTAAAGTAGAGAAAAAAATTTCCTTTAAATTAAAACCGCTTGTTTTAAAGTTAAAATAATATTTGGGTTGGTGGCTGAGCTACCCGATCTCCCGAGCGACCCGTCGCGTCGCGTCGCTGAGCTACCCATTGTCTAAAGGCATGCTTGACGGGATTTATTCCGTGCCCGACGGAACGTGATATTTTTATATGAAACGCTGTCAAGAAATTGTCACATCCCGTACGGCACGGGAAAGATTGCGTTACGTACGTTTAAGGTGGACGCAGATTGATCAGAGCCGAAAGAATCGAACTCTTGCCGTCCACGGGAAAAGATACCAAAAATAATAGAGATAAGATAGAAAGAAATAAAACTTTATTTTCTGAACATAAAAAAAAAAATTGACGCGTAAAAAAAATAACAAGAAAAAACGTTGAACAACGCCCAGAAAAAAGGTTTCGTCCTCAGCACGATGCTAAAGCTAGAAGCCTCAGCGCTGAAGGTACATTTATATTTCAGAGGCGGCCGCCTCTGATGATGCGGTCGATTCTGATGACGTCATCGGAAATATAAATGTAGGTACCTTATCTCTATTAATATGAGGTATCTTTTTCCGTGGACGGCAAAAATTTGATTCTTTCGCCCTCTGATCAATCTGCGTTCACCTTCAAAGTCCACAAACACATTATGAACAATGCACGTCACGTCCCGTCCGAGGTTTTATCCCGTTACGTATGCAACAACCTTAAATTCTTATTTTACTGTAAGTGCATTTACGATTCATTCACACGATATCCGTTATTAACGATTCGTGTTTTATGACGAACGTATTTTAAAAGACAGTTGGTAATTAAGTCGTATCCGTCATTTTTTTGCGATTCGTGATTGGTGTGAACATGGTCATTAAAAACTATCGTCAAAAAAATCACGCATCGTGAAAAATGACGATAGGGTAGGTAAAACACGAATCACCAGCTAAGCTCTTACTAAAAGTACAGTCAAAAACAAAATTCATAACTTTATTGCACAGAGTATGCCCAAGTGGGTTCAACTTTTGTAATTTTTTACAATTCGTGTTTCGTGTGAACACGGTCATTAAAAACCATCGTCAAAAAAAATCACGAATCGTGAAAAATGACGATAGGTTAAAAAACACGAATCGTCAGCTGAGCTCTTACTTAAAGTACAGTCAAAAAACAAAATTCATAACTGTATTACACAGAGTATGGGTTCGACTTTTGTCATTTTTTGCGAATTGTTATTCGTGTGAACACAGTCATTAAAAATCATCGTCAAAAAAATCAAGAATCGTGAAAAATGACGATAGGGTAAAAACACGAATCGCCAACTGAGCTCTTACTTAAAGTACAGTCAAAAACAAAATTAATAACTGTATTGCAGACTATCCCCATGTGAGTTCCCCTTTTCCTGCGTCAGCAGTTTAAAACTTTCTTTTATTTCTCGCTATGAACAGTTACAGGAAAACCCGATTACTTTGACAACGTTTTGGGTAAATGTGTAAGTCGGTGAAATTGGATCGCTTATGGGAAGAAAGACAAGAGCATTTATTTGTTTGTGTACAGTAAAAAAAACAAGAACAAATATTTATGATGTCGTCAGAAATGTTAAATAATAAATAAGCTGTAAATAAGATAAAAAATATTTCACAGATATTATATTATGCCGAGCGGTAAATATAATTAAATATACAGTATGTTAAGGAAATCCCTTATAAGTAACAAAAACAAAAACCCTTACCCAAAAAAAATAAATAATTGGAATAGATATAAGAATTTGTGAAAACTATCTTTAATTTATCTAGAGTTTAGAATTAAAAAAAAATACAATTATTTAATACCCAAGGACCCGTTACAAATAATTGTGTTGCCACAATATGAAAATATCTGATTAATAGCTAATTTGCGAACTAACATAACCTCGAAATTTTTAAAAAAAGTTTGAATTTTCCAAAAGTTTTAAAACTTTAGAACAAAGTGAATGGATAAGGTCAACCGCTTTCGTATGATTTCCAATAAACCTGTATTTAACCTACGCTCATTTTCAGTTGGCACAATGGTCACCATGCCGGACTGTCAAACACATTGTTGCGGGTTCGATTTCCGTTTCAGACAAGTATTTATGCTTTGATATTTGTGTGTGGTCTGGTTATTTCTATGTATTATAAGTATACTAGCGACCCGCCCCGGCTTCGCACGGCTATATTGTGCATGTATTATACATATAAACCTTCCTCTGGAATCACTCTATCTATTAAACAAAACTTCATCAAAATCCGTTGCGTAGTTTTAAAGATTTAAGCAGTCAAAGGGAAATAGGGACAGAAAAAGCGACTTTGTTTTATACTATGTAGTGATATTTACAAAAGAAAAGTATATAATATCCGTTGTCTAGCACCCATAACACAAGTCTAGTTATTTAGCTTGGAGCTAGATGGCGATGAGTGGAATGTCCTGCAATATTTATTTATTTATTTTAACCAAGTACGTACTTTAAATAACTCTGTCCCTATTTCCCTTTGTATGCTTAAATCTTTAAAACTACGCAACGGATTTTGATGCAGTTTTTTTAATAGATAGAGTGATTCAAGAGGAAGGTTTATATGTATAATACATGCATAATATAGCCGGGGCAGGTCGCTAAACTAGAGATAAAGTAGATTAAAAGTAGACACGACATTGTAAGCAAATAACTTATCGACTCTAGTCTGCGCTAACAAATAACCAAGTACGTACTTTAAGTAAGACTAACCTATAAAAGCATACTATATTCAATAAGTATTTTCAATACCCCGTTATGACTTGCGGTACATTTGGGAACACTGGTGTCACCGAATTTATAACCGCTCGTAAAATAGGTATTTTACCATTTGAATGTGGGTATGTAATGTCCCTAGACGAATGTGATGTGCAAGGTTTATCGTTTTTCGTTTGTGTTTTGTTAAAATTATGGCGGAAGAAAAAAGTATATGGGTTTATTAAGACTTTAACATTTTTTATGCTTTACCATGTCCCAATATTTTCTTGTCATTATTGGGTTAGGTGGCAACTCACCTGTTATAAAACTTGTCACTGGTGGAGTCTCTACTGTTTAAGATCTTTGGTGGTCATCTCTACCAGCAAAGATCGTATAGTGTGCCTACTAAGCAACTGAAACTAGAAATTAAGTAAATAACATGTATAAGATAATATTTTTTCATTACTCATACTCCGAAAGTAGGTCTAAAGATGCATGAAGAGCGTGTAGAAAATAAAATTTCCAGCCCTAGGGCTTTTCTCTTTCACTGACAGCTGTCATGTCAAATTATGGCTTCGCACGACTTGTGCAATGTGCATGTAGCCAGTATCAGTAACATTACGCATAAGGAACTTTAAAAACCTAACCTTGCTTTAAGTAACACCAAATAATAACACTACATGTATATAACCTCTTTGGTCCCAACCTTGTAAGAGGATCAGGTAGTATGGAGTCTCTCATTCACTCTCGTTGTTAGGAAGAATTTTATGTATTATTCGTAATGAAAAGCACAGTGTTTACCTCGGGTGAAAGGCTCATTAAGTCCCTCGAACTATTAGCGGCCTCGCTACGCTCGGGCGCCAAACTCCGTCTCGGGACTTGTAATGAGTGTCTTTCACACCTAGGATAACAATGTACTATTTTGTAAATTACATTCGTTAATAACATTAAAGTTAATAATCATTGTAATTAAACTTTCTAGATATATTTTACACCCACTACAGAATCTAAAATAGTCTAATTTGTTTAAGTAAGGTGCCTACGAACTGATGACATAAAACTCCTAACAGGAAGACCTCGACTTCTCGCAAGGGAATTTAAAACTTAACCCACTGTAAATTAAAGTTGAAAGTTGTCCGTTGAACAAGAGTTAAGAGTCCGTTGAAAGTGTTTATTGATATTGTCTCAAGTAGGACTAACTGGATCGGAAATGTTAGGAATTAGCTTTTTTAGATTTACTCATTTATTTATTACTAGCAGCGCTCCGCGGTTTCACCCGCGTAAGTCTCGATTACGTGGAAATATCGAGATGAAAAGTAGCTTATGTCATTCCCAATGACGACCCAGTTGGCACAATGGTCACCATGCCGGACTGCCAAACACAGGGTTGCGGGTTCGATTCCCGCCATAGACAAGTATTTATGATATATGTCTGTGGTCTGGTTGTTCCTATGTGTTATAAGTATATATTTACAAAAGAAAAGTATATAAGTAGTATATCCGTTGTCTAGCACCCATAACACAAGTCTAGTTACTTAGCTTGGGGCTAGATGGCGATGTGTGGTATGTCCTGCAATATTTAATATTTAATGAATCATTGTATCCTCAAACAAAGTATCATCAAAATCGGTCCTGTAGTTTCGGAGCCTATTCGTTACAAACATAAAAACAAACAATAAACATTTCACATACAAAAAGTGGTGCTATAAAATAAATAAATCTGGGGGCACGGCAGTGCCCCCGCCAAGTCGAGCAAAAAAGCGGCACGGCCGTAACATCCTTTTCTCGAAACAGTTCAGGCCACTTTCGACCCCCTATAACTTCGTTGTGGATAAAACTAAAAGACTGAATTTTCAGACACCAAGCAAGCATTGTATGAACTCAGTATATTTCAAATTCCATCCAATTTGAACAAGTAGTTTATGAATTATAACTAGTCAAAATTTCTTAATTTTGTCACTCACTCACTCACTCACTGACCGATCATCAAAAGTCTAAGGTACTTCTAGCAGACATAGAAGCTTCAAATTTTGAATACAATTAGTGTTTAGTGTATAAATCAAGGAAAAACTAAAATATTACACAATTTCGGTCCAGTTTTCCAGATACACAAACTGCATAAATAACTTTGTAATCAAATATAAATATATAGGATTACAAAGTTACATAATATAAATATATAGGATTACAAAGTTACATTTGCAGTCAATGAATCAGTGTACCTATATAAGAAAACCCGTTGTAGGTATTCAAGAAGTAGAAGGTACCGGAAAGGAAAAAAAAAGTAGGACTATCTACGAATACAAAAAGAAATGAGATCCCATCAAAAACATAACTTGTAAAAAAAAACCAAGTCTCGCAACCCAGTTCTTCTACCGTAAAAAGTTGTGAGATCCTTGTAATACCAAGTCGGTTAAAATCTCTTATGTTTTATATAAATAGATGGACTTGGCAATCGCACTAAAAAATCTAATTTAATATAATATGTATTGCTTGCGAGATACATTGTGTTTTCATGCGATTGCCAAGTCAATCTATTTATTTAAAACATAAGAGATTTTAACCGACTTGGTATTACAAGGATCTCACAACTTTTTACGGTAGAAGAACTGGGTTGCGAGACTTGGTTTTTTTTTACAAGTTAAGTTTTTGATGGGATAATTTTATTCACAAAAACACATTAACAACATAGATAATAGAAACCCTGACCCTCAAACTAGGCAAAAACCTGTGACTTGAGGTATCAGCGTCCTACCACATTTGCTAGGTAAACAATATACGCTTACAAAACTAAACACTATAATGTATTAACAGTAGATAGGTACCTACCTACTTATCATTTAACATAGACATATTTTTAACTAATACCTGTCTGAAAACCCGCAAACTCCCAGCCTCTAAAGAGTTGGGTTGAAGGAAAACAAGTGGTAGATATCCCGGCTTTCATTTTGAAGGCCGTGGGTTCGAATCCCGGCCGTGGTGCACAAATGGATTTTTCTTACGAGACATTTATGTAGGTACCCTAATTGAAATTGCTGTGTTGGTAAATGAAAACATGATCAACGTGATTAAACCCACGTTCAGTTGGTTCCAGACTGTCGACTAAGCTGCTATGAGGGTAGTATAGGTTCTAAGAAAGCTTACTACATCGTCACGCAAAAAAAAAAATTAAAATTAAGGTAAATAGTATTTCCAATTTTTTGCAAAAAAATTAATTCGCCCATAACTTTTTATTGTGTTGACTCAAGACCTTGTTTTTATATACCTAATAAGGACTATATAGACCTCAATATCTGGTGTAAATTTTAAGTTTCTAGGCCCACCCGTTCTTGAGGAAATCGGTGGGGACACACGGACAGACATACAGACACAGGAACAAGAGAGTGATAGTAAATAAATACTTAATCACTACATAGTATAAAACAAAGTCGCTTTTTCTGTCCCTATATCCCTATGTATGTATGCTTAAATCTTTAAAACTACGCAACGGATTTTGATGCGGTTTTTTTTAATAGATAGAGTGATTCAACAGGAAGGTTTATATGTATAACACATGCATAATATAGCCGTGCAAAGCCGGGGCGGGTCGCTAGTAATAATATATTTATTTAAGAATAGCTTACATATACAGCTTACATATATTACAATGCTCTTGGGTTCCCGCACGAGGCAGAGCCTGTATCGTGATCTTATAAGGGTTCCTTTTTTATCTTTTGAGGTACGGAACCTTAAAACGGACCCAACTAAAGAGGTCTAATTGCGGAAAACAGCCCGTATACAAAGTAACTTCCATAAATAAAGTCAATGTAACACGCACAAAGCCAACACAATTGTGGTGAAATAGTTAATTAGAACAACAGACAAGTGGAACCACAGCATCTCGTGTAACTTAATTAACTATATTTGAAATCAATAATAAATAAATGTTGCGGGACAATTTACACAGTGCCATCTAGCCCGAAGCTAAGCAACTAGGCTTGTGTTATGGGTGCCAGATTACTGATATACTTATATACTTTTCTTTAATAAATATATACAGAAACATACAGACCAGGAACAAATATCTGTATATTGTTTAAGGCGAGAATTGAACCCGTAACCTTCTGCGTTGCAGGCGGGTGTTCATCCAATGCGCCACAGAGTACGTCAAAAATTGTTTACTCTCGAAACCGTTTTTCAAAAATTTACTATGGTTGCATGCGATACTCCCGCATTCTCTATGACCGACAAGCAAAATCTACAATGCCTCTTACTTGCTCCCATCGGTTACAGGTATTTTTTCTGTAATTTTTAGGGTCCCGTACCACAGTTGAAATTTTCACAGATGTGATTATAACAACATAATATACTAAAAACAGGATATAGTCGTACGGAACTCCGCGTCGCGAGTCCGACTCACACTTGGCCGTTTTATTTAAAAGCTTTTGTTCACGCTAAAAATTACTTCGGACTCGACAAAAGAAAGACGCGTTAATTCACGCATATACTTATACCTACATACGATTTCGGCAAAATTTATACGTACACCCACGAGCAGAAAGTTACCAATAAATTTGAATCTTATTACTCGAAAATAAGGCCTACGATGTTCCTTAACTCTTGCTCTTGACTGTAAGATGTCAAATAACTCAGCTCGTATATTAGGCAGTCTCAAGATATTGCATAATTTAAGAAAATGTTTGCACGACGCGATGAAAGCAAAACGTGGAATGTATTTTGCGACTTATCTTGTTTTGTTTTATAAATGTTAGAAAAGTCAACCAAAAAATATGTAATAATGTTGAGTTTGTACTCAATTTCACCCGAATTTAGCACACTAGTAAAATGAAAATCTTTAAACTTTTATAAAGTGTCTTATTCGAGCCAGAAAACGTGCTCGATTCCCTGACTCGTCAAAGATTTTTCTAATAATCTTGCAGAATTGTCACTATGACCGTTGACCACTCCTGACGTAACAATTGCCCTATTAAGTCTTGCAAAGTATCTTGCTCGTTTTGCACGGAAAATGTGCTCGATTCCTTGAAAACGAGACCGTCAAAGAGTGTTCTAATAATCTTGCAGAATGGTCACAATGACCAATAAAACCAAACCTAAAGTAAAAATTGCCCTATTAAGTCTTGCAAAGTACTTTTACGTCCAAACTGCTACCACATCGAAGCAAATATTTCGTTTTGTTTGACACACGTTGCATTATCGTCGCTGTTAGAAAATCGGTCGTGGATGTGATACGTAATCTGACGTACAGAATTTTATGCGTACAAAAAACGATGTGTTTATTGAGTATTGGTGTTTTATGATGCTGTGCGATAAGATTCGTAGGTTGCCGGCATTTTCTCAGTGGGTTTATTATATCTTAATATATATAAATCTCGTGTCACAATGTTTGTCCTCAATGGACTCCTAAACCACTTAACCGATTATAATAAAATTCGCACACCATGTGCAGTTCGATCCAACTTGAGAGATAGGATAGCTTACATCCCGATATTCCCACGGGATCGGGAGTTACGCGGGTGAAACCGCGGAGGGCAGCTAGTCTTAATATATATAAATCTCGTGTCACAATGTTTGTCCTCAATGGACTCCTAAACCACTTAACCGATTATAATAAAATTCGCACACCATGTGCAGTTCAATCCAACTTGAGAGATAGGATAGCTTACATCCCGATATTCCCACGGGATCGGGAGTTACGCGGGTGAAACCGCGGAGGGCAGCTAGTTTATTATATAAAAACACACTGATTCTAAGCTTTCTTACAGTCAAAATATAAACGCTATCAAATTTGATCCAGTCAGTCGCGGATATCATTTCTGTGTTACATCTTAAGCCCTCAGAATACAAAATTTTGTTCTGTATTCTGAGCTTAAGCCATACCGTCACCTACTATCAGGCAGATGCGATATTGGTTAAACTTTGACCTATCATTTATAAAAAAAAGCCATATAAACAACGAACTTTCATTTCGAATTTTGTAGCTTACTCAAATTCAGTTTGTCCTCGAAGTGTTTTCTCGTAAAATACTTACTTGGAAACTTTTTTATTGTGACACTAAAGTAGTTTTTTGTTACTCTTGTTCTTATTAGTGGTGCAATTCATATAATTTAGCTTTTTTATTTAGAAAATATCGACGTAAGTAGTTGTTTTATAGTCAGATAATACCATACATTATATTTCGTCGATTCATTCTTTAGATACTACAATTTAGGTAGTACTCTAGAACTTTAAAAACACTTCTAGGAGTTTGTATGATCTCATAAAAAGGATAATATTGAAGTCGCAAATAATGGTAATTTCCTTTTTACCATTTAAAAATAATATTACAATCAAACATAAAAGATATCTTAATTCAATTTTTAGTTTTTAATTTTTAGTTTTTAACTTATTTTAATTTTAAGTAAGTAAATGAATTTATTTTAATTTAATTTAATGTTGATTTAGTAGTAATTAATTATTTTATTTTGTTTGGAATTATTTTATTTTAATGTAACTAATGTAATTTTATTTTATTTTATCTATTGTTGACATTTGTAGTTTTTTTTTTTTTTTTTTTTTTTTTTTTTTTTTTTTTTTTTTTTTTTTTTTTTTTTTTTTTTTTTTTTTTTTTTTTAGGATTTCTGACTTGGTTTAGTTATTTTATTATTTTTAAATTGGATCTAGTTAAGTAGTGCATATGGATTAATTTTTATTTCAATTGTATTTTAATTTAATTTAATCCGAAATAAATGAATTATTATTATTATAGGCACGAAAAACAACCCTTTCATTGCAGTCGGGTATAAAGCTGCACTTAGGTACAGTCGGCTGCATAATTGCAGCCCCCGCTAGAGTTCGAAAATTACTATGATTGGAATGTTTTCATTCTAATAATTTTTGTTTGATAAATTAATGAGTTAGAAGACTTTAAACTTCAACTAAAGCAGGTGTCTAGAATCTTGCTTGTGTTGAAAACATTCTTATAACAGCCATTTTGGAGCTCTACGGTGGGTCTGCAATTATGCAGCTGACCGTACATGAAGCTACGTCGAGATTCTGTCACGCTGTTTTTATGTTTAATTAGCCTCGCAATCGGTTCTAAAATGTAAAATGTGTGTGTGTAAAATGTGTGTGTGTAAAATGTGTGTGTGTATTTGTTTTTTAATAAATTAAAAAACAAATGTATAAAAGTATTATAATGACTAACTATTACCCTATTGCATAGCTTTTAACGCGGGCTTTGAGCGCGGCGACCGAATCAAGAAATTCCGTAACGAAAATAAAACCTAACAATCCCCCCCACTTCGCCTACCATGTATCTCGGCCGAGCGTTCGCTATGCAATAAACTTTACCGCGTCATTCCCCGAGTGCCACACGTTTTTTTAAGCTATTGCATAGCTTTTATCGCGGGCTTTGAGCGCGGCGACCGAATCAAGAAATTCCGTAACGAAATTTAATTAGATTACTATATTCAATTACAAATGACAATTTTAGAATTGCGATAAAAGTTAAAATCACATTTTGAAAGCAATGAAATAAAAACTATTATAGTTTAATGGAGTTATGAACTATTTTTATTATTAACATATTCATTTTGAGTTGAAAAAATAGACATTTCTTCAAAAAACATGGAAATTTGTGATTACAGATTTTAGTATTCAAAATGTCCATAAAAGGGTTAATTTAAAGATTCGTTTTAAGTCTGGGCATTTCTCTATCTAGTTACAAAAAAAAAAGTGTGGCTCTCGGGGACTGCCGCGGTACAGCTATTGCATCGTGCATTGCATGTCAATAGTCGTCCGTTATTTATCGTCCGTTTTTGTCGTCCGACATTTGTCGTCGGTTTTTTGTCGTCCGTCAATAGTTGTCCGTCAATAGTCGTCCGTCAATAGTCGTCCGTCTTTTGTCGTCCGTCATTTGTCGTCTGTCAATAGTCGTCCGTCACTTGTCGTCCGTCAATAGTCGTCCGTCAATAGTCGTCCGTAAATAATCGTCCGTCATTTGTCGGGGGTGGTAGGTTTTATTTTCGTTACGGAATTTCTTGATTAGGTCGCCGCGCCCAAGGCCCGCGATAAAATCTATGCAATAGCTTAAAAATATCTTTTTTAAGCTATTGCAAAAAAGATATTTTTTGCAATAGCTTAAAAAAGCTATTGCAAAAAATATCACTGTTACAACAACTCTAGAAGAAAAAAATAGTTCATTTGAGACGAAGCACTCAACAATCAAGTTTCAGAAGATGAGACACAAATATTGACAAGGACAAGCAACAACATAGTTTAGAAGAATAGAAAGAGAAGCCGCGTGTTATTCCAAATGGGTGCAGTTTTTTGATTCGAGTCTCAAACTAAGAAACTGTACCCATATCGTGTACAAATTTCATTTTTATAATATTAAAGAATAATGGCAAAATTTTAAACAAAAATAACTTGTTTGCAAGGAGGTTAGTTTCTTGAAGTTCCTCTATGTGTAATGGCGTCAGATGCTAATGAAGAAAATGAAAAACACAGGACTTAAATAAAAATAAATAAATATTGCAGGACATTTCACACATCGCCATCTAGGCCCAAGCTAAGTTACTAGACTTGTGTTATGGATGCTAGACAACGGATATACTACTTATATACTTTTCTTTTGTAAATACATACTTCGAATACATAGAAACAACCAGACCACAGACAAATATCTAAGCATAAATACTTGTCTGAGGCGGGAATCGAACCCGCAACCCTGTGTTTGGCAGTCCGGCATGGTGACCATTGTGCCAACTGGGTCGTCAAAATGCTTATATTTTTTTACGTCTATTACACGAAATACTATTAATTTATATATAATTTATATTGTAATCTAAAAATATATACTTACATATTGTAATCTAGGAAAAAAAATTTTTTTATTTCTGTTTGTGTAATTATATGCTAAATTATTGCCATGCCATCATTCTTTAAAGTTTTTGTCTAAAAGTCTAGCTTTTCCAACTAGATGTTAATGCTAGACAGTCGTTGGCCGCGTTGTTTTAAATGTAACTGTATGAAACTGCTTATTTAGTTCGAACGTTGCACCCAACTGTAAAATGGCAAAGATTTTTCTTAAAAGTTTAGTGTAAAACATGGACGTTTTGTGTTTTTGATTTAAAATAAGGTTAAGACTTGTTTTTGTTTAACATGTATTTATAGGTTTATTTGCGTAGCTTAAAATAGAGTTTATTCAACTTTTTTTTTTTTAAATTCTTATTTATTTAATATGGCTTTCTTAGTAATCAAGCGTTTTATTTACCTGGTTTATAAACTTGATTTAAACATTTAAAATTGGTTGCAAAGTAACGTAGACAAATTGACACAGGCCAATATCACTTCATCACTACATAGTATAAAATAAAGTCACTTTTCGCCGTCCCTATGTCCCTATATCCCTATGTATGCTTAAATCTTTAAAACTACGCAACGGATTTTGATGCGGTTTTTTTAATAGATAGAGTGATTCAAGAGGAAGGTTTATTTGTATAATACATGCATAATATAGCCGTGCGAAGCCGGGGCGGGTCGCTAGTAATTGATAAAAATAAATTTCAACACAAAGCTCAAAGCTCAAGCCAATTCTATTGGCTTGAGATTTGTGTTGTCCAATCTTTTTAGCCCAATCTTTCTAGATTGGGCTAAAATTTGGCACACAGATAGATATTATTTTACAAAAAAAAAGTTGTCTGTAAAGTCGGTTAACGGACGATAATTATTTTACGTTATAAGAAAACGATGAAAAATTGAGATTTTGTTATTCCTGTATATACTTTTTCCTCTTTTTTTTTTCATGCGCGCGTGACGTCACACAATATTGCCACGGCAAAAAGAATTTTAGAAAATTTAACCCGCATGAGGACGAAGTCGCCGATGAAACCTAGTATTTACAATAGAAGTTAAAATATTTCTAAAACGTAGCAGTTAAATTCAATCTAGGTCAACCGATATTTGGAACTATCGACTATCCAGTTCCAAATAGATTGGTATGAAGTTTATAATACATACTGTTTGATTGCCAAGCTGTAAAAGCATGTTTCCAAATCCCTGTTGTTTCATGTTTAATTTTGATATTTGTTTTCATTTTCAGTGAATAGATAAATGTACATTGTTTCTGAATTTTGACGAAGGTTAATAGGAGAACAACATGAATATTATACTGAAATGAACCTACCAATTTACAACAATATAATCACAAACAAAATAATAATAATACATAATAAATAAATAATGACAATAATAAACCAAAACATTCAAAATTTAAAAACAAAAAACCCCGTCTTCCAAGGCGTCCCCCCGACCCTAAGTCCCCAGCAAGCTGGCAGCGTTCCCCCTCTGGATCGCTAAACTAATACGCTGGGAAAGGAAACTACCGGCCCTACGGTCCCCAGTGGCCTCGCAAAGACGCGAAGAAAGCACTTTCAAAAACGCCTTTGCACCGGGACCCCAAGACCCAACAGCTACCAATTTAACAACCCTATATATCGCAGATATAGTATATAGTATTTAGACTAACCCATTAAACATAAGCAAACGTCACGATCCACCTTTCTCGTACGCACTGCTAAGAAATGGAATTCTCTAACCGCTTCGCTATTCCCCCAAAACTACAACCTTGGAGTCTTCAAGTCTAGAGTGAATAGGTATAGGTACCTTCTAGGCGAGCATGCTACATCTTCGACCTCATCTTCGCGACACCATCAGATGAGTTGAGGGGAAATGCAAGCCTATTTTGTTTAAAAAAAATATATCAAATGAGTGTAGAACGCCCTGTGACTAGGTGGAGCGACGACATACGCAAAGCGGTGGGCAGTGACTGGAAAAGAAAAGCCGCGAAGATCGAGCTCAGTGGCGCATCTTGAGGGAAGCCTAAGTCCAACAGTGGACTGACACCACGATTTGATGATGATGATGATGATTTTATCAATGTTTTTTATAAACTATTTTGTATTTGTATTTTTCTATACTTCTTCTTGTGAGTGTTGTAGAAGGGAAAGAAATATGGGAGAAATTAGAGTTACTTCGTGCTGGTGTTCACACCTTGGATCTTCTGCGCGTCAAACCAGCTTTTTTACAACAACATGCCTAAGGAGGATTAATGTTAGGCAGGCCGTAATATTTTTCCAGATCATTTTGCAGTATCAGGAAGACATACCTACTGCGCTAAGTTCAAATTTGACATAACTTAAAGAAGACTAGGGGTAGAGAAGTTAATACCTTCTTGCATTTACCTACAGTTGAATTGATTAATAAGCAATTAGGGAATTTTCTAAAATTTAAGGGATCGCATAAAAACGCTACCGGAGAGACTGCTTGCCTGATATGACAAAAAATAAAACTGCATCATTAGATTTTTGCAAAACGTCAGGAATCGGACCTATTTTGCAAATAATTAATCATTATTTATTTTATACTTAATCGGATAGAGATTAATTACTGAAAACAAACATTGTGACAAATCAAAGGATATACTAGTGATTTTCTTACTCTACTATCTCTCAAATGCAATATGGAAGAACGAAAACTTAACAAAGCATTATTAGTTCACTAGCAAACCCGGCGAACTCCGTTTCGCCAATTTTCCCGCTTTTCTGTTGAAATTTTTCCTGAATTTTCTTTGCTATAAACCCCACGGAGCCCGAGACCTTTCCAACGAATGCAAAACCGTGGAAATAGGTTCGTGCGTTCTGGAGTTATAGCGTCAGGAAGGAAAACCCGACTTATTTTTATATAGTAGACTAGCTGCGCCCCGCGGTTTCACTCGCGTAAGTCCGATCTTTAAACCTTCCCTGGACTACAACAAACATTTTAAAACCAAAATCATCTAAATCGGTTCGTGCGTTCTGGAGTTATAGCATCAGGAAGGAAAACCCGACTTATTTTTATATAGTAGAATTATGGTACAACACAGTGGAAGTAGACCATTACAAACACAGTCTTAACCTATCTTTCGTGCGTTTGTTTCAGCTACGAGTGAAACTCAAGTGCCTTTTCACACTTACCCGGATATTCAAATGCAACGGAAACTGGGTCGGTCCAAGACTGGGATGCAATTAGGAATGTTACTTTGCACGTTTGTAAGTTCTAACAGACAGTGGTAGGTGAGAGGTATAATCTTCTCTATACATATAAAATGCTTTGTCCTGAATGACTGACTGACGGATCAACGTACAGCCTAAACCGCTGATCGTAGAGACTTGAAACTTGGAGGGTGTGTTCTTTGTATGAATTTCTACCCCTTAGGCGGTGAAAAGGGCGGTAAAGTTTGTATGGGACAACGTGATTCCTTCGTCTATTTTTGACTTCTATGCAGACGAAGTCGCGGGTAAAAGCTAGTACAAATACAAATTGATTCACTAAAAAAGGTAAATACAAAAAGTATTTTTTAAGCCTATGTAAGTAGAGACACTATGCTTAACGGATACCTAGCTGTTATGAGCTCTTGTCCTCACACTAGGATACCCTGTGGCGTTGGTGACTATAGAAACTTTCCACTTTAGACACTAGAGGTGGACCTACTACATTCATAATCTTAAGGAAGGCTATTATATTATTTGTCAATTGTCAGCCTGGTATCAAAGCAGTCACAATCTTATAATGATTCCAAAAAACTATTGTCAGCTAAAACTGATATGACATCAACGTAGTCAAAGACTGCCGATGATGGTTTCAGAACTATTAACTATTGATGTGATTGGGGACTTTTTGGGACTGTACTTGTACTTGTAGACGGAAATGTAGATTATATTATTAACTATCTTTTAACACCTCAACGTTAGTTGCGTCATAGGTGTTACCCTATGACGCTTAAGCCCTTAAAATTACCTTAGTCCGCCACTGCCATTGCTTTTACAACGCAGGAAACGGCTAACAAAAACGGGGTTACGCTGAAACTAGATAGACAGTTACAGAGGAGCCATTTAGCGGTTACATGCCTCTAAGAGGCTATAGAACTGAAGCGTAGACATCATTTGTCTCTGGTACACACACAGGCATACGGACAATAGAAAACACGTATGTGTGCATGCCGTGATTGGCGGGCGGATGTATGGTGTGTATAGCGCTTAAGGTGAAAGGGTACCGGCGCTCTCTCCATACAAACGTAGTCGACTGTTTCCTCCATAGCACAAATATTTTTGTGCCATAAAACCTATATAACTGCCATGACTATACCCTTATGTCTTGGTTTTTTTTTTTCGTTTTCTAATAAAATTATCATAGAAATTAAGATTTATTAAACAAAAAAACAAAACAAATAAAACTTGTCCCTAACATGCTCATGGTAGTGATAAGTTTTATGCAACAAAAATATTTGTTCTAGTATCATTATCCAGGGAGGAAACAGTAGACTACGTTTGTATGGAGAGAGCGCTCGGTACCCTTTCCTCTTAATATAAATGATCAGGTACAGAGCCCCGTAATACTATAATAGGAACTAACTAAGCCCCGTGGTTTTTCCCGCCCAATTCCATAGGAATATCGGTAAATAAAGTAGCTAACTGGTTAAATCAGTTATAGCTATCTTCTTACCGAGTTTCAGCGCAATCGGTTTAGTAATTTTGGCATAAAGCATAAACAAAAACATGTACCTATGTTTGTTACTCCTGTAAATCACTACATAGTATAAAACAAAGTCGCTTTCTCTGTCCCTATGTCCCTATATCCCTATGTATGCTTAAATCTTTAAAACTACGCAACGGATTTTGATGCGGTTTTTTTAATGGATAGAGTGATTCAAGAGGAAGGTTTACATGTATAATACATGCATAATATAGCCGTGCGAAGCCGGGGCGGGTCGCTAGTGTTTGTATAAAATACTCATAAATTAAACTACAAACTTTGTCAGCCTTTTTTTATCGATTTAGAGGCAAATTTCTAAAAATCCTTTTAAATGCGCGCCTCCGTCCTAAAAATAAGCTCCATGCCAAGTTTCAAACTCGTAGTTTTGAATCTTTTTCTCTTTCTATATAGATTGCTATTAGTAAATGATTATACTAATACCTAGTTGACGACCTAGTTGGCACAATGGTCACCATGCCGGACTGCCAAACACAGGGTTGCGGGTTCGATTCCCGCCTCAGACAAGTATTTATGCTTAGATATTTGTCTGTGGTCTGGTTGTTTCTATGTTTTATAAGTATAATATTTACAAAAAAAAAGTATATAAGTAGTATATCCGTTGTTTAGCACCCATAATACAAGTCTAGTTACTTAGCTTGGGGCTAGATGGCGATGTGAGGAATGTCCTGCAATATTTATTTATTTTATTTTATTTATTTATTTATTATGACAGAGTGTATGGTAAGGTTAAAATTGCAGAACGAACTTAACAAAACATTGTAAGACAAAAAAACGATTGTACTCCGGTAGTGAAAACTTATAAAAAAATATAAAAAAACAAGCAATAACTGAAGTGTTCGGTGAGATTCGAACCAACCACTAAACTATCATACAAGTGTTAAGTAGCGCTCAAAACCAAAAAGCCACAAAGTCTTGTTACCGAGCGACGAAAATATAGTATTGTTTGAAGCCGATAATGACGTAGCTGTCACATTGCGTCTCGGTAATGAGTTCAGAGATTTTATCTCATCACTACATAGTATAAAACAAAGTCGCTTTCTCTGTCCCTATGTCCCTATATCCCTTTGTATGCTTAAGTCTTTAAACCTACGCAACGGATTTAGATGCGGTTGTTTTTTAATAGATAGAGTGATTCAAGGGGAATGTAAAATATGCGTAAATACAAAAGTTTACAGTTCAAAATAAAACTGCCTCATAATGAACACACCTCAATGTCGCAAATTACAGACCTTTTCTTTTTGTTTCTAAATATCTTTCCAAAACTTGTCGAGAGCGGAAAATTAATTCCGACCTTCCCTTATTTACTTTTCATGGTGGAAACAGACGGCATACTTCCTGTTGGCTGATAGCATATCTACCGCTTAGTTCCAAGCTGATTACGAAAATTACGTGAACAAAATCGGCCCTTTGACTATTTACTCTCATCGGGGCGAAACAAAAGTCTTTAATCTATTTAGATCCGTATTTTTCTGGAGATTCTGGAGCCCAAGTCAACCTCACCTGCAAGCTGGTGCACCTGCTGAGAGACGGACGAGGCTCTGGCGCTGACTTTTCCTCTCTGGGGTTGGGGGGTCAGACGGCAATCGCTCCCGTAAAAGTCAAAAGTAAGCCGCATCAAAATGGAAAGTATAGAAAGTAGTTGTCCCACAGATAGGGCGCCGCCGCATAACGGCGCGCAGGAGCCTCGCCCGACTCCTGTGGGAAGTGGACGAGGGCTACCGTGCCATGGGCGGGCACGGCCAAAGACGCGAGCCCCAACTCACAAAAAGAAACTCCGCTTCGCAACGTGGAACATTGGCACGCTAACCGGACGCGCGAGGGAGCTAGCCGACGTACTTTCCAGGCGAAAAGTGGCCGTGGCGTTCCTGCAGGAGACTCGATGGAAAGGCAGCAGATCCCGGCACATTGGGAACGGCTACAAGCTGATCTACACGGGTGCACCTGGTGGAGAGAACGGGGTGGCTGTGGTACTCGCTGAGGGGTTTCATGATTGTATCTTGGAGGTAAAACGCTTTAGCGACCGACTTATGGCCGTGAAGGTGCTTATTGAGGGGGTTGTAACCCACTTAATAAGTGCCTATGCGCCGCAGGTCGGTTGTAGCGACGCTGATAAGATACTGTTTTGGAACAAACTCGGTGAGGTCCTTGGAGCCATCCCGTTGTCACAGGGGATCGTTTTGGGTGGTGATCTTAACGGTCATGTTGGCGAGATGGGGGTGGAATTTGAGCGTGTTCACGGAGGCTACGGGTACGGCGGTCGGAATGCGGAAGGGGAAGAAATCCTACGTACGTGTGCCACTGCCGACCTGGCCCTCGTGAACACTTACTTCAAAAAGAAACCCGACCACTTGATCACCTACAAGAGTGGAAGGCACGCTACCCAAATCGATTTTCTAATCACCAGGAGACATCATATCGGCAACGTAGCTAACTGCAAAGTCATACCCGGTGAGAGTCTTACTGATCAACACCGTCTTCTTGTCATGGATCTCTGTGTGAAACCCAAAGACAAACACCCTGAGCAATGTCGTCGCCGAATCAGATGGTGGATGCTGGATGAAACTAGATCCCAGAAGCTTGTCTCGGCTATCGGTGACAAGTGCGCTGGTGCCGAAGACGAACTAGTCCAGGACCACTGGGATAGGATTCAGGCATCGATCACTGGTGCGGCGAAGGCAGTGCTTGGCATGTCTAAAGGTGGACGCAAATGTGACAGGGAGACTTGGTGGTGGGACGACACAGTCCAGAGGGAGACTAAGGCGAAGAAAGCCCTCTTTAAAAAGTGGCAAGCGTCCAGTTCTCCTGAAGATCGCGACTCGTATAAAGCCGCCAAACGTGCCACAAAAAGAGCAGTAGCCAGAGCCAGACGGAACCACTTACAGTCACTGTACGATAAGTTGGAAACGTCTGAGGGGCAGAAGCTTATTTATAAGTTGGCACGTTCGAGGGTAAAAGCGGCGCAGGATATATCCAAGTGCCGCTGTGTAAAAGACCCCGATGGTAACCTGCTTTGCGAGGATCTCGCGGTGAAGGAGAGATGGCGCTCTTATTTCCACGAGCTGCTGAATAAGCAGTACAAAGAGGTGCAGCCGCCGGAACTCCCTCCGAATCAAGGACTTGTGCCACCGATTACGCCTGACGAAGTCCTCAAGGCTCTTCGCCGCATGAAGAATCGGAAAGCTGTCGGAGCCGATGGAGTCCCTATCGAAGTGTGGAAGGCGATGGGTCCTCGTGGTGTGGGCATCTTGACCAACCTCTTTAACTGCATACTCGAGACCGGCGAGATCCCTACCCAATGGAGATTGAGTGTTATTACCCCAGTTTTCAAGGGCAAGGGATCGGTGCAGGAGTGTGGCAGTTATCGAGGTATAAAGGTCATGTCCCACACCATGAAGCTCTACGAGCGGATAGTGGACTCTCGGATCCGACGGGAGTGCACTGTCTCTGGGTGTCAATATGGTTTCCGCCCCGGGCATGGCACCATGGACCCTGTTTTCGCCCTCAGGATCGTTATGGAGAAATACAGGACGAAGAATACGCCTCTGCATTTTCTATTCCTAGATTTGCAGAAGGCCTTCGACTGTGTTCCTCGCATGA
This sequence comes from Idaea aversata, assembly GCA_907269075.1. Classification (NCBI taxonomy): domain Eukaryota; kingdom Metazoa; phylum Arthropoda; class Insecta; order Lepidoptera; family Geometridae; genus Idaea; species Idaea aversata. The sequence goes on along the minus strand of OU026098.1, from coordinate 4,912,002 downwards.
TGATCTGGTGGGCGCTGCGGTCCAAAGGGGTTCCGGAAGCTTATGTTGAAATCATCAGAGACATGTACCGAAATTCTGATTCTGTGGTGCGAACTGCTGTTGGCGACACTAAGCCCTTCCCTGTTACCGTTGGAGTTCACCAGGGTTCCGTCCTAAGCCCGTTCCTGTTCAGCGTAATATTGGATGCACTGTCCGTTGCCATCAGGGATGCACACGAGCAGCCTCCATGGCTGCTCATGTACGCTGACGATATTGCGCTGGCGGATTCGGATAAGGGGCGGCTGGTCCAACGTGTACACATGTGGAAGGAGTCGCTTGAGAACGGCGGTTTGCAACTGAATGTGGCGAAGACAGAGTACTTGGCTTGCAATACCACAGATTCCACACCTGTCTGCGTAGACGGTCATATGGTCGAGCGGACAGACCAGTTTAAGTACTTGGGATCTGTGCTTCACGCGTCCGGCGACATCGATTGCGACGTCAAGTCACGCATTTCAGCGGCTTGGGCCAAGTGGCGTGAGGTGACTGGTGTCATTTGCGACCCCAAAATGCCGGTTAAACTAAAGGGACAGGTCTATAAAACCATCATTAGACCTGTCCTTTTGTATGGTAGTGAGGCGTGGCCGGTACTTGAGCGACATAAGCAGGAGCTGCGTGTCACGGAGATGAAGATGTTGCGCTGGATGTGTGGAGTGACGCGAAAGGATCGCGTCAGGAACTCCCGCATCCGGGGCAGCCTTCATGTCCGAGACATTGCAGATAAATTGCAAGAATGTCGCCTACGCTGGTACGGTCACGTCTTGCGAAAACCGGCTAGTTACGTGGGGAACAAATGTCTTGCCATGGCGCCTCCGCCGGGCCGTGGCAGACTGGGTAGACCCAAGAAGTGCTGGCTTGACGTCGTAAAGGGTGATATGCGTGCAAATGGCCTTACTAACCAGGATGCCGAAGATCGTGCGAAGTGGAGGCGTAAAAGTAGGAAAGCGGACCCCGGGCTCCTGAGAGGGATGCAACCGGGAACATCGCTCGGATGATGATGATGATTTTTCTGGAGATTAAGGAGACCGTTTTTCAGAAATCATATTTGCTGTGTCATTATTGTATTTTATTTAGATTTATACTAACGACCCGCTTCGGCTTCGCACGGCTATATTATGCATGTATTATACATATAAACCTTCCTCTTGAATCACTCTATCTGTTAAAAAAACCGCATCCTAATCCGTTGCGTAGTTTTAAAGATCTAAGCTGTCAAAGGGAAATAGGGACAGAAAAAGCGACTTTGTTTTATACTATGTAGTGATTGCAAATCTGTATTTTAATTACGCTGTTGAAGTAAAGTTATTTCAAAATATATTTTTAACTAGCGACCCGCTTCGGCTTCGCACGGCTACATATTATGCATGTATTATTATTAACCTTCCTCTTGAATCACTCTATCTATTTAAAAATCCGCATCAAAATCCGTTGCGTAGTTTTAAAGATCTAAGCATACATAGGGACAGACAGCGAAAGCGACTTTGTTTTATACCATGTAATGATACTTGGAAAAGTACTGAATAAATACAACTGATTGTGTTCTTAAAATGAAACGTGAGTACAATAATGGATTAGTTAAACCGGAGTTTTATAATAATTAGGTACAAACTTGTAATTTGAGGTTTGAGATTATACTGAAGGTACTTAATAGTAAGTATACTTGGTAATCTTGGTTTTATACTGAAACTGACTTCTAACTTTACCCACAACGAAGATATAGGAAAGTGTCGTGGACTGCTTCGAGAAATACTAGTACAGTATGTGTTATAAGTCACTATCAGCTTGCTATCATAATACTATCAACAAGTATTGGACTGACAACCTTCTTCTAATAGACGTTACACACAACCATAAATACTTGAATTAAAAGTACCTACTCAGTGTGATTATTATTTTCAACATGTTAGCTATGTATTTAGTTGGCCGAGTGGTATAATAAGTCGCCACCGCTACACCAACCGACGTGGACTCGATCCACAGGTTACGTTGTTAATGTTCAAATAGTGCTGTGTGCAGCACAGTGCAAGGTTGTAAATATTACGGTGCCGGTGGACTTTTGAACGTTGATTGTACCTACGGGTGTTGTATTTTTGATTTTTCTTAGAATAGATAATAGTCCTGTGCTCCCAGTCGCCTATTGCTTCTTCTTCCAAATTCGTATTTGTGAAATAGGGAACATAGATTTATCAAAGTCAACTTCGTTTTTGATTTGTGAGACTGTCTCCTAAAATAAAAGCGGAACATTATTTTGTGCGATCTGAATTAGGTACTACTATTTACATGTCTATTTATTTTATTATTTTATTTTATTTACATGTCTGTTTGTCTGTGGTCTGGTTGTTTCTATGTATTATAATAAATATAAATAAATAAATATTTCAGGACATATTACACATCGCCATCCAGCCCCAAGCTAAACAACTTAATGCTTGTGTTATGGGTGCCAGATAACGGATAAACTACTTATATACTTTTTTTTTTGTAAATATATACATATTATACATATAGGAAACACCCAGAACCAGAAACAAGAATTTATGGTCAGCATAAATACTTGTTCCCGGCGGGAATCAAACCCGCAACCTTCTGCGTCGCAGTCGGGTGTTCGCCCGACGCGCCACAGAGGTCGTCACTACATTATAAGTATATATTTACAAAAGAAAAGTATATAAGTAGTATATGAGTTGTCTAGCACCCATAATACAAGTCTACTTACTTAGCTTGGGGCTAGATGGCGATGTGTGGAATGTCCTGCAATATTTATTATTTATTTATTTAGAAATTCTTATATTCATATCGTTAGTGAGTAAAATAATCTATATTACCTACCTATATTAATATTACAAAGAGGATAGTTTTTTTAAGCTGTTGCATAGCTTTTATCGCGGGCTTTGACTTTTTTGTTTGTAACGAATAGGCTCCGAAATACCGGACCGATTTTTATTAAACTTGATATGAGGATACAATTGATTCATTGAAAGTAACATAGACTTTTTTTATCCCAATATTCTCACGAGATCGGGAGTTATGCGGGAAAACCGCAGTGCGCTGCTAGTCATAAATAAACTTAAAAACTTCTATCCCGTTTTGAAGTAAAATTTTTACTCGGAGGCGGAGGTTATAAGTTGAATCTAGTCTCATTTAGAGCATACGTCAATATTTATACATGGTTTAAAAATGCACATTCATGCAATGCCATGATTAAAAACAACGTACAATCAACGGTCAAAAGTTTCTGCCCACCGTAACGTTTACAATCCTGTGCGGTACTATTTCAACATTATAACAATGTAACCTGTGGATCGAACCCACGTCGGTTGGTGTAGCGGGTGGCGGCTTAAGACCTCTCGGCCAACTAAAGACATAGCTTGAAAATAATAATCACACTGAGTACTTTTAATTCAAGTATTTAAGTTTGTGTGTAACGTCTATTAGAAGAAGGTCGTAACTCCAATACTATACTTGTTGATATAATATTGTAGCAAACTGATCATTTACTTATGATTATGACCCATACTGTACGTAAAAACATAGAATAAATATCTTCAAGATCACAGTTTTAAAAAGTAATTTTGATATTCTATTTCTCAAGCAGACTCATTTTAATTTTAAGCCGTTTTTAAGCTTACCACGTAATTTATTACATACATAATTTCTATTTAAGAAACCCTAAAGATATCTTACAGAAACATTACGGTACATTAGATAAATTTGATAAATTAATTTAAGACTAAAGATGACAGATTTGATGGAAGAGGTACGCTTTTGTGATAGACTAATTCGTTTTTTTGACAGTTTTAATATCGAAAGCATTTTTGCTTAATATTTTTTTAAGTTTGGCTCAATTTTTTACTAATTTCTGATAGCCTGGTGTATAGCAGGCCTGGTGTAAACCAGGCTATCAGTGTAGGTATATACATACGAATATTGAAAGTTACACAGCAACGGACATTAAAGTGTAAGTGTTGTCTCATACAAGGTAGGAAATATCCTGGTGCAATAATCTTGCAAATCCTGCCTGCCTAGCATGAAGACCAAAACACGATACGATAAAGCTATATCACGCGATATAACTACATCAACTCTCAAAATATGATACATAAAGCCGACATGTTGAATTTTTATTATAAATTGCGATAAAAATTATGATAAAAATTCAACATGGCGGCTTTATCTATCATATTTTAAGAGTTGATGTAGTTATATCGCTTTATCGTATCGTGTTTTGGTCTTCATGCTAGGCAGGCTGGTGTAAACCAGGCTATCAGTGTAGGTATATACATACGAATATTGAAAGTTACACAGCAACGGACATTAAAGTGTAAGTGTTGTCTCATACAAGGTAGGAAATATCCTGGTGCAATAATCTTGCAAATCCTGGTGCATCTAAGAAGTATCTTAGATACATACACTTATACACTTTTGTTGCACCATAGAAACAATACACAAAATGATTGGGTTCACTACGCCACATCGAAACACGTTTCCACTTGTTACATTTTAACTATGACGACTCAATAATTACAAAATACAAAATTAAAAGGATTAGTAGCAACTCGTCATAAACGCAAACTCGTCACTCATGCGCAACTCGTCATTTTCGCGACTCGTCATTTTCGCAACTCGTCATTTTCGCGACTCGTCATTTTCGCAACTCGTCATTTTCGCGACTCGCCATTTTCTCAACTCGTCATTTTCGCAACTCGTCACACGAACCTCATGATGTTCTTATAGATCAGCAATAGTCAGCATATCATGTTCAGGATTTTTTCTACCAATCTTTGTTATTATTGCTTCAAATATTGTTTGAATTAAACGAAAATACAGGGTTGAATTGTGAATCAGCCTCCTGATGCATTCGCGAGTACGCATGCTTACTATAAACTGCAAACTATAAACTTAAAAAAAGAAAAAGACCCAATCGTGACACAGAGGCCTTATCGGCTAAAGGCGATCTTTTTTCAGGAAACGATAGCCAGATTTTAGTTGATAGATAGATGAATCTAGCATAAGTATCTGCTAAAAGATAATTAATATAAACTAAAGAATATGGCACAATGGGCGGCCATATTGCTAAAAGCGATGTCTTCCAGGCAACCTTTACTTACTTAATAAGTTCTTTAAGCCTTTTTTTATATAAACTTTTTATCTTTTTAGTTCAGAAGATAACCTTCTATCTCAAGTATTTGGTACTTTTTTCAAAAGCTGTTATGATGTCATTTTTGAAGTTGAAAAGGGTGTTAGTATCTATTGGAAAATTGTCACACCCTTTTAACACACTCAAAAAAATACGATCGCAACATTCGATTGTTAGAGCAACAACAAAAAAAGAATATAACAAAACGCAGCACAATATTCAAATTTCTGTTACAAAACGCTCCCGAAAAACGTAAAAGCAATTACGTTTTTTTTTCTTTCCGATCACGGCATTTGCCCGCAGAGATTGCTTGTAAAAATGAATTACATAGCGGACTTTGTTCAAAATGAATAAAGTGCTCTCTAAAGTAAACTTTCATCAAGTATTTTTGTCAATGACAAATGGTGAGAGATGATGTTGAAATACCTACTAATATACTAATAGTTTAACGTCATTTTAAGTTATTTATTACGACAAATAATAAATAAATATATTGCAGGACATTACACACGTCGCCATCTAGCCCCAAGCTAAGTAACTAGACTTGTGTTATCGGTGCTAGACAACGGATATACTACTTATATACTTTTCTTTTGTAAATATAAACTTATAATACATAGAAACAACCAGACCACAGACAAATATCTAAGCATAAATACTTGTCTAGGGGGGGGAATCAAACCCACAACCCTGTGTATATGTCCCATATCACGGGACTAAGGAGCCTCGGACCTTCGGAAGGCGTACATGGAAACCAAGTCAACACATAGGCTTTACAATAACAATTTTAATAGCAAACTATGATGTGGATACCAACCCGGCGATTATCCTTTTCGGCACTAATAGAACTATTGATAAACTACAGGAGAAAACTACTTTTTCTTATCACTTGAATTTGCAGGTGACAAGGTCTTTAATTTGATCTTAAAACCAGTGATAGAAACCAGGATCAAAGACTCAACTGCCTTCCATAACGCGGAGAAGTTTGATAAAAAAACTTTTTGCCGCACTGTCAATCGATCATTCATCAAAGTGATTGACCGTGCTAGGCGTACCTAACACTGACGAAATCAATCGCTGAGTTGAGCTAGATTATTAACCGCTTAAAAAAGATTTAAATAAACTTTAAAGTGAAGTAGGACTGAAAACTCCTATCCCTTTCCCACGCGCGCGCCGCTATATGGCCATTTCAACTGTTTATGTAATTAAAAGACTCACATGTATTTTTGTGAAAACCATCTGTACTACCTTATGGGATTTGATGTAAAGTTTATGAAAATATAAATTTTGTACTTGTTTTTTGTTTACAATCGCCGTAAAATTGAAAAAGCTCAAAAAAATGACGATGTTTTAGAATTTTCACGAATTTTTTTTCATCGAGGCATATCACTCTAATTGTGTTTCGAAGTGTTTATCAATACAAATCATTTCTTCACCTTTACGACAGTAGGAATATCATTCTATGGATTTTAGTGATTGATACCCAAAAACTGTTTCTAAGACACCTCTATCGCACTTCTGGTCATACCACTTCGGTTTAAATAGTTAAAATAATATGGAAGTGAAATTTGACGTGAAGTTAGACGTTTGAAAGACCAGCTCAATACTTTGTGGCTGCAAAAGGAGCAGCTTCGGTGCATCCATCACTACAGATCGATAGGCAATTAGTTCCCGTAGGTACAGTCTGTGGTTACCGGTAAATGACGTCGTCGAAATGGCTCGTTAGTCATTGGAAAAGAGCAACGTTAAGCCTCACCACCGTTGTTCAGAATTAGGTGTAAACTGAAGCATTTGGTCTCGTAAAGACCACTCTGTATGGGCATACCTTTAATGTTTCGATTAAAACTATGTTTAAATTGTTTTGATTCATTGATTGTACTGTTTAAAATGTTTCACAAAATGAATGCGAAATGGTGAAATAATGCAAATGACTTCATTGTAATTTTGCGTTGCGCAATATTGACCTAATTGTAAAATAAAATACTTAAAATATAGGTATAAAATTCATTGATAAAATTGCTAACAAACAATGAAAACGGTTCACAACAGAAAATTCACAATGTTAAAAAACGAATATCGGAAACGAAGATAATAGAAAAAATTATAGGAATACTAATTAAATTCTATAACTGAAAGAAGTATGTTAGTTTTAAGTTTATGGAAATTATATTGTACTGTTGAATTACTGTAAGGTTTTTGTCGAATAAAACTCGCTGCAATTTCAATGATTCAGACCACTAAAGCGAAAATGAAAAAAATAGAACAGTCTTGAACAATTTTTTCACCAAATGGTATCCGGTCTGATCGTATCCGGAATCCGGACTGGCATTACACACCAAACTTTGTCTTTAATTCTGTGGTGCTACTATGATTTTTGAACCAAAATTTTCTTTACCCAATTTATCACGTAAAGCCAATCTTCTACAACATATTACGCACAAAATAATTAAAAGTTAAATAAATCACTACATAGTATAAAATAAAGGCACTTTTCGCCGTCCCTATGTCCCTTTGTATGCTTAGATCTTTAAAACTACGCAACGGATTTTGGTGCGGTTTTTTTTAATAGATAGAGTAATTCAAGAGGAAGGTTTAAATGTATAATACATGCATAATATAGCCGTGCGAAGCCGGAGCGGGTCGCTAGTTAAATTATAATCTGTAGAACTAGGGAAATTACAGATATAAATTTATAAAAACTAACAGCTTTCCGCGCATTCACCCCCGTGGAAATGATGGGATAAAAAGTAACCAATAAATCAATGTATCCTCATACCAAGTTTCATCTAAATCGGTTCAGTAGTTTCGGAGCCTAATCGTTACAAACAAAATAAATCTTTCGTTTTTATAATATTTTAGATATAGATAGATAAGATTTTTAAAGATTTTAATATATAATAATGTATAGCTAAAAGTGGTTTTTGTTCCTGCCTTAGTAAATTTTGTTATGCAAAAACTTTTAACAATATTCAGAATCGAATCTGGTGAATTGAATCTGACATACCTAATAAGAAGGTTCCGGCGACTGGGACTGCAATCAACTGGAACCGCGGTCCCGGTTGCCGGATCCATTTATTTTAATATTTATCATCCGTCGTCGACTGGGACCACTCGCAAATAAACAAAGAAAACCATTGTATAAATAAGTAACAAGAACGGTAATCAAAGGGTGTTTTTTTATTTTATACTAGCTGCCCTACGCGGTTTCACCCGCGTAACTCCCGATCCCGTGGGAATATCGGGATGTAAGCTATCCTATCTCTCAAGTTGGATCGAACTGCACATGGTGTGCGAATTTTATTATAATCGGTTAAGTGGTTTAGGAGTCCATTGAGGACAAACATTGTGACACGAGATTTATATATATTAAGATAAATAAATTATATTGATAAATCAAAGAGTTTTTCTTTAATTAATACTTTAAACGTTTTTTCGTTTGCCTGTACTGTTTTTGACTTGAACAACAGTTGATGGAAGAAAAATATTGAAATAAATATAAATAAATCCGGTAACCGGGATCGCGGTTCCAGTTGGTTGCGGTCCCAGTCGCCGGAACCCTCCCCAATAATACCTATATCGCACAAAATCAATTCCACTACCTACCAATATTCGTTTTAATAAAATTCGTTTTGTGACTCTTTCAGAAGTATCTACCTACACAGTTCAATGTATTTATCACTAGCAGCGCTCCGCGGTTTCACCCGATCCCATGGGAATATCAGGATAAAAATATCTATAACCGCATCAAAATCCGTTAGTTTTAACAAGGACAGACAGCGGAAAGCGACTATGTTTTATACTATGTAGTCAACTAGTCATAGTGATAACTCCTGATTCTGTGGAAATATCGGGATAAAAAGTACTAACTTTTTTATTTAATATTTCGGAAGTTGACTATGTATTGATTGATTATTATTTTACCTACTATTTGTATGCCATTGTATGGCTAAATATGAAGAAATATTATCCTATTATGTAACACCACTATGTACCATATTTAATGCAAATAAATCATTCTGATTCTGATTCTGAAGTAGCCTATGTTATTTCAAATGAATCAATGTATCCTCATACCAAGTTTCATCAAAATCGGTTTAGTAGTTTCAGAGCCTACTCGTGACAAACGAAAAAATCTTTCCTCTTTATAATATTGTAGATATAGATAGATAAGTTAAAGAGTTAAAGATTTTGATATAATGGTTATAGTGTAGATAAAAGAGATACAGTAGAAATTTTCAAAACATCTTTAATTTACAGAATTTTTCCTCGAACAGTTTGATTATATTATTATGTATAGGTAGATATAATTATAGATATAGATTCGCACAAAGCAACAGAGCACTTCTAGAAAAATCAGAGTCATATTATGAGAATATTAACCTACATTCGAGCATTGTTTTTTCCTGAGTATAAGCCTAGGAGGCTGTGAAATTAATGACGTCATAATTTCCGGGTCGTCGACCACCCCGTCCGTGGCCCGTGAATGATCACTGCCAGTGAATTAGATCAGAATAGAATGAGTAATAAAAGACTTAAGTATATTTTTAATCACCACACATGCCTACACACGTTTTCTCATTTAAATATTACTAGCGGCGTTCCACGGTTTCACCCACGTAAGTCCCGTTTCCTTGGGAATTTCAAACTAAAAGTAACCTATAGCCTTCCTCGATAAATGGACTATCCAACACAAAAATAATTTTTCAATTCGAACCAGTAGTTTCTGAGATTAGCGCGTTCAAACAAACAAATAAACTCTTCAGTTTTATAATGAAAAAAGTATAGATTATACGGGTTATCCTAAGTCATCTTAGGTAGGTATATCTGGCGATGCTGCATGTGTGCTGGCAGGCACACTTCCGTGGGACCTTGACGCGAGGGCCCTTGCGTTACTGTTTCAGTGGCGCAAGGAAGCGCGTGAACAGGGCAACCGACCAGCACTTAGGGAAGTCGAAGCCAAGAAGGAGCAGTTGCAGCTGGCGATGATGGTAGAATGGCAACAGAGGATGGAGAATTCGGATGCTGGAAAGGCAACCTTAGACGCCTTCAGACCAGTGCTAAGAGAATGGGTGCAGAGAGACCACGGAGCCCTGTCGTTTCGGCTAACGCAGGTTTTGTCAGGACATGGGTGTTTTGGCAAATACCTGTGCCGAATCCAACGGGAGTCTGATGAGAGATGCCACCATTGTGCCAGTCCCAGTGACTCGGCGCAACATACGCTGGCAATCTGTCCAGCTTGGGACGAACAGCGGCGTGCCCTCATTGTGGAAGTCGGGAGTGACTTGTCGTTACCAGCTGTCGTTCGCGCAATGGTCGACAGCGACGAGTCATGGCAGGCAATGAGGGCTTTTTGCGAAGCCGTTATGTCGGCCAAGGAGGCAGCTGAGCGGGAAAGGGAGATCACCTCTTCTGATCCCGCTCGCTCCCGGCGCCCCAGGAGGAGGAGAGTCAGGAATGACAATCTTCCTCCTTAAAGTGGCTCGTGGTGACGGACTCGGGGGGGTCCGTCACCAGTTCAAGGGCCCGAGATGGCGGCAGCGTGTCCCGCGCCGCCTCTTGTGAGTGGGTTTTTCCCGCACTGCGGGGATTTATAAGCGAATGGGGTCTGTCGAGACCAACCGCCGCTGGGTGTATGTGGTTAAGCATGCGCAAGCGAATCCCTCTGCACTCGGCTCATGGTGGAGAGAAGGGACACCGTCAGGTTTTTAGTGGGTAAACCTCTGGCCGCCCACCATCTAGGCCAGTAGGGAGCCCCACATACCCCACTGCTCCCCCCCGGGAGTGGCGGGAAATGCATAAGGGCGCATTTTCCTGACGCAAAAAAAAAAAAAAAAAAAGGTAGGTATTCGAATATTTTAGAGACGGGGTTTGACAAGACCAGCCGCCGCCGTGGGGCAGCAGATGAATGCGCAAGCGCTCAGTGGGTAAACCTATGGCCGCCCACCATCTTAGGCCAGCAGGGAGCCCCACACATTCCGTGGGAAGGTTTATGAGGCGCATTTCCCTTCGTTAAAAAAAAATAAAGGTATTCGAATATACTTATCAAGAAATGTGCCTGGATTCACTAAGGTTTAATTCGTCAGGCATGTGTGAATTAGAGCGCGGTAACTCCGGTTTTGGCATGGCAATCGCGCAATAATCTCACATGCCCGACGACTTCAACCTTAGTCAATCGAGATACTGGCCAGGCAAGGTGCAGCAAATTGGCACTTACTGGGATTTGCATTACATGTGCAAAAATAAAATCTTCATCTAAGAAACATTCTTGAAATATTTGGTTATTCCAAAAATATATTTATTGTGAAAGTATTAAGATATATAAATATTGGTAAGTACATCTTATCTTTTTTCTAAGCTGATTATTTTATTCGTTCTGCTCTAAATTTAAAATCTAGTCTTCAGTATTGACATTACATATATTTACCAAACTGGAATATTTACAAAAGATTGCAAAGCAAATTAAATTCTCAAATTGCTAGAAACCATTCTGTAACACCGAAGTTCTTTGGCACGGAATGATTATTTACAAACCATACCTTGACGGAGATAGGTTTTAAACCTCTCTCATCGTTATATATTTGCTAAATGAGATAAAATAAAGTGACAAAGAAATTTTCAATGAAAAAATAATAATACAATAATATTAATTCTAGTCTAGATAATTAATACAGCTCTAGAAACATTTATTTAAAGTGCCTGGGACATAATATATTGGAATAAGCTTGAACAGAACCTATGCCACCCTCTCAGCTTAGTCGTTTAAATCCAGAGAAAAAAATTAGCAAAATGATAACAGTACTTAGCGCTAACAATGAACCTCAAACTAAGAACACGTCCTGTATCTCGAGGGTCCAGGAAAGATTACAAAAAATAAGTAATTACAGTGAAACCGTGGAAATTAGACAATAAACTATTACTTATTTAAAACGGAACAATAACATAAAACATTAAACGTCTTATTAAATCTACTCAGGCTCTGTAAATGTATGTAATTGTGTAATTGTGTTTGGAGATGTTTTCCTTCACCGTAACAGCGATGTCAATTAGCGCACATTAAATTTTTCGGAACCAAAATTGATTTGTGCACGGTCGGCCGGGTTTCAAATTCACGACCTTAGGAATGAAAGTCGAAATAGCTAACCGCTCTCAAAAAAATATATAGGTTAAATTATGAGACGTATTAACGCGTAGACTTTCTACAAAGAATGACATTTTTCTTATAAACCTTCTGATTCGGATCCCAAAATACTTCGTTTTTAGGGTTTCGTACCCAAAGGGTAAAAACGGTCTGTTTATCTGTCTGTCCGTCTGTCTGTCTGTTACCAGGCTGTACCTATCTCATGAACCGCGATACCTAGACAGTTGACATTTTCACAGTTCTTTTAGCGCTCTAACAACAAAAAAAAGAATATAATATAGTACGGAACTTTTCGTTCTCGAGTCCGACTCGCACTTGGCCGTTTTTGTTTCTTGTTTTCTTTGTTAGACCTTAAATTGTACGAATCGTTTTACTCAAGCGAACAAATAATAACAGAACAAATGTTATTTATATGCTCCATTAGTCTGAGTATTAACAAAAATGGGACGTTATCTCACTATAATTCAACTGTCACAAAGAAATGGTGAATTATTTCATTTTGTACTGTATGACGATGGCGATGGAAAGAACGAACAATCTTCTAATAAAAGTAACACTGAAAAAAAATTCTGTACAAAAAGATATTTAGCCACAATTTGGACTTAAGGCTGCTTATGCTGCCAAACGCAACGCGCCAGAAATACCCGTCGCTTACAACTAATATTGTTGATTGTAACAAATGTGTTTTGTTTTTCTCAAAAGTGCTAAGATGGAATTGTAGGTGAAATTTTTACCGATTTTTTGGGGTAATTTCGAGGCGAAAATTCTTTGTCATTTCAAAGCTAGACTAGTTTTAATTCTTAATTTTAGGATAGCTTCAAAACTATAAGAAATTTTTGGCTTAAAATCACACCAAAATGTCGGTAAAAATCTCACCTACAATTCCATCTCAGCACTTTTGAGATAAAAACACTAAACAATTTTCATCAAGGAAGGCGACCGGTGCCAGTAGTAACTATTTAGTAGGCTGTGTACCAAGGTCGTTGGCGTATGGACCCCCCTTAAAACCTTTGGAATTTATTTATTCGGAGATCGATTTATTCCTTTTGGACAAACTAGTTTGACCAACAGGAACATACTGATCCAACAGCTTATAATACTTATCAAACAAAGTGTTACAACAGACAGCCAATTACAGGATCCCACAGATAGGAAATGATGTATATTAGACATAAGGACCAAAGCGGAAAAGAGACGAGAGGAGATGTGTTTGAATAAACCAATCCGATTTCGTTATTTCCACATCTCTTCTCCGCTTAGCTTTGGTGGAAACGGATCAAGCGGAGACGAGAGAAGATATGTATGAATAAACCAATCCGATTTCGTTATTTCCACATCTCTTTTCCGCTTAGCTTTGGTGGAAATGGATCAAGCGGAGACGAGAGAAGATGTGTTTGAATAAACCAATCCGATTTCGTTATTTCCACATCTCATCTCCGCTTAGCTTTGGTGGAAATGGATCAAACGGAGACGAGAGAAGATGTGTTTGAATAAACCAATCCGATTTCGTTATTTCCACATCTCTTCTCCGCTTAGCATTGGTGTAAATGGATCAAGCGGAGACGAGAGAAGATGTGTTTGAGTAAACCAATCCGATTTCGTTATTTCCACATCTCTTCTCCGCTTAGCTTTGGTGGAGTTGGATCAAGCGGAGACGAGAGGAGATGTCTCATTTTTCTATAAAATTGCTGCCCGCTGCTTTCTCCCCGCGCGTCTCACATCTCTCGATCTCTCAAAGCTCACATGTCTGTTACACAAAGGTCACTTCTCCTCTCCCAGCTTCGCAGCACATTTCCTCTCCTCCCCTCTCCGCTTTGGTGGATACGGTGCCTTAGGCTCATGCCTCGAACTACGAACATGCGCGGAAAAATGAAAATTGAAAATAAAATTGCTCATCATAGCTATAAATTGACATATTAAAATTTGCCCTGGACTCAGAGATAGATAACAATTAATCAGTATTTTTAACTGGAGTTTTAAGGTATTTTTAACTGACTGTAGCTAGTAATATTATTATGTTATTGATTTTGCATTATTGAGGTAAGTTTTTACAGAGCAAGATGACGATGTAACTGAGGAAATAAGGTGAAAGGGTACCTGCGCGCTCTGCATACAAACGTAGTCGACTGTTTCCTCCCTGGATAATGACACTAGCACAAATATTTTTGTGCCATAAAACCTATAACTGCCATGACTATGCCCCTATGTTTTGTTTTTTTTTCATTTTCTAATTATCAAAGAAACTAAAATTAAAAAAATTAAAAAATAAAAAAAAACAAAAAATAGGGGCATGGTCATGGCAGTTATAAGTTTTATGCACCATAAATATTTGCTCTAGTGTCATTATCCAGGGAGAAAACAGTCGACTACGTTTGTAATAGTTTGTATGAAGAGAGCCCCCGGTACCCTTTCCTCATAAGGAAAGTTTTTACAACTCGTGGTCATTCACTCTATGAAATGAAAAAGTTTCCTATCCATTTAGCTGGAGAGAGAATTCGTCTCTGTCGTCAAATAACATACCTATCAATCTTCTTTTTGCACGACGTTTCACTTAAGGCGTTGATTTGACCTATTTTGTGCTTTAATGGAAACGGAGGACTACCAAATTACATCTAAACTATCTTTGGACTTTTGAAAAGTAGCTGTGCCCAGTTTCAACCGCAAGCCCCGATCTCGTCGAAGGTGACGACCCAATTGGCACAATGGTCACCATGCCAGACTGCTAAACGCGGGTTCGATTCCCGCCACAGACAAGTATTTATGCTTAGATATTTGTCTGTGGTCTCGTTGTTTCTATATATTATAAGTATTTATTTACAAAAGCGAAGTAAATAATTAGTAGGTATATCCGTTGTCTAACACCCATAACACAAGTTTAGTTATTAACACAAGTCTAGCGATGTGTGGAATTATCTACAATTCTTATTTATTTATCAAAAGTATCATTCCTCTTCATCCCCTATAGTATCACTATGCGAATTTTCATTGTCCATTGACTTGAGCTGTGCGTCGTTAGGACTTTGAATTTTATATTTATATATTTCAAAATCCTTTCATAACGGATGCCTACATACAAAGAAAGTTTAAGGTCTCTACTATCAGCGGTTTAGGATGTTTGTTTGTTGCCATGGCGCCTCCGCCGGGCCGTGGCAGACTGGGTAGACCCAAGAAGTGCTGGCTTGACGTCGTAAAGGGTGATATGCGTGCAAATGGCCTTACTAACCAGGATGCCTAAGATCGTGCGAAGTGGAGGCGTAAAAGTAGGAAAGCGGACCCCGGGCTCCCGAGAGGGATGCAACCGGGAACATCGCTCGGATGATGATGATGATGTTTGTTTATTGTTTTTTTTTTGTTTGTAACGAAAAGATTCCGAAACTACTGGAACGATTTTGATGAAACTTGTTATGACGATACACTGATTCATTGGTAAAAACATAGGCTACTTTTTATCCCGATATTCCCACGGGATCGGGAGCTACGGGAGTAAAACTGTGGAGCGCTGCTAGTTACTTATAATCAATACAGAAATTCTAATCGAAAACAACTTCAAATCTACCACATAAGTTAACCTAAACACAAATAACTCGTCTGGAGCCTTACTTAGTCGAGATAAAAGTTACTCCAGTTCAAAACAGAGACAAAATAATTACATAAGCCAACAGTTTAAGCATTTGTATCCATTAGGCTTAGAGTCATACGAAAATAGTTTTAGATTTAGTAGGTTGTTGGGTTTAAATGCCACTTTTGGGATCACATATTTTGTAAAACCACACCAGCGGTGTTGGCAGATAAGTAGAGTTTAATTTCGAAGATCGTAGGTTCGAAACCAGGCCGATCGTGCACTTATTAATTAAAATTATGTGTGGTAATTGACATTGCTCAATATGCTTGTCCAACAAAGAAAATATAACATTCAGCCATATAAGATCCCTTCTAATACAAAAAAATATCAAAAAATGAATAGAGTAGTTTAAATTTAAAATTCGAGACAACTACTCTAACTCTACTAAAAATCCAAAAAGAAATTAGGATGTGACAACACAATTGTGTTATGTGTTATGTTCTTTCATATTTTGAAAATTCTTCAAACTCTAGGTAAATTTATAGTAATTTTTACAATCTTAAAAAAAACCCGTATTTTTAATTATTTTTTTGTTAAATTCCGGGAGTAAATGTAGCTAAGAAAGATTGTAATTTTTAAATAAATCAAAGAACAAGCTAGGTAAGCATAACTTTAACTTTGTCTGAAACCACAAACGCAAACTGAATCCATCCAGTAAAGTAAGTAAGTGCACAAAGCTAAACAAATTACTACGTATGTAAGACAAAGATAAAAGGCTAGCTAAATCCTGCACTCTAGGTTGCAAACTATTAACTACATTTGTGTTTGTTGACCACGTACTTTAGATAATAAATAAATCAAATTTTTATTTTAAAAAAGACACACGAAAACTTGCTAGTTCCCGTATAGTCCCAGTCGCCCCCACATGGATTGCCACCCGGTGGCAATCGGGACTAAAAGTCCCAGTAGCCTCCGGGTGGCGACTGGGATGTTATTGCCCCCACATCAAGGCGCGAATCGCCAACCCCCTTATCGCTGTTTGTCTTAGAAGGGTTTGAGGTCAGACTTTCGAATATGGGTTTATTAGTAAACCCTAAAAAAAAGAAGAGAGAAAGGCAACAGTTAAGAAAGTAAAAGAATACATACAAAGATTGGCCAATAATCTGTTATCAGTTTGCAGCCGCCGCGCCGATATCAAATCAATCCTAAAAAAAAGCCTTGAAAACGCTGCAGTAGAGAGACAGTAAGATCAAAACAATAGCATTCACGAATACATATTGCCACAGAATATGACGAGAAAGCTTATTAACTACGAAATTGTACAAATAGGCGACTTTATCGCCTATTAAAGCGATTTCTTCTAGGCAACCTTAGGATGGAGTAATATATATACTTATCCCAAACGTGCATCCAGGGCCCGAGCCGAAGGTGAAGGCCGAAAACTACACGAGGCAAAAAAGTGTTTTACTCAGAATAACACGTATACATACTAGATAATAAAACAAAGTAAAATCTGGCTACGAATAATAACGAGTATTTAAAAACGACCCTCAGTATCATGTTAAGATAGAAATGTTGTTTTTTTACCAGCAACCACTCAAAGGACTCTGAATTGATGTAAAAAAATAACTGAATATTTTTCAAGCAAATTGATCATAAAATTGGCAGCCCGTGGTAACTCTCGGCGGTGAAATAATGCTCTATAAACTTCAGTGCAATGAAATTGGAACTCTAATAAAGTCAAAGTCAAAATTTCTTTATGCAGTTGGAATCATTCGCATTAAATCACATTGAAACATCTTAAAAACTAAATTAGAATGAAATAATAATTCATCCTATAAACACGGGTCGCAATCGCCTTTTAACTACTAGTTATTTGATATTTACCCAGCGTTTCAATCAATGCACCGATCATGGTCAAGTCACGGGAAGACAAACTGAATATAATAAATAAATAAATATTGCAAGGCATTCCACACATCGCCATCTAGCCCCAAGCTAAGTAACTAGACTTGTATTATGGGTGCTAGACAACGGATATACTACTTATATACTGTTTCCTTTGTAAACATATACTTATAATACATAGAAACAACCAGACCACAGACAAATATCTTATCATAAATACTTGTCTGAGGCGCGAATCGAACCTGCAACCCTGGGTTTGGCAGTCCGGCATGGTGACCATTGTGACCAACTGGGTCGTCAATAACAGAACATCTAGTTCTAGCGATTATAACACGATCGCGACGGGTTAGGGTACATGTCCGACAGTTTCAATAGAAAAAAATATTAATTATTACATAAAGTGTAAAATAAGTAGTTTACTTTTATACAAAGTTGTAAGAAGTATTATACATTATCACTACATAGTATAAAATAAAGTCACTTTTCGCCGTCCCTATGTCCCTATATCCCTTTGTATGCTTAAATCTTTAAAACTGCGCAACAGATTTTGATGCGGTTTTTTAATAGATAGAGTGATTCAAGAGGAAGGTTTATATGTATAATACATGCATAATATAGCTGTGCGAAGCCGGGGCGGGTCGCTAGTTAATAATAATTCTGGGACTGGAATAACAATCTTTAGTATCTAAAGTGGACGTGCTATTTAGGTACTTACGAAAGCTACAAGTAACCGGCGCGAGTATCTGCGTTCAATACCTAAAGCGCATCAGATAATCTGCGCTTTAGATATTGAACGCAGAGACTTGAATCGTTCTTACGCCATCTAGTAGCGACCTATCAAAACAAGTTTTTTACACACAATACTAGATGCAGATGGAGTAATGCATTTTTTGATGCAATAACATCAAACCAGACTTTGGATGCCGAACGCCTTTGTTGCTCCCAATGCTTCGATTGCAAAAGATTCTATTCATTTTTTGTTCGTCTCCATGGAAAACTTCCGTAAAAACGTGGTGGCGGAATGATCCGATTCGATTGCTCGGGACTTTTCCGACAGAGTTTCCATTAAAGTGAGATCATAATTTTCTGTATACCCTTGCCTGACCCTATATTGATAAGCTCTTTTTTCAGGAGTCACTCAGTCGTAATTTTTGTTGGGAAAATCACAAAATATAACCCAACATTATATCCGAAATTACAGGAATTCGTATGTCGAGTTGTGACTTTGTAACTCAGCTGTTATGCCGGTCAAAAGATTGCTCACGCGATTAATCGTCAGGTTTTTTCCAGATCCGAAATATCATTTCTGTCAATAAGGATTATAAAAAATATCGTAGTTTTATTAGAAAAAACTGAACCTGCATTTTTTTTTTCTAATATATTTCAGTCAGTTTACAAAAAACACTCATTATTTAAACCACAAAACCTACCTCGTAAATTACTCCATCTATAGGCATTGTATTAAAATTCGTTTAGCGGTGTTTAATATTTGGCTTTCAGACAGATCAACGGACCAACAGACAGACGCGATAGGAGACGATTACTTTGTTTTATAATAAGTATAGGCATGGATCACATCAACCCTTAAAGTGAAAGGGTACCTGCGCTCTCTCCATACAAACGTAGTCGACTGTTTCCTTCCTGGATAATGATACTAGCACAAATATTTTTGTGCCATAAAACCTATAACTGCCATGACTATGCCGCTATTTTTTTTTTTTTTTTCATTTTCTAATTATCATAGAAATTAGATTTAAAAAATAAAAACTAAAAATAGGGGCATGGTCATGGCAGTTAAAAGTTTTATGCACCAAAAATGTTTGCTCTAGTGTCATTATCCAGGGAGAAAACAGTCGACTACGTTTGTAATAGTTTGTATGGAGAGAGCCCCCCGTACCCTTTCCTCTTAACTTCCTAATGCATTTTCCGCGGTATCTCTTGAATCGTTTGTCTCTACGAAAACCACCACATTTAAGAAACTTGCGACGTGGAGAAAACGTTCGTACTACTACTTAGATATTTACTACTAACACATCAGAAACGTCAGAACAAGATAAACCTACTAGCGCAAACATAAACCAAACGTGTAAACAGAGAATAGTTAAGCGAGGTGTAGCCAGCTGGTTCCGAGTACTGACGTCTCCAACCATGTTATTCCGTTCACTCAAGATTTAACGAATAGTAGCCGACCGAAGATTCGGATTCAGTTTCGGCTGAAAAAATTGTTTCGCGTCGAAACTCAGTGTTTGCGCATCGTCATTCGGTTAACTTTGAATTAGTTGAGTTGGAAATTGAGGTTTGCTACCTAACTTTAATTCTGTAAAGAAAATCAAAGATTTTCTGATCGGATTTGATTACTCGGAACTATGCAACAGAACTCCACGACTTAATTTTGTCATCTCTATCTTTCGTCATACAACCAGGCAGACTGATGTAAAGCACCGATTAATGGTGGACATACCAGACGTCCGCACTAAGCGTTTTGCTTCGTCATTCCTTATTCGTAGTGCAAGGGAATGGAATCAGTTGCCATCGTCTGTCTTTCCTGGCGTGTACAATTTGGGGGGGTCTTCAATATAAGTCGCAAGTGAATAGGTATGTTCTAGGAAAGCGTACCACATCTTAGTGGTAGTGGTCAGTGTTTTTTCTCGCCTAGGTATTAATAATGTGTAAAATACACTATATTCCGGTTTATAATTAAAATTTTAGTTTAAATAAGGTTGGGTTTTGGTTTTAGCTGAAACTTAAACCGAGGCTTAAAATTCGGTTTCGGCTGAAAATTATTTTTCGGTCCGACACTAGTTACGAGGTTTAAAGCCAACAACAGCTTGGAATAGCAACTGTCTGCTTTATGAGAAACAGTCATGAATGAATTCAATTTAATCACTAATGGACAAATGCAGTGAGTAAATATTTTGTTAAGTATTAAATTTACTTCTGTAGTGTAGAAAAGGGTATAGAATCTTTAATAGAATAATAAATAAGATTATTATACTGAAATTTTACTTCTTAAAGTTATTAACTGGATAAATCAATGTAGGGGCGTATAAATAACACCGTATTTGTTCGTATTTGTCTTTAAGCCGAGCCGTCTTTCCTCTACAATGTCTTCGTTTTAATTCTATTTTTCTTAATCTATCCTCTTTCTCCCTTTCTCCTTACACTGTCTTACTATCTTGCCTCTCATTCACGTCTTACTAATTATCTTTCTCTTTCACTCATGCTATCGTCATCTCGCTCACACCTTAAGAATCATACGCATTCAAAAACGTTTCACTCTTCCTTACACATTTCTTAGCATCCTATCAATCCAATCAAACTCTTATCAAACATTAATCTCTGGAACATTACGTCTTACGTTCCCTTTCACTCAGAATCCTACATCAATATCTTCTAATATATAAATTACGTGTCACGTTGTTTGTGCGCGATGGACTCCTAAACTACTTAACCGATTTTAATCAAATTTGCACACCGTGTGCAGTTTGATCCAACTTGAAAGATAGGATAGTTTACATCTTAATTTATCCCGTTATTCCCACGGGATCGGGAGTTAAGCGGGTGAAACCGCGGAGCGCAGCTAGTTAAGTATGAAATAAACTAGCTGCACACCGCGTCAGTGTTTCTTATTAACGATCTCTTGAAATTTATTAAAAAAACTCAATACATAATCCCTATTTGTCAACAATTTAAATTACAAAACAGGAAAGTGACACATAACACAGAACACATAACAGTAACTATAAACTATTAACTTTATCAGCAGCCTTTTTTATTCCAGTCGAATTTCCATAATCCTTAGTGTTTTAAAAGGACCCGAAACTCTTGTAGTTTCAGGTAATTCGTGATAAGGTCTGTTCTCTTTCATTTAGATTCTTTTTTCTAAATAAATCGATACTGAATATTAATTTATTAATGACATTGCTCAAAATGCGAAGTTTTGAAAAATAATGACCAAAGGCAGATTGTTGCGACGTTATTTATCTTAATTATTAAGAAAGAAAGAAATACATCTTGTATAACATTTTACACAGCCCCATCAAGCCCCAAGCTAAGCAACTAGGCTTGTATTATGAGTGCTATATAACGGATAGAATACATTTAAATACTTAATAATAAACTTATAACACTTGTTAATAAAATAACTAATTAATACTAGTACATACAGATACCCAGACCAAAAACCAATATCTATGGCATAAATACTTGTATGAGGCGGGAACCCGCAACGTTTACCCGACACGCCACAGAGGTCGTCAAAAATGTTACTAAATTACGACCCAATTCACCTTATTCATTGCTCGTGAGTGGACAGAAACATAGTTGACTTAATATTTCCCCAAAATTTCACCTCTTTTATGCATCGCTAGTAAATGAGGTAGTTCGGAAAGTTCCCACGGGGTGTCAAAGGGGTTAATAAGTAAAAGAGAAATATGGTTTGTTATAATATTTTCCTCAGTATTTTGTGCGAAGAGAAAATGTTTTGTATGAATACTGTAATCGTACGTTGTGATTTATCATCAGTTGACGTAAGCTAAATAAAACAAGAAGGCAATGTTAAGAAAATAACAAGACTTTGAAAAATCTGATAGTTATGAAAAATGTTTTAGTCTACACCAACATTTTACACAGTTTTCCGATATTTTTGTCATAGATTTTGTGAGTTTTTTAAACACATACCTACCAGCTGTAACGGCAAACGTTGTTTTGCCTTATAAAAAACTAGCGACCCGCCCCGGCTTCGCACGGCTATATTATGCATGTATTATACATATAAACCTTCCTCTTGAATCACTCTATCTATTAAAAAAAACGCATCAAAATCCGTTGCGTAGTTTTAAAGATTAAAGCATACAAAGTGACAGAGAAAGCGACTTTGTTTTATACTATGTAGTGATAAAGGAAAAAAAGATATTGTTCGATTATCAGACCTAAAGAATGTACACAAAAAATGTCATACAAATCGGTTCAGCCGTTTAGGTGGAGATTGGCAACTAACACCGCGACACGAGAATTTTATAGAAAGAAAGAAAGAAAACTTTATTTTGGACAAGCACACGACATAAGATAATCAGAAAAGTAGTAACAAACATTAAAGCACTAACCTAAAACAAAAGTTTAAAATATACTAGCCTAGCCTAGTTTCACCTGTGTAAGTCCCGATGCCGTGGGAATATCAAAATGAATAGTAGCCTTTAGCCTTCCTCGATAAATGGACTATTCAAAAGATTTTTTTTCAATTCGAACCGAGTTCGAGTTTCGAGTTTCAGAGATAAGCGCATTCAAACAAACAAACTCTTCAGCTTTAAAATATTAAGTATTGATTGCCTCTGTGGTGCATCTGGCGAATACCCGCCTGCACAAAAGGTTGCGAGTGCGATTCCTGCCTCAAACAATATCCTGCAATATTAATTTATTTATTTTATTGTCATAATAAAATGTTTTTTTTCCTTTAATCTCATTTATTCACATAAACACTTTCATATGGGTATCAAAATATTCTAACATAGATTTTAAGAGGAAAGGGTACCGGAGGCTTTTTCCATACAAACTATTACAAACGTAGTCGCCTGTTTTCTCCCTGGATAATGACACTAGAGCAAATATTTTTAGTGCATAAAACTTATAACTGCCATGACCATGCCCCTATTTTTTTATTTTTATAATCTTAATTTCTATGATAGTTAGAAAATGAAAAAAACCAAAACATAGGGGCATAGTCATGGCAGTTATAGGTTTTATGGCACAAAAATATTTGTGGTAGTGTCATTATCCAGGGAGGAAACAGTCGACTACGTTTGTATGGAGAGCGCGCAGGTACCCTTTCACCTTAAACGTGAGCGATCGTCAGCCACGCGTTCAAATCAATGGAAACTTCGTAGAGGGGCGGATCGTTGAAAGCGTTTTAAACTGTCTCATTACTTATTACGTCATGTCTTGACAATGATCCTACATCACATTAGAAACACGATTTGCAATGGAAATATTTGACTTTCAACGGTTCAGGAATTATTTTGACAATCTCTTATATATAAAAATGAATCACAAAATGTGTTGGTAAGCGCATAACTCAACAACGCCTGGACCAATTTGGCCAATTCTTTTTTTTAAATGTTCGTTGAAGTTCAAAGATGGTTTTTACGGCGAGAAAAATTAAGAAAATTGCGTAGAAAATTATTACGCGGGTGAAACCGCGGGGCGCAGCTAGTACGATGATAAAATTTGGGGTTTTAGGTTAGAATTTAGCCCTCGATGTGACCCTTCGTTGACACTAAAAGAGCACCCACCCAGGTAAATAATAATAATAGAAACACGATTTATATACAGGAAGAATGTAATATCTCGACTACATGAAATTGGTTATATTGTAATCATTTATCAACAAATCGAATGACCGTATGTGAAATGTATAGACCATCAAAATAATACTAAGTAGTTGCACTACAAGTTCACCCTAAATTCTATGATACATACATAATGTCTCGATTTGCATCTCGCCTAGAATGTAGACATTCCAACCTAATGTTACCAGATGCAATGACAACAATTTACTGCTAGTGTTGTGGTACAGATTGCATCCTACATGTTGCAGACTTATTATATTATATTGTGTTGTAGTTGTTATTTATTATTAAGCGCCTACACTGTCCCACTTCCCTATTTCCCTTTGTATGCTTAAATCTTTAAAACTACGCAACAGATTTTGATCCGGTTTTTAATAGATAGAGTGATTCAAGAGGAATAAGGTTTATATGTTTATAATACATGCGCAATATAGCCGTGCGAAGCCGGGGCGGGTCGCTAGTTATTTATATATTTAACTAGCTGCGCTCCGCGGTTTCACCCGCGTATCTCCCGATCCCGTGATATCTGGATAAAATAAAATGTAAGCTATCCTATCTTTCAAGTTGGGTCAAACTGCACACGGCGTGAAAATTTGATTAAAATCGGTTAAGAAACTACTTAACCGATTTTAATCAAATTTTCAGGAGTCCATCGCGCACAAATTACGTGACACGTAATTTATATTTATTAGACTAGCGAGCCGTCCCGGCTTCGCACGGCTATATTAAGCATGTATTATACATATAAACCTTCCACTTGAATCACTCTATCTATTAAAAAAACCGCATCAAAATCCGTTGCGTAGTTTTAAAGATTTAAGCATACAAAGGGAAATAGGGACAGAGAAAGCGACTTTATTTTATACTATGTAGTGATTTCCATTAAAATCTTAATTAATTCCTAAAAGTGTTAAAAAGCAATATAAAAATATAACGACTATCTTGACATAGGTACCTAGGCACATAGGTTTTAACGAAAAAAAAATTCTTTAAAGAAAATTAGGTTTAGGTACCTAAACTCCTGTATAATTACAACGTGTCTTTTTCGACACTCCGAATACCTACCCAAAGTCTTTCACAAGTTAAATTGTAGGTCACCCTTTCTTAATTTCATTTTGATATTAGCATCAAAGAATAAAAGCTTTTTGAAATGTAGTTAACTTTCTCGTTTTCCTATTTTGAGATAAAGATTTCAACACTTTTAGCACAATGGAACTGGAATAATTTCTATAAAAGAGATTTTTATACGAGTTCAATCTAAGAATTAAATGCATAAAATGTTCGTCTGGAAAAAGGTGGATACTAGTGTACTTGTGGACGGGTTGTATTCCACGATTAGACCCTTTTAATTGGGTCCTTTTTGCGAGAAGATGGAGTAGGCTTGCCCAGCATCTACTACCCTCTCAGCTTAGTCGACCATGTCCAGAGGAGAGAACTTATCAATACTTCTGGAGCCAACTAAGCTGCGGGTTTCATCACTATGTTTTCCTTCACTGTAAGAGCAATGTCATTTGGCGCACATTTTATCTTAAAAAAATGCATTGGTGCACGGCCGGCCTGGATTTGAACCCACGACCTTCAGAATGAAAGTCGAGGTATCTACCACTAAGCCAACACCATTCTCCATCAAATAGATAGATACGAGTATGTATGTATAATACAATCTTTGCGAACGATCGGCCAGACCCTTCCAGGACTAGGCTGTTCACACGTCTGAACGTCCAAGGTTGTTTCACAGAAAGTCGGGTGTTTGGTTTTCACCCTAATTCAATCTTCCTAACTCTCGTTTTCAAGATAAACAAAAACAAACCCAACGCTCGAAGCCCAACACCAATATTTATCACTCAGCTCTGAAAGTAAACGGGCAAGGCTATAAACCTACCACGAAATTCCCAATACAATCAATCCCGACGCGTCGTTCGAAACAAATGCAAGTCAAGTGGCTTATTTCCACAGGAAATACGTAAATCATGGCCGTATGTTCTCGTAAATGGAATCCGCAACAGTTTACCTACTCTATTGGTAGACCCCTCTAACTTTAAATTTAGTGGGTAGTGTCATAGTGGTAATTTGTTGTAAAGTGTAGTCAGCCATATTTAAACTAATATTAGAAAGCTCAAGAGTTTGTTTGTTTCAACGCGCTAATATCAGGAACTACTGGTTCGAATTAAATAAACTTTTTGTGTTGGATAGTCCATTTATCGAGGAAGGCTTTAGGCTACTTTTTATTTTGATTTTCCCACGGGATTGGGACTTACGCGGGTGAAACCGCAAGGCGCAGCTAGTCAATTAAAGCGCCCACGCACGTTCAAACTACGCGTCAATCTCAATCAATCGTACTTGTATAGAAGAATCGGAATTGATACGCTGCTGGCTTGACGGATAAAACAAAACCAGACAAGTCAGACTCGCGCTTAATGGGTTCCGTTTTATACTTATATTATATACTGTTTTTTTGTTTTTATAGCGGCAACAGAAATAAATAAATAAATATTGCAGGACACTCCACACATCGCCATCTAGCCCCAAGTTAAGTAACTAGACTTGTGTTATGGGTGCTAGACAACGGATATACTACTTATATTACTTTTCTTTTGTAAATATATACTTATACATAGAAACAACCAGACCACAGACAAATATCTAACCATAAATACTTGCCTGAGGCGGGAATCGAACCCGCGACCCTGTGTTTGACAGTCCGGCATGGTGACCATTGTGTTAACTGGGTCGTCAGTAAATACATCATCTGTGAAAATTTCAACTGTCTAGCTATCACGGTTCATGTGATACAGCCTAGTTACAGACAGACGGTACAGTGGAGTCTTAATAAAGGGTTCCGTTTTTATCTTTTAGGTACGGACTCCTAAAAAAGGGAATCTGTACGTGGGCATAGCACGGGCGAACAATATCCGCTTTATTTGGCATGATTTGAATTTCATCTACTGTCAAATTTCAGTACGACTAAGGGCTCGTTCAGACGACACGCGCTCGCCACGCTACGCGCACCAGACGCGTTCAACTCGCTTTGAAATATGTTTTATAAATAATTTGAGTCTTATGACACATCAATAGATCTCAAATTGCATTTATGCAAGTCCACCCGCTCATGCCACGCACCTGCCCCGCGCACGTCCCGCTTGCGTAGTCTTACATTGATGCAATTTGAGATCTATTGATGTGTCATAAGACTCAAATTATAAATACAACAAATTTCAAAACGAGTTGTACGCGTGTGGTGCGCTTAGCGGGCGCGTAACGGGCGCGGTTCGTCTGAACGAGCCCCTACGGTGCGTCTTCAGCTTCAGCTTTTTGACTAAACCAACATCCAATAGTTGGTAAGTAAGTATATATACAGAACACACCAAGTATAATCTCTAGGGAAACCGATCGACATTTCCTATTCTGCTCTTAGTTACTTAGGTCGTACCAAGGTAACTGCTTTGAACACTGGGAACTGTGGAAATATATAGATAGGTAACTTTATTTGTACAACACAGGAAGGAACACAAAACACGATATACATAAAGTAAAGCAAAATACTTCACTTTAAAGAAATAAACACACATAAAAAATAAATATTGCAGGACATTCCATACATCGCCATCTAGCCCCAAGCTAAGTAACTCGACTTGTTTTATGGGTGCTAGACAACGGATATACTACATAGACACTTTTCTTTTGTAAATATATACTTATAATACATAGAAACAACCAGACCACATATAAATATCTAATCATAAATACTTGTCTGAGGCGGGAATCGAACCCGCAACTCTGTGTTTGGCAGTCCGGCATGGTGACAATTGTGCCAACTTTCGTCGTTATTTATTAATCTTAATCTTCTTAATATATATAAATCTCGTGTCACAATGTTTGTCCTCAATGGACTCCTAAACCACTTAACCGATTATAATAAAATTCGCACACCATGTGCAGTTCGATCCAACTTGAGAGATAGGATAGCTTACATCCCGATATTCCCACGGGATCGGGAGTTACGCGGGTGAAACCGCGGAGGGCAGCTAGTTTATTTATATATACGCGATGAATTGAGAACCTCTTCCTATTTTGAAGTCGGTTAAAAACAGGAAAGCTACCAGAGTTTTAACCTTTCTAAACAGATCGGTATAATTAGTCATATATTTCATGTGAATACATTTATTAGGTTTAGGTTTAAAGATCTTTATTCTCAAAAAAGACATGACTGTCACTTACATGAGAACTTAATTAAAACAAAAATATTTAAAACGTTCGTCTCGTCGCAGAACAAACAAAAATATAAATCTAAGTCTAAGTACCCTACAGCAATGTTAAATTAAAAAAATATCTAATAAATTAATACAAAATTTTAACTATTATGTTGTATACAATCTAAGATGACAATACCAAGAAACAAGTAATTATAATTAGTTAACAATTAACGAGAATGTGTTGCGCAAGTTGTTTTTTGAATACGTTAAACGAGTCTAATTTTTTTAATTGTGAGGGTAGTTTATTGTAAATATTCGCTGTATTTATTGTACTTTTACACGGCTTATTTTTTTTTTCCTCTAGATTATTGTTGTGGCCTTTTTGCGTAAGGTTCTACTAATCAGGGCGAGAACTAGACTGGCTCTTCCACAAATTTTTCTAGCTGATGTGGTTTCTAGGCAATGTGTGGGAGGCTAATGACATCATCTAAGTCTAATTTCCGCCAGTACTACATACCAGTACCACCCGCCCCCCAGTGGTTGCACTGAGCTGGCAGAAAAACTGCCCCCTGGTCACAACCTACCGTGGGCAACCTGGAAAACCCTTAACCGGCTCAGAACTCAGGTGGGTCGCTGTAAGACCAACCTTAGCCGATGGGGTTACACCGACCCAGGAAATGTCTACTGTCATTGTAACCCTGGTCAAACAGAGCAGACTATGCCTCATCTGCTGGAGTGTCCCTCGTGTCCGGTTTCATGCTGCACACAAGACCTCTATGAGGCGACTGATAATGCCGCGGCTGCAGCCACTTATTGGGCTGGATACTGTATATAGCATTATAATAATATTAATATTAATTAAAAAAAAAATCTAATACAAAAACAAAAAAAATTAAAAACTAAGAAAAAAAAATCAAAAAAAAAAAAATATAGGTTTAACGGAATCGACACGAAAAGAAGAAGAAGACTACATAGTATAGGAGTACGTCTGCGGCCGTCTCTTCAGTCTTCCGTCGTCTGTCCGTTATACCCAAGTTGTAGAATACAAACATATATTATTATTTCCTCTTATTAAATTTCCTCTTATTGCTACAAGCGCAGAGCTATTTATCAGTAACGAGCTATATTGACATAATTAAATTGTTCTTGTAACGACGGCACCGAGCACTTAGCGACTCGATTATTGTGAATGAGGTCGTTAGATTGCTTGTTTAGCAATGTTTAGACGTAATGTGTGATTGAATTAATAATTTGCAAGGTAATAGGAGGGTTTATAACTGTCGTGTTTGAGAGGCGTAATAGTTACATTGGTAGAGCCTTAGAATGGGGTTACCTGATAAACACTTTATTGCACAATAAAAAACAAAACGCAAAATGATTACGTATAAAAAAATAAAAATAAAATCAATGAATGGTAGTTTTTTATCGTCTGCAAAGTTTATGTTAAAATCCAAACGTCAAACTTCTTCATAAAAAAGTAGACCATAACCACTAGTATTTAAGCTCCATTTAAATATGGCGCCATACCGTCAAAACCCGAGCGGTGCCCGGTCACCGCACTCTCTCCACTTGACTTTGAGCTTAAATACTAGTGGTTACGGTCTACTTTGTATAAAGAAGTTTGACGATATACATCCTTTGATACTGTAGCTGCGCCTCGTAACGGTGTCGCGAGTTCAGAGATTTTATCTCATCTAAAAATATGCGTACCGAGCTAAAAGTTTTCACTTCAAAAAAATGTGAACCACAGGAAGAAAAATCTGCTGAAGAAAATATAAGAAGAAAGAAAAATATAAGAAGAAAGAAAAATATAAGAAGAAAGAAAAATATAAGAAGAAAAATATGCCCTAGTTAATTATGTCCAACGCGATAAGTCGCACGAGACCTAAACGACGCATAAAATACACTTTGTTTGCACTGCTTGTGCCGATTTCTCTAGGGCAGGGTCACTCAAAGTGGGGTACACGTACCCCTGGGGGTACACCAGTTAATTTCAAGGGAAACGCCAAATAATTTATGAAATGGCGGCTGCTTAGTTAGCGCGACTAGCTACAATTATTATTGTTCCTAAAATCTACTCAATTTGCACGACGAAACAAGATCATCTGTTTCTCTTTGACTTTATTTCATTTTCCTTGGGTCTTTGTTATCGCCAGTTTTCGTAGTAATTATTTTCCCGGGTCTTAATCGCGTATTTTTTGTTTGAGTCTCCTCGCGACCATGACTATTGTAACATAGTCGAAACGTCGAGGTAAGAGAAATAAAAAACAAAAAATACGCGATTAAGACCCTGGAAAATAATTACTATGAATACAAATCGTGTGAGTTTAAAAAGTTTATCGCCAGTTTTATTTAATGGGTCCGTGGAACTAGTAAGAGGAACCCTATCATAGTATCAATTACGTGAAGTCAAATTATTTGTGGCCACAAATTAATAAAAAAAAAATGTGATCCGTCACGGGACGCCAGGCAGATGTGCATCGACATTATTTTGTAAAAGTAATATGCAGAAAAGAACAGATTGTGATAGGAACTAAATAAGTATGTCATAATGATAAAATAAAATATTACGAATTTTTTTTCCAGATAACGATAACTATTTATTGAATAAACATTTATTTTCATTAAATACAAAAATTTACGAATTTATTAAGAGTGGGAGAGATTCCGAGTCGTGGGAGTCGGTTCCTACTGGGTAAGCACGCTCCATCGTAGGCCATAATGATGCTTACCATCAGGCATATTATGGTCAAGTGCAAACCCATTCCTAATAAAAAAAATAAAAAAAAATCGCACAGTCGATTGCGCATGGCGACGCGTCGCCACACCGTACACACTACTGCATATAGACTGTATATATATACCATCATATAGCGTGGCGACGCGTGCGTGCCACGGCATGCGTCGCCACGCCAGAAATCGGTTTAACGTGCGGCTATAGATGTTTCACATCAAAAAGTATAGTTACTTAATTGTATGAATTATTTTCGGCGACGCGAGCGGCAAGCGTCTGAAACCATAACCAATTTTCTTAAAAAAAAAAAAGATCTTATCTATTAGAACAAGGAAAATATTTTAATCAAAATCCACTGTCTTATCCAATATAACCACCTTTTTTCATTATATCGCCAGTACCAAAAACCATTTCCATACACCAAACCGTTATTCCAAACATTTACCCCACGAACTCCATATTTTTCGTTCAAAATTTCTGCTTTTCTAAGCAGAATTAACTAAAATGGCCCATCTAACCCATCTTTGTGAAAATGGGACGCGCGCTTATAAACACGGGTCTAACCCTCGAAATTTGAGAGGTCAGTAAGGACGAAAACGTACTGGAGGCAAGTCGTGTTAAAGATTCAAATGAATGCGATTTGAATTCCCGATGACCTCACACTGGAAAACCTATTCTCTGTAAATTTTTGAGATTATTTTTTTACATAACAAAGGCCAACGTTCGGCCCGATAACCTTGCCATTTGATATAATATTCAACCCAAAATGAAATACAAACTTGAATCTGTTGGTGTGACGAGAATGACGAAGCAAAACGCTTGCGTTTACGATTCCTAGAGGTTTCTCGACTCTACTTATTACATCAAACAAAATTCGGAACCTCCGAGATATGTGATTTTCGTAGCTTCTCGTTTGTCTTTATTGCTAGAACCTTCACACACTACAGACTTGTCTGTGGTTGATAATTTGCCGACGAACTTTTAAAAAATCGACGGTTTCATACTCTGAAGCTAAAGTGAACGCCCTGAAGGTCATTTCTCGTAATTATAGCAAATGTGACCTTAAACTGACTGAAGTGAAATTATATTGTAATATAATTGACAATGGGTCTACTGCAAAGCATAAATAACAATTACTTACCTACTTTTAATATCATCGCAATATTTAAAAAATAACCCCCGACGCAAAAACGACGGGCGGCGTGTCTGTGGCATCGTAGCGCCCGAACGGATGAACCGATTTTGATTTAGTTTTTTTGTTTGAAAGGTTAATTAGTCGGGAGTGTTCTTAGCTATGTCTGAAAGTTATGGAGGATAAAAGTCAAGATTAACAA
Organism: Idaea aversata; assembly: GCA_907269075.1. Classification (NCBI taxonomy): domain Eukaryota; kingdom Metazoa; phylum Arthropoda; class Insecta; order Lepidoptera; family Geometridae; genus Idaea; species Idaea aversata. The sequence goes on along the minus strand of OU026098.1, from coordinate 4,879,613 downwards.
CCGAATGTAAGCAGATATTATGCCCGAGCGGTCCCCGACGCGACAATTTTTAATCAAAAAAATTCTCATGTAGGTACGTACGTAGGGTCATAATTTCGAGGTTATTTTCTTTTTGTAGGGTTTCACGTTTATACCTTTTTTGTTCTATTTATGGCTTTTTCTTTTCATAGTTATTTTTTGTTCGTTTAGGCTTTTTACGTTCATAGTATTTTTATTAAGTATTTTGTGTCGGGGTTTTTTTTTGAAGTGAAAACTTCTTTAGCGGCGTTGAGCACTTTTTCTGTAATGGGTATAAAATCTTAAACTCGCGTCAGGACACGTGACCTGATCGAAAAAGCGTAAGACGGATGGAGAGTAGACAGCTATCCCCTCTCTACGGCGCGGCGAAAATGTATGCCTGGGCCTACTGTTTTTAATTTGGCTGTGAGTGTATTAAGACGTAATATGGTATTTTTTTTTTCAATATCATTTGACTTTAAAGGATACCGTTTTTCTTACATTTAAGAGTCAATGAAGATTCAATTTAAAAAACATTTCATGTTGACATTTTAGTTTATGAGAATACGAAAAGTCAAAAGCTGACGTTTAGTATGTTTTTGTAATCGAAATGCAATCGGAATGATATTGCAATGTAATTTTGAACAATTTTATTTACGAGAATTTACCGTCTGTATATTTCTAAGGTCACCTCCGAGAAACTTTTCGGAATTGACCAGACAAAAAGTCTCGAAATACAAGAGAAAGTTTGAATACTTAACTCGTACCCTTACATCATTCGTCGAATAATCTATACTATCAATACTAATATTATAAAGCTGAAGAGTTTGTTTGTTTGTTTGAACGCGCTAATCTCAGGAACTGCTGGTTCGAATTGAAAAAATCTTTTTGTGTTGGATAGTCCATTTATCGAGGAAGGTTATAGGCTACTTTTTATCCCGATATTCCCACGGGATCGGGGGTTACGCGGGTGAAACCGCGGAGCGCAGCTAGTAAAATATAATTCCACGAATGATTATTTAAATTTTGTTTTGTGTTGAGACTTGTTATTAGGGTTCCGTATCCAAAGGATAAAAACGGGACCTTATAGACTTCACTGTCCGTCTGTCTATTTGTCACCAGACTGTATCTCATGAACCGTGATAGCTAGACAGTTTTTTAAAGATGATGGATTTCTGTTGCCGCTATAACAACAAATGCTAAAAACAGAAAAATAAATAATAATAATGAATATTGCAGGACATTCCACACATCGCCATCTAGCCGCAAGCTAAGTAACTAGACTTGTGTTATGGGTTCTAGGCAACGGATATACTATTTATATACTTTTCTTTTGTAAATATATACTTACTAGCGAATCGTCCCGGCTTCGCACGGCTATATTATGCATGTACCTATTATACATGTAAACCTTCCTCTTCAATCACTCTATCTATTTAAAAAAAAACCGCATCAAAATCCATTGCGTAGTTTTAAAGATTTAAGCATGAGATTTAAGCATACATATGGATATAGGGACAGAGAAAGCGACTTTGTTTTATACTATGTAGTGATAGTGACAATACATAGAAACAACCAGACCCCAGACAAATATCTAAGCATAAATACTTGTCTGAGGCGGGAATCGAACCCGCAACCCTGTGTTTGGCAGTCCGGCATGGTGACCATTGTGCCAACTGGGTCGTTATGGTACCGAACCCTTCGTGCGCAAGTCCGACTCGCACTTGGCCGATTTATTTATTTTTTCAATTGTCAGGGAATTTAAGAGTAGTAGACAACAAACTATCGGCTGATAGTAAGTCTTCAGTTTAGGTATGAATATACGTTAACATACTACTATGAAACGTCTATTTCTAACCTCCAGAGTTCATTTCGACGAAATAGTTTCATACCCCTGATACGTATACAGCCTAAGGATTTATAAGCTTTTTGGGACTTGGAATTTTTATGAACTAAACCTTATAGGCCCGTGAAATTCGGAAGGTACCTTTACTTACATTATATTAGGATTTTGAAGGATGGTGTTAAGGGTTTAATTATATAGTTTTACTGGCTGCGTCCTGCGATTCCACTCGCGTAAGTCCCGATGTACAGTATGGGTCATAAGTAAATGATCAGTTTGCTACAATAATACTATCAACACCGAGTTACGACCTTCTTCTAATAGACGTTACACACAAACTTAAATACTTGAATTAAAAGTACTCAGTGTCATTTATTTTCAACATGTTAGCTATGTCTTTAGTTGGCCGAGAGGTAGTATAAGCCGCCACCAGCTACACCACCCGAAGTGGGTTCGATCCACAGGTTATATTGTTATAATGTTCAAATAGTGCTGCACAGGATTGTAAACGTTACGGTGGGCAGAGATTTTTGACTGGGGATTGTACGGTCGGCTGCATAATTGCAGACCGTAGAGGTCCAAAACGGCTGTTTTAAGAATGTTTTCAACACGAGCAGGATTCTAGACACCTGCTTTAGGTGAAGTTTAGTCTTCTAACTCATCAATTAATCAAACAAAAATTATTAGAATGCAAACATTCCAATAATAGTAATTTTCGAACTCTACCCGGGGCTGCAATTATGCAGCCAACTGTATCTAGTCCATATTATGAACAAATTTTCATCATTACTAGACAATCCGTTGGACCCTGAAGAGGGAAAAATAATAAAAGACTTTTTTTGAATTTTTTATATTAGTTGGGATGAATCGTTCAACCGAACTGGGTCGATAAATCTGGGGATCTTAGTATAAATCAGTGTTTTATTATTTTACATAGGTTAATTATTGTACGACTGGTCGCGCTTTTTTGTTCTGAAGACCAATTCTCGTAAATAATATTATTTAAATTACATTTCAATATAATTCCGATTGCATTTCGATTGCAAAAGATACCCTTAAAGTCAGTTTATTTTTTACAAAAAGCGAACGTTGAGGGTATTTTGAGCTACTTTGCGGGGTATTATTTGTGATCGAAATGATTTTGAAATGTAATTTGAACAATGTTATTTACGAGAATTGGCCTTCAGAGCTTAATGCATTTTTTAACATTGAAGAATATATGATTCATCGAGTTTGATTCATCAAAGTTTGGTTATGAGCAAGTAGGTTTGGTTAGTACTGACCGAGCCCCCCGTTAAGGTGAAAGGGTACCTGCGCTCTCTCCATACAAACGTAGTCGACTGTTTCCTCCCTGGATAATGACACTAGCACAAATATTTTTGGGCCATAAAACCTATAACTGCCATGACTATGCCCCTATGTTTTGTTTTTTTTTTATTTTCTAATTATCATAGAAATTAAAATAAAATAAATTAAAATAATAAAAAAAAAAACAAAAAATAGGGGCATGGTCATGGCAGTTATAAGTTTTATGCACCAAAAATATTTGCTCTAGTGTCATTATCCAGGGAGAAAACAGTCGACTACGTTTGTAATAGTTTGTATGGAAAAAGCCCCCGGTACCCTTTCCTCTTAATTGCTCAAATGGTAGGGGAAAGGATTTTCTTTTCTATACACATAATATTTTATCTACCTTATTAATATTTGCTCGCTGATAAACAATTATAATGTACCTACTAATCTTTAATGTTACCATTAATGCAACAATGGGTAATTGAATCTGAATCTAAACATTCCCAAACCCAGCATATACTAATACCTATCTACAATCTACATATTGTATATTATCACTTTTTATGGTTCCTTACCCAAAGGGTAGTTTCGTACTTGGTCGGTTTTTATTCTATTTGAAATTGACACCCAGTGTGTCACTTCACTTATTCTAATATCCGTCAAATATGTGAAAATGCTAGTATATTTTATCACATTACACACGGATGGAATATCTACGATGAAATATTTCTTAAACATCTATTTGACAGGTGCCTATATTCAATTTTGTGCGTCAAAACGAAAGGAATGCTAAAGGTGGACGCAGATTGATACGCGCCGAACGCATCGAATTTTTGCCGTCCACGGAAAAAGGTACCTTATAATAATAGAGATAAGGTACATTTATTCATTTATCAATGTGCGACCACCATAAGTTATCATTTCTTGGAGAAAAAGAAAACCTTTAGGTAGGCTAGACATACTTGTGAACATGACTTTTTTCAGATTTTTATAACATTTTTTTTTTTCGAAGAAAAATAATCAATTCTACCTACAATGTTTTTAACCAACTTCAATGAAAGGAGAGTCTTAATATAAGTAATTTTCTTATCAGACTTCAAAAAAGGATGAAGGTTCTTAATTCGTCGCGTATTTATACTTATAATACTCGTATTTCGGTATCTCGGGTCACTCGTGCAAGGCGATGGTGATATTGACCGGGACGTTGTACATCGGATTAACTCTGGATGGTTGAAATGGCGACAGGTCACAGCAACCACCTGTGATCCACGGATGCCCCTTAAACTGAAGGGTAAAATCTATAAAACCGTGATAAGACCTGTCGTCATGTATGGATCGGAATGCTGGGCCGTGAAGAAGAAGGATGAGAGAAGATTGCATGCAGCGGAGATGAGAATGTTGAGATGGATGTGTGGAGTAACGAGGATGGATAAAATAAGGAATGAGTATATTAGAGGAAGCCTGAAAGTAGCACCGATTACTGAAAAAGTAAAAGGGAACCGTTTAAGTTGGTATGGACATGTGATGAGAAGAGAGGAGACGCATGTAACTAGAAGAGTGATGAGTATGAATGTAGAGGGATGGAGAGGAAGAGGACGACCGAAGAAAAGATGGATGGACTGCGTGAGACAGGACATGAGAGAGATGAATGTGAACGATGAGATGACGACTAATAGGAGTAAATGGAAGAAAAAGACATACTGCGCCGACCCCAAATAAATTGGGATAAGGGCAGGAAGATGATGATGATTTATACTTATAATATAAGTATATACATACAGGGTTATTGGAAATTATACTAGCAAGCCGTTGAGGGCCACTTTTGTGCAATTTAACAAACAACTTTTGTTCTACGACTTTTGGAAATTCGAACATTTTTTCGAAAAGTTATTGGAAATTAATTAATGGAAAAAAGGGTTATTGGAAATTTTACTAGCAAGCCGTTGAGGGCCACTTTTGTGCAATTTAACAAACAACTTTTGTTATACGACTTTTGGAAATTCGAACATTTTTTCGAAAACTTATTGGAAATTAATTAATGGAAAAAAGGGTTATTGGAAATTTTACTAGCAAGCCGTTGAGGGCCACTTTTGTGCAATTTAACAAACAACTTTTGTTCTACGACTTTTGGAAATTCGAACATTTTTTCGAAAAGTTATTGGAAATTAATTAATGGAAAAAAGGGTTATTGGAAATTATACTAGCAAGCCGTTGAGGGCCACTTTTGTGCAATTTAACAAACAACTTTTGTTCTACGACTTTTGGAAATTCGAACATTTTTTCGAAAAGTTATTGGAAATTAATTAATGGAAAAAAGGGTTATTGGAAATTTTACTATCAAGCCGTTGAGGGCCACTTTTGTGCAATTTAACAAACAACTTTTGTTCTACGACTTTTGGAAATTCGAACATTTTTTCGAAAATTTTGAGGTTAAGTTTACCTGAAAATCAGCTATTCCTTACACGGAGAGGTCATTAACCTTAAAATTTTACTTATTTTTTAAGTTTTATCTACTGTTCTTAGTCTGAATGACCTTTGTTTTAAAAAATCAGCTGTTTTTCGAATTTACATAACCTCAAAACTTTCAATTTTTTTTTCGAATTTCCAAAAGTCGTAGAACAAAAGTTGTTTGTTAAGGTCTACAGAAGTAGCCCTCATCGGCTTGCTAGTATAATTTCCAATAACCCTGTATTTACAAAAGAAAAGTATATAAGTAGTATATCCGTTGTCTAGCATCCATAACACAAGTCTAGTTACTTAGCTTGGGGCTAGATGGCGACGTGTGGAATGTCCTGTTATTGAAAAAAAAGGAAAGATTTGATAAAACGAATAGGCTCCGAAACTTCTCGTACGATTTTGTTAAAACTTGGTATGAGGATGCATTCATTTATTGGGTTTTACATAGGCCAATATTTTTACGGAATCGGGAGTTAAGTGGTTGTGACCGCGGAGCGCTATACACGAAGACGGATTAACCGATTGAGATGATTGTTTTGTGTTAGAAAGGAGACATCTTTGGGGTGGTCCCATAAAAAAATTGGTTAGGCAAGAGATTTCAGAGTTAGTCTGAGTCTAGCAATTTACTAAGTTTGCCTATCTTTATTGGAGTTATTCAAACTTTTTCATTAAAAAAATGCTAGAGTGTAATAAAACTTCCAAAGATAGTAAAATAAAGCTCAAAATCTTCAAATCTTTTACGCCGATTGTCACAAATGTTATTGAAACGAAAATTGAGACACAACTTAATAACGTTCGTTCTTGGAAGCGTTGACCCGTGCAACCTAGTTACAACCTTCGCAAGAGAACATTGATAAGCTCATAGTATTTATTTTAAGGCAAAATGTACAAGTATTTTATGTACTGCCAGTGCAATAGTCTCTAGGTCAACCTGGGCTAGGTCAATGGTTAGACTGGCATAAAATTTTATTAAAAGTTGCCATAAGAATTTTGGTGCCATTTGTCTGACAAAATATAAACCCATATTTCCTGATCTTAAGATTGATTGTTTTTATAAGTAATCCAGATCAACGACATTTACTTGTATGTGTGGTGATTAAAATTAGTATCATTCAGAATAGCAGAGTAGCCGGTTTGATTCTCTCTACGGCAAAACTAAAATAAATAAATATTGTAGGACATTTAACACAGGGCCATCAAGCGCCAAGCTAAACAACTAAGCTTATCAATCGATAGTAAACGTATACCTATATTTTTACTTTGTAAATAGACATCCAGACCAACAAATACCTATCTGTACCTACATAAATATCTGTTTGAGATAGGAATCGAACCCGCAAACACAGAGGTCGTAAAAATATTCAGGTCAGTCCCATTTATTGTCATCGCTACGTTATGCAATTATTTTTTCCAAGTCTGAAGATAGGTAGGAGCAAGTCCTCACAGTTTTTGGGGTGTTAAACACAGACATTGCCTATTTAGACGCCATAAATATGTGATAGATGGTTGCCTGTTTCGTTTTACTAAACCGTTCGCTACGCTAGCAGCCCTGTGTTTTTGTTCAGAAATCTTATCTATTTGTTGCTATTTCATGAAAACTTGGCTTAAAGCCAACTGTCATCCAACTAAATAAATCCTGTAGGAGTCAAGTTTAAACTACAATTTAAGGATACATCTGGACTTAGTTTGGAACATTAAGATAAGAGTTTGAAGTTAGGGGTTTTGTGTTGATAAATTAATATTGTTTTATGAGAGAAATATTTATTGTTCAGAAAATATAAGGTATCTACAAGTGACTAAAGTAGACTAAGATATGTCATATACCAGGTTTCTTAGTGTACCTAATTATATGTACTTAGTACATCATGACGACGATGACCCAGTTGGCACAATGGTCACCATGCCGGACTGCTAATCACAGGGTTGCGGGTTAGATTCCCTATTCAGACAAGTATTTATGCTAAGACATTTGTCTGTGGTCTGGTTGTTTCTATATATTACTAGCTGCGCCCCGCGGTTTCACCCGTGTAATAATTTTCTACGCAATTTTCTTAATATTTTCTTTCATAAGAACCTTCTCCTGACAATAACAAACACAACAAAAAAAGAATTGGCCAAATTGGTCCAGGCGTTGTTGAGTTATGCGCTTACCAACACATTTTGCGATTCATTTTTATATATAAGAATAAGTATACTAGCTGTACCGGCAAACGTTGTTTTGCCATTTAAAAAAAAAACTAAAGGAAACAAAATAAAAAATAGATGTTGGCCGATTCTCAGACCTACTGAATAGGCTCACAAAATTTCATGAGAATCGGTCGAGCCGTTTCGGAGGAGTTCAAGTTCGAACCCCGTGACACGAGAATTTTATATATAAGATATTTACCTACTAAAGAAAAGTATAAGTAAGTATATCCGCTTGTCTAACAGCCATAACACAAGTCTAGTTACTTAGCTTGGGGCTAGATGACGATGTCTGGAATGTCCTGCGATATTTATTTATTTTATCATTATTCTAGGTTAAAGACTCCCAGTAGCTACTGTTAAGAACTGGATGTAATTGTCGAAACAATACTTCGCTAGCACAACTAATAACATTAATGAAATAGAATTTAATGTCAGATTACCCGTTAAATACAAATCAATTTAATACATTATATAAAAAACCACTAATTACAATTAATTAAAAATAATTAAATTTAATTTATTATCATTAAATTAAATTAAATTTATTTAGATAAATATTTTAGAATAAGTGTAAAATAAAATTTCAATTATCTTTTCCTTGGAGTTGGGTACATATTTCTGTAAATACTTTGTAAGTGATACTTTGTTGTATTTTTGCCATAGTATTCATGTTTGTTTTGTGTTCGTTTTTGTTTTAAACCTGCCAGGTTCAGAAGCTTTTTAGACTGAAGTAATATTAATCCCTGTCAATTAGGTTAATTTAGTTAAAATATTGATGACTTAAAATCACATAAATCCAACATACCTACAGTTACTGTTAAATGCATTTCCAATACAGTATCGCAATGAGACATGAACCCGCGATCTTTCTTTCAGAAGCTCTAATGCATTGCGGTGGTATTAATTATTTTCAATTTTCATTCATTTCAATCATGAACAAATCTTTATTTTCACAAATCAAATCCCAGTAACATAATATGTCAACATTTATGAAATAGCGTTTTAAATTTCTGTAAAAGGCAACCGGGTTACAACAAGCCTTTTCAGAGCTTTTCAGCGATTTAAATGGCATTTTACGGAACGTTGGATTTTCCTAGTTGGCAATACTTGTCATTTTAATGTGACATGATGTTGATCTCGCATTCGGTTGAAAATTGTTGTGTTATTGATGTTTTTAAAATTTTAGGTGGTGTATATTTTATATTGAAGTTTATTAACTGGGTTTATTATGAAGGGAGGGAGGACGAAATAGGCTAAAAATATGAGTTTATTGGAGAAATGCATTTTTAACCCCCGACGCAAAAAATGGGAGTTATGAGTTTAACGTTGTGTAGGTATCTGTGTCTGTGTTAGGTAAAGAATCAGCATCATAGCTCTTGAACGGATAAACCGATTTTAAATTACTTTTTTTGTTTGTTAAGGTGAAAGGGTACCTGCGCGCTCTCCATACAAACGTAGTCGACTGTTTCCTCCCTAGATAATGACACTAGCACAAATGTTTTTGTGCCATAAAACCTATAACTAACATGACTATGGCCCTATGTTTTGGTTTTTTTCATTTTCTAATTATCATAGAAATAAAATTTTTAAAAATTAAAAAAAAAACAAAAGATATGGGCATGGTCATGGCTGTTTTAAGTTATATGCACCAAAAATATTTGCTCTAGTGTCATTATCCAGGGAGAAAACAGTCGACTACGTTTGTAATAGTTTGTATGGAAAAAGCCCCCGGTACCCTTTCCTCTTAAAGTGTAGGATAATATTAAATTGAAACTGTAGCAATTGACGCGTTAATTTTTTTATCCAGATTTTTATTAAAACTTGTTTTATTAGTACTACTTCAAGCTACATTATGACATTCTACATTTTTATAAATGTGAAAGTTTGTGTGTATGTATGTTTGTTACCCCTTCACGCAAAAACTACAGGACCGATTGCGATGAAACTTGGTATCAAGATAGCAGGAGACCGTTTTTTATCCCGATATTGCCACGGGAACTTACGCGATTAAAACCGCTGGGCGCAGCTAGTATTCGAATAAATTAGAACTGTTTGGTTATCACTACAAAAACAGATATATTATTAGAAATATTAAGAAATACCTACTCAACATTCATTAGAAACCTTAACATTAAAACGTAGAACTTAAAGTTTCTTTTGAAGTTTACCAGTAAAAGCTTTTGACAAACCGGATTGTAGCGAAGAAGTACCTAATTAAAAATTAATCTTCCCATCAAAAAACTCTGTATTAAAATATTACCAAAGAAACTTCGGTAAACAAATACCTCCTAACATTAAGAGGGAAGGGTACCGGAGGCTCTCTCCATACAAACTATTACAAACGTAATATTTACAAACCTAATTATCATATTCTATATAAAAAATAAAAAACAAAAAATTGGCGCAGAAATTACAATTTAAAAAATAAAAAAAAATAAAAAATTGGGGCATGGTTATAAGTTTTATGCACCAAAAATATTTGCTCTAGTGTCATTATCCAGGGAGAAAACAGTCGGATACGTTCTCCCCCGACGGTTCCCGCCTTGTCGTGGCGGGGGGGCTCTAGTAACTGTGGGTTGGTCACCCACGGTGAAGCCAAGAGGAACCCGAGAGGGACCGCTCCACCGACTTTGCGACAAAGTAGGTGTGAGTGGTACCAAGGTGAGTCGCAGCGCTGCACGGGTGGTCGCGGCCGCCCAACATCTCAAGCCAGCAGGGAGCCCCACACATCCCCGCCGCTCACCCCAGAGCGGTGGGACGGTGCATAAAGCTGCATTTCCCCCCGTAAAAAAAAGTCGGATACGTTTGTATGGAGAGAGCGCAGGTACCCTTTCACCATAAGGTGCTACTCATTTCTAATCGTTGGTCTCAGAAAACATTTTTCAGTTTTTTACTATACAATAAACAACGCACGAGCCGAGCGAGCGAAGCGAGCGGTGCCGGCGAGTGCTAGAAACGAATTCTACCTATTTCACTTGGTTAGGGAGGGTTTATTTTATAAAATTGGATTTGATTTTAACCGTAGGTGTTTCGTACATTAGATCAATCGTTCGCTCTAGCTCATTAATTTTAGTTAAATCAAACTTAGGTATATTAAACAGTAGTTGAATCGACCGCTAGGTATTATGAACATAATTATTCTTAGTATTTTACACCAACCAGTTCCAGAAAGAACAGAAAATATAATTGGCCTATCATAACAGCTTGTTTTGTGGCAATATCTTTAAACAAAACTAAATGAAGTTGATTCAATCCGCTGACGACCACATCAAAATATTGGAAAATTACGAAAATTTTAAGATTTATTTCTATCAAACCAACTTTTCTAATCGTGTTTCAGTTTCCAAGAAAGAAAAGAGTGTTTTCTAAACATTTTAGATATTTTTTCTAAATAATCTAAGCTGTTTTAAAAGGTTTATTTATAGGTAATAACTAATATTAGTAACTAATATTAAACACAAGGAAATATTTTTTGACGTGATAACGTCCAATAAATTGATGGAACACCTGCATTCACACAAAAGTGTTATGTTACCGAAACATGACGCGTCCCGTTACCGATGTCTGACGTCATGCATCATGGTAACATGAGAGTATTTAGTAATAATATAAAATAAAATAAATATTTCAGAACATATTACACATCGCCATCCAGCCCCAAGCTAAGCAACTTAATGCTTGTGTTATGGGTGCCAGATAACGGATAAACTACTTATATACTTTTTTTTTTTTTGTAAATATATATACATATTATACATATAGGAAACACCCAAAACCAGAAACAAGAATTTATGGTCAGCATAAATACTTGTTCCCGGCGGGAATCGAACCCGCAACCTTCTGCGTCGCAGTCGGGTGTTCGCCCGACGCGCCACAGAGGTCGTCAATATCGCTCATCTGGGCTTGTGTTATGGTGACGAGTGACGAATAAAATACTTTTTAAAAGGAAAATATATTATTTAAGTAACTAGCGACCCGTCCCAGCTTCGCACGGCTGTATCATGCATGTATTATATCTAAAAACCTTCCTCTTGAATCCCTCTAACTATTAAAAAAAACCGCATCAAAATCCGTTGCGTAATTTTAAAGATCACGATAGCGGATTCGGAACCTATTCGTTATATAGATAACGAATAGGTTCCGAAACTACTGGACTGATTTCGATTAAACTTGGTATGAGGATACATTGATTCATTAGGTATATCCCGATATTAATATGGGTTTCTAATAAAGCTGAAGTCGAATCGTCCAAAACAATTCGATAGCTGGCTTTTCGGATTGTCCGTTAAACTTGAATGGACACATGGACGGACAGTCAATAATGTCCGTGTAATAAACAATTTTTTTTTACATATGATAGGTCAGCGTTTGACCACTATCACACCTGCCTGATGGTGGTGACGATGTGGCCTAAGATGTAACACGCCTTCCTAGAAGAGACCTATTCACTCGCGACTTGAAGACCCCCAAATTGTACACGTCAGGAAAGACAGATGCAGGCAACCCATTCCATTCCCTTGCAGTACGAATAAGGAATGACGAAGCAAAGCGCTTAGTGCGAACATCTGGTATGTCCACCATGAATCGGTGCCGCACACCAGTCTGCCTGGTTGTATGACGAAAGAATGGAGATGACAAGATTAGGTCGTGGAGATTTGTTGGTTACATATCAAAATAACTAAGTTCAATATAACTATGTTCGAAATAACTACGGTCATAATACCTACTGTTTAAAATACCTAATGGTTGTTTGACATATTTTTGTAATAACTAATGAACGAAATACCTAATGTACGAAACAACTACGTTTAATTGAACTATGTTCATTATAACTATGTTCGAAATAACTACAGTCATAATACCTACTGTTTAAAATACCTAATGGACGAAACACCTACGGTTAATTTAACTACAATAAATTCACCTACGGTTTATTCAACTACAATTAATTCATTTATGGTTTTCACGTACGGTTTAAAAAAAAACAAAAAAAACCAAGTGAAATAGATAGAATTCGTTTCTAGCACTCGCCGGCCGCTGCCGCGGCACCGCTCGCTTCGCTCGCTCGGCTCGTGCGTTGTGGTCGCAATTCTAACATAAACCTAACCTATCCATGTCGGTTCTGGGTAGGGAGTTTTCCGGGTCTTTATATGTTGCCGCGGTTTTTACCTATTTGACTTGGTTAGGGTAGCATCTAAAGGTCCACCCGGAAAACTCCCTACCCAGAACCGACATGGATAGGTTAGGTTTAAGTTAGAACTGCGACCACAACGCACGAGCCGAGCGAGCGAAGCGAGCGGTGCCGCGGCAGCGGCCGGCGAGTGCTAGAAACGAATTCTACCTATTTCTCTTGGTTAGGGAGCGTGTATTTTATTAATTTGATTTTTTTTTAAACCGTAGGTGTTTCGTACATTAGATCGATCGTTCGTTAGCTCAATTAATTTTAGTTGAATCAAACTTAGGTATATTAAACAGTAGTTGAATCGACCGTTAGGTATTATGAACATATGTGAATTGACCGTAGTTATTTCGAACATAGTTATATTGAACTTAGTTATTATAATGTGTAGCCGAATCGACCGTTAGGTATTATGAACTTATGTGAATCGACCGTAGTTATTTCGAACATAGTTATAATGAACTTAGTTATTATGATATGTAACCTCTGTTGCGCACTCCCCGAAATGTATCCGACCTGTACCTGTTTTTTATTTTCATTTGTATTCAAAATATATCAGCGTAGGTACTAACCTATCTGCCGTTTAAGAAGTCTGTCGTTTCTGAGTTTGTCCTAACCAAATAAACTTTTCCATTAATGGAAAGAATGTTTGTATATTAAATGAAAAGTGACGAGAAACGAAAACAACAGAGACTCCTGTTTCGTGTTTTAAACAAAATTACTTATTTATAAAATTTCTGTGACTTTGTTAGCGGTAGAACGAAAAAGTACGAGGTAAACAAGATGACAGTTCTGTAGTTATGTATTCATTCAATTTAAGGTGAAAGGGTACCTGCGCTCTCTCCATACAAACGTAGTCGACTGTTTCTCCCTGGATAATGACACTAGAGCAAATATTTTTTTAGCGAAAATCTTATAACTGCCATGACCATGCTCCTATGTTTTTTTTAAATTAGAAAATGTAAAAACTAAGACATAGGGGCATAGTTATGGCAGTTATAGGTTTTATACAACAAAAATATTTGTGCTAGTGTCATTATCCAGGGAGGAAACAGTCGACTACGCTTGTATGGAGCCCTTTCCTCTTAATAGTCACCGGCCGTTTCGGACTACCTCCTTTGACTCAAACGATCAGTGACGAGAGTGAGGGACCGATATTAAATTCAAGCAGCAAACGCATGCGGAAAGAGGCAATTATGGCCGTTAACTATCAAGATCTACCCGCAAAAGTCCAGTCTCGTTATCATGGTGTTTAAAACAACATCAAAACATCAAACTCCACAAAAAAATTGGCAAATATCCTGTTTTAAATCATTTTAAAAGTGAAACTATAGTGATTTATAACCCTATAATATAGTGACAAATAATCTCATTTGTATATCACTTCACTACATAGTATAAAATAAAGTCACTTTTCGCCGTCCCTATATCCCTATGTCCCTTTGTATGCTTAGATCTTTAAAACTACGCAACGGATTTTGATGCGGTTTTTTTTAATAGAGTGATTCAAGAGGAACGTTTATATGTATAATACATGCATAATATAGCCGTGCGAATCCGGGGCGGGTCGCTAGTATATTTATATTTGACTATGGAATACACAGAACAATGAATATAGGGATATTAATATTTCCTGAAGGGTAGTTGTTGTGACCCAGTTAAAAATACTATGTACCTATAGCTACACACAACGAATGATCTACCGCCCACCATTCTAAGGCATTGAATTACAGATTCCGTCATGAGAAAACCTCACTCTTCCCTATTTATATCGCTCACAGGATGTGAGAGCTATGTATCTTGATATCATTTCATTTTACTACTATTTCCTATGCTTGGGATCGGTTTCGTTCGGTATATACTATTTTATTTGGACCGTAAATCAGCAAGCGATATTTTTTTTATAGTTTTTCTCTTTTTGGGTTTAATTTTATCGAGCTATAAAAATGAGAACTTATCGAGTAAGTTTTACTAATCCTTTGAAGTTGCGGCTACATCCCGACTCTACCCGATCCCATCTCTACCCGATTTTAAAATACCTAACAAAAACTCCCAACTCTACCCGATATGATAAAAAGTACAGTCAAAATCAAAAACATTTAAACGATATAAAACTTCTTTAGGGTCGTAGCACACATATATCAACTCGGAAAAGGATCGTCACCGTATCGCCTCGCCGCCCATCAACCTAACGTAAGCGCGATGCCAAGCGATCAGCAGCTCCGAATCAACTCGGCTACGGCTAGGTGGGGTGCCGCCGCGCCGCGCGATTAGTCAGTATCCGAACTTGAAGTGTAGATGAAGAAACGCAAGCTAGGGTACGGAGAGTCGTAAGATATCGTACGGTGAGACGTAAGCGCGGGAACGGCTAGTCGACCACGCACCGTCGTACCGGGGTTCGTGAGCTTGTCACGAAGCGAGGCAATTACGTAACGATTCCGATTAGTGTGCGTTGCAGTAGGGAGTTTTATACAAAGAATACTGAACTGCTCGATTTGTAACGTTTACGTTCCAAGTACTAGTTGATAGTGAGTTGCGTAACTCTTATGTTATGATTTATTTCATGTTTTTAGGGTTCCATACCTCAAAAGGTAAAAAAGGAACCCATTTTCTTCACTTTCTTGTCCTTTCTGTCTTTTTTGTTGGTATATACTTTACTCATTGTAAAACGTCTTTTATATTACTTAATTTAAAAAGAAATTTTTTTGCAATTTTTTACCGAACCGATTTTGTAATTTTTTTTTTTTTTTTTTAATTTATATATAAATATTGCAGGAAATTCCACACATCGCCACCTAGCCCCAAGCTAAGTAACTAGACTTGTGTTATGGGTGCCAGACAACGGATATACTACTTAATATACTTTTCTTTTGTAAATATATACTTATAATACATAGAAACAACCAGACCATAGACAAATATCTAAGCATAAATACTTGTCTGAGGCGGGAATCGAACCCGCAACCCTGTGTTTGGCAGTCAGGCATGGTGACCATTGTGCCAACTGGGTCGTCAAAAAAAAACTTGGTATGAGGATACATTTAAACCTGTGAAGTAACGAAAGGCTATTTTTTATGGGTTCACTTTTCAATACGCCTTTCTTAAACTTCTTTGTCGAATCACCGAATTCAATAAACCTAAAATTCAATTCATGAAATGTTTTCTTTGCATTTATCTCTTTTTATCTAGGTATTCCTATGAGATTGGGACGGGGATGCTGCATATTTAAAATAACTTTGATTGCCAGGTCTGATAGTCTGGCTCGCGTGCTCGTACTTCGAACGCTACGGTTTTGCTACGAAATCCGTAGCTCCTTTATTTTATTATTTCTTAAACTCTACAAAATAAATATTAAAATTTTCGATATTAATAACTTTGATATTTTAGCCTAGATTTTAATTTTCGACGTTTAAATCCCTCTATCTACACTAATATTATAAAGAGGAAAACTTTGTTTGTTTGTTTGTTTGGTTGTAATGAATAGGCTCAAAAACTACTGGACCGATTTTAAAAATTCTTTCACCATTCGAAAGCTACATTATCCACGAGTAACATAGGCTATATTATATCCCAATACTCCCACGGGAACGGGAACTACGCGGGTGAAACCGCGGGGCGCAGCTAGTGTGTATATAAAATTCTCGTGTCGCGGTGTTGGTTACCTATGTACACCTAAACGGCTGAAGCGATTTGTATGATTTTTTGTGTATATTCGTTAGGTCTGAGAATCGAATAAAATCTATTTTTATTTTGTTTCCGTTAGTTTTTAAAAAAAAAAAATTTACGGTATTTCTAACATAACAAAAACGTGTGGCACTCGGGGACTGCCGTGGGAAAGCTATTGCATAGCATTTTTTTATCAACTTACGTACAGTCGGACCATATTATACATACACGTTAAGCTAACGCTCGGCCGAGCTACATGGTAGGCGGAGTGGGGTGATAAGTTTTATTTTCGTTACGGAATTTCTTGATTCGGTCGCCGCGCTCATAGCCTGCGATAAAAGCTATGCAATAGCTTAAAAATGATTTCTTGAAATTAGAAATAATTCTCTCCCTATAGACGTTGGAGAATAATTTCTTGTTTTTATTAAATGTTCTGAAAAATAATAACCAGTAATACTTAACTTAAGAATTAAGAATATTATTACTTTTTAAATTAAGAATACTGCATATCATTTTTAGATTTCAAGAATTATTTCTAACTTCAAGAAATCATTTTTTCTGTGTAGGAAACTCAATTTGTTGACCCTATACCTATGAACTTACATTTGAAGTCCCTACAAACGTACAATAACACAAAATGCAGTGGTCGAGCGAATGTACAGACTATAAAAGCGAACCGACGGATGTCCTTTCCTTTTACAAAGATATAACCAGGTCACGGAACGGAATGGGTTTAAGGGCTTTACAAAACGAGGGAGCGACCGTGACGTTCGCGTTGTTGCCACGTTTATTGACGATTCTAACAATTTTACTGTTGCTTACTGTGATGTAAAATATACCTGGGATACTAAAAGTATAGGTAGGTAGGTACCTAAGTTATTTTGTAGCGCCGTTAGAATTGTGTGTTTCTAAATGTGAAATGTGTTTTAAGCTATTGCATAGCTTTTATCGCGGGCTTTGAGCGCGGCGACCGAATCAAGAGATTTCGTAACGAAAATAAAACCTAACACCCCCCACTCCACCTACCATGTAGCTCGGTCGAGCGTTCGCTTAACTTGTATGTATATGGTACGACTGTCCGAAGCTCGCACAATGCAATAGCTTTACCGTGGCAGTCCCCGAGTGCCACGCGTTTTTTTTTTAAATGTTCGCTTAATAGAGTTGCACTAGACCTTTGATTAATATGATTGTGAATTTATTACCCCATTTCAAATAATACCTTGAAATATTAGTAATCTTGGTCTTTGTGAGCGTGATCACAAAAAACCCCATCAGTTTCTTGTGCCTTGTTCTCATTGGTGTTCCGAAGGCACTTCTTAACTTCATTTTTAAGACGTTTTAATATGATTTTA
The DNA here is from genome assembly GCA_907269075.1 of Idaea aversata. NCBI lineage: Eukaryota > Metazoa > Arthropoda > Insecta > Lepidoptera > Geometridae > Idaea > Idaea aversata. Next base: position 4,861,639 of record OU026098.1, on the reverse strand, counting down.
TGCTAATTATATGATTCAAAATGCATAATGAAATTTGAATTTTGAATAGTTATATTACCTACTACTTCTTTGGTACTCTTTACATTTCACTAGGGGCGCCCCTCAGTTTTACTCGCGATACTCTCCATCCCATGTAATTTTTTTTTTTTTTTTTTATTTATTTATAATCAAAAATAAACTTAAAAAACATAATGCATGCCGAAAATCGCAGTGATTTGACTGGCGTGCTGATATGGGTAAGTAGATGGTTAATTGACTGCATTCTTAAATATAAAATACAAAAAATTGAAGTAGGTAGCTAGCTAATTACATCTATCTTCGATATAAATTAAAAAATGAATTCATATTTCCCTTGATCATGCCATAATTATTTTATATTTGTAGTGTAGGATATTTATAGGAGTTCAGGCAAAGTTTAAATAATGAAAAAATATAAAAAATTAACTACATGGTAGGCGGAGTGGGGGGTGTTTGGTTTTATATTCATTACGGAATTTCTTGATTAGGTCGCCGCGCTCAAAGCCCGCTATAAAAGCTATGCAATAGCTTAAAATCTATAAAAGACTTCCGCCGGTGAAACCACAGGACGCACTTAGTAACAGATAAATTAAAAACCACAGATCAAAAATGGAAAAACAATATTGTCGTATTCAAATCCTACATTCATTTGAAACGCTTATAAATACGACTCCCTCATTTCCGTAATCTGTCCGTGCCGTTTCGTACAAAAATATATTTTCGTTTAAACGAATTTTCTATTTGATGACCACAGACCACAGACTTTTCAACGCTAAATTAAAAAGTTAACAATGGGGTTGGCAACTGTCAAAAGTGTCAAAGTGGTCCTAGTTTGTCTAGTTTTTTTTTTTTTCTTCAGTTATGGCTTCGCACGGTTTGTGCATATAGCCAGTATCAAGTAATATTTTGCATCAAGTTATGGCCCGATTTACAGAAATCGGGCTCAAAGTGTTTCAAGATGGTCAAGTCGTCAAGTCACAGTTTGTCAAGTCCGGGGTCATAGTAAAGCGGTGGCTACTTTACTATAACCTTGTAGGAGATTTTGGAGGCAACGAGAAAAGTCCATGTTTGACACTGATTTTTACTTTCACTACACTTGTGCACTTTCACAGAACTAAATTAGATAACTTTCCACCGGAATTATACAATTTAACTCGGTTTACAACTAAGTTTCGTGTAAATAAAACTGCAGCACGACATGTTGTTGGCTCGTTCCCGCCAAAAACCCCAGTTTGTCTAGTTCCCAAAACATCGCGACTTACGCGATCTTTTGAAAGTCAATATATATTTATTTTTTTTCTCTCTTGTTTGGCCCCACGAACGTTATGCCATTTTCATCTTGTTCTTCATTTTCAGCGGGTTTCTTTTTTTTTTTTCCAGTTATGGCTTCGCACAGTTTGTGCATATAGCCAGTATCAAGTAATATTTTGCATCAAGTTATGGCCCGATTTACAGAAATCGGGCTCAAAGTGTTTCAAGATGGTCAAGTCGTCAAGTCACAGTTTGTCAAGTCCGGGGTCATAGTAAAGCGGTGGCTACTTTACTATAACCTTGTAGGAGATTTTGGAGGCAACGAGAAAAGTCCATGTTTGACACTGATTTTTACTTTCACTACACTTGTGCACTTTCACGGAACTAAATTAGATAACTTTCCACCAGAATTATACAATTTAACTCGGTTTACAACTAAGTTTCGTGTAAATAAAACTGCAGCACGACATGTTGTTGGCTCGTTCCCGCCAAAACTCCCAATATTTTTTTAATGAAACTTACCACGGACGCCAACCAAAGTAAAAGTTGGTATTTGTAGTTTAATTAAAAATTTGCATAGTGTATTTTGACGCCTTAAGTAGTCAACGGCGTCTAAGGCAAACTGACTGAATGACACAGGGCGTCACGGGCGTTGAAAAGGTTAATTTAATTTCATATTATTTAATTTGACTCGCTGTATCATATTCAAATGTGCTGAAATTAGAATGTAATCATTTTTAGAAGGACAAGAAACTAGAAGACTTTGGTTATAATTTGCGTATCCTTGCACAACAAAAAAAAAATAGCTGTCTGTAAAGTCGGCTTACGGACGATAATTTTACGTGAAAACATCTTAAGAACTATGTTGTATAGTTGACGTTTTAATATGTACTTCAATACGTTTCTATGGTTACTTGTCAATAACGCATGACGTCACACTTTTTTGACAGTGCAGGTGATTATAGATCACTAATTTAAGATTCATTTATAAATATCAACCATGTTTTTAAAATAGTAGAGTTTAGTTAAGTAGAGCTAAATATGTTAAAGCATAATCCAAGCAAGCTGCCGCCCTCAATAAAATTAATAATTCAAATAATTAAATAATTCTTAAAATAATTGTTTGAACACTGCATCGCATCGTCAATCAAATAAGACTGTGAGATAAGGTGAAAATTATTAATAAGTAATTTCCAAACAACACATTAAAAATGACAATTGAACTAGCTACGCTAACGCCATCTTAGTTTAGCTTGTGGCTGTGGTTTAGATAGATAACTTTATTTCTACAATACAGGAAGAAACAGAACACGATATAATATACACAAACTAAAGTAATAGCCAGAAAGTATAAGTTGCACAAAAGGGCGGCCTTATCCCTGAAAGCTATTTCTACCAGGTAACCTTTGCTTTGTCCAGCCAAACCCATTACTTTCAATGCGAATGGTCAGCGTGCTATCGTCGGCCGATCGAAAAGTCTGTTGGACGTTTTCTTTTTACATGTTTCGGTTTCATATTGGCTGGGTTTCGTTTCGTTCATTGTAAGAAACGACGTCTCGAGTCCCAGGGAAATATTGACATTCTTGTAACACAGTTGTTTTGTATTTATATGTGTATGTTGAATGTTGGGTCCCAGATTGTTTGGTTCTGATTATTATTTAGTATTTTTTTGTTGTACCGTATAAAAGAGAACTGCATAATATTGAGATAAAACTCTTTTTACTACGATATTTCTATAGTATATTTACTTTTCCAATTTAATTTCACTTGACATTTCTATTTACTCCCCACATGAAAAAAACCCCATGAGTTTCTTGTGCCTTCTTCTTATTGGTGGGCGCGTTCCGAAGGCACACATTCTTAGTTTTTCAGACGTTTCTATGTGATATTTATACGATTGTAGTAAGCATCCAAATGAATAAAAAAATTAACTTTGACTCCAATTTTTTATTTAACTTTTTAGGTTAAAAAAGTAAACTTATTTAAGGTTAATCTTTGCTATAAGAGGATTTTAATATTTTGTAATTTAATATTATATTTCTATAATAAGAAAAGGATTTTCTATTTTTTTTTTTTTTTTTTTTTAAATATTTCAGGACATATTACACATCGCCATCCAGCCCCAAGCTAAGCAACTTAATGCTTGTGTTATGGGTGCCAGATAACGGATAAACTACTTATATACTTACATACTTGTATTGATTGTTTCTAACACAAAGCTCCGAAACTCCTGGACCGATTTTGAAGAAACTTGGTACCCAGATACATTGATTAATTAAGAGTAACATAGACTACTTTTTATCTTGATATTGCCATAGACTTACGCAGGTAAAACCGCAAGACGTTGCTAGTTTTCAAATAAAAAGGAAAGCTATTAAACTTCTCCCAAACTTAAATCTTAACTGATATAGTATAAAATAAATAAAATCACTACATAGCATAAAATAAAGTCGCTTTTTCTGTCCCTATTTCCCTTTGTATGCTTAAATCTTTAAAACTACGCAACGGATTTTGATGCGGTTTTTTTTTAATAGATAGAGTATCACTATCACTACATAGTATAAAACAAAGTCGCTTTTTCTGTCCCTATTTCCCTTTGACCGCTTAGATCTTTAAAACTACGCAACGGATTTTGAAGCGGTTTTTTTTAATAGATAGAGTGATTCAAGAGGAAGGTTTATATATATAATACATGCATAATATAGCCGTGCGAAGCCGGGACGGGTCGCTAGTAACTGATAATCTGTAATCTCTTACATAAATTTAGTTTGCCCCAGCTGAACAATTTTAAATCTAATGATACAATCAAATAGTGGAAAACAAAAGGTCTCTTATCTTCGGAATATAATAGGAGTAAAACCTTTGTGTTGAAACTTATGATTATTTTAAATAATAAACTAGATGAAAAAAACTGATAAAAAGATCTCCAGATTTGATTACAAAAGTTAGGAGCCTAATCAAAAAGTAATAACCAAAGGATAAGTAGGTTAAGTTGAAATAAACTCTACTTTATCATGATGCTAGACCTGTGTGCTAGACTGAAGTTAAGGTGGCCCTCCACGTCTTTCGAAATTAATCTAAAAATTTATCTTCAACACATATTTTTTACAAAGAAACCCTGATCGACACAAAACCCAACATCTGCAGCGATAATGATGTTCCAAATAATTTTAATCATGTAAATAAGATAACAAATAAATATTTACTAAAGTGACTTTAATTAGCTCTTACCTTGTTTATTTAGGCAGTCCATAAACCCTCCACAAAAACAGCAATAATTCAATAAAATAAATAAATAAACTCTTTACAAAACAAAGTATCTACGCTCCAGTAATTACTGAGCGTAATAAAAACAAAGCGCGTCGTTTGCTAACTTTAAGGGATTCAGATTTTATGAGATGTCTCCCATTAATTTTTTACTTTCTTACGTCGATGTTTCTGGATATTTTCTTTGGTGATTTCCATGTTTTTTTTGTAGCTCATTAACTTTTAATGATGTATTAGTTGAATAGGAGGCTGTTTGTTATCGTCACGACTTTTGAATATTCAGGACTGAATGTTTTTTCTTACATACCTTCACCGATTTTAGAAGTGCATCGGTATTTAATTGTGATTTCTAAAGGAAATAAAATTACAACAAACCGCCCGCCGCGCCACACCTAATCGAAGCCTTTGTTTGACAGATTTTCTCCTCCCTACTAATATTTTAAATGCGAAAGTAACTCTCTCTGTCTGTCTGTTACACTTACACGCCTAAACAGCTAAACCGATTTTGATGAATTTTGGTACAGAGAAAGATGGGATATTGGAGAAGGACATAAGCTACTTCTTATCATGAAAAATTAAAAGAAAACTATAAAATTAAAAGAAGATTGAAAATTGACAGATGTCATGTTACTTTGATATCTGTCATGTCACTTTGACATCTTTTCCTCTCAAGTGATATCATTATATAATGTTGTAAACATAATAGATAAGTATTTTTTACTTGTGTATCATCTATTTTATCTACTTAATTTCTTAAGTACTTAAAAAACTGATCACAGTTTCATACATCAGAATTAATCATTATAAAACTAATTTTACACCGAACTTCGTTTAGGGTGCTCTTAAAACTTATAATTTCCACAAATTTTCACCAAAAACTTCCTACAACTGTTTCTGTATATTAATCCTTGTGAGTTTTAATGATCATCCCTCACACTCAGCGCCCATAAAAACAGCTGAACAACTTTCCCTAAATTATTGAGAACACAATATGCGAGGCTTCCCGCAAAATATTGGCTCCATGCCTAAATGTCTTTGTGTGAAATAATTGTATCAACCAACACACACATATATAAATACGTAGATATCTTGAAAATTGTTCAGCATTTCTAAAGCGTTTGTGCAATTTCAGTGCAGTATTTTAGCAATAAGTTAGCCGTAACTTCAGTGTATGTTATTAACTTTTGCTTTCTTTATGTATCTTGTATTTATTATAACATACTGAACTTTATTACATTTTTAGGATTCGTTTTAACTGTAAAGGACCCTTATTTACTGGTATATACAGGAAAAGTATTTTTGTAGTGCACAAATTTCGGTATGTTTTAAGCACATTAAAATAAAAAATACTGTTTTTTTTATTTTGGAGCTAACTCAAAAACTCTCAGAGGTATAACCATTTAAGTGTTTCTAACAAAACGACGAAGTCCATGGACTTCATACTAGCGCCAGCGAGTTTAATAGCGCGCTCTAAATGAAGGTAACTTACGTGTCATTGTGTGTATCAATACTGAGATCTATAATATAAAAATGAATCGCAAAATGTGTTGGTAAGCGCATAACTCAACAACGCCTGGACCAATTTCGCTAATTCTTTTTTTGTTGGGATTGTTATTGTGTGGAGAAGGTTCTTATGGAAGAAAAAAATAAGAAAGTTGCGTAGAAAATTACTACGCAGGTGAAACCGCGGGGCGCAGCTATACCCAATAATTTAGAAATTGCAGGAAGTTTTTCACATTAAGTTTTGGTTTTTTTTTTATTTATTTTTTTGCGTAAATGTACTCCACTGCCGACATATACTCAGCAGAAAAAAAGTGTGCACTACAAAAATACTTTTCCTGTATACATGCCACTTGGGGTTTTATATTAAGTTTATACTTTGCCAATGTTTATTGTTGATGATATTTTCATTTTTCAAAAAGCACCATTAAGCAAACAAAAAGGTAACTTAATGTGTATACCTACTTAACGAAATATAGGAGGCAACAATACCTACTTATTTTTTACGTGATAACGTCTAATAAATTGATGAATACCTGCATTCACAAAAAAGTGTCATGGTAATATGACCAATGACTCGTCATAGGAACTTAGGAAACAGAGTATTTAATAATAATTTCGTTCATCTGGGCTTGTGTTATGGTGACGTGTGACGAATATAAGACTAATATAAAGGAAAAAAATATAAAAAACTTCTTTTACTCAGTTACCTATATCAAAGAACAAAAAGAAACCATCAAACAAACCGTAAATTCAACAAGAATAAAGAGATCCATCGAATACGGATCAAAGACACAAACTCCATTGGAAACAGCAATTTATCGCGACAAAATCCACATAATTTATTGCACTACGTGTCGTCACGAGTAAAAAGATATATCTCAAAGAAATGCAAATCTTGGATTGCTAGAATAAAAGGTACCAGGAATTACTTTTCCAGCAGATAACTCATCAACAATTCAATATGAATGCTTGGTTTTGAATAATAAAATAATGAGTTGATGAATTGGCAAAAAAAAACAAAAAAAATTGCAAAAATAAATTCAGGTTGAATCGGTCAAATTGGTTTAGGATAAACACTATTTAGATAGATAAATTATTTTTTGCAAACAACAATTTAACGTAGCATTAATAATAAAAAACAAAGCTTAAGTCTAAGTAGTACAAAGGGCGGCCTTATCGCGATCTCTTCCAGGCAACCATTGGTTGGACAAGAAGTTGAGGAAGGTGAAAGGTAGAGTGTTCAAACTTAGGAAATTAAATAAGATGCAAATAACAACAAAACCATACTTAAATTTTTTGGTATATATCAAACTATCCTTGAAATACGATTCCGCAACATTCTCAGTACATTCTCTGCCTATGAAAGTAGCTATTAATCCTAGGTACTTTACATAAGAAAATGGTTCTAATTAACTTACTAGCAGGAAAATATTTATCTCCGTACTTGCAATAAAAGATAAAAAGCTATGTATTTGTATCGCTCGCTAAAGCAATTACCGCCTCTAATAAGGTAATGTCGGAAAAAGGCGTTATTTATTAACAAACCACAATTTCCTTGGAAATATAAGCAATTTTCTTCCTATAGGCGCTGTAAGAGGTGATTGCGTTTTTGTTCCTGACTTTAAAAAATTTCGGCTGCTGAAATTGCGTTAAAGTGCCTTCACCCTCTGAGTACGGAAGGCATATGTTCCTAAAGGATGACTAGTAGATTTCGTTAAAATGTTTTACATACGAAACTGGTCGTTTTTTCCTCTTTGGTATCTGGTTACGAAACTACGGTTTCGTAAACAACCGAAAGGGGAAATTTCAGTTGGTCCACAACGGCATCTTTAAGCGCACTGTACCTACGTTGCTTCTCTTAACAAAACATATAATATCTTTTTTAAGGCGTAGAAAATGCGCCCTTAAAAGCATCATCATACTACTCCCGGGGCAAAGTGTTGTGTTATAGGCAAAAAGGTTTATATCGGACTTATGCCTGAAGTTTGTAAACGGCTGAACCCATAAAAAATGATCCTCGCTCTCACCATGGTTCGCCCTGACGGAGACGTCAACCACATTCTTCTGATGCTCCGAAGGCGATCATTGTCAAAAGATCCATTGGCCAGATCCCGGATGGATCTAATGAGATTTTTTTTCTCATTGGTTCAAGACTGCACTATCATAATAAGCCCCTCTCGCAACTGTACCATGTAAGAATTTAAGATCTTTGTTAGGACTCTTCTTTTTCTTAAGGTGCCTTTCCAACTAACGAAGGTTGGCTGTCAATTTGGTATACTCTTCTGTATTTTTAGCGAGGCGAAAGAGTTCGGCTGCACTCGCTATCCCCGTCCACTCCCGGATGTTACGCAGCCAAGATTTTTTCCTCCGACCGACACGTCTTTTGCCCGCGACTTTTCCCATCATAATTAGTTGCAGTAACTCGTATCTATCATGTCTCAATACATGTCCTAGGTAGGCAACTTTTCTTTGTTTGACGGTTTGCAAAACTTCACGTTTCTGCTTTACTCGTCGGAGGACCTCATTTGTTATTACTTTTTGAGTCCGGGTAATAGCAAGCATCTGTTTGTATGCCCACATTTCAAACGCCTTTACATGTTTTCTGAGATCTTCTTTCATTGTCCAAGTCTCACATCCGTATAAAACAATGGGCCAGATGTAACAACGGAGCATTTTAATGCGCAAACATAGTCCGAAGCTACAGTTGCAGAGAACACGCTTCATCTTATTGAAGAAGCTTCGAGCTATTTCATTACGAATTCTTATTTCTTGATCACTTTCCCAAGATTCATTTAACCACGTACCGAGGTATTTGTACTTTTTTACTTGCTCAAGTGTGTGTTTTTGTTAGGACTACGGAACCCTAAAATAGCACAGATCATTCAATACAGATTGTTAAAAATTACTGGAGAACGGAGTACATGGACGGAAAAGAGGGCCTTTATTAATAAGGATGGAATAGAATACCGCAGAAAGAGGCTAGTTTTCTAAGAAACTTACGAGAGAACGGATTTTTTCCTTAATATACCTATTAAAGTTAATAAACCTTTAACCCAGTCACTGTCAAACGAAGAAAAACTTCTCAAAGCCAATTGGAAAACCTCTTATCTCAAATGAGAACCTCCATTTCTAGACGTCAACTCATACGTCATACGACGTGAAACTACAATAATACCGAAGGAATAAAAGAAAAATAGACGTCAAAAACTGGTCGCATAAATTCTTTACGAATATGAAAAATTACTCGAAGTTCGAAAGCAAAACTTTTCCCATATTCCATTACTAGCTGCGACTCGGCGTTTCATACACATGCGTCCAAACCCAATCCTGTGGAAAAATCTATAGGTATAAATAGAACCTAACGGTTACATATCATAATAACTAAGTTCAAAATAACTATGTTCATAATACCTAACGGTCGATTGGGCTACACATTATAATAACTAAGTTCAATATAACTATGTTCGAAATAACTAACGGTCAATTCACATATGTTCATAATACCTAACGGTCGATTCAACTACTGTTTAATATACCTAAGTTTGATTCAACTAAAATTAATTGAGCTAACGAACGATTGATCTAATGTACGAAACACCTACGGTTAAAAACAAATCCAGTTTTATAAAATACACCCTACCTAACCAAGTGAAATAGGTAGAATTCACCTATGGTTTATTCAATTACAATTAATTCGTCTACAGTAAAATGGGTAGAATTCGCCTCTAGCACTCGCCGGCCGCTGCCGCGGCACCGTTCGCTTCGCTCGCTCGGCTCGCTCTGCTCGTGCGTTGTGGTCGCAGTTCTAACATAAACCTAACCTATCCATGTCGGTTCTGGGTAGGGGGTGTTCCGGATGGGATGACGGATGGCTTTATATGCTGCCCTAATCAAGTCAAATAGGTAAAATTCGTCTCTAGTTGCGTGATAAAGGCAGCATACAAAGACCCACCCGGAAAACTCCCTACCCAGAACCGACATGGATAGGTTAGGTTTATGTTAGAACTGCGACCACAACGCACGAGCCGAGCGAGCGAAGCGAGCGGTGCCGCGGCAGCGGCCGGCAAGTGCTAGAAGCGAATTCTACCCATTTTACTTGGTTAGGGAGGGTGTATTTTATAAAATTGTTTTTTTTTAACCGCAGGTGAAAAACCGTAGTTGAATTAATTGTAGTTAAATTAACCGTAGGTGTTTCGTCCATTAGGTATTTTAAACTGTAGGTATTATGACCGTAGTTATTTCGAACATACCTAGTTATAATGAACTTAGGTAAATTAACCGTCGGTATTTCGTCCATTAGTTATAATGAACTTAGGTAAATTAACCGTCGGTATTTCGTCCATTAGGTATTTCGTTCATTAGTTATTATAAAAATACCTATGTGAAACAACCATTATGTATTTTGAACAGTAGGCATTATGACCGTAGTTATTTCGAACATAGTTATAACGAACTTAGTTATTATTTATGATATGTAACCAACCTAACGTATCTGTAAATCGAAAAATCCAATGTCCATTTTTGGGGGAAGCACCTCTCCAACGGAAAATCCCCAACAATAATGCTCGGCCAATGATACTGTAAAGTGGACGAAGACCTTAAATTAGCTTTAGCTAAATAGAATCTGAAAGCGAAGAATGAAAATCAATAGGTAAATAGCTTTACGTAAACAGAACTGGCGACGTCAAGTCGTTTGCAAACAAGCAATAAATGGTAAAGTAAAAAAGATAAATACTAGACATTGAGGGTGGCGTTGGTCTAGTGGTAGATACCTCTTTCCGAAGGTCGTGGGTTCGAATCCCGTGCAGCAATGTAATTTTCTCACGAAAACTGTAAGTTATCTTAAGAAGAAGGAAAACCTCGTGATGAAACCCGCGGCTTAATCGGCTCCAGACGTACTAATATTATAAATGCAAAAGTAACTCTGTCTGTCTGTCCGTCTGTCTATCTGTCTGTCACGTTTTCACGGCTAAACCGTTGGACGGAGTAAGATAAATTTTGGTACAGACATACCAAGATCTGACCTTGGAGAAGAACATAGGCTACTTTTTATCATGATTTTGTTCGAAAAACAATAAATATATGACGAATATTATTGACATCTGTCAAGTGTCACTATGACAACTATCACTTTGACAACTGTCATTTTGGCAACTGTAATTTTGACAACTGTTACTATGACAACTGTCAAATGTCACTTTGACACCTTTCATGTTACTTTGAAATCATTCAAATGTCACTTTGAGATCTGTCAGATGTCACTTTAAGATCTGTCAGATGTCACTTTGAGATCTGTCAAATGTCACTTTGCCTTCTGTCAATGTCACTTTGCCTTCTGTCAATGTCACTTTGACATCTGTCACAGATCACTTTGACATCTGTCACAGATCACTTTGACATCTGTCATAGGTCACTTTGACATCTGTCATAGGTCACTTTGACATCTGTCATATGTCACTTTGACCTCTGTAAAATGTCATTGTGACATCTGTCAAATGTCAATCTGATTTTGAAGTGGGATGTCGTTTAATACGTTTTCGGGGGTGCTGATTCCGAATTCGGGATCCGTTTTCAGATCAGAGTTGACATTCTGTCAAATTTCTCTTTTATTTTTGAGTTAAGTTTTCGGGGGTAAAAGGTATTTTTATTTAATTTTAGAGATAGGATTGAAAAAAAGTCTACTCGATGTAGTTATTTAACGCAGACGAAGTCGCGGGTAACAGCAGTTAGTAATCAATATTTGAAATAAACAATATATTTGACTTCTTTGTTTTTATCAGAATATATTATTAATTCTAATTAAACATTATTTCTATGTTTGGCACATCAGTGTATTGAGTTGAAAATAAAAATCGAGAAAGTATTATAATATTATTATACAAACCAGAATAGTGTAACAGAATCTTCCATTTTCTACACAAATCCTATAATTTTCAAAAGTAATACAACCTGGTACTAAAGTTACCATTCCCTATAGAGACCCCGACTTTGTTACACGAACCTGAATAGCCTTGACAACCTTCACAAAACTATGTTAGAAATACGACCTACACTTGCGAGCTGTGAACTTAGGTCTGACAGTAGAAAATCGAGGTCTTCAATGTCTTCGCTACCAGAGATTTTTTCAACATTGAAAATGTTTATGTTTTCGTGATCGATTATAGTGGCACGATTTATGAAATTGTGATATTTGCTTTAATTGTGTGCTTTATTTATATTACATTTTTATATATTATGCTAGGTCAGCGTTTGTGACTATGACTATACGGCCTAAGGTGTAGCAGACTTACCTAGATAGATACCTCTTCACTTGCAACTTGAAGACCATCAAGTTATACACGTCAGGACAGACAGACGCAGGCAACTGATTCCATTCCCTTGCTTGATGAATAAGGAACAAAGTAAAACCCTTAACAGCAAAGCCAAGATGCTTCATAAAGCTTCCGATATACAAATCAGGGTTGTTTTCGCTCCAACTGCATTCTAAAGTATTTACAATCGCCAATAGAAGATCCTTGGAGTCATCCATACCGATATAAAAGCAGAACCATAATTATTTAGTTCTATCATCATAAACATAGGTATTAATTTAATAATCTATCTTTCTCTTAATTAATCCCGAAATTTAATTAAAGAAAAAAGCTTCGATGAAACCTTTAAAAAATCCTCAGAGTATTAATGCGATTAAATATGAAAAGAGTTTAAAGAAAGGATAATGAAAGTGATCTGTTATTTAAATGACCTAGGTCAACGGTATTTTAGTAACCTTTCGGGAGAGGATAAAGTAGGTCAATTGTCATGTGAGTGTTGCCATTACAGTAGCCTATTTGCTGCTAGTTTACTTGGATAAATACCTAGAACTAGAAACATCGATGGTTCTAGTTAAATTGTCCCTCAATTCTGGCATCGGATAGGGCTTAACGTTTGTAATCAAAGTCTTTAAAATCGAAATATCGAAACTACTTTCCCAATCTGTCAACGTAAGGTAATCTCAAAGATATTTTATTATACCCCTAACCGCCCACGCTCTGCTCTTAATGAAATTCTTGGAAAACCCTTTCCATATTGTCGTTTTTCCAAGCATATTCTTAAGAGGCCGGAAAATTGATCCTTATTGTAGTGTTGGTTGAGCCTGAAATCGCTGGACGCTCACCTGATCTGAGTTCGAAAGGCATGATCAAGCGTGAGAGCCCCTCCCCTGCAGCTGTCCCGGTCACAGATCTGTCTCTCTCGACATTGCACACTGATGCACTTACACACTAACACTCACACTTCAACGCACTAGGTCACCACTGGGTCTATATTGTTGAGGTTATGGTGTAGCTAAGTACGTGAACGCATGGTATGGTCACGTTACGTCAAAAAACGTATTAGGACGGCGTTTGTGATCGGGCGACACAGCGGCCGCTTCGATAGCAGGGTCACTTCTGCCGTTGAAGCTGCGGCGCGCGCCGCTTGCGCCCCGCGTCACCATGGCAACCGTCCCGGCCATATCTGTGATCCGCTCGACATCGCGAACAAAAACAAAAATAGCAAATTAATTGCGTAATCGTGTGCTGTGAAATTTTTGCGAAGGTTAATTTTTACATCAAAGGGTTGTTTGGGAGCTATAACCAGACGCCATCAACGTGAAAAAGTGGTAAGTTTAGTCACTTATTTTATATTTAGCTCGTAGAACGCTCTCCGAACGAAAGCTGTGCACGTCATTGCGACCAATCGATTCTCTACACTCAGCCTTATTAAATGAAAATGGAAATTTTATTCACTTCTCGGAATTTGCTTTCTAGATTAGTTTATTTCAGTGATTCAATTAAACATGTACGTAAAGGCAAGTTAAGTGTAGAGTAGAAATGCTTGTTTAATAAACATTAAACAAACATTTTGAGTCAGTTACTGTTTTATTTTAAAGTTATGTACCATAGTATTAGGGGGTTTAGGCATAAAAAACAAAATACAAAAATATAAAACCCATAAATAAAATAAATAAAAAATGTATTAATATTCGGAATCGACACGCAAAGAAGAAGGGGGTTTCAACCAAAAATACTTTCGTGTTATCAGTCCGTAGGTACATCATGATTTTTACACAGCTGAAAGTGCCTGAAAGGAAATGCTTATATTTTATATATGTAGGAACGAAAAAGCTTTACATAAAATATTTTATGGTCTATAAAAACCTGTCACAAATCAACACTCTGCAGTTGAATAACAATTTTAAGCAAATAAAAGATTATTTTATATGAAAACCAGACTACCTATCAGGTTACAAAAAATTATTAAGCCGAGAAAATGGTTCCGTATCATTATGATTTTTGTTGTTCTTGAACAACATGAAGTGATTAGGTACCACAAAAAACTGACCCAAAAAAAAATATAATTTTCAAAGCATAACCTAATTTCAGTTATTTACGCAGTCTACCAAAAAATTGAATTCAAAAATTCATAAAAGCTGAAAGGTAATTCTTTAGAATATTATACCTACGGAACCGCAAGCCGGACTTTATTAGACCAAAACGTGACTGCTCATGAATTTGGGAATGTATACTCGTACCTAGGTTAAGGCCTTCGTGGACAATAGATTCTCTATCGTCGTATTGTTTTCAGGTCATTTTGATATTATCAATACTTTTTTTTGACGACCCAGTTGGCACAATGGTCACCATGCCGGACTGCCAAACACAGGGTTGTGGGTTCGATTACAACCTCAGACATGTATTTATGCTAAGACATGTGTCTGTGGTCTGGTTGTTTCTATGTATTATAAATATATATATTTACAAAAGAAAAGTATATAAGTAGTAGTTTAGCACCCATAACACAAGCCTAGTTACTTAGCTTGGGGCTATGTGTGGAATGTTCTGCAATATTTTTTTTTGTTTGTTAGCCCATGTCCTCCCACTGCTGGCCAAAGGCCTGACATATTTCTAAACAGTTTGGTCCTGGGCTAGGTTTGGCCAATCTGTGTCAAATGCATCGACGTCACGCAATCGTTTCCGAAGTCTGCCTCGATTCCGACGTTCGTCTTTTCGGCACCCCATGCGGGACAACCTTAGCCCGGACGGGATACTGAAAAATAAATGAACGCGACGCGACGGTCGGTACGATCCTTAGCTGTAAATCTAAGTTGGCTTATTCCCACCACCTCCGTTCTTTTCCTTTGGGCTTCCTAGATATTTTTATTCAAAAGTCTAACATCCATACGTTGGTTCCCAAGAACTCCAAACATTTTTATTTTAAAAATAATTACATTATAAACGGCTGTTTGGTTCTTATTAGCTCCGAAAGAATTTATGGACGACTAGCTGCGCCCCGCGGTTTCACCCGCGCAAGTCCCGATCCCGTGGGAATATCGGCATAAAAAGTAGCCTATGTGTCAATCCAGGTCCCCAGCTATCTAGATACCGAATTTCATAGCAATCGGTCCAGTAGTTTTTGCGTGAAGGAGTAACAAACATACACACACACACACACACATACACACACACAAACTTTCACATTTATAATATTAGTAGGATTAGCAGACTAAGCTAAACTAAACGGTTAGACCGTTTAGTTTAGCTTAATCTGCTGGGCCGTTGCAGACAAAATTTGAGCAAATGGGTCTATATTGCACCGACTGAGGAGCGAGTGTGGAGCCTCGTCGCAGTCCATGGTGCACATACTCCAATGCCCACTGTGCCCTGCCTGCACATTGGAGGACCTGGTAGAGGCCACCGCTGCTGCATTTACAGTGGCTAACTACTGAAAAAAATTGACTCCTCCAACGTCACTGACTCAAAAAGAAGGTCTAGAGATAGCAAGCTGATAGTAATGCTTCTAATCTGCGGAGGCACTAACTGCTCAAACCCTAATTGGTATACAGAGAAATGCAGGCATTCGTAATTGGATGAGAATTGGTCCGAACCATTTGTGACTTTGTATTTCCGATTCGCTTCGAGCTACGTATCTGATTAGAATTAAGGTGCGCACATTGAAACGGTTAATGCTGGAACGACCCGATCCCAGAACGACCCGTCCTTGATAATCACACTTTCTGAATTCTAGATGAATGACAGTTTAGAATATTTAAAAAAAAATAAAGTTAGTAAAAGTTACCGACATAGCCCAAAGAATTAGTAAGCTGAAGTGGCAATAGGCGGGGCATGTGGCTCGTAGAACTGATGGCCGTTGGAGCCGAAAAGTCTTAGATTGGAGACCACGTACCGGAAAACGCAGCGCGGGACGGCCTCCGACTAGATGGAAGGACGACTTAATTAAGGTCGCGGGAAGTCGTTGGATGCAGAGAGCATGCGACCGATCGCTCTGAAAGTCTTTGGGGGAGGCCTATGTTCAGCAGTGGACGTCCTGTGGCTGATATTCCTCATGTCTGAGGCGGCTGTGGCCGCCTCAGACATGTATTTAAATATTTGTCTGTGGTCTGGTTGTTTCTATGTATTATAAGTATATATTTACAAAAGAAAAGTATATAAGTAGTATATCCGTTGTCTAGCACCCATAACACAAGTCTAGTTACTTAGCCTGGGGCTAGATGGCGATGTGTGGAATGTCCTGCAATATTTATTTATATGATGATGATGGTTAAAAAAATATCGTCAGCAAGAAAGTGCTTATAATTATTAAGATCCTAAACTGTCCCACTGGGTGGCAAAGGCCTCTCCACCTTTCTTCAATTGATCACGATCTGTTGCTATTGCACACCAATAATTCCTGTAAAGTGCTTAGCCACATTTTTAATTTAATTATTATTTGAAGCTCCTTGTTAATAATAATAATTATTAGGTAGGTACTTGGCTATCACATTGAAAACTACGGCAAAAAAAATATACTTACGGTTTTTTAAACTTTGAAGAGGTTTTCCAGAGAGTTTTCTTTCCGTGCTGTATTTTTAAAAATTGATGGCGCATCTTTACTCATTAATTAGACTCGCCTAAGACGCGTCAAAAGAAACATTGATAAATATTAAATGCTTAATTTGTGACTCGGTGTTTTCGATTCGATTCGAGCTACGAATCTGATTAGAATTTAAGTTTACAAATATGACTAGGTACCTACATACGGAAACTTTGAAGAGGTTTTCCAGGGAGCTGTCTTTCCGGGATGTATTTTTTAAAATTGACGGTGCGTTCGTTACCTACTCGTTAATTAATCTCGGGTGAGACTCGTCAAAAAAAACAGTAATAAATATTAAATGCAAAAATGATGTTGTACTACTACTTAGTGCAAAGACATTCTTATTATGGCGGAGGTAGCTGCCAAAAATAATTGTAGTCAAAAAAAAGATTTTTTGAAAAAAAAATCGATTAGAAAAAAAGGGTTCCGTACCATGTTGTAGGAAGCCCATGATAGGGAACCCTTTTTACCTAAATCTTCATTTTTTTTCTGTTTTAGTCAGTTTTTAGTATACCGGGTGAATTTTTTATGTGGGCCTTCAGGGCTATATCCTAAACCATACGAGATAGCGAAAAATGCTGAAAGAAGTTGCGTGCCCGATTTTGACAAAAACCAAAACTGCATCATTAGATTTTTGAAAAAGTAATTACCCTAGCCGGGAATCGAACCTGTTCATTTTTTTTGTGTTATATTTTTGTACCAAGCGATAGCGTTGCTAATAGAGATCAATTCCTCGAAACAAACATAGTCTGGGAAATTAAAGGAAATAGTTCATTTTAGTAATCTTCTGTAATTTTCATACAACCATCCCTGAAAAAATTGCAGTGAGGAGGTATGGCCAATGACGTAACAAACTGCTGCACTAAAAATATGAACTGTTTTTCCAATTTTTATGTAAAGAACTTCTTTAGAACTTATTTTATAATATTTAGAATAATATCACTTGTCCTCTATGTCTCACACTATGTTTTGCCAGAGACAGAAAGGTGAAAATTACAGAAAACCACAAAATTCAGCAATTTCCTTTGTTTTGCCATACTATGTTTGTTTCCAGGAATTGATCTCTATCAGCAACACTATCGATTGGTATAAAAATATAACACAAAAAAATGAACAGGTTCGATTCCCGGCTAGGGTAATTACTTTTTCAAAAATCTAATGATGCAGTTTTAGTTTTTGTCATAATCGGGCACGCAACTCCTTTCAGCATTTTTCGCTATCTCTCATAGTTTAAGATATAGCCCTGTAGTATAGTCCTTCATAGTTCATAATAGGTTCACTGGTGACAGACCGACGGACGGACGTGAAGTCTTAGTAAACGGGTCCGGTTTTAACGTGCTTAGGTAAGTAAATGATCCATTCAATTGTTAACATAATGACACCATCATCGTTTTATTCTCACAGAATGTGAAAGTTAATTGGACCAGAAATTAGAGTGATCCATTTAAGATTTATGAGGGAATAAAAAGGGTCTGTCCTTAATGTCGTCCTAATCTCGATAATTATGTGTACGCCATTTTGTTGATTTTGACCTTTACAGTTTCAAGTTTCCAATAGGATAACGGACCTATGGGTGTTAATTTAAACTCTACTTTTCTCAATGATCCTCAAACACTAGAGATTTTTATATACAAGTACCTAGATCGTTTTCAAAGTAAACCACAGAAGTAAACCTCTTAAAATTAGTTTCCCAAAAATGTCTCTTAGGATTTGACCAATCGACCACCTTTTCACTGTTTGATAATATAAAAACCGGCCAAGTGCGAGTCGGACTCGCGCACGAAGGGTTCCGTACTATTATATTCTGTTTTTAGTTGTTGTTATAGCGGCAACATAAATACATCTCTGTGAGAATTTCAACTGTATACCTAGCTATCAGGCTTAGTAGGCTACTCTCCTACTCATAATCTCACACATAAGAGAGTTGCCCATGACCTTAATTTGTCAGGGTAGTTTCTCTTGACAGTGTGTGAGAAGCCTACTTACACATTTTTGAAGTGGTAAAATCATCGGCGCTCAGGAATCTGCCGGGTTTGCTAGTTTTTATTATATTATAATCTGAATTTCGAAACGGAAACCAAAAAGGATCAAAATAGAAACAAAAGGGGATTAAAATGGAAACAAAAGGGGATCAAAACGGAAACCAAAAAGGATCAAAATGGAAACAAAAGGGGATGAAAATGGAAACAAAAGGGTTTAAAATAGAAACAAAACAGGATCAAAACGGAAACAAAAAGAGATCAAAATGGAAACAAATAGGAATGAAAATAGAAACAAAAGGGTGAGATGAGATACAGCGCGGCGACAGACAGACGTCACCGCGCTGTATCGGCGGCGGACGCACAGTGGTGTCTTAGTAAATGAGTCCCGTTTTTACGTTTTAGGTACGGAACCCTAACAACTATGAAAGCTGCTTATTTCAATTTATACACGTTACTGTAGTGTAGCGTATTGGCGTAAACCACTTATACACAAGGTCAAAAATATATACAACTTATTTAACATTTCATCATATCAGCCCATACCTCACCTTATGTACCTCACCTTTTGATGAATAAATATATTTGTATTTTGTATTTTTGTATACACGTCCACTGCTGGACATAGGCCTCCCCCATACGACGCCACGAACAGCGGTCCTGAGCCGCCTCCATCCACCGACTACCCACGACCGCTACAATGTCGCCGGTCCACCGGGCAGCTGGTCTCCCAACACTCCGTTTCGTGTTGCATCGCGGCCGCCACTCGAGAACCTTTACTCCCCAGCGGTTGTCAGTTCTGCGTGCTATATAACCTGGGGCCCTACCGCGGTAAGTGCGTCGGATTCAAGCCAACGCGTCGGCTTACGTTTTCCCGCGCCCCACACTGGGCGAAATATTGAGCCTGTCTTTCATAGGAGTTTTGAAAAATTAAGTGGTTTTTTTCATGTGTTTTAAGTATGCAGGATTGTTGGGGACATCAAAACATTTAAAAATAGGTGATTCTGGTTTTGTTATTTCTAAAAAACACCACAAAATATGACTTTGCTTTTTTTAAAATAATATAACCATAATCACTTATTTTTTAATGTTTTGATGTCCCCGACAATGCTGCATACTTAAAACACACGAAAACACTACTTAATTGACAAGTTCTTTCCTCTGGACACGGTCGACTAAGCTGAAAGGGTAGTAGGTGCTGGGCAAGCTTACTGCATCGTCACGCAAAAAGAACCCAAATAAAGAGGTCTAGTTGCGAAAAAACTGCCCATATCACTACATAGTATAAAACAAAGTCGCTTTCTCTGTCCCTGTATCCCTATGTATGCATAAATCTTTAAAACTACGCAACGGATTTTTATGCGGCTTTTTTTAATAGATAGAGTGATTCAAGAGGAAGGTTTATATGTTTATTACATGCACAATATAGCCGTGCGAAGCCGGGACGGGTCGCTAGTACAAGTACAAATGAACAAGAATGTACAAAATTAAATCTATACTAATATTATAAAGCTAATGGGTTTGTTTGTTTGAACGCTCTAATCTTGGAATTGAAAAATTATTTTTGTGTTGGATAGTCCATTTATCGAGGAAGGCTTTAGGCTACATTACATCAAGCAGTGACTAATAGGAGCGAAGCATCAGTGGGAAATGTGAAAAAAAACGGGGGAAAATATTTATCTTTGAGGGTTTTCGTTGTTTGTTTGAACGCGCTGATCTCAGGACTTCCTGAGATCATTACTTAATGGTTCGAATTGAAAAAATATTTTTATGTTGAATAGTCCATTTATCGAGGAAGGCTATGGGCTACTTTTTATTCCGACATTCCCACGGGATCGGAAGTTACGCGGGTGAAACCGCGGAGTGCTGCTAGTATAAAACAAAGCAATTCCTTTACAAATTAAGACAGTAGCGGAAGGAACGAGCGACAATAAATGGTTGGTAAATTATTAAACAATCACACTGTAGTCCTTTCATTAATACATTAAATATTAATGCTTGTACAGTTTGTTGAAACGTTGAGATGCTACTCGCAAACAATGAGATGATACTGTTTTAATTTGTAAGTATATTGGATAAGAAACGAGTTTCTGTTTATACTTTTATAATTTTGCAGAGTAATTTATTACTTCTTTCAAGAGTTCGTCAAATTCTATGTGTGGAGTGGAATGAATTTGGAGTAGAGTATCGTTTAATAGGTTTTCAGGGGTGCTGGTTCCGAACCCGGGATAGCGGTTTCGCTACTCCACGTAAGATGGCGCTAGATGTGTCTTGGTGTAAAATTAAGTACCTACCTATTGTCTATAACTTATTTACAATGACATTGTGTTTACTCAGTTTTGCTTTTTCACTATTAATTTAATTTAGATATACAGCAACATGGCTACAGTTTGACAAATGATTGAGTACCTACTCGTTGTAATAATGATGAATTGATAAACAATTTATTAACTCAAATTATATTATGTATAACCTATTATTGCATACCTCATCATCATCATCCGAGCGATGTTCCCGGTTGCATCCCTCTCGGGAGCCCGGGGTCCGCTTTCCTACTTTTACGCCTCCACTTCGCAAGATCTTCGGCATCCTGGTTTGTGAGGCCATTTGCACGCATATCAGCCTCTACGACGTCAAGCCAGAACTTCTTGGGTCTACCCAGTCTGCCACGAACTGGCGGAGGCGCCATGGCTAGACATTTGTTCCCCACGTAACTAGCCGGTTTTCTTATTGCATACCTACCTCATTTAAAAGGCAAAATAGATTTTTCTTCTATTATAGATACAATACACTATTGTAAGCTCTTGTATCAAGTTTAGACACAGGTTTAGATGAAATTCAGTCTCTGCAATGTATTCTGCTCCTGGGAACAAAGCCCAATAATTCAAAAGAGAAATAATTTTCCAAGCTTACTTACAGTTTATTCATGTGGAAACAATATTTTGCCGATCTCAATCAGCCCGCCTTATCCAGTCTTTTCCTAAATCTGATATACAATTATTATCCTCTTTAAAATAAATCTAGCTTCATCAATCCAATTTTCCATCCACTTTTTCCTCTCTCCAAACAACTTTCTAAAACCCCAAACCCCGCGTCTATCTTTCATTCTTTTTCTCACTCCTCTCTCCCGCCAGCCGCGCAGGCAAAAAAATATCGTTCTTAACAGCCTTTTTGTTACCTGGCAGAAATAATTAAACCTAACATTACACACCAATTTTTCTCGCAATAAATAAATAGAAAAATACTTAGAAAGAAATTAAAAAGCTAGTCTTGAAACTATTTATTAATTATTGTTCTGAATAAATTACTACGAGATAATTAAAATTTATTATTCTTGAAGAGTAAATGAAAGCAATAAAATGGTAATTCCAATTAAACTTTTAAGACGCCTTTTAAAAATAAATAGCACGAACATTGAAAATTATGGATTTCAATTTGAAATCCATAATTAATTTTAAACCGACTTCAAAAAAGGAGAAGGTACTCAATTCGAATGTATGCTTTTTCCGAAAAAAATAATGAATAAGAATAGTAATGTATTTTAAGAGTTTTGGCGGGAACGAGCCAACAACATGTCGTGCTGCAGTTTTATTTACACGAAACTTAGTTGTAAACCGAGTTAAATTGTATAATTCCGGTGGAAAGTTATCTAATTTAGTTCTGTGAAAGTGCACAAGTGTAGTGAAAGTAAAAATCAGTGTCAAACATGGACTTTTCTCGTTGCCTCCAAAATCTCCTACAAGGTTATAGTAAAGTAGCCACCGCTTTACTATGACCCCTGACTTGACAAACTGTGACTTGACGACTTGACCATCTTGAAACACTTTGAGCCCGATTTTTGTAAATCGGGCCATAACTTGATGCAAAATATTACTTGATACTGGCTATATGCACAAACCGTGCGAAGCCATAACTGAATGAAAAAAAATGTATTTTAATACCTAGTTTTACATGTATATCTCCTTATATATACATGTAAAACTAGGAATGTATGTATGTAAAATTAGTCCTTACTAAGGTTTATGTATCTCTCTAAATTTAATATTATAAAGAGAAAAAATGATTTGTTTGTAACGAATATGCTCCGAAACTACTGGACCGATTTTGATAAGTCTTGGTACGATGATACATTGATCCATTAGGAATAAGAATGGCTACTTTTGATCCCGACGATCCCCTGGGATCGCAAATCACAAGGGCGAAACTGCAAGGCACCGCTACAGAAAAATATTACAAAATAATGCTCCTATGAAAAAATTAAGAGCAACAGTATTATTTGTAACTTTGCTATTAAATTAAAAATAACAAAATAACGAATCAAACAAGATACGCTATGCTATATTTGGTACGATTATTATGTTATTTTGACTAATTTGTACAAAATACAAACAATAAAAGTGTAAAATCAGGCGACAGTAAAAAGCGTTGAGTACGCTGCCGCGCCGCCATTGTGATATTAAATTGAATTTTCGGTTTGTGTCGAGAACAATGGGGTAAAATGGATCTTCTGTTCTTCGTTCGAACATCGGAAATCCGGCTGTAGTATTGTCGAAATAATGTCAAAGATATTATGTGTATGCTTTATATTTTGTTTGATCTTTTATGTATTAAGTGGTAGAAGTAAAGTGTTGGATAAACTCATTGATGTAGGTACAGTATGCGTCATAAGTTCACTATCAGTTTGCTACAATCTATACCTACTTCACTTTCACTATCACTACATAGTATAAAACAAAGTCGCTTTAACTGTCCCTATATCCCTATGTATGCTTAAATCTTTCAAACTACGCAACGGATTTTGATGCGGTTTTTTTAAATACATAGAGTGATTCAAGAGGAAGGTTTATATGTATAATACATGCATAATATAGCCGTGCGAAGCCGGGGCGGGTCGCTAGTATATTAAAAAGCTAAAGAGTTTGCTTGTTTAATTGTTTGTTTGAACGCGCTAATCTCAGGAACTAATAGTTCAAATTGAAAAATTATTTTTGTGTTGGATAGTCCATTTATCGAGGAAGGCTGTAGGCTACTTTTTATTTTGATATTCCCACGGGATCGGGACTTACGCGGGTGAAACCGTGGAGCGCAGATAGTAATACTATAAACAAGTACATATTGGACAATAAACGTTACATACTTGAATTAAAAGTACCTACTCAGTGTGATTATTATTTTCAACATGTTTCATGTTAGCTATGTATTTAAATATCCGAGTGGTACTTATATAAGCCACCACCCGCTACACCAACCGACGTGGGTTTTCGATCCACAGGTTACGTTGTTATAATGTTCAATTAGTGCTGCACAGGATTGTAAACGTTACGGTGGCGGTGGACTTGTGAGCGTCGATTGTACTTTATTCCGTCTACAATATACCTACCTACTTCAATGTAAGTAAGTAAGTTTAGACCACAAACTGTTTTGTATGTCATAGATAGAACGAAGAATTTTTTCCTGTTTGTTTTTACCCGGTAATTTGTGTTTTATCAGTCTACTAGCTGTTGCCCCAGACTTCGTATGCGTAGTAGTTTAGTTTTTATATATTCTAAAACCTTTCTTTTCAATTTTATTACTCTATCTATAAAAAAAAAACCGCATCAAAATCCGTTGCGTAGTTATAGGTACTGCATAGGTACAGTCGGCTGCATAATTGCAGCCCCCGGTAGAGTTCGAAAATTACTATTATTGGAATGTTTTCATTCTAATATTTTTTGTTTGATAAATTGATGAGTTAGAAGACTTTAAACTTCAACTAAAGCAGGTGTCTAGAATCTTGCTTGTTTTGGAAACATTCTTATAACAGCCGTTTTGGAGCTCTACGGTGGGTCTGCAATTATGCAGCCGACCGTACATAGGGACAGGCAGAGGGAAGCGACTTTGTTTTATACTATGTAGTGATGTATGTTTGTTTGTGGCACTCTAGTGACTCTAGCTAGATCTGCCATATTGGTGGCCTGGCTGTGTGAGGGCGCGTTCAGATGACACGCGTTGACCACGCGCCCACCACGCGCACCACACGCGTTGACCACGCATTGAACATGCGTTGTAATTTGTTCTTTAAGTAAATATTGAGTCTTATGACACATCAATAGATCTCAAATCGCCCTCAAGGTTTCAGTACATGTGTGTGCCTTCATTTTGATACGGTTTTTTAGGGCTCCCTTAAAAATAACTTAATTTTAATAATGTCCACGTATTATTTTCTGACCCTACAACGTGCAAGATGTAATGGTGCACCATCTAAACGTAGTCTTTGCATTTAACTTTCTTTAAAATATTAAAGGATTCAAGTAGAAATAAGAGTTCGCAGTAAAATATTGCAGCTGTCAAACGAAATAATGCATTTCGAGGGAGCCATAAATAACTGTTCCAGTAAAGAACATTGGCTTTGAGAGGCTTTGAGCCTTTTGAATTATTGTATGACGAATGTCCTCACTATAGTTATATATTCTGTGCTATAGTTAAACATACACAACTCTACACAAGTTCGATTTAAAAAGATAGATCTTGACAGACAGACGGACAACCGGGTGATCCTATAAGTGTGATACTTAATATTTATTTCCTGTCATGAGGCACGGAGCCAATGAACATTATTTATTGTTCTCAATAATTTTTGATATTTTTAATGAGCTTGTTTTAATTTTTAGGGTTCCGTACCCCAAAAGGTAAAAAAGAAACCGTTATAAAGATCACTCTCTTGTCCGTCTGTCCGTTTGTCTGTCCGTGTGCGACCATCGATATTATCAGGTGAACAGGTGGACCGAACTAGTTGAAAATACTTACCAGATACTGAGGTCTTTACATTATAGTCCCTATTAGGTGTACCTATAAAATAAATAAATATTGCACGACATTCCACACATCGCCATCTAGCCCCAAGCTAATAAACTAGACTTGTGTTATGGGTGCTAGACAACGGTTAAACTACTTATGTACGGGATCGTACCGGGTGCTGCTGCTTTGGATGTAAAATGATAGATAAGATAGCTTTAAGGGTGTATATTGTCACGATACTTATTTAAGTTATGATGATTTTAATGAGTGCGATGGGCTTGCTGGCTAAAGGTGCACTGACTCAAGCGAGCCGCCCGGTCGACGTCATTCGCCGGCGCGTGCGACCTACTTGAACCAAATTGCTGAGCTGTTCGATAATGTATCGAACATACTCCCGAGGGAGCCTGAGGGATGCTGTGAAATGAGGCGCTACAATAATTGAAGGGGTTAGTGATACATATTAGGTGAAACAATAGTTGAATATGCTTAATGAATGTTAGGACAATGAATGAGTGCTTCGTTTACTTTAAATGATTAAATCTATAATTATCTATATCCTTAGTCTTGTTCTATAGTAAAAACCGCTTGTCTTTTATTAACGGGTGAGGTAGAGTTATCTTTTTTAACACGTAAGCTGGACCAACGTTTGGTCTCACACACACTACGCGCACACTCAGACACTGGTAAATTACGCGCACCGACACTAGCACTGACACTTTCATTGCTGGAAGACGCCTGCCTCGAGGGGGCAGGCGCAGGGTCGCGTACAAACGCCACCGTGGGGAGCGGAGCCGCGGCCGGCCGACACGTTCGCCTGCTACGTCTCCACAGGAATGCTAGGAAGGCTGCAATAACTGCTGCTAGTAGTACATACGATATAACGTAGTGATGGATGTCATGATGGGTAAGAGTCACCTCTTGTTGAGCTCCCTCTTTCATGGCCGAGATTTGATCACCGAGGTGTTGTAAGGAGATATTTAAATCATCTTTATCTTCCTTTAATTCCAACATAATTTCCCAGTGACAGTTGTCCACCACCGTCCAGCGAGTTTGTAAGGCTCGCAGAGCGTCTTCGAACTCCCACTTATCTCGTAGAGACTCTACGTCTATGCTATCTACGGTTCTTATGAATGCTTTAAAATTAATAGACTGCTTGCGTAACATATCATCTAACTTACTGTATGTCCCCCGCGCCACCTCGGGACGCGAGCGAGCGGGGGCGGGCGGGGCCGGGGGTGCTGATGCTGATGTTTCTTCCTTCTCTCCGTCGCCCGATGGACCTGCTGTGTGTTGGAAGGAGGGACTTTCCCTATGCTCTTTCCCTATGTTGACTTTTTGAGTTAGCTCCTCGTAACACTGGGTAATTAACGCTTTACCTAATTGATACGCCTCTTCTATTTGCTTAAACTCCGACTCGTCAAAGTACTTATGATGTCTACCTTCGAAGGGTAATAGTTTCTCATTGTTATGCAGATACTCTCTCCAATACGACTCCAAATGATCTAATTTCTTCTCACAATAGGCTATAGTTTTACGCTCTTTGCTATCCTTTTTAAAGTTAATAAGGATTTTCCTAATACTATCTGCTAGCTCGGTTTGTTGGAAGTAAATAGTTTCCATTTCGATAAGTAAAGGGTTAAAAATCGGAACGCTCTTACTTGAAAGCCGCTTGCCCTACGGCTAATGTTGACTCGGGGGTAGCTTCCCGACGAAGTGTAGATTGCTGCTGAACACTGGCGAGCCTCTCGCCTGCCTTTTTGCTGCTGCTGCTATATCCAGGCGAGCCTGCTGCCAGCTGTGCTGCTGCTGCTGTGCTCGAGAACGCTCTCAAAGCTCACGGGAATGTATGGGAATGTATCTCCACACACCAGTTCTCCGGAAATCGGAACGAGATATTGCACAAGTAACACGTCACAGACACGTATTAACACGTCGTCACCAAATGTATGTCACTCGCGACACGGTCCCGCTTTTTCCGGAATAGCTCGAAGGACCATATGTACGGGATCGTACCGGGTGCTGCTGCTTTGGATGTAAAATGATAGATAAGATAGCTTTAAGGGTGTATATTGTCACGATACTTATTTAAGTTATGATGATTTTAATGAGTGCGATGGGCTTGCTGGCTAAAGGTGCACTGACTCAAGCGAGCCGCCCGGTCGACGTCATTCGCCGGCGCGTGCGACCTACTTGAACCAAATTGCTGAGCTGTTCGATAATGTATCGAACAACTTATATACTTATTCTTATGTAAATATATACATAATAATACATAGAAACAACCAGACCACAGACAAATATCTAAGAATAGAATAGAATAGAAAAACATTTATTTGGACAAGCACACGACAAAAACATATTTAGCACAATTGATAGTTGTTGACAAAACAAAACATAGAATGTATAACAATAAGAAACAAAAGAATAAGATAAAAAGACAGGAAATTATAAGAATAGGCATAAAAACAAGCAAGCAAGCTTCTAAGCATAAATACTTGCCTGAGGCGGGAATCGAACCCGCAACTCTGTGTTTGGCAGTCCGGCATGGTGACTATTGTACCAACTGGGTCGTTTAAAAATCAAGATCCTGAGCCAACACGATAAAAAGATATGGGCAAAAAAAAATTTCATCGTTCCATTTAGTTCTCTACTAACGTGTTGGGTGCGTCTTCCTTTCTTGTCGGACTTATTCGTAGTCGGGATGTTTACCTTTTTTAACCAGTTGCACACTGCTGCAGCAGCGAGCGTTGGCATCTGTTAGGTCCTGCAATGTGCAGGTGGTAAGGCACAAGCACAAGGTAGTGCAGGTGCACAATTATTTGTGATCAGGCTTAACTACACAATTGCATTACTCCTCCATCAGTACTCATGTTTTGTCATGTGCTAGCTGCTAAATGTGGGTTAAATTATTGACCGAGCGAGCAAAACGTCTCTGTTTCAAGTCATTCTAGATTTGGAAATTCGATAAAGTAAACTTACGATATTCTGTACTCTGAAGTTTTGAATATACATGTTCCAAAGGTCAGCCAAATTCGCTTTCCACTTACAGTATGTTGATATTACTTTATAGACGTCTTCTTTTACAACCGATTTGAATGTAGGAACAGATAATTTCTAATGATGACTATGCAATTGTTATTGGGAATTTTTGATTGAGGAATACTTACCCCTTCCTCAAAAAGGGGGGCTACTTAATATATCTGCTTTATGAGATCCGATGTCGATGTTTTTTATTTATTTGAAAGCCTTCAAGTTAGTCTCATAAAAATCTGGTGAAGATCTGATAAGGATCATTGGAGTGATGGGCTGAATTATAG
Organism: Idaea aversata; assembly: GCA_907269075.1. Classification (NCBI taxonomy): domain Eukaryota; kingdom Metazoa; phylum Arthropoda; class Insecta; order Lepidoptera; family Geometridae; genus Idaea; species Idaea aversata. Next base: position 4,832,637 of record OU026098.1, on the reverse strand, counting down.
CTCTTCAAAATGCAGTAAATAGGTATATTAACCGTTGCAAAATAGTTTGTCCCCGTGTGCTGTTCTTAGAACTACCAGTTAGTTATATTGTCTTCTTTCTATCATCTTCGCTTGAAATATCCTTCCTCGACCTACACTTATCATTGTCACACCTAATTAGTGCAAGGCGTAGTAACAATATCACTGCAGGAGACACTACAAACTTTATTGTTTATTTGTTTGCCTTTATCTTTACAATTCTGTATGAATGAAGTTTTTTCCTTTGAGTAGAGTAGAAACCGGAAGGTTACTTACTTGAGATGAAGTGGTACTTATACTTCCGGTGGTTTAATTTTGTTTTGTTTTTATGTTGGTAAATTTTGCACTATATGAAACAAGAACACTTCGTTGGGCCCTTTCTGTAGCTTTGCTATGTCACCGTCTGACCAGACTCTGACATATTCCGCTACTACCCAGGAATTCAATTCAGATAAGCTACGTTAAAAGTTTATTGGTTATAAGTTCCGATCCCTTAGGAATATCGCAATCAACTCTATGTTACTTACAATGAGTCAATGTATTCTCATACCAAGTTTATCAAAATCGGTCGATCACTCGATTCGGTAATTTCTAGTTTGTATTTTTAGTTTTGATGTTTGTTTCTACAAATAATCTTTCTTCTCTTTATTATTAGACAATAAGTATGTCGGGGAATTAGCAATATTATTATATTGCTTATTTTTGCATGTTTCCTACTCATTAAATATTTATTTCTGTTATCTCTGTTACATTATGTAATTATGTGTACTTATTTAGTACCGTTTTCTCCTACTTTTTCGTGCTTCAAGTTAAATAAACGTTTTATCCAACAATCTAAATATCTTTACGATGTTAGGAATTATCTGGTACTTTGGGATCTTACTTGCCTTCTAGAAAAATAATGTGTTTTGATTGTTAGTAACTCATACGTGCCTAGGGGCGAGCTTTTCACGTGCTAGCTACATTAACCCTCCTACATACCTATCTAATCTAATCTCTACGAAGTTTAATAACCAGTAGCAGGACATAATTTATGTATATCTGAGTAATAATATCAGACACTGACAAATTAATGCGAAGGACATTTACACACCTCGTGATTCACAGGTAAATGTGATATTCAGAGTTATTCACGTCTTAAAATGACTAATGATTAATTAAATAATTTAATTTGATGTATGAATGTATGAGATTTAGCAGATTGTTTTGATTTTTTAAGATTTATACTGATACGTCTTGACACTTTATGTTGGATTTCGTTTTTAATTAATGTATTTTAATGAAACCTATCAAATACTTTACATTTACACACCTCGTGATTCACATGTAAATGCGATATTCGGAGTTATTCACGTCTTAAATGACTAATGATCAATTAAATAATTTAATTTGATGTCTGAATGTATGAGATGTAGCAGATTGTTTTGATTTTTTAAGATTTATACTGATACTTGACACTTTATGTTGGATTTCGTTTTTAAATGAAACCTATCAAATACTTTACATTTACACACCTTGTGATTCACAGGTAAATGCGATATTCAGAGTTATTCACGTCTTAAATGACTAATGATCAATTAAATAATTTGATGTATGAATGTATGAGGTGTAGCAGATCGTTTTGATTTTTTAAGATTTATACTGATACTTGACACTTTATGTTGGATTTCGTTTATAATTAAAGTATTTTAATTAAACCTATCAAAAACTTCGTAACTTGAATATTCAGTAGCACCGTAAGCAAATAGCCATAAATTTCATTACGGAAATAGTAATTACGTCTCAAGTAGATCCCTAAAGGATAGCACGGGACGGCCGTATTTTTTTGTAATACTGTGAACAAAAGTCAATTCGTAAGATTAAAAAAAAGTTTGTACTTCGGGAGTGCCGACAGAATTGAAAACTTAAAAAAATTAACTTATTTACTAAACAACTACAAAATATATGCACACACTGTAAGTAGCTGTGTCTCGTAACAGTGTCGCGAGTTCACAGATTTGATCTCATCTAAAAATATGCGTACCGCGCTAAAAGAAGTTTTCATTTCAATAAAACCGTTTGTACAATCTTTTCCTTAATTGCAAAGGTAGGTAGGTACATCTACTTTATTTTTACATAATATTATGATAGGTCAGCGTTTGACCACTATCACACCTGCCTAATGGTAGGTGACGATGCGGCCTAAGACGTAGCACGCCTTCCTAGAAGATACCTATTCACTCGCGACTTGAAGACCCCCAAATTGTACACGTCAGAAAAGACAGAAGCAGGCAACCGATTCCATTCCCTTGCAGTACGAATAACGATGATCTTAAAAAAACTGGTTGCCTGTAAAGTCGGTATACGGGCGAAAGTTTTACGTGACAACAACTGTGCTCGAGTGGAAGGGACGCGTGCCTTTCACTTTTTATGTCTGTCTCTCTCGCTCTTAGGCGGGCTAACCATGCCCGCGTGCCTCTCACTCGCTCTCATTGTGAGCGCATAACGTCAGCGGAGCGTAACGCAGTTTCTTGAAGTGTCACCCGGCAAACCAATTTATAAAACGTTGTCACGTCAATATGATCACCATTTTCAGTACCTAGCTAGCATAACGCTTCTATAAAATAGAAGTTTCTACTTATATATAGTTATCACGCATACATTTTATAATGGTTGAGGTTTATGCAATTTTGTTTCATAGGCTTGTTTACCTTTTTTTTCCTACGTAAAACTTCTCAGTTATGTACGTATTTTGAAGATTTTTTTATCTAAGCTTGGTTTACGACTGCCTGTACTTCGTTCGAGTGGGTGTAAAGATGAGGAGATTCTTTATTTACACTTTTGTAAGATAAAGGTTCGTTTGTCTATTATTCTACGACATTTTTTGTCCGTGTTTCGATGTGGTCACTTTTTTTTATTGAGAATGGTGGTTTTGAGTTTAATTGTTTGTAGTTTATTTGAGTATTTTGGTTTTTGTGCTTTTTTTTATTAGATACGTCCGTATTACGTAAGGAGTAGCGAGATAGCGAACATTCATTTTATTCACACATTGTTGTCTCAATTGGTTTCCTTTCCCGTCTTCTAGATACAAAAGGTTTATTTACCTAGTGTACCTATACCGACGCAAACATCATTATACGTGATTATACTGCAAAAGTCACAGCAGATGATTTTATACTAATATTCTAAAGAGGAAAGATTTAATTGTTTGTTTGAATTGATTATGCTCCGAAACTACTGAACCGATTTTGATGAATCTTGGTATGAGGATACATTGATTCATTGGGAGTTACGTAAGCTTTTTATCCCGATATTTTCACGGGATCGGGTGTTACGCGGGTAAAACCATGGAGCGCTGCTAGCTTTATTATATTGCAAATTTTATTGGTACCAACACTATTTTTTGTGCTAATTTTAACATCTTAAAAGTTTTTACGTCTTATTCGAAACAGTGCTCATAATGAAAAAAACAGCAGTAATTTTAAATGTAAGCACACACCTTTTTTGCACCTGCCATGTTATGTTCTTAGTGCAAGGAATATGTAAAGTTAATTGCCCCTTCCTGACTCATATTATGAGCTAACTCTGTAACACTACAATTTCATTAGACACATTTAAATACTTAACAAAATGTAGTTTAAAACCAATTTTTAAGCATCCTGGTTGAATAAATCTGTATAAAGTAGAAGAATATTTCATAATGAATCATGTGAAAATATTTTTACAACTTTATTTTATAGTTGGTATTTCAAATGGTCCCGTTTAGGTAATTATTATGATTATGTTTTCGATTAGCATATCAAATCATTCATCACCACAACAGTAGCTAGGTAGTGATATTTTTCCATATAAATTAGAATCTAGACTTACACAGTATTAACAATTCTAATAAATAAAGTCGGTTGACGGACTATAATAATTTTACGTGACAACGTCATAAGAAAACATTGATGGTAACCATAGCAACGATAATACGTTGCTATGATTATCTCAATAACGGAACGTGAGCGATGACGTCACACTTATTTGTGAAAGCCGGTGTTCATCGATTTATAAGACGTTATCACGTCAAAATAGCAATATTGACAGCTGCTAGCTTAAACAACTCGAATACCTACTGTAAGTCTAACTGGTACTGACGTCAGCTGTCTTCTTTACTGTTCCACTTGCCTGACAACACGTGCTGGCTTTTTACACCCGTTCCTTTAATGAAACGTCTCGGAAACGGCCGCCCCATGACGATAGTCAGGATATCCTGTTTAAAAATAAAAAAGTTTTACCCCTCACACCTTTTGATTAAATATAGCACTCGATTTTAGACTTTAGTGCGATTAGTATGAGATTGTGAATAGAATGAGTTATTGATTTTAAAAATAGAAGGGATTTTGGGTTTGTGAGTGAGTTAGTTTTCAAATTGCTTGTATTTTTAAAGGGTGGGCTTGAGTGGATAGTTTCTTTTAAAAATCTGTACTAACCTATTTTTTATTGTGATTTGTTGGGGTCTACTTTACATTACTTTGTTATTTTTTTTAAGACCTAAAAGACATTGATCATTCCATTATGAGATTTAAGCTACTGGTTTTATCAATGTTGTGTTAGCTTTAATTTCAATCAGTTTCATTGGGTATGGATACTTTACCAAAGCTTTGTATTCTGTTTTTTAGGTTTACACTGTGATGTCCTGTTGTCAGTAATATGTCAAATCACTCAAAAAAACCATTGATTTAGCTCAATGCAAAAAACATAAGCTTATTCCAAAACGAGGTTTAGGGATAGTCCGAGGTGTGGATTTAAACCTTAGATTTAGATACAGACTTACTCGTGAACTATAGTCTAAACACTATACCTATATATCGGAATTAAGCCATCGATGATTTTTGAATAATCGGGACGCCAGTGCCATCTAGCGGCACTAGACGGAGTCTACGGCGCGGTTGATGACTGTGTCGGTCGGTGACATTCTTACGTGAACCGTCGGTGACTACAGTCGATAACTACGTGTAGAAACTGTCTCGCGTTCCGTATACCTAAGAACTAATTTGTGTTATTTCGTGTGATTGTACCTTGGACTCTTATTTGTTTTGTGTGTTGATTATACTTTGTTCACCAAATACGGTGTTTTACTGAACCGGCATCTACCTAAATACGCCCATAAGCTTCTAAAAGATGTCTGATGACGATCATAATCCATCTGCGCCGTTATCAGAAGGTGGGATCAATGCTGGTTCAAATCAGACCACAGAAAGTGACCGTTGGCGGGCGATGTTTGAACAGCAAAATTCAAATATGCGAGCACTTATCGAGGCTTTACAAGCACCTAAACCAGCCAACAACGTGGATTTACCCGAGTTCGACCCTGACAAGACTGATACGGAAGCGAGATCGTGGTGCGCAACTGCTGATTTAGTTTTTGGTGAAAAACCGTTGGGCGGTGGTCAACTCGTCGTGGCGATAAGTAAGGCGCTGAAAGGGACGGCATCGACGTGGCTATCGCAAATAGCGTACCAGGGCATGACATGGAGCGAGTTTAAAGTGCTTTTTACATCGAGATTCGTGTCGAACGAAACACTTGCCGGTACCCTCATTAATTTAAAAAGTGACAAACCGAGTGACAACGAAACCCTAGTTGCTTACGCGAGTCGTTTGATGACGTCATTATGCAATCGTTGGAAGGATGTCGACAAGGAACAGATTGCAGTGGCAATGGTACTCGCTCACATATCGCAATTTGATACGAATTTACAACGATTGGCATTCACGACCGATGTTACTTCAAGAGATAGATTGCAGAAGGAACTTCATGCGTTTTCTCACTTGAAGCGTAAGATTAATAATGCAAGTGATTTAACAAGTTCAACCGATGTTAAACGATCTAAGACTACTGCGTTGAAGTGTTTTAATTGCGGTAAAATGGGCCATAAGAGATCAGAATGCAGAAGCAAGCCCTTTGATAACAGATCACGACCTTTGGCATCTATAACTTCAAGCAACGCAGTTCAACAACCTGTGGCGAAGCCTCTAGTATGTTTCAAATGTGGGAAGCCTGGACATATCGCGATTCGATGCACAAGCGGCAGCTATCAAGCGGGCGGCGGCGGCGTCGGTACGAGCGTTGCGGGCACAGGCCGGAGTGAGCGACGCGTTGATGTTTGCGTTGTTCAACCACCATCGGGTACACTCGAGCATAAAGGTGAGCTGTATGGTTTTTTTTACGATTCCGGTGCTGAGTGTTCGTTGATTAAAGAGAGTATTATGGCTAAATTAAGTGGTCAGCGTGTAAATAATGTTGTGGCAATGTCTGGTATTGGGCAAAGTCAAGTGTTTAGTACAAAACAAATTTTATGTTGTATAACGATTAACGATCACTCTCTTGATATTTTGTTGCATGCTTTACCTGACAGTTATTTGCAAAGTGATATTATTATCGGACGTGAAATTCTTCATCAAGGTTTTTCTATTAACATGACAGCAACCGATTTTGTTTTGAAAAAAGAAGTTCTTTTAGTAAACTCTGTTAGTAGTGATCATAAACAACAAACGAATTTAAGTGCTATTGATACGGATGTAACTGAACCTGAAAAATCTAAACTTTTAGAGACATTATATCAATTTGCTGATTTTTTTATTACTGGTATGCCTAAAACGCGAGTAAATACTGGTGAGCTCAAAATTAGATTGATCGACCCAAATCGGACGGTTCAAAGGCGGCCATATTCTTTCATGTCTGCGGAAGAACGTTGTGTAATGCGTGAACGTGTCAAAGAGTTATTAGATGCAAACATTATAAGACCAAGCTGTTCTCCATTTGCAAGTCCGGCTTTATTAGTAAAGAAACGTGACGGTTCTGACCGTATGTGCATAGACTACCGAGAACTCAATAGCAACACTGTTTCAGACCGGTATCCTCTTCCCCTCATTTCTGATCAGATAGCTCGTCTCAATGGAGCAAATTATTTTTCACAATTAGACTGCGCTAGTGGGTTTCACTTGATTCCTGTAAATGTAGAGTCAATAGAGTGTACAGCCTTTATAACTCACGATGGCCAGTACGAGTTTCTTACTATGCCCTTTGGCTTAAAAAATGCTATCTCTATTTTTCAAAGAGCCATAATGAATGCTTTAGGTGACCTTGCTCATAGTTACGTCATAGTTTACGTAGACGATGTTTTGATTGTCTCTCCCGATGTAGAGTCAGGGATAGAGCGGCTTAAAATCGTGCTAAAAGCTCTAACGAACGCTGGCTTCTCTTTAAATCTTAAGAAATGCTCCTTCCTCAAGACCAAGGTAGAATTTCTAGGATTTGAAGTAGAGGCTGGTCATATTAGACCTAATCATAGAAAAGTAGAGGCCTTGACAGCTCTACCACCACCGCAAACTGTAACACAGTTGAGGCAATTTATCGGATTGGCTTCATATTTTCGTCAATTTGTTCAAAATTTTGCTCGTATTATGGCTCCTTTATATCGGTTGACTTCCCTTAAAGGTGATTTGACTTGGAAATCCGAACATGAGGACATTCGTCAAAATATCATTTCCGTTTTAGTAAGCAATCCCGTTTTAATGATATTTGACCCACAGTATTCAGTAGAGCTTCATACTGATGCTAGTAGTTTAGGTTATGGAGCAATTCTATTTCAAATTGTTAATGGAACACGTCACGTCGTAGCCTACTTCAGCAAACGTACTTCCCTAGCAGAGAGCAAATACCACTCCTATGAGTTGGAAACACTTGCAGTCGTGAACTCTATCAAAAATTTTCGACATTTTCTTCATGGTACAAAATTCACCGTAGTTACAGATTGCAATTCCTTAAAATCTTCGCAAGCTAAACATGACCTGACTCCTAGAGCACATAGGTGGTGGGCTTTTCTTCAATGCTTTGATTTTAACGTGATTTACAAGAAAGGCTCAAAAATGACTCACGTAGATTTCCTCTCCCGTAATCCGTTACCAAGTCTGTCAAAACCATCAATACCACATGTAGAGCAAAAGCGCATCGATATTACCGAACTTTCGCCTAATTGGATTCAAGCTGAACAACAGCGTGATGTTGAAATTTCTAAAATTATTAGTGACTTAGGAAATGATCAATTAGATGATCAGCTAGCAAAGACCTATGTTCTTCGTTCGGGTATTCTTTATCGAAAGATTCAACGTAACGGAAAGTCTAAATGTCTGACTTATTTGCCCCGTGCTCTTAGATGGTCTGTTATTAATAACTTTCATGACTCTCTTGTTCATCTTGGCGTGGAGAAGACACGAGAAAAACTTTTTGATTTTTATTGGTTTCCGGGGATGAGTCAGTACGTGAAAAAATTTGTAGAAAGCTGTGTTACTTGTAAGGTAGCTAAGTCCCATTCCGGAAAGGTACAAGCCGAGCTTCATCCGATTCCTAAAGTTACGACTCCGTGGCACACAATCCATATAGACGCGACAGGTAAACTAAGCGGTAAAAATGATGGCAAGGAATATGTTTTCGTTTTAATAGACGCGTTTACCAAATATGTTTTGCTGTTTCACACGACTAACATAGACTCCAAAAATAGTATTCGTGCGGTAACTCAAAGCGTTGCGCTTTTTGGAGCTCCAACTCGAATAATAGCAGATCAAGGTCGATGTTTTGCGAGTAAAGAGTTCGGCGATTTTTGCGAGAGCAAGAACATCAACTTGCATCTCATAGCCACCGGTTCATCACGTGCAAACGGACAAGTAGAGCGCGTTATGAGTGTCCTTAAAGCGATGTTAACTGCCGTAGAGACTAACGAAAATAAATCGTGGCAAGATGCACTAGGCGAAGTTCAACTTGCTATTAATTGTACTATGAACCGTGTTACAAAAGCATCACCCCTCGAATTACTAATTGGTAAAGTCGCCAGACCTTTGTCCATGATGGTTAGTGATGTCGATAATGTGGTAGATATCGATGAACTTCGTGAGACTGCATCGGAAAACATTCAAAGAGGTGCAGAATATGACAAAGCTAGGTTTGACCGTACAAAGGCAACAATTAAAAGGTTTTCGGTTGGCGATTTCGTGTTATTAGAAAACGAAGAGCGAAATCAGACTAAATTAGACCCGAAGTTTAAGGGACCGTTTAAAGTAATAGAGATTCTCGATGGTGATCGTTATACGTTAGAAGCCCTAAATTGTAAACGTACTTACAAATACGCGCACGATAGATTAAGAAAAATGCCAGAAAGTCATGAGCCAGCTGAAATTCTTAGTGATATTGATGAAAATCACGGTAGTGATGCTGATGAGTAGTGTTGAGTGTAGAAATGGAACCACGAGTGAAGAACTCTAACAGCCGTAGTTTTCGACCGTACTAGTAGCTGTTACGTAGTCGTAGCCCGGTAGAAATCGGTATCGACTTGAGGTTTCTCGAGTAGTCCGTGGGTACGCGATACGCGTTCAGTGCTGGCGGAGGTCGGGGTCTGGTAAGACCAACAGTGGGTGGTGATGCCCAGGGCGGTCCACCTGGAGGGTGGATGCGCGTATGTGAGCAACTGTGTTTGCTGGTCGGCTGTGTGAGCCGTGCGGTCCACTTGGAGGGTGGATGCGCGTATTTTGGTGTTTGGCTGTGTGAGCCTTGGTGTTAGAGGGTTCCACTCGAAGATTTGAAATTGATAGAGCAAAGTTTTAATGAAATTTTATTGTGGAAAGATGGCACATGACTCTGGTTTCATTTTCTATTTTCTAGTTAAAGTTTTAAAATGTTTTTCCTGAAATTAATTGATTTAAGTAATCACAGTACCCATGAAATGTCCAGATGGGACCGAATTAGAACGAGTATTGTCGTAGAACTTTTTGTTTCCAGATTAACACACGAGGACGTGTGATAGCAGGATGGCCGTATCGGAATTAAGCCATCGATGATTTTTGAATAATCGGGACGCCAGTGCCATCTAGCGGCACTAGACGGAGTCTACGGCGCGGTTGACGACTGTGTCGGTCGGTGACATTCTTACGTGAACCGTCGGTGACTACAGTCGATAACTACGTGTAGAAACTGTCTCGCGTTCCGTATACCTAAGAACTAATTTGTGTTATTTCGTGTGATTGTACCTTGGACTCTTATTTGTTTTGTGTGTTGATTATACTTTGTTCACCAAATACGGTGTTTTACTGAACCGGCATCTACCTAAATACGCCCATAAGCTTCTAAAAGATGTCTGATGACGATCATAATCCATCTGCGCCGTTATATAGATTACATAGGGAACTATAGTCTAAACACTATCCCTGTAGATTTTATAGGGATAGTGTTTAGACTATAGTTTACGAGTAAATCTTTATCTAAATCTAAGGTTTAAATCTACATCTCGGACTATCCCTAAACCTCGTTTTGGAATAAGGCAGAAGATGTTTACGCTGATAATATAAACGCAAAGCAGATTAATGGTGACTACTTGTTTAAGTTATTACATAATCAAATGAATTACTAATAATTAGTCAATACCTAGTTATAATCAATTTCAAAATAAAATTAACAAACAATCATTGTTTGTTAATTTTATTTTGAGGGTTTATAATGAGGGGATTGATTGATTGAATACTAAATCTCTAATATTATTTTTTTTACATGGTTTATTAACATTATAAAGAGACAAGATGCCAAAAGGCCATAACTTTTAGAAATGCTTCATTAACTTTAATATTTTTTGTCAATAAATTACAAATTCAAATTGAATTAAAAATATACGACCGATAAAAAAACTGGTTGCCTGTAAAGTCGGTATACGGGCGAAAGTTTTACGTGACAACAACTGTGCTCGAGTGGAAGGGACGCGTGCCTTTCACTTTTTATGTCTGTCTCTCTCGCTCTTAGGCGGGCTAACCATGCCCGCGTGCCTCTCACTCGCTCTCATTGTGAGCGCATAACGTCAGCGGAGCGTAACGCAGTTTCTTGAAGTGTCACCCGGCAAACCAATTTATAAGACGTTGTCACGTCAAAAGTTATATTCGGAATAAAGTTTACTTAAATTATGCAACAAAAATCTACGGAACCCCTTTATTTTTTCAATTCGTACCTGGCCAACATTCTGATTGAATGAATTTCTTTGCTTGCTAAACGCGAGCCCGTGATTGGCTCGTTTCCCGCTCGTTCGCCGAATCGACTTCGGTCTTCGCTCGCTTGCCGTCCGTCTCATCGCCGCGCGCGTCGCGTCGTTCATTCAATTTAGTCATTGTGCGCCGGTCGTGTGAGTCGGATGTCTGTGCGCATGCGTGACTTGACTCGCGTTCGAACATTCGAAATACGAAAAATAAACAAGTGATTTTTCCTACTTTTGTGACAGTAAATTAGTTTGATAATAAAAAGGATTGTTGTTAAAAGTTGAAGGTGCGTTTTCGAAGAATTTCCAAGTAAGTTTTGAAGCTATTTTATTGTATTTTTTTCTTGGTTTTGCATGCTTGAGCCGGCAGCCGCGACCGGCACGATTTGATTTTATCCGAGGGATTTGCTCTTTTATTTTTGCGGATCCGTGGATCTGATGTCTTGTGTACGATACAAATTACCTACCTACTACGAAACGTCCTGTTTTAAATTATTTTCCTGGAAGGATAATTAGGTATGACATCTTACATCTTCTATCTTCTTAATATTCTTAATATATATAAATCTCGTGTCACAATGTTTGTCCTCAATGGACTCCTAAACCACTGAACCGATTATAATAAAATTCGCACACCATGTGCAGTTCGATCCAACTTGAGAGATAGGATAGCTTACATCCCGATATTCCCACGGGATCGGGAGTTACGCGGGTGAAACCGCGTAGGGCAGCTAGTACTTACATAAAATTATAAGTACTTACCTACTTATAGCTGAAGAGTTTATTGTTTGAACGCGCTAATCTCAGGAACTACTGGTTCGAATAGAAAAATTATTTTTGTGTTGGATAGTCCATTTATCGAGGATAGGCTACTTACTTTTTATCCCAAAATTCCCACGGGATCGGGACTTACGCGGGCGAAACCGCGGATCGCTGCTAGTTAGGTTATAAATGACTAGCATCACTTTAGGGTTTTATCTATGTAACTCCTGATCCCGTAGGAATATCCAAATAAATAGTAGCTTAGGACACTCCCTAGGAACAAATGTATGAATTGGCAACTTAAGTAACCACTGTATGGAAATAAACTTTATTATTATTATATTCAATTCATTTATTTTTCTTAAATTTAAATTTTTATAAAAACAAACTGATTACAAAATATATACATCACTTTAAAACTTATAAAATAATTCTTTCTAAGCTTGAAAACCTAACATAAATAAAATTTAATTTACAAGTCTTAAAAATAATGTATAAATTTTGCATATAAAACAGTAAATCATTATAAAAACCTAAACCTAGAAGACCGTCGGCAGCGAGGCAGGGCCCAGGCTACCGATGGTTAGAGCCGCAGAGAGAGGAATCATAATATTATACCTATTATTATAAATGTAGGTATCCTCATACCTACCAAGTTTCATCAAAATCGGTCTAGTAGTTTCGGAGCCTATTCAATGCAAACAAACAAACAAATCTTTCCTCTATATATAATAGGTATAGTACCTATAGATAACTCCGGTAGGTAAGGCTACTAAGTTTTCCTCTCAGGATAATAATAGAATGTTAAGTAGGTACTTACCTAAGTAAGAACATACATGGAACATAGTTACCTACATAACAGTATTTATCCAATAAAAAAACCTATAACATCAAACAAAAAAAGGGTGCGTGTACTTATGTACGCGCGTGAGAAGTTATACTTCTTTGGCATTAAAAAAAAATAAAAAAAAAAAATAAAAAAAAAAAACTCGTCCGACAAAAAACTCGTCCGGCAAAAAACTCGTCCGACAAAAAACTCGTCCGACAAAAAACTCGTCCGACAAAAAACTCGTCCGACAAAAAACTCGTCCGACAAAAAACTCGTCCGGCAAAAAACTCGTCCGACAAAAAACTCGTCCGACAAAAAACTCGTCCGACAAAAAACTCGTCCGACAAAAAACTCGTCCGACAAAAAACTCGTCCGACAAAAAACTCGTCCGGCAAAATACTCGTCCGACAAAAAACTCTGGACTGGAAAAGGATTGTCAACACAATCAATAAAGTTCAATTTAGATTTAAACAACTTCTCCCGTGAGAATTTTGTGTGACGTGAGAATTTTGTGTCTCGCTTTTGTAAAATTTCACTCTCATCATTTTTTCATAACGCGCCTAAAGAAGTATAACTTCAAAAAGAAAAGTCGCATAACCCAACAGCTCACCTCAACAGAATCAAACATAAGAATACTCAGGCAAAAGGAGCCACGGATTTTGTCTGACAAGGTTTTTGAATTGGAGCTACGATTCTCGTAGTGATCTGAGTATGTACAAGAATTAATTACTTAAGTATTATCAGATGATCCCATTCGCATCACCAGGTCATGTCCTGGTATTTTGAAAAAATGTTTTTGGGTTGGATAGTCCAATCGGGGAAGGCTATAGGCTACTTTTTATTTTCATATTCCCACGTGTTCGGAAATTACGCTGGTGACCCCGCTGGGCGCAGCTAGTGCATAATATGCAGTTAAATTGACACATAATTACTCTAAAAACCAACTCGCGCACGCGCAATACATAGCCTGGTGACAGACAGCGGGAGCTTCGCCATCCGTTCAAATTCTGAATTTGTACAATTTAGTGATTGTTAGCAACTGCAAAACAAAATTTATCAATTCGAACGTCAGTACCAACATATATCACGGTAGCTAGGTAGTCTAGTCACATGAGTATGTCTAGTTAGGTCACATACTCATGTGGTTAGGTGTATGACTAGTATGAAGTCAATGCTAACATCCCAATTTAACTCTATTCATAAGTTTTACATCACAATCCTATAATTAAATACCATCCCGCGCCAAACCCAATAAAGTGAGTAAGTTGTTAGATGCTTTGAATATGTTCTTTAACCCCTTGATAACCCGGAGAAACCCTCAATAAATGTGGAAATTGAGGAATGAAGAAAGGACTTTAATTGGAATTACAAAGTGGAGATACTAAACAATAGGGTTAACGACATCGATGTTAGAACAGAAGGTTATCACTACATAGTATAAAATAAAGTCGCTTTCTCTGTCCCTATTTCCCTTTGTATGCTTAAATCTTTAAACTACGCAACAGATTTTGATGCGGTTTTTTTAATAGATAGAGTGATTCAAGAGGAAGGTTTAAATGTATAATACATGCATAATATAGCCGTGAGAAGCCGGAGCGGGTCGCTAGTAGATAATAAAATAGATGAAATAATGTGAAATTACGAGTAGGTACCACAATGGAATAGGCCGCGGCTTCTTTCGCCTGAGAACTTTTTTACCCGACTACAAGGAAGGGGTTATGTTTCTCCCTGTCCTGTATGTCTAAAAACTAAATTAGAATATGTGTCCCTTCGAGACGCGCCCACCAATAAGTTTATGGCACAAGAATTTTTTTTTTTTTAATCTAATTCTAAATCTAATTCTACTTGTGGATTCAAATAGGAAATCAAAGTGATACGGGTGCGGGTGACTAACAAACATAAAAGTATGACTCAAACAAAATTAACACTAAAGTGATTCGAACTTAGCAAAATACATTTCACTTGTTAGGTATGATGTCTGAGAACGGTGTTGGCCTAGTGGTAGATAACTCGACTTTCATTCCAAAGGTTGTGGGTTCGAATCCTGGCTACACCATGGTGAAGTTATGAAAGAAGTGAATAAGGTGCTCTTAAGCTCAGGATACACGACGACACTGATACTCGACACTAGTGACGACCCAATTGGCACAATGGTCACCATGCCGGACTGCCAAACACAGGGTTGCGGGTTCGGTTCCCGCCTCAGACAAGTATTTATGCTTAGATATTTGTCTGTGGTCTGGTTGTTTCTATGTATCCTATTCCTACTAATAATATTATAAATGTGAAAGTTTGTGTGTATGTGTGTATGTGTGTGTGTGTGTGTGTATGTTTGTTACTCCTTCACGCAAAAACTACTGGACCGATTGCGTTGAAACTCGGTATTTAGATAGCTGAGTACCTGGATTAACACATAGGCTACTTTTTATCCCGATATTCCCACGGGATCGGGACTTACGGGATTATTCTTTCACACAAAAAACTTCTGGACCGAATGCGTTGAAACTCGGTATGTAGATAGCCAAAGACCTGGATTAACACATAGGCTATTTTTAATCTCGATATTCCTACGGGATCGGGACTTACGGGATTACTCCTTTACGCAAAAACTACCGAACAGATTGCGGTGAAAATCAGTAAGTAGAAGATAGCTGGAGACCTGAATTAACACAAAGGCTACATTTTTCCCGCGGGGCGCAGCTAGTTATAAATATATATTTACAAAAGAAAATTATATAAGTAGTACTAGCTGCGCCCCGCGGTTTCACCCGCGCAAGTCCGAGTCTCGTAGGAATATCGGAATAAGAAGTAGCTTATTTGTTAGGGTCTCTAGCTACCTGCTACAGACTTTCATCACAATTCGTATAGTAGTTTTTGTGTTTAGCAATGCCAGTATTAAGGGAAAGCGGTGTTATAGGAAAGCGAGACGTTAAGGGAAGGAAGGAACGTCAGGTCAAGGTAACGTGAGGTCTTAGATTTCTAGGAGTCCAGACAGACCCAGAATGCTTTTCTGACACGGAACCGTCGCGGATGGAGTAGGTAACGTTAGTTATTGTGACCAAACACGTGCAAGCGAAGCGAGCGGTTATATTTTAAGGAGTCCAGACAGACCCAAAATGCTTTTCTGACACGAAACCGTCGCGGTTATTGTGACGAAACACGTGCGAGCGAAGCGAGCGGTTATATTTTTAGGAGTCCAGACAGACCCAGAATGCTTTTCTGACACGAAACCGTCGCGGATGGAGTAGCAAACACGTGCGAGCGAAGCGAGCGGTTATATTTTAAGGAGTCCAGACAGACCCAGAATGCTTTTCTGACACGAAACCGTCGCGGATGGAGTAGCAAACACGTGCAAGCGAAGTGAGCGGTTATATTTTAAGGAGTTCAGACAGACCCAGAATGCTTTTCTGACACGAAATCGTCGCGGATGGAGTAGCAAACACGTGCGAGCGAAGCGAGCGGTTATATTTTAAGGAGTCCAGACAGACCCAGAATGCTTTTCTGACACGAAACAGTCGCGGATGGAGTAGCAAACACGTGCGAGCGCAGTGAGCGGTTATAATTTAAGGAGTTCAGACAGACCCAGAATGCTTTTCTGACACGAAACAGTCGCGGATGGAGTAGCAAACACGTGCGAGCGCAGTGAGCGGTTATAATTTAAGGAGTCCAGACAGACCCAGAATGCTTTTCTGACACGAAACCGTCGCGGATGGAGTAGCAAACACGTTCGAGCGAAGTGAGCGGTTATATTTTAAGGAGTCCAGACAGACCCAGAATGCTTTTCTGACACGAAACCGTCGCGGATGGAGTAGCAAACACATCCAGATAGGCTCGAAATGTTTTTTTGACAAATTACCGTCACGGATGGAGAAGGTTAGGTTAGGTCCCCTCCCCCTTTCCTCTCCTCCGCTTTTCCTCTCCTCCCCCTTTCCTTTCCTCTTCTCCCCATTTCGTCCCCTCCCTCTTTCATACCCTTTCTCTTTCCTATCTTCCCCTTTCCTCTCCTCCCCCTTTCCTCTTCTCCCCATTTCGTCTCTTCCCTCTTACATCCTCTTCCTCTTTCCTATCCTCCCCCTTTCCTGTGCTCCCCCTTTTTATTTTTCTTACCCTTCTCCCCTTCATCACTCTCTCCGCCTCCGCCCAACTACAACCTTTTAAAATATATTTTGAGTCCTGATCCCGTAAGTCCAGATCCCGTGGGAATATCGGGAAAAAAGTAGCCTTTGTGTTAATTCAGGTCTCCAGCTATCTTCTACTTACTGATTTTCACCGCAATCTGTTCGGTAGTTTTTGCGTAATGGAGTAATCCCGTAAGTCCCGATCCCGTAGGAATATCGGGATTAAAAATAGCCTATGTGTTAATCCAGGTCTTTGGCTATCTACATACCGAGTTTCAACGCATTCGGTCCAGAAGTTTTTTGTGTGAAAGAATAATCCCGTAAGTCCCGATCCCGTGGGAATATCGGGATAAAAAGTAGCCTATGTGTTAATCCAGGTACTCAGCTATCTAAATACCGAGTTTCAACGCAATCGGTCCAGTAGTTTTTGCGTGAAGGAGTAACAAACATACACACACACACACACATACACACACACATAAACACATACACACATACACACATACACACAAACTTTCACATTTATAATATTAGTAGGATAGGATAGGATAGGATAGGATTAGTAGGATAGGATAGGATATCCGTTGTCTAGCACCCATAACACAAGTCTAGTTACTTAGCTTGGGGCTAGATGGCGACATTCCACACATCGCCATCTAGCCCCAAGCTAAGTAATATTTATTATTTATTTATTATTATTATTACTAGTGTCGATAGCGTCCACACTGTAGCAATTTTTGATGTCGCGGCGGTGGACACACGTAGACACTCGATGTATACATCAAGTGTCTATTGTCAAGTGTCGTCGTGTATCCATAGCATTACGAAACTAGTATTGCCGAACTATCGATAGTTCGATAGTTTTACTATCGATAGTTTTCACCTGAAAAAGCCTATACTATCGATAGGCTATCGATACTGTCGGTTTTTAATGAACTATCGATAGACTATCGATAATTCAGCGATAGTCGACTATCGTCTGTCAGTCTGTCTGTCACCAGGCTGTACTTATCTCATGAACCGTGATAGCTAGATAGTTGAAATTTTCACAGATGTATTTCTGTTGAACAGAATATAATATTACGTGCGCGAGTCCGACTCGCACTTGGCTGGTTTGGTTGCTATTGTGTTTTATAGGCTTACCTTTAAAGAAATATCAACCCTCGCCACTGCTAGCTACCCTTCACTGTGATATTCATCTAGTACTTTAATAAAATAAAGAGAAAAGATTTTTTACTTTTTCGTACGTCGAATAGGCTCCGAAACTACTCGACCGATTTTGATGAAATTTGGTATGAGGATACGTTAATTCATTGGGAATAACATAAGCTACTTTTTATCCCGATATTCCCACGGGATCGGGAGTTACGCGGGTGAAGCGGAGCGCTGCTAGTAATTTATAAAACTGTAACAAGCAAACAAACACTTTCTTATCTATCTTATTAGTGAAGATTTAATAGGTATTTCATGTAGGTATTCAGTCTCATTACCTACAGCATAACGCGTTCATTGAACCAATGCCAAAGATAGGTAAGCAGCTGATGATCTGCTATTTATTTAGATACGAGGCAAATGTGTGGGACGTAGCTATTATCTAGACATTCTAGATTTCATGTGTTTTTGTCTTAAGAGGTTTAATCTCTCGGTAAGTTTTGCAAAATCTATACTATTTATCTATGCTTATATTATAAAGCTGAAGAGTTTGTTTGTTCGTTTGAACGCGCTAATCTCAGGAACCACTGGTTGGAATTGAAAAAATCTTTTTGTGTTGGATAGTCCATTTTTCGAGGAAAGAACGCACATTCCAAGTTTCAGGTCTCTACGATCAGCGGTTTAGGCTGTGCGTTGATCCGTCAGTCAGTCAGTCGTTGAGGGGCCTAAGTCTGCTAACAGTTAACAGTAACAGTAGTTGGCTGATCGATAAACGTTTTTACTCGATACAAGAATTTTTAAATTTAAAAGGACAGAGATATTATATGGATATTAACTGACATTTATTAAAAAAAAAAATATTATTAATTCTGTACAATTTTTTGAAATCTAATAATATTATTATTTTTTGCCACTAACTGCTGATGACTCACTAATTAAGTTTGCATGCCAAGAGTTGGCAAAGTATGTGAAACTTTTAATCCTAAGATCTGTACTTACCATACTTTATGCAAATAAATATCTTTATCTTTAACACAATCGTGTTTCAATAGAGTGTCGATGGAATCGTAATAGACATTTTATGTCAAAAATGTGACATTACATGTCAAATTGGTATTCTTCTAATGTTAACTATTCTATCGAAACAGCACTGACACACCACTGACTCACTTTGGTATTCTGCTCTAGAATCGTGGCTTGATGGAATCTCGATGGTTGTCAAAACGGTATATCGCTTAGCAACATATAGTACTGTCTAATATCCGTATTTATTCCTGTATTATTTATTTATGTATGTATTTATGTATGTATGTATTTATTTGTATGTATCTGTGTATATATATAAATATTGGTATGTATTAGTTATGAGTATATTTTGATATTTTTAAGTAATAATTATGTAAGTACTTTGTACTACTTATCACTTATTATAAGATTATGTTTGGTATATTGCTTGTGTAAATTCACAACCTACCATCAAAGCTAAATCAGTTCTTTTCCATCCAAAGGTTGCCTGGAAGAAATCGCTTTCAGCGATAAGGCCGCCCATTTGTGCAACTTATACTTTCTAGCTATTACTTTACTTTGTGTATATCGTGTTCTGTTTACTCTTGTGTTGTACAAATAAAGTTATCTATCTATCTATCTATCTATCTATGTACCACGTTGCTAGGCAACACCTGCAACGTATTTATTACCATTCCATTGAGACTATAGCGATTCTATTGGCGATGTTATTTAAACTTTAGCAGAATACCAAAAAAAGTCACAATCTCGATGCAATACCAATAAAGTCTCGATATAATGACAATAAATAGCAGAATAAGGCCCAAGGACAAATAATTTGATATGTATAGATTATCGGATGCCTAAGTCATACAAACAACACACGCGCCAAGTTCCAGATCTCTACGATGACTACGATCAGCGGCTTAGGCTGTGCGTTGATCCGTCAGTCATTTAAGACAAAGCATTTTATATGTATAAAAGATAGATAAAGATAGGCATATTATCGCTTAGCAAGCTATAGTTAGCTCACCAAAGACACATAGTAGCACTAACACCTACCGTTTTTCCCACAGTCATAAAACCTTGACCGTTTTTGCCTTTTGCATAAGTGGTCTTTTATTTGCAATAGGATATTTTCTTGTCCAAATAAAGATTGACGCCCATAGAACCTAGATCTACCCTCATTTTTTTACTTTAAGTACCTGGTTTTTTTTACCTCACCCCCGAAACCCCCGTATACTGAATTTCATAAAAATCGTTGAAGCCTTTTCCGAAATCCTCATTACACTAACACATATAAAATGACCTCTCCGTGTATGGAACAGCTGATTTTCAGGTAAACCTAACCTTAAAATTATCAAAAAAAAAAACAGCGCACTTCGGGAGTGCAGGCAGAAGTGAAAACAATAAACTTGTTATTTCTCATAGAATATTTCTTGAAACGATCTGCTACTGCCATCTATTAGCACTCACTTAAACAAATATAGTTTTTTTTTTATTCGCTAGATGGCAGTAAAAAATTTAAATCAGCGCCATCTACATTCGAATAGCGGTCTTTCTAGAAACTAAGTTTCTCAATTTGTGTAATAGATGGCAGTATAAGTTAAACAAAAAGACTAACACAAATAAAATCTCATCTGTCGCGTCAAATCTCATCTGTCGCGTCAAAATCTGTCGCGTCAAAATCTGTCGCGAGAACGGCTGAAAATGCTCACCCACAAAAGTGCCCAACGCGCCATAAGAAGTTTTCACTTCAAAATGTTCGAATTTACAAAAGTCGTAGAACAAAAGTTGTTTGTTTAGGTGCACAGAAGTAGCCCTCAACGGCTTGCTAGTATAATTACCAATAACTTTATATTCAAGAATTGCTTGTTTAATATTTTAGGTAGATTATTTATTTATAAATGTAATGTATGTATTTTGACGTTTTACGTTACTCATACAGGGTATATCATATTAGCAAGCGGTTTAGGGCCATTTCTGTGCAACTACAATCAATTTTTGTTCGACGACTTTTTGAAAATCAATTTTTTATAAATATTGAGTTTATGTTTACCTGAAAATCAGCTGTGAGACACGGAGAGGTCATTAACCTTTATTAATTTTTTAAGTTTTATCAGCTGTTCTAAGTCACAAGTACCATCATTTTTTTTAAATATTGAGTTTATGTTTACCTGAAAATCAGCTGTTGCTTACACGGAGAGGTCATTAACCTTTATTTGTTTTTTTTTTTAAGTTTTATCAGCTGTTCTAAGTCTGAATGACATTTGTATTAAAAAATCAGCTGATTTTAGAATTATCACAACCTCAGAACTTTCAAAACAATGTTATAACTTCTAAAAGTCCCTCAAAACCCTCAACCGCTTGCTAATTTGATTAAGACCAATAACCCTTTATATTAAATCAATAAGTATAAAATAAAGTCACTTTTCGCTATCCCTATGTCCCTATGTATGCTTAGATCTTTAAAACTACGCAACGGTTTTTTTTAATAGATAGAGTGATTAAAGAGGAAGGTTTTTAGATATAATACATATAAAGGACCAGCTATTTTAAGCAAATCTGAGCGTAAGGTTACGTAAATATAAAGGCACTTATCATCAGAACATATTTTAATCATATAAATTACATACCCATCGGCATTATTTTACCACAACGCTTAATCCACTCACTGAACGGTATTAAACTAATTAACTCAAATAAATGGTACGACCATAAAAAGGTTCGGACATCATGAAGCTACTGCGACAGACTGAACCACGTTCCGTCATTTTATTCCTATTTATAGACACAAAACAGTAGTCAAGATGGCGGCGCCCTGACGTATCCATCAAATGAAGCACTGTATTGTTGACTTCCTTCAGTCGTTTTCGTTTTGTTACTGACATACATGCTTAATACAACCGTGCGAAGCCGGGGCGGGTCGCTAGTATTCAATATAGTAAAAATTAAATACTTAATTTATGAAAGAACATGAAATTAAGTTAATGTATTAATTGTTTTACTTGGTCAGTGGTGTTAGAAGGCAGGTAAACGAGTCACGGATATACGTTGCGCCATCTAGATAAGCTAAACAGTCACTTCCTGTTTTGTAGGGTGTCTATGTTGGTATGTTTTTATGGATATCTTATAAGTAAAAGTTTGTTATATTTTTTTATTTGACGTTTTATAAACAGAAAAGAACCATGTGAGGGATTAACTTAGTAAGTTAAGTACGATTAAATTATTATTATTATTTATTTTTATTTTATTCCAATATAAAAAACTTAATCTAGTACAAAATTAAGGTGCAACAAAAACTCTTTCGAGTTTGTCCGTGCACCAGTGAGTCGTTGGTAAACAAAGAAGTTAAAAAATCCTACCTCTTTGGATTATTAAGTTTATTGCATTAAAATAAGAACTGTTTGGTTGATACAGGCTACCCGATTTTGTATACTCTTTCCTGTCCAGAACAAAGTAACATATGCCTAGAACTTTAGTAGAAATAAAAAGAAAATTAAAATTGTCTAAATGTACTAAGGAGTATAGACTAGAGCTTTTCAATTTATTGTAAAGTTCTTACAAAAAATAATCGTACACTACAGGCAAATGCTACATGTAATAACATCGAGCTTCATGTTCGAAGTGTGGTCCGAGTAAATTTAGAAAACAGCAACTGCTTTTGTGTTACTAGTAAATGCAGTAGTCTGTCTGTACCAACCTTTAGAACTGTAAAATAGATAAGAATATCCCTCATTAATGTTGTGACATGGTTACACTAGTGTGCCATTGACATTAGCCCAGCCTCGACCCTAGAGGAATTGTATAGACAATTATAAATACACGTGCACACATACATACTATACCTACCTTTATACTTATTGTTACAATTTCTTAGTGACTTTAGTTTTTTAACTGTCTTCAAAAAAAACCGGCCAAGTGCGAGTCGAACAAAGGGCTGGTCACATAAGTTTGCACATGCGCAATGTTGCCAACTGCTTGGAGAAAAACGTTACATTTTATGTCATACAATATCATTTTCAATTAAAAAAATAAATCTACCTATATATTTAATTTAATTAATTAAATCTAATTTAGCAAGTAATGTTGCTAATGTTAGTACTTACATGATAATAATAATATAATAGGAGGATTTACTTGATAAAGTCCGAGACCATTATTAAAAACATTTAAAAATCTATATAAAGTCATTGTTATTTTAAGAGTCATAAAATAATCAGGGGAAATCGACTTGGTTAAGGCTATTTATGCTGCCAAACGCAAAGCGCCAGAAATAAACGTCGGTCGCTTACAACTAACATTGTTGATTGTAACGAATGTGTTTTGTTTTTCTCAAAAGTGCTGAGATGGAATTGTAGGTGAGATTTTTACCGATATTTTGCGGTAATTTAAGACGAAAATTCCTTGTCATATCAAAGTTATACTATTTTGAATTCTTAATTTTAGGATAACTTCAAAACTGTAGGGAGTTATTGCTAAAAAAATCTATCTCGGCGCTTTTGAGAGAAACAAAACACATTCGTAACAATCAACAATTTTCACCAACGAAGGCGACCGGTGCCGGTAGTAACTATTCAGTAGGCTGTTCGTGTAGCAAGGTCGTTGGCGTATGGATGGACCCCCCTTAAGACGAAGTGGTATGACCAGAAGCGCGATAGAGGTGTCTTCGAAACAGTTTTAGGTATCAACCACTCAAATCCATAGAATGTTATTCCTAATGTCATAAATGTGAAGAAATGCTTTGTATTGTCATACACTTCGAAACACGATTCTTCGAAATCGTCATTTATTTGAGCTTTTTGAATTTTACGGCGATTGAAAAGAAAAACAAGTACAAAATTTATATTTTCATAAACTTTACATCAAATCCCATAAGGTAGTACAGATGGTTTTTCACTAAAATAGATGTGAGTCTTTTAATTACATAAAACAGTTAAACGGCCATTTCGCAGCGCACCGAGGAAAAGGATAGAGTCATCGCGCGTCGCGCGCGTGGGAAAGGGATAGGAATTTTCAGGGCCTACTTCACCTTAAATCATGAGGGTAAAATCGATTAATTTCGATTTTATCTACACGTGCAGACTTATGTGTGACGATCGAGCACTCGTGAATGTGCTGTTTTATAGTTTTTATCACAATACCGCTAAAATGTGAACTATGTAGTTATTAACGTGAATCATGAACCGGACGGCTAAATAGTCTAGGGGAAATTATGTGGCGCCTCTTTTAATTTGTCTGTTTAAATATCAGAGTGTAAAATTAGCATGTTATTTGGTTAAGGCATTTTTATTTGCCACGTTCTATTAGCGTTTTATTGGCCTGAGAAAGCTTCGGGTTACTTGTACTTGTATACGGGCTGTTTTCCGCAATTAGACCCTTTATAACCGACTTCAAAAAAAGGAGGAGGTTTTCAATTCGGTTGTAGGTTTTTTTTATGGGTGTTAGCGAATATTTTCCTTGTTTATTAATTGGGTCCTTTTTGCGTGCGGATACCCTCTCAACTTAGTCGACCATGTCCAGAGGGAAAGAACTTGTCAATACTTCTAGAGCGAGCCGCTGATTTCATCACGATGTTTTCCTTCACCGTAAGAGCAATGTCAATTAGTGCACATAAATTTTTCTTAAGAAAAAAATCGTCGGTGCACGGTCGGCCAGGATTTGAAACCACGGCTTTCAGAATGAAAGTCGAATGAAGTTCGGGGTATTTACTACTAGGTGGTAGCGCGTAACTGAATAGTTTTTGAAACGGAAGGGGTTAAATTGGCCGTCTAATTGACGTCCGAATGATTTTTAAGTCTCTGGTCCTTATTTCATAACTTCACAAAATGGTGCTTGTAACAGCATCGAGCTACACAAAATAAAAACAAAAAACAGTACTAATTGTCACGTTTTTAATAATTTTAGTAGGCTTGCTATTATTTATTGATATCCTAACTAGAAGCCTACTAAAGCTAACTAGAGAATATCCCGAATTTGGCATAACTTATGGTCACATTAATATTTAATTCACCCTTTTTATAAATAACTCAATTAATTATACCTACAAACTTACAATTCAAGTCAATTTTCTATTGACCAAAAAGGAAGGAAACCTCAAGTTAACCAAATATACCAAAACACAGCATTTCCCATACGTTCTCTGTATTTGGTAACCCTCGTGGGAGTACCTAGGTGCTAATGATAACAAGGATAAACTTACAGAACTCGGGACCCTATTATGGTAAACCGTTACAAACGGTGATAGAAATATTTCTATTGGTTTATTCCCACCAGCTCCGTTATCTATACTTAATATGAAAAATTATTTTGTGTTGGATAGTCCATCTATCGAGGAAGGCTATAGGCTGCTTTTCATTTTGATATTCCCACGGGATCGGGAGTTACGCGGGTGAAACCGCGGAGCGCAACTATCACTATCACTACATAGTATAAAACAAAGTCGCTTTCTCTGTCCCTATTTCCCTTTGTATGCTTAGATCTTTAAAACTACGCAACGGATTTTGATGCGGTTTTTTTTAATAAATAGAGTGATTCAAGAGGAAGGTTTATATGTATAATACATGCATAATATAGCCGTGCGAAGCCGGGGCGGGTCGCTAGTTTTGTAATAAATAAATAAATATTGCAGGATATTCCACACATCGCCATCAAACCCTAAGCTAAGTAAGTAGACTTGTGTTATGGGTGCTTGACAACGGATATACTACTTATATACTTTTCTTTTGTAACTATATACTTAATACATAGAAACAACTAGACCACAGACAAATATCTAAGCATAAATACTTGTCTGAGGCGGGAATCGGACCCGCAACCCTGTGTTTGGCAGTCCGGCATGGTGACCATTGTGCCAATTGGGTCGTAATGTACACGGAAAAAATCGCGTACAAAGCGTCACGCATCCACTGTTGTCGTGCGCACTGGTAAGAAGTGATACTCTGCCCGCGTCACTGTTCCCCCAAAACTAAAACCTATTAGGCTTCAAGATGAATAAGTACCTTCTAAGCGAACATGCTACATCCTTGACCTCATCTTCGCTTCCCATCAGGTGAAATCAGGACAAATGAAAGCCTGTTTCTACTTCATGAGCTTTGGATTTGATGAAAATCTTTCCTGTAAAAACAATAAATCCAAAATAATCACTACATAGTATAAAACAAAGTCGCTTTCTCTGTCCCTATTTCCCTTTGTATGCTTAAATATTTTAAACTACGCAACGGATTTTGATGCGGTTTCATTTAATAGATAGAGTGATTCAAGAGGAAGGTTTATATGTATAATACATGCAATATAGCCGTGCGAAGCCTGGGCGGGTCGCTAGTAGTTCATAAATGGAACTTATGGTACTGAATGTGACGACGAAAAGATACTTATCATTCGAGACGAGATATCTACCGTTCTAAAATAAGCACCTTGAATATTTGTTCCATTGTGGAATTTATGAATGGGATGGCTCACAAATCACAAATCATTTACGAAGATCAACTTTGAGAAGGGTTTTGTTGCGTGACTAAAATATGGATTTTGACTGTAAGGTATCACCTACTAATTAAATCGAGAACACAGCTGCGCAAGTGCATTGTTGTGCTTGAATATACCCACAACGCTACTAACTACCATTCCTGCTGCACTTGTTCTTTGAATAAAAACATTCGAATGACAGATAAAAATTCCACTTGAGCATGTTTTGAAAGCATATCCAGACGTCTAAAGTCTAAAAAAAGAACCTTTTCATTTAGAACATCAAGTGCGAAACGCTCTCAGGGCATAATAAAATCAACACTAGATAAAAATCTGAGTAGATTAACCTACCTATACAACATTGTAAAAGCATGGTTCATAAATTAACAAGTAAAATAAGACTAAAGCCACCGGTACACGTTCAAAAAATGTGTTAATCTCCATACTTACCTATTCAAATACGAGTTGGACTCATGCAAAAAGATTCCGTACATACTACGTAATATATAAGTACATTACCTTTTTTGTATAAATGTTGTTATAATATTTTTCAATGTCATGGTTGATGTCAATGGAACTTGACCTCTGAATCTCTTGGTCGCCATTATGATTCAGGGTCCAAGTTTGATTGACACAAACAATAATAATTTTAAGTTACTTTATCGTTTTCGTTTTTTATAGATTTTTCCTTTCGTTAACAACAGACACTACATAGTATAAAATAAAGTCACTTTTCGCCGTCCCTATGTCCCTTTGTATGCTTAGATCTTTAAAACTACGCGTACGCAACGGATTTTGATGCGGTTTTTTTAAATAGATAGAGTGATTAACGAGGAAGGTTTTTAGATATAATACATGCATAATACAGCCGTGCGAAGCCGGGGCGGGTCGCTAGTAGACAGATAAAATAATAAAATTCAATTCGACAGTAAGCAAGATAAAGGAAAAATTCAAAAAATAAACCAAAAATGTTTATAATTTTTAACCGACTTCAAAAAAGGAGGAGGTTCTTTGAAGCAACATTCAATGAGAGAGCGTGCGTATTTTAGTTTCCTGTTGGTTCAAAAATTCAGATCAAATTCAACAGAAGAGTTTGAGATTGACGCTATTTTGAACGTGTGCTGGATGCTTTAACGGTATCAACTGTTGTTAGACAGTCTCAGATGGTAACTGAGTCACATGTTTCATAACATTACAGCAACTAAGACAAGTCGTGACCTGCCTGACTATTTACGTCGTGAACTTGTCTGATCTTTACTTTTGTGACTGCAAGTGCACAGCCATACTGTCTGATAAGCGACAGCTGACGCGACTGTCGTGTCACGATGCGGTGTGAGGCACGATAGCCCAAAATACTTGAGGATCTCCAAATTTTACAAACAAGTCAAAATTAGAGAGATTCAGTAAATTGGCATTCACATGAATCAGTAGATGCTTTCAGCTTTCAAATGTTTATCGATATCCCTCATTTTTAACACGATTTTATTAGTTTCATTTGTATGTTTGCTTGTATGTAACAGACTCTTTTGAGCTCGATTTAGCCCTACTTTGAACGATCAGATTTTTAGTGGCCAAATTCTGGTATTGTAACAAAACTATGACTAATAAATAGAGTAAATATTATAATGTGAATGTGACTTAACTAAGGCTTTTTAAGTTTTTACCATGTCGTAATGTATTGCGTCTATCCATTATGCGCTGTCCGTTCCTGTAGGTTTAGCCACGCACGCTTAACAAAACCGTATGGATTGTCGTAATTAGTTGAATTAACCGTTGTCATGTGAAACGATATAAAGGGGCGAGAGGATACAGTAATTTGAGTTGGCGTGAGAATTTATATGTTGATGAACTTTGTATGAAAAACAGAGACATTCGCAGTTCGCACATGGGTCTTCTGATTATTATCTTTAAGGTTGACGGAACGAGCAGATGGCCTACCTCGTAATATTCCGGCAATATGACTTCGTTCACATCTCTGGCTAGGAGTTGAAGATGGAAAGTTTCGACATGTGCCTGTAAATTCATCAGTAAAACTCCTAAATCATATAATTTTAATTGGTTCCTTTATATTAGCCTTCTCAACTTTGTCAAAACATTCTGAAGTCGTTAAAGGATCATAAACCCAAAACTTTCTTTTAAATTCACTCGTACCTACGTCGTCGAACAAACATCTTAATTGGTTACCAAATCAACATCTTTCAAATCAAACATGTTCTTACTAAACTTATTACTGTTCCAGATCTCGTTTCATTAACGATGTCCACTTTTAAATTGTTCGGTCTTTCTGACCAATTACATCTTTCGTGTGTTAAATCTTTGAAGGAAGTAACCGATTAACAGGTTTTATTTGTATCTTTTGTGACCGTAAGCTTATGACAGTCAGACCTACGTTGAAGAGCCCTAAATGAACAAGCATCAAATTTCAAGAATGACGCTGCGCCAATATTCTTTTCGTGTCAAGGACCAGGGTACAGCCTTTACATTTTTCTGACCAATATTGCGCTACAGTTGCTACGGCAGCATTATTTTTCTCATTTAGATCGTCCAACGTGCAGGTGTGGGCGCACAGTGGACATTGTAGGAACCAATAATAATTGACAATTGACACATGCTTGCACAGTTTTATGTTTGATTAAATGCACTTGCTGATAAAGACTATTATATTATATTCTGTATCTTCTCATTACTAAACTAGTAATTTATTGTTAAATTCCGCGGACTTTACTTTGGATGTCATGGGCTTTCGGGTCTATTTATGAGTGGCTGCCCCTGATTCATATCCAGTGTTACCTTTAAGTGGAATAATTAACTGATTTTTAAGAGTTTTTTTTACGACCAGACGCGCTTTGGATTGTCGTTTATAATGTTTTGATTGGTCCTACATTTCGACTATCTACAAAACAGGAAATGTGATCTAGTTGCCCAAACAAACTTGTTACCGACCATTGTTTTGTTTTACTATCTCTACTTTTTATTTATATTTTTGACTGCTTAATTTACTAAACTAAAATAAAGCGGTTATCTAGTTTTCAGTTCATTTTCTGCTGTAACATCTGAATTGCCAATAATTATAGTGTAAACGAATAACTTAACTCGAAACTTAAATACAAACTTAGAATTAATGATCTTTTACGATCTACGGATATCCTTTGAGGAAAGAACCTGGCAATTTATCAGCTACTGGTCATTATTTATTTCAAACAACATTTGCGTGTCGAAAATTACTTGAAGCGGAAATATTAAGAGAGTTCGCAATTTCCATAATTGTAGGTATAAGTATAAAGTAAAAAAATATATGTAAATTAAATCTACTTTCAACAGTACTTAGCTGCTTCATCTTTAATGAAATGATTCGTATTTTCACTGTATAAATAGATATTTTTCTGGTTAGCTATTCGTGGCTTTATCACACCAAAATGATTAGTAAAATATAGGTCAGCGTTTTATTACTTTCTTACCCCATAGTTCGATGCGCCCTAAGATGTAGCACGTTGCACTCTGCATGTTTACCTTGAAGATACAGTCCTGCCTTGAAGACCCCCAAATAAGTGAAGTTCTTTGAGGGAAGCGAGTGTAAGTAGAAAAACGGCAGTGGAACGAGAACTATTCCTATCCATTTTCTTTTCATCTTCCTTTTATTTAACTATTTCTACTGCATGGCTCAATGTTCATTATCTGTATGGTATTCATTGCCTGTTTCTAAGTAGGATAATGATTATGGGCATACTGCGAGTTATTCCCATAATATACATATTATAAGGCCAGATTTCTAAGTATACTTATTAATTTCTACGTTTTAAAGAAATCTCAATAAACCTCTAATCACGAATACCTTTTAATTTACCATCGAACACCTGTAATTTCAGATCAATAACTGACGTCATTAAATGTGTTCTTTTATTTGACTACTTCGGAGGCTCGGGTGCTTCGCCCCTGGCAGGTTAACCGTTGGTCAAATCACCGATGATGATGAATGATTACTGAGATTTCGGATAATGACGGCTTCGGACAGGCTTCCGAGATAAAAAGGTAAAGCAATCAGTACACGTTCAAAAACTCTTCAATCTGAAACATCAAACTGCGCACATGCGAATATTTCAATCATTGAAACGTTTGTATGTATCTAAAACAAGAAATCAGCAAGCGGTTTGAAACGACTGACGTTGTTCTTAGAGACATACAATGCATTAGGTGTACAATGTTACGTATGTATGTCTATGGCATCAAGTCTGAATAGCACTTCGGCTTGACGCGATTCTTTTATCGTGTATTTACCTACTGAATGCTTTAGGTGGATCTATTCAAATTGTTTGGAAGTTTTTTATATGTGCTCAATGGAGCAGTAATCAGTCTTCGTAATGCTTTGTATTGAGATTGAGCAGTGATGGACGGGTCCTGTTATAAAATT
This sequence comes from Idaea aversata, assembly GCA_907269075.1. Lineage (NCBI taxonomy): Eukaryota > Metazoa > Arthropoda > Insecta > Lepidoptera > Geometridae > Idaea > Idaea aversata. Next base: position 4,801,848 of record OU026098.1, on the reverse strand, counting down.
TGTTTTTAATTTGACCACATATGGAAATGGTCTAGCTAGCTGGAGAATTAAATTCATTTGTAGTTAAGTATTTATTGAAATAATGAGCTTATTACAATTTCCTGTTCCCAATTTCTGGGAAGTAATTAAATTAATGTAGGTTTCCTCATTTATTACAAATAAATTAATTGCATCCTCACATTCCAAGACAATTTCTATTTATTTAATATTTAAAAGTTCTTTGCCTAATTTTATAAATTCTGCTCGGGATCGCCAGATCTAATTAAAATTATTGTTTTATATACTGCACTGCTGCAAAGTGAGTTCAAATCGTCGCGGTGCATTTTTTGAATCTGTTCTGGAATTGTATCTAAGAGATAATCTTCATTTGTATAAACTTTATTCGTTTTTTGAACCCCTCCTTCTAAGAGATATTAGAAATCAAAGTATTGTTCTAAAGAACTGTTGTTTCATTACATGAATATTGATTATCCATAACATTTGATGTGTGGGCTGTTCTATATTCTATTGTTATGCTTCGATAGACTTTTGATTGACCGTGCCCCAAGGAGTGGAACCTATTTCGTAATCTGTAGTAATCGTAGATCAACGATCAAAATACTCTGAAGCGTCAAGCTTAAAAATGTAGGCGTTAATGCTGTGAAGATTTTTACCGCTGACCTGCCACTTGATACAGTGAAAACGCTTGCGACAAAGTGAAATGCTGTTCACTCGTGTGAGGTGAAGCGACTTGTGACGGATTATCTTAATCGTACGTAATAAGGCGTTTTCTAAAGTCACTTCCAAACCGTATAGGATATGAAAAACGTTCTTTCAGTCAATCAATCTCAGTCCTTTATATGTATAAAAGGTTGAGATTGATTGACTGAACAAAAAAAATTCAATATCCTCGTTTTCCTTAAAGTTATCCGATACCTTTACCCAACTCAAACATATTCCCTTATACTAACATGGTTTCTCCAACATCGAACTGTATATCAGCATGTTTTAGAATTACGTCAGAAAACTCTTGGGTTATGACAGTATTAAATTTTCCTGACCCATTCTGTATAATTTCATCTACTTTAATAAGGATGTATGAGGGAATGAAGGTGGCCTAATAAATAACATTTGACTTAGGAATGCAGACGTGGGACGAAGAATGACCCGGGTTTGTTGACTGATTCGTCAACTGGTTTCGATGCTCACAACAAATCTGGACGAACCTCGAAGTTTTAAAAGTTAGCCAATATTAATATTGCTACTATAATAAAGGACCTCCTCCTAAAAGTTGTAGTACTTGTACTATGGTATTTTCTAAGGTTTTCGCCACTTGAACTCATAATTTACAATTTTAATAGAGAGGATGGTTGGAGAATACCACCGATTTGGGACCCAGTACTACATTTGGTTAGGTCTCAAGCAATAGTTGCAGTACCTCGGGACACCGTCAGTCAATTCTGCGTTAGATGAAACCTTTTTATTAATTTAAGGTAGGGTTCGAAAATATCCGATATTTATAATAAATATCAAAATATCGGATTTTTTTGATATATATCCGATATATATCAAAAATGTGATATTTACATGATATTTATCCATTTTGTATGACAGCCATATTGTTATTTTATTGTATTATTTATGTATACCTACTGTTTGCATACCTATGTTTTATAAATATAATAAGTACATTATTTAAAATAAAACAACATATAAAAGAATTAACTTGCAAGATTTGATTACATAGTTCATACATACAGGTCGACCTAATAAAAGCGTGTTAAAAATCAACTCAAAAACATAAAACCTTCATATATACCAGAAAAATCAATTAAAATCATAAACTACATCAGGTAAAATAAACCCAAAAAGATAAAATCTTATAAATTCCAATCATTCAATGGCTTCATTAATTTTCTGAATACCTACACAAATACTTAAAATACCTAAACTTACTATTAGGGAGTATGTTTTAACTTTACTCCAACGCCATCTATATTTAGGATGTAAAACTACAGTAGAAAACTGCAAAACATGACTTATTTTCATCAAATTTTTAAACAATTTTTGTTTTGATATATATCACAAAAAACCGTTTGATATATATCGGATATATATCATGATATATATCCATTGATATATATCCTCGAACCCTGATTTAAGGAGACGGTAGTTTGAAAGCTTTTCACATAATGATTTTTTGTAAGACGAATGTCATCTCAGTCTGTCTGTGACCATGAGATCTGCAAAGTTTCTGAAACATCAGGTTTAAAATTAATTAAAAACGCCAATATATCCGTTAATCACTACATAGTATAAAACAAAGTCGCTTTTTCTGTCCCTATTTCCCTTTGACCGCTTAGATCTTTAAAACTACGCAACGGATTTCGATGCGGTTTTTTTTTAATAGATAGAGTGATTCAAGAGGAAGGTTTATAAGTATAATACATGCATAATATAGCCGTGCGAAGCCGGGGCGGGTCGCTAGTATTATTATATTCTATGGTTGTAGTCAGACGGATGGCGATGAAAGTAAGGTAGATCTACTCCGGATTGGCAAATGTTGCATTCCTTCGAACCGTGATGTCGTAAGACATGTTAGTTTCGTCGTAGTTCACTAGACTCACAACCTTCAGATTGAAATTTGAAGTATTTAGGCCATCTACCATGCAAATATCTTTCAAGTTTTGTGATTAGAAAAAATAACAGGGATAGAGCTAAAGGACTCTTTGTGTCTTCATAATGGAGGCTCACAGCTAAGGGACGCTCGCTGATCGTTTAAGGTCGTGTGGGTTAAGCGACGCCTGGCGCGGTCATTACTTCGATGGGTGGCCAATTAGTAGTGTGCCAAATATGTGTTTTCGGAAGCCCCTCCGTGCTTTGGAAGGCACGTTAAGCCGTTGGTCCTGGTTGCTATCTCTAGAAGCAGTCGTTAGGTCAAGATAGAGGTGTTATGGTGATCTGAAAACTCTAACAATAGGTGAGCCACACCACTATACGAGAAGAAAGAAGAAGAATAATGGACAATAACATTTTGTACTTAAGTTGCGACTCAGTCATGGTTGGAGTCTCTGCGAACTTTCTCAAATTCAAACAATTCATTCTAACGAACCGCCATTCGCTCGGTTCGCATCAAAAACTGGCAACACTGACAGGTGTGTTCCCGTCGTGCCCCTTTTTTCAACGTCCTTTCCTGTTTTAAAGCCCCTGTGAAAGAACTTAACGAACAAACATTCTCAGATTGAAAAACAAAGTCTACGTCGTTGTGTTACGGTTTGAAATTCTCTAAATTCTAAAGTCACAGTTGTATAAGAGTTGCAATGAATGGATCATTTCCCTTACAATGTGCTTCAACGGTTATTGTTCCTAGCTGTTGTAAAATCAGATTTAACTCGACTGCTTTAGTTCTATTATTGTTTATAGGATTTTGGTATACTATCGTATATTCCTTGATTGTGTTATGTTCGTTTTAATTTATTTTGGGACCTTCAAAATCTCAGTCCGGTTGTGATATTGTTGTGGATAAGTTTAATCAGTTTTAGCAACTTTGTTTAAGTAACTTTGACAAAACCTTAGAGTATTGTTTGTAGAACAATACTTAAGTAGAATCGCTGTAAGTATTAATTAATGAAACTTTTCTGCAATTTCCTGAAAAGAAAATATTTAGATATTTTACTGTAAGTATATCACTAATATTATAAAGAGGAAATATTTTTTCATTTTTTTTTTGCAACGAATAGGCTCCGAAACTACTGGACCGATTTTGATAAAACATACATTGATTCAATGGAAGTAATATTGGCTACTTTTTATCCATATATTCCCACGGGATCGGAAGTTACGTTGCGCTACTAGTACTATATAATCACTACATAGTATAAAACAAAGTCGCTGTCTGTCTTTATGCTTAGATTTTTAAAACTACGCAACGGATTTTGATGAGGTATTTTTTAATAGATAAAGTGATTCAAGAGGAAGGTTTTAGTATATAAAACAAAACTACAAAGTGTACGAAGTCGCGGGCAACAGCTAGTATTTAAAATATAGACTAAAAGCAAAATGGATTGCAATTTTGAAGCGTTTTCACAGCTATCAATTTCTATGCTTTACACTTACGTTAATCAATTTCTTTTTTACGCTTAATTGGAAATCTCATGAGCTTGAACAAATGAGCCGTTAACTTTAACGGCCATGGCGAAAAACAATTAAAAATGATACAAACAACGAAATATTTTTTGAAAAATATTAGAGCTTTGAAGAGTTTTTATCAATTACAACTTGTGGACCTTGTAAGTTGATTATTTCATAAAAACTGTTCCTGAGAAAATCGGTGATGGATGACACACGGACATACAGACGGACAAGAAAGTGATCTTATAAGGGCTCCTTTTTTACCTTTTGAGGTACGGAAACCTAAAAACAAGGGAAGATTAAAACTATTTGATTCTAATATCTATCAGCCAGTAAAAATAACTTGTTTGAAGCAGTTCCTATACATTTTGTGATTAGTCATTAGCGTAGGTTGAACGATCAAATGCATTCGCATTATTTATTGGAACAAAAAGTCAGTTCGATACATTAGAACGAATAAAAACTCAGACAGTCAGATAAAAAATGTACCGCTACAACGTATTAAGAGGGAAGGGTACCGGAGGCTCTTTCCATACAAACTATACAAACGTAGTCGACTGTTTTCTCCCTGGATAATGACACTAGAGCAAATATTTTTGGTGCATAAAACTTATAATTGCCATGACCATGCCCCTGTTTTTGGATTTTTTAAATTTTTAAATTTTTTAAATTTTAATTTCTATGATAATTAGAAAATGAAAAAAACCAAAACATAGGGCATAGTCATGGCAGTTATAGATTTTGTGGCACAAAAATATTTGTGCTAGTGTCATTATCCAGGGAGGAAACAGTCGACTACGTTTGTATGGAGAGCGCGCAGGTACCCTTTCACCTTAAGATATTTGAGATTATAACACCTACTTAGCAAAGAAAATAACACAATTCGATCTTATTAATTACTAGCGACCCGCTCCGGCTTCGCACGGCTATATTATGCATGTATTACACATATAAACCTTCCTCTTGAGTCACTCTATCTATTAAAAAAAACCGCATCATAATCCGTTGCGTAGTTTTAAAGATCTAAGCATACAAAAGGAAATGGGACATAGGGACGGCGAAAAGTGACTTTATTTTTATATACTACTAGCGACCCGCCCCGGCTTTTCACGGCTATATTATGCATGTATAAACCTTCCTCTTGAATCACTCTATCTATTAAAAAAAACCGCATCAAAATCCGTTGCGTAGTTTTAAAGATTAAAGCCTACAAAGAGACATAGGGACAGAGAAAGCGACTTTGTTTTATACTATGTAGTGATAGTGATGTAGTGACTAGCATTGCTCCGCTGTTTCACACGGGTACCTCCCGATCCCGTGGGAATATCGGGACAAAAAGTAGCCCATGTTACTAACATTGAATCAATGTACCCTCATACCAAGTTTAATCGAAATCGGTCCAGTAGTTTCGGAGCCTATTCAATGCAAACAATCAAAACGCAGCGCACGCAACAGAAGCCCTCAATGATGAATAATTTTCCCCGTTTTTTCTACGTTTCCCACTGATTCTTCGCTCGTATAAGCCGCAGCGTGATGTTATATAGCCTAAAGCCTTCCTCGATAAATGGGCTATCTAACACAAAAATATTTTATCAAATCGAACCAGTAGTTCCTGAGATTAGCGCGTTCAAACAAACAAAAGGATAGATACTGTTGGCCTTTACATGTCGATTTAAAGAGGCTAGTCAGGACGCATAAAAGGGAGCATCGCCATCAGTACAATTTCGCAATTCGAACAATTCTCAGTTTACACAAACTATCAGTACGTACAATTCTAATAATTATTGGTACAAAATCTCAATTCGTACAAATTATCAATACTTACAATGAGCAATTCGTACAATTCTAATATTGGTACAATATCTCAATTCGTATAAATTATCAAACTTACAATGAGCAATTCGTACAATTCTAATATTGGTACAAAATCTCAATTCGTACAAATTATCAATACGTGCATGATAGGTAAAAACTATTTATCGAGAGGGTGCACAGAACCTATACTACCCTCTCTTAGCTCAGTCGACCGTATCCAGACGAAGGAACCAATATGTCTGGAGCCAACTAAGCCGCGGGTTTCATCACGATTCGATCTTACAGTGAAGGAAAACGTGATGAAACCAGCTGTAGTTGCTAGTTCAGACTTCAGACTGTGCCGAGTTCCCATTCTTGTTCTACACTTCTAAAGTGTATTAGCGCGGGCGAGCGGGCGGGCGCGGTGTGATCTATACCTTAAGGGCGTATTGTTCCCTTTCTGAAAAGGTATAGGTAGGTGCTAGACATTCCTATTTTATTCTATCGTAATAATGTTCCTAGTCTTATGTAGGTATAGGTCGGATAATGAATCATGGCCCCCGGCGGAAAGTTGAAGGTGTATGCGCAGAACTCAATTTTTAGGTCCGTTTGGCGGGGGGGACAGGGGTGGAGATAGGGTCAGTTGCTCACATCATCGCTCTCTGTTCCACACACACGTCTCTAGCCGCGCTCTGTCCCGCTCCCGCATGTATTTAGTCGTCTTAGTACTGTCACGCACATAAAACCCACACACGCCTAACTTTGCTTAAGTCTAAATTGAAAAATTGGATAACCTAATGTATTAAAATTCAATGTTATTTTCTTATTTGAAGGAATGTTTTCCGGTTTGGAAAATTATTAAACGGGGGTTAAGAGGAAAGGGTACCGGGCGCTCTCTCCATACAAACGTAGTCGACTGTTTCCTCCCTAGATAATGGCACTATAGCAAATATTATATAATATTGTTGCATAAAACCTATAACTGCCACTATGTCCCTATGTTTTGATTTTTTTCATTTTCTAATTATCATAGAAATTGAGAGCGCAGGTACCCTTTCACCTTAAGTATGACGATTTTGGCTGTATAATAATTATGCGCAAACTATCCCCTCCAATTTTCGCTGGGGGCCATAATTCATTGTTCGACCTATGCTACAGTGCAATTTCAACTACAAGTACTTACAAGAATTTCCACTCTTCTACGTCAGATAATTCAGTCTATAGTGCAGATTTTAAAATTTTCTAAGAAGCAAAATTATGTTTCAACTTTATTTTATTACAGTTTTTATGTTAGCCTTTAAGTTTGATATTTTCTTTCCCTCGTAAAATTGAAGTGTTTTTATGGAGAACTCAAACCATGTAATATTTATGCTAAAGTTTTTTTTTGTGCAGAGCTGATTTACTTAGAATAATCTATGTTAGTTACCATACCCCTCCGAAACGGCGTGACCGATTTTTATGAAATGTTATATATGCATATTTATCTAGTACTAGCTGCGCCCCGCGGTTTCACCCGCGTAAGTCCTGATCCCGTAGGAATATCAAAATAAAAAGTAGCCTATAGCTTTCCTCGATAAATGAACTATTTAACACAAAAATATTTTTTCAATTTGAACCAGTAGTTCCTGAGATTAGCGCGTTCAAACAAACAAACAAACAAACAAACTCTTCAGCTTTATAATATTAGTATAGATAAAAAATTATCGTGTCAAAATATTAGTTACCATATTATTCCTCCGAAACGGCTTGACTGATTTTTATGACATTTTATAAACATACTAGCTGTCCCGGCAAACGTTGTTTTGCTATTTACAAAAAAAAAAAAACAAAAAAAAAAAGATGTTGGCCGATTCTCAGACCTACTGAATATGCTCACAAAATTTCATGAGAATCGGTCGAGCCGTTTCGGAGGAGTTCAAGTTCGAACCCCGTGACACGAGAATTTTATATATTAGTAGAAGATTAATATTCAGTAGGTCTGAAAATCGGCTACTATCTAATTTTAAACGACTTTAAAAAAGGAGGAGGTTCTCAATTCGTCGCGTATATTTATTAAATTTTTAATTTTGTTTCCTTTAGTTTTTTTTTAATGGAAAAACAACGTTTGTCGGGACAGCAAGTAATACGAGTATTGTAGATTTTATTGACGTCTCGGTCGATTGACACAACGCTTTTACAATGTAGTACTTTACTTGAGCTTATCTCTTAACTCAATAATTTTATGTATCCTATAAAACTTCAAAGAAAATAAGAAACGCTGATCAAAGATTTACGAGAAGTATCGCTTTAACATGCTCCGATAAATCATTCGATGAATATGAATTCGATACTAATGAACTGTACTGAATATGAAGATGTTTATAGCTGTCTGTCTGTCTGTCTGTCTAGGTACCTAACTAGAGTGTTTCAATCTCTTTTTATTATATGTACAATCAACGTTCAAAACTCCACAGGCGGCACCGTAACGTTTACAATCCTGTGCAGCACTATTTGAACATTATAACAACGTTACCTGTAAATCTCAGATCACATCAAACAAGGGAGATTTGCTATCTTTTGAGTTTAGTATGCGTACCCGCAGAGCCGGAAATCTGTATCAAGTGCATTTTGAGCCAGATGCGTTCACCCGTGCCGAGGCGCTATAACAAATCTCCCATGTTTGATGTGATCTGAGCAGTAAATCGATCCAACGTCGCGTGTCGGGTGGTGTAGCGGGTGGCGGCTTATACCACTCGGCCAACTAAAGACACAGCTAAGATATTGAAAATAATAATCACACTGAGTACTTTTAATTCAAGTATTGATGTTCGTGTGTAACGTCTATTAGAAGAAGTAAGTCCAATACTTGTTGATAGTATTATGGTAGAAACTGCTAGTGGACTTATGACGCATACTGTACCTACCACTCTCAAATCTTGCAAAGATTTCTACATACATCATCCTTTTTCCTTTTATCTTTTTATACCTAGATATGAAATACAGGATTCTCCTAGTTTAGGCAAATGTATTATTTTTCGTTTTAAAATGTGACTTAGCTCAATAGTATAATATTTTGTAAAAGTTTTTATTCATTACTTACTTACTTACTCCGCTGGCTCAGCGACCCAAAGTGGATCTTGGCCTCCGAAACGAGAGTCTTCCATCGCTCCCTGTCCTGCGCTATTTCTTGCCAATTGTTGACTTGAAGTTCGCGCAGGTCAGCTTCCGCCGTGTCCTTCCAGCGATACCTGGCTTTTTTATTCATTAAATTATTCTATTCTTATTCTTTTTTCATCGCCTCCCTAATCGTGCAGTAAAACAGCAAAAAAAATCCACCCTTTTTCTATCTGTTTGATCGTACAATTCTGTTTCTTTTGACGTTAGGTTTGGACTGGGGATTATTGCAAATCACACATGGTTTAGCTGATTCTGTAAATCTGTTGTAGAAATCTCATATGTTGATTCTATATTATAAAAATAAAAAAAAATAAAAAAAATAAAAAAATATTTCAGGACATATTACACATCGCCATCCAGCCCCAAGCTAAGCAACTTAATGCTTGTGTTATGGGTGCCAGATAACGGATAAACTACTTATATACTTTTTTTTTTTTTGTAAATATATACATATTATACATATAGGAAACACCCAGAACCAGAAACAAGAATTTATGGTCAGCATAAATACTTGTTCCCGGCGGGAATCGAACCCGCAACCTTCTGCGTCGCAGTCGGGTGTTCGCCCGACGCGCCACAGAGGTCGTCAACATATCATATGACATATGATTGCAATTGAATTATTTAATAAATTAATATAAATATTGTAGGACAGTTCACACATCGCCATCTAGCCCCATGCCCAAGCTAAGTAACTAGACTTGTGTTATGGGTGCTAGACAACGGATATAAGTACTACTTATATACTTAATTTTCTTTTGTAAATATATACTTATAATACATAGAAACAACCAGACCACCGACAAATATCTAAGCATAAATACTTGTCGTAGAAATCTTATTCAATATTGGTTCTATTATGATTGCAATTGAATTTATAATGAGAGTTTAGTTTCATATGTCTTTGACTGGCATAGTTATTTTCTACAGTTAAATCGGAATTATTTCAAATTAGTTACAGAGTCATTCTGATTATATCTGTTGAACATTCCATCTCACCTATCGATTACCCTCGAAATAATGTGCTGTAAAAGATTAACGTAAGCGTAGCAAACCGAATCGGAAACAAGGCCGAGATGGCAACTGGCAGGCGGGCGTGCTCCGTTTAATTAAGTATTTATAACAGGCAATTACATTGACTCTTGTTTTACTTCGAACAGCGCAAACTAGTTGAGCATTTAGTTCGGAATGTCCATAATACAAATAATTTGAATGCAAAACTCTGTCAATTGTTCCTTCCTTACTGTCAAACTACAGATTTGAATCAAGTTTTTAACAATATTGTGAAACTAGCGACTTTGTACGCTTGGTAGTTTTGGTTTATACACTAAAACCTTCCTATAGAGAATTACTATATCCGTTGGTAAAACAGCATGAAAATCGATAGGGACAGACAGCGGGATTTGTTTTATACTATGTAGTGATACGGTTCCATATTATGATATTTTATTCGAGGTATTAAGTTGGATAACTGATAATCCTGGAAATCTAGTGTTACCATAAACTCTGTCTAACCATTTTTTCTCACTATCTAGGTAGAACTTAAGCCATTTTAAAGTAACTTACTTTATTTGTTCAAAATCGCGTGTCTAATCACCTAGTGATGGATTTACTGAATAGTCAGTCTGATGCGGAACTCAGCGGAACTCGGTTAACGGTCCCGAAGATGGTAGAGCATGCGCTAGCTCGAACATCTGCACGCGTTCATCGCTTCACTGGAAAATTCTACTGAGACGAATTGTAATATAGCAGTAAATTACTTCATTAAATTGAAAATATATTTTTCATTACTCATACTCCGAAAGCATAATAGGTCTAAAGGTGCCTGAGGAGCGTGTTGAAAATAAAACTTTCAGCCCTAGGGAAAATCGCTTTCACTGACAGCTGTCATGTGCATGTAGCCAGTATCAGTATCATTACGCATTAGGAACTTCAAAACTAACCTCCTTGCTTTAAGTAACACCAAAGAATAACACTACATGTATTACCTATAACCTCTCTGGTCCCAACCTTGTAAGAGGATCAGGTAGTATGGAGTCTCTCATTCACTCTCGTTGTTAGGAAGAATTTTATGTATTATTCGTAATGAAAAGCACAGTGTTTACCTCGGGTGAAAGGTGACTTTCACACCTAGGGTAACAATGTACTATTACAGGCGAATTTTTTTATTCAGTTTTCTAGTTCCTCCTGCTCTTCGGATTTTATCAAAACCGTTGATCAACTGTTTAAAAGTTGTATTTACTTCACAGTAAAGTTTGTGCCAAGTTTACGTTTATGCTTAGAAACCCGTATACACGAAAGTTTTGTACGAACAGGTGCATCTTAAGAATTTTCATCGAAGTTTTCTGTAGAGAAAGCTGAGCTTAGATATAAGTGTCGAAGATGTTTTTGTGTGGTGTTCCATTGAGTTCTTGCTCGGAATGTTTACGGTCCACAGCGTCTCTCGAAACACTCTTGGGCGTGCTAGTGCGAATGTTTTTTCAACTTTTTATTGACATGCCTTAATGGATTTGTATCAGACTTTGATACCGACGAGATTTGTTCAGTTTATTCCTTTTTCTCGTCTTAGAGGCCGGAGTTAGTGAAGCTCATCAATAAAAAGGATCTGTTGCGACAGCTGCTTTAGAATACTAATGAATGAATAAGGTATCATAAACCTTACCTACTAGAATCTTGTGAGGGAATTCCTAATTCTCTCGAAATTAGAGATTTAAGACCACTCTGAAGCTGTAAATTTCCATACAAAAAGCGGTAACGTTTTCCCCCCATAAACGAAGTCCGATTTTGATAATTTTTGAATATGTTCTAAATCTAATGGAAAACCGTTTTATTTTAAAGAAATATTGCCTAAGATAAAAGTTATTAGTATCTGAATATCTATATTTTTGACTTAAAAACTTCATCGAGCGTTTCAATTGTTTTTTAATAGACTAAACTGAATTACCAAAAAAGAAAAACGTATGAATCTAGAATAAGATGCAGTGAATTAAATGAGACCAAATTTATTTTATTTTTTGAAGGATATAGGGGGTAAAAACGTTACGGCCCGCAACATTATTTGAAAAGTAAAATGTAGGCAATTACGTCCGAACTTAAACTCTCTCTATCGCACGATACGGGTCAAAGTCAAAGTTAGTCATTTTACTGTGTTTTTTTAATTAAATATTTTATGCGTGCCTACTTGATTTCTCTCTAAAGGTAATTTGCATACCTTTGTAACGTATGAGTCAAGTCTGTACTAAAATAATAAAATGTTACGCTCGTTATTTTTAGATTTATCTTTTGCTATTTTTCCTCACGCTCGGAAATATAATAGGAAGGTTTTACCATCGCGGACCTGTTGTAAATATAAGGGATCGAGATGTTTTAAGTGCTATGGAGCAAAACATTCCTTTTGCTTAACGACGGGCGCCAGGAATTTTATAGCCTTCTTATCGGGGTATTTTATTAATGGTCTTTGGAAATTAATATTTTTATTTTAAGGCTCTATCATGCTTGATTGGAGCTTACAATCTATATGTATATAAAATACTCGTGCCGCGATATTAGTTGCTAAGGTCCATTTAAACGGCTGAACCGATTTGTATGAATTTTTTTTGTGTATATTTGTTGGGTCTGACAATCTCACTATCACTACATAGTATAAAACAAAGTCGCTTTCTCTATCCCTATATCCCTATGTATGGTTAAATCTTTAAAACTACGCAACGGATTTTGACGCGGATTTTTTTAATAGATAGAGTGATTCAAGAGGAAGGTTTATATGTATAATACATGCATAATATAGCCGTGCGAAGCCGGGACGGGTCGCTAGTAAAATATAAAATTATCATGTCATAATGTTAGTTACCATACTCCTCCGAACGGCTTGTACGATTTTTATGAAATTTTATATGCATATTCAGTAGGTCTGAGAATTGGCTACTACCTATTTTTTTTTGTAAATGGCAAAATAACGTTTTCCGGGACAGCTAGTATTTAACCCCCGACGCAAAAACGACGGGGTGTTATATATAAAATGTTAGGATAGGAGTTAAATCATTTTTTATTCATCACTAGCGACCCGCTCCGGCTTCGCACGGCTATATTATGCATGTATTATACATATAAACCTTCCTCTTGAATCCATCTATCAATTATAAAAAAACCGCATTAAAATCCGTTTCGTAGTTTTAAAGATCTAAGCATACAAAGGGAAATAGGGACAGAAAAAGCGACTTTGTTTTATACTATGTAGTGATGTGCAACTTGTGCAAGCAACCGCTAACTCCAGCGTTGTTACTTGCCTTTGATGTCATAGATACTGGTGCCACAGTCAAAATTTTATAAAGGAATTTCTGCAAGTCTCGAAATTCGTGCTGAATTAGTTACGGTTTAATCCGAACAGGTGCAAGGGCATTGGACGACACTGCTCGTGCCGGTGTCAACTTAGATCGGCCGTGTCCGTGACATTCGAATTAAGAACGTGATTTGATTGGCTCGAGAGATTTAAACTCAATATTTTTTTAAATTTACCTGAAATGAAAATAGATTTTGAGTTGTAGCAACACAATGGTGCTAGACTGGTCTTAATCTTCTTTAATCGCATTATACTTCAATGTTCCTGTTTCTGGGATTAAAGAAGACCGAAGAGAGATGTGACATGTTAGAAGATCTTGAGTTCAAAGTAAAAAAAAAATATTCATTTGGATACCTAATACATTTTGCACACAGATCACACCGATCACATAGTTGCAGCAACACAACATGGTGCTAAGTAGATCTTAATCTAATTTTAATCGCATTGTACTGCAATGTTCGTGTTTCTGGGACTAAAAGAGACAGATGAGAGATGAGTCATGTTAAAAGATCTTGAGTTGTAGCAACACAACGTGATGCTAAGTTGATCTTAATCTACTTTTAATCGCATTTTACTGCCATTTTCTTGTTTCTGGGACTAAAGGAGACCCAGTAGAGATGTAACACGTTAGAAAATCTTAAGGTACAGCAACACAACATGGTGCTAAGTAGATCTTAATCTACTTTTAATCGCATAGTACTTCCATTTTCTTGTTTCTGGAACTTTTGTCCCTACTACTACTATTCTACTCTACTTAGAAGTTATGTATTAGCTACTATGTTAGAAGATCTTGAATTTCAGGAACACAACATGGTGCTAAGTTGATCTTAATCTACTTTTAATCGCATTGTACTTTAATTTTTATGTTTCGTGGGATAGGCCCTTCTTTCAAGTTTATAATGATCCAGATTATGATTACGATTGTTCTAGTTGTTCTCATGACATGTCTATAATTGTTCGCATGTAATTACGAGTCCTGAGTGGAATAATTGAAGTTCAAAGTGACTGCCATTACAAGTTAGTGCTTCACAAGTTTGTCGTGTCAGCGGCAGGTGTTATGTGAGAATTGGGTACTTACTGGATATTACTGAATACACTTATTGGACTTTAGGTTAAGGCTCCATTTGGTAGCGATATTTAGAGCGATTTCGCTTGTAAAAGAATATATAATTAATAATGCAGCACTTCTCTTGCTCCTATATAACGCGTGATAAATCGGAATATTTAACTTTATTCGCCCTGTTTTCTACAATCTGGAGCCGTTCTGGTACCTGGAACTCGAATGACATTATTATAAAAAAGTCATCGCAGTAAAATTATGCATTTGATTCCTAGAAAGATTATCTAAAAATAATGCATAAGTATCCAAAATTTTCAAAAAACCTCGCAGTGCAATGTTTGGGTGATGTTTTTTAAAATATATTTTTAAGAGTGATCAAATTATTTACTTAAGTACGTCACAAATTTTAATGGTCTGTATCTACAGATTATAGAAAAATTAGATACACTCCGAAACAGATATAAAGACTGCCCAAATATAAGTTACTATAGAATGAACTCCGAATGCTCATCTATTATTAAGACACGTTTCACGCTTGAGATGGTCTGTAATAAATACCTAAGATTCAAGCCTCTGTGAGGCATACGCTATGTTCCGGCTTCAACAGTTTGAAGATTTGACTGGATTATAACGTTCATAGAGTATTTTGTTTGGTAGTTTTCCAAGAATTACTCGTATTTTAATTTCCCATTACTTATTCGGAATCCAATTCTTATTCGTTCCACATTTGCTTTAAGACATGAGATCTCTATCCTTATGGTTTCCAGTAATCGCTTCCATAAAATTTGTATTCTTGTCGATTTTAATATGCGTTTCAAATATCGTGAGAGAATTCTACTTTGACACGGGTTTTGCAAATTCTTTGAACTTTCGTAGATTCAGTTTGGTTTAAGTTTTGGTTTTGTATTAATTTTCGCGAATTTCAGTCGAGGTTTTGGGTTTGATATTGTTAGTCTTTGGTCTGGTTTTACTTGGTTTTTGGTTAGACTACTGGAGAAGTTTCTTTGAAATCCAGATTCATAAGCTTAATTTCAAAAGTTTAGGTTTACTTTACTTACTGAAAGCAAAGCTGCTGCTGGCTTTGCTAGCTGGGTTGATTATAATTGAATTTTATTGTATAAATTTCAGGAGGTCTCTCTCTATTTATGGTAAGTAAAGCACCTCTATCAGCGGTGCCCATACTTTTTATAAGGAGGGTGGTGACCAAACAAAAATTTATGACTAAGGAATCGACAGTTTAATTTAACCCACCAAATATTATTTATCAAGAAAAAAATTGCATAAGTAATCTACATTGGGTGCAAAGGCAAAGCGTCAAATCTGTATGAATTATTTAATTAAATCCAATATTGCAAAAATTAAATAAATTGAAAATGAAAAATTATCCTATTTGGTAAAACACATATGTTAAAATTACAATTTACAATAAAATAGTTGCTTAAAATCTGTTAAAATCTATTTTGACTAAGGTAGGTAAGATAATATCGATTATTTAATTAAGATTTCTAGCAATATAGTTAACATTTAGGCAACCAGATTGACAACTAATCAAATCGGACTCGTCAAATAGAAGTTTATTATCTGATCGTAGTGTGTCTAATCAACAATCGTTGTTTGCGTTGAATAAATCTGCAGTATAATTATGAATTGGATCCGATTATTAATTCCGTGAGAACTTTTTAATATTGACCATTGTTTGATATTTGGGTATCTTTGGTGCGAGATTTCGCAAAAAAAATATTTGCGACGTATTAGGGTTTAGACTAGAAGATGACGAAACGTATACAAATCTACTAATTTTATTAAATTAGCTTCCAAGTAGGTACAGACTTTTTGTCCTCACTTCCTTAATTATAAGTATTGATTAATTTCTTCAAAAAGGGAGGAGGTTTTCCATGCATACCTACATATATATTAAATATAGGTATTTTTGTTAAATATGTTATTTATTTATTTAGTAGGTAGGTATATTGAATAGTCAACAAAGATCACACACAAAATAGATAGAAGCCAATTCCACCATTCTAAAAATTTCGATCAGTTCATTCGCTTTTCGTAAAGCCACGATACCAGTCGTATATTGTTTTAAAAACTTACTTTTATTTTCATTGCCAAAGATGAATAAAGGGAAACGCAATTTTGACTTTCGATCGACCGTTAGTTGTAAAACTGCAAACTACATTAAGCAAAAATAATAAAAACCAATATATATTATTTAATATTGGTTTTAAAAATCAATATTAAATAAAAATAATTATATTTAATAATAATTTTGGTTTTAATATTGGTTTTTTTATATTGTTTTTTTTTGGTTTTTAATATTGTTTTTTTTTTATTTGGTCGCAAACTAAAATATCGTCGAAAAAATTCGACGATATTTTAGTTTGCGACCAAATGGCAAATAGCTAGCTTATTATTCAGTAAATTGGTCCAGCTTTTGCTTTACTCTTCGTCTATCATCCAGCTCTGGTTGAAATTACCAATTTATTAAGGTGGGATTAGGTAGGAGTTTCAGTGTATTTGCATACAAGTTCTCACGCACGCGACCGTGGCACCATAGGCTAATTACCCCTTTTTAAAACGTTGACACAGAGATGCGTGACATGATAGGCAATTGTTTTTCTTATCGTTGGAAATGTGGAGTTAAAAAGTAATACGAAGTACTTATTAGGTGGACTGTGTCTTTGTTATATTTCTTGACTTGCACAACAAAAATTAAAAGCTTTTTACCATAAACATGATTTACCGTCAAATTTTCAAACTGATTAAATAATATCAATATTTGTGGTTATTTAAAATCGATGGATATATGTTAGCTATAATTCAGCTTTTATTTTTCCATAATATACCTATTATTAGGTATATTAAGTCACTAGCTGCGCCCCGCAGTTTCACCCGCGTAAGTCCCGATCCCGTGGAAATATCGGTATAAAAGTAGCCTATGTGTTAATCCGAGTCTCCAGCTACCTAGATACCTAGTTTCATCGCAATCGGTCCAGTAGTTATTGTGTGAAGGAGTTACAAACATACATATAAACACACACACAAACTTTCACATTTATAACATTACTAGCTGCCCTACGCGGTTTCACCCGCGTAACTCCCGATCCCGTGGGAATATCGGGATGTAAGCTATCCTATCTCTCAAGTTGGATCGAACTGCACATGGTGTGCGAATTTTATTATAATCGGTTAAGTGGTTTAGGAGTCCATTGAGGACAAACATTGTGACACGAGATTTATATATATTAGAATAGGATAGGATAAGGATATAGTAGGATAGGAATAGTAGGAATTAGTAGAATTGGTCTTAATTATCTCTGGTATAATTTAGCTACACTTTTTTAAGCACAATCTTTTGCAAGCCGCCCTTTTTATATTATTTTCCATAACATCAGATACTTATTATAAGGTACCTTAAGTCAATGGTTTGAATTCTGTATTGTTTTGGAGTAGACTATATTATTATTTAACTAGCGACCCGCCCCGGCTACGCACGGCTGTATTATGCATGTATTATATCTAAAAACCTTCCTCTTTAATCACTCTATCTATTAAAAAAACCGCATCAAAATCCGTTGCGTAGTTTTAAAGATCTAAGCATACAAAGGGACATAGGGACGGCGAAAAGTGACTTTATTTTATACTAGCGACCCGTCCCGGCTTCGCACGGCTGTATTGTGCATGTATTATACATATAAACCTTCCTCTTGAATCACTCTATCTATTAAAAAAACCGCATCAAAATCCGTTGTGTAGTTTTAAAGATTTAAGCATACATAGGGATATAGGGACGGCGAAAAGTGACTTTATTTTATACTAGCGACCCGCGCCGGCTTCGCACTGCTATATTATGCATGTATTATACATATAAACCTTCCTCTTGAATCACTCTATCTATAAAAAAAAACCGCATCTAAATCCGTTGCGTAGTTTTAAAGATCTAAGCATACAAAGGGACATAAGGACGGGACGGCGAAAAGTGACTTTATTTTATACTATGTAGTGATTGATAGGCTGAGAGATCTGAAAATGAGACGTAGAGAAATCAAAACAGTAGGTATATGCTTACCATGTATGTACTTACCAACCTACGTAATCCCATAATCCGATTTCTTCGCAAACTTCAAATAGAAAACAATAAACCTCTATGTTTTGATATTGATATCATAAGATCGTTGTTTTTATAAGGAATAGAGAGTTGATATTTGATATCTTTCTCTATCGATGAAACAACGGACGTTTGTTGGTAGAGGAAGTTAGGTATATATAACCATAATGTTAGTAAACATAACTATACTTGGAGTGTTTGTAAGAGATCTTTGTTCTGTTATATTAAAACTTGTTAGATATTGAATGACCATTTGGATTGAATGATTATTACGTCCGGTTGTCGTAAATAGTTAAAGAAAATAATAATGCAAACTAAACTGCATGGAATGACTATGCTATTTTAACAAAATTGTTTTCGGAGATAGGTAGTTAAGTTGTTAATTATTCAATGGAAAATTGTTGTTTAGGTATTGTTGTGTATACTTTAATTTAAATACATATGTATTTTATTTTAAATAGGCACCGAAATAGGCTCCAAAACACTAATTATACCCTCAAAGAAAGCTTTTTGTAAAAAAAACTGACTTCAAGGGTATCTTTTTCAATCGAAATGCAATCAGAATGATGTTGCAATGAAATTTAAACAATTTTTTTGCGAGGATTGGTCTTCTGGCCAATCGTGGCGTCAAATTCGCCGACCACTTTTTTCCTTAATAATTTTGATTTTGACGGGAGGTAGCAGTTCAGTTATACCAATAGAGAGTAGCAAATAGGTACTAAATATAGGGCATTCGGTGTAAATAACTTGAGTGGTCTGGCCACTCACACTCACAATCACAGTATTTAAGCGTAAATCACTATCACTACATAGTATAAAATAAAGTCACTTTTCTCCGTCCAAGTCCCTATGTATGCTTTGATCTTTAAAACTACGCAACGGATTTTGAAGCGGTTTTTTCTAATAGATAGTGTGATTTAAGAGGAAGGTTTTTAGATATAATACATGCATAAACCTGCCGTGCAAAGCCAGGGCGGGTCGTCTTCTATAAACTGTTGTTATACTGTTACAATGACAGCACAGTTCTGCATTAACTATGCAATACAGTTAGAAAAGATTAATATCCATGTATCTTCTCTTTTTCCTTGAGAGCGTGTCTAGTACGTGGTCTGAATACAATTTGATACAAAAACAATGTCTTGTGCAGTTTATGTAGCAAGTAAGCTTTCCTCGTGCATGTTTTATAGATTTCTCAATGAATCTGGTTTCAACCAAGTGCCAAGCTATGTTTTTTGAAATATTTATGTAGTTGTGTGTGAGGGATTTTTCTTGAATCTACACCAGAGACTGAAGATGATTTTTTTTGTTTGTAATGATTTAGCTCCGAAACTACTGGACCAATTTTGATTGAACTTGGTATGGAAGTACATTGATTCATTGGGAGTAACATAGGTTACTCAGGATAAACCACGGGATGCTACTAGTTAGTGATAAAATTATTTTGTTAAATTGTAAGTCAGATAAGAATCTGGATTGATTTTATTATTTTGATACCAGTTGCGCTGCGCCTCGCAGTTTGATTCGTAAAAACCGTTGTGATTGTCTAAATATTCAACTTTAAATGTATTTTCTTAAAAAAAAACATGTAAAAAGAATTCTTATTTCTCGAGCAATTCTGTTGGCGAGCTGTTTGCGTTTACGACTGTTCACAGGAAATTAATAACGGCTCGGCAGAAATCTAGAGCCTATAAAGAGTTCCGTTTCTTTAAAATTACCACAGAATCCTAAGATTACAACAAAAAAAATACTTTGAAAAGGCTAGCCTGGTGTCGCTCTTTGTTATTGTCCAAAAAATAAGTAGGTACGTGTTATTAGACTAGCCCCGTGGTAAGTTTCTGAATTACGAATTAAGCTTAGCGAATTAAGCTAAACAAGCATGCGTTACCAGTCGCGCGACCCAAAATAGACAACATTTTTTTTAGTTATCATTATAATATACAATAAGAGAACGGTGTTGGCTTAGTGGTAGATACTTCGACATTCATTCCGAAGGTCGTGGGTTTGAAGCCTGGCCGTGCCACTGGATTTTCCTTACGAAAAGTGAAGAAAACATCGTGAAAAAACCCAAAGCTCAGTTGGTTCCAGAAATCCAGACGTATTCCTTCCTCTGGACACGGTTGCTAAGAGGGTGCTGGGGTATTCTCCATCCTTACGCAAAAAGATCAAGTTCCAGAAAACAACCCGATACAACTACCGTACCTACATAATTTTTTTTTTTTTGTTAGAAACGAAAATAATTTTAATTTTTTATTTTAGATCGCTACGAAAACCAACACAAAATGGTCAATTAATATGTAAATAACTCAATTTACATCCAAATTATTGGCACAAATTAGCCGTCGGCTACTGACATCATTATAAATTGTAGGCGGTTGGTAATTTAGCTGAAAATTACTGTGTTTTTACTTTGATGAAAGCGTCCACTATATAAATTAACTGTTGAATTTTATTATCATTATATGTATTTTATTTAATAATTTCAGTGTTATGTCTTTTGATGTAATCGCATTGTCATGTTGGAAATTATTTACAGTCCAGCTAAATTAATTTGTGTACCTAAGTAATTGTTTTAGCGAATTTTTGTCATTCTCTGATTATTAATCTACTAGCGACCCGCCCCGGCTTCGCACGGCTATATTATGCATGTATTATATATATAAACCTTCCTCTTGAATCACTCTATCTATTAAAAGAAACCGCATCAAAATCCGTTGCGTAGTTTTAAAGATTTAAGCATACTTATGGATATAGGGACAGAGAAAGCGACTTTATTTTATACTATGTATGTAGTGATGATAGCACATGAGTCTGATAGTGATAATAATAGACAAAATACTTCTTCGCATATTTATGCAATTGATAACATACAAGCATTTTCCAGGGGCTCGTAGATATTTGAATTCAAAGTTTTGTTTAAAATCCGTATTTATTTATCTCTACAACCTATTCTGTTCAACTAATTACTAGGAACAACTTAACTATGAAAAGGGGCGGGTTATGTATAAATTTTGACTTCATTTATTTGTTTTTTAATAATTACTATATATTTATTTTCAAACTATGAAAATAGAATAGAACACACAAACAAACAAGAAAAAACAATAAGATAAATAAGTTCCGTTTTTTAACCGACTTCAAAAAAAGGAGGAGTGAGAACCTCCTCCTTTTTTTGAATTCGGTTGTATGTATTTTTCATTTTTAGGTCTTTGATAACCTGTACATAGTTTATGATGTACTGATATTAAAAATAAGTATCAATAGCTACATCACTTCACTATCACTATCACTACATATTATAAAACAAAGTCGCTTTCTCTGTCCCTATGTCCCTATATCCCTATAACTACGCAACGGATTTTGATGCGGTTTTTTTTAATAGATAGAGTGATTCAAGAGGAAGGTTTTTATGTATAATATATGCGTAATATAGCCGTGCGAAGCCGGAGCGGGTCGCTAGTATTTACATAAAAATGGGCTAGGTAAATGTATCTAATGTTATTTTTTCCTTCCCGAAGAAATGCCTAATCATTTTCCTCTCCGAAATGTATAACTATTTATTTATCTTTCTGTTGCTGCTTATTCAGCCCATTTGTCTGCCCTCGACCTTTTTCAGGTCATCCGTTCACTGGTCTGGATCCTCAATATCAGACAGGCAGATTATTTGGGCTATTTTTTCAACTGAAATCATTCTAAAATCTGGGGTTAAACTTACTAGATGTTTTGAAGTTAGAAACAGTTTGCATAGTTTGTTTGTTGTCAGTTTGCACTTACAAAGATTTGTTGCAATTAAAATACCTTATACCTACTATGACTAAGATTTTCTTTGACTTTTAGTTAGTACCTTACTTAAATTTATAGTATACTAGCGACCCGCTCCGGCTTTGCACGGCTATATTATGCATGTTTTATACATATAAACCTTCCTCTTGAATCACTCTATCTATTAAAAAAAACCGCATCAAAATCCGTTGCGTAGTTTTAAACATACATAGGGAAATAGGGACAGAGAAAGCGACTTTGTTTTATACTATGAAGAGATGTAGTGATAGTGATAGTGAAGTGATGTGTCATTATTTTTTTTTAATTATTAGGATGGTTGCACCAGATCCAAACCATTCAAGAGAAATTTATGAACATTATTTATTAATACTTATTGTTTAATATGAATTCTTAATTTATGGTAGAATCATATATTTAGTAGTACAAAATTTCCGATAATTTTTCGTATAATTTTTATATATTAATTAATGTTGAAATGATTTTGCCTAAGTTTGAACAGCTCAATTTGCTTTGACTTTCAGTTTGTAAACTAATTTCTAGATTTATCAAAATTATTAAAAAAAACTATCGTAGCAGCTTACCTAGAAACTAACACCCAAGTGATACACAAGGCGATCTATTACGAAATTTCACACGGTCCCAACAAAAAGATACGCATGGGTTGAACATTGTACGTTTTTTTTCTACAAGTTATAGTTATGAGACATAATATGAGAAAGTCCGCGTTCTCAGGATTAAAGATCGATAAATCGGAGATGATGATTTTTTGCTCGATCACAACGTTGAAATCAATCGACGCAGTCTCTTGTAAAAGTTTTATGTTACAAGAAGGTTACAAGTTACAGCATCTTGAATTTCGGAATGAATTTAGGGATCATCATCGGACTTTGTTTACTTGACAATAATTCTACAAGATTACAAAATTATACAAATTAGAAACTTGAAGAAAAAAAACACCCCGGGAGTGCCGACAGAAGTGCAAACTTATTTAAAAAAAAAACTAATTAAAAAAAAATTTAACATAAAAAAAATTAATTACTAAACAGCTACAAAATATATGTACATGCATATATGCCCACACTGTAGCTGCGTCTTGTAACAGTGTCGCAAGTTCAGAAATTTTATCTCATCTAAAAAAATATGCGTACCGCGCTATAAGAAGTTTTCACTTCAAAAAAGTACTTCTTTTTGACTCAGTGCCGCTCGACCAGTCAAATCTTTCCTGTTGGCCACTGCAAACTGCAGCGGCGTTGGTCTGCATCAGTTATTCCAATGTGCAGATATTAAGGCACAATGGTAATTGGAGCGGGTGCAATATGGACTGCGATGATACTCTACAGTTGCATTGCTCCTCCGTCGGTGCAATGTATCCCCATTTGCTCAAATGTCTGCAACGGCTTGATTTTGGAGTTGATTAAGTGACTGCCACGTAGGCCATTGCAGTTCGAAACCCGGGGGAAGCCGCTCTTGCGGATTCACAAAGGCAGAAGGTACGGGATGAGAAAAAGTACTAATTTCTATAAAACATAAGTCCAGTCGAAAAGTCTACCTAATGACAAATTGATTTAAAGTGTGAATTTCATCTACAACAAAAAATATCTTATTACTTCCATTACTTCCAAGACAGCGAAGGTGTAAATTGTGGCCTAGCTGAGTTGTTTTTTGAATGCTCCATTTGTTTATAACGACATCGAAGCGATACAACTTCCTTCCAATAAGTGGATAATGATCACTTACCTCGTTTTTCTTCGGGACCGCAATTGCTTGTTTTTGTTACCTACTATTTCGCTTTTTCCTTTCTGCTTGTTTCTTTAACTAGTCAGATTCTTTACTTATTTAGTTTTTTACATCTTTGATTGAAACTGGTTAGTTGTGAAGTTGCTTAACAATAAAGAAGCTTAGTGATTCATTTCTATTCAGAGATTGGGTTTTTTGCTATTATCTACAATCTCTAATGTAAAATAAGTAGCTACGATTCAATTTTATAGTAGTATGTCAGAATAGCTACGCAGAACACGTTTTTTTTGGGTTTTCATAAAAACAAATGAAGTGGAACTAGCACCACTTCGCAAAAGACACCAGATGGTACGAGCATATCAGATGATCCAAGTTTTTTATTCTTCAAAACTCTCACGTTTATTACTTCACACGTCGTGAGAACCGAAAATTAATATTTATTGCATCGATCCTTTTATATTTAAAACAAGATTTTTCTAACCATGCAGCTTATACAATATTCAAATCGTAAAATTAAAAAATGAATGCCAATATTTCTTCAGTTTTAAGTGTATGGTTACAAAAATCGACTTCTAGGATGAAGCTAAAATTCAATTTTTCACTGTTTTACTATGGAGCAGTTTATTGATATAATTTACGAGACTATTGACTCATTTGTTGGCGCCAAAATTTGGTTAGCATGATAATGAACTTGTTTGTTCTGTACTTTTGTTTCTCGATTCTAATAGGATTATTTATGTATGTAAATAAATTAAAGTTAGTCTATTAATATTTCTCACTTGCGAGCTAGAGCATCCACTCAGTAAGAAGCCAGGGTGCCTACCCGAGATAAAAGGATGTCCCATGCCTTCGAAATAAAGTTTTAGGGCATTCTTGCGATGTTTTCTTTTACTATAAAATTTATCGTATAAAAAACAAATTCGTTCATGATTAGCATTGGGATTTAAACCATTTAGCTTTTGATTTAAAGTTCAAGTTACCCTGTATTCATGCCTTTTTATAAACAAATTTGCAATAGAACTTGTGCTGTGATTTGTTGATGTTGGTGTTAAAGTTCGCTCACGTAGGACCAACAGAAACGTAACTTCTTTTTAAACTTGATTAAATTTGACCTTCGTGTTTTATGTCGCTTGGGACTTATCCATTGATTGGATTCTACGAATGCTTTTAAACAAAGTCCGGAGGCCATTCAAATTTCCAATTCGTTGCTGTGCAAAGTAAACTTTAATAGGTATTGAGCGCTGAATTATGCATTAAAACTCTTGTCACCTTTGTCGCGCAAGTTTGTTTGTCAAACGTTAAATTCTTAGCGATTCATTATCCATAGATATGAGTAATAGATACCATAAAAACATCCGGCCACGCCTGCTTTTTTCATAGTAGAATACCTCGAAATGCCTCCAATAGGACCAGGTTTACTCGACCAGTTTTTACGGCACTGGATATGATGCCGGAAACGTTACCTGTTTGTCGACTGCATCCTTCTACCAGAGATTTCGTGTTTTTTTATTGCCCAAGCCATCGAGATGTTTAGTTTTAAGCATTAATGATCCTGCAAATGTTTATTCGTCTGATTTGGTACAAACTTTTTGCCATAAACTTTGATTAGGAATCGCAATTGGTATTGGTTTTTATGATCGCTCGTAAATATTGTAAAGATTCGGTTATTTGTTGCGATTTTATTACGCCACGTTAAATTTATGAGTTCTAATGAGATTTTTTATTTGTTCCAGATATTTAAGTGATGACCGTAAAAGACTGAAAAATGCATCTATCTACAGTATTAGCACTTACCGCCTTTTTGCTCTGTGATGCGAAGTTATCGAGGAAACCTCACATACAGCCAAATGAGCTTCCATCCAACCCTACACAGAATGCCGAAGCGATGCGATTGATACAAATCGAGGCGAAGAGTAACAAGACTAGCAGAATAATCGATCAATACCGAGTGAGGCATCGTAGAGAAGTATTTGATTCGATGTCTTACGAATCGGGGTTGATATGGGCCCATTCAGAAAGACTAGACGATAATGGTGATGTAGTTATTAGATGGGTTGACTCAGATTCGAGTATCACGTTTAGATTGGAAGCGAAAACTCTTGGTTATGTCGGGCTTGGATTCAATGCGGCTGGCAACATGAAAGGAGCTGATTTAGTCGTTGCATGGGTTGACGACAATAATGGAATCGCAAAAATTTTGGTAAGTCCACATTTAATTTACCCTAATATTATAAACGGAAAATATTTTTGGAGTTTATTGGAGTTTACTCCTTAAGAATCGATTTTCATAATATATAAGGCGCCCGGTATGAGAAAAATCCGAAGGGTAAAACCTACTAACAAGTAACGAAAATCGGTCACGTTTTTAATTTAATTTTATTTTATTTTTAATGGACGACTATTGACGGACGACAAATGTCGGACGACTATTTGTCGACTTTTTTTTTTTTATCTAAAACTCTTTTTGCGTATGGTTAGATACTCGTACTTAAGGAGTAAACTCCAGTCGTGCGTCGGAGCTGACACACACACTTTTTTTTCGTTTCTATGTTTGTAGCGAATTGGCTCCGAAACTACTAGACCTATTTTGATAAAACTTGGTACAAGGATACATTGATTCATTGGGAATAACATTGGCTAATTTTTATCCAGATATACCTACGGAATGGGAAGTTACGCGGGTGAAACCGCGGAACCCTGCTAGTAATTTTTAATAAAGTAGGCTTTTATGATAGAGAATATAAATTAAAAATTATTCTGCTAATTCTGCTAATTACGTATACCTTTGAAAAAAATAACAGTAGGTTATAATTAAATGCATTTTTTTGTTAAAATTGTTTTGAGGAAATATAAAGAGTGCTGTGTGAAGATTTAAAAATGTTTACCGTGTTAAGACAATAGTTTGCGGGTTTTGATAGGCATGTCAACGTCCTGGGTACCGGACCGTGACGGCGGTTACCATAGAATGTCTCTAAGCGTTTCCACTAGGTATTATTTTTCTACCTGACGTATATTTTGTGGCTTCGGTCAGTGGTCGCTTTAAAGGAAATATTTGTGGAAATGTTATAGTCAAGTTTTTAATGTTCGGGTTTGTTTAGGCTAAATAGAGACTGGTTCTGTTTTTGGAGTTTACTACTTAAGAATTCATTTCATTTAAAGCCCCCCCCTCCTTAGGGAAGATGGCTTTCCATTATCGATATCGCCAATTAACGGTCAATTTTTTTGTTTTGTTTTCTATGAAATTGACTTAAGCCAACGAAAAGACACGTGGTCTTGCGTTAGAGAAAAAAATGTGGTAAGTAAGTAGTTTTTCATCTTAATTTCATACAAGGCTTTATGCCAATTTCATACAAAAATCTGTCCATTAGCGATATCGCTAATGGCTAATCGCTAACTGGTCAGAAAAAAATATGGGAAATAACATCGATTGTTACAACATTGAGCATTAAAAAACATTTTCGCATCAACTCCATTAGAGGAAACTTCACATTTTTTTAAAGATAAATAAATAAATATTGTTGAAAAATTTACCGCCACCTAGCCTAAACCAAGCAACTAGGCTTGTGTTATGGTGGCTCGACAACGTATATAATACTTATATATTTTGTAGAGTCTACACTCACTCTATAGAATCATGTTCAATATAATAATAATAATAAATATTTCAGGACATATTACACATCGCCATCCAGCCCCAAGCTAAGCAACTTAATGCTTGTGTTATGGGTGCCAGATAACGGATAAACTACTTATATACTTTTTTTTTTTTTGTAAATATATACATATTATACATATAGGAAACACCCAGAACCAGAAACAAGAATTTATGGTCAGCATAAATACTTGTTCCCGGCGGGAATCGAACCCGCAACCTTCTGCGTCGCAGTCGGGTGTTCGCCCGACGCGCCACAGAGGTCGTCAATATATTCTAGTAATTACTGTCTGCGTTTGGAATAGAGATTGTAGAGGCCATAGACAAAACAACTAAGTCACATTTAACTCAACATTTGTCGTTACAAAAAGTTGTGCTTCTAAATTGACCACAGAAGTGTTTTCCACAAATTGGAACACTGTTTCAGTGTTTAGATTAGTTTTTTCGGCTTAACACGTTTGTTGCAACACTTACCCCGAACAAAAGGGGAAGAAGGGACGGAAAAGAGTAAAAGTACCCGGAAAATTGTCCAAAATATTTGTCCCTTCCCGAAACTTTCAAGAGAAGCAAAGTACCGAACTTTGTTTACGGAATTTTATCACGGATTCGGTTACGTACCAAAGTCTGGGACTATGAAATGTTGGTATTTTCTTTACAATTGAAAATTTAATTAAGTTCTTCGGAGTATCCAAAGGTTTATCTAAAATATTACTAAGTCATGACAGTTCAACAAGTTTCAATGTAGCTGTATTGGAAACAAATAAAGCAATTCATTTTAACAGTAATACTGGCTATAGCGTAGAGTTCATCTCAATATAAAATACACCCAAAAAGTATTTCTTTCTTGTATCAAATTCTACCCCAAAATATTGGTAAAAATTTCACCTACAATTCCATGTCAGCACTTTTGAGAAAAACAAAACACATTCGTTACAATCAACAATATTAGTTGTAAGCGATGGGTATTTCGGGCGAGTTTGGCAGCATAAGCAGCCTTAAGAAACTGGTTACGAACCTCTGGGATTTGAAGGGTCTTCAAATTCCAGATGTTTGTAACCTCTGGGTTCAAACGTCAGCAAAGACAGACGCAGTCAACTGATTCCATACCCTTGCTTAACGAATAAGGAATGACGAAGTAAAACGCTTAGCGTTTGGAATTTCCACCATGAATCGGTAACGCATATTAGTTGTATGACGAAAGAAAGGAAATGGCAAAATGAGGTAGTGTGCTATTTTAGCAATCATCACCTATCACCAAGTCCGGAAGAAGGTCGCATACTTTTCAATGATACCGTTTCTATTTAATTGAGTTTTAAAGCCGTTTTAAGCTGGGATCAATTCCGGAGTTGACGAATTTACAAACTTTGCGGACAAACGCTTAACCTTTAAATTGGGTTGCTCAGCTCATGACCCAAAACCAATAAATTAGGAAATGTTTTATTCATAGACCGAATAGATCCAACTAGTAGGCTATTAAAGCTATGTTTGTAATAATAAATAGAACAGTTGTTCCCTTCGACTTTGCCCTGCGGCTTGATTGGGACGAAAAATAAAAATACGCGATTAAGACCAGGGAAAATAATTACTATAAATGGGACAAATTTGAAGGACCGAAACTAATATTTTTTCCACCGTTGAACTAGTCATAATATATTTTTTGTATGAAAATAAAAATCACGTAGTAGAGGATCTAGGATGTTTCCAAAATTATACAGGGTTATTGGTTATTATACTAGCAATCCGTTAAGGGGTACTTCTGTGCACCTAAACAAATAACTTTTGTTCTACGACTTTTGGTAATTCGAAAAAAAATATGAAAATTTTGAGGTTATGTAAATTCGAAAAACAGCTGATTTTTAAAAACATAGGCAACAAAAAAAAAATAAGTAAAATAAGGTTAATGACCTCTCCGTATATGGAACAGCTGACTTTAAGGGTAAACCTAACCTCAAAATTTTCAAAAAAAAATTCGAATTTCTAAGTCGGAGAACAAAAGTTGTTTGTTTAGGTGCGCAGAAGTAGCCCTCAACGGCTTGCTAGTATAATTACCAATAAACCTGTATTAAGTTTGTTATGTTATATTTTTTTAAGCTATTGCATAGCTTTTATCGCGGGCTTTGAGCGCGGCGACCGAATCAAGAAATTCCGTAAGGAAAATAAAACCTAACACGGGGGTGTTTTTTCTATGTTGTTATCTTTCGATATTCAATTACCTAGACTAAATACAATCACAAACATATATAGTAACTAGATAAATTAAACATAATGAATGAGCGTTGTTATTCTCATTGTAACAAGGACTATTGTTCTTTAATCATAGCTAAACCTTTGTTGGGCGCTTTTGTTTGTTGTTTATGTCTGTATATTGATGTTTTTGTTGTTTACGACTTCGTTTTTCTTAAGGACTTTTGTTGTTTATTGTACTCGAGATTTTGATTGCAAGTAGTGATAAGTAATATAATTAGAATTTGTTTTGTGATTTCTATACTTTTTTTATTACTTCTTATATGAAACTTAAAACCCCTCACTGTCTAAGGTCCGTATTAATAAACCGAACTCAATATCGATTTCAATCTTGAGTTTGCTCTTGAGTTGTTGCGCTGATTAATAAACCTATCTTAAGACGCGATTAAAGAGCGACGTATTACTTGAGTAATACCGTATTAATAAATCAAACTCAGCTCTCAAGATATGTCTCAAGATGTAGTTTCGTGAACTCAAGTCTGATTGCGGGTCATACATGACATAAGTTAGCTGTTTCGTTAGTTTTGTAGTTCAGGAACATGGAGCTAGAACAAATTTTGTCAGAAATCAATTATTTTGATGATATTTTATGCTAATGACTTTTTGAACAAATCATTCGCATTTAAATAATTATTTAGTAGTAAAATCTTACATTTTGTAAAAAAATTCACATTAAAAACAAGTTGACAGCAAAATATGACGACACTACCTACCATAGGGTAAAAACATACCATTCAAGGTAAGAACAAAGCGTTACTGTCATTCAATGTCGCTCTCAAGATCAGTTTCAAATCTCAAGAGCGATATCAGCCTGGTTAGAACTTGAGTTTTATCTATTAATTAACGCCTAACTTAAGATAGTGACCGCATCTCAAGACTCACTCAATTGATACGCACTCAAGATCGATATTGAGAGCGATTTATTAATACGGGCCTAAGTCTGGTGTTAAAAATCCGATCGTTCTAAGTAGGGCAAAATCGAGCACAAAAGAGTCGGTTACATACATACAAGCAAACATACAGGTGAAACTAATAAAAGCGTGTTAAAAACAACGTCCCCACCTCCCCACCGCTTTATAGACAGACTATCTGGAACGCCATAAAAAATCACTTGACGTATTTTCGGCGGGTTTTCACTGAAGATTTTGTGTAAGAAAATAACACGTGCGAAGCTGGGGCGGATCCCTAGTTCATTATAATTTAACTCTAGAACTGATCATCATTATAATGCAGACGGATATAACCAATAATAATTAAATATTTAATTCTAAAATGTAACATCTCTAAGTGCTGTCGGTAATTCGGTATTTCTATTAGGTACCCGACTACAGCAAAGCCAAAGGGGGTTATGTTTTCTACTCGTATGTATTTTTTGACGAAAACCCATTAGGTTTCCTTGTTTCTTATTATCTACCGACTATTTACTCTGATAATGGTATTTTGTTTAAAATTATTTATACCAATCTATCTATATAATATTATGTGTTTCGTAAATCTATACAAATATAATAAAGTTGAAGAGTTTGTTTGTTTGTTTGAACGCGCTAATCTCCGGTATCTCATATTTTGTGTTGGAAAGTCCTATTGGCTATATCCAATCCATATCCTAAGGCTATAGGCTACATTTCATTTTGATATCCCCACGGGATCGGTACTTACGCGGGTGAAACCGCGGAACGATGCTTGTTAAATTGTAAAGATTCATCGCACTGCTTATGGGTAAAGCCTTATAATCTGCCCCTACTTTTGGTAGGAGGGTAACCACTCCTGCGTGCAATCCCTGCTTATAGGTACATATTACAAGCTTGGTTAAGGTGTACAGACGACGACACCGCGAAAAAAATACTAAATTTTAGTTCTGAGACCGGAACTACTACCCAAAAAATAGACGCAGACGAACGTGCAACTTTAAATTTTTTTTTAAATACCTTAGATCAAACTAAATTCGTCTTCGTAAGCTCACCCTATTATAAAGCATGAATGCTCGTAGAGTAGACCCAAGAAAAGCAAAGAGCCATACCAGCTGCAGGTGCATCGCGGGTAGACCCAAGAAAAGCAAAGAGCCATACCAGCTGCAGGTGCATCGCGGGTAGACCCAAGAAAAGCAAAGAGCCATGCCAGCTGCAGGTGCCCCGCGGCCTCACTCAAAAGTCCGGTATCGGGATAAAAAGTAACCTATATATACATAAATATGTATAAGCTAAAATAACTCAATGCCAAAATTCATTAAAATTGGTCCAGCTGTTTAGACGGTTTAGTTTCTTTGTCGTGGTCGTGCAGTAATTCTCAAAAAAATTGCGAACCAAGCAAGTTGTGCATAACTACAATAACAATGGGACTCATTTTAGCACGTTTATGCTCTAAATTTAAATGACTCATCCGTCAGACAAGTGTAATTCAACCACATTTTGTATTCTGTAACAATATAATTTAGAATATCTAATCACGTTTTGGAAATACCAATACATATTACGAGCGCGACTGTACTTGTGGTGTCACACGTGGTCACACGGATCAGATATTGCCAGGAGTTTATAAACGCAGTACAGTCACGTAGAAATGACTCACCCTATTTAATTTATGAAGCTTGTGGGCACTTGTGGACATTCATAAGCCTCTGTCATATTACGGGGGTAGCTGGTTTGATTCTGGCTATGGATTAAGGCGCAAAATCAACAACGACTCTATGGCCCGTATTAATAAATCGCTCTCAATATCGATCTTGAGTGCGTATCAATCGAGTGAGTCTTGAGATGTGGTCACTATCTTAAGTTAGGCGTTAATTAATAGATAAAACTCAAGTTTTAACCAGGCTGATATCGCTCTTGAGATTTGAGACTGATCTTGAATGACAGTAACGCTTTGTTCTTACCTTAAATGATATGTTCTTACCCTATGGTAGGTAGTGTCGTCATATTTTGCTGTCAACTTGTTTTTTATGTGAAAATATTAAAAAAAATGTAAGATTTGTATGACCCGCAATCAGACTTGAGTTCACGAAACTACATCTTGAGACATATTTTGAGAGCTGAGTTTGATTTATTAATACGGTATGACTCAAGTGATACGTCGCTCTTTAATAGCGTCTTAAGATAGGTTTATTAATCAGCGCAACAACTCAAGAGCAAACTCAAGATTGAAATCGATATTGAGTTCGGTTTATTAATACGGACCTATGAAAGCAAGTAACGGCTGAACACTTTTAGGCAGCCCATTTGCAATATGTTTATTAACCTATTTAATTAGATATTAATAGTTTAAAAAAACAATGTAACACGCTTACTATTTACAATATTCTTAATCCAAATTTTTTATTAAAGCGTGTTTTTTTTAGTTTTTTTTTAACTATTAATTTATTTTATACTTTTTGGTCTTTATTACCGAAATATGTTAGTTCAGACCCTGGTTACCATTGAAAGACAAACTACTCGTCAAGACGATTCTAACGAGCCCAAACTCGATGGGGTTGTGTCGTTTCATTGCGAAGTTCCTATGACCACCTTCCAGTTCCATCATCAAACCCTGGTCACCATTGAAAGACAAACTACTCGTCAAGACGATTCTAACGAGCCCAAACTCGATAGGGTTTCGTCGTTTCATTACAGAGTTCCTATGACCACCTTCCAGCTCCATAATCAGATCAGCACCATGTTATCATAAAATTGCATTGTCATCGGTCTTTGACAAGTGTGCAAAGTTTGAATTAAATCTGATCGCTCTAAGTAGGGCAAAATTGTGCCCAAAGGAGTCGGTTACATACATACAAGCAAGCAAACATACAGGTGAAACTAATAAAAGCGTGTTAATAAAATAATTTTCATCCATTAAACAGCTCGATGAAGGTCGTCCAGGGATCTCCTACTACTAGTAGGTACAGTCAGAAAAGGCTGAGGGTAGCAGGTTCAATCATTTTTTGGTTATTCTGCGTGACATAAGTAACACTTCGAAAGCTTTAGTGATATCAAGCAGAATAATTAACAATTATTGACCAGTTATTTAAAAAATTAAAACTTTAAAATATGCATCTGCTACCCTCGGACATTTTCTGACTGTACATCTCACATCTACTTTTTATATTATGTACGTATACTTATTACTTATTGCATGCTCGCAATGGGTAAATTGTAACAAAATATTAACCACCTACAATTCATTGTACACAATAACCGTTCTTATTCTATTCATATTCATACATACATACACACTAACCTACTTCGAAGATCTCCCTTTAGGGTGTAGATAAAAGCATCGTTCACCGTAATCGGTCCTTTTCTACACATTTCGAGGCATATCCTTTTAGCGAGAGAAAACTGGTTGATATTATCGTGTGGCTTAGTTTCTTTATTGCTGCGTTGATTCACGGAGAAGAACCTTTTAAACCGACTTCAAAGAAAGAGGAGGTTCTCAATATGTGTCGTATTTTTAGGGTTCCGTGCCTCAAAATGTAAAAAAGGAAGCCTTATAAGATCACTGTCTTGTCCATCGGTCCTTGTGTCACTACCGATTTTCTTACCGGGTGGATCTAGCAAGTTTTTTTTAATGTTTACCGATTCGAAGACGGTTCAATCGACTGAGATAATTCTTTTTAAACAAAATAAAGACTAAAAATTTAAATCGGCCGACCGTGTAATCTAAAGGCAAACAAGTTAATGTCTTTCTTCAAAGGACAATGTCCAGTACCATAGAAGATGTGGTTTGCACTCGAACCATTTTTTAAAACGTAACAATCATTAAGAATCAATAACTAGTACAGCAAGAATATTTCCATGAGCTTTAATCTAAGGTCCTACTCCTATTTACTATGAATCGATTTCGTTTCAATTGTGTTTTGATCGCCTCATATATTAGATATGTACTTACTTCAATATTATGTCAATTAGACATTGTCAAAGTGATCAAACAACAAAAAAGAAGTTGGATTCGAGTTTGCCTGGTAATGTAGAATCCAAAAATAATACACTTTCTATTAATTCATAACATAACGACGAGAAGTAGTATTAAAAAATAAACTAAATTTATAATAAAATAATTATCTCGAAGAATACTTTGTTATTGGAAAAGCCAATTACGGGTTTTGTCCTTTATCGGCAGAAAAGTCGGTAGTCTGCTTTCACCTTTAAATTCCTTGTATCAATTAAGTAGAACCCATCAACTTTCTTTACAGGAAGTGATTCGAATCGATAATAATTTCGATACTAAAAAATATCGATCAATATTTAAATCGGTCCCTTCTCCGGTATGTTAATATCGATACCTATCATAAAAATTTAGTAGACCCCATTCGTCATAGTTCTAATTTATTTAATTTATTACCCGTACACTGTACTTAAAAGAAAATGGACACCTTTATACCCGACTGCGCGCAGCAGAGGAGGGTTTATTGGAACGAAGTTTCTTATCACGGGTTCTGGCGAGGACCTAGCTGAGAAAAAAAGTAACGCGTTATAAAAATGGGGAACGAAAGACCGCAAGAGAATGAAGGAGACCCATATTTTTTCATAGAGATATAAGATAAAAAATATAATTTAATTTAAAATAAAAAAAGGTAATAGTATGTATTTCTTTCCAAACGCGTGTCCCGTGATACGTTTATTTTTTTTATCATATGGCATACGCTACGAATACCTGAACACGATCAATCCCCAATTATAGTTCAGTTAACTGAACTAGTAAGATTTATTTTATTACTAGTCCAGTTGCAAATGATACTTTTACACCTGGCTTTTATCGCTTAATTGACCAGTTTAGTTTCAGTCAGTCAGGACACTAAATTTTATATTTAACTAGCGACCCGCCCCGTTTTCGCACAGCTATATTATGCATGTATTATACATATAAACCTTCCTCTTGAATCATTCTATCTAAATCCGTTGCGTAGTTTTAAAGATTTAAGCATGCATAGGGATATAGGGACAGAGAAAGCGACTTTGTTTTATACTATGTATTGATACTGAAGATTTCAATTTCTAACTGCACAACTGTTGATAAAAGCACTTAAAGTTGTGATATAAAAAGTCTTATTTCTCCCCAACTAATATGATTCCCACGTGCCACCGGTTACAAAATAACCATCATAATCCCGCAGGGACATCTGTTTATTCGAACCACAACAATTGAAGACCCAATCTTGTGTTCCTTTTGTTATTCCCTTTGATGTTTGTCCCTTAGGTATTGCTGTACCTATTTAATGTAGATATAATACTTAGCGATGAATAGGTGAAAATGTTTGGTTTCTATCAAATGCTGGCCAGCCGCTTTAGACAAGGATAAAAACTTGTTACGAAAATGGACATCGCTCTTTATATCAATTGATCGAGTCTGTAGGATCTATCGAAGTAAAAGTCATTATAGGACATGCTATTTCTATGGTAGGACCATTATCTATTCTGAGGGCGAGAGTCGTGCTTTTTATGTCGCAAATATGCTTGCGACAAGTCTAAAAAATGTTAAAAACTGCTTTAAAGGAATTTTGCGGAGTTTCAAGCTTGATCTACTTGTGTTTGGCAGTTTTTAAGGCGTGCGAAATTTCATACTTTTTACTTGGGCTGAATGGGCTTGACAGCTCTTCAGACATGCGATACTTCATAATTGGTACTAGTGCTTGATAGATAGCTCTTCAGGCGTACAGAATTTTATCCTTAGTACTTAGTCCTATGCTTGATAGTTCTTCAGAATTGCGGAATTTCAGGCTTCGCGTACTTGCGCTTGACAGCTTGACGGCGTGGGAAATTTCAAACTTCGCACTTGGGCTTGACGGCTCGTGCAAAATTTGTGCTTGAGAGCAGCTTTAGGCGTGCGGAATTTCATACGTGGTAGTGTACTTGACAGCTCTTCAGGTGTGCGGAATTTCCTGCTTCGAATTCGGGCTTGACAGCTCTTCAGGCGTGCAGAATTTCATATTTGATACTTGTGCTTGATAGTTTTTCAAAAGTGCAGAATTTTATGTTTCGCGTACTTGCGCTTGACAATGGCTTGACAGCTCTTTAGACGTGCGTAATTTCACGCATGTACTTACGCTAATAAAGAATTCAAGTGTGCGGAATTTTATACTTTGTACTTGTGCTTGACTCTCCTACTTGATTATAGTTCAAATGAATATTTAATAGGAAATAAACTGGTGAGTGACATAACACGTATTCCTACTAAACTTGCTCGAAGTTGAATCACAAGGAATCTTCAAATCAATTACCAATTCAAGAAACGTTGTACCCTTACGAGTGATATGAGACGTTGTTACTGACTTCGTTTACAATACTTCTTCTGAAGGAATTTTAAGTCGAACGAATAATACGTGATATGGATGTCGAATATGTTGAATGAAACTCGATAACTTAGAAATTCTGGAAATGGGTTTCAAAGGAGTTGTCACAGAAGTTCCTTTTGTCGTACCTAACTGAAGAGGTTTAGCGTTAGTGTAAAGTGAAATAAAGGGAACACCTTTACTAACGACTAAGGGTAGGGCTATGCATAGCACGCCACATAATGTCACCTCTATCTAAAACAATGACAAACAAATGTATGGAAATCTTTGGCATAGTCAACCTTTGTGGTTTGACTGACTCTCAAAGCAAGATTAAAATCTTGCTAAAAATGGTTTTCTGTGCAGTCGGTTATATTGTTGCGTGCTGTGTGACGTTATTGTCACGTTCCCGGAACGTGACACTTTTCTGTGAATGCAGGTGTTCATCAATTTATTAGACGTTATCAAGTAAAAAAAAAGTAATGATATCACAGATCTACGATTTTGGTAATTTCCACGCATGAAGCTGTCAATATAAAAAAATATATATATTGCAGGACATTTCACACATCGCCATCTAGCCCCAAGCTAAGTAACTAGACTTGTGTTATGGGTGCTAGACAGCGGATATACTACATAAATACTTTTCTTTTGTAAATATATACTTATAATACATAGAAACAACCAGACCACAGACAAATATCTAAGCATAAATACTTGTCTGAGGCGGGAATCGAACCCGCAACCCTGCGTTTGGCAGTCCGGCATGGTGACCATTGTGCCAACTGGGTCGTCAAATCAATATCACATACTTATCTGTTAAATATTTTAATATTTACGAAAGAGCGGAATCTTGTGACCCAAGCAATATACAATGCTTAAAAGAAATAATCCAGTGAAGAATACATACTGTTCTATTAGGCTACAGATTGAGATGTGTGTCTGTCCATGAGAGCTTACCCAGGTCTTTGGTTTAAACTGACTCTTTAGAGCTCGTTGGGACATTTATTGAGGTCAAATTTCCGGCAAGTTTGTATGTGAAAACGACTTAGTTTGACGAATAGACAACCAGTAAACGTATATAAACAATTCATTCCGCAAACTCCTAACGTGTGACCGGGAAAATTTAAATCAGTTAAGGACCTCTGAGCGTTATAGTAGCTGTTATAATAAACATACAAGTTTACGAATAGCGGTCCCGCAGTTAAGGCTTTGCTCGTAATGGGGCCTTGCGTAATGACAACTACGTATGCTTAAATTGTTAATGCCTGAGTATGTCGTTTGATAAAGTAATTGTTCGGAAAGGGTGTTTAATAGCACTAAAAATATATTATTATTTCCGATACATATTGTATTTTGCGAATTATAAAATGGGAAATGTTAATTTTATTGGTGGGTCGTAAAAAACAGAAAGAAAAACGTAAAAATATTAAATATTCTTTATGACTAACTATATACCTTATTAATCTTCAACTAGGTGAAACATATTCTTGTCCAGCGGGTCTGATTAAAATAGCTACGTTTTTGATACTTCTCATTTTTTTGGATAGATAGATAAAACGTTTTATTGCACACACAAGAAGAAATAAAAAATAAACTATAGAGCTTAAATCTAGACCTGTGTTTTAAAGACATCTTTTACCAAACATAATCTAAAAGGAACTAAATCTTGCCACCAACTCACTAACTAAATCGATTATGGTCCAGTGGTCCTGGGCGTCACTAAAGGTGGACGCAGATTGATACGCGCCGAACGCGTCGAATTTTTGCCGTCCACGGAAAAAGGTACCTTATAATAATAGAGATAAGGTATCTACATTTATATTTCCGATGACGTCATCAGAGTCGTCCGCATCCTCAGTGGCGGCCGACTCTGAAATAAATAAATGTACCTTATCTCAATTATTATAAGGTCCCATAGGTTTTTCCGTGAACGGCAAAAATTCGGCTCGCTCGGCGCGTATCAATGTGCGCGGGGCACCATAAATGTGCGATCAGCAACTAGTAATGAGAGATACTCTCGGGGTAGTCAATAGAATTACTTTTTATTTTTTTATTCTACCCGGTCAGAGAAGGCAAATGCTGAGTGAGCCCATACAGCCATATCGTTACTTTGTCGATTTTTACTGGTCATAGACATTTCAGTATGCCTAGCATGAAGACCAAAACACGATACGATAAAGCGATATAACTACATCAACTCTCAAAATATGATAGATAAAGCCGCCATGTTGAATTTTTATAATAATTTTTATCGCAATTTATAATAAAAATTCAACATGGCGGCTTTATCTATCATATTTTGAGAGTTGATGTAGTTAAATCGCTTTATCGTAGCGTGTTTTGGTCTTCATGCTAGGCAGGGTGAGGCATCTGAAACTAGTCATTAGGGATAGAACCTTCATGAATGACCTATAAAAAAAGTGTCGAATTCACAGTAGTCGTGATAATATAAAGACCGTATTTCACACAATCGCACGTCGAATCTTTATTAGATACTTTCTTTCTACTAAACATATTCCCATCTTAATTCCACATAAGTTTGATTTTAAGAAATGCTATTAAATTTAAGATTACATCGGTTTTATTAGGACGCGTGATAAGCTCGAGAATTTCCTATTGATTATTAAAGTAGATTAG
This sequence comes from Idaea aversata, assembly GCA_907269075.1. Lineage (NCBI taxonomy): Eukaryota > Metazoa > Arthropoda > Insecta > Lepidoptera > Geometridae > Idaea > Idaea aversata. The sequence continues at coordinate 4,761,985 of OU026098.1, read as the reverse complement.
AATTGCTTGTGAACGGATGCTGAGTAGAGGAGACATAATTTTAAAAAGCGTTTGTTTTCTAAAAGGTAATAAAATTAATTAAATTGTATTGTAACTGTTTCTTTCTTATAAATTTAACTTGTAATATGATTTTGTTATGTGAAAAAAGGTCAGTTTGGTTATAAATAGGTGGTTACGTTTATTAATGTTCTGCCTTTCTTTTTTATATAGTGTTCTTTAAAATTTTTATGTATAGGTATGTATTTATGTTTGTCGAACGGATGCAATATTGCAGTTTAAGATTTTATGTGCGGAAGCTCATAAATGGTGTGTAGACTTAATTTTATCTTATACTGTATTGTTCAGTCTGCTTTCCGAAAATAATAAAATAAAATAGTCTTCTATTTATTAGAAGCCATTCTTCGTAACATTAAACTGTTGTTAGTGGTGATGAATAATAGAAACAAAGGACAATGTATTTTACTAACAATTTAAATTATTCATGTGCAAGGTGTATGCGGGCTACCACCTGCGGGGTTATTTAAATACCCTGCTATACAATCGAAAGTCCACCGCCACCGTAACGTTTACAATTTTGTGCAGCACTATTTGAACATTAAATAAATAAATATTGCAGGATATTCCACACATCGTCATCTAGCCTCAAGCTAAGTAACTAGACTTGTGTTATGGGTGCTAGACAACGGGTATACTTACTACTTATATATTTTTCTTTTGAAAATATTATATTCTTAAAATACATAGAAACAACCAGACCACAGACAAATATCTAAGCATAAATATATGTCTGAGGCGGGAATCGAACCCGCAACCCTGTGTTTGGCAGTCCGCCATGGTGACCATTGTGCCAATTGGGTCGTTAACATTATAACAACGTAACCTGTGGATTGAACTCATGTCGGTTGGTGTAGCGGGTGGCAGCTTATACCACTCGGCCAACTAAAGACATAGCTAACATGTCGAAAATAATAATCACACTGAGTAGGTACTTTTAATTGAAGTTATGTTTAATGTAACGTCTATTGGAAGAAGGTCGTAAGTCCAATACTTGTTAATAGTATTATTGTCGCAATAGTGATAGTGGACTTATGACGCATACTGTACATGCGCATACGCTCGTGCTATTGTGCTACTATTGCTACTTATGTTGTACTAGTATCACTTCGCGGTTTCACCCGCGATCCTATTATTAATATTAAGTAGCCGGTCCGAATCGGTTGGCGTCGTCTATTTGTCTATCTGTCAATACCCTTATTTCAGGAACGCGTAGAGATAGCGAGGTAAAATTAATATCAAAAACTACGATGAAGATATATGTGATGTTTTTTTTACTAAATAAGTACTTATTTGGTGAAAAAAAAAACAAGGTTCATAAACAATACGACCAAAAGAGATTTTTAATTTTTATTTAGTTCATTTGCAATTGTTGCAAGGCACAATAAGAAAAAAATCGCCATTTTAAGGACCCAAATTTTCGAAAGATTGCACGCTGTTTCTGTTAGTAGGTATAACGGGTCCTTTCCGTATAGAGTTTCTATGGTTTTTGGTTATCTAAGTGCCGGAACCGCACGTTATTTGACATTCTAACATACTGCAACTTTTTACCTGTAAACTTTTTCTTATGTGCCAGCACCCAATGTTTATAAAAATATGTTTCCAAAAGGACTCCTTGAACAGCTGTTCTGCAGTTCCGATGTTAATTCGAGTCAGCTGTTTGCCATTTGACGGAAGTTAATGGTTCGACCCTTAATTCGAGCCGAAGTTATTTTTACTTATGAACTTAGTAAATTATCTGTATTATGCTAAAATTTTACTGTATTTATTTCGGTAAATTAATTTCGTGGAAATTTTAGGCTTTGCGAATGGTTTCTTTGATTTTCTTCGATGTTTCGAAACGATTTGCGTGTTGGAACTTTTAATATGTTGAGGCGGATTTAATTCTTGCCGTAGGGCTAATTTTTGTGCCAATTGCAGATTTTAGGAAAATAGATACTTAAACACATTTATTGAAAACTTATCATACGTAGTAAACCTCTAAAAACCTATACTTACAAGAAAAACAATAAAAAATAACACATACCTGAACCACCTGAACTAGGGAAGTCTTATGTGTCAGGTGAAAATAGACATATTTACTTACATAATCAGTAAACCTACATAAAAACATACAAAGATAGACGCGAAAAACGTAAGCCTTTCCATGCAGTTGGTTAAAAATATCCGCAACGACTGAGAACTTCTTCCTTTTTTTTTTTTTTTTTTTTTTTTTTTTTTTTTTTTTTTTTTTTTTTTTTTTTTTTTTTGATAAAAATAAATAACCTAAGTAGGTAATTAGGATACTAAAAAGTAAAAACTATGTTATTTTATTTTAATTTTCCATAAATGTATTTATTAAAAATTATTTGATTACCTACTTACTTATGAAGGACAAAATCACATATGTAGGTAGAAGTGCTTATACTTATTTAAAAATTCCATTCAGTAGTACATTATTCTTGGACTATTTTCTATTCTGTTCTGCCTCTAAAGTAAAGCTTGTACTTTACTTTAGAGGCCAGTTCACGATAGAGCCAAGAAAAAACACCAAATGTGATGTCCGCGTAGCTTTCTAATGTTGTAGATTTTGGAATGACTTCAAATCTCACTTTTATAAACGAACCTATTACAAAGAAGTTACAAAGAATTCTTATTAAAGTGTACAATCGCGAACACAAAGCTTTATTCTATCGATAACCAGAAACTGACCGTGCGTATGTGCATTTTCAATAAAATTGCATAACTGCCAAACCGAAATATTTCCCATCCAGGTAGATAATAATACCAATTGTCAATGACACTTTATTTTTAAAGCCAGAAGGTTGAATTTGCAATATATTTTAAGCGATTGTTTGTAGGTTCGCAGAGTTTGCAGACAACAGTTGATTGACGCAGCGCACCCATTGTCGGTAACATTCACATGAACTTCTCGAAACTTATTCTTTTGTAAACGTATGAAGAATGTTAATGCTTCCGTTTGAACTTGAATTTTATAGTTTCGTAACCGTCATTTTAAGTAGACTACTTAGTTTGTTCGTAGGTACTGGGTACCCATATTTAGGGTTTCGTTCAGGATATTATACGGGCCGTCATCGTATTCGACTATTGCGCCCCGTAATAAATAAATATAAATATTGCAGGACATTCCACACATCGCCATCTAGCCCCAAGCTAAGTAACTAGACTTGTGTTTTGGGTGCTAGACAACGGATATACTACTTAAATACTTTTCTTTTGTAAATAAGTATATACTTATAATACATAGAAACAACCAGACCACAGACAAATATCTAAGCATAAATACTTGTCTGAAGCGGGTTTTGTGACTTAATAAAACTTTAAAAAATTAATGAATTAAAAAATGTTGTGATTTTTTTAACAACTCACACATTACATGAAATATTATTGTGGCTCCATTGCGGCATTGATCAATTCAAAACATTGACTTTGTTAAGTCAAAGGAGCCATGGCTTTTTTGGCCTGAGTACTCGTTGCTTGATCGTGTCTTGGGCATAAATGTAAAACAAAATATTCCTACCAAGTACTAAATAAATAAAATCATTAAGTTACCCATACACGCACAGTGTCTAGTTCGATTCATATGTAAGTGGTTAAGAATAACCATAAACCAATCTGCTTAATAGCTTAACTTGACACTTGTAAACGGTTTTTAAGAACTAATACCCGCAGAGTTACAAACTTTATAATCGGCAGACAGTATCAGTGTATTAATAATTATAAAAATATGTAACTTTCAATATAGGCTTAAAAAAATTACTAGTAGGTACTAGATGACTCGAAACTGAAACAAAAGACTATCGATATACCTACCTCTAGTAGAGAAGCCAAGTTGATAAATTTTAATTTCCGTAGGACTGTTACGTATTATGTATTATACATATAAACCTTCCTCTTGAATCACTCTATCTAATTAAAAAAACCGCATCAAAATCCGTTGCGTAGTTTTAAAGATTTAAGCATACATAGGGATATAGGGACCGATAAAGCGACTTTGTTTTATACTATGTAGTGAAGTATAGATAGAAACGCCGAAAGAAAGTCCGTTGTCTGCAGCATCTATTACAACAATAGCCACGTAAAGTTATAGGTAAACTGTGGAAACTTGTTTATGCTAATTCGTTTGGAACAAAAACCATAATCTTTTTTAAAAATACGACAGTAAATTAATGTGATTTGAATGATATTAAAATATTAATTTGACATGTGAAAGACTTATAATATATTAGCTGCACTCCGCGATTTCACCTGCGTAGCTCCCAATTCCGTGGGAATATCGGGATAAATTAAGATGTAAGCTATCCTATCTTTCAAGTTGGATCAAACTGCACACGGTGTGCAAATTTGATTAAAATCGGTTAAAAAAGTAGTTTAAGAGTCCATCGCGCACAAACAACGTGACACGTAATTTATATATATGAGATTATTTTACTATAATTAAACCGGATAACAGTTTTGTCTCAAAATGTTGTACTTACTTACTAGTATAAAGTCGCTCAGTCTAGTGTGCCTTTTTGCTCTGCACAGAAAAAAAACAACGACAAAGTATAAAAATATTCTAATGCATATCTATTTTTCAATCTCTCTGGTCAATAATTTTAAAATTGAACAAAAAGTACTTACTGCAGTCATAACAGGATAGTCACAACACAAATAAAAACTGGAAAATCTACTATTTATCCGCCATTGCCTTAGGATTTGGTAAAAAAACCTTTATAAAAAGATTCCCACGTTACCAATTAAGCTGGTCAATGCTTACATTTCTTATTTTACGATCTTGATATTGCAGACTTAATTATGTTAAAAATAATCTATGTTTTATGATTAATTTAATCTCATACAAAAATAAAAAAATAAAAATTAAACATTAGACGAGCTCTGTGGCGGGTTAAACCTGCATTTTAATATTTGAGGAGGCTCACAGCTAAGCGACGCTCACTGACCGTATACGGTCGTGCGGGTTAAGCGACGCCTGGCGCGGTCATTACTTCGATGGGTGGCCAATTATTAGTGTGTGTTTTCATGAGCCCCTCCGTGCTTCGGAAGGCACATTAAACCGTTGGTCCCGGTTGCTACCTCTAGTAGCAGTCGTTAGGTAAAAGTTAGAGGCCTTAAGGCGATCTGAAAACAATAGGTGAGCCACACCATTATACGAGAAGAAGTATACATTATTAAGTAAATATTTACAAAGGAAAAGTGTACAAGTACTTAATCTATCAGTTATTTGGCTACCTAAAAACTGGACTGGTCTGTTATATGTTTCTCACTAGCGACCCGCTCCGGCTTCGCACGGCTATATTATGCATGTATTATACATAATAAACCTTCCTCTTGAATCACTCTATCTATTAAAAAAACGCTTCAAAATCCGTTGGGTAGTTTTAAAGATTTAAGCATACATAGGGATATAGGGACATAGAAAGCGACTTTGTTTTATACTAAGTATGATGATGTAGTGATATGACAATACTAAAGGTTCACTATTATAAAGATAATAATAGATCTCTGTATATTTTCTTAATATAAAAGCTAAAGGATAATACCCTGACATTTGTGCGTTAACTCCCTATCATGTCAGCCACCAGGTGCATTCAGCAGAAGGCACGTGCTTACGGCATCTGCCTCACAAAAAGTACATACCAATTATTTATCTTTATAACGTTCGAACTTTATACATCTGTTCTATTCTCGGGTGCCATCATCTGCCCTTTTATGTGTTTAATTTTATACTTTACGTTATGTTGTTAAAGGTTAAATTGCGTTGTTAAAGTGTTCATGTGGAATTTTGCAGAGGTGTTTCTGTCTAGTCGTAAAAGGTTATACTTAGAAGGGGTTTTTGCATGTTGACATTTAACGTTTACTACTAGTTTTAGATGAGACAAAGCTATGTCGCATAGGCAAACAGTTTGATGTGTACGTCAAAGTGAGAGATTTCTTTTATTTTTGAAGTGAAAACTTCTTTAGCGGCGTTGAGCACTTTTTCTGTAATGGGTATAAAATCTTAAACTCGCGTCAGGACACGTGACCTGATCGAAAAAGCGTAAGACGGATGGAGAGTAGACAGCTATCCCCTCTCTACGGCGGGCGCGGCGAAAATGTATGCCTGGGCCTACTGTTTTTAATTTGGCTGTGAGTATGGTATTTTTTAACGGACGACTATTGACGGACGACAAATGTCGGACGACTATTTGTCGGGCGACTATTGACGGACGACAAATGTCGGACGACTATTTGTTGGACGACAAATGTCGGACGACTATTTGTCGTCCGACTATTTTTTATTTATTTATTTATAACTCCCGATCCCGTGGAAATATCGGGGTAAAAAATAAATACTTAAATATTTCTAAAGTTCACATTTTCAATTTCTGTTGTTAATTTTAACTAAGTATCGAAAGGAAAAGAATGAGATCTGCTACTTCATTCGGGATCAATAAATTAGGCAATCCTAAGGGTATCGTTTACTTATTCAGCTATGTATTTCGCCTTGAATTGATGCCGTTTTCGTGTTTTGTTTGTTTATTTTTGTTTAGTAAACCATTTAAATATTACCTTTGAACTGTGAACGTTTGGGCCTCTTACAGAAATCTAAAAATACAAAGTACAAATATGTATTAGTAAATAAATAATAATATTACAGCGCATTACACACGGCGCTATCTAACCCTAAGTTAAGCTGTAAGACTTGTGGTAAGGTGACTATACCACTAATATTATACCTACTTTTCTTTTGTATCATACAACATAAACACCCAGACCAAAACAAATAACCTTACTGTACACAAATATTAAAATGATCGCAACCTTCTGCGTCGCAGGCGGTTTTTCTCTCACCGCGCCCCAGAATTCAAAGATTACGTACCTTTTTTATAACTGATAGGTCAGCATTTCAGCAGTATCACACCTGCTTGATGGTAAATTTTGCGAAGATGCGGGCTAAGAAAGGGCTAAGATGTAGCCATGTAGCACGCTTTCCTAGAAGATACCTGTTCACTCGCAACGTAAAGATCCTTAAATTGTACACTCACGTCAGAAAAGACGGAAGCAGCCAACTGATTCCATTCCCTTGCTGTACGAATAAAGAATGACAAATTTAAAAAAAATTGCAGGACATTCCACACATCGCGTCGTCATCTAGCCCCAAGCAAAGTAACTAGACTTGTGTTATGGATGCTAGACAACGGATACACTTACTTATACTTTTCTTTTTTAAATATATACTTACTTAGAATACATAGAAATAACCAGGCCGCAGACAAAAATCTAAGCATAAATACAAGTCTGAGGCGGGATTCGAACCCGCAACCCTGTGTTTAGCAGTCTGCATGGTGACCATTGCGCCAACTGGGTCATCAGACGCTGCGCTTAGTGCTTAGTATGTGTAATCTCAATGTTACCATAATTTTCTTATTGTTACAGGACTGCCACGGTCTAGAATCAGAGAACAGGGTGGTGTCAGACGATGTACAGAACTACGAGCTGATCTCCGGCTACCAGAACCACACGCACACCACCGTCGAATTCAGGAGGCAGTTGGACACATGTGATAAGGAAGACCGGGTTATTGGCGTGAGTATAACTTGAGGGTACGAATCCTCGATATTTACTTCCTGCGCCGTTACATCTCTTCGTGGGTTTCGGTCTCCTCCATGATCTTCCCAGGTGTGTGTATTACTGATTCTTCATTTTAGTTTATCACTCGCAAGGGAAGCTTACATAAGATTTGCCGCAGGTATTCCTCAAATGCCCTGGGATGCCCTGCCCATCCCAAAAGCTCTACCTTGTAAATTCAGAATCAGAAGACGATATATTCGTTGGCGTTGCAACTCTTTTTGGATCTTGGCGTCTTCCATGATCTTCTTTCATTCTAGTTTATCATTAGTATTTCGCAAAGCTTCTTCATTTGACACAGGTCTTCCTTCACCTTCTAGCGCTTTTCCATTTGCTGCAGGTCTTTCTCCACACAGTCCTTCCAGCGCTTCTTAGATCAGCCCCTTGCACGTTTATGTTAGGGAGTCCTATAAGAGATGATCTTAACTGATATACCTTCATCCATCTTCTCCAGGCTCAAGATGCTCTGCCCATCTCCACAGCTGTAACTTGCAATATCTTAAGATATTTTCGGCGCTGATAAGAGCATCCCGTGGCATATGTGACGCAAAAAAATAACTTTAATTTACCTTATTTCAGGCGGATACAACACAAATACTCTGGGCGTTAGGTCCACCAGGGTCGGATGGAGAGCTTCCCAAGCATGTCAAGAGTGGTTCGAGACCGTTGCGGCTTCTTCAGCCGGTCGCCAAACCTGATACGATACCATTGAAGCAATGGGATGTGAAATTGATCAATGTAAGTTACATTAAATTGAATTTCAGTATTTTAGTTAGTCAAAATCCTTCTTGTATGATTTCTTTACGAAGTATGTAATGATATATTTGCCAATCATGGTAAGATAGTCTTGGCGTCATCATATCGTATAGGTTTGCAAAGAAATTCACGTTCTGCAGGTCTCTATGATCAAGTAAGTTGAGCAATATATTCGTTGAGCCATAGAGCATAAAATGTTCAGTAATACAAACTATGTCCTACTGCTCAACTAGTTCAGCAATGGGGAAGTTGTGCTATTTAAATAAATAAATATTGCAGGACATTCCGCATATCGCCATCTAGCCCCAAGCTAAGTAACTAGACTTGTGTTATGGGTGCTAGATAACGGATATACTTACTACTTATATAATTTTCTTTTGTAAATATATACTTATAGTACATAGAAAGAAACAACTAGACCACAGACAAATATCTAAGCATAAATACTTGTGTGAGGCAGGAATCGTACCCGCAACCCTGTATTTGGCAGTCCGGCATAGTGACAATTGTGCCAATTGGGTCGTTTTTGCACATGCAAAAAATTCCATAAAGACCAGTCCCAAAAGTCCCCGGTCTACCAAAACACTAACAAATAACAACTTTTCAGCTCACGATCCCCTCAACAATGGCAACTCAATTCTGGTGCAAAATCTTCAAAACACCAGACTTACCATCGAAACACCATATTGTTGGCTACGAACCAATTATCGACAGCTGGGCTTTGAAAAACGGTCCTCAAGTGATGAAGACATCAGATTCTCCCGTTCACCATCTGGTCTTGTATGAATGTGTCGTTGATGATGATAAGCATTTGTGGGATGCGTGGGCGCAGAATGAAGGCTCTTATGGACCTAATAGGCCTAGTAGTTGGGCTACTTGTGCTACACCTATTGCGGCTTGGGCTATGGGATCTAAAGGTAAGGTTTAAATAACTGACATATTTTTCATCTTTTGTTTCATCAATGAATGGCTTCGCACGACTTGTACATATGGCCAGTGTCAAGTTAAAATATCTGGACCAAGTAGTTCAAATTAAGCCACTATTGTATGAAGCATAATTATATGGTATGAGGATATATTGGCTCAGTCGCCACTGGACAGATTCGCAATTGGACAGATAGCAACTGGACAGATAATAGTCTGATAACGGGGTACTAACAATGCTTTTTTTGTTATTATTGAAGCTCGATATTTTCCTATAGTATTTTTCCGTGAAAATGGTATTTGAAAAAACATCGAAATATCGTGCTCCAAAAAATAAACACAAATAATCTTTGCAAATATTTTGAATAACCTTAATAACTCTATGTTTTTTCACGATCACAAAAAACTAAATAGATACTTTCAAAACTTTGATCGAGACAAATCTACCATTTCGTCTTTACATGCAAATTCACCTACATTTTCCATCACACTTTAAATTAAAGAACAAGTAATTAAAGATTAAAATCATCTTAAAACTTAAGACGTAATTGATAACATACGACAATTTAACAAAGGAAATTGAACTCTAAAGTTTAGTAATATAAGGTTGATATTCTATTAAGTTTCTATTATTAATTTCAGGTGAATTTCTCCCGGATAATGTTGGAATACCGCTCGGCGAGAAAGGAGGTGTTACATACTACATGCTTGAAGTTCATTATGATAACCAGGCTTTACATAAAGGTGGGTTTACCATAAGGGTGAGTAGGTACATAGGTATTACTAAGTATTACTAGGTAATGTACAGTCGGAATACCAACTAGCTGAACCCCACGTGACCCAGACGCACTTCAGGTTGTAAAGTAATTTAATTTTTTTACCTACTACTAACTAATATTATAAATGTGAAACTTTGTGTGTGGGTGTCTATGTATGTTTGTTACTCCTTCACGCAAAAACTAATGGATCGATTACGATGAAACTTGGTATCTAAATAGCTGGAGACCTGGATTAACACATAGGCTACTTTTTATCCCGATATTCCCACGAGATCGGGACTTACGCAGGTGAAACCGCGGGGCTTAGCTAGTATCTAATATTATAAATGTGAATGTTTGTGTGTGTGTGTGTGTTGTCGCTATGCTACAGTCGGTTGTGGGAACTGGGTAATAAATTAAAAGCAACCGATAACATAGGGAACATAAATTTAATTAGACTAAGGTGAAGCTATACAAATCTAGAATGTTTAAGGTTAATTAAGAATGAAGTAGGTTTAAGTAAGATCCTAGTTTGTGTTAAATTAAGTAAGTTAAATTGAAATTAAGTTAAATGAGTGACGTTAAACTAAGTTTGAGAAAAGGTGAAGTTAAGCGTTAAGTTAAGAGTACATGGACTGTTCCCATAGATTTGGGTCGCGTTCTAGAGGGAGATCGAGCCGACTGGTATCAGGTTATCGAGAGTCGAAATGAAGTTCACTGTCGCTACAACTACCAGTCTCTAGCATCACAGGTGTTATGTGAACTCATCTTAGGCTGAGCGGTTCCGGTACGTCCTGCTGGTGTGGGGTCGAGTCTGCATTCGCCTCAAGGGGCTGGTCTGCGAGTATAGGTCCTGAACCTCCATGGGTATCTCGGGTACAATCTCAGACCAGACATCTGTGTTATTCCTTCTCTCTCTAGCGGAGTAGATACCGGGAGTAAGGTTCGAACCGGTGCCAGGTTCCCTGAAATAGTCCAGTAAATTGTGTCAGCAAGGTCCGGCCTTGCCATACTATATAGACTGTCAACCGCTCGATGCTGGGTTCCCTACAACTAAGTGCAAGAAACCTCGGTTGACAGTGTACATAGTTTAATTATGCAGGTTATAACAATAAGCGTCTTAAAGAAGAGATTATATTTAGTTATTTAAGATTATATTTAGTTAATTATATATTTAAAACACTCACCTAGATAGGGCTTGTATGATTCTTGATTTTAAAATTAAATATGCGTCGTAACCAGTGGCCATTCAGCAAAGAAAGGGCAGCTATCCTACATTCCTTGAGTAACGGGACTCGTACTGTTTTACCAATAGCTGCGTCGGTAAGAGTCGGTTTCAATGTTGATATTAACAACAGAATAAAGATGTTATGTATCCTACAGGCTTTAGGTGATCTAGCTGTTACTGAAACGAGCCGAATATTTATGTATTAATAATATTTTATTTAAGTAAATGTGAGCAGAAGAAATAGCTGTTGTTCAAAGAGAATTTAAATACTACTGTTGTTAATAGCGACATCTGACGGCGAACGCCGGTAGTTAATCGAACGAACTCGAAGACAACGCAGCTTAAAGTAATAAGAGCAGTAGGTACTAGTATTACGCCTTGGCGTCAGGTGGAGCTAGTTGTATTTTAAATCGACTACTTTTATAATAGTTTTTGTAAATAAAAGAATATTGTTTTTTACTGTATAGATTTATATTGATTAATAGTAAGTACGAGAATTCGTACATGTAACGCTACGTTACATAACCCGCCTCTCCAGGGAAAGATTTTTGCCTGTGCAAAAATCTTTATGGAACTCGAATATAACAGCTCACACTATCAGTCATCATCACACATACTCGTCAGTCTATCCATCCATACGTCAGTCTATCAAACATTTGCAATCACTCTCTTTCATTCAGTCATCTTTCATAGTTGTCGTTGTCAAAAATTTGATTTTGACAACTCCCAGTGACATAAGAAAGGTCAACAAACTGTCAGATAAGTTGTTTGACCAAAGCTGTATACTATTCTGAATGTTATTAGGTTTATTTGGGTTAAGTACGAGTGTTAAAATAAGATATTTTTACCAATGAACCTGCGAGAGCGAGGGAACTGGGCCAATAAACTAAGTGTTCGCTAAGTTCTCGTCGTAGCAACAAAACAGAGCTATGTTCTATTACTAGTTCGGCGGAGCTCCGAAACATTAGTATTAACAACAAAATGTTCAAGGGATATTTTATTGTCAATTGAATACCTGCCCATGCAGTTCCGAGGAAACAAGACACCTAAGAGAGCGTCCTGTATAATAAGGGGTAGTTACGTAGGTTATTACCAACAAAGGGCTAAGAGAATCTTTGTTGATAAATCTTTAGATCTGCCTACTAAGTTTTAAGGGGAATAGTCAAGCGTTCAAGGGATGCTTTGCTATTCTAAGAAGAGTGGTTCATTAGTAAAAAAAAAAATTATTAGTTTATCAGTTATAAGTGAGTTTAAGTTTAGTAACGCTACATCTTAAGGAAAAGGCCCTAAAATGTGGTTATTATAAGTAAGTATGCATTCTATTGAATGCCTAGTTGTTTATATTTAGGTTCAAGTTAAAGGGAATGCCTAACTTTGAACATTTAAGTTTTTTAGGTTTTTTTGAGTGGTCTAGATTCTAGTATTTTAGTTTATTTTAGTTTAAAGTATTTAAGTTTCATTAGAGTAAAAGGCTAGTTTTGAATTTTTAAGTATTTAGTTGAGTGTCTAGTTGGAAATATTTAGTTTTTAAGTCGAGCCCACGTAATCGGTAGAAGTTGAGTTTTGGAAGGTCTACGTGCCTCGCGTTCCATGTCCGACTTCTAGCAAGTTTAGGTATTAGATAAAGAATATGTTAGTAAAGAAGTTTATTAGTAAGATGTTGAGGGTTATCAAGGGTAGGTTGGGAGGGGGATGAGGGTTGGGTTTAGGTGTTAGTTAAGATCTTAGGTCTAGGTATACATCTTAGAGCTATGTTAGTGTACAAGGTTTAGCGACTAACCATCACCGAGGTACGCACGTGCTAACTGCACAGAGACTGGTAGGGTAGGGTGTGAGACATGAGAACATAGGGTTAAGTATAAGTTTTTGAATCAAGTTAATAAGGGGCGTTAATATTTCGACTCCTGGAGAACCTGATACCAGCTAAGAACCACGTAAGAGGGCGCCAATATGACACCTGTAGGGAAACCTAAGGGACCTAGTACCTTCTAAGAACCACGATAAGGGGCGCCAATATGTCGCTATGCTACAGTCGGTTGTGGGAACTGGGTAATAAATTAAAAGCAACCGATAACATAGGGAACATAAATTTAATTAGACTAAGGTGAAGCTATACAAATCTAGAATGTTTAAGGTTAATTAAGAATGAAGTAGGTTTAAGTAAGATCCTAGTTTGTGTTAAATTAAGTAAGTTAAATTGAAATTAAGTTAAATGAGTGACGTTAAACTAAGTTTGAGAAAAGGTGAAGTTAAGCGTTAAGTTAAGAGTACATGGACTGTTCCCATAGATTTGGGTCGCGTTCTAGAGGGAGATCGAGCCGACTGGTATCAGGTTATCGAGAGTCGAAATGAAGTTCACTGTCGCTACAACTACCAGTCTCTAGCATCACAGGTGTTATGTGAACTCATCTTAGGCTGAGCGGTTCCGGTACGTCCTGCTGGTGTGGGGTCGAGTCTGCATTCGCCTCAAGGGGCTGGTCTGCGAGTATAGGTCCTGAACCTCCATGGGTATCTCGGGTACAATCTCAGACCAGACATCTGTGTTATTCCTTCTCTCTCTAGCGGAGTAGATACCGGGAGTAAGGTTCGAACCGGTGCCAGGTTCCCTGAAATAGTCCAGTAAATTGTGTCAGCAAGGTCCGGCCTTGCCATACTATATAGACTGTCAACCGCTCGATGCTGGGTTCCCTACAACTAAGTGCAAGAAACCTCGGTTGACAGTGTACATAGTTTAATTATGCAGGTTATAACAATAAGCGTCTTAAAGAAGAGATTATATTTAGTTATTTAAGGTAAAGATAGAACTAAGCATTACAAGAGGAAAGTTTCTCTGAAGTAACCCGTAGCAGGGTTTTGTTTTATTAAATTTCTACTAGAAACTAATTATTAGGTTAAGATAAGAATAACAAGGAATCAGTCCTTGTTTATGTGCCCTAAGAGAGACAACATACATAGGGGCGGTGACACAACAGACATGTGCCACGCCAGCAAGTACTGAGGGATAACCTTCAGATATTTAAGAATAAAAATAAGCAGCGTTGCTATATATCAGTATATTAAGTTTAAATAATATTAAGAGGTATTACCTAAACGATAGTTGGTTTTCGGGCCTTGCAAGAAGTCCGAGCACGAGACACGCGGTGCGTCTACCAAGCATTTGGTAAAAGGCCGAAAACGATAATAAATTATATATTTAAAACACTCACCTAGATAGGGCTTGTAATAACAGATACGAATAAATTATATTAAGGGCGGCCACGCTAATATTATATTTTAAAATTAAATATGCGTCGTAACCAGTGGCCATTCAGCAAAGAAAGGGCAGCTATCCTACATTCCTTGAGTAACGGGACTCGTACTGTTTTACCAATAGCTGCGTCGGTAAGAGTCGGTTTCAATGTTGATATTAACAACAGAATAAAGATGTTATGTATCCTACAGGCTTTAGGTGATCTAGCTGTTACTGAAACGAGCCGAATATTTATGTATTAATAATATTTTATTTAAGTAAATGTGAGCAGAAGAAATAGCTGTTGTTCAAAGAGAATTTAAATACTACTGTTGTTAATAGCGACATCTGACGGCGAACGCCGGTAGTTAATCGAACGAACTCGAAGACAACGCAGCTTAAAGTAATAAGAGCAGTAGGTACTAGTATTACGCCTTGGCGTCAGGTGGAGCTAGTTGTATTTTAAATCGACTACTTTTATAATAGTTTTTGTAAATAAAAGAATATTGTTTTTTACTGTATAGATTTATATTGATTAATAGTAAGTACGAGAATTCGTACATGTAACGCTACGTTACAGTGTATGTTTGTTACTCCTTCACGCAAAAACTACTGGACTGATTTCGATGAAACTCGGTGTCAACATAGCTGGAGACCTGGATTAACACATAGGCTACTTTTATCCCGGTATTCCCACGGGATCGGGCGGATACTAGCTGCGCCCCGTGGTGAAACCACGGGGCGCAGCTAGTACATTATAATACAGAATATACAATACAAAATACAATAATGAAAAAATAGGTAAATACTACATTTTACGTGCGAGTGTGTGCGAGTGAGCTCTGGGTCACGTGGGGTTCAGCAAATTGGTATTCCGATTGTACCAGTAGCGAAGGGTGAAATTTATTTGAAAGTAACCCGATGAAACACCAATAGATAAAAACTAGGTCGTTTGGCACGGGAATGAAGCTATTCTTAAAAAAATTAACTATTAAATATCAGGGAAACTCTCTAAATAGAAGAAAATTCGAACATCAGCTGCGTCATGAACATGCATGATATACAGGGTGAATTTTTTACATGGGCCTTCAGGGCTATATCCTAAATTTATACTATGTAGTGATTATAAGTTTTAAGTTTAAGTTACGTTTTACGCTATCGCGTTATGTTGATTTTGCAAAAAAATAATATCGTATATTTATAACAATCGATAGTGTTGTTGATAGAGATCAATTCCTGGAAACAAACACAATACGGAAATTTAAAGGAAAAAGCTTAATATTGTAGTTTTCTGCAATGTTCACCTATCTGTCTCTGGCAGGTAGGTACATTCAGGCAACATAAGTGCAAAACCTACGGTTGAGCCCCAAACTGGTATTATTAGAATATTTTCAACTCAAGCAATGTTAGGTCCTGCTTAAGATGAAGGGCAACTCATTAATTTATTAGACAAACCATAATAGTATGACAACATTTAAAATTAAATAAAATTAATTTAAGAACTCTACAGTGGGTCTGCAATTATGTAGCCCTTATATCATAATTTAACTGTGAGTAAAATACGAGGTAAAATCGGGGAACAGAAAAAATTAAATATTCCGACGAACCTCCTCCTTTTTAATGTCGGTTTAAAAAAAACCATAGCCCCATCTGTGGCGCGATTAAGAAAAAAAAAAAAAACAGCGCACTCCGGGAGTGCAGGCAGAAGTGAAAACAATAAACTTGTTATTTCTCATAGAATATTTCTTGAAACGATCTGCTACTGCCATCTATTAGCACTCACTTAAACAAATATAGTTTATTTTTTATTCGCTAGTTTTTTTTTTTTCTTTAATCTTCCTATCTGCGGTCGGTCGAGAGACCATAAGCTGATGTTGTGAGAGTCGATGTATTCGCTAGATGGCAGTAAAAATTTTTAAATCAGCGCCATCTACAGTCGAATAGCGGTCTTTCTAGAAACTAAGTTTCTCAATTTGTGTAATAGATGGCAGTATAAGTTAAACAAAAAGACTAACACAAATAAAATCTCATCTGTCGCGTCAAAATCTGTCGCGAGATCGGTTGAAAATGCTCACCCACAAAAGTGCCCAACGCGCCATAAGAAGTTTTCACTTCAAAAATCCGTTTGGACATTTCCAGAGCGGTAGAATCCTTGTTGACCGAACGAGCGAAGCGAGAGAGGTCTAGTGGCGAGACGGTCGGTCGGTTGTACCTATGTATCTATGTATCTATATATCTATGTATCTATGTATCTATGTATCTATGTATGTTTGTTCGACGATAACTGGAGTACCGTTGCTCTGATCTTAATGACTTTTGGTATACGGGTAGTTGAGGTCCATAGAATTTTTAAGTTCGAACATGAGAGGGATCGGTTAGGGGGCTTCGATGATAGGGGGTGCAGTAGGGGATCTACCTATATGACAGGCGAACTATATGGCAAATATACCCAAGTGGGGTATCAAATGAAAGGGCGTAACTTCGGTGACAATAATATGGTACCATGGAAATGATCTGATGATGGAGCTGGAAGAAATCCACAGGAATGTATCGTCTCAGCGGTCATTTTTATATCAAACTCATTTGTATCAAAAAGGAAAAAACGCTTTGACCTTCATGATTAAAAAATGACAATGTCAAAAATCAAAATGACATGTTTTCTTTCTGTCATTGTCGTAAAAAATATGATTTCCAGATAATTTCAAAACCATTACATATTAATTAGCTTTGATATTATGATTAAAATTGATAAAAAAAGGTTCCTATCTATATAATAATACGGTCATCCTAAATAAAATTCAAATAATTCGTAAAAGCTTAGAGTGCAAAGTCATGCACTCTTGTGTTCGTTCTCGATGGTCTTCGAAGGATCAGTAGCTGCTTGAACCAGCTATTGATCAGCTAAACAGAAGCCGAAGCGAAAATTGGACAATCCTTCTATAGTTGACGTCGTCTGGGCCACTCAGGATGTACCTACCTACGTTCGTCAGACCTCTCTTTTTGTTTCATATTCATAATTATTCATTTATTTCATAATCAAGGGTTGGTTTGGTTAATAATTGTGGTGAATAATATTAAATAGTATTGCTAGCTGATCTAGAGATTCTAATTAAAAAAACTGGTGACTAATCTTTTTATTATTTTTATTTAATAATAGGTTAGGACTTATTATAGGACATATAGGTCCACCAATAATATAGGTCTCAAACTTCTCTAATATATTTGTATCGAGGGAGAAGCCTCTCTCCTCTTTACCTCTTTCGTTAGATTAAGATGAGTACATACTTACTACATAGGTACTAAAAATTTTAGTTTTAAGTCTGATGATAAAGACCCGATGAGAAAGGTGACAATAAGAACTTAACGATCTTGAGAAGTCTAAGATAGTCATATCCATGTTTGTACTCGTTCAAAGCACCTTGATAAGTAGGTATTCTTCTGCTATAGCTTGTGAAGAATCAGCTGACATCTGGGATCTGGTGATAGAGGTGGAAGAAGGCACTCAACTTCAAAGAAATATGAACTCATCTTCTAGACAAGATAAGTCTACCGTTAATGTTCGTTAAAGTTGTCTTGATAAGGAGGCACTCTAGGCACATGAGTGTGCTCTAGGTGTTAAACAAGCAACTGATATCTGGGGTTTGGTAATATAGCCGAGTAATATATAGAAAGCTATATGAACTCATCTCTAGATAAGTTAGGTCTATCGTGTTCACTTGATGAGTAGGTAGGTACTCTAGCTACTGACGATATGGTGGAATATAGAAGGAAGAAGGCTATAGGAGTTTTTAATCACACACGATTTACTTTCATTGTAGGTACTTATTCTCTCGAGTATCAATAAAACGCGAAATAAATAAATACGTGATTGAGACCAAGAAAATTAGGCTATGGAACTCATTTTCTAGACAAGATACCTAGTCTTGTTCTGTATTCTGAGCCTATGCCTAACGCGTTTGGATTCGTTAAAAGTATAATAGAGTCAGCGATGTCCAGTGTCTGATGATAGTGATACTAGGCACCTATCATTTAAACAAGATAGACCGAAGTATTTGAAGTATTTCGCCGTTATATCATACTTTACGCTGAAAAGTAAAAATTGGTACAAAAAACTCGTGAGGTCTCAGTTCGGGGCGAACTACTAGTAACTATAAATCTCATTTTGTTTTACAGTGCTAGACAGTTCAGGCATCAGGCTACACTACACACCTTCATTGCGACAACACGATGCGGCGCTCCTCGGTGCTGGTATAGGAGTATCGGCGTTACATGTGATACCGCCCAAACAGAGGCAGTTCAAGACTGTTGGCATTTGCAGCTCTGAATGTACTGAACAGGTTAGTCTAATGGCACATACATGATGACCCAGCACTGGACCAGCAAGATGGCCATGCGATGGTTGACCAGCACGATGGCCACGTTCAGCCATCGTTGCCCACTTCCTTTGGTGTGTGACCGAAAAACCGATACCGTGGCCATCTGATCCCACGAACATAAGCCATCGGACACCCATCATGTAGAGGAGCCTTTTGGCCCCCGTATACTGAAATGAATAAAGAATTTCTGATTTTGAACCGCCCATAAAAATAGCGTACGTGCATTTAAGTAAGACGCCATATGTTCCAAATCTAATGAACCTATAAACTTTTGAAAATGCTTCACACACAGATGGCGCTGTAATAAAGAATTTGAATTGGATTTTTCTCATTTTATTAAAATTAATACTTCACCTTTAAATTTTTTTTAACACGAGCTGAACATTATTTGTGCTTAAAATAGTGTAAACTGTAGAAATAGTGATAGCGCTATCGAGAAATAAGGGTTTTTGTGTGCCATTTTTGTTCATGATATTATTATCGTGATACTTTTAAACCAATCATAGCTTCCACGATTGGCTATGTAGTCCAATTTTCCACCGCTAAACCCTCAATTATGGTCTGAGGGATCTAAAGGACACAGTGATTAGTCAATTATTATTTTCAAAGAAAGTAGAAATCAATACAACCCCAATGTTTCTTCTTACAGACGATGCCGAAAGAAGGAATCACAATAGTTTCAGTACTTCTCCACGCACACGGAACAGCAAGAAAAATATCTCTGAAGCATGTTCGAGGAAATCGAGAATTGCAAACTATTTCAGAGGTAAGTTAAACTACCGCCATCTTGCGGCAGTATGCCAAATTAATTTCAAATTTGTAGACCCGTCTAAAAACATTTTTTGCACTTAACTGTCAAAGTTGCAAACAGAGCCATCTACGAAAATTTGCGTGTACTAAACCATCAAAGTTAAAAACACCGCCATCTATGAAATTTTGCATGTACTAATATTTTGAAGCGTTTAGTACTGTCATCTACCGGAAATAGTGAAAACTTATTCGCGAAGTTTGGTTCATTGAAGTTTACGGAACTAGTAGTTTGGTATATTCATAATAGATGGCGTTATTTGGAAATTTGTAAGATGTTTCCTTTCCATAATAGATGGGCGCTATTATCAATTATTAACAATGTTTTTTTTTTTTTTAGGAAAATTCTTATGATTCGCGGTACCAACAATCTCGAGTTGTTCCTGGAGGCAGAAAGTTCCTAAAAGGAGACACTTTGCTCACAGAATGTACTTACGATAGTACGTCGCGCAAAGAACTGATCTTAGGTGGTTATTCGGATTCACAGGTAAAATAGTTTAGTTAAGTATTTATCAGTTGCCTGGCGTCTGTCTTTCTTCTTGATTTCGAGGCATTGCAGACCCTAAGACAAGATTGCTGTCCATTATTGATATCGTCAATCGACAGATTTGTTTTATTTTTGTAATAAATTGACATAAGCCAACGAAAAGTCACGTGGTCTAGCGTTAGAGAAAAAAAAACAAAATAATGGTAAAGTTGGTTCACGGACGATAATTTTACACGATAATGTCATAAGAAAATGTCATAAGAAGATTTGGTCATCGGTCATGTGGGGTTCAGCTGATTGGTATTCCGACTGTACCTACCTAGTGTGTTTTTAACGTAAAATTCCATTTAATTCCAGGAAATGTGCCTATCCTTCATCCTGTACTACCCTCGCACGGAATTAGCTGGTTGCTACTCCATGACACCCGTCCAGGAATTCTTCGAGACGTTCGGAGTTAGAAGGTTCCACAAACTAGACTTTATGCAGATCGAAAACATATTTTTGACTTCTGGGTGAGTTTTCCTATATGTTATTTTTGTTGTTTTGTTCCTAAAAATCATAATCATAAAGGTACCCCTATAAACATGAAATATGTATCAAATCACTATTTAATCACTACATCTATCATCTTTCACATCATCTTTCTTTTAATATATATTTTGTATGTCGAATTTACGACGAAGTAAGGACCTGAAATATTTTATAAGATCTTTTGTAACCTACTTCATGCAAATAAATAATATTTCTATTTCTAAAATTGTCGAATGTCACTTTGACAGATGTCAAATGTCACTTGGCATCTGTCAAATGTCACTTTGATCTCTGCTCGTTTCAAATAGGTATGTTTGTCACTTCTTGACGCAAATCTACTGAACTGATTGTGATTTATAACTTTAGATTATGTAGTAAGTAAGTTTTTCCATGTTTTAGTTTTTAAGTTTGAAAATTTAGTTTAGTCATAGTTTTCAAAAATATACCTACTAATTTTCTATAATTACAAATATTACAGTAACTACGAGCTGCAAATAGCGCAATCAGAACCTGACAGTGAAGCTAAAGACGTCCAATCACAGGCTCAGACTGATTTCTACGCTGACGTGATGACTGTACAAGCTGATGATCTTGGAGCTGAGCTGATGAGTAAGTCATCATTTCACATGCCTCATTTGCATTATCAGAATTTTAGTCATTTTTTTGCATAAAGTATTACAAATGGTACCGTTGGAATCAGAATTGCAGACCCACAATAAAGCTTCAAAACCAGTATCCTATTCCTTTACATAGTATAAAACAAAGGGGCTTTTTCTGTCTGTCCATATGTATGCTTAGATTTTAAACTACGCAATGGATTTTGATGTAGTTTTTTTAAATAGATAGATTGTTTCAATAGGAAGGCTTATATGTATAATGCATGCATAATACACCCGTGTGAAGCCGGGGCGGGTCGCTAGTCCTACTAATCACTATCACTACATAGTATAAAACAAAGTCGCTTTTTCTGTCCCTATATCCCTATGTATGCTTAAATCTTTAAAACTACGCAACGGATTTTGATGTGTTTTTTTAAATAGATAGAGTGATTCAAGCGGAAGGTTTATATGTATAATACATGCATAATATAGCCGTTCGAAGCCGGGACGGGTCGCTAGTAATATTATAAATGTGAAAGTTTGTGTGTGTGTATGTTTGTTACTCCTTCACGCAAAATTTACTGTACCGAACTTAGTTGGAAGTCCTGTCCGTTATCTTCTTCTATACATATAAAATACTTTGTCCTGAATGACTGACTGACTGACGGATCAACGCACAGCCTAAACCGCTGATCGTAGAGACCTGAAACTTGGAGGGTGTGTTCTTTGTATGACGTAGGCATCCGATAAGAAAGGATTTTCCGAAATTCTATCACTAAGGGGGTGAAAAAAGAGCGGCAAAGTTTGTACGGGACAACGTGATTCCTTGGTACAATTTCGACTTCTACGCGGATGAAGTCGCTGGCAAAAGCTAGTCTATCTATTATCTATACATATAAAATGCTTTGTCCTGAATTACTGACTCACTGACGGATCAACGCACAGCCTAAACCGTTGATCGTAGAGACCTGAAACTTGGAGGGTGTGTTCTTTGTACGACGTAGGCATCCGATAAGAAAGGATTTTCCGAAATTCTACTTCTTAGGGGGTGAAAAATGAGGGGCAAAGTTTGTATGGGACAACGTGATTCCTTGGTCAAATCCTGTTAGAACTATTTTCGACATAAAGCTGATGAAGTCGCGGGCAAAAGCTAGTGTCCTATAATAATTAAGTAAAAATTTAAACGACCCAGTTGGCACAATGGTCACCATACCGGACTGCCAAACCAGGGTTGCGGGTTCGATTCCCGCCTCAGACATGTATTTATGCTTAGATATTTGTCTGTGGTCTGGTTGTTTCTATGTATTATAAGTATATATTTACAAAAGAAAAGTATATATGTAGTATATCCGTTGTCTAGCACCCATAACACAAGTCTAGGTTGTGTCTTGCAATATTTATAATTTATTTATTTATTAGCGACCCGCCCCGGCTTCGCACGGCTATATTATGCATGTATTATACATATAAACCTTCCTTTTGAATCACTCTATCTATTAAAAAAAACGCATCAAAATCCGTTGCGTAGTTTTAAAGATTTAAGCATACAAAGGGAAATAGGGACATAGGTACAGAGAAAGCGACTTTGTTTTATATTATGTAGTGATTGTGAACTAGATTTTAATCATTATGTTTCGTTTCTCACAGAAAACTTCATAATCTGGGAGCCGCTAGAGTTCCGTAATAAAACGTTTATGGACCACGTGAACGAGATGCAATGGGGTGAACCTCTTCTAACGCAAATGATACAGAAGTCTCTATACTCCGGCATGCATATGACATTCTGTAAGAAGAGGGACGACACTTGGGGTGTGGTAAGTTGACATCTTTATAAATACGCAAAATACACTTGTACGACCTCATCTTCGCTTCTTATTAGGATAAGAAGCGAAGATGAAGCATGCTCACTTAGGTACGGTCGGCTGCATAATTGCAGACCCACCATAGAACTCTTATGGTGCCCGCACATTGATACGCGCCGAGCGCGCCGAATTTTTGGTGTCCACGGAAAAAGGTACCTTATAATAATAGAGAAAGACTTTTAACTCATGAATTTATTAAAAAATATTATAATGAAAACATTCCAATAATAGTAATTTTAAAACTCTACGGTGGGTCTGAAATTATGCAGCCGACCGTACCTAGGTGAGCATGCCTTACTGTTATTAGAATTTTTTCAACTTAAGCAGGGCTTCAAAGCATGTGGGATCAGTTTTTCTAGCTAAGTCGTAGGAACCTGCGTGGTTTTACGGTTTAACCCGTATATGACCGATCAATCGTCTTCTTATTTCGCTGAAGGCAGCGATCATCTTTAAGAGGAAAGGGAACCGGTGGATTTTTCCATACAAACTATTACAAACGTAGTCGCCTGTTTTCTCCCTGGATAATGACACTATAGCAAATATTTTTGGTGCATAAAACTTATAACTGCCATGACCATGCCCCTATTTTTTTTTTTTTTTATTTTTTTTTTTTTTATAATCTTAATTTCTATGATAATTATAAAATGAAAAAAACCAAAACATAGGGGCATAGTCATGGCAGTTATAGGTTTTATGGCACAAAAATATTTGTGCTAGTGTCATTATCCAGGGAGGAAACAGTCGACTACGTTTGTATGGAGAGCGCGCAGGTACCCTTTCACCTTAACGAAACCTTGCTGTAGGTAGAGTATGTTAGCGAGAAAATGTAATTAAAGATAACTTGACACTAGTAATTATTTCCCCGGGTCTTAATCGCGTATTTTTATTTCTCTTACCTCGACGTTTCGACTATGTTACAATAGTCATGGTCGCAAGGAGACAATGAGGTAAGATAAATAAAATACAATTAAGACCCGGAAATAATTACTATTAATACAAATCGTGTCAGTTAAAAAAGTTTAACTTGACACTAGTTTAATTTTTTTAATTAATTTTGCTTTTGGCTTTTTTTTTAATTTTTTTAATCTGTACTTGTTTCAGCCAATCCAAATCCAGAACTACCCGAACTTCACACAGTTAGTAGACAACAATACATCGAAGAAATCTTGTCACTACAAGAGTGTGAGACTGCCTTCCGTAACGCAATCCTCATCACAAAACGCATACTTTAGCTTCTATTTAATTTTATTTACAATTTTAACAATGTATCTACGATGAAACATTTAATTTTTAACTTGGGGTTGGTAGTTAAAGAATTTTTAGGGTGACTAGTAGTTCCTCGCGGCTTTACCCGCGTAAAAGATCGGCAAACCATGACCAACATACATACGTCATGGTAAAGGATTCTATGACTGTGAAGTACGCACCGTTGTTTTGAACTTCCATGAAGGTGGGTCCATACGCCAACGACCTTGCACAGCCTACTAAATAAATACTACCGGCACCGGTCGCCTTCGTTGGTGAAAATTGTTGATTGTTACGAATGTATTTTGTTTTTCTTAAAAGTGCTGAGATGGAATAATTTGACGACCTCTGTGGCGCGACGGGCGAACACCCGACTGCGACGCAGAAGGTTGCGGGTTCGATTCCCGCCGGGAACAAGTATTTATGCTGACCATAAATTCTTGTTTCTGGTTCTGGGTGTTTCCTATATGTATAATATGTATATATTTACAAAAAAAAAAAAGTATATAAGTAGTTTATCCGTTATCTGGCACCCATAACACAAGCATTAAGTTGCTTAGCTTGGGGCTGGATGGCGATGTGTAATATGTCCTGAAATATTTATAGGTGAGATTTTTACCGACATTTTGGTGTGACTTTGAGCCAAAAATTTCCTATAGTTTTGAAGTTAAACTAAAATTAAGATTTAAAACTACTATAACTTTGGAATAACAAAATAACATGGAATTTTCGTTTCAAATTACCCTAAAATATTGGTAAAGATCGCCCCTACGATTCCATCTCAGCACTTTTGAGAAAAACAAAACACAATCGTTACAATCAACAATGTTAGTTGTAAGCGACGAGTATTTCTAGCGCGTTGTATTTGGCAGCATAAATCTCAGCCTTTGCGCAGCCTTAAATAAAATCTCGATCAAGATGCATGGTTTAAAAAATTCAACTGTAATTTACTTATAAGTTTTTTTAACTACCACCCTAAAGACGCTCGAACCAATGATTTAACTGTTGTTTTTTTGTCGTTGCTATTTGTTTTCGATTATTCGAATTACTTTTTTTAAAGCCAAATTATGTATCATAGTTTGGTTCGATGTTTGTTTTTTATTATTATTTTTTGTGGTACACTTAAACGAGAGACAAAAGTCTGTGGGCTATTAAGTATCACGATTTAAGTTGCTAAGCAATAAAATGTCAATTACTTAAAAATAAGTTTCATAAGTAACTTAAGAGGTCCCTTCACCATTTTGTCACGAAAATGAATAGAACAGTTTTTTGTGACATGACAGTTACAGACGAAAAAGATACAAAAATTGACAATATAAGTAAAAACATTCAATTTAATAAGAAAAAAAAAGTAGCGACGCTGATCTTTCGGCCAAACCCTCTGTGTCGCCTTGACACGAAGCTAAGTGAAAAGTTGCAACCAAAATAGTTAGATCAAAAGCTTCATAACTTCATAATATTTTTTTTTCATACAAGTAAACGTATCAAAGGTTGCAAAGGGCCATCGTAAGTTAAAATTAAGTTGACAACAATTTATAACAAATTATCTGTACCACAAAAAATTACTGTATTTTTGTAGAGTGAATGATTTTTTGTGATGTCTTGTACTTAGCTACTCGTGTTATTTTACAACATGGTACAATAAGTACTAAGTAGGTATTTAGAATATAAAATCTACCAAATAATGGTAATTACTATACAATGTACATTTTGTTTTGTTTGTGATCGTCAAAGTGGTAGGATTTGGTATGTTTTTGGTAGAATTTAGTTTTTCTTCTGCTAAATTACTTCTTTTTCTAATTTAAGTGAGAACAAATCAGAATCTTGGATAGTTTTTTTTTTAATTGGTTCGGTTGAAATTCTACCGATTTTTTAATAAAATTTTATCATGAGTAAAAAAAACCTATAATTTTCCATTTTGAATCTTTTCAAAATTTCGGAAATTCTCATAAAACTGCTGTATTTCTGTATTCTGTATGTCCGTATTCTGCATGTTTAAAAAAGGTAGTCAGAGAGGTTGTCTTTTTGCAATTTCACCGGGTAAGTATAGCTTTCTCGCTCTCACCTATTGCTCACTACGATTTTTTATTATCTTTATACAACTTAGCGTGTATATTTTTATATTTATATTGCTGTTGACAACACTAAGTAACAATGCAATAATTGTAGTGAATAATTCACTTAGGGCTGTGTTATCCAATCAAAGTGCCTATTAGAAATAACGAACAACATTTTTTTGTATTTTTGTACATTTTTAAGCGGCTCCGACATGACTTAATACATTTGATGCAAAACCTTGCATTTCATTTTAAAATTATCTGTCAAAAAAATTGGATCTAGTAAATGTGTTGATTGTCATGAAGGGCCACCTTAACTATAAAATGTAGAATTTCCTATGTATGTGTAAAATAGTTAACTTCTTCGAGTCAACGTTTTTATTGCATTTCTCTACGTATTTTAATTTATAATTTCTATTCTAAGAATACGCTTAGTAATTAAGTTAAATTATTTTAAAAGTCAATAAAATGTTTTATTAATTTATTTGATTGTTTAATTTTGTAAAAAATATAAATACTTATGCTTATTCATAATATTAAATTACAAGTCTTGAAGTAGGCAAGTCAATTTAATTAATCAGTTTTTTAGTGGAACAGATAAAATAATCCTTAGAAGTCACACTGACAGGATTTGAACCAAACAAGAAATATGTGCAGAACGACATTTTTGGCTGTACTTTGTGAACTAAAGGAAACCATGGAAAGCGTTTTGCGACACCCAGTTATTTCGAGGTAGACCACAGAAAGAAAAAGTGATCATTATAAGGGTTCATTTTTTTACGTTTTGAGGTACAACAACTAAAAAAATGAAAATTTGCTCTTTTTATCGTGTTGACTCAGGACCTTGATTTTTATACACCTAATAGGGACCATAGACCTCTTATCTGGTATGAATTTCAACTTGCTAGGTCCACCCGTTCCTGAGAAAATCGGTGGTGACAGACAGACGGACAAGAAAGTGATCTTATAGGGGTTCCTTTTTTTACATTTTGAGGAACCCTAAAAATGACCCTAGTACGCCCAAGTGAACTCTATTGGTCGACTACATTCTGCCAAATACCGAAACTGTTAGGTTCCCTATAAGTGCCATACTCCGTGTCTGAAGTTCAAATTCTGCCTGTGTAAATTATCGGAAATTCTTTCTTCCGACCCCGCTTCAGTAGATCCATAATGGATCTGGTGAGAAATCATCTTAAGAAAAATCCCAGTAGATCCATGATGGATCAGGTGAGAAATCAACAAAGAAAGAAAAGTCTCAGTAGATCCACAATTTGAAATCTGGATCCAATGTGAAAACAATATCTCACTACATCCATTTTGGATCTTCTGAGAATGATCCGCTCAGTAACGTTCTTAAGTGAAGCTAATCAAAGTCACAAGAGACAAAGCATTAAAAGTTCTAAATAAAATTTTGAGAGCGTCCATCTTAATTAATTACACAGCCAATTACAATTTTGTGAATTCACTCATGAGTATATTTTCAAAATAAAATGACTAACTGCCATTTCATTTCCTTAATAAATAAAATACTTAATCTACTTATTGGTAGTAATATTGCGCCTTGTAAGTCGTACGAATAGGTGCCTGTGTAGAAACCATATTTCCACCGTTGTTGGTTGGTTTGATATCTTCGCCGAATCTATTTAAAACTCCATCAGAATTTACTTCATTGCGATTGGGGTTATTGTTGTTGAAGGTGGGGTTGTTGTTGGCGAAGTTTGGGTTGTTGTTGGCGAAGTTGGGGTTGTTGGTGGCGAAGTTGGGGTTGTTGTTAGGGAAGTTGGGGTTGTTGGCGAAGTTGAGGTTGTTGGGGAAGTTGGGGTTGTTGGCGAAGTTGGGGTTGTTGTTGGCGAAGTTGGGGTTGTTGTTGGCTAAGTTAGGGTTGTTGTTGGGGAAGTTAGGGTTGTTGTTGGGGAAGTTGGGGTTGTTGTTGGCGAAGTTTGGATTGTTCTGGTTGGGATTAAAGTTGGGGTTGGTATTGGCGAAATTGGGATTGTTATTGTTTAGGTTAGGATTGTTGTTTAAGTTAGTATTTTGGTTGCTACCGAAAGAACCTTGGTTGGACAAATCATCAATAAATCCGTTTGGTTTCTGAGGGAACGTCTGCTGCGGCTTATTATTCATATTAGATAAGTCGTCGACAAATTGGTTAGGTTTTTGCGGGAAGGTCTGTGGGCGATTATGGTTCGCTTCGATGGCTTGCCAATTTATGAACCAGAATGGTTGTTGGTCGATTGGTAACTTGCTCAGGCGGTCTACGAGGTCTCGATCGCCGTTAGCTTCGATCGGGAGGCGCTGGGTTGTGCCGTCTACTTCTCCGAATCTGTAAAAATTGTTATAATAAAATAAATAAATAAATAGTTAATAAATAAATAAATCTGCTCACAGGAAACCTTTTTTCTATTAAGAAGATATCGTAAGTACCTACCTACGTAAAAAGTTCATTTTATCATGGACTGAACTGTTATTCTCAAAAGTTTTTATTGATTTTCAAACTCGGGCGATGATCTTTAGATACCATTTAGTTTAGGTATTTATCTACGTCTTGTGTTGGGAAGTCTTGACGTAGCTTTCTAACAGGTAAATTGTATAAAATTATCAATAGTTAGGGAGCTCCCCAAAATATGGTTTGAGTGACTTTGTTTGAAATATAAATGTTGTTGATAGTGACCGAAATCACGTGTCACATTTTTATAGTTAAGTAATGGCAACCATTAAAATTGGTTTTTAAGCTATTGCATAGCTTTTATCGCGGGCTTTGAGTGCGGCGACCGAATCAAGAAATTCTGTAACGAAAATAAAACCTAACACACCCCACTCCGCCTACCATGGAGCTCGGCCGAGCGTTCGCTTAACGTGTTTTTTGACTAAACCGGATATCATACTGCTGTTTTAATACATCTGTAGATGATTATCGGTATACCTATATCGGTTAGAACCATGCAATTAGGTACTCAAGATCGATTATTACCAAACTATTTTGGTTTAAGGCATAAATTATCAAGTTGTGTGGGTCTAACTTTGCATCAGGTGTGTGCGGAATCATAAGTATCTATACCAATATATAATAAAAATGGCAGACGGTTTCCGATTTGTTTATTAACTAACTGTTTTTTTTTAACCCCGTTCTGGACTTTGACCTAAAAAAATTCGGAAACTATAACCAAAGGACTTAAAACACGAACAATGGTAGTTCATAGATAGCATGCAGACGGTACCAACATGACTATAATATGTTGGTACCGTCTGCATGCTATCCCAACTCTCAACTCAAATCATATAGCACCCTAACTATAAGTCATTGTTTTGTTTATGTTAATAAGAGTGAATTATCTGATCTTAATTTTTAAGGAAAATGACGATCGTTAAGTGGCTACCTACTTAGGTTACCTAACTTGTTTTCAAAGTTGTAGTTGTTATTAAACGTGTCTAACAACATTTTAGAAAAGTATTATTAATTATTTTAATAGTCTACATTATTATAGTACTAGGGCCCCACAGTTTCACCCGCGTTAATCCCGCGTCCAACTTACTTACTATAATTTTCTTTATCATAATTTTATTATGCATATGCAAATAAATCTAAAAACAGAATGCTGAGCAATTTGAAAGATGTCAAAAATCAGTGACAGACAGTGACAGTTACAGATGTCAATGTGACATTTGACAGATGTCAAATTGTCAATTTTTACGACACTTTTCGTTATATTTTGGACAATTCACACACTATCTTTATAAATTATAGCCTATGTCCTATTCTGATGTATATGCTATGTTATTGTAAAGTTTCATTAAAATCCATTCAGTAGTTTTTGCGTTAAAGAGGAACAAACATCCATAAACACATCCAAACATCCTTATATACAAACTTTCACATCTATAATATTAATACGATAGGCACGTCTACAACAGAATATATTATAATAGCTCTACTTACCAAATATGCAGTGATTTAATTTTGATATAAACATACTAGGATGAAAAAAACTAGCACGAGGATGAAAACTACAAAAATTCAAAAATAAGCGATTTCCTTAGATTTGCTATAGGTATACTATATTTGTTTCTAGTAATTGATAGCGACACTTATCAATTAGTACAAAAATTAGGACGGTTTTTTTTATAAAATACCAGTCTCAGAAGGTTGGATTTTACCATTCATATTTGAACGCGATTACTTCAAGCTAATCTCCGTTTTAGGCATTCATCTCGTTCAAAACTTTAAATTGGATTTTACCAACGAAAACTGATCACGATTAGAGCTAGAACGCGTTTAATTTCTGAACGCCCAATTTTGGACGTTTAACGCGTTGAACACGATCAAATGAACTGTCATCGTGTTGTTAGGTTATAGGTATATCTAACATTAATTACGTATTTTCGAAAACATCGTCGTCATTTTTATTAAAGTAATAGCATGAAAAGGGCTTTAGCGCTCGCATTTGATGAAACCTATGATGAAAATATAGTTCGCCGTCCAAGATGGATCCGTGAACGTGAAGAACATTTGGCTCACTGGCGGAAAATGTTGGTTCTCGTTTGTCACTTCACTTCCTTTGCAGTTCGTTTGTAAAAATTCAAATCCGAAAGCACAATCACTCACAATCAACACCGGTCCGCAATTATGACAGAAATTAAAATTTCCCAAATAGCTACGTTGGTATTGCCAGTTATGAATAGAAATATCCACAACAAACGTATGATTTCATTAATTTACAATCAATTTCATTATTTTGATAATATTTAAGTACTAGCTTTTGCCCGCGACTTCGTCCGCGCAGGAGTCGAAAATAGTTAAAATAGGATTATTTTTTGTTGATTTCAAATTAGATTGAGTTGGAAACATGTGTGTCAAAATAAAATGTACTTACTTAATTTAATCAAAAGCACTAAGGAGTTCGAGTCGAAGTAAATCGCCTAAAATAACTTTCTACTCTTTTTTAAACCCCTACCGGGTAATTAATTTCGTAAAATCCTTTCTTATCGGATGCCTACGTCATACGAAGAACACACCCTACAAGTTTCAGGTTTCTACGATTTAGGCTGTGCGTTGATCCGTCAGTCAGTCAGGACAAAGAATTTTATATGTATAGAGAAGATAGATTTTTGAATGAGATGTATTTTAACTTGGAACACGAAAACCTCGGGTGCACCCAATTCTCTTGGGATGGGATCCAAAATGGGTATACGTCTAAGTACCTAAAGTTCTAAACCAAAAAAATGAATTCTTCTATTTCTGTCTTTCTAACACAGAGCCAATAATGCACAAAACTCTACGATTACCACATGAGTAAATCTTTAATCATATCGTGCTAATTAGTAATTACCTATCTATCATAGTCATCTTTTGTGTTTTTAGGGTTCCGTACCTTAAAAGGTAAAAAAGGAACCCTTATAAGATCACTTTCCTGTCCATTTTAAAAATGAAAAAGGCGTAAAAGTCCTATTCATTTGTTTAGGTATTTTCGTATTCATAACAAAAGATATTTCTTTTAAATTACTTAATAATTAGTATCTACTAACTTTGGGAACTGTGACTTTTGGCAAATTGTTCGAAATTTTATTATTAGGTAGGGCTGAACAGTTGCGCAGAGAGTAATTTTGGCGTATCCTAATAAAAATATAGAGTTTTATTTAAGTGATTCAGTGGCTATCCTATAACAGTTCTATGTTTTAACAAATATCCCGTCTCCGAGATGGTTTAGAAGTTTGGTTAGAAAGCATTATTTGTGCACAGCGCACTTTTGATAAAATCTTAGTCATAACGTTTGGTCAAATACCCCATTTCCGAGACGCCTATGAGATTTGGTGTAAAGGCATATTTCATTTGCCGTAATGTCCTCTATCGACAGGTATTAGCAAACGTATCGCGCAAAAAAAAAAATCTATGTCAAGTTCCCAGTACTAAATGGCAAGACACCTTTTTTCAGTTCAATGTTCGAAGTTTTCAACCTCTTAGGTTTTACGTTAACGCTGTCAGCTTGAAGTGACGTCTTACCTATCATAGATTAATGAGTATGTTACCAATCTAATCAAAAGCACTAAAGAGTATTGATATCAACTTCGAAGCAAATCAATCCCAAAATAACTTTCTTCCCCTTTTTAACCCCGTTAGGGGATGAATTTCAATAAAATACGAAACACGTGTTCCATTAATTCTGTTAAAGAATGTTTACGCAAAATTTGAAATAGATTGGACTAGGAATCACGTTGTCCAATACAAACTTTGCCCCCCTTTTTCACCCCTTTAGGGGTAGAATTTCGGAAAATTCTTTC
Organism: Idaea aversata; assembly: GCA_907269075.1. Taxonomy (NCBI): domain Eukaryota; kingdom Metazoa; phylum Arthropoda; class Insecta; order Lepidoptera; family Geometridae; genus Idaea; species Idaea aversata. The sequence goes on along the minus strand of OU026098.1, from coordinate 4,729,185 downwards.
TTATCGGATGCCTACGTCATACAAAGAACACACCCTCCAAGTTTCAAGTCTCTACGATCAGCGGTTTAGGCTGTGCGATGATCCGTGAGTCAGTCAGGACAAAGGATTTTATATGTATAGAAGAAGATATAGATAAGAAGATAATACATGCATAATATAGCCGTGCAAAGCCGGGGCGGGTCGCTAGTACTTTGATAAAAGAGATCCAATCAAAGAGTATTTAAGTTTTTAAAAACCCCAGCACGCCGCTTCATACACATGTTCATACAATATTGCTGGAGCGTTGTAATGTTCCAAATTCAAAAAACGCTCCTGCATTGGATTTAATTTTCTTTTACCGCGACACTGGCGTTATGCACGATAGTAATAATGCGAAGCCATAATAAAATTATAAATAAAAAAGAGATGGCGCTAGATGCTTCTTTCCGTATGTCAAACTGTCAATTTTGACATCATCCCTACGTTCTGTACGTTTTCATGCAAAAATATTATGGTTTATTTTTTACGCCAAGAAATATCAAATTTTAATTAGTAACATAAATCTACTTGAAATACCTAAACCTCTTCTGATATTTTCTGAACACATTCGTGAAGATTATGTTAAAATCTGTTTCCTAGTTCCCGAAATTAGACTGCACAAACAAAGGTAAACAAATAAAATCAACATTTTCTGAGATGAATGGTAGTTTCGCGAAAACGAAGAGATGGCGCTAGTTACTTGAAATTAAAAAAAATATCTTATTAAATTAATTACTTTATTTTCTAGTTAAAAAATGTGTATATTGCTATGTATTCTTAAAATACATAAGTGTACAAAATTTTTAAGCAGAACAAAAAGAATAATCAACTAATTTGTGATTTTCTAAATTTAAGAAAACCTGAATCGCGCATGCAAGATTTTTTTCTACCGGAGCTATATAAGGTTAGCGAATTCTATAGTGCTAAGATCATTATGGACGTAGAACGCTTACTTCCAAAACTTCGAATTTATTATATGTAGAGATATTATAGTTTATTATTAACAATAATTATTATTAACAATAATAAATATATTTATAGTGCAGTAATAAAATAATACAATTTAAAATATTATAACACAAATTCAATTTTCCATTTTGTAGGGGAACAATTTTGTGACCTTGTAACAAATTGCAATTGTCAAACTATTCTTATTTTTCCTCTAAAATTTGGCATCGCGTGGCAGCCATTTTGCCCTCGCTCACCATCGTTTTGTCTATGATTGTTTCAATCAATTGCGAGTTTACTTTATTATGTTGGCGAAAGTTTGGTTTTCATGAACGCGATCAAAATGTAGTCGGTAAAATCCATTTGTACTTGAACCGAGATCGAACGCAATACGAAAACGCGATCAATTTAATCTTCGTTTTATCAATCTCCGATTAGCGTGGCACTGGTAAAATTGGCCCTAAGGAAATGACTTTAAAAAAATCTAATAATGCAGTTTTAGTCTTTGTCTTGTTTAATAGGATACTCCTTTTAACATTTCACCTTTCAGCTATCTCTTATACCTAGTTCCGAAGGCGAATATAAAAATTTACCCTGTACTATAAAAAAAAATAAGCGTTGAACAAGATAAATCAATAATTAATAAAAAGACCTTGGTATTTATTGAATGACATAGACAGACAGTACACTTATACGAGAGTGAAGGGTAAAATCCCCGTTAAGCGTTCATAATTCTACTTTTTTAACGTCATCATCTACTTGATGGGTAAATTTTTGATGAAAGGAAAAATAAAACGGGGACAATTCCCACACTATTTTTTTTTAACCGATTTTAAAAAAGGAGGAGGTTCTCATTTTAATTTCGGCTCCACTTGACTTGAGCAAGTGCCAAGAAATAATTTTCACTAAGGTTTTTCGCTCAAATTGTATGAAAATGTGTCAAATAGGTTTATTGTCCGTTCAACAGCCTTGCATTCTTGACCTGTGTCGAGGAATTTTGGGGCAACAAGAAAAATGATAATGGCACCGTGTAGGTATTTCATTTCTCTTACATTCGTGCACTTTCAATGACATAAATTGAATAGTTACATAAGTACTTAGGTACTACATTAAAAAATAAACAATAATTTAATGCGAATTAACACTAGGACTACCACACACTTGCAGCAAAATTTCCATATTTAGATTGTTTTTAAAATCTGGTATTGATTACCTACCTACCCATAAATGTTAACTTAGTATACAGGGTGAAATTTTTATGTGGGCCTTCAGGGCTATATCCTAAACATGTCCTAAACTATAAGAGTTAGCGAAAAATGCTGAAAAGAGTTGCGTGCCCAATCTTGATAAAAACAAAAACTGCATCATTAGATTTTTCAAAAAGTCATTACCCTAGCCAGGAATCGAACCTGTTGATTTTGCAAAAATATAATCATATTTTATACCAATCGATAGTGTTGCTGATAGAGATTAATTCCTGGAAACAAACATAGTATAGCAAATCAAAGGAAATAGGTATTTTTTGTAGTTTTCGCCAATTATCATCCTTCCGTCTCTAGCAAAATAATAGCGTATGAAGCATTAGAGGGGAAGTAATATTTTTCAAAAATATTTAATATGTTCTAAATTCTCAACATCATTTAAAAATTGGAAAAAACAGTTTTTATTTAATGGAGCAGTTTGTTACGTCATCAAACATACCTCCTCACTACATTTTTTCAGGGAAAGTAGTATGAAAATAACAGAAGTAAGTATACAAAAATTAGCTGTTTCTTTTGATTTGCCATCCTATGTTTGTTTCCAAAAAAATATCTCTATCAGCAAGACTATCAATTGGTATAAAAATATAGGATGATTATTTTTTTGTAATGATTTTTTCAAAAATTTTGTCAAAATCGGGCACGCAACTTCTTTCAGCATTTTTCGCTCTCTCTTATAGTTTAGGATATCACATAAAAAAATCACCCTGTTTAAGAGGAAAGGGTACCGGGGGCTTTTCCATACAAACTATTACAAACGTAGTCGACTGTTTTCTCCCTGGATAATGACACTAGAGCAAATATTTTTGGTGCATAAAACTTATAACTGCCATGACCATGCCCCTATTTTTTGTTTTTTTTTATTATTTCAATTTTTTTAATTTTAATTTCTATGATAATTAGAAAATAAATAAAACCAAAACATAGGGGCATAGTCATGGCAGTTATAGGTTTTATGGCACAAAAATATTTGAGCTAGTGTCATTATCCAGGGAGGAAACAGTCGACTACGTTTGTATGGAGAGAGCGCAGGTACCCTTTCACCTTAAGCATTGAGTTAATAGAAGTATATTATAGTAAAGTTTACCCAAATAACTATAGCATGCTTGTAGTGGGCAAGTTATTCTTATCTACTAAATTCCGTCTACATTTAAGATCCTAAATAATAAACGTCTTGATTTCTTGATTAAATCTTGACTTTTTTTTTTTTTTTGACATAACTTGAATTTTTCAGTCAAAAATAAATTTACATAATAATTCTTGATTAAATCCAGTGAGATGTAAAAGTTATTGTCATATCACTGATTAATTCTAGATTTTTTCATATTTTTTTGATACTTTGTTTGATTAAAACTTTATTATTTTCTGTCGAAAATTAATAAAAAATAATGAATTTATATAAAATAGCGAAATAAAAAAAGAGCCTGTAATAAGTTATTCTCGTTCCCACCAAAAACCCCAAAACGTAGTTACTTACCTACATAGATCTAAAAGATAAGTAGGTAATTAGGTATTTGACGACCCAGTTGGGACAATGGTCACCATGCCCGACTGCCAAACACAGGGTTGCGGGTTCGATTCCGGCCTCAGACATGTATTTATGCTTAGATATTTGTCTGTGGTGTGGTTGTTTCTATGTATTTCTTAATATATATAAATCTCGTGTCACAATGTTTGTCCTCAATGGACTCCTAAACCACTTAACCGATTATAATAAAATTCGCACACCATGTGCAGTTCGATCCAACTTGAGAGATAGGATAGCTTACATCCCGATATTCCCACGGGATCGGGAGTTACGCGGGTAAAACCGCGGAGCGCAGCTAGTAAGTAAATATATTTACAAAAGAAAACTATCTATGTAGTATATCCGTTGTCTAGCACCCATAACAGTCTAGATAATTAGCTGGGGGCTAGATGGCGATGAGTGGAATGTCCTGTAATATTTATTTATTTAATTACCTGTCTCCTAAACCCGCCTCCGTAGTAACTTCAGGGTATCCTATAGGTCTATGGCCAGCAAAGAATGGTCGTTGACCCGCTGCTAGGACGACAAAGCTGATCAACAAGATTGCTACCCTCATTTTCTGAAATGAAAACATAGATGAGTAAACAAATAGAAACGAAGCAGCGTAAAATGCGTAAGGTGATTCTTTAACTATTCTGTAACACCAATACTATGCAATAAATGAATTATGAATAATAAATTAACGACTTATTATTTACCTACTTTACGTTCCTATGTTACCTACTTATTTTATCTTTAACTTGACACTTTCAACTTTACAAAAAACAAAAACAACTTAAAGGATAAAACCCGTAATTGGCTTTTCCAAAAACAAAGTGTACCTACTTAAATATACTATTTTATCATAAATCTATACTACTTAGAATACTATAAAGCTGAAGAGTTTGTTTGTTTTTTGAACGCGCTAATCTCAGGAACTACTGGTTCTAATCGAAAAAATATTTTTGTGTTGGATAGTTTATTTATCGAGGAAGGCTATAGGCTACTTTTTATTTTGATGTTCTTACGGGATCGGGACTTACGCGGGTAAAACCGCGGAGCGCAGCTAGTTAAGTATATTTGTTTAATACCACCCCTTGTCGTTTTGTTTTGGGGTAAGTAGTTAATTAAAAGTGCATCATTTTTAGTGAATAGCTAATTGCTATTCTTCGAATGTGAATTGACAGAAAGACTAAATGGTTTCTATTTAGGTAGTAAGGTACCACCGACATTTTCACAATGTATTACTGTTATTATCATTATAAATCAGAATAAAAAATATAATATGTTGTTTTTATTTCAAGCTTAGTCGATAAACTTTACCTAGACTAAAGCTCATGAATTTATCCTGTCACTTCAATATTTTTCTGTAATGATCCTTGGTGTAGGTACTTACTAGTTATTGAATGTTAATGATAATTATACGTTTTATAAAATGTTTGAGTGCAAGCCACATAGATAGATAGATAGATAAACTCTTTATTGTACCACATTAAACCTTAATTCTAACATACATTCTGCTACAAAAACAATAATACCTTACAATACCACATCTTCTATGAAAGTGGACATTGTTCTTTAATTCTTTATCTCACTTGTTATTATACAGATGGACATAAAGCCTTAAGATGCAGCTATAATATAATGCTAAATATTATAATGTTTATTTATTTAACGACCTAATTAGGTAGGTACCTAATGATTGGGTCTACCAGTTCTCACACAAATTCTCATTAGATCTAGGTAAGTAATCCCACAGGACATTTGCTAATTAGAAATAGGTAATTTACCTAAACAACTTAGGACAATCAAAGTGACGGGAAAAAAATATTCTCTTACGACGATAGAGAATAGGAATATTTTCAACTTTATGAGTCACCTGGCATAGTCACATCACCAATTTGGTAGTTTGGTAGGTAACCATCCAGGTAAGTACATTTTGCAAGAAATCACTAATATTTCGGAAGCTACAGTGAAATCACCAAATTTTTTTACTAATTTTATTATAGGTTAGCGTTTGACCCACTATCACACTTAAGGTGAAAGGGTACATGCGCTCTCTCCATACAAACGTAGTCGACTGTTACCTCCCTGGATAATGACACTAGCACAAATATTTTTGTGCCATAAAACCTATAACTGCCATGACTATGCCCCTATGTTTTGGTTTTTTTCACTTTCTAATCTTCTAAAAAAAATTTTCCGATACGAGACGCTAGAAAATACCTATTCCACTTTCAAGAAATCACCACTTCGGAAGCTAAACAGTGAAATCACTAACTTTTTTTTACTAATGATAGGTCAGCATTTCAACACTATCACACCTAACTGATGGTTGGAGACGATGATGTTGCTTTCCTGGAAGATACATGTTCACTCACGATTTGAAGACCCCCCAGGAAAGACAGACCTAGGCAACTGATTCTATTGCCAACTATTTTGTAAATACCGTTTTAATTCTACAAGACAGGAAAGACAGACCCAAGCAACTGATTCTATTGATAACTATTTTGTAAATACCGTTTTCATAATAAATTCTAGTCTCAAAATTTGGATACCTAACAAATTGTAACTGTATATACCTACTCAGTCTACATATGATTAACTTTTTTGTCCTATTCAAAAATCTTACAAGTATTTAGATACTTATCAATTTAATTAAATCCAGACTAAATGTAACAAAAAACCAATTTAAATTGACGACAATAGGTAATTAAAATAACTACTTACTTACCCAGCAAAACTTAGATGCTTAATTCATTATATACCTGACAATATTCTCACAATATTATACTTAAAATTACTTTTAATAAAAAACACTGTCTTACCTTATTTATTTATTATAATTAATTTAATAAATTATTGTTTGAATTCACAACACGTCTTGATCGCCCAACGGTAAACCAGCAACTGGCTTTATTTATTTAGTGAACAGAAAAATATAAGATTGCCAACGAGGAAAACCAAGTGCGTACGAGTTGTAGAGATGTAATACTTATAATGAAGTAGAGAGCACTTAAGAACTTTTTTGTGACCTCTAAATAGATACTTACCAAATTTTAAAAAAAATCTTTTAATGGCCCCAAAGACTCCTTAAGCGATCGGTCGCATGCTCTCTGCGTCAAACGGTATATCGCGACCTTAATTAATTTTTACCGTCTACGTATCGATAGCAGAAATTAGGGGAATGATCTACCCACTCCAGTATGCTGCCAAGTTTTTGGAATTTTTACTAGCAAATATTAGGTCAGCCAACCTAGGTACAGCTGGCTATTAGGGCTTGAGGGACAGTATAAGAGGTGCTACATAATTAAACCTAATAACCTAAGTACCTTCACTAACATGTATAACAAAGTCGCTTCCCGCTGTCTGTCCCTATGTATGCTTAGATCTTTAAAACTACGCAACGTATTTTGATGCGGTATTTTTAATAGATGGAGTAATTCAAGAGGAAGGTTTGGTACATAAAACAAAATTACGATGCGTACGAAGTCGCGAGCAACAGCTAGTAATTAATAAAGCAAAGAATACTTGTAATACGCCAAATGTGACAGTATTTTTAGTACTCGTAACTGACAAAATCGACCTCGACCTTCGACGACAATTTTGGCACAATGGTCGGACTGCCAAACACAAGGTTGCGGGTTCGATTTCCGACTCAGACAAGTATTTATGCTTAGATATTTGTCTTGGTCTGGTTGTTTCTATGTATTATAAGTATATATTTAAAATATATCCGTTGTCTAGCACCCATAACACAAGTCTAGGTACTTAGCTTGGGGCTAGATGGCGAGGTGTGGAATGTCCTGCAATATATTTAAATATTTTTATAAATGTGGATCAAAGTTTTTTTAAGAAAAACATATCTGGTTTAATCTCTAGGTATTGCAGTTTATTTGTTATATCTCTATCAGATACATCAGTTCGAGTAAGATGCGACTGCGCCTGGGCATGCCGGGCTACGTCATTACAATAATAAACCGGTGGCATTGCACACAGATGCAGTTTGAAATATCGATGCATGGACCAACTGGGGCACCTTGTTACCCGACTGCATGATGCAAAGGAGGGTAATGTGTTTATCAGCCTAAGTTTAAACGTTTGTTCCTTTGGGGGTTTCCAGAGATTCGTGTGGGTTGATTTTGATATTTTATTTATTTTTTTAAAGTTTCTTTTTCGACTGTCTGTTACGATCGTCTTTTGTTACTGTTGCGAAAATAGTTGGACCTTGGAGTCCAAATATTTTAAAAGTTAGACCACGGGCCTTTTCGGAGTCCCATGGCCCAACTAGTTAAACAGAATAGTTGGATCACCAATCCGCACTCAATTCTGTAGTTGGTTTTAAAAGTTCCTAATAGGTATTATAATAATTAATTGTTTTGGTGAATAATAAACGTTAATAAAAATAAAAATAAAAATAAATAAATAAATATTTCAGGACATATTACACATCGCCATCCAGCCCCAAGCTAAGCAACTTAATGCTTGTGTTATGGGTGCCAGATAACGGATAAACTACTTATATACTTTTTTTTTTTTTTTAAATATATACGTATTATACATATAGGAAACACCCAGAACCAGAAACAAGAATTTATGGTCAGCATAAATACTTGTTCCCGGCGGGAATCGAACCCGCAACCTTCTGCGCCACAGAGGTCGTCAAATGGTTACGCACTAAACAGGTCTTGTGTCTAACAATTTTAATTAGCGTCTAACAAACAATACCTAATAAAAAAACAGACGTATTTTTAGGGTTCCGTAGCCAAATGGCAAAAAACGGAACCCTTATAGATTCGTCATGTTTGTCTGTCTGCCGTATGTCACAGCTACTTTATTCCAAGATTTTCACACAAAAATAGAAAAAAAAAACATAAAATTTTAGGGTTCCCCATACTCAGAACACTTAGAATTTTTATTCATCAAACCCATACCCCCCCTGTTACAACTAAAATAAGATAATGATGAAACTAAAAAAAATATATGATATACATTACCATGCAAACTTTCACACAAAATTGGTTTGAACGAGATCTGTTTAGTAGTTTTTTTTAAACCAACCATTTACTCATGTATTTTTACCACTAGCGCCATCTATTTTTTTATGACTCCTATTTTAACAGACATGATTTTTATGTGTCGATAATGGTACGGAACCCTTCGTGCGCGAGTCCGAATCGCACTTGACCAGTTTTTTTCTTTCGCACACAAATGCATTTTACCGCGTACCGAAGTTTTTTTAAATATAGTGTGGGCAAAGTGATTGTGTGATAAAAATTTACTGTTAGGTCTTTACCCCACTGATATTAATAACGGAATAAAGTTAGTGGGTCAAGCAAGATACAGAGTGTTGCAGCGAGACACCTGAATTTGTTAAGGTACTTAAGCTGACAAAAATCACTTCGGAACTTTACCCAAAAAAAAAAATATTGGGCAATTTAGCCTAATTTGGAGTCTGGGCCATTTAGTAAACGTTTAATATCTAAGAACCCGCTGCCCAAAAGTGGTAAACGATCTTGAAAATTCTTTACTAAGTTAGGGTAATTTTTTCTAACTTTAAGTTTTAATTTTATACAGTATGCGTCATACGTCGCCTATCAGTTTGCTACAATAATACCTACTATAAACAAGTATTGCACTTACGACCTTCTTCTAATAGACGTTACACACAAACATAAATACTTGAATTAAAAGTAAGTACTCATTATATTATTATTTTCAATATGTTAGCTATGTATTTAGTTGGCCGAGTGGTATAAGCTGCCACCTGCTACACCAAGCGACATGGGTTCGGTCCACAGGTTACGTTGTTATAATGTTCAAATAGTACTGCACAGGATTGTAAACGTTACGGTGCCGGTGGACTTTTGAACGTCGATTGTACATAAATATCTATTATATTCATTTTTATACTAGATAATGTCCTGGGGTACCCAGTACCCACTAGTACAGTATTACAGTGTTTTTGATTCACACTGTAGGTATACTTATTAAAAGTAAAATGAGTTGGTAAATAAATACTTCAGTTTTCACCTACTTTTAGGCACTTATCTTGTTTGTATAGACAAACTTTTTATGTGAATATTTCCGATAGAAAAAAGTAAGAAAGAGCCTTGAACTTAATTCTGTATTCGGACTACATTCTAGTGTTGCCAACATGGAAAACCATTTAATAGCATGCCGCGTAGTTATACCTACTATCGATTTACTGATTGCACTTTGTGAGCATGATCACAAAAAAGATCTCCATCAGAAATCCATCAGAAAATCTCCATAAGTTTCTAGTGAGTTTTTGTCATTGGTGAGCGCGTTCCGAAGGCACTCATCCTAATTTAATGTTTAATACGCATCAAAGTGATGTCATACAAATTGTGTGATTGCATTATCGATATTATAAGCTCTGGTATCTAATTTAGATGAAATTCAGTCTCAGAAACATATTCTGCTCACAGGAACTTAAGCTTGAAAAAAGAAACAACTTTCAAAGTTTACTTACAATATATTCATCAGTTAAGTACAATATTCTGCTGAATCTCAATCAGCCTGTATTATCCAGTCTTCTATCTCTTAAACAATTATTTTGATCTCTAATATCAATCTAGATAGATAGATAAATTCTTTACTGTAAACACGATTTTCAAATAACACACAAGGTTCACTCACACTAGGTTCATCACAATTCAATTTTCCACTCCTTTTTTTCTCGTCACACCACTTCCCACCAAAAAACGTTCTTTTCTTTTTCCCCTTTTTCTCTCTCGCCAGCCGCGCAGGCAAAATATTATCCTTCCCATACAGCCTTTTGTTTTACAGAAAAAATTAAACCTAACAATATAATGCATAAAAACAAAATTTAAAGATGGCTATGATGACATACATCTTCTGTAAAAATTTCAACTGTCTAGCTGTCACGGTTCATGAGATACAGCCTAGTGACAGACAGACAGACAGTATGAAGTCTAAGTAAAAGGGTCCCGTTTTTTTACCCTTTGGTTATGGAACTATAAAATTTCTCAGTACTTATAGATATGTATTTGCACAACTTCTAATATAGGTAGTGTGAAACATAGGAAAGTAAAGACAAGTAAGCATTTTAGTTATGTTATCAATTAGGTATGTTAATAATTAACGTTAACGCTAACGTTAATTAACGTTGTTGTTGTTTAATTAACAGACGGTCGAAATAAAACAGACGGACAAGAGAGTGATCTTATAAGGGTTCCTTTTTTACTTTTTGAGGTATGGAACCCTGAAAAGGCAAATCTGAGTGAGCTATAATGCAATTCGCTGTGCCAGCATTATGACAAAAAACCTAGCCTCTGCCCCTTGTTGTGCCAGCATTCTTGCTTACCTTTGTCCTTTGTTTACAGTACGTATCACCGTGACCCTATAGCAGCCTTTCCCAAAGTGGACGATAACGCCCCCTTGTGGGCGCTGCGGGCCTAAAGAGGGGCGGTAAGAGGCCCAAAAAAAAATCGGTGCGTTGTGTAACTACCTACGGTGTTACTCAACCGCGCGCGTGTTGGTGCGTTGTGTATAAAATCGGTGCGTTATGTATTTAGTACTCAGTATATGTATCATACAAATATAATTATTTATTTAACATCATTTTCTTATTCTATTTTATTTCTTTATTACCTTATATATGTAATTATTTTGCTATTCTACTTATTTATTGTTTGGGTGTGTATGCGGGAGCTAGAGACGATGCACGACGGCAGCGGGTTTGGCCGGAAGACCAGTGCTGCAGCCAAGTTATACTTGTCTGTGGCTTACAGCTGAGGTCGACCCATTTGGGCAGCACATGGCTTCTTAAATATTCATAAGTTAAATGTATGCTTTTTTTTCCTTATTTCTTCGTTGTTACCCATTTCTTTGTGTGTGTAAATTTAAAAGTTGTCGTGTGCTTGTACCAAATAAATGCTTTTCTTTCTTTCTTTACCTACTGCACTCAGGTTTCAAGTTAACTCTTGCGGGTTATAGTAAAAGTGTCGTTTATAATTAATGTTTCATCTCCGCTAATTAATTTAATTTTATGTTATAGTGGTTTTTAAGTAGGTGAAAAAATGGGAGCGATAAAAAATAATTTATTCTAAAAGTGGGCAATAGACAAAAAAAGTTTGGGAACCCCTGCCTATAGTAATGCTGTATCTAGTAGGTACCTAACCTACGCGTCGTTGATTTTTGGTAGAAAAAGGATTTCCCTATAACAAATCAGTAGTAGGCATAAGGAAAGTAAGTACCAACCTATGTTTCCAAAACTTTGAACATCGCAACGCAGGGATTCTTATGTAAATATATAAATATATTGCAATACATTCCACACATCGCCATCTAGCCCCAAGCTAAGTAACTAGACTTGTGTTATGGGTGCTAGACAACGTATAATACTATAGGTACATATAAATATTTTTCTTTTGTAAATTTATGCTTATAAATACATAGAATAAAGTTTATAGTGAACGGAATTAAAAAATAATAATAACCAGCAGGGGATCAGCTCAGGGGATCAGACCGGAATAAATCGAAACAACCAGACCACAGACAAATATCTAAGCATAAATACTTGTCTGAGGCGGGAATCGAACCCACAACCCTGTGTTGATGATCATTGTGCCAACTGGGTCGTCAAATCGTTATGTAAACGTGTTATATTTATCTAAAATCTAAGTAGTTTTTTATGTAACATCCACGACACTTTGGGTTTTTAAAAGCTCACTTACGTCATACGGCAAACTTGAACTTTAAAGGAAAATATCTTAGAATAATTTATGACTTTTTTAACTTCAATTTAGTTTTATAACTGAAAATACCTATACGTCATCGGAAAGTTGCGGGATCCGAAAGGAAAGGAAAGGAAGAATGGAAAGTTGTGGGGGCCGGTTGTCAAGCATGCTTGACTGGAGCTCATAGCCGAGTTAAGCCCATTGGAACAACACACGACTTTACTTTTCATAGGTACTAATATTATCACTACATAGTAAAAAATAAAGTCACTTTTCGCCGTCCCTATTAAATAATAATAAATAAATAAAATAAATATTTCAGGACATATTACACATCGCCATCCAGCCCCAAGCTAAGCAACTTAATGCTTGTGTTATGGGTGCCAGATAACGGATAAACTACTTATATACTTTTTTTTTTTTTTTTTTTGTAAATATATACATATTATACATATAGGAAACACCCAGAACCAGAAACAAGAATTTATGGTCAGCATAAATACTTGTTCCCGGCGGGAATCGAACCCGCAACCTTCTGCGTCGCAAGTCGGGTGTTCGCCCGACGCGCCACAGAGGTCGTCATTCATATTTCCCTTTGTATGCTTAGATCTTTAAAACTACGCAACGGATTTTGATGCGGTTTTTTTAATAGATAGAGTGATTCAAGAGGAAGGTTTATATGTATAATACATGCATAATATATCCGTGCGAAGCCAGAGCGGGTGGCTAGTTTTTTATATTATCCTTCTTAATTTTTGACTTTTTCTACTATGCTTAGCGTATATAGCCATCTTGCCATTATATACAGGGTTATTGGTAATTATACTAGCAAGCCGTTGAGGGCTACTTCTGTGCACCTAAACAAACAATTTGTTCTACGACTTTTGGAAATTCGAATATTTCTTTCGAAAATTTTGAGGTTAGGTTTTCCTGAAAATCAGCTGATCCATACACGGAGAGGTCATTAAACTTAATATTTTACTTATTTTGTAACTTTGATCTACTGTTCTTAGTCTGAGTGACCTTTGTTTTAAAAAGTCTGCTGTTTTTCGAATTTACATAACCTCAAAAATTATCAAGTTTTTTTTTCGAATTTTTAAAAGTCGTAAACCGAAAGTTGTTTATTATGGTGCACAGAAGTAGCCCTCAACGGCTCGCTAGTATAATTACCAATCGGGTGAAACCGCGGGGTGCAGCTAGTTTAATCTATTTAACTAAACATCGTTATTTCTAATCTATGACTGATCTGATTGTTCTTATCCACTGAGAAAAGGTTTTTTAAAAATCCATCCCTCAAAGGGTGAAAGGCGGCTGAAGCCGCAAGCATAAGCTAGTTTGGTTGGTATATGGGAAAACCCACTGTGCATCAGCACAAGGTATTTGTTTATCGATAAAATTAATTAATATGCCTAACCTACAGTCCACTGAATGCCCTTAGAATGACAAATTTTATGACTCATTTGCCTTCATATAGGTAATTATAATAATACCTACCAGACAGCGAGATTTTTAACCAACCAACCTACTTGGGTTTGGTGTTCGTATTATAGTAAAATAAATAAATAAATAAATATTTCAGGACATATTACACATCGCCATCCAGCCCCAAGCTAAGCAACTTAATGCTTGTGTTATGGGTGCCAGATAACGGATAAACTACTTATATACTTTTTTTTTTGTAAATATATACATATTATACATATAGGAAACACCCAGAACCAGAAACAAGAATTTATGGTCAGCATAAATACTTGTTCCCGGCGGGAATCGAACCCGCAACCTTCTGCGTCGCAGTCGGGTGTTCGCCCGACGCGCCACAGAGGTCGTCAATAAATAATAGGGAGTAATTGTTAATACCATTAAGTTTTCAAAAATATTTTTACCATTTATTTATGTTTAATAGTTTCTCATTTATTTGTTGAAAGTAATTGCTTCTATTATTTAGTTTAAAGTATAGCATGGTTTTATTTATATAATATATATTTTTTGAATTAATTATTGTAAGTAATGAATTTTTCATAATTAAACTTGTGTATGCTTATCTTCGTCTGTGTGTCACTTGAGGCTCCTGCTGAAAATCAGCGCAACATTCATCTGTAGCATATTAGCTGAGCTCGAGCCTTTTCGTGGCAGAATTGTATACATATGCACATCAAGTTTTGTATTTAGTTGTTGGTATTGTTAAGTATTTTATGTTATTATGTGTCTGTGTATCTTTTTTCTGGCATGAATAAACTTATTTCTATTTTCTATTTACTTAATTTTTTAAAAGTTTTTTTTAATATGATCGAATTCTAAAGTCGAAATTTACCTGGAACATAATTAAAACGACTGAAACCTAATTTAGATTTTGCAACATCTCAAAAAATGTAGGCGTCGTCGTCACTACATAGTATAAAATAAAGTCACTTTTCGCCGTCCCTATGTCCCTATTTCCCTTTGTATGCTTAGATCTTTAAAACTACGCAACGGATTTTGATGCGGTTTTTTTAATAGATAGAGTGATTCAAGAGGAAGGTTTATATGTATATGTAAGGTTTACATGTATAATATAGCCGTGCGAAGCCGGAGCGGGTCGCTAGTCGTTTATAAATTAGGTCATTATTATTAAGTACGGTTTCACCCGCGTAACTTCCGATCCCGTGGGAATATCGGAATAAAAATTAGCTTATGTTACTCTCAATGAATCAATGTATCTTCGTACTACATTTTATCAAAATCGGTCTGGTAGTTTCGAAATTTTAGATAGAAGATGAAGTACATTCTTATTTTTTCTTTGACGACCTCTGTGACGCGTCGTTTTAAGTATATTTTTACAAAAGTAAAAAGTATATTATATGTATTCTATCCGCTGTCTTAGCTACCATAACACCAGCCTAGTTGCTTAGGTTGGGGCCAAATGGCGATGTGTGGATTGCAAAGATTTATTTATTTTTAAACTCACACGATTTGTATTCATTCATAGTAATTATTTTCCCGGGTCTTAATCGCGTATTTTTTGTTTTTTATTTCTCTTACCTCGACGTTTCGACTATGTTACAATAGTCATGGTCGCGAGGAGACCCACGACCATGACTATTGTACATATATTTATTTTTATTTCAATATTTATTCCATTAATCTGTAAATAACATTTTCCTTTGTTCTCTTTGTTTTCAAAAGAGTGTTCCATTTAGTTCCAAAAATCAATGTTTATAACGTCGTCGCATGTTCGTTATCGCGTCAACAACCCTCTTTGACGGTGTCAAAGGTCGTGACCAATATTGATAGCGCACGATGATTCAAACGACAAACTATAGCGACAAAATAAATACTTGCAAAATGCACAATACTTGTGCAATGCAGTGCACAATGGTTCTACCGACAACCTCCAAAAGGCCCGCAAACTCCTCAAGGAATAATGGCAAAACTAAAAGAAGTTAGGTTCTTGAAGTTCCTTCATGTGTAACTAGCGAACCGCCCCGGCTTCGCACGGCTATATTATGCATGTATTATACATATAAACCTTCCTCTTGAATCACTCTATCTATTAAAAAAAACCGCATCAAAATCCGTTGCGTAGTTTTAAAGATTTAAGCATACAAAGGGATATAGGGACAGAGAAAGCGACTTTGTTTTATACTATGTAGTGATAGTGATGATAGTGAAGTGATGGCGTCAGATGCTGCTAAAGAAAATTAAAACTCGTGAATTTATGCTTATATCTTTTTCCTCGTCTACTTCACGAAATATTATCTTTTTTCTATTTGAGTTTATGCTGTAGTATTGCCATTCCATCATTATTTGAGCAGCTTATACTATCTAACTTTTACTTTACTTTGTGTATATTATGTTCTATGTTCCTGTTTATCTTCTTAATATATATAAATCTCGTGTCACAATGTTTGTCCTCAATGGACTCCTAAACCACTTAACCGATTATAATAAAATTCGCACACCATGTGCAGTTCGATCCAACTTGAGAGATAGGATAGCTTACATCCCGATATTCCCACGGGATCGGGAGTTACGCGGGTGAAACCGCGTAGGGCAGCTAGTATTCTATAAATAAAGTTACTTCTTTCCCTCCCCTTTTTTGGGAGTCTTTAAGGCACGAGTGTTTACGTAGACCTCATCGTCACTTGCGGAGAGATAGTAGTAAAACGCTGATTTATTATAAAAAAAACTAGCCAAGTGCGAGTTGGACTCGCGCTCTAAATATAATGTTGTATTTTTATACTTTAACTTTTATTGAAGTGAAAACTTCTTATGGCGCGTTGGGCACTTTTGTGGGTGAGCATTTTCAACCGTTCTCGCGACAGATGAGATTTTGACAGATGAGATTTTAACAGTTATTCTACTACTATGCAATATTGAAAACAGCGCCATCTCTGTGCAAACGGCCGAACTACGATACTCACTTCTGTACAACAGTGTTAACAGCGACATCTCTCGGTGGATGGTGCAGGTTCGCAGCGAGCTGCCGTACGCAGTTCGCTTTACAGTTTTCACTTCTGCCTGCACTCCCGGAGTGCGCTGTTTTTTTTTTTTTCTGTTTTCAGTAGTTGTTGTTATAACGGAAACATAAATTTTGTTGAAATTTTCAACTCTCTAGGTATCACGGTTCATGAGATACAGCCTGGTGACAGACAGATGGACAGTCGGACGGGCAGACAGTAAAGTCTTAGTAATAGGTTTCCGTTTTTACTCTTTGAGTACGGAACCTTAGAAAGCTAAGGCACAAATATGAATTGTAACTTGTAAGGTTTCTTTCAGAGACCTCTGTTTAAGAAATTTCATGTCACTGCGCTAGTAACTTGGTATTAAAATATTGATTATAAGTGCCTCTTACTTACCTACTTACCGTAAATTGGGTTGAATCTGGCCGGTTTTCTTCTTCTTCCTCGGTCGCAGGCCGAAGTTGTGGCTGTGCGCTAGCACGCAAGTCTTTATCTGGCAGTTTAGGTACTCGTTATTTCACCTCTAATACAACTTCGAAATCAGATATTCGTCATCTGTCAGCGACAATGTCGAAATGAAAGAATATATTTCCTCACATGGAATTAATAAAACTGGTTATTTCATACTAACGGGGAAATTTTCATCTTAATTGAAACAAGTTTAATTCAATTTACGCTTATATTCCTAGCCGTAAACCTTCACAAGAAATATTTTTATTCTGATTTTCAACTAAAATAACTCTTTCAATAGACTATACAAAAATAACGGCTATGTTCAAGTTACTGGTACTATCATGGTCATCAACTATGGTTCAGAAGCACAAAACGAGTAACTGCGACAAAGTACGAACGAATCAATAAAAAAATCGAAAAAACCGAATCGAATCGAATCGTTTCGAATCTCTACCAATATTATAAAGAGGAAAGATTTTTTGTTTTTTGTTTGTAGCGAATAGGCTCCGAAACTAATAGGCCGATTTTGATGAAACTTGGTATGAAGATACATTGATTCATTAAGAATGACATAGGCTACTTTTAACTCGATATTTTCGTAAAATCGGGAGTTACGCTGGTGAAACCGCGGAGCGCTGCTAGTTGAAAGTTAAACCGACGACAATTTTAACAAGGGCATAGAATATGGAGTTACTGTTAAGTGTGGTTATCATTGACGTTATTAAATTACCTTTTTGCTGTCGAATTAAGTATGTAGATCTTCCTTAAATGTTCTGATAAATACCAGAAACTTGGACACTTTACAATGACTATTTACGATAATAAAATCAAAACTAAATATAAAACTATCAAACTGTATGCGATCCTTTGTGTCAAAAGCGAATCAGTACCGGAATCTTCAAAGTTATCTTTACAGCATTTCGTACCTATCTCGACAACTTTCGGGTAGAAGTCCGTCCAAAACTCAAACGCCTTGTAATTTATAGTCTCTGGTGTACTCATCGTGAAATTTTGTCGGTCGATTATAAAATACCCAGGCTTTTCAATTTCAAACGGATCCCATTCAATAATAACACCAGAATTAGTCGGATTCGAATACCAAGCAAAATTGGTCCACATTTTCATGACGATCTCTGAAATGCTCTTATCTCTGTAATCCCATTTCCCTAAATCTTCGGGTAGGGCTAAATATGGCATGCCAAATGTGAAAATTAAATCGAAGTTGTGTGGGACACCTATCCAATCTGGGACGCCTTCGTTGGCTACGTCAGAAAAGGGTTTCAGATCGAATCTATACAAGTACACTGGTGCGTGTTTACTTACGTACTTTGCTAGCTGATAAGTGGTTGCTCCATGAACTTTATCGGTGTAAAAATCTAAAAATAGTTTCCTCAGAATTGTTTCGTTTGAAGTAGGCGGTATAGGCTTATAAAAAAACGCTACTGCATCCTGTATATGATGTTGATTTGTAAAACATGAGCTATTATCAACCGTTATATCAGAGAGTATTATTTCTTCCCTCATAATATCGAATTCCCTTTGACTAACTCCTGAATCTTCTCCCTTTTCTAAAAGCAGTGCATCTTCCATATTTGTGTAACCTGTCAAAATTGGAACTGCAGAAAACACTTCATCTTTGAATAATTTACTTGGAAGATCTGGTAGAAAAGGTCCTGTGATATTACTAAAACCAGTATCTACAATTGGTTTCCAATCAGCTAGAGGTTCGCCAATATCAAGAAGCGCTTGATAATTCACTCTTCGAAGACAATCAAGGAGTTGGTACGTCGGTTTTCTAAAGCAGCTGAAAGCGTTTGCAACTTTATCTATAGTGATAAGTTCCTTCCTTGCAATGTTAACTGTATCAGGAGACAAAACGTTACCACTCATGGCGATAGCCTTTTGAAATAATCCAGATGAATAAGCCGATACTAAATGAAGTCCAATACTGACTGCTCCTGCATCATGACCAAAGATACAAACATTATCAGGGTCTCCACCAAAGCTGGCTATATTATTCTTAACCCAGTACAAAGATGCTACTTGATCCAATAACCCAAAATTTCCTGGAGCTTCATTGTCTAACGTGGAGAAGAACCCAAAAATGTTCAGCCTATAAGCCACTGACACGAAAATCACCTGCGAACAAAAGAGAAAATTTTAACAAATGGGGCATTAGTAAGAGAATTTATTAAATGTTAGGTAAAAGTTGTATGCGTGAGTTACAAAGCTTTTGAAATATGACTTTTACAGTAAAATATAAAAACGACATGCCTTAGGGACTCAAGGTCTTTCTATGTTCGAATCTAAAAGCTTTGTAGACAAACATCAATCCGAATTAGTAGTAAGTATTTTAGTTGCCTAAAAGGTTTGCTGACATTACCATACTACTAGTTCAAATGTGACATTTTAGTTGCTTCTATATGTCCTTGAAGAAACTCAAAGTAAATCACCTTTTGTTTTAGCACTAGGTGAAATGGATTGACACTGTTCGGACTGCCTTTCACAAAGTTGCCTCCGTGAAACCATACTAGGACTGGATACGACTCCACTCGGAAATCTGAGAATGTAAAAAAATCGAATTTTAAGATACCGATATATTTTAATCGAAGTTCTGAAAAAACCTTTTCTTTTCATATATTATTACTAGCTGCCCTCCGCGGTTTCACCCGCGTAACTCCCGATCCCGTGGGAATATCGGGATGTAAGCTATCCTATCTCTCAAGTTGGATCGAACTGCACATGGTGTGCGAATTTTATTATAATCGGTTAAGTGGTTTAGGAGTCCATTGAGGACAAACATTGTGACACGAGATTTATATATATTACGGTTTCACCCGCGTAACTCCCGATCCCGTGGGAATATCGGGATGTAAGCTATCCTATCTCTCAAGTTGGATCGAACTGCACATGGTGTGCGAATTTTATTATAATCGGTTAAGTGGTTTAGGAGTCCATTGAGGACAAACATTGTGACACGAGATTTATATATATTAAGACTAGCTGCCCTACGCGGTTTCACCCGCGTAACTCCCGATCCCGTGGGAATATCGGGATGTAAGCTATCCTATCTCTCAAGTTGGATCGAACTGCACATGGTGTGCGAATTTTATTATAATCGGTTAAGTGGTTTAGGAGTCCATTGAGGACAAACATTGTGACACGAGATTTTATATATTAAGATTAAGATGAAACCGGAAACCTTAAGAATCTCAACCCATATAAAATATTATGACCGTCTTGGCATAGGCCTCTAGGGCCCAGTATATGGAAAGAAAGAGGAAGACATTGTTTGAAATCGTCCTTGCGAATCTATAAATAAAAAATTCAAAATCCTGATTGACTGACTGATGGATCAACGCACAGCTAAAGTCAATGAATATTGATAGCTTTTATAATGTAGGCATCCGCTAAGAAAATACTTTGCAAACCCTACTCAGACGAAACCGCTGATGAAACTTGATTTGAAGATACATTGAAGCCTTGAAAGTAACATAAGATACTTTTTATTACAAAATTCCCACGGGATCGGGACGTATGTGGGTGAAATCGCGGGGTTCTGCTAGTGACAAATAAAGATCGACAATACGACGACACCAACTGGGCTAGTATTTGGCGTCGTCGTCCTATCGATACTTCCAAAAAATACACATTTTAAAAGAATCAACTTCAGTTGGTTTTTTTCAAAGATATTGCCACAATACAGGCTGTAATGCAATGCCATTCATATTTTCTATACTTTCTTGGAACTATTTTAAATAAAATACTAAGAATAATTTGTGTAATAAACAACAGGAAATAAAAACTATAGCAAAATTAAGCCCTAAGTAAGAATTTTCATTAAGAGCGATGAAGTCTGTAGATTCGCGAAACGCAAATGTAATCGATAATGAGTAATTTTAGACGAATTGTTATTAGTCGAATTGTTTTTTAGACGAATTGTTTTAGACGAACTTTCCGTTGACGCCTTAATACCCCTAACACAGATCGGCCACACTTGAAACAAGTAAACAACGATGTGGAAATAGTTGATCGGTTAGTGGCATCAACGTGTCTCTCTGGTCGTTTGTCAGTGAGGGTGGCAAACCAGGCCTGCCCCCTGATTCACAAACCAAGGCTACCGAACCGAAAAATGTTTTTACTGCTTTTTCACTCCCGCGACTTTTGACGTGTTGCCATCCTTATCTTTTCAGTTAGATTGCAATATGATTCAGGCTACTGATCGTGGTGTTCCTTACCCACCCGCGCTTCCTCCACTCAGGCCTTCTAAATTACCTACTACTGTATTATTACTACATATCATTTCGCGCAAGAAATACTGCATAAAACAATCATCCATTATACTTAGAATGACCAATTTTGACGTCGGGTTATTTAGGTCAAGAATTAAATTAAGGTTAGGTCGATCCATTGGGGTTGAATGGTCGAACCATCGGCACGATATTCTTGCATTAATACCATATATTTGCACGGTTGGAAGTGACTTGCGAGATTTATTTGGGACATGAAGCAATGTTTGAATTTAGACTGTATTTTGCAAATAGTTTACTACGAACAACAGCTGGAAGACCTCAGGAAACCGTAGCCGATTTGCGTAGGGAACGTTTTGATTAATTTTAATTGGATGGTAGTTTCAATGATTTTTGTTTATTTTTTTTTAAAGTGCTAAGCCTGCACTGGGCTATCTGAAAATATTTTTAAGGAAAAATGCATCTTCAAACGCATTTGAACGGTATTCAAAGGATGCGAGTTCGAGTCTCGTCTTAGTCGCAATTTTTGAAGATCCATTTTTCCTTAAAAATATTTTTTAATTTTTAACAAAATATTTTTGTGAGACTAATGACACCTCAGTCTGACTGTGACCATAGGATCTACTAAGTTCTCTAAACGTCAGGTTAAAAAAAACCCCAACATATATTCGCTTAAATAGTTTAGCTCTGTCTATTATACCTATACTAAAAAAAAATATTATTGGCAAGTAGTATGATTTTCTTTGGAATTTCCGAGATTTCCTTTTTTTATCGGGAGGGTTGTTCCAATCTGTTATACAAACATAACTAATAGGTATAAAAAGTCCCGGTTGTTCTATCAATGCCACAATTTAGTGAAAAAACTACGCCTGATGCTCTGTCAGTAGGATAAGAAGGAAAAACACAATAAGTTGTTCACGGTAAAAAAAATCTTTGCTAAAATTTTTTTTTTTCGCCCCATATCTGAATAGAGTCCCTCGTTTGATTAGAATTACCTAATTGAATCCCATATAATCACTACATAGTATAAAATAAAGTCACTTTTCGCCGTCCCTATGTCCCTTTGTATGCTTAGATCTTTAAAACTACGCCACGGATTTTGATGCGGTTTTTTTTAATAGATAGAGTGATTCAAGAGGAAGGTTTATTTATGTATAATACATGCATAATATAGCCGTGCGAAGCCGGGGCGGGTCGCTAGTATGAAATAAAGTCACTTTTCGCCGTCCCTATGTCCCTTTGTATGCTTAGATCTTTAAAACTACGCCACAAACTTTGATGCGGTTTTTTTAATAGATAGAGTGATTCAAGAGGAAGGTTTATATGTACAATACATGCATATATAGCCGTGCGAAGCCGGAGCGGGTATATAATAATAAATGGGATCTTGTTATTAGTAAGTTTTATATATTTCAACAGAACAAATTAAAATAGAATAACATTAGTCACAGCGATGCCACAATGAACATGCACAATTTAATTATATTGGTAGTAGGTATGATTCATAATCATAAACCTGTTGACCTGTGTCATTAAGTCAATACATTTGTGGCCACAACGCGGCTACGTTTTTATTTAAGTACCTACTCGATAAACTAGAGTAATTAACTTCCGACGTATTTAACAGTTAGGTATACCTAATTAGGTAATAAATACCTAAAGCGGTTTTCAAAAGATACGAGAATTTCTATCTATTTATTCACCTATCTCTGTTTTTTATGAATCGACTAGCGACCCGCCCCGGCTTCGCTCGGCTATATTATGCATGTATTATAGATAGAAACCTTACTCTTGAATCACTCTATCTATTAAAAAAAACCGCATCAA
This sequence comes from Idaea aversata, assembly GCA_907269075.1. NCBI lineage: Eukaryota > Metazoa > Arthropoda > Insecta > Lepidoptera > Geometridae > Idaea > Idaea aversata. The sequence continues at coordinate 4,705,758 of OU026098.1, read as the reverse complement.
AATCAGTTGCGTAGTTTTAAAGATTTAAGCATACATAAGGATATAGGGACAGAGAAAGCGACTTTGTTTTATACTATGTAGTGATAGTGATAGTGAAGTGATGATAGTAGTTTTAATAGCTTTTAGTTTTTTGTGTTTTATCACTACATACTCGTAGTATAAAATAAAGTCTCTCTCTCTGTCCCTATGTCCCTATATCCCTATGTATGCTTAAATCTTTAAAACTAAGCAACGGATTTTGATGCGATTTTTTTTAATAGATAGAGTTATTCAATAGGAAGGTTTATATGTATAATACATGCATAATATAGCCGTGCGAAGCCAGGGCGGGTCGCTAGTCTATATATATAAAAGAGAAAATCACTGACTGACTGACTCACTCATCACGATATCTCAGAAACTACAAGTGCTAGGGCCCGTATTAATAAATCGTTCTCAATATCGATCTTGAGTGCGTATCAATCGAGTGAGTCTTGAGATGTGGTCACTATCTCAAGTTAGGCGTTAATTAATAGATAAAACTCCAGTTTTAACCAAGCTGATATCGCTCCTGAGATTTGAGACTGATCTTGAGAGCGACCTTGAATGACGTAGCGCTATGTTCTTACCTTAAATGGTCTGTTTTTACCCTATGGTAGGTAGTTTCGTCATATTTTACTGTCAACTTGTTTTTAATGTGAAAATATTTTACAAAATGTCAGATTTTACTATTAGATAATTATTCCGAGACGTTTTAAAGGTTTGGTGTGATGACATTATTTGTTCACTGTAATGCCCTCTAACTTTAGTCATGTATGACCCGCAATCAGACTTGGGTTCACGAAACTACATCTTGAGACATATCTTGAGAGCTGAGTTTGATTTATTAATACGGTATTACTCAAGTGATACGTCGCTCTTTAATCGCGTCTTAAGATAGGTTTATTAATCAGCGCAACAACTCAAGAGCAAACTTAAGATTGAAATCGATATTGAGTTCGGTTTATTAATACGGACCTTAGAGTCTCAAATTTTGTATGGGGGTTCCTTTTATGACGTAAGTGCTCACTAAGACGGGATTTTCCGGGGCAAAGTTTGTATTTTATATAGTTCAACGTTCATAAGCTCACTGTAAGTTTTTTGTTGCGAATAAACGTTTTCTATTTCTATCTCCTACGCACTGCTAAGAAGTAAAACTCTTTGATCGCATCGCTGTTTTCTAAAACTACAGCATTGGAGTCTTCAAGTCTAGACTGAGGTATCTTCCAGGCGAGCATGCTAACATCCTCGACCTAATCATCGCTTACCATCAGGTGATCGCTGATGGTCGTTCACTTTATCAAGTGAACAACGTTCGAGCTTTTTCCTATAATACCCTATACCCACCCTACCCATACGCCATACCCTCATACCCTATCCAAAAATTTTAATTAAAAGAAAAAAAGTTGCTAATTGAGCCAACTAAACCCGGATAGTGGCGAATAGAACTAATGATAAGTATTTTTCTTTTCGAAACGGACTAATTAGTCGTGATTATTGGGACTATTTGGAACTAATGAAGGGATTACAATTGGTTGATTAGATAAAAACAGAAGATGATCGAAACAGAAACTTGTAACTTTCTCATTCATTAAAGTTTATTTTAATATGATCCCGTGGGAATATCAAAATGAAAAGTAGCCTAAAGCCTTCCTCGATAAATGGACTATCCAACACAAAAATCTTTTTTCAATTCGAAACAGTAGTTCCTGAGATTAGCGCGTTCAAACAAACAAACAAACTCTTCAGCTTTATAATATTAGTATAGATATTATTCATTCGAATTCTGAACGACTTTTGCTTCCGACAGTACCAAATATCATTTTGATAATAAAATGGACCGAGTTCGTGAATGGAAAATATTTATTTTAATGCCTCCACGCGTTCGGCCCATTTGGGCCGTAGGTATATGGGACGAGTGAGGGCGCGTTCAGACAACACGCGTTGACCACGCGCCCACCACGCCCATCACACGCGTTGACCACGCGTTGAACACGCGTTGAAATTTGTTCTATATGTAATTTGAGTCTTATGACACATCAATAGATCTCAAATTGCATTTATCAAGTCCACCCGCTCACGCCACGCGCCCGCCCCGCGCCCGCCCCGCGCACGCCCCGCGCACGCCTCGCGCACGCCCCGCGCCTGCTTGCAGAAATGCAATTTGAGATCTATTGAAGTGTCATAAGACTCAAATTATGTATAGAACAAATTTCAACGCGTGTTCAACGCGTGGTCAACGCGTGTGATGCGCGTGGTGGGCGCGTGGTCGACGCGTGTCATCTGAACACGCCCTGACATAAGGACGATCTAAAGAACAAAAAAAAGAATTGTCAAATCATACCTATTTAAGCGGAAAGGGTACCGGGGGCTCTTTCAATACAAACTATTACAAACGTAGTCGACTGTTTTCTCCCTGGAAAATGACACTAGAGCAAATTTTTGGTGACAAAAATGGTATAACTTATATATAACTGCCATGACCAGGGCCCCTATTTTTGTTTTTATTTTTTTAATCTTAAATTCATGAAATAAACCAAAATATAGGGGCATACTCATGGCAGTTGTAGGTTTTATGGCACAAAAATATTTGTGCTAGTGTCATTATTCAGGGAGGAAACAGTCGACTACGTTTGTATGGAGAGCGCGCAGGTACCCTTTTCTCTTAATCCCTATTATACTTTAAAATAGTTTCAATAAATTTCCTTCAAATAACCTTGTAGTAGAGCAATACTAAAAGCTATTAAGTTCGAGTAGTATATCTAATTGTTAGGTAAGTTAACCTTAGAATAAGGTTTATGTAAGGCAATGGGTAATAAATCTAACGTAACTAAACTAACCGTTAATCCTGTGGTTTTAGCAATCAGTGGAGAATCTCTATTAATCACACGGGATTTTGTGTACATTTTCCTAGCTGGCATTTTCATTTATGAAGAGTAGGTGCTTCGGTCGCAATGTGAATAGCTTCACGTTAGGTAAATAGTTTTTAGGATTCCGTACGTATAGGGTTAAAACGGGACCCTATTAAGAGAAAAGAGTACCGGGGGCTCTTTCCATACAAACTATTACAAACGTAGTCGACTGTTTTCTCCCTGGATAATGCCACTAGAGCAAATATTTTTGGTGCATAAAACTTATAACTGCCATGACCATGCCCATATTTTTTTTAAAGTTTTTATAATCTTAATTTATATGATAATTAGAAAATGAAAAAAAAACGAAACATACGGGCATAGTCATGGTATTTATAGGTTTTATGGCACAAAAATATTTGTGCTAGTGTCATTATCCAGGGAGAAAACAGTCGACTACGTTTGTATGGTGAGAGCGCAGGTACCCTTTCACCTTAATAAGACTTCATAGTCTGTCTGTCTGTCACCAGGCTGTATGTCATGAACCGTGATAGCTAGACAGTTGAAATTTCACAAAATTATGTATTACTATTGCCGCTATAACAACAAAAATATAAATACCTACTAAAAAAAGAAAAAATATTTAAGTTGGGCTCCGATACAACATGGTACGGAACTCTTCGTGCGCAAGTCCGACTCGCACTTTGCCGGTTTTTTGTATAATTCTCAAGTGTGTTTATCGTTCTACAAATAAAAACATTACTTATCACTAATTTATATACCTATAATTCACATACATCTACCTATATAGTCCGTAAGTTATCACTACATACTATAAAACAAAGTCGCTTTCTCTGTCCCTATATCCCTATGTATGCTTAAACCTTTAAAACTACGCAACGGATTTTGATGCGGTTTTTTTTAATAGATAGAGTGATTCAAGAGGTAGGTTTACATTATAATATATGCATAATGTAGCCGTGCAAAGCCGGGCGGGTCGCTAGTATACCTATAATTTACATACATCTACCTATATGTTAGTCTGTAAAACATATAATCCTCTTCTTTATTTTTAAGATTACCTGAGATAAATGAATTAATAATTAAAACACATACTTTTGTGACATTTTCAGTTCCATTTTGATCTGACGCGATTTCATTAATTTTTGAGCACAGAGCACATCTCCATTTACAAAGAGGAGTCAGCGGTCATTTCTACCAATCGGCTAAAGGCAAATGCAAACTATAGGATCTAGTTTGCATTCGCCTTAATCTATCTTATTTCTATATCTATCATATTTTTCTATCTATGGTATAGATAAAATATTCGGCCGAGAGCTCTCTGACCATCACATTTGAAGGCAAAGAAAACAATGGTTTCGCTATTTCATAAGGTAGAAACATTTTCAAAACCACTGAGATAGGTGCTTAATATTGTCATTAGAACATCCAATGATATTCTTCTTATCACGTTTGATGATGACTATTATGTTTGATGTGGTCTGCGTTTGGTGCTAGGAATGTTCAACATAGAGAAAGGATTACAGAGAGAGGACTACAGCTTGCTGTGTTTCCATTTGCTGATTGATTGGGTCTTCGCTCACTGCCTAGCTAGTATTAGGTATAGGCACTACTACCTACCTACTGTTTCCGGTTATTAACTCCTCATGAGGACGAACCTTTTTTCTGGGCGCTGTACTACTTTCTCTCTCTTTTTTTTTCTTTTTATTGTGTCTATTTTTTGTGTTTAGGAAATAAATTTTTATTTATTTTCTTTCTGTTAATCTTTTATCCTTCGAATATATGTGTGATTGACGCAAAGAAAATGCTTTGCTTTGCGTCAATCACACATCTGTCATTTGCAAAAGTGCGAAAGTGACAGGCTTAGTAGGCTACTCTCCTACTTATAATCTCACACATAAGTGAGTTGCCCATGACCCTAATTTGTCAGGGTAGTTTCACTTGACAGTGTGTGAGAAGCCTACTTATACATTTTTGAAGTGGTCAAATCGGCGCCGGCGCTCAGGAATCTGCCGGGTTTGCTAGTTTTTATTATGTTATATAATCTGGGTTTCGAAAATGGAAACAAAGGGGGATCAAAACGGAAACCAAAAAGGATCAAAATGGAAACAAAAGGGGATGAAAATAGAAACAAAAGGAACACATATTTTTTTAAAGTTTAGAAGGCTTTTAACTTTAATTTCGGTAAGTATAGGCACAGTATAGGCACATGAGTAAATAATTACTCATGTGGTCTAAGTAACGTTAAAATAGGTTATTCCCAGAATGCCATTCGATAACTAAAATGCAATCAAATAATTAAATAATCAATTAAACTCTATTTTATTACCACGAGAGGTATCAACGTATCAAAGGGAAATACGTTTAGGTAAATAAGGCTTATATTGGTATATTACAATATGTAACCCAAGCTGGTAACTATTATTCTAAAATGGCTTTAGGCAAGGTTTGTAGATTGATGATTAATAATTAAGCAATGTATAATTTGTATTGAAATGGTTAGTACCAGGGGACTATAAGTTATTAGGAGCATTCATTACCGTCTTTCATCGATTTTAACTTACAAGAAACTATTCCTATTTTAATTATTTATTCGTGTTTATGGAATAGGGCGCCGTCGTGGGAAACAGCACCTTGTGTTCAAAGCAATTGACGTCAAATCGATACATGCTTAAATTTATTATTAGCACAAATAATGCACTGAGTTCTTTACAGAGTTACTTATGTGCTTATATGTATACTAGCGACCCGTCCCGGCTTCGCACGGCTATATTATGCATGTATTATACATATAAACCTTCCTCTTGAATCACTCTATCTATTTAAAAAAACCGCTTCAAAATCCGTTGCGTAGTTTTAAAGATTTAAGCATACATAGGGATATAGGGACATAGAAAGCGACTTTGTTTTATACTATGTAGTGAAGCAAGAAAGCACCATGCGTTTCAAATAAATAAATATTGCAGGACATTCCACATATCGCCATCTAGTCCCAAGCTAAGTAACTAGACTTGTGTTATGGGTGCTAGACAACGGTTAAACTACTTACATACTTTTCTTTTGTAAATATAATATACTTATAATATATAGAAACAACCAGACCACAGACAAATATCTAAGCATAAATACTTGTCTGAGGCGGGAATCGAACCAGCAACCCTGTATTTGGCAGTCCGGCCAACTAGGTCTTGTGAAAGAATCTTGTGCCTTCTTCTCATTGGTAAGCGCGTTCCGAAGGCACACAGCCTTACTTAGCGTGATGCATCCTACTAACCTATTAATATTATTAATGTGAAAGTTTGTGTGTTAGGATGTGTGTTTGTGTGTATGTTTGTTACTCCTTCACGCAAAAACTACTGAACCGACTGCAATGAAACTTCGTATGTATATAGCTCAAGACCTGATGGATTAACATTAGGCATTAGGCTACGATATTACCAGGGGATCGGGACTTACAGGACTTACTTATTTCCAAAAGTCGTAGAACAAAAGTTGTTTGTTACGGTGCACAGAAGTAGCCCTCAACGGCTTGCTAATATAATTCCCAATAACCCTGTATAAGCGAGAAGAAAAAAGAAACTTAGATTATTTTTCGCGTTCATATTATTTTATTTGATACATCTCAACGTTGTTGAGACTTCTACTCATGACAATCATTTTTTAAATTAGGTAATGTATCATTCTCCTACGCTTTTTCCTTGTCAAAGTCCCTTGTGAGACTGTTGACGTTTCCCGGAAAAGTAGATGGTTTTCCTTGTGATACGTAAAGTGACTTCGCAAAGTAAGCGCCTTATGCAGAAATATGCAAATTAATAAAATATAATTGGTATTATTTTAGATTGACAGGAAATGTGCATAGGTATTATTATGATCTGTTGTTTTTCCCGTTGTCATTTTGTTTGTTTTTCGACTATCTACTGTTTTTAAAGTTCATTTTTTTTTGCAAATGGCAGTCTAATGTTTTAGGACGAAGCCGTTTCTTTTTACACAATTATTAACATTTATTAAGTCACGGCAACGAACACGAACTTTTTGCAAATTTTTTTCTGCTATTAGTTTTAATGCAACAAAATTACAATGTAAAAAGTCAACTAGTTAGGTACGAAAACTAGCGCTTTGGTAGTAAATTCCATGAATCACCTACTGACACGAAAGCCGTGTATTAAGCTCTGAACAAACTGAACGCTCGATTCAAAGCGCAAATTATTAGGTATGTACTAGCGACCCGCCCCGGCTTCGCACGGCTATATAATGCATGTAGTATACATATAAACCTTCCTCTTGAATCACTCTATCTATTAAAAAAAACCGCATCAAAATCCGTTGCGTAGTTTTAAAGATTTAAGCATACATATGGATTTAGGGACATAGGGACAGAGAAAGCGACTTTGTTTTATACTATGTAGTGATAGTGATGTATGTAATGTATGTAAGTATGTTTTTCAAGGAAATATGCATCTAAGAATTTAACACCGCGGCGATATTTGAACTCGCGACCTCCCGTGCTACGCAACTAACGAAATCTGGATAGTATGCATTTTACCTGTTCTTTACGAATTAAGGTATCCACTATTACTACAAAATATTATAAAACAAAGTCCCTCGCCGCATCTGTTTGTCTGTGTGTCTGTTCGTTATAAACTCTCAAAAGTACTGCACCGATTATCATGCTGTTTTCATGCATCAATGGATAGAGTGGTTCTTGATAACCAAAACCACAACACAAAATCGCGGGCAGCTAGCAAAATCAACAGCTATAGAAAATAATAAAATTGTTAAAATTATTAGTAATTAAAAAATACCACTCAAGAAAAGTTGTGAGTTTTTTTGAGTTTCAGTCTCTTTCAGCTGAGCTCCGCGACATCTGACAGCACAGTCATAGGTTTTTAAGAAAAGAATAAGACCATTAATGTATTGTTAATTCCACCCAGTCACACCGGTCGATTGGTACACAGCTTAAATTAGAAACAGAAGCAAATCATACCGTTAATTCGTTGAAAAAAGAAAGCCTGTTTAAAAAGTCACAGTTGTTTTTAAAACATAGAACAGTGCACTAACACGAATTGTTGCATGAAAAGCACGCAACGGAGAAAAAAAATCTATTGAATTATTTAGGGTTTACACCCATTGGGCCGTTCAAACAACGGACCATCGGATATGGTATATGTGAAAACGCTAACTGTAGGCTGCTAAAGTGGCGCCCGTGAACACATACTAAGAAGCACAGTAGACCATACTGAGATGAAAAGACGACGTCAAAAGACATACAGGCCACATTTCGGGGAGTGTGTAACAGAACTCCACGACCTAATTTTGTCATCTCCATTCTTTCGTCATACAACCAGGCAGACTGGTGTGCGGCACCGATTCATGTTGGACATACCAGACGTTCGCATTAAGCGCTTTGCTTCGTCATTCCTTATTCGTACTGGAAGGGAATGGAATCGGTTGCCTGCGCCTGTCTTTCCTGACGTGTACAATTTGGGGGTCTTCAAGTCGCGAGTGAATAGGTATCTTCTAGGAAGGCGTGTTACATCTTAGGCCGCATCGTCCCCTACCATCAGGCAGGTGTGATAGTAGTCAAACGCTGACCTATCATATGTAAAAAAGCCATGATTGGATGTCAACGGTTAAAGACCGTCGGGAGTTGAAGAGGATGGACGTCCTAGATTGGACAAGCAGATGCGGTAATGAATTGACCATACGCTTAACTAGAAAGCTAAACCACGATTATAGACTGCACCAGACCAATTATTATACCGCAGTCGTTAATAATAAAGACAAAGTTTTCCGTAATTTTGAATCGGCGGAACGTCGTTCCTGTATAGTTCTGTAGAAAATAATAATTTTAGGGTTGTAATGTCTTGATATAATGTTTTGAAGTGAAAACTTCTTTTAGCGCGCATATTTTTAGATGAGATAAATCTTTGAACTTGCGACACCATTACGAGACGCAGCTAAAGTATGTGCATATATTATGCATGTAGGGTAGGGTGGTGTAAGATCGCGCAGTTTGCAATCAATGCCTCATAAAATGCAAAATATAAATATTATCTGAGATCAATTATTTATTAATTAAAGCACAATATTCTTACAACAAATCAACATACTAATTATAACAAAAAATATAATGTCTTCTGAGTAATTGAGATAAATCAACAAAATGAGAATTGCGCAATCTTACACACCCCAGTGTATAAGATTGCGCGTTGAGATCGATAAGATTGCGCATCTATATTAGTTATGCAAATCACAAATGAAATGCCCGGAACCATTATAATCCGAGCATTTTTCGTGCCACCATCCCCGACATCTGTGGCACTCTATCCAATCTTCTTTTATAGGCTCCTTATATACCTCACTACATCCTACACACCTCCAAATTTTATTTTTATTATTATTCTTTGGTTTCTTATACTCTTTTTTATTTTTTTGGGCATATGTTCATGTTTAGGCTTCTTTTTCTGTTCGTTTTCTTTCTCGAGTTGAGCAATATATGGTGAACTGCTTATTTCTTCTGATTTTTTATGCTTCCTGTTACTAGATCTAGTTTGTGTAGATCTAGGATATGGAATTATGTAAGATTGCGCGCGCAATCTTACACACGGCCAGTGTGCGCAATCTTACACACTTAGCCATCGTTTCAAACACCGTGACACTACTGACATCTCTTAGAAATTACTCGAACTACTTCGTATGAGTTTGAAACTTCAATCTCACCGGCATGGTATTACGCGAATCAATTATTGAAATTCTTTATGATTTTTTGACAGTAATACATTCATTTTATAGAAAAATAAGATAAAAAGACAGTATAAACTTTGTACTCACATATTTCTTTTGTTTTTCACTTTTTTGCGATTTATTTTGGGAAGCGTCGATTCGTTAAGAAACTAAACAAAATACAACTGAAGTTGGCTGCGAAGTTCACTCCATTCTCGTGTTATGACGTATGCGCACTCTTATCGACCGCGCAATCTTAGACCACCCTACCCTACGGTCGGCTGCATAATTGCAGACCCACCATAGAGCTCCAAAACGGCTGTTATAAGAATGTTTTTAACACAAGCAAGACACCTGCTTTTGTTGAAGTTTAAAGTCTTCTATAACTCATTAATTTATCAAACAAAAATTATTAAAATGATAACATTGTAATAATGGTAATTTTCGAACTCTACCGGGGGCCGCATTTATGCAGCCGACTGTACATAATATATATTTTTTAAGGTTTTCAGTTTAAAGTTTTCACGGCACTGCCGGAGTGCAACCGTTTTTTTTATTAAATGAATTGTTGAGAAAACTTTTGCAAATTATTATCTAAAATTGACTTGCCTTGTCTTTAAAACACCATTAATTAGTGTACTAGTATAATATAGTGTTGTAGTGCATTTATGACCTTATTCTGATACGGTATAGTGAGTGTTGAACTTAACGCTAAAAATCCCGTACTTTTTCAGTCGTTAAAAGGTCGAATTTCTGCCCGTTGTAATTTTAGTTGAATACTTTCATTTATTTGTGGAAAACGGAGCGTTCATTGAAAATTCCATTGGTTAGGCAATTTCTGTTTAAATTAAACGGGAATTTTGTCGCATGTTGCAGAAAATACGAGTATAATTTGTATAAAAAAGGTAGTACCTATAGCTGTTCGTTTTTAGAATTATTGCAGGACATTCCACACATCGCCATCTAGCCCCAAGCTAAGTTACTAGACTTGTGTTATGGGTGCTAGACAACGGATATACTTACTACTTATAAAGGTACCTACTTTTCTTTTGTTAATACATACTTAAAATACATAGAAACAACCAGACCACAGACAAATATCTAAGCATATTTACTTGTCTGAGGCGGGAATTAAACCCGCAACCCTGTGTTTGGCAGTCCGGCATGGTGACCATTGTGCCAACTGGGTCGTCATTATAGCTTATTACAAATTGTGCCAAATGGAAAAAATAATTCAATTTTTCTTTTTTTAGTATTTGATTTTGTTGGTTATAGGTTATAGCCGCAACAGAAATACATAATCTGTCAAAATTTCAACTGTCTGGCTATCACGGTTCATGAGATACAGCCTGGTGACAGATAGACGGACATACGGACGGACAGTGACGTCTTAGTAATAGGGTCCCGTTTTACCCTCTGGGTACGGAACCCTAAAAACAACACAAAAACAAAGAAGATAAGCAAAACAAGTAGTTTGCAACAGATTTGTTTACGGAAAACGCGAAACTTAATGTAAATATATGATTTTAAACTACCATGGTTATTTTTACTATAAAATTATGTAATATTTATTGTTGTTTTTATCCCGTTTAAATAATTTTAATAATGTGGTAGGTACACAGTAGGTACCTACCTACTACAAAAAGTATCACTGATGAATTGCTTCATATATAATTTAAATCAATAAGTACTATATATCTCCCTACCTGATAATATAAAATACGGTATAAAATTCACCCTTATAGAATGAAATAGCCGATAACCACAAATAATAACCACTTACGGGCGGAGATAGATATTTTAGCTTTTTTTGTTATAGACAAGGATTTTATGGGATTGATCAATTTCAAGTTATATCACAGGATATATATTATAGTGTTATATCTAAAGTAGAGAAGTAAGTTTTGCTGTTTTTAACAATGAATAACTTTTCGAAAAAGCTTTACTCTAATTCTCTATTTTTCATCTTGTAAGAAACTGAAGGTATATTTAGGAAAGCGTGCTATACTACCTCTATTATAGTAACAATGAAAAAAAAAACTGGTGTCGCCATCTATATAAGCAAAAAAAAACTTTATTCAGGTAACCATGGACCAAGGTAGAATTCAATTTACAATACAAAATAAAGAGGAATATATAAGTCAATCAATAGTAACCAAATCATGAGTTAACTTTTTTAAAATGGAATTATTAGTTTTTTTAGTAAATTAGCCGTAGTGAAAAGTAATTAGTAGTTAGTTAAAAGACACAATGGTCACCATGCCGGACTGCCAAACTCAGGGTTGCGGGTTCGATTCCCGCCTCAGACAAGTATTTATGCTTAGATATTTGTCTTTGGTCTGGTTGTTTCTATGTATTTTAAGTATATATTTACAAAAGAAAAGTATATAAGTAGTATATCCGTTGTCTAGCAACCATAACACAAGTCTTAGTTACTTAGCTTGGGGCTAGATGGCGATGTGTGGAATGTCCTGCAATATTTATTTATTATTTATTATTTTAATTAAATTAATTGTCTAGTACCTACCCATGTAGAAAAGTATAAAGTGGTTAAGAAAACCCGCCGTCACAAATTATTTTACAAGCTTTGGATACCTCTTACTTGTAATGTAAGACTCGTAACTTTAAATAAAAATATAGAGTATTTTTGTACTTATTCTAGAATATTGTGATGTCAACACACTTAGCTCCCGCATTTTTCTTACAAAAGTGGCTATGTGTCTTTGCCCTCACTTTGATCAATTTTTCTTCTGCAAAGAGGTATCCCGATATTAATCAACCTACTTCGATAAGTATATAATATACCAAAGTATCTTTGGTTAAATATTATTATACACTTTTCTGAACTATTGAGATCTCGTGAAATTAGGAAAAATATGAGGAGGCTCAGAGCTAAGCGAGACGCTCGCTGATCGTTTACGGTCATGCGGGTTAAGCGACGCCTGGCGCGGTCATTACTTCGATGGGTGGCCAATTAGTAGTGTGGCAAAAATATATTTTCGTGAGCCCCTCCGTGCTTCGGAAGGCACGTTAAGCCGTTGGTCCCGGTTGCTACCTCTAGTAGCAGTCGTTAGGTCAAGTTAGAGGCCTTAAGGCGATCTGAAAACTCTAACAATATAGGTGAGCCAGGAGTGAGAAGAAGAGGGAAAATATAAAGGGTGTTATGGTACTCACATATTTTTTAGAAAATCTAGAAATTACCGTACTTTTCATCGCGTTGATTAACTTGTTAGGGTTCCATGCCTCAAAAGATAAAAAAGGAACCCTTATAAGATCACTCTCTTGTTCATTTGTTATTTTCCAGTATCCCGTTATTTGATAAAATATTCAACTAGCTATGTTTAGCTGTTCCTGAGAAGAAGATACGCTTGACAGATAGACAGACAGTGAGAGCGGACAATTGAGTGATCTTATAAAACACCCGGTTTTCCTGAAAACCTTAATATTCAATAAGTTTTGAAAAATATTTTCAGTCGTTAAATTGTTTTTGAAACTTCGTTTATTTTTGCATATAGTGCAATTTCACAGAATAAAATAAATACGTTATTTTACTAGTTCCTTCGAAGTCATAACTCTTTTATTTGATTTGATATTATTATGCCCGTATTCATTTCTAGGGTCACATATTTGAAATATTTGGTCTATTGTATACATTTCCGGGTACTATTACCTACAACTTCATGATATCGAAAGATATACTTATCAATGCTTTTCTAACATTTTCCGATCAAAATATTTTATTTTATTAAATTTTCATCTGATGGATTATGCACAAATAAGGTTAAATTAAAAATGAGAATGACCTAGACCTACATAAATACCTACCTACCTACATACATACCTACCTACATCTACATAAATAAAACTTTTACCGCTTGCAACGCAAAAAGACATAGGTTCGATTCCCGCTGAGAAACAAATATTATCTAAAAATATTTGTAGTCTGGTGTTTCAGGTTCAGTATCTCAGAATAAAAATGCACATATTTTTTTATTAAAGAAAAGTTTCCCAAGCATTGTATTTGTTGTGTGGTCACCATATTATAAGCCTAGTTGCTTAGTTTGGGGCTAAATGGCGCTGTTTTCATATCTATAAGTCTTATAGATTATTATCTATAGGTACTTAATATTATAAAGCTGAAGAGTTTGTTTGTTTGTTAGTTTGTTTGAAAGCGCTAATCTCAGGAACTACTGGTTCGAATTGAAAAATTATTTTTGTGTTGGACAGTCCATTTATCGAGGAAGGCTATAGGCTACTTTTTATTTTGATATTCCCACGAGATCAGGACTTACGCGGGTGAAACCGCGGCGCGCAGCTAGTGTCTTATAAAGAAAAGTAGAAAGATAAACTTTCTTCTGTGAACTGTAGAGACTTTACCAGACGATTGTTTACTGTAGATAAACTTTGCAAGGACGAATAAAAAGAAAGAATTCTTTTGTTTCCGGCAATTAAGACAAACCCCAAACCAAAAACTTTCAAACATTGATAGAAAAAAACTTTCAGCAATTTTACCCTCAACGTGATACGGGTACAATCAAGAGCATAAATATATCTACACATATAATTTAAATGAATATTTTAGTGCGCATTTGTTGCGAAACTCATTTTTATGTACGTTTTGTAATTGTCACACTATTATATTTGTATATTTATAACTACAAGGGCTCCGCGGTTTCACCCGCGTAACTCAGGGATAAAAAATATATCCCGATGAATCAATGTATCCTCATACGAAGTTTCATCAAAATCGGTCCAGAGTTTCGGAGCCTATTCAATGCAAACAAACAAACAATCAAACATTTCTTCCTTGTAATAGTATAAGTATAGATTAATTTATTAATTTGGTTTTAGTGACAATTGGGCCTAATGTTTTTTTTTTTACAAGGCCTAGAGATTAAACTGAAAGACAGTATTTAATTTCGTTATAGTAATTTTCAGGTTTAATTTTTTTTTCCTGAGTTATGTATCCAATGTAATTATGTTGCGAGATGGTTAGTAGTTTTTGTCGACATTGTACTTTCGTATACCTGAAAATGACTTCGCTATCAGATCGAGGGGAAACACCGAAATTGACCGAAACTGGGTTAATGAAGGACTTCTTATGCTGTTTCCTGAGTGCCATGTTTTACAATATTAGTAGCAACTGTGTACATTGACCGCCAAAAAATCAAGTCCACCAGAATGGAAACAAAAAGTGACGTGGACAAATTGTGACCTAATTAGGGATTTTTTTTTTCATTATTGTAATTTGTACAATGAATTAAGTATTTATCTGTAGTAAATCTATGGCCTTTATGGGTCATGTTATGTGCCTGTAAATAATTTTCCTTATTTTCAATGGAAAATCATAAAAGTCGTTCATAGTAAACATAATTTTGCACAGAAGGATTGATAATATTTATTTTTTCTAATTATCACCTCGCACAACTAGAATTGATTGTAGGCTTTTATATATTATGTTACTTCCAATGAATCAATGTAAAAATACCAAGTTCCATCAAAATCTATCAAGTAGTTTCAGAGCATATTCGTTACAAACCAAAACACAAAACAAAACAAAGAAATCTTAATGTAGATTTGCAAATATAGTCTGTCAGATTAATTGGAAGTTTAAGTGAAGCATTAAGCTTGTCCGTCCGTTTGTCCGAAATGGCAGATTATTCATTGTCATTATAAAATAATGTCATGGCATATTGTTATCACTACATAGTATAAAATAAAGTCACTTTTCGCCGTCCCTATGTCCCCATGTCCGCAACGGATTTTGTTGCGGTTTTTTTTAATAGATAGAGTGATTCAAGAGGAAGGTTTATATGTATAATACATGCACAATATAGCCGTGCGAAGCCGGGGCGGGTCGCTAGTAAATTATAAATCTCTATCGTAGTGTAGGGAAAAGTAAAAGGTAAGCGACGTTCGATGATTTATCAAAGATACTTTCACACTGTCTGTGAAAGGTAGGGAAATGAACCTCAATCTTTTATGACTTGCTTTTTGTTGTAGGTAAATACCCACTCGGTTCGTTGAATTTCCAGGTACGATTGTTTCTTTTTTAAAATATTAAACAAGTATGTGCATATGAGCAAAAAGTAACAAGTAGGTAGGTATGTGCAGAAAAAAACCGACGACAAAGCATTTTCCCGAAATATTATAACCATAATTTATTGTTGATTTATTCTTAGTTCTAACTTTGTTAGAAAAAGTTTCACTCAGTGGCAGCAACGATTCACAAAAACAGAAAACAACTTCATTTACTTAGAAATAAACTTCGGTATTAATAAATCATTCGGTTGCAGAACTTCAGTTCTGTTTAGCATTCTCGTAAAAGCCACCTAGAGAATTTACCCACAAGATCTTGAATAAGATATCCCGTGTCACTCACCGTCTGGCACGTAGACGTTGAGATAAAGGCAGTCCTCTGAAAACTCTCTCTTCCTCGGCTCCTCCAGCTGTGAATCGAGTAACTTCATAAACAATTCGTCATGTTTACTCAAGGGATTATGAACATCTTCCTTTTTCGGGTCACTTTGCATACAATCCGGTGCGAAAATAGTAGCATTCCTTATACCTTCCCATTGTGGTAAGTCCGTATATTCCGGAGCCATGAATCTTCGGAATTCTATCGGAGGTTGAGCATAAGGTATTCCAACATACGCAGCTATTCTTTTCGTCCGAAATCTAGTTATGTACATTCCCGAAATAGTCCCTTGGTTAGCTAACGTTATTTGTTTAGGTTCTCTCGCGGTAAAAACTATAGATAGTCTTAATGACAGTAAAAGCACAAGTATTCGAATCATTTTTAGAATTAATCTTTTGTTTCATTGTTGATTTAGTTATGTTTATTTATAAAGCACGGTAAGCACTCCATTTTGGCATGGTTAGGCCTGGTTTGGTTGAAAGTTGGTGCGTTACTGCTTCACGTGCAGACTTCGGCTCGTAAACAGTGGGGTTGTCCGTCGTTATAGCGACCAAGGAATTGGTATTGTGAGCTCGAAGTGGTTTAGAAGTGGCAAGGGTTGAAATAATAAACTAAAGTAATGTATAGAAATATTAGGAATCATTAATTTGACAACGTGTTGAGTTAAAAAAAACTTTTAAACACACGATTTGCATCCATAATTTATTTTCCCGGATCTTTATCGCGTCTTTATTTTTATTTCTTTTGAGTCACCTCGCGACCATGACTATTGTAATATAGTCGAAACGTCGAGGTAAGATAAATAAAAATACGCGATTAAGATCCTGGAAAATAATTATTAAACACGTGTTGAGGTGTCCCAACCAGAAAAACTTTCATTCTATGGATGCGCTTTACTAATGCTGGGTAATAGTAGAATTTTGATTAAGTTAATAATTTGTTAGCTCGTTCAGACATGTATCCATAGACATATAATATACCAGCGACTTCGTCTAAGTAGGAATTGATTTTTTTAAAATCCTTTACATAGTATAAAACCAAGTCACTTTCCGCTGTCTGTCCCTATGTATGCTATGTATATCTTTAAAACTACGCAACCGATTTTGATGCGGTTTTTTAAATAGATAGAGTGATTCAAGAGAAAGGTTTATATTTATAATACATGCTTAAGAAAGCCGTACGAAGCCGGAGCGGGTCGCTAGTAGATAATATTAGAAATTGTATCTGTCTGACTATATCTTTGCTGAAGTCGCTTAGAAATACTCCTATTTGTTTCTGTAGTATTTTTAAGTTAACAAGATATAAACCATGTTATTTACGCATCCCATAAAAACAAACGAAACGTTACAAAAATGGACAAATGTTAAGCAATTTTCTGGAACAGATAAAATAATGCCTCCGAGTCGGTAATTAATGAAAAATATTTTCTAAGAATATTGTCATTATGGGAATACCTACGTTCGTTTTATTTTGTTGTCTAATCTTATTTAAGTCCCTGTGGATAAGTTTAATTACTGTTTTATCTATGACAGTAGATATTATTTTCATTTTGTTGCTCGAATACGGTGAATTTTATTGTTCTTGTAAAATATCTTGTTCAATTTATATTGTTGGAATTTGGTTTTTATGAAGTCGAAAATAATCAAGTATTTTGTTTTGTATTTAAGGTACTTATTGCTTAGTTAACAACTTAGATACAATGTCAGCTTGATTTTAAAATAAAACCTCTTTTATAAAACAAATTTAGCCGTGCTACGGCTGTACCTAAGCAATCTTTAGCCTGTGCCGTTCAGGTAAAAAAGAATTCTACATTTATAAATGGCCAGTTCGATTTTTTAAATGAAACCTCTTTTAATCAGTTTTCGAATCAGATATTTCTTTAGCAAAGAGGTTTCGAGACTTTGAAGAAAAAAGGTTTTATTCTAGTTAAAATGGCCAGTTCTACTATAATCTTTGGTCTTCATGTAAATAGTTGGCAGTAAGCTTGCGACGCGAATGATCGCGTGACCGTAGCTAAGCCTGAAGTCATTGCATTCAGCTACTGGCTTTACGACTAACGTAGACCTCAAACTAAATAATCGAGCGATAACCCATTTAGTCCTCTATAGTCACATTTGAAGGCTAACAAAAAAACACATAAGAACAATATAATTGTTTACGTTTAAAGTCTGAGGTCTGCATACGTCCTTCTGTGCCTTTATTTCGCCTCATCTCCCCTTTTGTGGGTCATTGCGACTTTCATATTGATTTTTTTCTGTTACGGCTATTGCTCATGCAATGTATAAATATTATGGATTTGTGAGGTTAGTAGTTACAAGTGAAGGTTTTTTTTAAGTTTTGATGAGGTTTTAGTGGGTAGTGGTCTGTAGGTAGAAACTTAAGAGGAAAGGGTACCGATGGTCTCTCCATACAAACGTAGTCGACTGGATAATGACGCATGGTCATGGCAGTTATAAGTTTTATGCAACAAAAATATTTGCTATAGTGTCATTATCCAGGGAGGAAACAGTCGACTACGTTTGTATGGAGAGAGCGTCGGTACCCTTTCTTCTTAAATCTAGTATATACTTTACTAGATTTAAGATTGTGTTATTCTGTAATTTAACTTATTCCACTAATTATTTTCCCGGGTACTTTTATTTTTATGTCTCTTACCTCGACGTTTCGACTATGTTACAATAGTCATGGTCGCGAGGAGACTAAAGCAGTGGCGAGCACAAGTACTATGATTACAAATCCAATTAGGTACAATCAATCACTACGAATACAAACTTACTTTCAATTATTGTGAATACAAATCGCGTGAGTTTAAAGAGTCTTATTCCACTGTAGGTACTCTAGGTACATGTAGTAAGCTATTTTCTTCTTCAGCAGCATGTGTTTTACACCAACGACCTTGGTACACAGCCTACTAAATAGTTACTACTGGCACCGGTCGCCTTCGTTGGTGAAAATTGTTGATTGTTACGAATGTGTTTTATTTTTCTCAAAAGTGTTGAGATGGAATAGTAGGTGAGATTTTTACCGACATTTTGGTGTGATTTTGAGCCAAACATTTCTTATAGTTTTAAAGCTATCCTAAAATTAAGAATTAAAACTAGTCTAGCTTTGAACAGACAAAGAATTTTCGCCTCGAAATTACCCCAAAATATCGGCAAAAATTTCACCTACAATTCTATCTCAGCACTTTTGAGAAAAACAAAACACATTCGTTACCATCAACAATATTAATTGTAAGCGAAGGGTGTTTCTGGCGCGTTGCGTTTGACAGCATAAGCAGCCTTAAGTGTTAGTCCCTTGCATAGCAGAGAGGCACATCTGTCTGACATTTCTCTACGCCTTTATTAACCCGTTTTTGCTATCGCACTAACACTAACTTCTTATGTTTCACTGGGGGTGACATGTCGAGCAAAATTTTTGATACAACAGTGAAATTTGTTCAATTGAATTATATAGTTGCGAACAAAACACACTCGATGTGTATAGAATTTGTTTGAAAAACAGTTGAACAAATTGCTTAAAAGCAAAATGCTTTTGCATAAAATGCAGTGTATGAATCGCAAAACTAACCACATTTGACAAATGCGTGAACACCCCGCGTTGACGATTCAGTACCAATTTGTTTTACATGTCAGTGTAACTTGTACCTCAGTCCACACAAACAATAGGTATTTTGTGCGGAGATTTTAAAAGTAAAAAACCGGCCAAGTGCGAGGCGGACTCGTGCATGAAGGGTTTCGTACCATGTTGTATGGGGGCACTTAATTTTTTTTGAAGTAAAACTTCTTTAGGCGCGACTAGGGGGTAACTCAGATTTTTTTTTCTGACGGAAGTAACGCTTACGTAGTTGCCGGTTATATTGACATGTGCTGATCTATGTTGCATAACTATATTATCTACTTTGTAAAATTAAAAAAGAGGTTGGTGCATAGAGGTACTACACCTTTACCGAAGACCTTCATTAGTATTAGGAAGTTATTAGTGACTGTCCGCGATGTTATTCTTCTATCTCTAATTAGATAGTTTGATTATAAGTTAGAGTAGCGGAAACCTTTGAAAATACTAGACTACTACAACTATTTTTGCCAAAATCTATTATTTATTTTGTTTCCTTCAAAATTACGCTTTGAAAAGAAGTTTTACTTCAATCGAGCGTAAAGGTAACACGCACACACTTTTTTTTTTACCTTTTTTTAGTATTAGTTGTTACAGCGGCAAATGAAATACAAAATCATCATCATTTTCATCTATGAATATTTCAACTCTCTAGCCATTACGGTATGTATACAGCCGGTGACAGACAGATTCCGTTTTACCCTTTTGAGTACGAAACCCCAAAAAATATACAAAATACGATAAATAGTCAAGATAAAGTTTGCCCTCCTTGCTTTGACAAACTTTATCAACTAAATAAACAAGTGGTTCTCTTTAGCGATGCATCCAATTTCATAAGACGTCAAAGTATCTCACTTTTCAGTGAGATACTTTGACGTCTTATGAAATTGGACGGCAACATTTTCAACTGAAAAACGTATGAAAGAGCAGCGCTTATTCTTTGAAGGAAATTGGCTCGATTTCTAAGTACATTCATTTTACGAACCAGTGAATAAGTTATTAAATATTTATTGTGAAAGATTTAAGCTTGTCTTTTACACAAAATAGTTTGAATAAACGATAGAAAAGATGATTGGCATTATAAAACAACTTTTAAAGCTACACTATTACTACATAGTATAAAACAAAGTCGCTTTGTCTGTCCCTATGTCCCTATATCCCTTTGTATGCTTAAATCTTTAAAACTACGCAACGGATATTGATGCCGCGATATAGGGACGGCGAAAAGTGACTTTATTTTATACTATGTAGTGATTTTAAACACAAAATAGTTTGAATAAACGATAGAAAATATAGTTAGCATTACATTACAGTTTGTATAGCGACAATATCTTTAAATAAAACCACATAAAACTAAATAAAGGTGATTATTTTTGTCGCCGACCAATATGTGAAAAATGTGTATATATATTTTTTTAAATTACGTAAAATTTTTGCTTTATTTCTATAGAGCCAATTTATTTTAATCGTGTTACGGTTTTCATAAAATAATAGTGTTTTATAAACATTTATTAGATACTAGCAGCGCTCCGCGATTTCACACGCGTAACTCCCGATCCCGTGGGAATATCGGGATAAAAGTTACCTACGTTATTCCCAATGAATTAATGTATCCTCATAACAAGTTTCATCAAAATCGGCTCATTAGTTTCGGAGCCTATTCGTTACAAACAAACAAACAAAAAAATCGTTCCTGCTTATCATTACATAGTATAAAACAAACCCGCTGTCTGTCCCTATGTATGCTTAGATCTTTAATACTACGCAAAGGATTTTGATGCGATTTTTTTAATAGATAGAGTGATTCAAGAGGGAGGTTTATATGTATAATGCATGTATAATACAGCCGTGCGAAGCCGGGGCAGATCGCTAGTAATAAAATATATTGTAGATATGGTTTTTCTTATTAATTTAAGCGGTTTTGAAACTGTATTTTTTAAACAAAGCTGAGGTCGAATCGTCCAGAATGGTTTGATTTGAGAACTCATTTCATCTTAATGTTTACCTATCAAAGTTTATACCTATAGGTAGGTTAGGTACAGTATGCTTCAAAAGTCCACTATCGGTTTGCTACAATAATACTATCAAGAAGTATTGGAGTTACGACCTTCTTCTAATAGACGTTACACACAAACTTAAATACTTGAATTAAAAGTAGTCAGTGTGATTATTATTTTCAACATGTAAGCACCACCCGACGTGGGATCGATTTACAGGTTACGTTGTTATAATGTTCAACTGCTGCACAGGATTGTAAACGTTACGGTAGGTAGAGACTTTTGACCGTTGATTGTACTTACATCTTCAGTCACTTTATACAACATACACGATTTTGCATACCCATAAAGTTATATAGTTCAGCATTCAAAGGGCGTTGTTTCAATACACGATACAGGGTTTATGTGTTTCAGTCACGTGATGATAGATAGGTACCTAACCTACATATTATACAGGGGTGTTCATTTTAATGGGGCACGAGTATGTAACAAAGTAAATAAATAAATAATAATAATAAATTTTATTCAAAAAAACTTAAAAAACAGAAATGTATAAAATAAGGCTACTTTAAAAATAAATAAATAAATATTGCAGGACATTCCACACATCGCCATCTAGCCCCAAGCTAAGTAACTAAACTTGTGTTATGGGTGCTAGACAACGGATATACTACTATATATACTTTTCTTTTGTAAATATATACTTATAATACATAGAAACAACCAGACCACAGACAAATATCTAAGCATAAATACATGTCTGAGGCGGGAATCGAACCCGCGACCCTGTGTTTAGCAGTCCGGCATGGTGACCATTGTGCCAACTGGGTCGTCAAATACTTACTCATACTTACTACTTACTTAACTGTTTACATTGCCTGAACTAGGTGATCCTGTGTTTCAGGCAAAAACTGCTGTTATGGTAAATTGGTATTTACAAATTAAAACATAAAACACCAATTAATACCTACTTACGCTATTTTCTATAACTAGGTACCTGTTATACAATTTTAATCAATATATACTGTAATACATCTAATAAGTTCTCTGTATCTTCCTAAGACATATCCTGGAGAGCTTCACTAACCATTATTTTACATCTGGTGTAGTTATACAGAAGTGGACCAAGGTAAGTAAAGTAGGTATTTGTGAACCGCTGCACAGAATCAAAATAGGTTCATCCGTTCGGGAGCTACGATTTCTTCCTTACTCATGAGTAGGGAAGAAATCGTAGCTCCGTAACCTCGTAGCACATGTGCTACGAGGTTACGTAATTTTTGGGCTCATTGAAAATGAATCCATATTTCACAAGTCGCAAATATTCTGTGGTATTCATACTCCTTTCATATAAGTCGACGGGTGCTTGCGCAGACGAAGCAACACGAGCTAGTGTGACACCTGGTGGCTACAATTTAACTCTAAGCTCACTTTTCCAAGGCTTAAATTGTAATTACGTTCAACACTCCGAGCCCATTTTTTTCAAAATAGGATTGCATCCCCTAAAAAAAAGTTTTAAGTTAATTTCGTCTCCCAAGTCGTAGAAAAATTTACAATATTTTTCAAAATTTTCAAATTTTCCAAAAACAACCCGGCTGTTTTTTAAAAAACTTACACCATCTTGTATCCTGACCAGGTCTTGATCTCCTGCGACTTTTGACACAAAATCCATGCATATTCTAACAACCTACGGCCATGTCGCATACGTTTTCGAATTTACAGCCTACTAGCGACCCGCCCCGGCTTCGCACGGCTGTATTATGCATGTATTATATGTAAAAACCTTCATCTTTAATCACTCTATCTATTAAAAAAAACCGCATCAAAATCCGTTGCGTAGTTTTTGAGATCTAAGCATACATAGTGACGGCGAAAAGTGACTTTATTTTATACTATGTAGTGATAGTGATAGTGATTATTAACGAACTGAAAGACATTTTTAATGTCAAAAGATTTCATGGAGTAATGAGAAATAATCCTCTCCTTATTGATGCTTCTATAAACGAAACCAGAATGTTAGTCTATGGTATAACTAAGTGTGAAAATTCAAGAAAATTGAAAAAAAAGGTAAGGAAGAAAAAATTCATGTTACTTACTTGACTCGACAACCTACGCTGGACTTAAATAATTCTCTTTCAACTGGGAATGCGCAGTCGCAAAGATATGTCATACTTAAGCCGTCTTACGGTCAGGCTGTGGAACCAAGAGTTACTGATCCTGAAATCCTAACTAATCATAAGAAACGTGAAAGTTAACTTTATCAAGCTTTTGAAGTAGAAGTAGTTTATGATTGTTCTAAGCCACACGTTAAGAGGGCTGCAAACCGCGTATTTATGCCTACCTACTAAAAAGGATATTACTAACTCCCCTTAATATTGTCTGTGTTTCTTTTTCTTATTTTTTTGTGTAATTAATTCATTATAAAAACTTGTATTTGTTTAAGTCCAAAAAGTTATACATTAAAGTTATAGGTACAT
Organism: Idaea aversata; assembly: GCA_907269075.1. NCBI lineage: Eukaryota > Metazoa > Arthropoda > Insecta > Lepidoptera > Geometridae > Idaea > Idaea aversata. The sequence goes on along the minus strand of OU026098.1, from coordinate 4,681,640 downwards.
TCTTTATTGAAATAATAAAACAAAATAAATTATGAAAACATATATGCATCAGACTCAGAAAGGCTTCAGAGCAAACATTTCATCAAAAAATTTCATCGGCATGTCATTCTCTTAAGAGTCTAAGCTCACTGGTGGAACTCATATGTATACTAAAAAGTTGTAAGTATCCATTTGTCAAAAGGAAACTTTTACCTACTTGTATACTTTGAGCTGTTTTCCTCACGCAAAAAATTAACAACTAAATTTAAAAAAAAACGTAACATATTGGAGAAAGTTATAGATTACGAGTGTTAATACGTGGCTCTTTCACAATGTCTTATCTAAGGATGGCTTACATAATATTGTGCAAAAAATTTAAGCTAAATTCTAACTTTTACGAGTAATCTGAAATTAAATTCTAATTAAAAAATCACATGGGTTATTATTTTTTATTTTTTTTATTTTTATTTTTTTAAATCTTATCTCTTATCTTTTTATTACTTTGACAGTTCGTTCATCATAATTATTAAGGTCTTTAAAACTCTTTTATTTTTTGTTGTGCAAGTCAACCTTAATCTATGTTTTAATTGTCAATATATATATTATTTATAAATATGTATGAATACGGAGTATTTCTCAGTCTTGTTCATAAAAATATCCATTGAAATGAATATGAATTGAAATAACAGGAAAGATTTTTGTCTGACAGGTAGATATTTCATTTTGAAACTGATTATGACTGACAGTCAGTCTGAGGAGATGGGCTAGTAATTGTATATTACAATATAATATTTATGGGAAAGTTTCACATTAGTGTGCTCTGGAACTTTTGGAACATACAATATATATAATATGTTTATTACGAGCACTTTGTTTTGTTTTCTTTATAGGTACAAACATACACTATTTTTCTTTCTGAATAATCCCTTAACTAGATCAATCATTTTTGTTTTCATAAAACCTATTATAGGTTTGCTGTAGATATACACGCTCTTATGTTTCCATTTTTCTAACAACTAATTATTAGGTAAAGGAAATATGACCCGCATAATAATCTTTTGTTTTATGGAAAAAGAATAATTGAAACAAAAAAAAACATTGGTTAATGTAAAAAGAATGATTAAAATCTCAAAAAAACCTTTGTTTTATAAAAAAAAATGATTGCTCTACCTAGAGCAAGATACTTAAGGAACGAACATAGCTCAAGTATTCTGTGAGCTAGAGGTATTTAAAAAGGTTGTATGAAGAATACTAGATCGGTACTACACATCAATGCGGTAAAAAAGTATTAAAAAAAAATACTTTTTGTTAGAACTAATTAAGTGAAATCTCTTTTTATACGGGACAACTGGCCCTTTGAAATGCAAATTTTAAAGACTGATAAATAGTTGGATATAATTTCGAAAACAATTGTCGTTTTGAAGGAATAGCAATATTTGATACTACATATTATAAAAGAAAGTCCGCCGCGTCTGTCTGTCTGTTCGCTATAAACTCAAAAACTTCTGTACCGAACTCCATGCTGTTTTCACCAATGGATAGAGTGGTTCTCGAGGAAGGTTTAAGTTTATAAAACAAAACTATCACGCGTAAGAAATCGTGGACAACAGCTAGTATTTTTTATTTTGGTATCAATTTTGAATGATAAAAGTTGCTTTTTGGTGAGTTTTTCCACAAAAAAAATAAAAGACGCTGAAAAATGACGTTTTGTTCGCTTACTCATCATGTAATACCGTCTTCATGATGATTACAGATGATTTTAAAGCTTTGGTATGTTTATCCACATAATTGAAGTCTTATTACAGTCGGTTATAAAAGTTTACGGTGATTTTTCTTTCCTACTCCCCAAAATTTATGTTAAGTTCGTAAAAAACATTCAGTAGCAATCTAAAATGTTTACGACTATTCTAGTGTAAGAATTTTTGGCACAGGAAGTGAGAAAGTTATTTCCGGTTTAAAGTAACTAGATACTATTGATATGTAAATGCGAATCGACCATAGGAAACCTAGATATCTGTTGGCATTATTTCAACACAATACATTGAATGACCTCTTTTAGGATTTTATTTAAAACGAAAAGAAATATAAATTATTTCATTATGGTTCCGTACCCAAAGCACAGATAAGACAATAAGACTCCACTTTCTGCAGTCTGTCACCCAGGCTGTAAAGCCTAGTTCGCATTAGGCTAGTAGTTTTAGTCGAGTAGCGAGTAATTTAGTAGGTAAATGTGTCCAAACACTAAATATTTAGTCGAGTTTTTTAGTAAGTAATTTAGTTGAGTCGATCCATTTTATTATATTTTTAATAGGCGAGTGGCGAGTAGCATCCCTCCCTCACGCGTCCCTGCTCACTGGCTCACCGGCTAAACAACAAGTCCGAAGTCGTGTTGATTAGTTGCCGCCTCATACTCGTAGTTGCATTGTTTTGTAGGATGTTCATCCTGCAATACACCACTCACTTGTAAACTGTACTCGACCAAAGTGCGAACAGTTTTTGGGCAGTAGCGAGTAGTAAATTACTCGTTACTCGACTAAAATACTAGCTTAATGCGAACTAGGCTTATGTATGTTATGAATCGTGATAGCTAGACAGTTGACATTTTCACAGATGATGTAGTTCTGTTGCCACTATAACAACAAATACTAATATAGTGGTACTGATATATACTCTCACAAGAAGGGTTCTTGGTCTATCTTTTATTTTTGTTTCTTTATTTATAGGAGCCTACTGTACACTCTCTCACAGCAAGCGCCTCTCTACCTTTCTACGGAGACGGTAGCAATGCGTCAGCAGTTTTTATATAAAACTAAAATATATTTTTTGGGATAACGTACAACTGAAACCGAAATACAGAGAAGTAATTGTTGACCAACAAAAAACAAATAATTAAGAGATAAACTATTTTGAAAACAAAATAGTTTATCTCTTAAGAGGAAAGGGTACCGGGGGCTTTCTCCATACAAACTATTACAAACGTAGTCGACTGTTTTCTCCTTGGACAATGAAACTAGAGCAAATATTTTTGTAGCATAAACCTTATAATTGCCATGACCATGCCCCTATTTTTTGTTTTTTTTTATTTTTTAAATTTTTTAAATTTTAATTTCTATTATAATTAGAAAATGAAAAAAACCAAAACATAGGGGCATAGTCATGGCAGTTATAGGTTTTATGGCACAAAAATATTTGTGCTAGTGTCATTATCCAGGGAGGAAACAGTCGACTACGTTTGTATGGAGAGCGCGCAGGTACCCTTTCACCTTAATTATTTGTTTTTTACATTTAACAATCTCGATGTGGCCAAGCCAGCGAAGTCGGGCCGATTTGGTCTCGCCGATGATATTATGCTCAGCCACAAGCTCTTCCAACTCCACATTTTTTCTTACTCTCCATGACCAAGTCCAACAAGACCTGCAAGCCCTTCATGCAGCCGATTGGCAACAAGTGGCGCAGAATAGGGTGCAATGGCGCCTTTTGGTGACGGAGGCCAAGATCCACTTCGGGTCGCTGAGCCAGCGTAAGTAAGTAAGTACATTTAACAATCAATTTTACTCTTCATTTTAGTAAAGTTGACCGAAGCAGGTGCATCTAAATTCACGAAGAACAAACTTGAATAAATAAAGAAATAATTCAGAATGCAACCTCTAAACCACAACGACGAAACCACAAATCAACATATTCCACGAAAATATTTAAATCAACCACTTTTAAAGTTACTTTTACAATCTGATAAGGTATTGGACTTTATGAATACTCGTAACAAGCAACGTTCACCCTTGAACCGTATGGTTTCAGACGGTCAAAAAGTACCTGAAAACCAAGGTTAGATCGACGATTGTTTGTAATATATTGTGAAATGACCACGTTGAAGAAAAGTATAAGTAGGTATACTTATTTAAATTATGTACGGTCGGCTGCATAATTGCAGACCCGCCGTAGAGCTCCAAAACGGCTGCTAAATGAATGTTTTCAACACAAGGAAGATTCTAGGCACCTGCTTTAGTTGAAGTTTAAAGTCTTCTAACTCATCAATTCATCAAACAAAAATTATTAGGATGAAAACCTTTCAATAATAGTAATTTACGAACTCTACCGGGGGCTGCAATTATGCAGCCGACTGTACCTACCTATGTTGTTTTTTTTTATCTGAGTCACTTTAATAAAAGTGCTGGGTTTACCTATTTTATACAGGTAGAGCTTATTTGAAAAATAATCTATACTTTATAATATTATAAAGCTAAAGAGTTTGTTTGTTTATTTGAACGCGCTTATCTCAGGAACTACTGGTTCGAATTGAAAAATTGTTTTTGTGTTAGATAGTCCATTTATCGAGGAAGGCTATAGACTACTTTTTATTTTGATATTCCCATGGGATCGGGACTTACGCGGGTGAAACCGCAAAGCGCAGCGAGTAAATAGATATTAGACCACAAGCTTAGTTGCTTAGCTTGGTACTAGATGGAGCTGTGTGAAATCTCCTACATTATATTTGAAAGCAAAAAAAAACAAAATATTGATTAATTAATATAAAAATTGATTCTTGAAAACTATCTAATTTTTATTACTCACTATAAAATAATAAACATTTTTATGATAGCTAATTTGAGATTCATTAAGTTAGTAAGCTTTTCAAAGTTTGTCATAGGAGTCATTGTTGACTTTTTTACCCTTTCAGTCGGATTACATTTTCGCATTTATTTAACAAAGTGATAAATTGTATTTTTGACGTTTTGCGCCTCACATTATTTCATAGCAAAACATTTGCATGACTTGCAAAAGTGGTTTGCCAAGACAACTTGGTAAATATCACCAGTGGTTCTCAAGTTGTCCACAACTGGTTACTTGCAGAAAAGTTTGACAACGTCAAGTGGTGTCTAAACTTTAGACATCTTTAGATGACCGGTAAGAGCATCGGTTAGAGAGGTTTATATTCAAAATACACATCTATAATAGTAGGTACTTTTTGTTCTCGTCACTATCACTAATCACTACATAGTATAAAACATAACCCTCCTGTTACCAATGGGCCTCCAAAGGGTGGTGAGCCAGGAGAAGCGAGGATGGAGGATGGATGGATGCTCTCGTTGACAAACGTAGGACAAACTAACTGACAACTCGCGCCGCCCGCGCCGCCCCCGCGTCACCCGCTCCCGTTTATTTTAAAAAATCCAAAAGGTTATATACATATAAAAACAAGGTTGTAAAAGAAATATCAAAATCTATACAAAATTACAAAGCATCGCCTACACCTCCCTTTTGACTTCGCCGTAGTCGGGTAAAAACAAAGTCGCTTTCTCTGTCCCTATATCCCTATGTATGCTTAAATCTTTAAAACTACGCAATGGATTTTGATGCGGTGTTTTTAATAGATAGGTAGAGTGATCCAAGAGGAAGGTTTATATGTATAATACATGCATAATATAGCCGAGCGAAGCCGGGGCGGGTCGCTAGTTTTCAAAATATTTAGGATAGGTAAATCACGCGATTTCTCTCAAATTAATTCCGATTCCGTATATGAAACTTGGTAAAAAATTAATATGGGCATATTACTCTCAAGTATTTAATGTGTCTTCATACCAAGTTTTATTAAAATCAGAGCCACTACATATCCTATTCATAATAAAAAAAAACTATTTTCTTTGTTAGTAGCAGTGCCCCGCGGTTTCATCCGTGTAAGTTCCGATTCTGTGGGAACATCGGGATGAAAAGTAGCACATTATGTTAATTAATATCGCTAGCCATCGACATACCGACGTTTATTCCAATCGATTCAGTAGTTTTTTGCTTCAAGGAGTAACAAACACACACACTAACACACTAACTTTCACATTTATAATATTAGAGCCAACGACATGCCTGCCTATACCTACTGGCTGCCAAAAATATCTACTCATTCTAATAATTGAGATAGCGAATTTCAAAAGAACGACTTTTCAAGTTTGCTATCTTAATTATTCAATAACATATTAGGCGTATATTTTATTTATCCCTTATTTTTATGCTTGTTTATTAAAATAAACAAGCATAAAAATAAGGGATAAATAGGATTTCAGTAGGCTTCTGACGCTGTCTCGGAGACAGGAGAGTATTGCCGGAGGCTCTTTTTCAACAAAGCCCTAAGTGGGTGGTCTTTTTGGCCACTGTAGGTATGTATTTGAAATTTCTAAATAAGTAAGTTTTATTTCTTTGTTTTCTAAGGGTGAAGCAGACATATTAAAACCGGTCGGTCACATTTGACGATCTTGCGGGTTCGATTCCCGCCTCAATGGAATATTTAAGTAGATTTGTTTCTGATGTTCGTATTTCTGTATGTATAACATAGATAGATAGAAACAACTTATTGCACCATATAAACAAAACACAGATAAACACAAAACAATATAAGGTACTTATAAAAAAAAATGGAAATTAAAAAAAAGAAAAAGACCGCCTTATCGCTAAGGGCGATCTTCTTTTTTTCATGTACAGTCACATTACCAATTAGCTGAACCCCACGTGACCCAGAGCTCATTCGCATATCTGTAAAAATATAGTATTTACCTGTTTTGTTATTTTTTATATTGTATATTATAGTACTATATTGTTTAAAAATGTTGTTTGGTCACCGTTGTTTGGTCACCATAACAGTCCAGTTGCATAGCTTGGGGCTAGATAGCGCTGTGTAGAATTGCCTAATAAAAACAACTATAGAATCGTTCGTTTATCGTCAAATTTAAAGTCTGCAGTCTGTTCACCTTAACGATCATATCAATTTGCTCCAGTTTCCCAAATGTTGCCTAACACAGGATCAACGTGATTGCTTGTTAAGGAATACTGGTTAATGCCTGGTAGTTAGGTAGACGTGTTACTTGATGAATGGCAATTTGGCTTATGGGTTGAGTGAGTAGCATATTAATTTATTTGACTACTTTATCTTAGAACATCTATAGATCATAAATTGTTTGGAATACATTTTAATTAATTAATTTAGTTTATTTTTATTTATCCTAGCGGTTACCCGCGTAAGTCCCGATTTAGATATTGCCTTAAAAGTATTCTACGTTCCCATGAATTCAATGTATCTTATTTAAGTTTCATCAAAATCGGTCCCATACTTTAGAGATAGACAATGATAGTGTTAAATCTTCTCTATAACATTTAAAATAAGCAACTTCAAAGTTTCAAGACAATTTAAAATTGAAATTAAAATGGATTAAATTGAAAGAACGTGTTCAGTAATTTCAGTTGATAAAAAAAGTTCCAGCTACAACCCAACAGTAATCCATTTTGTTCCATTTCCATTAGTTTTTAAAAAATAGAAAGTTCATTAGGAACGTCGACAAAAAACTTCCGCGCGAAAAACGTTAACGAAAAATAAATACAATTATTCAATGTAAAAAGCCGTCGGTAGTCAACAAATGGGTACTGACAATGAATGGGCCACGGACGGGCCTTTTCGTTTTATTTTCCGCTCTAAAATTACTGACTGAAAACCTAAATCCTTTTGTTGAACGTTTTTTGTACTGATATTTTTGAATTTTCCGTCATTACAAATAATGCTTTGAGGATTTTTTTTTAGAGGAAATTTTGGAAACTTCCTGTTTAACCCCGACCAGATTTATAAAAAGAACATAATATTCCATTGATGAAAGCATGGTATACAGATTTTCACTCATGAACAAAAAGCAAGCATTCTCGACCTATTCTTCGCTTCCAATCAGGTGAGCTGAGGTAAAATGCAAGCTTATTTTAGTAAAAAAGCACAAAATAAAAAAACCTTAAAAGAAATTTAAGCTTTTTTGTGCATTTTAAGGGGTACCTTATGACTAGTTTTATTTATTTTTTTCAAGCTTAGAGAGTTCAACTTATGTTCTAAATATTAATTAGTAGCTGCGCCCCACGGTTTCACCCGCATAAGTCCCAATTCCGTGGGAATATCAAAATTAAAAGTAGCCTATAGCATTCCTCGATAAATGGACTATCTAACACAAAAAGATTTTTTTAATTCGAACCCGTAGTTCCTGAGATTAGCACGTTCAAACAAACAAGTTTCAGCTTTATAATATTAGTATAGACTATAGATGAATAGAGAAAAATATTTTCTGATTATTATGAAGATTTTATTACAAATTAGAAAAGAAAGAAAGAAATAAAATTTTATTTTCAGATCACATAAAAATAGACACAAAAAAGCACAAGAAAAAAAGTAGAACAGCGCCCAGAAAAAAGGTAAAAAAAATAAAAAAAAATATTAATAATAATTTAAATTAGTCTCCGAGGGCCACGGTCTCCGATACTATATTTTTACAGATATGCGAATGAGCTCTGGGTCACGTGGGGTTCAGCTAATTGGTAATGTGACTGTACTTAATGCACGTATATACGCTCTTCATCTATACACTTTAATCTTTGATAATAACGAGAAGAAGTAGGTACGTATTATTTGGTGCAAAAACTTCAAAAGAATAATGTTTTTAAAAACATTTCGTTTCGCAGGAAAATAGATCCCTGTTTCCGTGTAATATATTCTGTCAATTCTAAGAATACCTTAATTAGAGTTCCTTAAAACATTTTTTTCTGACTCACCTAAAAAATAAAAAATACAAAGTCCTGGCTGACTGATTGATATAATAATATACAGGGTTATTGGTAATTATACTAGCAAGCCGTTGAGGGCTACTTATGTGCACCTAAGCATAAACAACTTTTGACCGAAATACTGGTGCTGTTGTACCAGAGTCTTATCATTTACGTTCAGTAATATCCAAATCACCTTCTTCGCGTCATGTCTAGTCACAATGAAACGTATAATCATCAAGATAGTTAGACCTACTTCGATTTGGACTAGTATCGGGATAGGCTAAATAGAATACTGGGAAACGTGGGCAGAGCAGCTTCTAACCCTTACATTTAGGACAAGACACTTTGGCATTTGTGAGAGAGATTGGCCGTCGCCTCCGGGACAGGGGGTTTGATCCGCATTCCGGGGCATTCCTGGTGCAAGGGCTCTCGATAGCGGTTCAGTGGGGTAGCGCTGCTTGCATATTGCCCAGCTTTGCACCGGGAAAGCTGGGGAGGGGTTTGTTCGATTAGGTTTAGTTTTAATTTTTTTATGTGCCTACTTTGTAATTGTTTTAATGTGAATAAATTTTGAAAATGAAAAAAAGTACAAGACACTACAAATACCTACACATGTACCTACTTAGTAATAATATTTTTTTTTATGAAGTGATGAAACCTAATTAATTATGACCTATTATTTTTAGCAGCAACGAAATGGAGGACCGTCGGTTTACGCCGGTCCTTAGGTTGTTTGTTTGTTTGTGCAAATGTTCCTATTTATTTCCAAAACGGCTACACCGATTTAGATACGGTTGCCTGTAATGTGTTTGTGACACATTGGCGATGTTTCATAGATAGTTGTTATGTTTTATTGTGCTGAATTAAGTTATTTGTATTTTGCTTTTGGACCAATTCACCCTGGTCATGAAAATACATAATTGTATAAAATGTACAAGTACAAAATATACGGAACCTTTCACTATTAAAAATTATGACTCGGCACGTATAAACCGGGATTTATATTTGCAATATTTGTATATGCAAATACTACTTAAATCTCATCAGAGACTCTGCAGACTAGAGATTTTTTATCTACCCACTCACGGATGTTTACGACTTGAAGAAATTGTTTGTATACATCGAATCGCAGACCTGATAGTTTGGCTGAATTTACGAAGTTCAGACTGAAATCTGATTTTGACTAAAATTTCACTAAAGTCCAAATAACTTTTGGACCACTAATTATTGCAGAACACACAGGGGGTTAAATCGATAAGTACTGAGTTGAGGTCAAATGCAAGCCTATTTTGTTTAAAAAAAAAACTGAAGTTCCCCACCCCCCAGCAACCGATGATCAACCCCCCTTGTTACATCGTTATACACGATGTAACAAGGGGGGTTGATCACCTGTATATATACAGGGTTATTTGAAATTATACTAGCAAGCCGTTGAGGGCTACTTCTGTGCACCTTAACAAACAACTTTTGTTGTACGACTTTTGGAAATTCGAAAAAAAAATGATAGTTTTGATGTTATGTAAATTCGGAAAACAGCTGATTTTTTAAAACAAAGGTCATTCAGACTAAGAACAGTAGATAAAACTTAAAAAATAAGTAAATTTTTAAGGTTAATGACCTGTCCGTGTAATGAACAGCTGATTTTTAGGAAAACCTAACCTCAAAATTTTCGAATTTCCAAAAGTCATTGAGCAAAAGTTGTTTGTTAAGGTGCACAGAAGTAGCCCTCAACAGCTTGCTAGTATAATTTCCAATAACCCTGTACATTTTGATATATTTTTTATATTTATAAATATATATTTTTTGAGATTAATGGCTATAGAAAAATAGTCTGCAGAAGCCATATTACCTTATTACACTGGGAAGTCCATTTTAATAAATTCAATATAAATCAATAAACTTATTTGTTTCTCTGTTTTACTTTATCTATTTCTCATCACTCTATCTCTTTCTATGTAATAACTTGATAAGTTTAATATACCAAATCTTTATTTAAAGTGAAGTTATGTTTGTGATTTATGATAGTGCGTACATTAGTTGGACAAAGGAGACGATTTACTTTAGAATTTGTTTTAGTGATAGTGTCTACGAAAGTTTCTTGTTTTACTAGAAAAACATAATTATACAGGTTGGTTCTAATTTCTATCAATACATATATTATTACTTATACTAATAAAAAGGAGGAATTGACTAAAATACTGTACTTACTTGAAGCAAAATTAGTTTGCTTGGTGAAAGCTAGTGTTTTTACCCGTAACTTTTTCCGCGTAGGATTAAAATTTTCAAAATCCTGTCTTATCGGATGCCTGCGTAAGTATGCCAAATTTTTGTCCGATTCGCTGTGCGGTGAAACACATCTCTAAATATAAAATTAAAAATTCTGACTGACTGACTGAGACTGACGGACTGTAATAAATTAGAAAAATACAAAAAGTCTGTACTTTAAAGTAAATTTAACTGGAAAAGTAAAATTACTTTTCCAGAAAAAAGAGCTATCTAATAGTGAAAACCCGGTTTCAGTAGGTTTATTTATTTTTTAATTCATTGGGCAACAAAGAGTCGGACAACCAAGAAACTTATTTGCGCTCAAATAATTTAAGCGCAAAAAAGTTTCTCAACGAAAAAAATACGTGTAAAACCGTGGGGCACAGTTAGTAAAGGTATAACATTCAAGATTAATTCCGTAATTTTAGAATACTTTTTTCTAAAAGTATATTTTCGAGAGACAGTCTACACCGAAAGTTTTTTGCTTGTTATCCATAAGTTCGAAAGCTGTTCTTTTTTAACACGCTTTAATTAGTTTCACCTGTATGTTTGCTTGCTTGCTTGTTTGTATGTATGTAACCGACTCTTTTGGGCTCGATTTTTTGTTACAAAAACTAGGTAAAATTCTTTTGCTTGTTATGACACGCAAAAGAATTTTACCTTACTTATCTTACTTTAAGGTAAGGTACGGCCCGCCAAAAACCGCAGCTTAGTTGGCTCCAGAAGTATTTGTTCTGAACACTTTTGACTAAGCTGAGAGGGCAATATATTATGTGCTGGGCAAGCCTACTCCATTGTCATGCAAAAAGGGCTAAAATAAAGAGGTCTGTTTGCGAAAAATAATTTTTCAATTCGAACCAGTAGTTCCTGAGATTAGCGCGTTCATACAAACAAACTCTTCAGCTTTATAATATAAGTATAGATTATAAATTCTAAGAAATGTTTACCTTAGAATAATTAAGTTACTTATCAATATTATGATAACCCTTGACATGCGTCAGTGCGATGAGTGCATTGAACGTCTTTATAAGTAATACAACTTAATTCATCAACTGCACCGCTAGATGGCGCCATATTAAAAATGTATGGAGAAACCGCCGGGCGGTCAGCTCTGCCAGTTAACATAATATTATTAATGTAGGTGTATACTGTGGATACCTACCTATAAATCTTAACTATTTATATCTATACATATACATACGGAATGCTTTGTCCTGAATGACTGACGGATCAACGCACAGCCTAAGCCGCTGTTAGTAGAGATCTGAAACTTGGGGGGTGTGTTCTTTGTACGACGTAGGCATCCGATAAGAAAGATTTTATCGAAATTCTACCCCTAAGGGGGTGATAAAGGTAATTAAGGCAAAGTTTGTATGGGAAAACATGATTCCTTGGATCAATTTACTTCTAATTAATAAATATTCTTTAACAGAATGATGGAAGACGAGCTTCATATTTTATTGAAATTCAATAATAAAATACCAGATAGCATCCGTTGGTTTCACTTGTTCTTTGATATCAGTCAGTCAGGATTTCATTTCAAGACGACCCAGTTGACACAATAGGCACCATGCAGAGTAGCCGGTTCAATTCCCGGCTCAGACAAGTATTTATGCTTAGATATTTGTCTGTGGTCTGATTGTTTCTAGGTATTATAAGTATATATTTACAAAAGAAAATTATATAAAACAAAATATCCGTTGTCTAGCACCTATAACACAAGTCTAGTTACTTAACTTGGGGCTAGATGGCGATGTGTGGAATGGCCTGCAATATTTATTTATTAAGAATTTTATATTTGTTTATAGCTGATAGAAGACTCTGTAATCTGAGCTATCACTCAATAAGCCCTACTTTAACTTCCAGAATACAATGAAGTCAATCGTAGTCCTATCCGCAATGTTCGCGATATGCCTAGCGCAAAGGTCACCATATGCAGGGAGACAACCCATCGGGTATCCTATCGTGGTTGAAGAGACAACAACGGAAGGGCTCGGGGACAGGTGAATACCTACTAGGGATCTTTCAGCGACACTTGGAATGCACCAAAACGCCTGGATCCGCAGTAAAAAAATCCATTCAAAAACAGAATGGTCCCCCATAGGGATACAACCACGCGGCAGACCAAGGCGACGATCGCGATGGCGAGATGATTTTGACTCCTATAGGAATGATTGGTGTGCAATGGCGACAGATCGTGATCAATGGAAGAAAGGTAGAGAGGCCTTTGCCCTGCAGTGGGATAGTGGAGGCTCTTAAAAATACCCACCAGGGGGGATGCGTTGGTAGTAGGGAATGCTAACCGGGTTTTTTATTAAGATAAACCGGGTTTTTTATTAAGATAACCCTGTTTTTCGGTATTTTTGCTTTTTCATTATTATCCGCTGGGAATTGCACATAAATTAAACAAAGGTCGAAAACATTTCATTTATTTCGAAAACCGGTTGAATTTCGGTCGGTTTTACTAGTTGGTAGGAACTAGTGCACTAGCCCTATATTTTAAGGACACACAGAAAAAAAGCTTTCTTTGTAGCTAGAAATTATCCTTTAGAACCTATATACGCTAGAGAACAATTTCTTTTATTCAAAAAATAAACTTAAACTAGCTATTTCCCGCGAATTCGTACGCGTGATAGTTTTGTTTTATATACTAAAAACCTTCCTTAACAACCACTCCTATCTATTGGTGAAAACAGCATGAAAATCGGTGCAGTAGTTTTTAGCGATCACACAGACAGACAGACGCAGTGGAGGACAGTGTTTTGTAATTATCTAGTGATAGTGATTAAAAATACTGCTTGTTATTTTTGAGAATATTTATTATTTACAAGAATTTATTCTATTTTAAGAGGATTATTTCTTGCTTCAAGAAACTTTTTTTCTTTGGATTCTTTGTCCCTTAATATTTCATTTAAATTGTTTGGTGGTCCGCGCATTTTTCGATTAAAAGATCTCTACTAAGCTATCATTTTAAGTTTGAAGAGTTGTTCCTTTAAACTGAAGGCATTATTTAAAAAAATAAATTCGCGCGGCAACAGGAAATAACAAGGATTATTTGGACTTAACATTTTCCTAGAAGTGGCTAGAGGAAATCTAAAAATTAATAAACCGCAGTCATGCAAAAAGCCGGTTTTATCTTCGCCGAGAAATTCTTAACAGTTTTCTTATTTCTTTTAACCAGCCACTGGTTGTCATTACAATAGGAAAGTATTAAAAACTGCTATTGGTTATATTGTACTTATACTATTATTAAAAGAAAAACTAATGTTATTATTGAAGTGAAAACTTCTTATGGCGCGTTGGGCACTTTTGTGGGTGAGCATTTTCAGCCGTTCTCGCGACAGATTTTGACGCGACAGATTTTGACGCGACAGATGATATTTTATCTGTGTTAGTCTTTTTGTTTAACTTATACTGCCATCTATTACACAAATTGAGAAACTTAGTTTCTAGAAAGACCGCTATTCGAATGTAGATGGCGCTGATTTAAATTTTTTACTGCCATCTAGCGAATAAAAAATAAACTATATTTGTTTAAGTGAGTGCTAATAGATGGCATTAGCAGATCGTTTCAAGAAATATTCTATGAGAAATAACAAGTTTATTGTTTTCACTTCTGCCTGCACTCCCGGAGTGCGCTGTTTTTACTATTTTGATTTTATTTATATTTTGTATAAGTAGTTATGTATCTCTATATTTCAATGCTGACAAAATCAGTGACGAGTGTAGTTTACCTATATTATAGTCAAGCAGCAAACGCATGCAACTGCAGGAAGTCCTTATTATGATCATCAGTCCAGTATCAAGATTTACCCGCCAGCGCTAATCTCGTGAAAATGATTCTTATAATAGCATCGAAATATAGAAATCACGAAATAAAAACAATAAACATCTCGAATAAAATAACTTTAGGTATTTGTCAGAAAAGCCGGCCTAGTGGGAGTAGGACTCGCGCACGAATGGTTCTCTTCCGTACTATGTTATTGTTATAGCGGCAACAGAAATATCTATTCTGTAAAAATTTCAACTGTCCTGGGGCCTTATTCTGCTATTTGGCCAACCATTGTCATTATATCGAGACTCTATTGATATTATATCGAGATTGTGACTTTATTTGGTATTCTGCTAAAGTTTTAATAACATCGCAATATAATCACTATGGAGTCTCAATGGTATGGTAATATTTACCTTGCAGGTGTTGCCTAGCAACATGGTATATGTTGCTAAGCAATATACCGTTTTGACAACTATCGAGATTCCATTATGCCGCGATTGTAGAGCAGAATACAAAAGTGAGTCAGTGGTGTGTCAGTGGTGTCTCGATAGAATAGTTAACGTTAGGAGAATACCAATTTGACAAGTAATGTCATATTTTTGACATTAAATTTCTATTACGATTATATCGACACTCTATTGAAACACAATTGTGTTAGCAGACTTAGGTCCCAGTTATCACGGTTCTTGAGACAGCCTTGTGGCACACAGACAGATGGACGGACGGACAATAAAGTCTTAGTAATAGGGTCCCGTCTTCACCCAAACAATGACTATGGTAGTTTGGGATCTTTAAAAATTCTATTTCCAGGTTCGGCGAAGAAGTAACAACTATAAGATTACCAATAGAAGCCTTAGGTGACGCGGCACTTGTGAATCGTCTACTAAAACTACCCAAAGACAAACAACCTTTCTGGCTGATTAACTGGCAAGCTTTGGAAGCCAACAGACAGAACCCTCAGACATTTACCCCGAATCCGAACAGCTTTGCGGATAATCAAGCATAGAAGGCGTAATGGATATTGGATAATTAAGATTTTTTTTAAAGTAATCTATAAATAAGAAATTCAATTTTCCAATAAATACCTACTCAAAAATATAAAAAGTTTTAAAATAAGGAAAATATTTTTTATAATTTGGGAATATTACCCTAATGGCCCAAGAGCCCACGACGGTCAGACCTTCGTTATTTTATAAAAGCTGAAAGTTTTTCTATGCATGTCCCCTATACAGGTAAGAACGACCAGGGAGTATAGAGTTTGGGTTGTGGTTACTTCGGCAGATAACAGGTAGTAAAGGTGTATAAAATAGTAGCTTAAATTCGTTAAAGTATAAAGCTCAATTTTTTTATATGTTCTTCGGGATAACTTTAGAAATCTCGCTATCCATTGCCGGACACTTATGACAGTTGCTACCCCCTGCCAGACACCCCTAAACTTTAATAAATTATAATTATACTTTCGTTATAGTATAAAAGCTGAATTTTATATATGTTACTTGGGGACCTATATAAAAATGTTACCCCAATAGCCGGACAGTTTTAATGGTTTTTACATCTTGCCAGACACATTGAAAGTCCGCTGTAGGTGCGAGCGCGATGTAACAACTGTTCAAGCGGGTGTGAGTGAGATAGGGTGCTTAGCCTAGGGTGCATGTATTGAGCAGTTCACCAGTAAAATAATTAAAAATTAGAAAAAAAAATATTACAATTTCACGTACCGTGTAGACAAATTAATCAAGCGACCACCGCCCGAGTGGTTTTCCACGGCGGCCATCGCTCGATCAAAATGCCTAAACACACGTCCGTGTGGATCATCTGCCACCATTTTTAGGATGCTGTTGCTACTCTCCCTTAACCTCTTGACCAATGATGCTACTTTTTTACGAAGGACAGCGTTACAGCCATCCGTTCGTGTCCGAGCAAACATTTCGGACGCACTACAATATGGGGGGAGTCTCAACAGCATCCTAAAAATGTTATTATATTGAATACGTAGGGTCTCTAGCAATCTCTTAGCACAGCTGAACCACAGACCGCCCGTGTACAGACCCTGGCAATATGCCTTAAAGAGTGACGTCTTACGATTGATAAATGAGCAGTTTTTTCGTGAAATAAAAGTGTAATTTTAGTAAAAAGTGTTATCATGGCAGATACATTAATTTGTTTCGTTTGTAATAAAAGTGTTGGTAAAATAATATTGTTTTCGGAGGAAACGTTAAAAAAATGTCAAACTATTTTGAAAATCAGAAAAAAACATAACCTCGAATATAAAGACATTATTTTACCTGATGAGTACAATGGTTATCACCGGGAATGTTATACTGGACTTATGAAAAAATACTTAACTTCTGAACCTGAAAATTCGACAAAAACCGTAAAAAACAAAAATCAGCCAGTGGACCTACAGACAATAGCTCAACAACCTCGTCGTTGAGGGTTAGTATCAGACGGTCTAAAACGCAAGTCGTCTTATGTGGCAACTTGTCCTAAAATCCTGTGGACTAATGCAACTAGTCTTCAATGTAAGTCGTCTATGAAGCAACTCGACATAATTGTTTTTTGTCAACAGCTTTGTTATCATTACAACATAAATACAAGTCGCCTAAAAAGATAGGTCGCCTATGAAGCAGCTCGTCTATGTTATAATTTGCCTACATATCAAAGTGACAGAATAGCAACTCGTCATTATTCGATATCTTCCTATCAGCGGTAGCTTGAAACCCTACATTTATGTTACTTAGATTGTCGAAAATATGCTTGTCATCATTGAAAAAAATAAGTAAGTATATGTTTAAATTCCTATATTTTAACTAAGAAATAAAACTTAATTAATATAATTATTCATCTTTATTCCAGAGATACAGCTACCTACTTAAACTTATAATATTATTGAACAAATTTTAAATGAGTATAGAAATAATCTCTTCCACAAACGTCCGTGCACCCCCAAAACTCGAAAACCATTTTTTTGTATTTTATAATATTAAAATAACATTTTTTACTTTATATAAATGGCTATGAACGTAATAAAATTATTTTTTTATTGGATATTTTAAAAGATCGCAATCAACTAAGCACTCGCGCTCGCACCTACAGCGGACTTTCAATGTGTCTGGCAAGATGTAAAAACCATTAGAACTGTCCGGCTATTAGGGTAACATTTTTATATAGGTCCCCAAGTAACATATATAAAATTCAGCTTTTATACTTTAACGAAAGTATAATTATAATTTATTAAAGTTTAGGGGTGTCTGGCAGGGGGTAGCAACTGTCATAAGTGTCCGGCAATGGATAGCGAGATTTCTAAAGTTATCCCGAAGAACATATAAAAAAATTTAGCTTTATACTTTAACGAATTTAAGCTACTATTTTATACACCTTTACTACCTGTTATCTGCCGAAGTAACCACAACCCAAACTCTATACTCCCTGGTCGTTCTTACCTGTATAGGGGACATGCATAGAAAAACTTTCAGCTTTTATAAAATAACGAAGGTCTGGCCGTCGTGGGCTCTTGCTCTATAATTTATTAGGGTTGTAAAAAAAATTTAAAGTAAAATGTAGTCACATCTTGGATATTCCCGAACATGAAATTAAAATATAACTTATATTTTTATGAAATAACTATAATATACTTATGTAAGTACTTATAATTTTTTGGTAACTTCCACGGAATTTTTATTACACACTGTTTTAATATAATTTAAGCATTCAACTATTTCAGTTCATTACTAAATTTAAAACTTGCATGTGTATGCATAATTTCTACAAGGAACCAATTTAAGCGGTACAAAGTTGTGGAAAGTTAGATGGATTTAAGTTTTCCCCTTTAGTGCTGGTTGGTACCTACCTTGAAAAGTTTCCACTTTGTTTATTAAAGTTCTAGTTATATTACATCTAAACTTGTCGATAAGAATCTTGAGCGATGAGTCCTTAGGCGCCAACGGGAACTCGGCACCGAACTCCCTAATAAGAATCTTACATTACCCTATTAGGCGAATTCAGGACTGGCAACACCAAAATTGTAATTTAAAAAACTGATATATATGTTACAAGAGACACGAGCCACAAACTTCAAATGAAAGACAAATTTCCAAAAGAACTAAGTAATTTCTTTTGGAAATTCCATCTTTAGAGAGGAGAAAATGGGCTGATAAAGTTTGTAGTACTTATTATGCATTGTGTTCGTACTAAATCAATATTATATTCAAAGAGACGTAAACGCGGGTTGAACTGCGGGCGCAGCTAGTCTATAAATATAAAATTCAAGGTCTGACTGCAACAGCGATAGCAGCATCATTAGCAATGAAACTATACCTACTATGTTCAATAACTTTAAGGTATGATCGACATGCTACCATTAGTGTATAAATAAAATGCAAGCTTAATTTAACGATAACTCGCGTTTATTAAGAATTTAGAAATTGAGTACAACAGCTTCATTGAAGATCGAAACGGAAGAGGCAAAGTTGCCATGTTTACTTAAAATTAATACCAACATTCAATGTTGCCCTACTTATTAAATATAGCATTTGAGTAGAAAAATACATTTTCATATTAATGTTCAGATTTAACTGAACAATTAGCATTCCTAGTTTTTTTTCTTTTCTTTATGCAGTTTTCTTAATTTAAAAACAAGCATTTAAAATAAGAATACTGTATAATCAAACTCCTCCTACTCACACAATTTTAATTCGTAGTATTTATTTTCCCGGGTCTTAATCGCGTATTTTTATTATTATTTCTCTTATCTCGACGTTTCGACTATGTTACAAATGGTCTCCTCGCGAATGGTTGCGAGGAGACTCGAATAGTCATGGGACTATTGTATTATTTACCTATGCATTCTATGACTATTTACTAAAACTAAGAACAATAATTCTCGAGTTTACAGGTAGGAAGAGAATAATTTCTTACTTTAAGATTTTTTTGAAGTGAAAACTTCTTATGGCGCGTTGGGCACTTTTGTGGGTGAGCATTTTCAACCGATCTCGCGACAGATTTTGACGCGACAGATGAGATTTTATTTGTGTTAGTCTTTTTGTTTAACTTATACTGCCATCTATTACACAAATTGAGAAATTTAGTTTCTAGAAAGACCGCTATTCGAATGTAGATGGCGCTGATTTAAATTTTTTACTGCCATCTAGCGAATAAAAAATAAACTATATTTGTTTAAGTGAGTGCTAATAGATGGCAGTAGCAGATCGTTTCAAGAAATATTCTATGAGAAATAACAAGTTTATTGTTTTCACTTCTGCCTGCACTCCCGGAGTGCGCTGTTTTTTTTTTTAGTGTATATTCCGTTATGGACTAATAATGTGATAAGTTTTCAACTTTTGATTGAGAAATATACTGAATTTATATCGGACGGCATAGACAAGGGTCTATGCCCTCCAATGTGCAGGTATTGACCGAGTTGGTTCTAAAGACATAAAGTGTGTTCTTCGAGAGGAGTAGGTATCCACTAAGGGTTTTTCAAAATCCCACCCCTAAGAAGCTAGTAAAAACATAAAAGTGAATTGTATTTCAACAGAGAGAAAAAAAGTTTTTTCGTAAAAGCAAAAATGTTCAGTTGGAATCTTTATTGAGGAAGAAAGGAATTGTTTTTTGTATTGAGACTATTTCAGACAAGAGAGACAAAATGACGAATCGTTGATCCGATATATTTATAAGTATAAGAAACAATGTTATTTTTTTAAGATTTTGTCTCTTTTATATATAACTAGCTGCGCCCCACGGTTTCACCCGCGTTACTCCCGATCCCGTAAAAATATATAAGGAAAATTAAGTAGCTTTTCCGTTAAGTCAGGTCTGAGGCCTCCAGCTATCTACAAATAGAGGGGAGATCTATTTTAGCATGATGCAGTTTGGCATAACAGTTTTATTCTAAAGACAGTTTTCAAAGTGACATTTGACAGATGTGAAATTGTCAATTTTTTTGACACTTTTCGTTATATTTTGGACAATTCACACAATATCTTTATAAATTTTAGACTATGTCCTACTCTAATGTATAAGCTATATAATTGTAAAGTTTCATTAAAATCCATTCAATAGTTTTTGCGTTAAAGAGGAACAAACATCCATACATACAAACTTTCACGTTTATAATATTTAGTTACTCGTATATTCGGGTTGTTTATCGCAACTAAACCTCTTTGGTTGGGTCGTCTTTGGAGTAGAATGGAGTAAGAAGCCTACTCCATTCTCACGAAAATATGTCCCAACTAAAGAGAGTAAGTTAGAGTAAGTTTTTAGCCTTGGAGTAGTCGACCGTGTCTAGAGGAAAGCACTCGTCTGGGGCCTTATTCTGCTATTTTGCATTAATGGATTTACCATTGTCATTATATCGAGACTCTATTGATATTTTATCGAGATTGTGACTTTATTTGGTACTAGCGACACGTCCCGGCTTTGCACGGCTATATTATGCATGTATTAAACATATAAACCTTCCTCTAAAATCAATCTATCTATTGAAAAAAACCGCATCAAAATCCGTTGCGTAATTTTAAAGATTTAAGCATACAAAGGGACATAGGGACAGTGAAAGCGACTTTATTTTATACTATGTAGTGATTCTGCTAAAGTTTTAATAATATCGCAATAGAATCGCTATGGAGTCTCAATGGAATGGTAATAGATACGTAGCTGGTGTTGCCTTGCAACATGGTATATGTTGCTAAGCATAGGCAACTATCGAGATTCCATTGAGCCACGATTCTAGAGCAGAATACTAAAGTGAGTCAGTGGTGTATCTTTGATGTTTCGATAGAATAGTTAACATTAGACGAATACCAATTTGACATGTAATGTCACATTTTTGACATAAAATGTCTATAACGATTCCATCGACACTCTATTGAAACACAATTGTGTTAGCAGAATTAGGCTCCTGGAGCTTACTAAGCTACGGTTTCATCACGATGTTCCTCTTCAAAGTAAGAACAATGTCAAAAAGCGCACATATTTTTTTCCTAAGAAAAATATATTGGACACCATCTCGGCCGGGATTCGAACCCACGACCTTCAGAAAGTCGAGGTATCTACCATTAGGTCAACATGCTGTGCAACAACTGCTACGCTGTTTATAAACTTATCGTTTGTTTGGCTTTATATATTTATATTATGGTATTTATTTTTAAAATCTTACATAACAAATAGACATTCCACACATCGCCATCTAGCCCCAAGCTAAGTAGCTAGACTTGTGTAATGGGTGCTAGAGAACGGATATTACTACTTACTTATATACTTTTCTTTTGTATATAGACTTATAATTTATTTTTTATTTAACAGATAATTATATTATACAGATTCTTAATGCTGCACAGCAACAGGTCTAGTATTCTCATTAAACCCACTAGGTCTCTGCGGATAAGTTTGCGGATTATTCATCATATCTTGATAATGCTGCTGATTTATGTACCAAAATGGTTGGTTATCAACCGGTAATTGGTCCAGCCGGTCAGCATAAGTCTTATCACCGTTTAATTGTGCTGGAAGAGCTGGTTTATCTGGTTTATCATTCTCTTGAACAGAGTTGAGACTGCTAATGTCGGGGTAACCAATTGGCCGGTTACCAGCGTAGAACGGACGTTGGCTGAAGCAAGGTACGATGGCCAAGATTAATAGAAAGGCGGACGACTTCATGATTCCTGAAAATAAAAAGAAGTTTCAGAAGATTTTTAAGCTATTGCATAGCTTTTATCGCGGGCTTAGAGTGCGGCGACCGAATCAAGAAATTCCGTAACGAAAATAAAAAATAACACCTCCCACTCCACCTACCATGTAGCTCGACCGAGCGTTCGCTTAACGTGTATGACTTTGTGTATGGTACGACTGTACGAAGCTCGCACGATGCAATAGCTTTACCGCGGCTTTATTTTATTTCTTTATTTTTTTATAATAATAAGGCCACCGTTTGACCACCATCTCACACGATTTTAACTAACGATGCGGTATAAAATGAGAGCACGGTTTCATAGAAGATACCAATACGCCAATATAGTCAAAGATCCCCAACTAAACGGGATTCTTCTAGAGATGCGAGTGAAGGTAGGAAGACGGCAGTGGAATAAAAACTTTTCCGACACTAACTCCTTCTTAAAAATCGTAAAAATGATATCAATTTCCTCATGATGATTTTATTTGTCGCAATAAAATAATTGGGGGCAAAGTTAGGATGCAAGTTCAATTGCAAGTGTAGATACTTTTTGCTATGACCAAAGTCAGTCAGTTTATCTGGGATCCCTAGTAACAGCTAGCAACGATATATCTTCAGATGTAAGCAGGAGAATAGTAGCAGCAAACAAGTGCTTTTTCGGACTGCTAAGATATTTTCGTTCAAAGATACTTTCAAGAATCATAAAGATCCTGCTCTATAAGACCTTACTGAGACCCATATTGACATACGGTTCGGAGTGTTGGGTCTTGACCAAGGAAAACGAAAATTCCCTGCTCGTCTTTGAGAGGAAAATTTTGAGGCGTATTTTCGGTGCTGTGCTGGAGGACGGGCGCTGGCGTACTCGATATAATCACGAGCTATATGAGCTGTACAATGAGCCGAACGTCATTAAGATCATAAAAATTGGACGCCTTCGCTGGGCTGGACATGTTGTGAGAATGGACGAGGCTAGAGTACCTAAGCGGCTACTAGACGGCAAACCTGATGGTCGTAGAAGCCGAGGCAGGCCCAAGCTCAGATGGCTGGATGGAGTCGAGAACGACATCAAAGCAATCGGTGTGAGAAACTGGAGAGAGAAGGCCAAAAATAGACCCGATTGGAAAAGATTACTTGACCAGGCAAGGCCCACCCGCGGCTGTAACGCCTCAGATGATGATGATGAAAGTCAGTCAGTAAGTAATTAAAATTGGCACAAAATAACACTGACTTCTATCATAGGTGAAACTGAGTCAATGGACTTATCCATAAAAGAGATTTTTGGCGGGAACTTGCCAACAGCATGTTTTATTTAAATGAAACTTAATTGGCAACTGAGTTGAATATTCCAAATGGTGGAATATTATTTTATTTAGTTCCGTAGAAGTGTACAGTGTAGTGAAAGTAAAAGATCAGTGTGTCGTGTACTTTTCTCATTGCCTCCATAATATTCTATACAAGTGTGTAGTAAATTCGCCACCGTTTTATTAAGTATAGCCTCTAACTTGACCAACTACACTGTTTTAAAACACTTAGAGCTCGATTCCCGAAACGGGCTATAACTTGATGTAAACTATAATACTGGCTATATGCACAAGCCGTGCAAGATAAAAAAAAATTAAAAAACCATAAACGAAGTCACTTAAAGCATGCATAAAAGCTTGTGGATTCTACGTCTATGCAACACACTTCTAATACCACAGTCCAATGTGTAAAATAAGATTTAAAAATTACCTATTTAAATAAATTAGCACAACTTCGTTATCCAATAATCACAAATTGAATGTTTCTTGTTTAAAAAATACCGGTAAATATATAGGTAGCTTCTTTCTGATGTCAATAAGTAGGTGAGTACGCAAGTGCATAATCATCAGTACTTCCATAGAGTTAAAGATAAAATTGTAATAAAATAAATTTTTCAGGTATTCTGCCGTGACATTGTTTTATAAATTACTATTTTGTGCGTATCGGTAAATATAGCTACCGCCCAATGTACCAGAAGTCATACACACCCACTTAGACTTACACTTAGATGTACGCTTAGATGTACGCTTAGATGTACGCTTAGATGTACACTAAGATGTACACTTAGATGTACACTTAGATGTACGCTTAGATGTACACTTAGATGTACACTAAGATGTACACTTAGATGTACACTAAGATGTACACTTAGATGTACACTTAGATGTACACTTAGATGTACACTTAGATGTACACTAAGATGTACACTTAGATGTACACTAAGATGTACACTTAGATGTACACTTAGATGTACACTAAGATGTACACTTAGATGATTGCGTGCCCGATTTTGACAAAAACTAAAACTGCATCCGGACCGGTATTTTAAGTCGCACTTTTTCGATCGTCTTTTGTCGGCAGTAAGTGACGTGGTGTTCCGATACGTAGGCGAGTGCAGCCACAAAATTAGGATGGGTCGGTAAAGTTTTTGTTCCCCTTTTATTTGGGGGCATTTGAGTCACGAGCGTATGCTAGCTAGCTAGGGAAGCTTGCTACATCTTAGACCGCATCGTCACTTACCATCGTGTGAGATAGAGGTCAAACACTGACCTATTTAAAAAAAGTGACATACCGTAAATATGAAATACAAAAATACCGGTCCGGTAAAGTTCCCAGTAAGTTTTAGTACGATAGGTGGAGACATTTAGTCTTAATTTATGATCCATGGAAAATTCAAAGAACAATATGCTGGTTTCAGTGACTAATATTATCGTAACTTCCTGATAACATAATACGCGTGTTAAATGAGGTTTGTAGGACGCTATGTTTAAAATAAACTGTTTTTTTATGATTAACGAATTGTACTTTTAGGTATTATCATGATTAAAATAGATTTAATCCCAATTCATCAAAGCCAAAGTCATCATTTATTAGAATCATACAATTTGCATTAAATTACATTGTAACGTCTTAAAAACTGAGTTAGGATATGTGCCTTTTGAATGCACCCACCAATGAGAAGAAGGCACATTATGGGGTAATCCAAATTTGACCCTTACTTACTTGAATCTAACGAAACCCTTAGAACCTGTGCAGCTTGATGGCTTGATAGACTCTTGAAATATTTGCTTGCAACAAGCCCAAATACAGTGACAACGACTACTACTAGCATGCATGAGCTTGACCGTGATGATCATTGATTGGGCACTAAACTTTATAACATTTGCAAAAAAACCTTTGAAACTCAGACTGAAACTCCCAAAAGGTTTTTTAAGTAAAATTTATGACCTTAACCTTTTACAAAATTCATAAGCTCAGACATTCTAGCCGTAACTGTGATTTCTTCGATAGCCCTTTTTGCTATTTTTCGAACTCTACATTTTCTTTAATCCCTTATCAACTATTTATAATATTATCTACCTACTTATCTAAATTGTGAAAGATTCAATTACATTTATCTCAACCTAATTACTGAATAAATAAACAAATAAAAATGATTACACAATTATTATAAGCCGTTTCTTATCGTTAACAAGTCTATGAAAGGACTAATAAAGGACATCACGATTGTGCCTGGTTTTACTTAGGAAACGACCGCAGACGTGCATCGTATTTGAGGATATTCTGTACATTATTCTTGGTATCCAGAAACAGAGGAACAAGAACAGAGTGACTCTTGCTTTAGTGTAAAATGCACAAATTAATTGTTCAGTTTATGAAGCACTGCTGTGTAGGTACATACGTTCGAGTCAGAATCGCAGGACCAACGTAGAGAGAATTTCTGTCAACTCAAGCAAAATTCTAAGGTTCAAGTGTCAAGTCTTTCAACTTATGAATTTATCTATATAAATATTATTAGACAAAAACATTCCAATAACAGTAATTTTAGAACTCTACGGTGGGTCTTCCATTCTGACTCCAACCGTACTGCGAATCTAGCTTGCTCATAGGTCGCCGTATTTATGTATTTTAGCGCACATATAAATATTATGACAAGGAGGGTTTAAATATCTTTAAATATACAATTCTACTGGACGTGTGTATGTCACTGAACTCCTCCTAAACGGGTGGACCGATTTCACTAATTCTTTTTTAGAAGGATGGTTCTTACGGAGAGAAAGATTAAAAAACTTGCCTGAAAAAGTCTAAAAACAACACTTTTCTATACATACGATTCGTAATAAATAATACTTAAAAGTCAATTTGAAAAATACCATTCTATAAAGTTCAAGTTTTAGTCACCTATTAGATATAATTATTATTATAATATTACAATAAAATAAGAATAGTTATACTAATGCCTATATACTTACCTTCCTAATAAAAAGTATTAGTATTAGTAACTAGCGACCCGCCCCGGCTTCGCACGGCTATATTATGCATGTATAAACCTTCCTATTGAATCACTCTATCTATTAAAAAAAACCCGCATCAAAATCCGTTGCGTAGTTTTAAAGATTTAAGCATACAAAGGGATATAGGGATATAGGGACATAGGGACAGAGAAAGCGACTTTGTTTTATACTATGTAGTGATGAAGATGCTTCAGTAGATGTCCGGGATTACGAGACACAAATAAATATTGCAGGACATTCCACACATCGCGCCATCTAGCCCCAAGCTAAGTAACTAGACTTCTGTTATGGGTGCTAGACAACGGATATACTACCTAAATACTTTTCTTTTGTAAATATATCATACCTAATTACCTACTTAGAATACATAGAAACAACCAGATAATGGACAAATATCTAAGCATAAATATATGTCTGAGACGGGAATCGAACCCGCAACCCTGTGTTTGGCAGTCCGGCATGGTGACCATTGTGCCAACTGGGTCGTCAACCCGTAAAGCGAAACGAAGGGAGAAGATCAGAAAGGCAGACCCCACCATAAGGTGGGTTTAATAACTGCACAGGAGAGAAAGAGAGAGAGAAAAAAATCAAAATTAGGAGAGAAAACAGCTATTTCTTTTTATATGGAAAAGTACGTGATAAAACCTTCTTTCTTGTATTATCGTTTATTTGTTCGAAATTGCAAACGAATTGTTTGCTTAAAATATGTAGGTTCCTTTAGTAGGTATTATTCATTAAGAGGAAAGGGTACCGACGCTCTCTACATAAAAACGTAGTCGACTGTTACCTCCCTGAATAATAAAACTAGCACAAATATTTTTGTTGCATAAAACTTATAACTGCCATGACCAATATCATATGACCATGCCCCTATACCTTATTTTTATATATTATTTGTTTTTTAACTCTTACTTTCTATAATAAATATATTCTGGGTTTGACGACCCAGTTGCCACAATGGTCACCATGCCGGACTGCCAAACACAGGGTTGCTGGTTCGATTCCCGCCTCAGACATATATTTATGCTTAGATATTTGTCCGTGGTCTGGTTGTTTCTATGTATTATAAGTATATATTTACAAAAGAAAATTATATAAGTAGTATATCCGTTGTCTAGCACCCATAACACAAGTCTAGTTACTTAGATGTGTAGAATGTCTTGCAATATTTATTCTCTCTTCTTTTTCGTTGCACTCTTGACAGAGCGGTCGTGATCATCATGTAGTAGACGGGGTTGATGTAGCGCGCTTCACGACTGCTCGCCATCTCTCCCTGCTGGAGGTCATCCTGCTACATTCGATTAAAGAACCTCCCACTGCAGCCTTGACTTGGTCAGTCCATCGCGTGGGGGTCCTCCCGCGCATTCTGGTGCCTTCTATTTTTCCCTGTACAACGAGGCGTTCAATGGACAGATTATCACGTCGGGAAACATGGCCGAAGAAAGTCAGGATGCGAGATTGTACTGCTGAAAATAGACGCAGCTTGATACCGAGTTATTCATTATAATATTTATTCATTTATAAATAAACTGAAAAAAAAACACAAAAAAAATATTTGTGCTAGTGTCATTATCCAGGGAGGAAACAGTCGACTACGTTTGTATGGAGAGAGAGCCGGTACCCTTTCCTCTTAAGGATACCTACCTCTTCCTTATCGTTTTCGCAATCGTGTCGAACGTGCCGAAGGTGATTCTGGCGCATGACGAATTACTTACAAATAAATATTGACATGACTTATCCTTGACGATTCTGTAAGCTTATTAGTAAAACAATGGAAAACTCATAGCTCATTATCTTTGGAAAATAAAAAAAACCGTAACTAAGTATTACTAGGTTACTTAGTTTATTTTAATTGGAAAAACCATTTTATTGGGTTTTCCTTTTTTTACAACATTAAGGTAAGATTTGCGCTCTCTCCATACAAACGTAGTCGACTGTTTCCTCCCTGGATAATGACACTAGCACAAATATTTTTGTACCATAAAACCTATAACTGCCATGACTATGCCTCTATGTTTTGGTTGTTTTCATTTTCTAAATAATAGAAATTTAGATTAAAAAATAAATAAATTGGGGCATGCTCGGTCATGGCAGTTATCAGTTTTATGTACCAAAAATATTTGCTCTAGTATCATTATCCAGGGAGGAAACAGTCGACTACGTTTGTAATAGTTTGTATGGAAAAGAGCCCCCGGTACCCTTTTCTCTTAATAGGGGTGATTTGCTTACCATCTAATATGTCTCTGTATTTAACTGTTAAGACAAATAGACACATAGTGAACTAATTAAAACACTTTAGTAATCTTAATTTTTAGTTTTATTGGTAGTAAGTAGGTAGTATTTTTATCATGTGTGATGACATTGAATGTGTTAAGAAATAACATCCGAAAAACATAAATTAACTTTGTGTTTTGAAGTTAAAGAAATTAGGTAAGTAGGTACTTAGTTAATTCAGCATTGATATCAGTATCACTACATATCATAGTATAAAACAAAGTCGCTTTCGCTGTCTGTCCATATGTATTCTTAAATCTTTAACACTACGCAACGGATTTTGATGCGGTTTTTTTAATAGATATAGTGATTAAAGAGGAAGGTTTAAATGTAAATACCTACATGTATAATATAGCCATGCAAAGCCGGGGCGGGTCGCTAATAAATAATATATTGCATTCTTGCATTTTGTGCCGGGAGTGTCGCGGGGCGGTTTATTTGACTAGCTTTATAGTGTAGCAGTTTTTAAGTTACTTTCTCTTTTTTTTTAAATAATGATTTAATATATTTGGGCCGTAGGTATATGGGATGAAACTACGAACGGGACAAACATAATATACTTAGTGATTCATCTAAATTAATGATATGCTTTTGACATTTTAATTTTAGTTAATTATGAAATATGTTTTTATGTTTTTGTCTGTATTCAAATTTTTGCAATATTTTTTATTAATAATAATTTGTAATTTCTATTGACTTTTTAGAAATAAATTTATCTAGGTATGTTACTGAAAATATTAAAAATATAAATTGATTTTAAAGTATGTACCAGAATTTATGAAATTAACCTACTAATTACAAGCTCAAAATTCGAATTTCACTATTTAACTTAGATTTTCCGATTTTCCCATGCTAAAACTATTTTAACGGTCCCCTAAACAAATCTAATATTACAAAATCAAATTCACATTTTCAATCATTAAAACTAGAGATGCCACGAATGTTCCGCAACTATTATATTCGATTTTCGGTCTATTCCGAATACTGCGTACTATTCGGTCAAATCGTGGAAAAGTATTCGATTTTTTTACCAATAAATAAGCATAATTTAATATAATTTAATTCATCAGTGTTAAATTATGATGAATGAAAACAAGTTTTCCATTTGTTGTTAGCAAATGTATGCGCCTCATAAATTATGAAAATAGCCGCTTACTATAATTATGTACTGCTGCTTCCTATGGAGATCCTACTAATATTATAAATGTGAAAGTTTGTGTGTATGTTTGTTACTCGTTCACGCTAAAACTACTGGACCGATTGCGATGAAATTCGGTATGGAGATAGCTGGAGACCTGGATTAACACATAGGCTACTTTTTATCCCGATATTTCCACGGGATCGGGTCTTGCGCGGGTGAAACCGCGAGGCGCAGCAAGTAATAAATAAAGAATAGAATATAGTTTATTCAAACCAACACACGACATTATACGGGTGTATGTTAAAATGTATAAACTCAAAATACATAACGTTGTAATTCATAAAGTTAAAATACCGAAAATCAAAATACATAATGATTCAAAATACATAAAATTAAATGACATAAATTTAAATTCATAAACTGTAAATTCATAAAGTTCTAAATAATAAAAACTAAAAAATAAATATTGCAGGACATTCCACACGTCGCCATCTAGCCCCAAGCTAAGTAACAAAAAAAAATATAATAAAAAATATAAATAAAAAAAAATAATAATAATATATAATAAAGAAATATAAAGTAAATATAAAAAAAAAAAAAAAGTAAATATATAATAATTAAAAATTATAATGCTTAAACCACATAATAATCAACAAGCCTAACTTTAAAATGTATAACTATCAAAATATATAAGTTGTAGATTCAGGTAAACAAAAACCAGAAATTGGTACATAATTTGTTTATTAAAATTAGAAAGTTCTAAATATCGAAGTACAAAGTAAATATCGAGTATTTATTATGTAGATAAGAGATATTTTACTTGGTTAGCGAGGGCGTAATTTATAAAAAAAAATTAAAACCCTCGGTGAATTAATCGTAGTCATAGAATTTGACGTTCGTACCTCATTGTAGTAAAATTAACCGTCAGAACTGCCAGAACCGAATTCTACCTACCTATTTATGCTTAAAATGCCCATGCGCTGCTCTACAGGTGGGTACTGACCTACGTAACGAGGTGTAATGTAACATTCGCACCGAGCGTGTTACGCATAGAGCATGTACGCTGTGTTCTAAAATTGGCGTAACATGCTCGTCAAACGACGTACTGACTGCACGAATGCTCGCTGTGTAACACGTTACATTACGCCCCGTAACGCCGGTCAGTACCCAGCTTAAAGCGTGTATTGTATATATGGGCAGTTTTACTTAGATAAGTATACAGGGTTATTGGAAATTATACTAGCAAGCCGTTGAGGGCTACTTCTGTGCACCTTAACAAACAACTTTTGTTCTACGACTTTTGGAAATTCGAAAAAAAAGGGGATTTTGAGGTTATGTAAATACGAAAAACAGCAGATTTTTTAAAACAAAGGTCAATAATTAGACTAAGAACAGTAGATAAAACTTAAAAAATAAGTAAAATTTTTAATGACCTCTCCGCTGATTTTCAGGTAAACCAAACCTCAAAATTTTCGAAAAAATGTTCGAATTTCCAAAAGTCGTAGAACAAAAGTTGTTTGTTAAGGTGCACAGAAGTAGCCCTCAACGGCTTCACTACATAGGTAGTATAAAACAAAGTCGCTTTCTCTGTCCCTAAATCCCTATGTATGCTTAAATCTTTAAAACTACGCAACGGATTTTGATGCGGTTTTTTTTAATAGATATTGTGATTCAAGAGGAAGGTTTGTATGTATAATACATGCATAATATAGCCGTGCGAAGCCGGGACGGGTCGCTAGTGCTAGTATAATTTCCAATAACCCTGTATTGAACGAGTGCTTCCTGTTTGCCCCACCAAGCTGCCCCACAGTAGGGCAAAGTGGAATCGTTAAAATTGTGTAGTGTCGTTTGCCCCACTAATATGATTCTGCACATCAGGGTTGGCACCTTGTTGAGAGTTTGATAATTTTCGTGTCATCTCCAAAGTTATGAACCATCACGGTATGTTACAAATTACACTAAAACATGCAGACTTAAGATACTTGTGGTGCCATAATCTCGAAATAGCTATGTACAGACCATTAAATAATATTGACAAGATCTCCATTTCAAATGTCAGTTGTGATAAATGTAACTGGGTTGGTAGGGTGCATGTTAAAATGTATAAACTCAAAATACATAACGTTTTAATTCATAAAGTTAAAATACCGAAAGTCAAAATACATAATGATTCAAAATACATAAAGTTAAATGGCATAAGTTTTAATTCATAAACTTTTAATTCATAAAATTCTAAATATATAATAATTAAAAATTATAATGCTTATAACACATAATAATCAACAAGCCTAAATTTCAAATGTATAACTATCAAAATATATAAGTTGTTGGTACATTAATTAAAAATAAAGAAATGAAACAAAATTAATAATCTAAATAAGTCTCCCTAGGTACGGTGCCCAA
The DNA here is from genome assembly GCA_907269075.1 of Idaea aversata. NCBI lineage: Eukaryota > Metazoa > Arthropoda > Insecta > Lepidoptera > Geometridae > Idaea > Idaea aversata. Next base: position 4,649,256 of record OU026098.1, on the reverse strand, counting down.
AAAGCTCGCTGCATTGCCTTTTTGAATGGCAATGCCGATCCGTTGCCCAAAGTAGCAGCCAGCCCTTTGGTCACCTGAAGCTTATACTAATAATTTTAAGTTGTAGGTTCAGGTAAACAAAAACCAGAAATTGGTACGGTAATTGGTTGGTTGGTATTGGTAAGTAAATATCGAGTATTTATTGAGTAGGTAAGTACCAGTCATTCTTTTTTCCAAAAAAAATACACCGTGCCCTGACTAAGTTAAATAGGTAGGTAGAATTCGGTTCTGGCAGTTCTGACGGTTAATTTTACTACAATTATTAATTCACGTACGGTTTAATTTTTTTTAATTTACGCCCTCGCTAACCAAGTAAAATAGGTAGAATTCGGTTCTAAAACTCGCCGGCACAGTTCACTGCGCTCGCACGGATCGGTTAGGTTATGTTAGAACTGCGTGATACGCGGATACCGCACGGTATCGGTGGAGGCTGCGTGTGTTCTGGCAGGCAGTGTGCCATGGGACCTGGAGGCGAGAGCCCTCGCGTCGATGTTCAGTTGGCGTGAGAAGGCGATTCAACGGGGCGACCGACCGGCGCTGCGGGAGATACAAGCACGTCGGTTGGAGCTCCGCCAGGTCTCATTGGCGGGATAGACTGAACGGCTCGAGAGCCCTCAGTACGGACGAGGCACGGTGGAGGCCATACGCCCAGTACTGGGAGAGTGGGTTGAGCGGGAACACGGTCCTCGTAACGTTTAGGCTGACACAGTTACCTACTTTTCGGGCACGGGTGCTTTGGAAAGTATCTGTGTCGGATAGCCCGATGAGCGTTGCCACCACTGTTCAAGCCTCGTCTATACATCTGTTCACACACTCGAAGTATGTGTGGCGTGGCGTGAACAGCGGGGCGAGCTTTGACGCTCCCCACAGTGGTAACGGCGATGGTCGCCGATGAGGCTGCCTGGCAGGCCATGCTCCGATTCGCTGAAACCGTCATGGCGGTGAAGGAGAATGAGAAGCGGGATCGGAAAGTGACGACTTCCGATCCCATCACGTCACGCGGATCGGGTAGGAGCCGCGTTCATCGATAGTCATAATATCATTGAACATAGATATATTATTATGACCTATCGATATTTTGAACTTTTTGTAATAGTTTGATTCGCTCGTAGGGTTTTGTCAATTATTTATTTAAATCTTTATTTGTTTTGGATATATGTTATTTGAATTAATGTATTTTAAATTTATACGTTTTGTCATTATGTATTTCGTATGTTATTTGAAACAAATTTTATTTATTTCGATTTTATATATTTTGATCATTATGTATTTTGATTTTCGGTATTTTAAATTTATGAATTAGACATTTTAACATACACCCGGTTGGTAACCTATGGAGTGTGTTTAAATAAAAGTACAAAATGAAAGAAAGAAAATGATTATTTGAAACGTTAACTTCTGAAAGAATCTGGTTATAAATCACAAAATAAATTACAGGACTCGTTACAAATAAAATCTTTGCCAATCTCAACACAATAATTAGTCACTACAAACTGTAAAATATAAAATCTCAGATTGATTAACATTTGACGTTAAATACAGTTTTACTGATTAAATAATAAAAAAAACATCATGCAGAACATACAAACAGTCACGCAAAATATGAAAATTCTTAGAAGGACCAAACCAGTTTTATTTGGTAGGCATATTCGTAGGTAACGGTCTCACCGGTTTTCTTGTTATGTGACGGTATGTTTTTAAAGTTGCCCACATCCCTTTTTGCAAGTATATGCATTACATGATGATTTAGGTAGCTTTCAAGAAACAACAAATATTAGTGTACGCTATTATGAGTAAAAAGTCAACCAAAGCTTACATAGCTCTTTTTCTGTAGTAAAATCACAGATTCCGGAATGGGAATCGGGGAGCTGTCTTCAAATATGATTGAAACAAGTTAAATAAAAGTTTTTAAAATACGTGGTTCCCATTCCGGAATCTGTCATTTTACTATAGAGAAAAGAGCAATGTAAGCTTTGGTAGCAGTAAAACTGTAGTTAGCTGAGTCAAATGTTAATCATCTCCAAATATGGAGACAGCTGCTATGAGCTCATATACATAATTGAAATATAATTCAAATATGATTGAAAAATACGTGGTTATACGCTAAATACAGTTAGCGTAGTCAAATGTTAATTAATCTGATATTTTATTTTTCACACTTAGTAGTAAAAGTGACTAATTATTGTGTGTTGAGTTTGGCAAAGATTTTATTTGTAACGAGTCGTGTAATTTATTTTGTGATTTATAACCAGATTCCTTCAGAAATAAACGTTTCAAATAATCATTTTATACTTTTATTTAAACACACTCCATAGGTTACCAACCCAGTTATATTTATCACAACTGAAATTTGAAATGGAGATCTTGTCCATATTATTTAATGGTCTGTACATAGCTGTTTCGAGATTATGGCACCACAAGTAACTTATGTCTGCATGTTTTAGTGTAATTTGTAACATACCGTGATGGTTCATAACTTTGGAGATGACACGAAAATTCTCAACTCTCAACAAGGTGCCAACCCTGATGGGCAGAATCATATTAGTGGGGCAAACGACACTACAAAATTTTAACGATTCCACTTTGCCCCACTGTGGGGCAGCTTGGTGGGGCAAACAGGAAGCACTCGTATTGAACATAGTATGTGTAATCAATGTAAACATTATGAACATAGATATTATGACTATCGATATTTTGAACTTTTTGCTGTAATAGTTGGATTCGCTCGTAGGGTTTTATTATTTATTTCAATTATTATTCATTTAAATCTTTATTTGTTTTGGATATATGTTATTTGAACTAATGTATTTTAAATTTATACGTTTTGTCATCATGTATTTCGTATATTATATGAAACAAATTTTATTTATTTCAATTTTATGTATTTTGATCATTATGTATTTTGATTTTCGGTATTTTAACTTTATGAATTACAACGTTATGTATTTTGAGTTTATACATTTTAACATACACCCGTTACAGATAATAGTAAATACAAAAGACAGAAGCAATAATAAGCTTAGCATAATATTCTGATAGGCTTGAATACGGTTTTACGTTTGCTGATCACCACTTATGTCATCACCTGTGGAAAGTACTACGCGCCGAATATTCGGTAGGTATTCGGCCGAAAGGTTAGCCGAATATTACGTATTCGGCAAAATCACTATTCCTGGCATCTCTAATTAAAACCATTTATGACACATCAATAAATCAGATCATCATTTTCTGGAAAAATATCATTTTCCTATGAAATATTCCTCATAATCGTGACTGTGCAAATATGCGTTCTCGACACGATATTGGAACGAGAACAATGCGGGGCTTATCGATGTAGTACATTTGCATAAAGTATAATATTTTTTCATTTTTAAATAGCTATAGAATAAGGTGTACTTTGGGTTTTTAGATCACATACCAATATTTTTGATGGAATTTTCGTTCTGGGGTCATACCTGTTTTCATCCCTTAAATTGCTTATAATCACTTAAATTGTTTGTATTTTAGGCCTACCTACATGTTTTAATATTTTAAAAAGGTTTATCTTTTAATTTAAATAATGTAAAAAAAACTACTAGAAACAGAAAAAAAAAATCGGCCAAGTGCGAGTCGGACTGCCGCTCGAAGGGTTTCGTACGATGTATGGGATCGTACGGAACCCTTTTTTTCTGTTTCTAGTAGGTAAGTATTTGTTGTTATAGCGGCAACAGAAATACAACATTTTTTTTAATTTCAACAGTTTAGCTATCACGGTTCATGAGATACAGTCTGGTGATAAAAAGAGATAGACAGTTGAGTCTAAGTCATAGGATCCCGTTTTTCCCCTTAGGGTACGACGAGACCCTAAAATTAATTGATTTGAAACATTTTTGGCGCTAATCTACCTATACCTATTTGCAAAAATAAATTACAATTAAAGTCATATTCCTTGACAACATCAAAATTTACAAGATTCATCAAGAAAAATGAATATCGCCTGTTTAACATTATTAAAAAGAATGTCGCTGCCACCATAATGTAATTCATAAACGTTTCGCAAATTGCTCTAACGTAGACAAACCAAAACAATTTCAACATTAATTTAGTCTATTACAAAAAAAGAGAAAAATATTTATCTAGAAATCTCTGAAATTACAAGAGCTACGAGTCTCAAACTTTGCTTAAGGGTGTACTTAGAATTTTTTTTAAGAAAATTGACCCCTAAAGCAGTAAAAAGGTTTGATAAAGTTTGTAGTTCCTAGTAACTACAAGAACTACGCTACGAGTCTCAAACTTCACGTGGGATTCCTTTTAGGACGAAAGGGTGTATTAAGAAAGTTTTTTTAGAAACTTGACCTCTAAAGCGGTGAAAAGGGTTGATAAAGTTTTTAGTTCCTAGTAACTATAAGAACTACGCTACGATTCTTAAACTTTGCATGGGCATTCTTTAAGGGTGTATTAAGAAAGTATTTTTAGAAACTTGACCTCTAAAGCGGTGAAAAGGGTTGATAAAGTTTTTAGTTCCTAGTAACTATAAGAACTACGCTACGATTCTTAAACTTTGCATGGGCATTCTTTTAGGACGTAAGGGTGTATTAAGAAAGTATTTTTAGAAACTTGACCTCTGAAGCGGTAAAAAGGGTTGATAAAGTTTTTAGTTCCTAGTAACTATAAGAACTACGCTACGAGTCTCAAACTTTGCATGGGGATTCCTTTTAGGACGGAAGGGTGTATTAAGAAAGTTTTTTTAGAAACTTGACCTCTAAAGCGGTAAAAAGGGTTGATAAATTTTGTAGTTCCTAATAATTACAAGAACTACGCTACGACTCTCAAACTTCGCATGGGGATTCCTTTTAGGACGTAAGGGTGTATTAAGAAAGTTTTTTTAGAAACTTGACCTCTAAAGCGGTAAAAATAGCTTTATATACGTTTGTTGTTCGCAGTAACTATACGTATTCTGTGTTTGTAGGATTTTAAAGACACTAACGCGGCTAAAACCGAGGGCCACAGTAGTAATGTGATAAACTAATGTAATGTGATAAACTAATGTAATGTGATAAACTAATGTAATGTGATAAACTAATGTAATGTGATAAACTAATGTAATGTGATAAACTAATGTAATGTGATAAACTAATGTAATGTGATAAACTAATGTAATGTGATAAACTAATGTAATGTGATAAACTAATGTAATGTGATAAACTAATGTAATGTGATAAACTAATAGAACATCCTACTAAAAATACCTACTTAAAATTCACTACCTATAGGTCTTCTACTTAACCTTATTTATTAAGTAGGTTAGACCGGTTTAAAAAAGAAGGCGCTCAATTTTCGTAATTTTTTCACAATTATCAGTTTATGGGACGTGCTCGGACGACAGAATAATATGATGAGGGAGTTTGATAATTGTTATTCCGAAGGTCCTCTCCAGAATAGAAAGAGAATAACAATTTTATTATGTTCACCACTGTGAACTATTTGTTGCTCACTTATTTATATTTGAAAGATGGTTTGATTTGATTATGTCTTGTGTTTTTCTCGTGTCTAAACAAACCTAACTTTATTCCTAAACTAGCGACCCGCTCCGGCTTCGCACGGCTATATTATGCATGTATTATACATATAAACCTTCCTCTTGAATCACTCTATCTATTTAAAAAACCGCATCAAAATCCGTTGCGTAGTTTTAAAGATCTAAGCATACAAAGGGACATAGGGATATAGGGACGGCGAAAAGTGACTTTATTTTATACTATGTAGTGATAGTGAAGTGATACCTACCTACCTCTGACTATAGGTAGTTTTGAATCTCTATTTTTTCTCTAACTACAAGTGGGCCTCCCCCCTTTTACCTTCATTGGTCTCGGTTCTGGGCTACCTCCGTCGAAGTTGGCTCGAGGCAGTCGGGTCGTCTAGCCAACGCTTTCGTGGCCGAACTCGACATCGCCGAGCACCTGGAGGTGTCCAGCCAATCCTATCCCATTTCAACCTAACTGATTATGAAGCCCACATTTGTTTTTTTGGATTTTCTTGATAAATACATAAAAAATATTTCATCCAAAACATTGATATTTTACATTATATATTTTACAAAAATAAAGTACTAAGAATACTGAAAATATTTAGGTTGCACAAGCTTAAATACACATTTTAAATTCTATCCCTAAACTATTATAGGCAAAGAGGGTATTGCGATAAGCCCCTTCTCATAATCTCTATCATCAAAAATTTATTTATTGTTGATTATTGCATTCAAATTCAATGGTAGCCCTTCGGTGCCCGACTTTAACATGTTCTATATCATCTCATCTTACCAGTACCACTCTAATCCTCAGAAAATTGCTGACTTGGCTCCTGCATAGAACAATAAGCTTTTCATAAGATTAATGATGATACAATGTCAACCTTCTGACGTTGGGAAAGGCTCTCGAAAAGGTCCAGGCTTTCTTCAAAAGAAATAAGATGCCGTTACTCATGTCTACTTACCTATATTTTCTGAACGCAATCTCCGAGAATAAATACCTTACTTAGTTTTACTTAGTATTTTAGTTAATACTAGCGACCCGCCCCGGCTTCGCACTGCTATATTATGCATGTATTAACATATAAACCTTCCTCTTGAATCACTCTATCTTTAAAAAAAAACCGCATCAAAATCCGTTGCGTAGTTTTAAAGATTTAAGCATACAAAGGGATATAGGGACAGAGAAAGCGACTTTGTTTTATACTATGTAGTGATAGTGAAATATTTAACTAAATGTTAAATAAGTAACTGTGTTTTTTATATTTTATGTCTATGGATTGTTTTTCTACCTGTTATTTGTTATTGCGAGGTATTCACTGTTTATTACAACTTACTTTGTGTCCCCGCTGTCTGGGTTTTCTTTCTTTTTCGTGGACTCCAACTGAAGAAATATTTAATGACCTGCAAGGAAGAAAAATAATTTATGGTATCACGTTAATATGTAGATTAGAGTGTAGTCATAATTTTTTTTTTTAATTTTTTTATTGTTTTTTTTTTTTCCTATCTTGAAATCTTTTAATGAGATCGCTTTTAGTATACTAAATAACAATTAAATAACGAAAACATAAATTAATTAAAATAAACTACCTACTTTACTTATACTAAATTAAAAGTAATAAGTCATAATTATTTAAGCTAGATACGAGCTTTACAAATTATTGGCTTGATGTTTACCAATTACCCAGCTTCAGTTAAGCGCTTCTTCAAGGTTTAATTTAACTGCAAAGCCGTAAGTTAATAAGTAAATATCAAAAGCTTTACTTAACCAAGATTATGGAAGGAATACAAGACCCTTGCTTGTTTACTTTAAGAATTATAGCCTACCATGGCTGATAAGTCAGATCTCCATTGTTTTGATTCAGATTACACAGCTGAGGTTGTGGGGCAGTTAGCCTTTGGTCTTAGCTAGGTTAAGTCTATAGTTTGCTTAGAGTTTTGTTTGAGGCTTTAATCGATCAAAAATACTGATCAACTTGCATTAATAGTTTTTTATCACGGTTGCTCATAAAGTAGATCTTATTCAACCGCTTTTAGGCAACGTATTACGTTAACATTACGGTATCTTACTGCTTATTACATGATAAGTAGATAAAACATTCTAAATTTATCTGTGTTATTCTGTTCTGATGGATAAAAAAAGGTACGCGTGTAGCCAATGATCGGCTTTTTAAACGGCGGTCACAAACCGCCTCTATGCAATGATCGATTTATCACGTTTGTATCGCAGTGTACTATTGATTTAAAACCTCGATAAACAATTATAATCATGCTTGATAAATATTATTAAGTTAGTTTTTCAAAACGTGTTGTTATAAAACTTGATAATATTTGGAGACAGTTTACTTGTAGATTAAAATTTGTAACGACATTTTGAACATGCCTTATAATACAAACTAGATTTCGATGCTAAATTTATTAATTACCTATTGGGAATTCGGATATTTACGTTGAAAAATTTGAACTGGTTGCAGACATACCTATGTTTTTATCCAATAGATTTTCAATCTGGTGACAGAGTCGATTTCTTAAACAGAGTCAAGCAGAAATCTTTAACAGTTGCCAAACTATGGTAATCAAACCTAGAGCGTGCTAGGTCTCTAAATAAAAACAGCTCCAGTAGATGGGACAAAAATAAAATTTAGGATTGTTGTAGGTATCGCAATAAAAACAGGTATTGTTTCAAACAACTATGGACCTGAATTTAGATGAGATTTGGATACGTGTCTGCAGAAACGCGAAAATACGAAAGCATTTTACTTGCATGAAGTCAAATAAAGTTATAAAATGGACATGTTTTACTAGAAGGGATTTTTTTATCAGACTCAAAATACATACTAAATATGAAGTTAAGCTTTGTTCAAGCTTTAGTTAAAGCTTTTCTATATTACGAGTTTTTCGAATAATTATTCCATAAAGGAACGCACAAACATACATACATATACAATGTGTTTCAGCGAAAGGGTTTTAATACGAAATGGAGTTGTTTTAGACGTCTAGGCGAACAATTTTTGTTCTACGACTTTTGGAAATTCGAACATTTCGTTCGAAGTTTTTGTATGAAACAAAAAACAAAGAATTTTTAAAAATTCCCTCAGAATTATCGAAAAAAAAGTTCGACTTTCTAAAATTAGTAGAACAAAAGTTGTTCGCCTAGACATCTAGCTAGAACAACCCCCTTTCATATTAAAAGCCCTTCGCTGAAACATATAGTATAGACTGATAAAGACATTACCACTAATTTGCGTCGTGCAGTTTGGTAAAAAGTTATAAATCAGATAATTTTTGCTATTTATCCCAACTTACCTTGCATATTATCTAGCAAAAACTGTAGACTAACAAAATGAGATGGACTTAAAAGGTCAACGCTTTTACAGTAGGCCTGGCATGCAAGTATGTATAATACATGCCAAAGTTTGTCTGTCGACTAGGTATAGTCACATTACCAATTAGCTGAACCCCACGAGACCCAGAGCTCATTCACTTATCTCTAAAAAATATAGTATTTACCTATTTTGTCATTTTTGATGTGAAACATCTATAGCCGCACGTAAAACAATTTTTGGCGTGGCGACGCATGCCGCTCTAAAATGGTATATAATATATAGTTTATATGCAGTAGTGTGTACGGTGTAAAGTGTAAGGTTCGGTTTTACCGGATACGTGTATGAGGACATACACGGTGTCAGGATGGACGAGTGTAAGGTTCATTTAATTTAAGTAAATAATTTAAATATTGTTTTATATTTTATCCAATGACTACAAACTAAAAATAAATAAATAAATAATAAATATTGCAGGATATTCCACACATCGCCATCTAGCCCCAAGTTAAGTAACTAGACACACAACCACACACAACACACAAACACTTCACAAACTCTTCACTTCACTTCTTTTTTTCTAGAAACACTTGGTGAATAGCGGGATTCGAAGCTACGACGTCATAGGAGATGGTTGTGTTCATAATCATAATGTTGAAAGTGAATATAAATAGTAATTGCTGACATACTGGTGGTTTTATTGCAGAGGAGGTGCGATTCTATCACAATCTGTTCTTTTCTGCATATGAGTTTTACAAAATAATGTCGATGTTTCACATCTGCCAGGCGTCCCGTGACGGCTCACATTTTTTTTTATATTGTATAGTATATTGTTTAAAGAACCAGAATCAGGTAATATTACTTTACAACCATACAGATTGCGAGTGAGCTCTAGGTCACGTGGGGTTCAGCTAATTGGTAATGAGACTGTACATAGGTACCTTCAAATACATCGTAAAACCTAAACGTAGAGTTCTCAGACATCATACTAAGTACAAAATTAACGACCAACTTTACAACGAAACGTTTTGACACCTAGAAAAATAGCAAGACATAAATTATTAAAATAGACGTGAAAAAAATTGACAAATTCATCGTTAAATGTTTCTTTTAAAATAATTTCGTCGCTCTAACAAATTAGTGAACGTGACCAAAGTTCATGAATCACCCTTGATTTATAAACAAATTTAAAGATGAACAATTTGACGATGAAAATAAAATAACAAGTAAATTTTTTTAGTATTGAGTTTTTCATTTAATATAAATGACATATACCGCACTACCAACTTTAATCCACAATAATCAGGGCGCCTGAGTGCCAAGATCACTCTATTAAAAACGCAGTAGGCTAGCCTATCCCCTTTAGCCACATGAGTAAATAATACAACTCATGTGCTTTAGCTGTCTCGAGCATAGACTTCAAGCGAAACCACATAAAAAACAAACCGCCTTCGAACATCACACTCAACTATATGGATGGTACCCTTACCTGCGGGCAATGTGGCCGTACTTTCACGCATAAAATTGGGTATATTAGTCACATTAGAGCGAAGCATCCAATTTAAGAGCCTAGTCGCTGTAACCGAAATCGGTTAGGAGATGATGATGAATTTTTTTTTACGCTAGGATATACAAAGTCTATGGTTTAGAGAGAGAACTTGTAAATGAAATGGATCCTTGATATTAAGTTAGGAGGAATGAAGTATGGCGTTTAAGACCAGTGTGAGGCTGTAAATTTCCATACAAAAAGCGGTAACGTTTTCCCCCCCAAAAACGAAGTCTATTTTGATAATTTTTGAAAATGTTCTAGATCTAATGGAAAACTAGGTTTAATCGTTTTTATTTTAAAGAAATATTGCCTAAGCTAAAAGTTATTAGTATCTGAATATCTATATTTTTGACTTAAAAACTGTATCGAGCGTTTCAATTGTTTTTTAATAGACTAAACTGAGTTACCAAAAACGTATAAACCTAGAATAAGATGCAGTGAATTAAATGAGACCAAATTTATTTTATTTTGTGAAGGATAAAGGGGGTAAAAACGTTACGGCCCGCAACATTATTTGAAAGCAAAATGAAGGCAATTACGTCCGAACTTAAACTCTCTCTATCGCACGATACGGGTCATTTTTGAAAATACCTACTCGCGCCGAAACTCATGATTCTCATAAGTAACATCTAACCGGTAGTCTCACGGTTATTGACACGATGTCAAATTAGGTACCTTTTTTTTTTCTTCAGTTATGGCTTCGCACGGTTTGTGCATATAGCCAGTACCAAGTAATATTTTGCATCAAGTTATGGCCCGATTTACAGAAATCGGGCTCAAAGTGTTTCAAGATGGTCAAGTCGTCAAGTCACAGTTTGTCAAGTCAGGGGTCATAGTAAAGCGGTGGCTACTTTACTATAACCTTGTAGGAGATTTTGGAGGCAACGAGAAAAGTCCATGTTTGGCACTGATTTTTACTTTCACTACACTTGTGCACTTTCACAGAACTAAATTAGATAACTTTCCACCGGAATTATAGAATTTAACTCGGTTTACAACTAAGTTTCGTGTAAATAAAACTGCAGCACGACATGTTGTTGGCTCGTTCCCGCCAAAACTCAAATTAGGTACCTACCTGCCAGCTTTATCTCTTGGAGTCGATTAGTTAACCCATTCCGTGTCACAAGGTTCTAAGTTCGACAGCCGCTCCAAATTTACCATCAACATAAATTACAATGATTGTACAAGAACTTGAATATCCAGGTCAAACATAGGTTCTTCACTATCACTACATAGTCACTACATAGTATAAAACAAATCGCTTTCTCTGTCCCTATGTCCCTATATCCCTTTTTATGCTTAAATCTTTAAAACTACGCAACGGATTTTGATGCGGTTATTTTTATTAGATAGAGTGATTTAAGAGGAAGTTTTATATGTATAAAACATGCATAATATAGCCGTGCGAAGCCGGGGCGGGTCGCTAGTATAAAATAAAGTCACTTTTTGCCGTCCCTATGTACCTAAGCTTAGATCTTTAAAACTACGCAACGGATTTTGATGCGGTTTTTTTTAATAGATAGAGTGATTAAAGAGGAAGATTTTTAGATATAATACATGCATAATATAGCCGTGCAAAGCCGGTGCGGGTCGCTAGTAGGTAATACATATTTTGCTAAAAATATACCTACCGTTTATTAATAAAATGACTAGCTGAATCATAGTAATGAATGACGATGTATCAGCATGTATCTGATACCTATCGCTCGTGTTACTTTAACAAATTGATTTGTTTTGTTTACACGTCGCTTGTTCTTGCCTTTCGGGAAAGGCAACATTAATTTATTATACGAAATGAAGCCATAAAACATGCTGAGAGAATAACAAATTAAGGTCACAAACAAGCTTTTTACAAAAGTAAAAATTCCACACAGTAAGTCCATCCCCAGCGAGTTACCTTCTGAACTGAACAGTTATAGAGTACATACAGTATGGGTCATAAGTAAATGATCAGTTTGCTACAATAATACTATCAATAAGACGTATTGGAGTTACGACTTTCTTATAATACACGTTACACATAAACTTAAATACTTGTATTAGAAGTACTCAGTGTGATTATGATTTTCAACATAATTAAATATGTCTTTAGTTGTGTGAGTGGTATAAGCCGCCATCCGCTACACCAACCGACGTGGGTTCGATTCGCAGGTTACGTTGTTATAATAAAACGTTGTAAACGTTATACGGTGGGCAGAGACTTTTGACCGTGAAATGTACATACTAACGCCGTTTGTCCACCGCCGCCGTCACCGTCACGTCAACGAGAACGAGATGACGGCACCGAAGTACTGATACATAGACTACTATAGCCGCGTGTCCACCGCAAGTCCGTCACCCGAGAACCGTCATCCCGGCCGCCGAGATTCGAGTAGATCGGCGGCGTGACGTGTGCCGGCAATCAGTGTTGCTACTTTAGCCAATTTTCCACATTTACGAAATAGTTAGCCAAAGACAAAAAAGTTTAGTTGCTAAATTTATTAGCTACACTACTTAAGTAAGTTACCATCGTCTCAATCAATTTCAATTTGTGTTATTAAAGGAAGAAGAATACATGATTAAATGCATTCAGAATGCAACTAATGTTCTGGTAAGATTTTGAATTATGAAGTGGTAACCCCAAATATGTCTATGTATGTACTAAGGTTGCGTTCCAAACCACTTCTGTTAGATATTCTCAATAAACTATCCTGACAACAGGATAGTTTATTGAGAATCTTCAAAGTGTAAAAGAGACAGAGTCTTGTCACTTGAATTTATTATTTGTTTGTGAATGCAGCCTAGTCTATACTGCGTTTACAAACAAATAATAAATTTACAATATAATAAATTCACAAAATTCAAAAGTATCGAACAAGACTACCTAGGCTGCCTAGTCTTGTTCGATACTTATGATTTCATTTTCGCCTGGGAACCTAAATGTCTTCGAAATCGACGTTTATTTTTTAAATTGTTGTTATATCTTGCCTTTTTATGTTTAGCCACTTTTACCAGAGTATTTATTTTCGGAAGTAGCAACTTTTTACGGTATGTTTAGCAACTTACTCTTTGAGCAAGATGGCAACACTGCCGACTACCACCCACGACAAAGTTGTATATAGGACTGAGCCACCGATATATCGGCGCGGTGGACAAACGATCGCCGTCACGTCATCTTAAACTCGGATACAAATAATCTCGTTCTCGTTGACGTGACGGTGACGGCGGCGGTGGACAAACGGCCTAAGACCTAACTGTTGCTCTGTTTTAATTAATAATCACTATCACTAGGTACATAGTATAAAACAAAGTCGCTTTTTCTGTCCCTATTTCCCTTTGACCGCTTAGATCTTTAAAACTACGCAACGGATTTTGATGCGGTTTTTTTTTCAATCTATTCACTCTATCTAGTGATTAAAGAGAAAGGTTTTTAGATATAATACATGCATAATACAGCCGTGCAAAGCCGGGGCGGGTCGCTAGTCTATAATATAAGTTTCAGTCCTGACTGACTGATAATTAACGCACAGTTTACGCCAATGAACAGATCAGGCTTAAATTTGGAATGTGATGTGACGTAGGCATCCGCTAAGAAAGGCTTTTGGGATATAAAAGTCTCCTACGCGAAAGAAGTCATTAATTAAGCATGCAGCACTGTAAATACCCTTCGAATGTCGAAACTTTCTACAAAAATGTAATAAAACTATCTTTACAAAATCTTTAAATGCCAATGTATGCCGGAATAAAATCTGACTTGATGAGAAACCCCAAAAAAGATGACTTGATGATTTTGATGAAGATTGGCTTAGTTTAGTCCATAGCAACGAAAAGTTTGTAAAGGTGTAAAAAGAGTTTACCCAGCAGAAGAATTTAATTTTGAAAATCTTATTTTTTTGACGTGACAACGTTTTATAAATTGGTTTGCCGGGTGACACTTCAAGAAACTGCGTTACGCTCCGCTGACGTTATGCGCTCACAATGAGAGCGAGTGAGAGGCACGCGGGCATGGTTAGCCCGCCTAAGAGCGAGAGAGACAGACATAAAAAGTGAAAGGCACGCGTCCCTTCCACTCGAGCACAGTTGTTGTCACGTAAAACTTTCGCCCGTATACCGACTTTACAGGCAACCAGTTTTGTTTTTTTTTTTTCCAAAGATTCCTCTTTCCCGCTAAATTATGAAATTGAACAAATATTACTTTCGGTTGATTGATTAAGAATATTCTGAAAGGAACATGACTTTTCATTCACACCGCAAATGGCGTATGAATCAAAATGGGTTTCAATTTTCACTGAAAGGAGACGTGACTTTTTCAGAGTTTCTTTGAAGTTTCAGTATTCATTATATTATTTTTGGTAGAATTCTTTGACTTTTATTTTGAACTAGCGACCCGCCCCGGTTTCGCACGTCTATATTATGCATGTATTATACATATAAACCTTCCTCTTGAATCACTCTATCTATTAAAAAAACCCCATCAAAATCTGTTGCGTAGTTTTAAAGATTTAAGCGGTCAAAGGGAAATCGGGACAGAGAAAGCGACTTTGTTTTATACTATGTAGTGAAGATGTAGAGTAAATAAATAGTATTTTTTTAGATTTTAAAGTCTTTGACACGTGAACATTAAACCCTAGGTCAAACCCGACGGTTGAGTAAAGGTTGGTTTACAATTTCAAATTAGTCTATGTGCCCGGCGGGAGTTAAAACTTGTTATGAGTTAAATCGTACGAGCGTAAACGGCAAAGTTGAAAAGCCATTTTCAGTTTTTGTTATGCTTTAACTGACCTACACGGTACTTAAGAGAAAAGGGTACTGGCTCTCTCTCCATACAAACGTAAACGACGGCTTCCTCCCTTGATAATGACACTAGCACAAATATTTTTGTAGCATAAAAGCTATAACTGCCATGACTATGCCCCTATGTCTTTTTTTTTCATATTCTAATTATCATAGAAGTTAGTTAAAAAACAAAAAAAACATAGGGGCATGGTCATGGCAGTTATAAGTTTTATGTTAGAAAAATTTGCTCTAAGTGTCATTATTAAAAGCTTTTATTTAACTTGCACTATTCGTATGTAAGTAAGTAAGTAAGTTGTCCGTCAAAATTTGCAAATTAAATTTTTCAGGGAGGAAACAGTCGACTACGTTTGTATGGAGAGAGAGTCGGTACCCTTTCCTCTTAACGGACCTGCACGGTACTTAATCCCCCATGCATATTTGCGTAAACCAAGGTTTGCTAACATGACGTTTTATTGACTTAGACATTAGGGATATAATTTCAAGTTTCAAAGCCTAATAAAAGCTTTTGGAAAGTTATGTCCTAAAGACCCGGTTCTTAAAATAATGTTAGATTTAGATTTCTAACTGGTAATAATACGAAAAACTTAATTTTTTTTTCTGGAATGAATGGATTGCGTTTTGAAACCTAATAAATAATAAATAAATAATTATTGCAGGACATTCCACACATCGTCATCTAGCGCCAAGCTAAGTAACTAGACTTGTGTTATGAGTGCTAGACAACGGATATACTACTTATATACTTTTTTTTTGTAAATATATACATATAATACATAGAAACAACCAGACCACAGACAAATATCTAAGCATAAATACTTGTCTGAGGCAGGAATCGAACCCGCAACCCTGTGTTTGGCAGTCCGGCATGGTAACCATTGTGCCAACTGGGTCGTCAATATTAACCTAGTAGCTGATGTGCACTAGCTGTGGTTTCACCCGCGTAAATCCCGATCCCGTGGGAATATCGAAATATAAAATAATAGCCTTTCTCGACAAATGGACTTATATTTCTTTATATGAAAAAAAAATGAGAGTGAATTTTTATGATGCGCGCGCAGCACCGTCCCACGGAAAATTCACACATGCAAACCGCAAGATGACAGCTGTCATAAAACCAAATAGTTTGCATATACTACCTACGTGAAACTGAAAATGAGGTTAGTACAAAGAAGTACTACTACATAATTATT
This sequence comes from Idaea aversata, assembly GCA_907269075.1. NCBI lineage: Eukaryota > Metazoa > Arthropoda > Insecta > Lepidoptera > Geometridae > Idaea > Idaea aversata. Next base: position 4,632,873 of record OU026098.1, on the reverse strand, counting down.
TTAATGTAATTAATTATTTATATGTGACTGGAAAATTATTTCTTATTGATGCCAAAGAAGTATAACTTCTGACGCGCGTACATAAGTACATGCACCCATTTTTTTTCAATTTGATCAAGTAGTTCCTGAGATTAGCGCGTTCAAACAAACAAACAAACTCTTCAGCTTTATAATATTAGTGTAATTAAATCGAAAAATTAATGGTAGGTACATACGAAACTTTTTGATATTAACTAAAATTCTGAATATGATAAGTGTCGCTTTTCATTGCAAATACACCTCTTGTGAATACACACCTTAATTTCAATTAGTGAAATAGCACCGTGGAACTCGAGGGACTTCGAATGGGGTTCTATTCTGAGGGACTAAGTTAGAATTTTCCCATTTTGTTTTCTTTTCCTTATGTGAAAACTGATTTTGACGTGACAACGTTTTATAAATTGGTTTGTCGGGTGACACTTCAAGAAACTGCGTTACGCTCCGCTGACGTTATGCGCTCACAATGAGAGCGAGTGAGAGGCACGCGGGCATGGTTAGCCCGCCTAAGAGCGAGAGAGACAGACATAAAAAGTGAAAGGCACGCGTCCCTTCCACTCGAGCACAGTTGTTGTCACGTAAAACTTTCGCCCGTATACCGACTTTACAGGCAACCAGATTTTTTTTTTTTTTTCAAGTATCCATCAAATAGGTAAGTACTATAAGGTACCTGGGTACCTACCTGCAGGTAATAAGGGCCTCTTGTTACCTTCATTAAAAACTAAATATTTCATAAAATAGGAAAAACACTTAATAACAGGATATTAGATAAATATTTGCTCTAATATTTATTATTCGCTTTCAGCTGTAGTACCTAGTTAAGTTTCGGGAGCGCTAGTTTAACTTTTTAAAAACTAAATTAAAACTAGATGTTACTGCTACGAGTATGATTTTAATACTAACTTAAAATGATGTAGAGACAACGAAAGTTAACACGGATGTTATTGTTCACAAAGTATTTCTAGACTAAACAGTTTATTCGTTGAATTTAGCTTAGGTATAAACAAAGAATAAGCTGAATTAGCATTATGTAGGTATACCTAAACTACATTGTCTCAATATATAACTACCTACTACCTACATCTCATAATATCCACTTACCGTTGCTTGCCTACCTACCTACCCATATGTATACTATACCTATTTATTCTTTGTAATCTTAGTTAGTAACTCAGTCTGTAAGAACACGTCTCTGAATAAACACATACTTACCAAGACACGCATTTTTCATCTGCTAGGTCTACCATATTGGTGACCCCGACGTGATCAGATTCAAAAAGTTTTTTTAAGTGAAGTGACACTATATAACATTTTCTAATTTTAAACATTCTGTGAAAACAATGCAAAATCAACCGGAAGTGCCCAATGTGCAGATAGGTGTCTACCCAACACCACCCCCACAGCCACTCGCTGCCGGCCCACATGCCATCGCCGACGGCAGTGGCCCTTCCAACCACCCTACTCTTCCGACTGGCGATGAGAAACCAGTCAGCGCCATCACCGTCCAATCGAGGATAGCTGACTTCTGGACCACAAAACCACGGCTGTGGTTTCATCACTTTGAAGCAATAGTGGATCCACAGCGGCCGAGCGATCTTCACAAATATCAACTGCTCATAGCAAGATTAAGCAGGGAAGAGTTGAGCCAGGTAAGCGACATTCTTGACAACCCACCCGATAGTAACAAATACATTGCCCTCAAGGAGAGACTAATCTCTGCCTATTCTCAGTCAGACACCTACGAGCTTCAACAATTACTTACTGAACTAGAGTTAGGAGACAAAAAGCCCACCCAGCTTCTACGTAACATGAGAGAGCTAAGTAAGAACAAGTTAATTCCCGAAGAGACCTTAAGACTACTGTGGCTGGGGCGGCTACCCCACACAGTAAGGGCAGTCGTCACCGCCTGCGGCGGAGTAGACCTAGACAGCGTGGCCAACATAGCCGATAAAATAATAGAATCGTCCCGCCCGTCTATTTACGCAGTTAGTAAGCCTCCGCAGCCGCAACCCACAGCATCAACGAGTCAAGTTCAGGAACGAACACACAATAACTTAGAATCCAAATTAGATAAAATTACTGCAGAAATCGCTACATTACATCAAAAATTCAACAAGTTGAATTCATCCCGCGGACGTAGCACGGAGCGTCAAGTTACCCATAGCGCGGGAACTATCGTACAAGGCCAAGGTCACGAACATCAACCAATTATTTTAAGTATTTACAACAACAGGCGCAACCCGGTGACCCAGACTTTAAATGTTTCTACCATTTCACCTTCGGCACCCAGGCTAAAAAATGCGGCGACAACAGGTGCACCCAAAAGTCGGTAAACTAGAATCGACACCTCAGTTGGCGAGCGTAGGTGCCGATCAGTCATATCGCCTCAGCGTCACAGATTTAAAAAGTGGTATTCGATTTTTAATAGATAGCGGTGCCGACATATCAGTTTTACCATTTAAACAGAAAGGCCGACCCAATACTCAAACCGAATACTCATTATACGCTGCAAACGGCACACAAATCGCAACATATGGCGAGAAAACACTAACTTTGAATTTGGGATTACGACGCACACTACGTTGGACATTCGTACAAGCAGCAGTTCAACACGCCATCATAGGAGCTGATTTCCTGGCAAAAAATCAACTAATGGTTGACTTACACGGCAAGAAATTAGTTGACAAACTAACCCAACTACACAGACAAACTGACATATGTACAGTACAAAATGTTCCATGCATAAGAGCCGTCAACATTTCAGATCCCTACCATCAACTTCTCCTGAAATATCCGGGAATAACTCAAACTGAAAACTACAAACTAATACCTAAACATGACGTAGAACACCACATCTACACAAACGGGCCACCAGTTTACGAAAAAGCCCGTCCTCTCAACCCTGCAAAATACAAGGCCGCTAAACTAGAATTCGAACGTATGGTAGAACTCGGCATCTGCCGTCCATCCACCAGCCTTTGGGCTAATCCTCTTCACGTCGTTACCAAGAAAAACGGCGAGCTGCGACCCTGTGGGGACTATCGTCGGTTAAACGCCATCACAGAACCAGACCGCTACCCAATTCCACGGATCACAGATTTTACGTACATATTACGTAACAAAACCATTTTTTCAAAAATCGACATTCGGCGCGCTTTCCATTTTATACCTATCGCAAAAGAAGATATACCTAAAACAGCAATCATCACACCCTTTGGATTATTCGAATTCACCAAAATGAGCTTTGGCTTACGTAATGCCGCACAAAGCTTCCAACGGTTTATAAATAAAGTAATTAACGCAAAGAACGCATTTTGTTATCTCGATGACATACTAGTCGCATCAGAAGACATTCAACAACACATGGAAGATCTAGCAGAGGTATTCAAAAGTTTGGACCAGTATGGCATCACCATAAACACCAGTAAATGCGAATTCGGCAAATCCGAACTAACATTCTTAGGTTATCGTGTGAGTGGCATTGGTATTAAACCAGACCTAGAAAAGGTACAAGCTATCACACAATATCCGCAACCTGAAACCATCGCACAACTTAGACGATTCCTCGGATTAATTAACTTCTATCGAAGCAGCATACCGAAAGCCGCGGAATCGCAACACTTATTAGATAAATACCTACACAACTCTAAGAAAAACGACAAAACAAAAATCATTTGGACTACAGAGTCCACCAACGCATTCAACCAATGTAAACAACACATCAGCGATGCAGTCACATTACGACATCCGGATTCATCCGCAAAACTCGTACTCACGACAGACGCTTCCGGTACTTGTGTCGGGGCTGCACTTCATCAAGTTATAAACAACTCCGAGAAAATTTAGAACCAATCGGATTTTACTCGTAAAAACTCAACAACGCACAAACAAAGTACAGTACGTACGACAGAGAGCTCTTAGCAATCTACATGGCAATTAAACACTTTCGCTACACTGTCGAAGGTCGGGAACTAACCGTGCTTACCGATCATAAGCCATTAACATTTGCGCTAACCAAAAAGGAATCAAAGTCCGACACTCCAAGGCGTCTACGTCAACTAGACTTCATTTCGCAATTCGTCACAAACATCGAATATATCAAAGGAGAAATGAACAACGCCGCGGACGCTCTCTCCAGATTAGTAGAAGAAATTCACATGCCTCCCATCTTCAACTTCGAGCAACTTCACAAGAGCCAAATTGAAGATCAGGAGCTAACAAGGATCAAAAACAACCCTAATTTACAATTTAAATCACTTCAAGTTCCATTTTATAATAAAGAACTTATTTACGAAACATCCACGTCGCAAGCGAGACTATACCTACCGGTAGAGTTCCGAGAACGCGCGTTATCAAGTACGCACGCACTTAGCCACCCAGGTACCGCCGCTACGCGACGTCTCATTTCACAAAGATATTTTTGGCCAGGTATGAATTCCGACGTTAACAAATACGTAAAAGGTTGCATACCATGTCAAAAATCAAAAGTACAAAGGCACACCATTTCACCTCTAGGCGAATTCGAAAACTCTACTCGTTTCGACCACGTCCACATAGACATCGTAGGACCACTTCCACAATCTCAAGAATACACATATTGTATCCCTATCATTGATAGGGTAACCAAATGGCCCGAAGTCATCCCTACAAAGGACATCACAGCGGAGACAGTCGCATCCAAGTTCATCGAATATTGGATTTCAAGATACGGCTGCCCTTCAAAAATAACTACAGACCAAGGCCGACAATTTGAATTGCATCTATTCAGCCAAATAACTAAGAAACTAGGCATAGAGAAGATTCACACCACGGCGTACAACCCCAAAGCAAACGGACAAATAGAACGTTTTCACCGAACACTAAAAGCTGCGATTATCGCACGCTGCGATAACAACACAAAATGGGTATCAGAATTACCAATAGTACTGTTAGGGCTGCGCTCATGCATTAAAAAAGATATTGGGTTCAGCCCGGCTCAACTGACTTTTGGTAAATCTATCAGTTTACCAGGTGATTTTTTCACCCATCAAAAAGCAAGCTCATCCAATGACACGGAATATACAACCAAATTAATGGAAACAATGTCGTCACTTCAACCCGTGCCACGTCATCAGCAAGATCACAGAAAAATATTCATACACGAAGATCTGGTCAACAGAGACTACGTTTTCGTCAGAAGGGAAAATAAAAAATCATTGACATCACCATACGAGGGCCCGTTCAAAGTCATTAGTAAGTGTCAGAAATACTATCGCATTCAAATGGGTTCTCGAGATGTCGCTATCTCACTTGATAGGCTCAAACCGGCTTATGTTTCAGCATCCCACGAAATCGTTCCGGACTCGGCCAACCAAAACATTCCCACCACAACAAGATCCGGCCGAGTCATTAAAAAAGCAGTTAGATTCGAATTCTAACTAAACATCCTATACCTACCATATCACTTTTTCTCACAAACGATTTCCTGCCTTACATCCATCTCCTCTGTCCAACCACATCACATCGGACCGTCATCGTGTTCACATCGTGTTATCAGCGCCAGCGAGCTTCCGTTCCGAGACCACGCATCATCTACACTGGGGGAACAAACCTTCATAACAACACAAGGTTCCCTAATTTTCGTCATGGGCCCACAACCCAGCAAAACAACCATTGTAGCCCAGAACGCTGCGGGGGGCCCCAACGAATCCAAGCTCCAGGATACTAGTAACCACAACAAGATGTCTCTAGCTGCCATCGGGCTAGTCTCAGCCGTCGTCGCCCTGGGTGTCCTATACCTGGGGTGGCGCTACTGCAAACGCAAGGTGAAAGCTGCTGTCGACCACCGCATAGAAAAAATCGTCGTCGTCGCCAGGGCCGATTCACCACACCTTATACAGAAAGCACTACCACCAGCGCCACCAGGACAAGCATCGTTCCTGTATCCACCCAACGTAAAACGATCAGTGCAAACAGTGTAGTGCAAACAGTGTAGTGCGCAGTGCAAGTGTCGTTAAAAATCGTACGCGCCCGCGCAAATCGTATCGTAAGGTATAAGCGGCTCGTACCTAAAAATAGACGCTTCATTCATTAGGTCAAGGCCAAAATTTTGTTATCTTGATTAGGTACCGACACATTCCAAACAATGAAGGTACTCACTTATCATCTTGTAAGTTTAAAACAGGACTTAAAACTTATACAAACTTACCTTTTTATATATACCACAACAACAAGCTTTTGCAAATATGTTTTATACCTGTTTTAAATATATTTTTATTACGTAATTTTAGAATTAACATAAACAACAATTACTACTTTTGTAAAAAGGTTTTTATTATTTTATAATATATACACACGACTTATAATTTTATCATGTTTGTAATTAGCATTATAATTACCAACATTTACATTTACAATCCTTCGTTATTAAGATAATTGTTTGTAAAATTAAATTTTCATTCGAGACCATGTCAACTCGCATATTGTTATTATCATATTAGCCCATGTAGGTTTTAACCCTAATTGCATGATGTTCCATACTATGTAATGTATCAATTTGTTTCATGTTTATTTTGTTTACAATTCCTTTTAATAATTCATTAATTAATTTTTATATGTTTACAACTTTACTTTAACATTGTATCAATTTGTATTTACAAAAAAGTTTTTTTTCAACTTAATTAATAAAAATGTATCATTTATTTTTATTTTTAGGGGGTAGGCAGATGTAGTACCTACTACCTACATCTCATAATATCCACTTACCGTTGCTTGCCTACCTACCTACCTATGTATACTATACCTATTTATTCTTTAAGCTTATTGTATAGTGTGAGTGAAGGATGATCTTAAAATCTAATCTCTTCCAGGTCATCATCGCTCTCTTGATTTGTGTTTTTTATGGTTGTAGTTATGTCATGGCTCGGTCCTGGTCGACTTATTCCTGGCTGAACTAAGGAGGTTGTCCGATGAGGAAGTATATCTACATTTTTCATTTTAACCAAGTCGGAGTTGACTCTCCTGTAAAGCTCTTCTAATCTCATTACCGATTTATCAATTAAATATGACTGATTTGATTCCAAATTCGATTCGGGAACCTTTTTAGAGCTTATTAATTTCTCAAGGTGTTTGTCAATAGTTTCCGTAAGTGAGCTTTTAATATCATTAATATTAAAAAGATCTACAGCGGTATCACCCTCTTTGATAGAAATACCCTGATTCTTCCACTTCTGATTAGTAAACTTAATAAAAGTCTGATTTAAAGAACACCACGCTTGAAGAGGATCTTTCTTTTTTAATTCTTCCCAGCTTTCAGGAAAGGCAGAGGGATATACAATGTAAGTTGCATTAAGATAACTAGGCTTAAGAGTACTTACATAGAATTTTGTTGGACACCTTATATTAGGGAGATGAGGATATGTATTATATTTTGATCTCTTTTCTTGGCAGTCTCTGTTCAAGTTTTCATAGGAGTCAAAAGGGTCTTCCTCTTCTTCACAAGATGAATTATCCGAACACTTGGATTCTTGCATCGGAAAGACTACTTGTGCATTAGCAAAAGCAGAAGTTGTCGAAGTAGAAGGTTCTGAATTTTCTTGAGATAGTTCATTATAAATGCTGGTATTACTTTCGGCTGAATGTCCTGTTACATACTTGGTATTTTCATTGGCGACGTGTTCGATAATAGCACCCTCTAATAATAGCCGAGAAATTTTCTTTTTGTTATTTTTTAAACTTTTGGTTTCCAATAGATCGGTAATAGTTAAAGATTCAATTTTGATTGCCTCGGGAGATAGTGGGTCATGTATTTTCATGCACTCCTTTTTTGCTTTCTCAAGCATGAGTGTCATCTTCATTAAATTTTCTTGTTCTTTTACTGACAGAGACATCTTTGTTTTCGTCAGAATGGAGTTGGATTTTATAATTGTTTACGTCTTATGTCGGGTTTTTCTTAATCTGTAGTGGTGGCCTTATTGTACTAATTATCATTGAGAAGGCATAATCATCCCTCGCTGTTGAGATAGGAGTTTGATGATTCTTTCTGCTTCTGTGCACAGATCTTCGGCACTTGGTCCCAACAATGCCTTAAGGTTGTCTAGTTGTAGCCTATCTACCTTTAAGCTTCCCGCGTTTGTCTGAGCCATAAGAAATTGTTTGATTTGGCTCCTAGAAATTGTGGCATTTGAAAGCTTGGCATTGTAGGCGTCGAGAGTTGTGTGCCTAGGGTCATTCACCTCGTCTATTAGTTGGGCTGTAACTACTAAGTCGGAGTACTCAGCGGCAGTGAAACACTGCCTCTGTGGGGCTACAAGATGAAGGTAAATAATATTTTCCTCTGGAATATTAAGCGCTTTTAGATCTTTAATGACTTCCTCTCTTTCATTTTTATATTTGTTGAGTTGTGATGGTATTGGTTGAATTGTTACAACTGCTCCTCCTTGATTAATAACCTTCTGTATCAAGGAATAAGTTGTCATTTCGGATAGTGCAGTGAGCATCTTTATGTGAGTCTTTATCGCCGCTGCTCTAATATCTGTAAAGTTGGTTGATATTACTTGATAGATTATTTTTCTTATTTGGGCCCTCTCAACAGCCGTCTCATTCACTAAGGTCCCACCTTTCTGAAGATCTAAATAGACATTAACATCTGCAGTCTGTTGTATCGAGGAGAGAAAGGCAGAGTATCTTTTCGTCACCCAATTTCTAAAGTCTCTCTTATTGGCAACAGGACGGCATAAAACATATGCTCCATAAACAGCAGTAAATGCGAATTCGGCAAATCCGAACTAACATTCTTAGGTTATCGTGTGAGTGGCATTGGTATTAAACCAGACCTAGAAAAGGTACAAGCTATCACACAATATCCGCAACCTGAAACTTGCCTACCTACCTACCCATATGTATACTATACCTATTTATTCTTTAAGCTTATTGTATAGTGTGAGTGAAGGATGATCTTAAAATCTAATCTCTTCCAGGTCATCATCGCTCTCTTGATTTGTGTTTTTTATGGTTGTAGTTATGTCATGGCTCGGTCCTGGTCGACTTATTCCTGGCTGAACTAAGGAGGTTGTCCGATGAGGAAGTATATCTACATTTTTCATTTTAACCAAGTCGGAGTTGACTCTCCTGTAAAGCTCTTCTAATCTCATTACCGATTTATCAATTAAATATGACTGATTTGATTCCAAATTCGATTCGGGAACCTTTTTAGAGCTTATTAATTTCTCAAGGTGTTTGTCAATAGTTTCCGTAAGTGAGCTTTTAATATCATTAATATTAAAAAGATCTACAGCGGTCTCACCCTCTTTGATAGAAATACCCTGATTCTTCCACTTCTGATTAGTAAACTTAATAAAAGTCTGATTTAAAGAACACCACGCTTGAAGAGGATCTTTCTTTTTTAATTCTTCCCAGCTTTCAGGAAAGGCAGAGGGATATACAATGTAAGTTGCATTAAGATAACTAGGCTTAAGAGTACTTACATAGAATTTTGTTGGACACCTTATATTAGGGAGATGAGGATATGTATTATATTTTGATCTCTTTTCTTGGCAGTCTCTGTTCAAGTTTTCATAGGAGTCAAAAGGGTCTTCCTCTTCTTCACAAGATGAATTATCCGAACACTTGGATTCTTGCATCGGAAAGACTACTTGTGCATTAGCAAAAGCAGAAGTTGTCGAAGTAGAAGGTTCTGAATTTTCTTGAGATAGTTCATTATAAATGCTGGTATTACTTTCGGCTGAATGTCCTGTTACATACTTGGTATTTTCATTGGCGACGTGTTCGATAATAGCACCCTCTAATAATAGCCGAGAAATTTTCTTTTTGTTATTTTTTAAACTTTTGGTTTCCAATAGATCGGTAATAGTTAAAGATTCAATTTTGATTGCCTCGGGAGATAGTGGGTCATGTATTTTCATGCACTCCTTTTTTGCTTTCTCAAGCATGAGTGTCATCTTCATTAAATTTTCTTGTTCTTTTACTGACAGAGACATCTTTGTTTTCGTCAGAATGGAGTTGGATTTTATAATTGTTTACGTCTTATGTCGGGTTTTTCTTAATCTGTAGTGGTGGCCTTATTGTACTAATTATCATTGAGAAGGCATAATCATCCCTCGCTGTTGAGATAGGAGTTTGATGATTCTTTCTGCTTCTGTGCACAGATCTTCGGCACTTGGTCCCAACAATGCCTTAAGGTTGTCTAGTTGTAGCCTATCTACCTTTAAGCTTCCCGCGTTTGTCTGAGCCATAAGAAATTGTTTGATTTGGCTCCTAGAAATTGTGGCATTTGAAAGCTTGGCATTGTAGGCGTCGAGAGTTGTGTGCCTAGGGTCATTCACCTCGTCTATTAGTTGGGCTGTAACTACTAAGTCGGAGTACTCAGCGGCAGTGAAACACTGCCTCTGTGGGGCTACAAGATGAAGGTAAATAATATTTTCCTCTGGAATATTAAGCGCTTTTAGATCTTTAATGACTTCCTCTCTTTCATTTTTATATTTGTTGAGTTGTGATGGTATTGGTTGAATTGTTACAACTGCTCCTCCTTGATTAATAACCTTCTGTATCAAGGAATAAGTTGTCATTTCGGATAGTGCAGTGAGCATCTTTATGTGAGTCTTTATCGCCGCTGCTCTAATATCTGTAAAGTTGGTTGATATTACTTGATAGATTATTTTTCTTATTTGGGCCCTCTCAACAGCCGTCTCATTCACTAAGGTCCCACCTTTCTGAAGATCTAAATAGACATTAACATCTGCAGTCTGTTGTATCGAGGAGAGAAAGGCAGAGTATCTTTTCGTCACCCAATTTCTAAAGTCTCTCTTATTGGCAACAGGACGGCATAAAACATATGCTCCATAAACAGCAGTAAATGCGAATTCGGCAAATCCGAACTAACATTCTTAGGTTATCGTGTGAGTGGCATTGGTATTAAACCAGACCTAGAAAAGGTACAAGCTATCACACAATATCCGCAACCTGAAACTTGCCTACCTACCTACCCATATGTATACTATACCTATTTATTCTTTAAGCTTATTGTATAGTGTGAGTGAAGGATGATCTTAAAATCTAATCTCTTCCAGGTCATCATCGCTCTCTTGATTTGTGTTTTTTATGGTTGTAGTTATGTCATGGCTCGGTCCTGGTCGACTTATTCCTGGCTGAACTAAGGAGGTTGTCCGATGAGGAAGTATATCTACATTTTTCATTTTAACCAAGTCGGAGTTGACTCTCCTGTAAAGCTCTTCTAATCTCATTACCGATTTATCAATTAAATATGACTGATTTGATTCCAAATTCGATTCGGGAACCTTTTTAGAGCTTATTAATTTCTCAAGGTGTTTGTCAATAGTTTCCGTAAGTGAGCTTTTAATATCATTAATATTAAAAAGATCTACAGCGGTATCACCCTCTTTGATAGAAATACCCTGATTCTTCCACTTCTGATTAGTAAACTTAATAAAAGTCTGATTTAAAGAACACCACGCTTGAAGAGGATCTTTCTTTTTTAATTCTTCCCAGCTTTCAGGAAAGGCAGAGGGATATACAATGTAAGTTGCATTAAGATAACTAGGCTTAAGAGTACTTACATAGAATTTTGTTGGACACCTTATATTAGGGAGATGAGGATATGTATTATATTTTGATCTCTTTTCTTGGCAGTCTCTGTTCAAGTTTTCATAGGAGTCAAAAGGGTCTTCCTCTTCTTCACAAGATGAATTATCCGAACACTTGGATTCTTGCATCGGAAAGACTACTTGTGCATTAGCAAAAGCAGAAGTTGTCGAAGTAGAAGGTTCTGAATTTTCTTGAGATAGTTCATTATAAATGCTGGTATTACTTTCGGCTGAATGTCCTGTTACATACTTGGTATTTTCATTGGCGACGTGTTCGATAATAGCACCCTCTAATAATAGCCGAGAAATTTTCTTTTTGTTATTTTTTAAACTTTTGGTTTCCAATAGATCGGTAATAGTTAAAGATTCAATTTTGATTGCCTCGGGAGATAGTGGGTCATGTATTTTCATGCACTCCTTTTTTGCTTTCTCAAGCATGAGTGTCATCTTCATTAAATTTTCTTGTTCTTTTACTGACAGAGACATCTTTGTTTTCGTCAGAATGGAGTTGGATTTTATAATTGTTTACGTCTTATGTCGGGTTTTTCTTAATCTGTAGTGGTGGCCTTATTGTACTAATTATCATTGAGAAGGCATAATCATCCCTCGCTGTTGAGATAGGAGTTTGATGATTCTTTCTGCTTCTGTGCACAGATCTTCGGCACTTGGTCCCAACAATGCCTTAAGGTTGTCTAGTTGTAGCCTATCTACCTTTAAGCTTCCCGCGTTTGTCTGAGCCATAAGAAATTGTTTGATTTGGCTCCTAGAAATTGTGGCATTTGAAAGCTTGGCATTGTAGGCGTCGAGAGTTGTGTGCCTAGGGTCATTCACCTCGTCTATTAGTTGGGCTGTAACTACTAAGTCGGAGTACTCAGCGGCAGTGAAACACTGCCTCTGTGGGGCTACAAGATGAAGGTAAATAATATTTTCCTCTGGAATATTAAGCGCTTTTAGATCTTTAATGACTTCCTCTCTTTCATTTTTATATTTGTTGAGTTGTGATGGTATTGGTTGAATTGTTACAACTGCTCCTCCTTGATTAATAACCTTCTGTATCAAGGAATAAGTTGTCATTTCGGATAGTGCAGTGAGCATCTTTATGTGAGTCTTTATCGCCGCTGCTCTAATATCTGTAAAGTTGGTTGATATTACTTGATAGATTATTTTTCTTATTTGGGCCCTCTCAACAGCCGTCTCATTCACTAAGGTCCCACCTTTCTGAAGATCTAAATAGACATTAACATCTGCAGTCTGTTGTATCGAGGAGAGAAAGGCAGAGTATCTTTTCGTCACCCAATTTCTAAAGTCTCTCTTATTGGCAACAGGACGGCATAAAACATATGCTCCATAAACAGCAGTAAATGCGAATTCGGCAAATCCGAACTAACATTCTTAGGTTATCGTGTGAGTGGCATTGGCATTAAACCAGACCTAGAAAAGGTACAAGCTATCACACAATATCCGCAACCTGAAACTTGCCTACCTACCTACCCATATGTATACTATACCTATTTATTCTTTAAGCTTATTGTATAGTGTGAGTGAAGGATGATCTTAAAATCTAATCTCTTCCAGGTCATCATCGCTCTCTTGATTTGTGTTTTTTATGGTTGTAGTTATGTCATGGCTTGGTCCTGGTCGACTTATTCCTGGCTGAACTAAGGAGGTTGTCCGATGAGGAAGTATATCTACATTTTTCATTTTAACCAAGTCGGAGTTGACTCTCCTGTAAAGCTCTTCTAATCTCATTACCGATTTATCAATTAAATATGACTGATTTGATTCCAAATTCGATTCGGGAACCTTTTTAGAGCTTATTAATTTCTCAAGGTGTTTGTCAATAGTTTCCGTAAGTGAGCTTTTAATATCATTAATATTAAAAAGATCTACAGCGGTCTCACCCTCTTTGATAGAAATACCCTGATTCTTCCACTTCTGATTAGTAAACTTAATAAAAGTCTGATTTAAAGAACACCACGCTTGAAGAGGATCTTTCTTTTTTAATTCTTCCCAGCTTTCAGGAAAGGCAGAGGGATATACAATGTAAGTTGCATTAAGATAACTAGGCTTAAGAGTACTTACATAGAATTTTGTTGGACACCTTATATTAGGGAGATGAGGATATGTATTATATTTTGATCTCTTTTCTTGGCAGTCTCTGTTCAAGTTTTCATAGGAGTCAAAAGGGTCTTCCTCTTCTTCACAAGATGAATTATCCGAACACTTGGATTCTTGCATCGGAAAGACTACTTGTGCATTAGCAAAAGCAGAAGTTGTCGAAGTAGAAGGTTCTGAATTTTCTTGAGATAGTTCATTATAAATGCTGGTATTACTTTCGGCTGAATGTCCTGTTACATACTTGGTATTTTCATTGGCGACGTGTTCGATAATAGCACCCTCTAATAATAGCCGAGAAATTTTCTTTTTGTTATTTTTTAAACTTTTGGTTTCCAATAGATCGGTAATAGTTAAAGATTCAATTTTGATTGCCTCGGGAGATAGTGGGTCATGTATTTTCATGCACTCCTTTTTTGCTTTCTCAAGCATGAGTGTCATCTTCATTAAATTTTCTTGTTCTTTTACTGACAGAGACATCTTTGTTTTCGTCAGAATGGAGTTGGATTTTATAATTGTTTACGTCTTATGTCGGGTTTTTCTTAATCTGTAGTGGTGGCCTTATTGTACTAATTATCATTGAGAAGGCATAATCATCCCTCGCTGTTGAGATAGGAGTTTGATGATTCTTTCTGCTTCTGTGCACAGATCTTCGGCACTTGGTCCCAACAATGCCTTAAGGTTGTCTAGTTGTAGCCTATCTACCTTTAAGCTTCCCGCGTTTGTCTGAGCCATAAGAAATTGTTTGATTTGGCTCCTAGAAATTGTGGCATTTGAAAGCTTGGCATTGTAGGCGTCGAGAGTTGTGTGCCTAGGGTCATTCACCTCGTCTATTAGTTGGGCTGTAACTACTAAGTCGGAGTACTCAGCGGCAGTGAAACACTGCCTCTGTGGGGCTACAAGATGAAGGTAAATAATATTTTCCTCTGGAATATTAAGCGCTTTTAGATCTTTAATGACTTCCTCTCTTTCATTTTTATATTTGTTGAGTTGTGATGGTATTGGTTGAATTGTTACAACTGCTCCTCCTTGATTAATAACCTTCTGTATCAAGGAATAAGTTGTCATTTCGGATAGTGCAGTGAGCATCTTTATGTGAGTCTTTATCGCCGCTGCTCTAATATCTGTAAAGTTGGTTGATATTACTTGATAGATTATTTTTCTTATTTGGGCCCTCTCAACAGCCGTCTCATTCACTAAGGTCCCACCTTTCTGAAGATCTAAATAGACATTAACATCTGCAGTCTGTTGTATCGAGGAGAGAAAGGCAGAGTATCTTTTCGTCACCCAATTTCTAAAGTCTCTCTTATTGGCAACAGGACGGCATAAAACATATGCTCCATAAACAGCAGTAAATGCGAATTCGGCAAATCCGAACTAACATTCTTAGGTTATCGTGTGAGTGGCATTGGCATTAAACCAGACCTAGAAAAGGTACAAGCTATCACACAATATCCGCAACCTGAAACTTGCCTACCTACCTACCCATATGTATACTATACCTATTTATTCTTTAAGCTTATTGTATAGTGTGAGTGAAGGATGATCTTAAAATCTAATCTCTTCCAGGTCATCATCGCTCTCTTGATTTGTGTTTTTTATGGTTGTAGTTATGTCATGGCTCGGTCCTGGTCGACTTATTCCTGGCTGAACTAAGGAGGTTGTCCGATGAGGAAGTATATCTACATTTTTCATTTTAACCAAGTCGGAGTTGACTCTCCTGTAAAGCTCTTCTAATCTCATTACCGATTTATCAATTAAATATGACTGATTTGATTCCAAATTCGATTCGGGAACCTTTTTAGAGCTTATTAATTTCTCAAGGTGTTTGTCAATAGTTTCCGTAAGTGAGCTTTTAATATCATTAATATTAAAAAGATCTACAGCGGTATCACCCTCTTTGATAGAAATACCCTGATTCTTCCACTTCTGATTAGTAAACTTAATAAAAGTCTGATTTAAAGAACACCACGCTTGAAGAGGATCTTTCTTTTTTAATTCTTCCCAGCTTTCAGGAAAGGCAGAGGGATATACAATGTAAGTTGCATTAAGATAACTAGGCTTAAGAGTACTTACATAGAATTTTGTTGGACACCTTATATTAGGGAGATGAGGATATGTATTATATTTTGATCTCTTTTCTTGGCAGTCTCTGTTCAAGTTTTCATAGGAGTCAAAAGGGTCTTCCTCTTCTTCACAAGATGAATTATCCGAACACTTGGATTCTTGCATCGGAAAGACTACTTGTGCATTAGCAAAAGCAGAAGTTGTCGAAGTAGAAGGTTCTGAATTTTCTTGAGATAGTTCATTATAAATGCTGGTATTACTTTCGGCTGAATGTCCTGTTACATACTTGGTATTTTCATTGGCGACGTGTTCGATAATAGCACCCTCTAATAATAGCCGAGAAATTTTCTTTTTGTTATTTTTTAAACTTTTGGTTTCCAATAGATCGGTAATAGTTAAAGATTCAATTTTGATTGCCTCGGGAGATAGTGGGTCATGTATTTTCATGCACTCCTTTTTTGCTTTCTCAAGCATGAGTGTCATCTTCATTAAATTTTCTTGTTCTTTTACTGACAGAGACATCTTTGTTTTCGTCAGAATGGAGTTGGATTTTATAATTGTTTACGTCTTATGTCGGGTTTTTCTTAATCTGTAGTGGTGGCCTTATTGTACTAATTATCATTGAGAAGGCATAATCATCCCTCGCTGTTGAGATAGGAGTTTGATGATTCTTTCTGCTTCTGTGCACAGATCTTCGGCACTTGGTCCCAACAATGCCTTAAGGTTGTCTAGTTGTAGCCTATCTACCTTTAAGCTTCCCGCGTTTGTCTGAGCCATAAGAAATTGTTTGATTTGGCTCCTAGAAATTGTGGCATTTGAAAGCTTGGCATTGTAGGCGTCGAGAGTTGTGTGCCTAGGGTCATTCACCTCGTCTATTAGTTGGGCTGTAACTACTAAGTCGGAGTACTCAGCGGCAGTGAAACACTGCCTCTGTGGGGCTACAAGATGAAGGTAAATAATATTTTCCTCTGGAATATTAAGCGCTTTTAGATCTTTAATGACTTCCTCTCTTTCATTTTTATATTTGTTGAGTTGTGATGGTATTGGTTGAATTGTTACAACTGCTCCTCCTTGATTAATAACCTTCTGTATCAAGGAATAAGTTGTCATTTCGGATAGTGCAGTGAGCATCTTTATGTGAGTCTTTATCGCCGCTGCTCTAATATCTGTAAAGTTGGTTGATATTACTTGATAGATTATTTTTCTTATTTGGGCCCTCTCAACAGCCGTCTCATTCACTAAGGTCCCACCTTTCTGAAGATCTAAATAGACATTAACATCTGCAGTCTGTTGTATCGAGGAGAGAAAGGCAGAGTATCTTTTCGTCACCCAATTTCTAAAGTCTCTCTTATTGGCAACAGGACGGCATAAAACATATGCTCCATAAACAGCAGTAAATGCGAATTCGGCAAATCCGAACTAACATTCTTAGGTTATCGTGTGAGTGGCATTGGCATTAAACCAGACCTAGAAAAGGTACAAGCTATCACACAATATCCGCAACCTGAAACTTGCCTACCTACCTACCCATATGTATACTATACCTATTTATTCTTTAAGCTTATTGTATAGTGTGAGTGAAGGATGATCTTAAAATCTAATCTCTTCCAGGTCATCATCGCTCTCTTGATTTGTGTTTTTTATGGTTGTAGTTATGTCATGGCTCGGTCCTGGTCGACTTATTCCTGGCTGAACTAAGGAGGTTGTCCGATGAGGAAGTATATCTACATTTTTCATTTTAACCAAGTCGGAGTTGACTCTCCTGTAAAGCTCTTCTAATCTCATTACCGATTTATCAATTAAATATGACTGATTTGATTCCAAATTCGATTCGGGAACCTTTTTAGAGCTTATTAATTTCTCAAGGTGTTTGTCAATAGTTTCCGTAAGTGAGCTTTTAATATCATTAATATTAAAAAGATCTACAGCGGTATCACCCTCTTTGATAGAAATACCCTGATTCTTCCACTTCTGATTAGTAAACTTAATAAAAGTCTGATTTAAAGAACACCACGCTTGAAGAGGATCTTTCTTTTTTAATTCTTCCCAGCTTTCAGGAAAGGCAGAGGGATATACAATGTAAGTTGCATTAAGATAACTAGGCTTAAGAGTACTTACATAGAATTTTGTTGGACACCTTATATTAGGGAGATGAGGATATGTATTATATTTTGATCTCTTTTCTTGGCAGTCTCTGTTCAAGTTTTCATAGGAGTCAAAAGGGTCTTCCTCTTCTTCACAAGATGAATTATCCGAACACTTGGATTCTTGCATCGGAAAGACTACTTGTGCATTAGCAAAAGCAGAAGTTGTCGAAGTAGAAGGTTCTGAATTTTCTTGAGATAGTTCATTATAAATGCTGGTATTACTTTCGGCTGAATGTCCTGTTACATACTTGGTATTTTCATTGGCGACGTGTTCGATAATAGCACCCTCTAATAATAGCCGAGAAATTTTCTTTTTGTTATTTTTTAAACTTTTGGTTTCCAATAGATCGGTAATAGTTAAAGATTCAATTTTGATTGCCTCGGGAGATAGTGGGTCATGTATTTTCATGCACTCCTTTTTTGCTTTCTCAAGCATGAGTGTCATCTTCATTAAATTTTCTTGTTCTTTTACTGACAGAGACATCTTTGTTTTCGTCAGAATGGAGTTGGATTTTATAATTGTTTACGTCTTATGTCGGGTTTTTCTTAATCTGTAGTGGTGGCCTTATTGTACTAATTATCATTGAGAAGGCATAATCATCCCTCGCTGTTGAGATAGGAGTTTGATGATTCTTTCTGCTTCTGTGCACAGATCTTCGGCACTTGGTCCCAACAATGCCTTAAGGTTGTCTAGTTGTAGCCTATCTACCTTTAAGCTTCCCGCGTTTGTCTGAGCCATAAGAAATTGTTTGATTTGGCTCCTAGAAATTGTGGCATTTGAAAGCTTGGCATTGTAGGCGTCGAGAGTTGTGTGCCTAGGGTCATTCACCTCGTCTATTAGTTGGGCTGTAACTACTAAGTCGGAGTACTCAGCGGCAGTGAAACACTGCCTCTGTGGGGCTACAAGATGAAGGTAAATAATATTTTCCTCTGGAATATTAAGCGCTTTTAGATCTTTAATGACTTCCTCTCTTTCATTTTTATATTTGTTGAGTTGTGATGGTATTGGTTGAATTGTTACAACTGCTCCTCCTTGATTAATAACCTTCTGTATCAAGGAATAAGTTGTCATTTCGGATAGTGCAGTGAGCATCTTTATGTGAGTCTTTATCGCCGCTGCTCTAATATCTGTAAAGTTGGTTGATATTACTTGATAGATTATTTTTCTTATTTGGGCCCTCTCAACAGCCGTCTCATTCACTAAGGTCCCACCTTTCTGAAGATCTAAATAGACATTAACATCTGCAGTCTGTTGTATCGAGGAGAGAAAGGCAGAGTATCTTTTCGTCACCCAATTTCTAAAGTCTCTCTTATTGGCAACAGGACGGCATAAAACATATGCTCCATAAACAGCAGTAAATGCGAATTCGGCAAATCCGAACTAACATTCTTAGGTTATCGTGTGAGTGGCATTGGTATTAAACCAGACCTAGAAAAGGTACAAGCTATCACACAATATCCGCAACCTGAAACTTGCCTACCTACCTACCCATATGTATACTATACCTATTTATTCTTTAAGCTTATTGTATAGTGTGAGTGAAGGATGATCTTAAAATCTAATCTCTTCCAGGTCATCATCGCTCTCTTGATTTGTGTTTTTTATGGTTGTAGTTATGTCATGGCTCGGTCCTGGTCGACTTATTCCTGGCTGAACTAAGGAGGTTGTCCGATGAGGAAGTATATCTACATTTTTCATTTTAACCAAGTCGGAGTTGACTCTCCTGTAAAGCTCTTCTAATCTCATTACCGATTTATCAATTAAATATGACTGATTTGATTCCAAATTCGATTCGGGAACCTTTTTAGAGCTTATTAATTTCTCAAGGTGTTTGTCAATAGTTTCCGTAAGTGAGCTTTTAATATCATTAATATTAAAAAGATCTACAGCGGTATCACCCTCTTTGATAGAAATACCCTGATTCTTCCACTTCTGATTAGTAAACTTAATAAAAGTCTGATTTAAAGAACACCACGCTTGAAGAGGATCTTTCTTTTTTAATTCTTCCCAGCTTTCAGGAAAGGCAGAGGGATATACAATGTAAGTTGCATTAAGATAACTAGGCTTAAGAGTACTTACATAGAATTTTGTTGGACACCTTATATTAGGGAGATGAGGATATGTATTATATTTTGATCTCTTTTCTTGGCAGTCTCTGTTCAAGTTTTCATAGGAGTCAAAAGGGTCTTCCTCTTCTTCACAAGATGAATTATCCGAACACTTGGATTCTTGCATCGGAAAGACTACTTGTGCATTAGCAAAAGCAGAAGTTGTCGAAGTAGAAGGTTCTGAATTTTCTTGAGATAGTTCATTATAAATGCTGGTATTACTTTCGGCTGAATGTCCTGTTACATACTTGGTATTTTCATTGGCGACGTGTTCGATAATAGCACCCTCTAATAATAGCCGAGAAATTTTCTTTTTGTTATTTTTTAAACTTTTGGTTTCCAATAGATCGGTAATAGTTAAAGATTCAATTTTGATTGCCTCGGGAGATAGTGGGTCATGTATTTTCATGCACTCCTTTTTTGCTTTCTCAAGCATGAGTGTCATCTTCATTAAATTTTCTTGTTCTTTTACTGACAGAGACATCTTTGTTTTCGTCAGAATGGAGTTGGATTTTATAATTGTTTACGTCTTATGTCGGGTTTTTCTTAATCTGTAGTGGTGGCCTTATTGTACTAATTATCATTGAGAAGGCATAATCATCCCTCGCTGTTGAGATAGGAGTTTGATGATTCTTTCTGCTTCTGTGCACAGATCTTCGGCACTTGGTCCCAACAATGCCTTAAGGTTGTCTAGTTGTAGCCTATCTACCTTTAAGCTTCCCGCGTTTGTCTGAGCCATAAGAAATTGTTTGATTTGGCTCCTAGAAATTGTGGCATTTGAAAGCTTGGCATTGTAGGCGTCGAGAGTTGTGTGCCTAGGGTCATTCACCTCGTCTATTAGTTGGGCTGTAACTACTAAGTCGGAGTACTCAGCGGCAGTGAAACACTGCCTCTGTGGGGCTACAAGATGAAGGTAAATAATATTTTCCTCTGGAATATTAAGCGCTTTTAGATCTTTAATGACTTCCTCTCTTTCATTTTTATATTTGTTGAGTTGTGATGGTATTGGTTGAATTGTTACAACTGCTCCTCCTTGATTAATAACCTTCTGTATCAAGGAATAAGTTGTCATTTCGGATAGTGCAGTGAGCATCTTTATGTGAGTCTTTATCGCCGCTGCTCTAATATCTGTAAAGTTGGTTGATATTACTTGATAGATTATTTTTCTTATTTGGGCCCTCTCAACAGCCGTCTCATTCACTAAGGTCCCACCTTTCTGAAGATCTAAATAGACATTAACATCTGCAGTCTGTTGTATCGAGGAGAGAAAGGCAGAGTATCTTTTCGTCACCCAATTTCTAAAGTCTCTCTTATTGGCAACAGGACGGCATAAAACATATGCTCCATAAACAGCAGTAAATGCGAATTCGGCAAATCCGAACTAACATTCTTAGGTTATCGTGTGAGTGGCATTGGCATTAAACCAGACCTAGAAAAGGTACAAGCTATCACACAATATCCGCAACCTGAAACTTGCCTACCTACCTACCCATATGTATACTATACCTATTTATTCTTTAAGCTTATTGTATAGTGTGAGTGAAGGATGATCTTAAAATCTAATCTCTTCCAGGTCATCATCGCTCTCTTGATTTGTGTTTTTTATGGTTGTAGTTATGTCATGGCTCGGTCCTGGTCGACTTATTCCTGGCTGAACTAAGGAGGTTGTCCGATGAGGAAGTATATCTACATTTTTCATTTTAACCAAGTCGGAGTTGACTCTCCTGTAAAGCTCTTCTAATCTCATTACCGATTTATCAATTAAATATGACTGATTTGATTCCAAATTCGATTCGGGAACCTTTTTAGAGCTTATTAATTTCTCAAGGTGTTTGTCAATAGTTTCCGTAAGTGAGCTTTTAATATCATTAATATTAAAAAGATCTACAGCGGTATCACCCTCTTTGATAGAAATACCCTGATTCTTCCACTTCTGATTAGTAAACTTAATAAAAGTCTGATTTAAAGAACACCACGCTTGAAGAGGATCTTTCTTTTTTAATTCTTCCCAGCTTTCAGGAAAGGCAGAGGGATATACAATGTAAGTTGCATTAAGATAACTAGGCTTAAGAGTACTTACATAGAATTTTGTTGGACACCTTATATTAGGGAGATGAGGATATGTATTATATTTTGATCTCTTTTCTTGGCAGTCTCTGTTCAAGTTTTCATAGGAGTCAAAAGGGTCTTCCTCTTCTTCACAAGATGAATTATCCGAACACTTGGATTCTTGCATCGGAAAGACTACTTGTGCATTAGCAAAAGCAGAAGTTGTCGAAGTAGAAGGTTCTGAATTTTCTTGAGATAGTTCATTATAAATGCTGGTATTACTTTCGGCTGAATGTCCTGTTACATACTTGGTATTTTCATTGGCGACGTGTTCGATAATAGCACCCTCTAATAATAGCCGAGAAATTTTCTTTTTGTTATTTTTTAAACTTTTGGTTTCCAATAGATCGGTAATAGTTAAAGATTCAATTTTGATTGCCTCGGGAGATAGTGGGTCATGTATTTTCATGCACTCCTTTTTTGCTTTCTCAAGCATGAGTGTCATCTTCATTAAATTTTCTTGTTCTTTTACTGACAGAGACATCTTTGTTTTCGTCAGAATGGAGTTGGATTTTATAATTGTTTACGTCTTATGTCGGGTTTTTCTTAATCTGTAGTGGTGGCCTTATTGTACTAATTATCATTGAGAAGGCATAATCATCCCTCGCTGTTGAGATAGGAGTTTGATGATTCTTTCTGCTTCTGTGCACAGATCTTCGGCACTTGGTCCCAACAATGCCTTAAGGTTGTCTAGTTGTAGCCTATCTACCTTTAAGCTTCCCGCGTTTGTCTGAGCCATAAGAAATTGTTTGATTTGGCTCCTAGAAATTGTGGCATTTGAAAGCTTGGCATTGTAGGCGTCGAGAGTTGTGTGCCTAGGGTCATTCACCTCGTCTATTAGTTGGGCTGTAACTACTAAGTCGGAGTACTCAGCGGCAGTGAAACACTGCCTCTGTGGGGCTACAAGATGAAGGTAAATAATATTTTCCTCTGGAATATTAAGCGCTTTTAGATCTTTAATGACTTCCTCTCTTTCATTTTTATATTTGTTGAGTTGTGATGGTATTGGTTGAATTGTTACAACTGCTCCTCCTTGATTAATAACCTTCTGTATCAAGGAATAAGTTGTCATTTCGGATAGTGCAGTGAGCATCTTTATGTGAGTCTTTATCGCCGCTGCTCTAATATCTGTAAAGTTGGTTGATATTACTTGATAGATTATTTTTCTTATTTGGGCCCTCTCAACAGCCGTCTCATTCACTAAGGTCCCACCTTTCTGAAGATCTAAATAGACATTAACATCTGCAGTCTGTTGTATCGAGGAGAGAAAGGCAGAGTATCTTTTCGTCACCCAATTTCTAAAGTCTCTCTTATTGGCAACAGGACGGCATAAAACATATGCTCCATAAACAGCAGTAAATGCGAATTCGGCAAATCCGAACTAACATTCTTAGGTTATCGTGTGAGTGGCATTGGTATTAAACCAGACCTAGAAAAGGTACAAGCTATCACACAATATCCGCAACCTGAAACTTGCCTACCTACCTACCCATATGTATACTATACCTATTTATTCTTTAAGCTTATTGTATAGTGTGAGTGAAGGATGATCTTAAAATCTAATCTCTTCCAGGTCATCATCGCTCTCTTGATTTGTGTTTTTTATGGTTGTAGTTATGTCATGGCTCGGTCCTGGTCGACTTATTCCTGGCTGAACTAAGGAGGTTGTCCGATGAGGAAGTATATCTACATTTTTCATTTTAACCAAGTCGGAGTTGACTCTCCTGTAAAGCTCTTCTAATCTCATTACCGATTTATCAATTAAATATGACTGATTTGATTCCAAATTCGATTCGGGAACCTTTTTAGAGCTTATTAATTTCTCAAGGTGTTTGTCAATAGTTTCCGTAAGTGAGCTTTTAATATCATTAATATTAAAAAGATCTACAGCGGTATCACCCTCTTTGATAGAAATACCCTGATTCTTCCACTTCTGATTAGTAAACTTAATAAAAGTCTGATTTAAAGAACACCACGCTTGAAGAGGATCTTTCTTTTTTAATTCTTCCCAGCTTTCAGGAAAGGCAGAGGGATATACAATGTAAGTTGCATTAAGATAACTAGGCTTAAGAGTACTTACATAGAATTTTGTTGGACACCTTATATTAGGGAGATGAGGATATGTATTATATTTTGATCTCTTTTCTTGGCAGTCTCTGTTCAAGTTTTCATAGGAGTCAAAAGGGTCTTCCTCTTCTTCACAAGATGAATTATCCGAACACTTGGATTCTTGCATCGGAAAGACTACTTGTGCATTAGCAAAAGCAGAAGTTGTCGAAGTAGAAGGTTCTGAATTTTCTTGAGATAGTTCATTATAAATGCTGGTATTACTTTCGGCTGAATGTCCTGTTACATACTTGGTATTTTCATTGGCGACGTGTTCGATAATAGCACCCTCTAATAATAGCCGAGAAATTTTCTTTTTGTTATTTTTTAAACTTTTGGTTTCCAATAGATCGGTAATAGTTAAAGATTCAATTTTGATTGCCTCGGGAGATAGTGGGTCATGTATTTTCATGCACTCCTTTTTTGCTTTCTCAAGCATGAGTGTCATCTTCATTAAATTTTCTTGTTCTTTTACTGACAGAGACATCTTTGTTTTCGTCAGAATGGAGTTGGATTTTATAATTGTTTACGTCTTATGTCGGGTTTTTCTTAATCTGTAGTGGTGGCCTTATTGTACTAATTATCATTGAGAAGGCATAATCATCCCTCGCTGTTGAGATAGGAGTTTGATGATTCTTTCTGCTTCTGTGCACAGATCTTCGGCACTTGGTCCCAACAATGCCTTAAGGTTGTCTAGTTGTAGCCTATCTACCTTTAAGCTTCCCGCGTTTGTCTGAGCCATAAGAAATTGTTTGATTTGGCTCCTAGAAATTGTGGCATTTGAAAGCTTGGCATTGTAGGCGTCGAGAGTTGTGTGCCTAGGGTCATTCACCTCGTCTATTAGTTGGGCTGTAACTACTAAGTCGGAGTACTCAGCGGCAGTGAAACACTGCCTCTGTGGGGCTACAAGATGAAGGTAAATAATATTTTCCTCTGGAATATTAAGCGCTTTTAGATCTTTAATGACTTCCTCTCTTTCATTTTTATATTTGTTGAGTTGTGATGGTATTGGTTGAATTGTTACAACTGCTCCTCCTTGATTAATAACCTTCTGTATCAAGGAATAAGTTGTCATTTCGGATAGTGCAGTGAGCATCTTTATGTGAGTCTTTATCGCCGCTGCTCTAATATCTGTAAAGTTGGTTGATATTACTTGATAGATTATTTTTCTTATTTGGGCCCTCTCAACAGCCGTCTCATTCACTAAGGTCCCACCTTTCTGAAGATCTAAATAGACATTAACATCTGCAGTCTGTTGTATCGAGGAGAGAAAGGCAGAGTATCTTTTCGTCACCCAATTTCTAAAGTCTCTCTTATTGGCAACAGGACGGCATAAAACATATGCTCCATAAACAGCAGTAAATGCGAATTCGGCAAATCCGAACTAACATTCTTAGGTTATCGTGTGAGTGGCATTGGCATTAAACCAGACCTAGAAAAGGTACAAGCTATCACACAATATCCGCAACCTGAAACTTGCCTACCTACCTACCCATATGTATACTATACCTATTTATTCTTTAAGCTTATTGTATAGTGTGAGTGAAGGATGATCTTAAAATCTAATCTCTTCCAGGTCATCATCGCTCTCTTGATTTGTGTTTTTTATGGTTGTAGTTATGTCATGGCTCGGTCCTGGTCGACTTATTCCTGGCTGAACTAAGGAGGTTGTCCGATGAGGAAGTATATCTACATTTTTCATTTTAACCAAGTCGGAGTTGACTCTCCTGTAAAGCTCTTCTAATCTCATTACCGATTTATCAATTAAATATGACTGATTTGATTCCAAATTCGATTCGGGAACCTTTTTAGAGCTTATTAATTTCTCAAGGTGTTTGTCAATAGTTTCCGTAAGTGAGCTTTTAATATCATTAATATTAAAAAGATCTACAGCGGTATCACCCTCTTTGATAGAAATACCCTGATTCTTCCACTTCTGATTAGTAAACTTAATAAAAGTCTGATTTAAAGAACACCACGCTTGAAGAGGATCTTTCTTTTTTAATTCTTCCCAGCTTTCAGGAAAGGCAGAGGGATATACAATGTAAGTTGCATTAAGATAACTAGGCTTAAGAGTACTTACATAGAATTTTGTTGGACACCTTATATTAGGGAGATGAGGATATGTATTATATTTTGATCTCTTTTCTTGGCAGTCTCTGTTCAAGTTTTCATAGGAGTCAAAAGGGTCTTCCTCTTCTTCACAAGATGAATTATCCGAACACTTGGATTCTTGCATCGGAAAGACTACTTGTGCATTAGCAAAAGCAGAAGTTGTCGAAGTAGAAGGTTCTGAATTTTCTTGAGATAGTTCATTATAAATGCTGGTATTACTTTCGGCTGAATGTCCTGTTACATACTTGGTATTTTCATTGGCGACGTGTTCGATAATAGCACCCTCTAATAATAGCCGAGAAATTTTCTTTTTGTTATTTTTTAAACTTTTGGTTTCCAATAGATCGGTAATAGTTAAAGATTCAATTTTGATTGCCTCGGGAGATAGTGGGTCATGTATTTTCATGCACTCCTTTTTTGCTTTCTCAAGCATGAGTGTCATCTTCATTAAATTTTCTTGTTCTTTTACTGACAGAGACATCTTTGTTTTCGTCAGAATGGAGTTGGATTTTATAATTGTTTACGTCTTATGTCGGGTTTTTCTTAATCTGTAGTGGTGGCCTTATTGTACTAATTATCATTGAGAAGGCATAATCATCCCTCGCTGTTGAGATAGGAGTTTGATGATTCTTTCTGCTTCTGTGCACAGATCTTCGGCACTTGGTCCCAACAATGCCTTAAGGTTGTCTAGTTGTAGCCTATCTACCTTTAAGCTTCCCGCGTTTGTCTGAGCCATAAGAAATTGTTTGATTTGGCTCCTAGAAATTGTGGCATTTGAAAGCTTGGCATTGTAGGCGTCGAGAGTTGTGTGCCTAGGGTCATTCACCTCGTCTATTAGTTGGGCTGTAACTACTAAGTCGGAGTACTCAGCGGCAGTGAAACACTGCCTCTGTGGGGCTACAAGATGAAGGTAAATAATATTTTCCTCTGGAATATTAAGCGCTTTTAGATCTTTAATGACTTCCTCTCTTTCATTTTTATATTTGTTGAGTTGTGATGGTATTGGTTGAATTGTTACAACTGCTCCTCCTTGATTAATAACCTTCTGTATCAAGGAATAAGTTGTCATTTCGGATAGTGCAGTGAGCATCTTTATGTGAGTCTTTATCGCCGCTGCTCTAATATCTGTAAAGTTGGTTGATATTACTTGATAGATTATTTTTCTTATTTGGGCCCTCTCAACAGCCGTCTCATTCACTAAGGTCCCACCTTTCTGAAGATCTAAATAGACATTAACATCTGCAGTCTGTTGTATCGAGGAGAGAAAGGCAGAGTATCTTTTCGTCACCCAATTTCTAAAGTCTCTCTTATTGGCAACAGGACGGCATAAAACATATGCTCCATAAACAGCAGTAAATGCGAATTCGGCAAATCCGAACTAACATTCTTAGGTTATCGTGTGAGTGGCATTGGTATTAAACCAGACCTAGAAAAGGTACAAGCTATCACACAATATCCGCAACCTGAAACTTGCCTACCTACCTACCCATATGTATACTATACCTATTTATTCTTTAAGCTTATTGTATAGTGTGAGTGAAGGATGATCTTAAAATCTAATCTCTTCCAGGTCATCATCGCTCTCTTGATTTGTGTTTTTTATGGTTGTAGTTATGTCATGGCTCGGTCCTGGTCGACTTATTCCTGGCTGAACTAAGGAGGTTGTCCGATGAGGAAGTATATCTACATTTTTCATTTTAACCAAGTCGGAGTTGACTCTCCTGTAAAGCTCTTCTAATCTCATTACCGATTTATCAATTAAATATGACTGATTTGATTCCAAATTCGATTCGGGAACCTTTTTAGAGCTTATTAATTTCTCAAGGTGTTTGTCAATAGTTTCCGTAAGTGAGCTTTTAATATCAGTAATATTAAAAAGATCTACAGCGGTCTCACCCTCTTTGATAGAAATACCCTGATTCTTCCACTTCTGATTAGTAAACTTAATAAAAGTCTGATTTAAAGAACACCACGCTTGAAGAGGATCTTTCTTTTTTAATTCTTCCCAGCTTTCAGGAAAGGCAGAGGGATATACAATGTAAGTTGCATTAAGATAACTAGGCTTAAGAGTACTTACATAGAATTTTGTTGGACACCTTATATTAGGGAGATGAGGATATGTATTATATTTTGATCTCTTTTCTTGGCAGTCTCTGTTCAAGTTTTCATAGGAGTCAAAAGGGTCTTCCTCTTCTTCACAAGATGAATTATCCGAACACTTGGATTCTTGCATCGGAAAGACTACTTGTGCATTAGCAAAAGCAGAAGTTGTCGAAGTAGAAGGTTCTGAATTTTCTTGAGATAGTTCATTATAAATGCTGGTATTACTTTCGGCTGAATGTCCTGTTACATACTTGGTATTTTCATTGGCGACGTGTTCGATAATAGCACCCTCTAATAATAGCCGAGAAATTTTCTTTTTGTTATTTTTTAAACTTTTGGTTTCCAATAGATCGGTAATAGTTAAAGATTCAATTTTGATTGCCTCGGGAGATAGTGGGTCATGTATTTTCATGCACTCCTTTTTTGCTTTCTCAAGCATGAGTGTCATCTTCATTAAATTTTCTTGTTCTTTTACTGACAGAGACATCTTTGTTTTCGTCAGAATGGAGTTGGATTTTATAATTGTTTACGTCTTATGTCGGGTTTTTCTTAATCTGTAGTGGTGGCCTTATTGTACTAATTATCATTGAGAAGGCATAATCATCCCTCGCTGTTGAGATAGGAGTTTGATGATTCTTTCTGCTTCTGTGCACAGATCTTCGGAACTTGGTCCCAACAATGCCTTAAGGTTGTCTAGTTGTAGCCTATCTACCTTTAAGCTTCCCGCGTTTGTCTGAGCCATAAGAAATTGTTTGATTTGGCTCCTAGAAATTGTGGCATTTGAAAGCTTGGCATTGTAGGCGTCGAGAGTTGTGTGCCTAGGGTCATTCACCTCGTCTATTAGTTGGGCTGTAACTACTAAGTCGGAGTACTCAGCGGCAGTGAAACACTGCCTCTGTGGGGCTACAAGATGAAGGTAAATAATATTTTCCTCTGGAATATTAAGCGCTTTTAGATCTTTAATGACTTCCTCTCTTTCATTTTTATATTTGTTGAGTTGTGATGGTATTGGTTGAATTGTTACAACTGCTCCTCCTTGATTAATAACCTTCTGTATCAAGGAATAAGTTGTCATTTCGGATAGTGCAGTGAGCATCTTTATGTGAGTCTTTATCGCCGCTGCTCTAATATCTGTAAAGTTGGTTGATATTACTTGATAGATTATTTTTCTTATTTGGGCCCTCTCAACAGCCGTCTCATTCACTAAGGTCCCACCTTTCTGAAGATCTAAATAGACATTAACATCTGCAGTCTGTTGTATCGAGGAGAGAAAGGCAGAGTATCTTTTCGTCACCCAATTTCTAAAGTCTCTCTTATTGGCAACAGGACGGCATAAAACATATGCTCCATAAACAGCAGTAAATGCGAATTCGGCAAATCCGAACTAACATTCTTAGGTTATCGTGTGAGTGGCATTGGCATTAAACCAGACCTAGAAAAGGTACAAGCTATCACACAATATCCGCAACCTGAAACTTGCCTACCTACCTACCCATATGTATACTATACCTATTTATTCTTTAAGCTTATTGTATAGTGTGAGTGAAGGATGATCTTAAAATCTAATCTCTTCCAGGTCATCATCGCTCTCTTGATTTGTGTTTTTTATGGTTGTAGTTATGTCATGGCTCGGTCCTGGTCGACTTATTCCTGGCTGAACTAAGGAGGTTGTCCGATGAGGAAGTATATCTACATTTTTCATTTTAACCAAGTCGGAGTTGACTCTCCTGTAAAGCTCTTCTAATCTCATTACCGATTTATCAATTAAATATGACTGATTTGATTCCAAATTCGATTCGGGAACCTTTTTAGAGCTTATTAATTTCTCAAGGTGTTTGTCAATAGTTTCCGTAAGTGAGCTTTTAATATCATTAATATTAAAAAGATCTACAGCGGTCTCACCCTCTTTGATAGAAATACCCTGATTCTTCCACTTCTGATTAGTAAACTTAATAAAAGTCTGATTTAAAGAACACCACGCTTGAAGAGGATCTTTCTTTTTTAATTCTTCCCAGCTTTCAGGAAAGGCAGAGGGATATACAATGTAAGTTGCATTAAGATAACTAGGCTTAAGAGTACTTACATAGAATTTTGTTGGACACCTTATATTAGGGAGATGAGGATATGTATTATATTTTGATCTCTTTTCTTGGCAGTCTCTGTTCAAGTTTTCATAGGAGTCAAAAGGGTCTTCCTCTTCTTCACAAGATGAATTATCCGAACACTTGGATTCTTGCATCGGAAAGACTACTTGTGCATTAGCAAAAGCAGAAGTTGTCGAAGTAGAAGGTTCTGAATTTTCTTGAGATAGTTCATTATAAATGCTGGTATTACTTTCGGCTGAATGTCCTGTTACATACTTGGTATTTTCATTGGCGACGTGTTCGATAATAGCACCCTCTAATAATAGCCGAGAAATTTTCTTTTTGTTATTTTTTAAACTTTTGGTTTCCAATAGATCGGTAATAGTTAAAGATTCAATTTTGATTGCCTCGGGAGATAGTGGGTCATGTATTTTCATGCACTCCTTTTTTGCTTTCTCAAGCATGAGTGTCATCTTCATTAAATTTTCTTGTTCTTTTACTGACAGAGACATCTTTGTTTTCGTCAGAATGGAGTTGGATTTTATAATTGTTTACGTCTTATGTCGGGTTTTTCTTAATCTGTAGTGGTGGCCTTATTGTACTAATTATCATTGAGAAGGCATAATCATCCCTCGCTGTTGAGATAGGAGTTTGATGATTCTTTCTGCTTCTGTGCACAGATCTTCGGCACTTGGTCCCAACAATGCCTTAAGGTTGTCTAGTTGTAGCCTATCTACCTTTAAGCTTCCCGCGTTTGTCTGAGCCATAAGAAATTGTTTGATTTGGCTCCTAGAAATTGTGGCATTTGAAAGCTTGGCATTGTAGGCGTCGAGAGTTGTGTGCCTAGGGTCATTCACCTCGTCTATTAGTTGGGCTGTAACTACTAAGTCGGAGTACTCAGCGGCAGTGAAACACTGCCTCTGTGGGGCTACAAGATGAAGGTAAATAATATTTTCCTCTGGAATATTAAGCGCTTTTAGATCTTTAATGACTTCCTCTCTTTCATTTTTATATTTGTTGAGTTGTGATGGTATTGGTTGAATTGTTACAACTGCTCCTCCTTGATTAATAACCTTCTGTATCAAGGAATAAGTTGTCATTTCGGATAGTGCAGTGAGCATCTTTATGTGAGTCTTTATCGCCGCTGCTCTAATATCTGTAAAGTTGGTTGATATTACTTGATAGATTATTTTTCTTATTTGGGCCCTCTCAACAGCCGTCTCATTCACTAAGGTCCCACCTTTCTGAAGATCTAAATAGACATTAACATCTGCAGTCTGTTGTATCGAGGAGAGAAAGGCAGAGTATCTTTTCGTCACCCAATTTCTAAAGTCTCTCTTATTGGCAACAGTGCCTTTATTCACTAAGGTTCAAGTCGTTGGGCGCGCGTGATTAGGGGCGGAGGGGGAGCGGTTTTTGTATGGAAATCTTACCCTAATCACGCGCGCCCGACGACTTGAACCTTAGTGAATCAGGCCCCAGGACGGCATAAAACATATGCTCCATAAACAGCAGTAAATGCGAATTCGGCAAATCCGAACTAACATTCTTAGGTTATCGTGTGAGTGGCATTGGTATTAAACCAGACCTAGAAAAGGTACAAGCTATCACACAATATCCGCAACCTGAAACTTGCCTACCTACCTACCCATATGTATACTATACCTATTTATTCTTTGTAATCTTAGTTAGTAACTCAGTCTGTAAGAACACGTCTCTGAATAAACACATACTTACCAAGACACGCATTTTTCATCTGCTAGGTCTACCATACAGCGATAAGGCCGCCCATTTGTGCAACTTATACTTTCTAGCTATTACTTCACTTTGTGTATGTCGTGTTTTGTTTCTTAATGTGTTGTACAAATAAAGTTATCTATCTATCTATTTGCTTTATTGTCAACTAGCGACCCGCCCCGGCTTCGCACGGCTATAATATGCATGTATTATACATATAAACCTTCCTCTTGAATCACTCTATCTATTGAAAAAAACCGCATCGAAATCCGTTGCGTAGTTTTAAAGATTTAGGCATACATAGGGACATAGGGACAGAGAAAGCGACTTTGCTTTATACTATGTAGTGATAGTGATCTGGAAAAAAATTATTTGTTTGTTTTCTTGTTATTTTGTCACTAATATCAAGATTTAAAACGAAACATTTTGGTTGCCGTTATTACCCGCAGGTAAAGGGTGGGTAATAAAGGCAACTAGAGTAATAGGTACCTAAATAATAAAGATTTCCACGTGAATTCCGATTGGCGCTGATTTTGACAGTTTTCTACACTAATGACAACAAGCAACTGATTGAATGACAACATAAGAAAGCTGTCAAATTTACTGGGAATTTCCCTAATAAGTACTCCCAATGACGGAAAAAGCCAAAGGAGGCGCCCCATTTTCATATTGTAACATTCTTAGTGACCCAAGTTTTTGTTGTGTCAAACATTAAAAATATAGGAGCAACACATACTAGACCAGGGTCGATAATTTTTGAAACCAAATAAAATCACAGTAGGATGAAACCCATTAGAAAAGGAGGGGAATATGATAAAATTGAAAGAAAAAAAAAATTACGGTCGATCCGAGTTCGGGAAGTGGGAGGGGGGGGGGTTTAAGGGTAAAAAACGGTTTATCTTGATTTCCGGCAAAACTACAAGTCCTATGGAAAAAAGTTGAATGGCAAAGTTGTAGGTAATAAAAAGATCTACAACTTTTGTATTCACATAACCTCAAAATTTAGGTGAAAAATTCAAATAACCCAGATTTTGGTTTTTTATTTTTATCTTTTTCAAAAATGTTTTTTTTTCTACGAAATTTGGTGAAAACTTACCTTATTATGTCCCAAATACACTGTAATTTATTTGATTAAAAATATTTATTTTTTCGCCTCATTTTAACTTAATATCAAAAAAACACCCTGATTTTCAATCGAAAATTCTCACGTCAAAATATCAGTTTTTTTTCAAAAAGTTGGTATGCTTTCTATTCGTTGAAATCTCTACTTTCCGATGGTGGTTTTGCCGGAAATCAAGATAAACCGTTTTTTACCCTTAAAACCCCCCCCCTCCCACTTCCCGAACTCGGATCGACCGTAATTTATTTTTCCTTTCATTTTTATCATATTCCCCTCCTTTTCTAATGGATTTCATCCTACTGTGATTTTATTTAATTTTTTATCATTTTTGAAGGCTTCGGCTTCGGCCCGCCATTTTATTGAAACACATTTTTGAAAGTTTGTTAACGTTGTCTGTAGACATAACTAATACTTTCCGTTAGGAGTTTCTGAGGTTTTTGAATACTCCGACAGAACCGCAGCGTTCTTGACGAAGTATGAGAGTCGTAATGTATAATAATTTACGTATTGACTAATTATTGGCACAATTCAACAACGACTGTTGAATTTTGTATCCTGTATCATTGAATTTTGTTTCTTCTAAAACTTAAAACATTGCAGAACATTCCACACATCGCCATCTAGTCCTGAGCTAAGTAACTAGACTTGTGTTATGGGTGCTAGACAACGGATATACAAAGTAATTATTTTCCCGGGTTTTAATCGCGTATTTTTCTATTTTTATTCCTCTTACCTCAATGTTTCGACTATGTTACAATATGTGCCATGACTACGGATGGAGGAGGAGGTTTAAAATGTTTATTAACGGATATACAACTTATATATTTTTATTTTGTAAATATATACTTATAATACACTAGCTGCCCTACGCGGTTTCACCCGCGTAACTCCCGATCCCGTGGGAATATCGGGATGTAAGCTATCCTATCTCTCAAGTTGGATCGAACTGCACATGGTGTGCGAATTTTATTATAATCGGTTAAGTGGTTTAGGAGTCCATTGAGGACAAACATTGTGACACGAGATTTATATATATTAAGATAGAAACAACCAGACCACAGACAAATATCTAAGCATAAATACTTGTCTGCAGCGGGAATCGAACCCCGTTTTTGGCAGTCCGGCATGGAGACCATTGTGCCAAATGAGTCCTCAAGTTTCCGTCGATATCCTTATCGTAATACCTTAAAAATAAACAAATAAATAAAAATATTATGTTATTAACTCTCCAGCCTTTCGCCCGGAACCATGCCCTTGGTTCATATAGATAAGTTTTCGTTTGCCTATTTGAGGTAAACCAAAATAGGTACCCAGACTGTTTAATACAAACATTATTATGTTTCAAAATGAGATTAAACTCTACGTTTATTTATTGTCGTGATATCTAGTCTGCAAGAGTCATTTTGTTAAGTACTTACATTTAAATTGCTAATTTATACAAATAAAATGTTACTTTTTCAGTGAGTGAGTTACTGTTTTATAAGTTCTTTTGAGGAAAAAGTTATTCCGTAATCTAGGATTCTGCAAAGAAAGAAAGAAAGAAAAGATATAAAATTTTATTTTCCGAACATATAAAAACGAAATAGGCACATAAAAAAGCACAAGAAAAAAAAGTAGTACCTACAGCGTTAAGAAAAAAAGTTCGTCCTCAGCACGATGTTAGAGGTAAAAGCCACTGATTTTCAGGACGAGCCTTATTGAGACGCACGGGCTTCGGGCACGGGAGAAACATCTTTAACTTTCGGTTAGACCTATGTTATTAAAAAAATATGTAAGTAATTATTAAACTTAAAAAAGAATTCCACGATGTTTTTTTCTTTCAAAGATTTTGTGCCCTCTGATTTGTTGACCGTTTCTTACCTATAAGATCTTTTGTAATACTCATTATCAAAAAAGGAAGCAGGAAATTCTTTGTACATTTTGAAAAAAATGTTCTGTAAATTTTTGAGAAGCTTAAAAAAGTAAAGTGTTAAGCCAAAATACGTTCAGGTGAAAAAATTAAAAAAATGAGTCTACGAACTCAGGTTTAGATTGTTCTAATTTAGTACCTAGGTTTTCTTCACGTAAAATTTTCATGATTTATACTTTGAAGAATTTTGAAAATTATACGTTCCAGGCAATTATGTGCTTTAGTCTTAAATTACCCCAAAATACCGGTAAAGATCTCACCTACAATTCCATCTCAGCACTTTTGGGAAAACAAAACACATTCGTTACAATCAAAAATGTTAGTTGTAAGCGACGACGGGTATTTCTGTGCGCGTTGCGTTTGGCAGCATAAACAGCCTTAATGCTTAAAAAAATTCAAGGAAATTAATCAAAACGTAGATAATTATTATGTCAGTAAGAAATCACTACATAGTATAAAACAAAGTCGCTTTCTCTGTCCCTATGTCCCTATTTCCCTATGTATGCTTAAATCTTTAAAACTACGCAACGGATTTGATGCGGTTTTTTTTAATAGATAGAGTGATTCAAGAGGAATTAATACCTATATATAATAATAATAATTTTAATTAGTATAAGTACTAGTCCCTACCAGCGTGTCCCCCCTGGCGGAATAAGCTTATTGCATTAAAATAAGAACTCCTAAGAAAAATCCTAAGATAAAAAAAAACTCCTAGAGTATTATAAGATTTCAAACGTCCCTACTGCGGCAGCGTCCGTGACTGTCTTGTCTACTTGATTTTTATTTTACTGATTATTGATCTACACAACAATTTTACTAGGTAGGTACTTGTACTTGTATACGGGTTGTTTTCCGCAATTAGACCCTTTTTAATTGGATCCTTATTGAATGACGATGGAGTAGGCTTACCCAGCACCTCTCAGCTTAGTCGACCATGTCCAGAGGAAAAAACTTGTCAATACTTCTGGACCCACTAAGCCGCGGGTTTCATCACTATGTTTTCCTTCACCGTAAGAGCAATGTAAATTAGCGCACATAATTTTTTCTTAAGAAAAAAATTCATCGGTGCACTGCCGGCCGGGATTTAAACCCACGACCTTCAGAATGAAAGTCGAGGTAGATACCTCCTTTTTTAAATAATAAATAAATAATAAATATTTTAGGACGTATTACACATCGCCATCCAGCCCCAAGCTAAGCGACTTAATGCTTGTGTTATGGGTGCCAGATAACGGATAAACTACTTATATACTTTTTTTTTTTTGTAAATATACACATATTATACATATAGGAAACACCCAGAACCAGAAACAAGAATTTATGGTCAGCATAAATACTTGTTCCCGGCGGGAATCGAACCCGCAACCTTCTGCGTCGCAGTCGGGTGTTCGCCCGACGCGCCACAGAGGTCGTCAAATTTATCTATCAGGTTTATTATCTATCAGAAATTATTATTTACTAGTATTGTAGGTGTATATCTCTTACATCTTATCCCTAAGAATCCTAATCCCCATCTCGTAGATTACGTTTGTCCATAAAGTTTTACAATTTACAATACAATAAACATCATACAAAACGCATAAAAACTTTATTAAGATCGTTACTTTAAATTGAACTATTCAAAAAGCACTGTACTTCAAATTCTACTTAAATAAAATGGATCCTTTTCAACCTTTATTCAAATAATGTCGATGCTCTGACGTTATGGTTAAAAATATGTGAAAGTATAGCAAATGTTATGAACTCTTTTGTCCAGAGTCCAGACATTTTGAGTGCTATGAAGTCTTGTGGTCGTGGTCTAATAGACTTATGAATATATTGTGCTAACTAACTACACCTCGCGGTTTCACCTGCGGATGTCCCGATCCCGTGGAATCACTATCACTTCACATCATCACTACATAGTATAAAACAAAGTCGCTTTCTCTGTCCCTATGTCCCTTTGTATGCATTTGACGACCCCTGTGGCGCGTCGGGCGAACACCCGACTGCGACGCAGAAGGTTGCGGGTTCGATTCCCGCCGGAAACAAGTATTTATGCTGACCATAAATTCTTGTTTCTGGTTTTGGGTGTTTCCTATATGTATAATATGTATATATTTACAAAAAAAAAGTATATAAGTAGTTTATCCGTTATCTGGCACCCATAATTTATTTATAGATCTTTAAAACTACGCAACGGATTTTGATGCGGTTTTTTTTATTAGATAGAGTGATTCAAGAGAAAGGTGTATATGTATAATACATGCATAATATAGCCGTGCGAAGCCGGAGCGGGTCGCTAGTTATATCATAAGGCAATTCACGCAAATAACATTTTTATAACAAATAGCTGCGCCCCGCGGTTTCACCCGCGTAAGTCCGATCTTTAAATTCTCACCGTTTAAACCTTCCCTAGACCTCCACGAATAATTCAAGACCAAGATAAGATAAATCCGTTCAGCCGTTCTCGAGTTTTAGCGAGACTAACGAACAGCAATTGATTTTATATAGATAGCTGCGCCCCGCGGTTTCACCCGCGTAAGTCCGATCATTCTCACCGTTTAAACCTTCCCTGGACTACAACAAACACAACAAAAAAAGAATTGGCCAAATCGGTCCAGCCGTTCTCGAGTTTTAGCCAGACTAACGAACAGCAATTGATTTTTATATTATAGACTAGTTGCGCCCCGCGGTTTCACCCGCGTAAGTCCGATCTTTAAATTCTCACCGTTTAAACCTTCCCTGGACTACAACAAACACAACAAAAAAAGAATTGGCCAAATCGGTCCAGCCGTTCTCGAGTTTTAGCCAGACTAACGAACAGCAATTGATTTTTATATTATAGATTACTTACATTGCAAAGAGTTCATAGCAAATGTTATGAACTCTTTTGTCCAGAGTCCAGACATTTTGAGTGTTATGAAGTCTTGTAGTCGTGGTCTAATAGACTTGTGAATATATTGTGCTAACTAACTACACCTCGCGGTTTCACCTGCGGATGTCCCGATCCCGTGGAATCACTATCACTTCACATCATCACTACATAGTATAAAACAAAGTCGCTTTCTCTGTCCCTATGTCCCTTTGTATGCATAGATCTTTAAAACTACGCAACGGATTTTGATGCGGTTTTTTTTATTAGATAGAGTGATTCAAGAGGAAGGTGTATATGTATAATACATGCATAATATAGCCGTGCGAAGCCGGAGCGGGTCGCTAGTTATATCATAAGGCAATTCACGCAAATAACATTTTTATAACAAATTACTTACATTGCAAATCAGCTTTATTTCCAACAGCTGACTTTGAGGGTATTTATTGTAATCGAAATGCAATCGAAATGATATTGCAATATGATTTGAACAATTATGATTTCATTTACGAGAATTGGCCTTCAGAACAAGAATACCATAAGTTAATCACAGGGATTCGATGTATCCTCATATCAACTTTCATACAAAATCGATGCAGTAGTTTCAGAGCAAAGATAATAAACCTATAGAATAGGGGTTATGATAATTTCCATACTAAAACTTACATAGGTATTAGGTACTTACTATAACGTGATACTAAACTAAATAATTTCAAAGCACTTTGTTGGGACAACAGTTTGTTCCTGTTTTACGGTCTACTTCTTGTAATTATGTAGAAGTCTTTGTTTCGTTTTTCTTAATACATTTTTTCCCCAAATAAATAAAATATTCTATTAAAAACTAAGCACCGGCCGGTGGGGCGGCCCAGGTATCGCTGGAAGGACACGGCGGAAGCTGACCTGCGTGAACTTCAAGTCAACAATTGGCAAGCAATAGCGCAGGACAGGGAGCGATGGAAGACTCTCGTTTCGGAGGCCAAGATCCACTTTGGGTCGCTGAGTCAGCGGAGTAAGTAAGTATTAAAAAGTCGGTATACGGGCGAAAGTTTTACGTGACAACAACTGTGCTCGAGTGGAAGGGACGCGTGCCTTTCACTTTTTATGTCTGTCTCTCTCGCTCTTAAGCGGGCTAACCATGCCCGCGTGCCTCTCACTCGCTCTCATTGTGAGCGCATAACGTGAGCGGAGCGTAACGCAGTTTCTTGAAGTGTCACCCGGCAAACCAATTTATAAGACGTTGTCACGTCAAAAACTAAGGTACTTACTAATTTACTGTAAATTAACTTTGCTATAAAAGGATAAACAAATTATTCTTGTAATAGTTTTCGTAACGACTACATAATATCTAGTAAATCTACGGCTGTACCTAGTTATTTAGACTATATTTTTTCGAAAATAAAAATATAGGAATCGTCTGAAAGAAAGTGATTTGAGACTTCTTTCAATAGACAGCGCATTGAACTTAGGTCTCAAGTTCTCTTAGTCGCGTGGTACCATGGGAAAACAAATTTGCGCCAAAATTTGTTACTGCTTTTCGGTCTACATGGATGAAAGGTATACGAAATGGGATTTCTTGAGACGTCTGGTCTAGGCGATTTTTTTGTTTTATAACTGCTGATTTTCTAGGCGATTTTATAACTGCTGATTTTTGAGTAAACATAACAACAAAAATTTTCCGATAAAAAAAACATTTTTTTTAAGGTTGTAGTCTAGAACAATCCCCTTTCGTATAAAAAAACCTTCATTCGAATCCATTGTATAAATAGTCTTTGGTAAAAATAGATAGAAAGATATAGCAAGGTGCCTCCTTATTTTTAGCTTCTCTCCAAGTGACAAACAAAAGAAATTGGTTTTTGGGCTTGGATTAGATCCAATTTCTCTATCTTATCTTATAGAATCGAATGTAAACTTATTTACTTGAGTTTAATCGAATTCCTCTTTGCTTTGTAAGGAAATGAAGAACGTTTATAATGTTCTGTAATGAATGTTTGAGAACTGTAGGGGAGAAATCACATTGGTGTTACCAGGCACAAATAAATAAATTCCAATTTATATTTTTTAAATACGATAGTTCGTTTGAAAATGAAAATATCAATGATTTGATTAGATACTGCTACGCCCCGTGGTTTCATCCGCTTAAATCTCGATATTTTTTAATTTTTTCTCATCATTTAAACTTTCCGGAACCCACACAAAAATGGTCCAGCCTTTCTCAAGTTATGGCTTTTTATCCTGATATTCCTATCAATTTTGGACTTACATAAGTATAACAGCGGGATGTGGCTACTAAGTAATAATAACAGTGAATCCCATGTTGTTCCCAAGGCATTCTTGTTTGGCTTCGTACCCGATGATTGAAATGTCATTTCCCGATACACACGGAAAGATGCCCTACATAATAACTTTAGTTACAAAAGACAAGACTATCGAAATAGAAACAAAAGACTATCGTGCGTTATAGACACTGATACCACACAGCTGATGCCCTATAATAATATACAAAGTAGGTACGCTTCGTTTGGTATACCATAATTTTTAGACTCTAATAAATCACTCTACATAGTATGAAACAAAGTCGCTTCCCGCTGTCGGTCCCTATGTATGCTTAGATCTTTAAAACTACGCAACGGATTTTAATGCGATTTAAAAAAAAATAGATAGTGTGATTCAAGAGGAAGGTTCTGGGTTCTGGTACATATAACAAAACTACCACGCGTTGATACGAAGTCGTGGGCAACAGCTTAATAATTTGACGACCCAGTTGGTACAATGGTCACAATGCCGGCCTGCCAAACACAGAGTTGTGGGTTCGATTCCCGCCT
Organism: Idaea aversata; assembly: GCA_907269075.1. Lineage (NCBI taxonomy): Eukaryota > Metazoa > Arthropoda > Insecta > Lepidoptera > Geometridae > Idaea > Idaea aversata. The sequence goes on along the minus strand of OU026098.1, from coordinate 4,591,840 downwards.
CTGGCAAGTATTTATGCTTAGATATTTGTCTGTGGTCTAGTTGTTTCTATGTGTATATATTTACAAAATAAAGTATATAAGTAGTTTATATTTCCATTGTCTACCATAACACAAGTCAACACAAGCAATATGTATTTATTTATTAATTGTTTGAGGTAGGTACATTTGTAGAATTTTAAATTCTAGGCAAGAAAAAGAGTTAAGTGCGCCAAATTTTATGTATGTTTTTTAAATATTTTTTTAATGGGGTCAAAAGTAGCTCGAAATGGTTCATGTTTTTCTTTTGAACTTGGCTGGAGACGCTGTCCCGTGTCTGCCGATACGTTCAGTATACTAGGCCAATCTTAATATATATAAATCTCGTGTCACAATGTTTGTCCTCAATTGACTCCTAAACCACTTAACCGATTATAATAAAATTCGCACACCATGTGCAGTTCGATCCAACTTGAGAGATAGGATAGCTTACATCCCGATATTCCCACGGGATCGGGAGTTACGCGGGTGAAACCGCGGAGGGCAGCTAGTATAAGTATAAAGAAGTATTTATCATGAAATTGAAAAGTAAGTAACTAAATTACAAGCTTAAAAATATTAAAAAAATGTTAAATTTAATTGTAATCATAGTCAGCATAATCATGTACATTAGAAACTACAACTTGCTCCTTGAAAATGTTCTTCATTAAATGTCTCTGGCAATATTGTAATGGTACCTCCGTATAACCTGAAACAGTGAATCGAATCAAAAACACACGGGCAGACAGGCAGACAAGGGAGAGAACTTCTTCATACAAAAGTAGACCGTCACTACTTGTATTTAAGCTCAAAGTCAAGTGGAGAGAGTGCGGCGACCGGGTACCGCTCGGGGTTTGACGGTATGGCGTCAAATTAAAATGGCGCTGTGACCGGTCACCGCACTCTCTCCACTTGACTTTGAGCTCAAATACTAGTGGTTACGGTCTACTTTTGTATGAAGAAGTTTGACGATATCCTTTGATAAATGTTCGCGGTCTCATGCATATATGCACACACTGTAGCTGCGTCTTGTAACGGTGTCGCGAGTTAAAAGATTTTATCTCATATAAAAAATGCGTACTGCGTTAAAAGAAGTATTTACTTCAAAAATCAAAGATATTAATTACCGTCAAAATCTCCATCTCCCCTACAGTTAAGCATATCCAAATAGCATCCATTAGTAAAAGCCCTGTACACATAAGACCTAAAGTTTGAAGCCCCACAAACTGGTCGGTAGTGTGTAGGACAGAACACGGGACAAGATTCACCGTACATAGATCTTCTTGATATGGCTAATTGGTTCTTGATGCAGTATTTTAGAGGGGTCTTCGCGAGATCTGGAAAAGAAAAAAATCTAAAGCTACGTACGCACTATGTGGTTCCGTATGTTGGTAATTTCACAGAGAACTATAAGTACCTACCATGTTATGTGTTTCAATAAAGGTTTTAAAAAACGAAAGGGGTTTTTCGAAACGTCTAGGTAAACAAGTTTTGTTCTAAAGCTTTTGGAATAAAATAACTTTTTTTTAAATATTGAGGTCATTTAAGAGGAAAATAACCGGTTTTTTTAAATAAAGATTAAAGTAAAGTTTAGAGAAGTAAAGTTGTGAGTTAGTAAAGTTTTATTAAAGTTTAAAATAGTAGTCCAAACTTAATAAATAAATAAATCCTCAACTTAAAAGACCGCTAACTCTAAAAGTCTCCGGGGTGTATTGACCTAAGAGCGTTTTCACATTATCCGATCCGATATCGGTGTCGGACGCCGATCCGATATCGGGGTAAGTAAAATGTATGAAATATGTACCTGTCTTTCATATTGTCCGGCCCGATATCGGATATCGGAGCCGACACCGATATGCTGGCGGCACCATCGGACGCCCGTGAGCCGTCGGCCGATAATGTTTGTATGTGTGCTATACGTGTATCTAAATTGTCTCTGTGTGCGTAGAACCCGATGCGCGGCGGCCATTTGAAAATGTGTGTCTTGTTTCTTGATACTGTTTATGAGATGAATTAGCAAATAATTGAATGTGGATTCACTCATACGAAAGTAATTTAAAAACTTTCTACGTGCGTTTTGTAGCTTGCTAAAACGAGTACAAAATGCTCCCTCTGAATATCTAGCTTCCATAATGGGATGTATCCAATACTGTCTGTGGACAGATCTTTTTTTGCGTCTCAAATATAATAGATACAGCAAATAAAGTTTTCTATTATAGTCTGCCATGATGACCTGCTTGCACTAAGCTATCGAGCAAATGGCCGTATCGGAACGATTTTGTCGGAAATATGTGAAAATAGCACATGGTGTCGGCTATCGGATGTCGGCTATCGTCGTCAGACACCGATATCGGATCGGATAATGTGAAAACGCTCTAAGTGTCAATAAGTCCAAAAAACAACTGAGTTTAGGGAAAAAACCTCAAAATTTTTAGTATTATAAAAAGCAAAACTTGTTTACTTAGATTTCTAGAAAAACTCCCTTCAGGGTTACAATATTTACGCAGCGCTCCGCGGTTTCACCCGTGTAACTCCCGATCCCGTGGGAATATCGGGATAAAAAGCTTATTTTACTCCCAATGAATCAATGTATCCTCATACCAAGTTTCATCTAAATCGGTATAGTAGTTTCGGAGTTTATTTGTTACAAAAAAAACAAAAAATCTTTCCTCCTTTATACCTAATATTAGATTAAGATTAACTTTATTATACGTTTTTACCATTATTAACTTTAAAACTTTGGTCTTAAAACTTCTATAAAAAATACGAAAATTTTGCTTAATATTTTCAGGTTTGTTAGCGCAAGTATATTATCAGATTTACGACTAAGTACAATCAACGGTCAAAAGTCTCTGCCCATATCGTAACGTTTCCAATCCTGTGCAGCACTATTTGAACATTGTAACCTGTGGATCGAATTCACGTCGGTTGATGTAGCTGATGGCGGCTTATACCACTCGACCAACTAAAGACATAGCGAACATGTTGACAATAATAATCACACTGAGTACTTTTGATGCAAGTATTTATGTTTGTGTGTAACTTCTATTAGAAGAAGGTCGTAACTCCAATACGTCTTATTGATAGTATTATTGTAGCAAACTGCCGCCCAATTGCCGTATTCTTATGCAGCGCGTCTTGACTGCGTTTGCGTCATAACCATAGATTTCGTATTGCTAAGACGCACTCGTCACGCAGTTACTCATGTGGTTTAGGTTTGCGTAACGTGTGCGTGACGAGTGCGTGACGAGTGCGTAACGTGTGCGTGACGAGTGCGTCTTAGCAATACGAAATCTATGGTTATGATGCAAACGCAGTCAAGACGCGCTGCATAAGAATACGGCAATTGGGCGGCTGATCATTTACTTATGACCCATACTGTATCTACATTAAAGTCTTATGGTACCAGGTCGACGATATACCCTAAAATGCTGGAATTATTCTGTATTATGCTGGAATTATTCTGTTTAGGTAGGTTATTAAAATAATGTGAAGTAGAGTAGTTTTGGAAGCAGTCTACGAGAGGCGTAAAAAGGGTGTTCATCAAAAGTTACTTTGTGAAGTTACAACATTATTTTTAGGGTTCTGTATCCAAATGATAAAAATGGTACCCTATTAGGTACAAATGCCTTAAGAGGAAAGGGTACCGGGGGCTTTCTCCATACAAACTATTACAAACGTAGTCGACTGTTTCCTCCCTGGATAATGACACTAGAGCAAATATTTTTGGTGCATAAAACTTATAACAGCCATGACCATGCCCCTATTTTTTGTTTTTTTATTTATTTTAATTTCTATGATAATTAGAAAATAAAAAAACCAAAACATAGGGGCATAGTCATGGCAGTGATAGGTTTTATGGCACAAAAATATTTGCTCTAGTGTCATTATCCAGGGAGGAAACAGTCGACTACGTTTGTATGGAGAGCGCGCAGGTAGAGTGGCGAGACAGTGAAATTGGTACTCGTTGATTGGTCGTCGATTGGTTGGATGAATTAATGAAGGATTGGCACTGGCTCGTCACTCTACTTATACATGTTTTCAGGCTTCTGCGAGACAAGCTTGCTTAGTGCAGGAGCCGCTGTAACTTATACCTCAAAAATCTTTATTATTATTTTCTTTTTTCTTATATGTAACAATATTACCATCTGTAACTAAATCATTGTATAATATGTGTATCCTTAGTAAGTATAAGTTTCGTTACTGTATTACCGTTATGGCAAATAAAATTTATTATTTATTTATTATGTGATCAATGTATAAGACTTCACTGTCCGTCCGCCCGTCTGCCTATCACCAACCTGTATCTCAAGAATCGTGATAGCTTGAGAGTTTAAATTTTTACAGATTTCTATTGACGCTATAACAACAAATACCGAAAAACAGAAAAAAAAACGGAAAAATATAAGTGGGGATACAACATGGTACGGAACCCTTCTTGCGCGAGTCCGACTCGCACTTGGCCAGTTTTATGTTACATCAGCCAACTTCTTGTTATGGACGTTTTTGTTAACAAGATGTTCAAACATGTCAAAGAAAAGTATTTGCAAAACACAAATATGTAACTGTATCAGTAAACTGATATTTTACGCGATTTACTGTAGGGGCATATTTCTCAATACAAATTATTATTGAAATTCGTTTAATTGGACTTTTCTTTTATAATAAGTACTCTAGAAAATTCAAGTTATTCTATAGGGTGTTTCAATAAGAGTGCACTTTTTAAAATTGGAATATTTTTTTTTTCATGCAAGTGGCAACTTTGAAATTTGACAGCTGTCACCTTTATTTCGATTATTATTACTAGGAAAGTTACGCTGAAACCGCTCGCAAACTTCGCCAAATTTTCTACCGAGAAAGTGCACCTAATGCGTCAACCATTCGAAGAGTGGTCAAACAATTTGAAGAAACTGGGTCGATTATTCTACTATATAAAAATAAGTCGGGTTTTCCTTCCTGACGCTATAACTCCAGAACGCACGAACCGATTTCCACGGTTTTGCATTCGTTGGAAAGGTCTCGGGCTCCGAGGTTTATAGCAAAGAAAATTCAGGAATAATTTCAACAGAAAAGCGGGAAAATTGGCGAAACGGAGTTCGCTGGGTTTGCTAGTGGATAATAAGAATCCTTTGCGTCAACGGACCGGTCGTTCTCTTGAAAACATTGCTGAAAACATTACTTTGCTATAACCCGAAAACATCAATTTGGCATCGTTCTCAACAACTTCAAATTTCACGAAGCACTACGCAGCGAATTTTAACTAAAGACCTTAAACTTCACCACTGGGGGTCATTTGCCGGATATTTTATTCCAATAAAAATGTCACAACCCTGTCATAGAATTCTTGTTTTTATTTTTAAAATGAAAAAGTGCACTAATACTGAGACATCCTATATAATATGCCCAAACAGCAATAAAAATATATACTGGGTGATTTTTTTACATCGAGTCTCATGGCTATATCCTAAACATTATGAGATAGCGAAAAATGCTGAAAAGAGTTTGACCCAATTTTAATAAAAACTAAAACTGCATCATTTGATTTTTGCAAAAGTCATCAAAATTCTAGCCGGAAATTGAACCTGTTCATTTTCCAAAAAAAATAGTTATCCGATATTGTAACAATCGATAGTGTTGCTAATAGAGATCAATTCCTGGAAATAAACAAGTCAGGAAAATTAAAAGAAACAGCTAAATTTAGTAATCTTCTGTAATTTTCATACAAAAAACAGCGCACTCCGGGAGTGCAGGCAGAATTGAAAACAATAAACTTGTTATTTCTCATAGAATATTTCTTGAAACGATCTGCTACTGCCATCTATTAGCACTCACTTAAACAAATATAGTTTATTTTTTATTCGCTAGATGGCAGTAAAAATTTTAAATCAGCGCCATCTACATTCGAATAGCGGTTTTTCTAGAAACTAAGTTTCTCAATTTGTGTAATAGATGGCAGTATAAGTTAAACAAAAAGACTAACACAAATAAAATCTCATCTGTCGCGTCAAAATCTGTCGCGAGAACGGCTGAAAATGCTCACCCACAAAAGTGCCCAACGCGCCACAAGAAGTTTTCACTTCAAAAAATGCAGTGAGGAGGTATTGTCAATGACGTAACAAACTGCTGCACTAGAAATATAAACTGTTTTTACAAATTTTATTTTAAAAAATCACCCTGTAGTAAACCTAAGGGTACCCAACCACCTATATATTAAAAATATATATTGGTACGGGACGAATTGACAACCTCCTCCTTTTTTTGAAAGTCTAGTTTTTAACCGACTTCACAAAAAGGAGACTCGAGAATCGCCCGCTCGTGACGACGCGAACGCGTCCCGGCAAACACGAAGTTACAGACTACATAATACTACGCAGGTGAAACCGCGGGGCGCAACTAGTCTGAAATATTTATATGTAGAACGTGATAGCTATAAGATTCTATCTATTGAGGAATAGATCCCAACGTCAGTGAGCTTATCTAAGATTTTCCTTAGCCACTTTGTTATGTAATATCGTATAAAAACTTTTCCAATACCGAGTTCCACAAATATACTTTGTGGTTGTCTACAGAACTTGGTAAGTAGCAAATTACTTTTTGAAACCGGGAAATTATGTTATGAAAGTCATGACGATTGGTAGGTACGCGAATTTTATTTAAACAGTAAGTAGGTGGGATTATTAAATAGCAGTAGATAACATTATTTAGTTTAGTATTTTCTGAGGTTTTCGTTCTCACCAGTTTCGGACCCAGCGTGTTCAGATGGCGCGTGGTCGACGACGCGCCCACACGCGTTGAAATGTATTCTATATACATATAATTTGAGTCTTATGACATATCAATAGATCTCTAATTGCATTGCGGCAAGCGGGCGCGGGGCGGGCGCGGGGCGGGCGCGGGGTGTGAGCGGGTGGACTTGCATAAATGCAATTTGAGATCTATTAATGTGTCCTATGACTCAAATTATATATAGAACAAATGTCAAAGCGTGTTCAACTCGTGTGATGCGCGTGGCGAGAACGTGGTCGACGCGTGTCATCTGAACACGCCCTAAGTGATGATTATTGATTAGCATGGGTCTCAAAATGCACCGCGCAATTTTACATTGCATGTTGTGTCTAGGCCTTTAGGATTTATTTCCAGAGCCAAGTGAATCTAGGCGCCCGGTGCATTAACGTAATCATTTGCCTTGTTATCGTAAAAGTGCAGTTTTTGGTTGTTAAGCTAAAGAATTGTAGGACTGTTGTGACGTTCTATCAACGTTGGCTTTTGTAAACTTATCCTTTTGAATTCAAGTTTTTAGAATCTTTTTGTCATAAACGCCAAAGTCATATACCGGGTTTTAAAATTAAATTAAAACTATAATGAAATATAAGGGGTAACGGGGTTACTCCCACTCCGATTCGTTTCTGGAGCAGAGGTTAGCCATCGTCATTCAGCTTAGCAATGCTTCTAGCATTATGGGAACCTTAGCGCCGGGAACTATAGGAGGCAGGTTATTTGACTAGCCGGTGACATCATTTATTGTAATTTAATGTATTTATTTGTATAGGCCTCGTTCATAAGCTCAGAGTCGCTCAGCGGGCTATGGAGTGAGCTATGCTCTGAGTTTCTCTACGTGATAGAATCCGAAATACGGAAATCCGTAGAAGAACCAAAGTCACCGACATAGCTCTCAGTATTGGTAAGCTGAAGTGGCAATGGGCAGGTCATATAGCTCGCAGAACTGACAACCGCTGGGGAGTAAAGGTTCTCGAGTGGCGGCCGCGATGCAACGCGAAACGGAGTGTTGGGAGACCAGCAGCTGCCCGGTGGACCGACGACATTGTGGCGGTCGCGGGTAGTCGGTGGATGGAGGCGGCTCAGCACCGCTGTTTGTGGCGTCGTATGGGGGAGGCCTATGTCCAGCAGTGAACGTGTATGGGGTGGTATGATGATGATGATGATTACAAATGAAATATTCAATCCATCCTATGCTCGAAGATCCATGCAGATTGAGGTTTTAGTCCGGACCCCTTTGTGTGTGAATGATTGTGCTAAGTTAATATGTATTTTATTTACCAACATGATGGCATTCCTCATAAGCTGCGAATGTACACTTGCTTGGGAACACCCTGTAGGTGTTATCGCTGAGACTGAGCGCACATTGCATTTCCATATCTACCTCTGGACACGTTACATTGCATTCCCTTGCTGATACCGTTGTTACATCTGTTTTAATCAAAATACTGTGCTATACATTGTCTGAATCTACAGAGATAATGGTAACTAGCACCGTGGGAATATCGAGATAAAAGTAGCTTATAGCATTCTCAATGAATCAATGTATCCTCATACCAAGTTCCATCAAAGTCGGTCCAGTAGTTTCGGAGCCTATTTCATTCAAACAAACAAACAATTAAATCTTTTTTCTTTATAATATTAGTTATGGTGAGGGCTACTTCTAATCAACATTTGTTCTACGACTTTTGGAAATATAAACATTTTTTGGAAAGTTTCGAGATAAATATTCTTTTCATTCAGACTTAGGACAGTTGATAAAATTTAAAAAAATAAGTATAATCTCACGGTTAATACCATGTTAGTAACAGCTGATTTTCGGGTAAACTTAACCTCAAAATTTTGAAAAAAAAAAAAAAAAAAAAACACGAATTTCCAAACGTCAAATAGCCCTCAACCGCTTTCCAATTACCAATAACCCTATATACTAGTAGTCGTACTTGTATACGTTGTTTTCCGCAATTATACCTCTTAAATTGGGTCTTTTTTGCTTGAGGATGGAGTAGGCTTGCCTAACACCTCTATACTATCCTCTAAACTCGTCCCTTCGCCGAAAGAGCAATGTCAATTAGTGCATATAAATGTTCTGAAGGAAAAATCCATTGGTACACGACTTCAGAATGCTACTACTAAGCCAACAGCGCTCCGACCGTATGATCATCATTTCAATATCGTCTTGTTTCACGCTACAGAGCAGTTTCCAAACATTATTGAACGTATATGAAATACTCTGACTTTCATACGTTCGATTCAACGAAACAGAAATAATACTCACAGATTAACCTCACGAACATAATAAGCGAAAAGTAATTCATTTCCATCGACATTGACAGAAGTAAATTCAATCGTGGACTACGCGATAAAGTTATTGGACGGACTTCAATTAAGATAAGCGGATATTTCATTGAGTTTTGGTCATATAAATCAAGAGTTATACAATAGTTCTGGGTAGGGATTTAACTATGGTTGATAAGATGATTCAGTTTGACCGCAACCAGGGGGAAAAATTAGTTGTTTCGAAAACTAGAAAAAATTGAAAAAAAAAATTGAAAATTAGATGTTAGTGCTTTCAGTAAACGTTTAAGAAACGCGTCTATCTCAAATAATACACCATTCATAAGAGTATATTATTTATAATAGGTACCTATATTTACTCATGTGCCTATACAATGTGTTCCAACGAAGGTAATGTAATTCGAAAGGGGGTTGTTTTGGTATTTTTCCATAAAAACATACTTTTTCCTAAGATTATTTTGAAATGTCTTCATATTTAGTAATAGTATTAATTTCCCTTGAGAAATTTTATTGCCACTGCCGAGTACAGATAAGAATTTTCTAGAATGAGTAATGTAATCCGTGAGAATTGGTTTTTAAATCTGTTTCGGGATTTGAATAGATTTGTTTTCAATCTTTGTTTTTAAGGTTCAGGAGTTTGAAATATTACACATCCTGACTTAGCTTTTAAGACGCTTCTATATAATAATACTAGCGACCAGCTCCGGCTTCGGCACGGCTATATTATGCATGTATTATAAATATAAACCATCCTCTTGAATCACTCTATCTATTTAAAAAATCGCATCAAAATCCGTTGCGTAGTTTTAAAGATCTAAGCATACATAGCCACAGACAGCGAAAAGTGACTATGTTTTAGACTATTGTAATGATGATGTGATCTCGTAAATTGTATGATAGCAAATAAATAAAGTACTTTGAGTTTGATTTGAGAGACAATTACCGGAACACTTATAAACTCACTCTATTAAAACCAATTTTTCAGGAAGAGGATCTTTGGTCACCATTGGGTCTTCATTAGGCGTTTAAAAATCAGTTTTCATAGTCGACATTAACACTTGAAATTTTTCAAGTGTATAATCCAATCCACACATCCAATCCACACACATCCAATCCACACACATATTATCCAATCGATCCACACTGAATCCTCACGGATTGAATGTGTGAATCGAAAAACAATTAATGTTATTATTTATCCAGTAGATGTATTTTACAAGTTTTTATTTAGCTTTACCTGTCCCATTTTTTGTCATCGAATCTTGTTAAGTATATGTTGGTTTGGTATCAAGCGTCTAGCAAGCCCTAGCGAAGACATTAAAATGGTATTTATTTTGAAGTTTGGATAACTATTTTCACCTCGGTTTCCCCGCGTAAGTCCCGTTCCCGCAAGAATTTCGTAATAAAAACTCCTATTTCTTCTTCGGATTTATAATATTAGTTGTATCAGGATATTTTATATGTAACTATTTGTATTCTTAAATAAATATTAATTCAATTTAATAATAACTAAATCTATTAAAATTTACTTAAATAAAATGATTTGTCTTGACTGACTGACGGATCAACGCACAGCCTAAGCCGCTGATCGTAGAGACCTAAAACTTGGAGGGTGTGTTCTTTGTACGACGTAGGCATCCGTTATGAAAGTATTATCGATATACCCCTTAGGGGGTGAAAAGGGGGGGCAAAGTTTGTATGGGACAACGTGATTGGAAAAATCAATCCTAGGTCAAATTTTGCATAAACACTCTTTCGTCTTCTACACGGACAAAGTCGCGGGCAAAAGCTAGTCTTTTCATAAAATCATTGTATTTATAACACCCCGTCGTTTTTGCGTCGGGGGTTAAAAATCAAAACTAATAGATATTTATATTTGAAAAAAGACAAGAAATAACATAGAAGCAATGGGAAAAGAAACATGAAATTTTACACAAGTATCCCTAATGGGTCGTAAAAGACCTTTGCAAGGGACGAAAATAGTAACTAGACAGGTGAAACCTGCTACCTAGTTTACATTTAGTTAAATATTTATGAGAATAGTTGTTTAGTCCCAAATATTTGCTGATCATTAATTTGACAGAGAAAAGGAAGTTTCGTCCTTAACAAACAATAAACTCTCGCACAAAATAAATCCTTTGAAAATTATTATGAAGGTGACCATTGTTGAAAAAATCTGTTATTTTCGATTTAAGGGCCTATTAATATTTAATAACGGTGTTATTTGTTTTAACTTTTAGGGTTATAAAGTAATAATAAATTGGTAATGGTTTGCATGCAGGAGATACTGTTTGAAAAGTATTTTTAAAAATGACGTCTATGAAAATTCTGGTCTCGACATGACATGGCAGTAAAAGATAGAAAAGGTACAAGCAAGCAAACATACAGGTGAAACTAATAAAAGCGTGTTAAAAAAAGGAACACTATAAGATAAAGAATCACAGGATAGGTTATAAGATCACTTTCTTGTCCGTCTGTTTTCTAATAATCGAAATTATCCCACTGCGGTCTTCTTTACACTTGCCAGATTGTTTCAGGTCTTCGTCGGTTAAAAACTGAAATCAAGCCATCTTATTTTAACCGAGCAATTTTTGTCAAACCAGTTTATCAAATAAATCCCAATTTCCTATTAATATTGTTTGTTTTTTCTGTAAACCTTTTTATTATTGCGTCCCGGGTTTTATGATTTACACCTGCCAGGACCATAAAAGAAATTCATAATTCTGTTTCCGGAACAAAGTTTTGCTCGATGTTGATCTGTCGGGAAGCTTGAAGCGAAATGAATAATATATTATTTCGTTTAGATCCACCGCAGTCAGATTTCCTATCGCCAGTCAGTTTGGTTGGTTGATAAAATGATTGTATTTAAGGTGAAGTAGGACCGATACGTGGTTGCGATACTCAAAAACTGCTTAATAACTTATCAAATGGGGATGGAGCGACTCTGTTCTCTGTGTGGTTAGGAGGACCAGACTATGGAACATAATATCATCTGTCGCTATCCGATTCATTCAAATCCTGGTCCTCCAGGGGACATCTTCGAGCGAGGTCATTGGCTGGCTGAAAAATCTGGACTCGGCTTTGTAATTCTGTGCTCGTCCAATTTCTTTTTAGGTATTATAGTGCCTGTTTTAAAATGTCATACGATAAAATGAATAATAACATATCTAACAGCAGCCAAAAGTTAAATTCTCATTTATTGACAGTTATTGTGGTTATTCTATAGAAAAGATGTCAGAAAACTGTGATTTTAGCCCCTGGAAGCCGATAGATTGATTAGAATAGAATAGAATAGAATAGAAAAGCATTTATTTGGACAAGCACACGACAAAAATACATAGTTTAACCCATTTAAAAGATGTTTACAAGCAACCCTAAGAACATTAAAAATACAGAAAATGAAAAAGATTAAAGAACAAAAAAGAACATAAAAAAGAGAAAGACAGAAAAATCAGAGAATAATAACAACAGAATAAATACATATTTTAAAAAATAAAAATCTAAGGAGCCGTGTGCCTCCAAAAAGGCTCTGCCTCAGCAAAAATAGCTGTAACAACAATAGGTTGCTACAGCAGCTGGTCTTCCGGCAGGACCCATTGCGGATGACGCTTCGCACCGCGAGTAGAGCTGGCGAGTCTCATTTAGCATTAGTTGGTTAGGTTGGTTCGTTGAATCTATCCAATTAATCAATAACCAACCGGTTAAGTACATTATGACCATAAGAAGTATTAACCGCAGATTTTTAGACTTTTTGAAATCTAAAAGTATTTCATCTTTGTAATAACACAGAATAAGTTAACAGCTGCCAAAGGGTTTAACTGACAATTTTGGCAGTGAGATTATGGTAAAGGAAAACTTATATTTTTAACCCCTGGTAGCCGACAGATTGGTTAGGTTAGTTGACTAGTTTGTTAGGTTAATTATGACCAGAAGTATAAACCGAAGGATTTGTACACTTTTTGAAATCTTAAAAGTATTTCATTTGTGTAATAACTTAAAGTTACTTTACATACTGAATATTCTTATCACCTTTTCAAATTGAATTTCCTATATTTCACTTACAAAAATAGGGTACAGGATATCGAATTGTGATTGAAGGTTATCTTGACAACATTTTATTTTACATATCATTCGTATTCTACTTTGCATGATATTAGGTACTAGCAAGGCTTACGCGGTTTCACCCGCGTAACTCCCGATCCCGTGGGAATATCAGGATAAAATGTTACACCCATTGAATTAATGTATCATCGTACAAATTTCATCAAAATCGGTCCAGTAGTTTCGAAGCCTATTCTTTACAAACAAAAAGAACAATACAACAAATATTAATATAAAGTATGTCAAAATAAAATAACACTTTTTGCAAAAATCGAATGATGCACTCCTTTCAGCATTTTTTGCTATTTCTTATACTCGTAGTTTAGGATATAGCCCTGAAGGCCCATGTAAAAAATCACTCTGTATATCAAAACATCCTGTATCCTTTATCTGTTGTGTTGTTGACGTAATAACGTCTTATAAATAGATGAACGTAAAGTGTGACGTCATCGCTCACGTTCCCGTCGTGCGTCATGTTATTGACCATAGCAACGCATCATCGTTGCTATGGTTACCATCAATGACAGAATCTAAGAGCACCCAACCAAGTCCACACGGTCATTACCTCCTTTTTTTCCAAGCCAATGGAGGCACTTTTAATTTTATCAACTTTTGTCATTCAAATAGCCAATATAAACTAAAAAAAATAAATAAAAAATAAAAAAATATATTTCAGGACATATTACACATCGCCATCCAGCCCCAAGCTAAGCAACTTAATGCTTGTGTTATGGGTGCCAGATAACGGATAAACTACTTATATACTTTTTTTTTTTGTAAATATATACATATTATACATATAGGAAACACCCAGAACCAGAAACAAGAATTTATGGTCAGCATAAATACTTGTTCCCGGCGGGAATCGAACCCGCAACCTTCTGCGTCGCAGTCGGGTGTTCGCCCGACGCGCCACAGAGGTCGTCCAAACTAACTTTAACTTAATAGGTACCATTACATAGAAATGTCCTTTCGTTAAACACTCACCTATCTTAAAACGTTAAGGGTTAAACATTTCACAAAGGACAGTAATATTTGCTCCCAAAAGGTTTATGTTTGTTGACTGAGAGAGATAGAGGAGCGAGTAAAGACTCAGTTCTCGAGTATTTGAATAATAAATAGAAATTGTTTGTAGATCTCTATACAGGGTTATTGCTAACTAGCAGCACAGTTTCAATCGCGTAAGTCCCGATCCCGTGAGTATACCGGGATAATAAGTAGCCTATGTAACTCGGTATCTAGATAGCTGGAGACCTGGAATAACTTCCAGGTCTCCAGCTATCTAGATACCGAGTTTCATCGCAATCGGTTCAGTAGTTTTTGCGTGAAGGAGTAACAAACATTACACACACACACAAACTTTTACATTTATAATACTAGCGACCCGCCCCGGCTTCGCACGGCTATATTATGCATGTATTATACATATAAACCATCCTCTTGAATCACTTTATCTTTTAAAGATTTAGCCTAGATAGAGCCTATTCAATTCAAGCAAACAATAATCAAGTCTTTACTCTTTATAATACATATTTGTATAGATTAATAAGAAAGCGATTAGGAACTTCTGTGCACCTAATCAACTTTTTTTATTACATATTAATAAATATTTTGTTAACTTTTTATTATTTCAAGTCTTTTCTTTTATTCCCAACTGTGATAAAAAACGTCGTACGATACTCGTGTGGTTTGATCATTGCATAGAGGCGGCTTATGACGCGCGAGCGGAACGCGAGGGCGTTTATAAAGCCGAGATGGAATGATTTACCACACCTGTATCGCAATGTTCTACTACTTTCCGAAATTCGAACATTTTAGGAAAATTATCAGGGTTCCGTACCTCGAAAAGAAAAAACGGAACTCTTATATTTTAATAAAAGTCACTCATACTAAAAACAGTCGATAAAACTTAAAAAATAAGTATAATCTTAAGTTCAATGACCTCTTCTTATAAGATACAGATGATTTTCGGGAAAACAACGACTATTTGAAATTTCGAACATTAGAATTATTAAACCTCAAATTTATCTAATCATAAATTTTTTTTAGAATATTTTGATATTCCGAAAAATTCGATCTTTTTTTAAAGTAGGTGTTTTGATTATATATTATGTTCAAATGCTAGATGTTGTAATTTCAAATGTAGAACAAAAGTTGATTGTTAAGGTGATAGAAAAAGCCATCGACCGCTTTATTATACTTAAAGTTACCAATAGCCCTGTATAGCTCTACTAACGCCCACTGGGCTTCATGCCCATAGGTCATACAAGGAATCGGTCCATGTTAGACCCGATATTTTGGGCTGCAAATCTCGATTTTCTTTAGCTGTTAGTTATCTACAAAGAGATTGTCTTTCTTTGGCTTAAAAGAAAAAATACTGCTTGTAAACGAAATAATATACATTTTTAAAAGACAAAGACTCGTCATCGTCGCTAGAGTAGAATTATCTATTAAAAATTACTCGAGGAAGAATTTTTATTACATTGGTTGTACTATACCTTTAATAGGTAAATTAACAATAGCAAAAAGTGAATAATAAGAAAAATATTACTTTCATAAAAATTTAATTAAATATTTTACAAAGGAATCTTTAAAGGGAATTCCGCTGGGCACGTTTTACGGATGAAACTGGATTGACTCGCGCGTGACGTTTTCAGTTTCGACCAATTTTCCATTTATTATTTAATTAACCATGCATAAAATATAACAATAAATATTGCAGAACAATCCACATAGCTCCATCTAACCTCAACCTAACTAACTAGGCTTGTGTTATGGTAGCTAGACAACGGATAAAATAGGTAGATACTTATGTACTTTTCTTTTGTAAATTAATACAATGTGTTTCAGTGAAGGGGTTTTAATACGAAAGGGGGTTGTTCTAGACATCTAGGCGAACAACTTTTGTTCTACGACTTTTAGAAATTCGAACATTTCGTTCGAAGTTTTTGTATGAAACAGCTGATTTTCAAGTAAAAATTCCTTCATAATTATCGAAAAAGAAGTTCGAATTTCTAAAAGTCGTAGTACAAAAGTTGTTTGTCTAGCTAGACATCTAGAACAACCCCCTTTCGTGTTAAAACTCCTTCGCTGAAACACATTATAGATGGACAACGAATAGAATACTGCTGCCTGCCTAGCATGAAGACCAAAACACGATACGATAAAGCGATATAACTTCATCAACTCTCAAAATATGATAGATAAAGCCGCCATGTTGAATTTTTATTATAAATTGCGATAAAAATTATTATAAAAATTCAACATGGCGGCTTTATCTATCATATTTTGAGAGTTGATGTAGTTATATCGCTTTATCGTATCGTGTTTTGGTCTTCATGCTAGGCAGGCTCATTTGTTTTTCTTTCTTTTGTAAATACGAGTATATCCTACTATCCTATCCTACTAATATTATAAATGTGAAAGTTTGTGTGTGCGTGTGTGTGTGTGTATGTATGTTTGTTACTCCTTCACGCAAAAACTACTGGACCGATTGCGATGAAACTCGGTATGTAACCGACCGGCTCGACCGGCCGGCCGACCGACTCGGTATGTAGCTGGATACCTAGATTAACACATAGGCTACTTTTTATCCCGATACTCCCACGGGATAGGGACTTACGCGGGTAAAACCGCGGGGCGCAGCTAGTACATAATATACTTAAACACTCGGACCACAAACAAATATCTTCTGTATTTGTTTGAGGCAGGAATCGAACACGCAACCTTTAACATCGCAGGCTGGTGTTCGTCCGACGCGCCACAGACGTCAACAAAAGACCCATTTATTGAATAATTATAGACTCTGGTACGGTCACATTACCAATTAGCTGAACACACGTGACCCAGACCCGCGTGGTCATTCGCAAATCTGTAAAAAATAAAGTATTTAATTTACCTGTATTGTTATTTATTTTCAGTCGACTAACAGTTCAAAAAGTGATAAAAAAAACTATAAAATATGCTAGGTGCTAGACGAGAAATAAAAGTGCCAAATTGACATCACTGATGTACCTATATCATGTGCTATATTACCTAGTTGTGTTGTACAAATAAAGTTATTTAACTATGTATGCTTTATCGACAAGAAATTTACGATTGCAGACACAGTGTGTTTTACTCATATATTGTTGAAAGATCTTTGTTCTAAGTAATAAAACTTAACTAATCTCACTCACAGTATGAACTGAAATGAGATGAGCAATATGGAGCTAATAAAGATAACTTACAAAATTGAAGTGCAGCTTCCATAGCGAAATCACTTTTTAGTTTCATTTTTAGGGTGATCGCAGACTTTGCAGTGTGTCCCAGCTGTCACCGCTGGAGACATCCCCAGTAGTGACCACTGGGACATATATTTACCTAATTTTTGGAACGAAAGTTCCCGCGCGTTGCGAAAAGGGTCTAGACGGAAAAGATTAAGACCAAAAGTTGTAACGACACTTTTTGCTATAGTTGTAAGCCGTGCGGCGTGCGCGTGTTTCTCTGTCTGTCTCCCTCTCATAGAAAGCAAGCCAGTTATTTTCGTTTCGTCTTTCTATTTCGCATTGAACAGTATGGTGTCGCGACAATTATTTACAAAAGAAAAAGTTAAAAAAAAAAATTACAATTCCTTCACTAATTATTAGAAAGGAACATCGTTCCATCCGGGTGTCCCTTGACACCTCTCTAGTTTTTTAACCGACTTCAAAAAAGGAGGAGGTTTTCAATTGGTCTGTATGTTTTTTTTTTTTTTTTTGTGTGTATGTTACGCGATCATTCGAAGACGGCTTAACCGATTGAGATGATTCTTTTTGTGTTCGGAAGGTGACACCTCAGGGGTGGTCCCATAAAATTTTGGTGGAGATCTGATGAGAATCTTCGGAGTGATGAACAGAATTGCACCTCGAGAGTGCAGCAAATTGCTCAGTTTTCGATTTCCACCAGTACAATTGGCCCATTAACGAACAGTTACCGATAAATGGAATATCTGAAACCACCTTCTCATCAGAAAACTCTTCAATCGGTTACGATTACAGGTTACACTTGAAGAATTTAGTCGAATTTAGTCGCCGGACTGGGTTTGAATGAATGTTGATAGAGAACCTTATCTTAAATGAAGTTCTGATGAGGATCTTCGAAGTGGTGAACAGAATTGCACCTCGAGAGTGCAGCAAATTGCTCATTTTTCGATTTCCACCAGTAGAATTGGCCCATAAACTAAAAGTTACCGATAAATGGAATATCTGAAACCACCTTCTCATCAGAAAACTCTTCAATCGGTTACGATTACAGGTTACAATTTGAATAAAATATTCGCCTTTGCCTCGCCGGACTGGGTTTGAATGAATTTTGATAGAGAACCCTATCCTATACGAAGATCTGATAAGGATCTACGGAGTGATGAACAGATCTGCATAGCGAGATTCAACAAATTGCTCGGTTTTCCATTTCCACTAATAGAAGTGGCCCATACACAAATAGGTACCGATGAATGGAGCATCTGAAAACACCTTCTTATCATCAAACTCTTCAATGGGTTACGATTAGGTACAGGTTGCAATTTGAAGAAACAGTCGCTTTCGCCTCATGGAGTAGAATTTCCAGTGACAGTGGCACTAAAATTGGTTAAATAAAAAAATAAATTAAATTTTTAAAAACCGACTTCAAAAAAACCTAAAAACAAAAATTAAAAAACCTGAAAAGAAAAACAAAAAAGTGTAAAATAATCCATTTCGGGTTACTTACTTGGAAGTCGGACTGGGTGACACCATGTTTTCTTTATACCTCCCAACATTCAATCTAAACCAGTCCGACTTCCAAGTAAGTAACCCGAAATGGATTATTTTACACTTTTTTGTTTTTCTTTTCAGGTTTTTTAATTTTTGTTTTTAGGTTTTTTGAAGTCGGTTTTTAAAATTTTAATTTATTTTATTACACAAAATAGGATTCATTTCACCTGATGGGAAGCGACGATGAGGTCTAGGATGTAACATGCTTACCTAGAAAGAGAACAGCATGCCTGGATAGCATCAGCATTGCACCCTTGTGAAGCCAGAGCGGGTCGCTAGTACTAGTAACCATCTTTCTTCTTAATATATATAAATCTCGTGTCACAATGTTTGTCCTCAATGGACTCCTAAACCACTTAACCGATTATAATAAAATTCACACACCATGTGCAGTTCGATTCAACTTGAGAGATAGGATAGCTTACATCCCGATATTCCCACGGGATCGGGAGTTACGCGGGTGAAACCGCGGAGGGCAGCTAGTAAATTAATAAAATAAAATAATTAAATCATTGTCAATTTTTTTTGTTAAATTCTATCGCCACATGTCTTATCCAACAAAATTGTATGGGGCAGTCCCCGATAAACGACGAAAGATAATCCAACTTTGTTAATTGTACCTTTTTAATAAGGTTGGCTTAGTCGCCGTCAGAATGCTGTCGACTTGACCTTGTTGAATAACGTTTCACCAAGGACTCCAAGGAGTTTCTAAGGTCTTCGCGGTTCATGGCTACGTCCCTGACACAGTCTACCCGAAGCCATTACTTTCGGTCGACAGAAAAAAAACCATACTACTATAATCGCCTACTACTGTGCTACTACTAGTGCGTACTAGTGCGTTTCATCAAATAATTCCTATGCCGTTATGTTGGCAGCTATGCAAATATGTATTGCCATCTTCAATACAGAAAAACAGGGGAGCTAACATGACGACAAAGGAACTATTTGATGAAACAAACTCTACTACTCGCTTACTCAGTGATCAAAGTGGATCCTGGCTTCCGAAACAATAGTCTTTTATCGCTCCCTGTTCTGCGTTATTTCTTACTAACCTAACATTTATAAAGGGTGTTTGCAATAAAGAATTTATATCGTCAGTGGAAAGGCTACTTGGCTAAACCGCTAAAATGACATTGTTGGGAAATGAGGTTTAAAGTTTTTTTTTATTAAACTTTTTTGTTACTTTGTTACACACTTAATGGTGTATGTACCTACAGGGGAGAAAATAAATTCAAACAAATAACTTATCACAGTTCCGGCAATATAGGGACCCTGTGTACAAGGTTGTACATGGTGATAAAAACCTCATTATGAGGGTAAAAGGGCTGGTAACGACTTTTGTGCGTAATGTTACCTTCTCAGAGGAAAGTGGGGGCCGAAAATGTTATATTTATAGGTATTTTCCACTCTTGCTTTCACCGGCGACTTTGTCCGTGGAATTATAGATTCAAAACCTGCAATACCCTGATCAAAATCCTACAATTCCGAGTAATATAATTAACTATATTGTTCTTATTTGTGTAATTTTGATCGTATTTATTATTGTTTTACTTCATGATCGTCATTTGTTTCTTTTTCGATCGTCTTTTGCTTTTGTTCCGATCGCTTTGTGTTTTGTTTTTGTTCGTCTTTTGTTTCTATCCCGATCGTCGTTTGTTCCTATCTCGATCGTCTTTTGTTTCTATTTCGACCGTCTTTTGTTTCTATTTCGATCGTTTTTTGTTTCTATTTTGAACATAGTTGGAACACGTCCACCCCGCATTCGGGGCTCAAATTGGGGATCGTTTTAAGTTTTTAAATAGTTGGACAACCACGTGCTTAAATTTCCAGCTAAATAGCTCTATTTCTGTTGGTCCGCCCCAACCAATTGCCGAATGGAACTCAAGAACGGTGTGTTTTGGAAAAAAAAACAAAACTTATTAAAGATTTCGTAAAGAAAAAAAACAAACATACATTAGTACCTACTTACAGATTGTCATATTTATTATCGTTCGTATTTTCACATTTATCGTAATATCAATGGAGATTAGAATAACATTAAATGAAATTGCGAACAGCTTGAAGTACGTGTGTAGTTTAGGTTTATTATTTTACTAGCTTTTGCCCATGACTTCGGTCACTTGTAGGTATTTTTCAATTTAAACTCAAAAAATTCAAACTGGTTAGATAAAAGTATCAATAGACTTTATGCATCATCTTGCCGCTCCTCCACGGAAGCATTAAGGTATGTGGCCCTTTGGCCAATTCTCGTAAATTCAATTCAAATTCAAATTTCATTTCAATATCATTTCGATTGCATTTCGATCTCAAATAATACTCTCAAAGTAGCTCAAAATTCCCTCAAAGTTAGCTTTTTGTACAAAAAAACTGACTTTGAAGGTATCTTTTGCAATCGAAATGCAATCGGGATGATATTGAAATGTAATTTAAACGATATTATTTACGAGAATTGGCCTTCAGTGGAAGGCGATAAGGCGCCATAGTAGTACCCATAGTTACCCAGATCTAGTTCACTACCATGCCATCACAATAGGCCTAGTAGTTTATTAATAGTTCTATCCAAACTGGAGGTTGTACTTGGCTGCATTTTATAGTGCAGACAGTGCCAGTTTGGTGTCCCCATTATACTTTCAAAGGTTCCATAGCTGCGCGATAGGTATGGGACAAATAAATAAATGTTTTCCTTAATCCATCCCTGTATTTTACCTTTCACTTAATCACTGAAATTGTTATATAATTTTAAACGAACCTTTAAAGTAGAAACTAATTATTAAACCCTGCTACTATATCACCTTTAAACTCATTTGTATTCAATAATACGAGATTCTGTTTGTTTTGCTCGGGAAATTTCATTTACCTTGGAAATATTTTGTTAATCCCTTTAATGAGTATTGCGTACTCGTATTTTGTGGTAGGTACTGTCAAAGAAATTTGTTTGAACCATAGAATCATAGAAATCACATGTGTATACTTTATGTTTGCTAATTCTATGGTTCGAATTCATTCTTTTTTTTGACGGGCTGTGCACTGTGCAGTCAGTAGATCTCAAGTTATATTTTGCATCAAATTATGGCTCGATTTTTAGGAATCGGGCTTTACCGAATTCCTAGGTATATAATATGATATCGAAATCCGACTATATATGTTATCGTTCTCAACATTATACATTTTTGTCTATGGTTTACAAAGACATTTATTTTGAAATAGATTTTTTTCTTACTTTGTTGTAAATCGAGTTGAATTGTGTAATAATTCTTGTATGAAATGTTATCCAATTAGTGAACAAGTTTAACTAAAATAAAAATCTGTGTCGAACATGGACTTTTCTCGTTGTCACAAAATCTCCAACAAATATATTTTAAAGTAGCGCATCGAATGTTGGCCTCTGATGGAAAGTAGAAGGGGTAAGCGCAGAACCCAATTTTCATATAAATATCGAGTTCTGCGCATACCCCTTCCACTTACCGCAGAGGTCACCATTCGCTGCGCGAGGTATACCACTTTACCAAAGTTGACGTGACGACCTTGACTGTTTTAGAACACTGACATACTACTAATTTTTCTCGGGACAAAGAATAAGCCAGTACCTTGATATTAAAAGGATAAAATAATGGTTTCACAGCATACCTAAAAAAAATAGGTGTCCGTGAAAATAATCTTTCACCAAAAATTCTTGTATCAACAGACTGGCAGACATAGACGAGAAACTGACATCAAACGAATACCTGTAGGAACTAACTTCACAAATTAAAGTACAATTATTTTTTTTTAATTCTTCCACTGGGAAAAGCATAGAACTTTCAAACTTAAAATGTTATTCTTGTTCTTTCCCTAACAGTACTTTGCATAATGAAGGAAACAATAACACTCCCCAAAGATTAATTCCGACACAATAGTTTGGTAATTTCACAATGTCTCTAATAATACTTAGGAAGGAAGGTAGAGATGTCGACTACTAAAGCGTTTAATCGTCTAAACATAATATAAAATGCTTTGTCCTGACTGACTGACAGATCAACGTACAGCCTAAGCCGCTGATCGTAGAGACCTGAAACTTTTAGGGTTTGGGCTTTGAAATTCTACCCTTTAGAGGGTGAAAAAGGGGTGCAAAGTTTGTATGGTTCGTAATAACCAATTTAAAATTCTATTGGAACCATTTTCAAATTCTACGCGGAAGAAGTCGCGGGCAAAAGCTATCCTAACTAATACTTATTATAAAGCTGAAGAATTTGTTTTTTTGTTTGGTTGAGCTCCTTATCTTAGAAACTACTTTTTACTCTTACTTACTTACTTTTTTTTGTTTTGGATACTACATTTATTGAGAAAGGTTATAAATGATATTCCCACGGGGCCGGGACTTACGCGAGTGAAACCGCGGGGCCTAGCTAGTAATACTATCTTCTTAATATATATAAATCTCGTGTCACAATGTTTGTCCTCAATGGACTCCTAAACCACTTAACCGATTATAATAAAATTCGCACACCATGTGCAGTTCGATCCAACTTGAGAGATAGGATAGCTTACATCTTAATTTATCCCGATATTCCCACGGGATCGTGAGTAACGCGGGTGAAACCGCGGAGCGCAGCTAGTAAGATTATATGTTTGTCTGCTGGTTCCCTTTTCAGGGTCAAACAGCTGGGCCTATTTCTACGGAAAGTACAAAGGTAGTCTGTGGAAGTGACTACCTATATAAATGTAAATTTTAATGTTATTTAATTACTGGTTTAATTAATTCTAATTAAGATATAAGTTATTTATTTGTAGTTTTTTTTTTTTTTAATTTTAGGATGTTTTTTTTTAATTTTTTTTTAATTTTTTTTTTTTTTTGTATCGATTTAAGTATTTGTTTATTTTTACGTAACTAATAAATATTTATACTTATTCTAATTTCATTATTCATTTAGTTTTGTTTTATATTTAATTTCTGGGGATATTTTGTATTTATTTTAATTTTTTATTATTTTGTATACCTAAGTAATTCAATTTGATGTGTTTTAATTTGTGTTTGTATTGAATAAATAGGATTATACTGTTTTTTTTTTAATATGAGATATGTATTTCTATAATAATGGTAGATTATGCACCAAGGGAATAAAGTAATGTCTTATGTTGCGGGTGGCATGTTGAATCCCGAGTGTAACGAGGGACTCTCGGTTTAGAGTCCTGAGTGAAACGAGGGGTTTAAGCCGCCCAACACGTCTTTATCTTGAGGAGCATAATCTACTTTTCACACCGTCAGCGAGCCAGTAAAAGTCAGAGTTACAGAATAAAAAGCATTTGCTGAGACCTTCAAAATACCAAGAGTTTTCACACGAATTTCAACGTTCCAAATTCAAATCACTTTATTCCCTTGGGAGTTTCGTTCAACATTATTTCCCTTGGGAATAATGTTTTGTGTTAAGTTGAGATTAATAGGGCTTTAATCCGTGATTAAAGTGCTGCAGGTGTGAAAAACAATTCCATTTAGTTTTTTTAAATAGATTATTTTAACGTTACGATATTTCTACGGATTCGTCATTAATGCAAATGACACCGCGGGGTTCTGCTAGTGTTATATATGCCAGACTCTACCTTGAATATAAATAAAGACAAACGCTTAAAAGCAAGTTTTCAACTAAGGTTAGGCAAATAATTTCACATTCAGTATGCAACACAGAATCTTATTAATGTGTTAATTTAAACCTCACCATCTGAGTAATTTGGACAAATCTAACAACCGTCTCCACCAACCTTTTAAGCAAGTTTAAACTTATGAAAACTAAAGCGACATGGCTAAGTTTTTAAGACGTTTCAATGTGATTCCTCGTGTAAACTGTACCTATGCATCTAAATGAATAAAATATTATGGTTGGTTGGTCGGTGGTTCTGGATATGTATCCAGAGTGCATGTCGTATCGCCTCGAATAAACCAATTTTCGAGATTAATAGATGAATAGGTATAGAACGGGGACAAACACCTCTAATTAGTAAGGTTGATTGATCAAAAAGGTAAGCAAGACTAGGAAAGGGTCGCAGAACAGAATCCTATAACGTTACAGCGCGCGGGGCGTACCTACCTGCCTACTCCCCTTTGTTTAAACCGTGAGTTAGTTAATATTATGCTTTTGTGAAATCGGCTCCGTCTTCAGTTTGAGTTAATAAGTCAACAAGAACGCTATTATTTACAGAGTTATCTCAAACATGGCTCAAAATGTAATTCTACAGAGATTAACTGAAGATTGAATATTAGTCATAATTTTAGCTGGAATAATTATTAATTTTGCTTAAGGGTCTACATCAAAGCGGTGTACACCTAGTGGTGAGACCTAGAGTTACATTCCGAAAGTTGTGATTTCGAATTAAATACCGGTATTAAGGTGAAAGGGTATCTGCGCTATCATTTAAATTATCATAGAACTTAAGATTAAAAAAATAAAACATAAAATAGGGGCATGGTCATGGCAGTTATAAGTTTTATGCACCAAAAATATTTGCTCTAGCGTCATTATCCAGGGAGAAAACAGTCGACTACGTTTGTAATAGTTTGTATGGAGAGAGCCCCGGTACCGATTCCTCTTCAATTTTATTTAAAAAAAAATGGGTGCAAATTGACGTTGTTCTAACGGTGAAGGAAAACATCGTGATAAAACCCGCGGCCTACTTGACCCTAGACGTATTGACAAGTTCTTTCCTACGGACATGGTTGACTAAGCTGAGAGGGGATAGGTGCTGGTCAAATCTACTCCATCCTCATGCAAAAAGACCCAACTATAACGGTCTAGTTGCGAAAAAACAGACCCGTATTCAAGTACAAAGGTCTACATTCATAGAACATAGTAGCGTTCTATCTATCTATCTATAATTTATATATATATAAAAACACCTGATTCCAAAACGAGGTTTAAGAATAGTCGGAGATGTGGATTTAAACCTTAGATTTAGACACAGATTTACTCGTGAACTATCCATAAAGATTATATAAGGAACTATATAGTCTAAACACTATATAGATTATATCGGGAACTAATAGTCCAAACACTATCCCTATAGATTATATAAAGAACTATAGTCTAAACACTATCCCTATAGCTTATATTGGGAACTAATAGTCTAAACACTATCCCTATAGATTATATAGGGAACTAATAGTCCAAACACTAGCCCCATAGATTATATAGGGAACTAATAGTCCAAACACTATCCCTATAGATTATATAGGGAACTATAGTCCAAACACTATCCCTATAGATTATATAGGGAACTATAGTCTAAACACTATCCCTATAGCTTATATAGGAAACTAATAGTCTAAACACTATTCCTACAGATATATAGGGAACTATAGTCTAAACACTATCCCTATAGATTATATAGGGAACTATAGTCTAAACACTATCCCTATAGCTTATATAGGAAACTAATAGTCTAAACACTATTCCTACAGATATATAGGGAACTATAGTCTAAACACTATCCCTATAGATTATATAGGGAACTTAGTGTTTAGACTATAGTTCACGAGTAAAGCTGTGTTTAAATCTAAGGTTTAAATCTACATCTCGGACTATTATTAAACCTCGGTTTGGAATAAGGAGACTAAAGTTTGTGAAAACAACATGATCGACAACAGTTATATGTCGCGATGGATATGGTTTAAAATATACAGCGCTATTGCAATACCTATATATAATCAAAGCAGTTGAGGGTTACTGCTGTACACCCTGCAAACAACGTTCTTTCAACCCGGCTAAATATTTTATGTAGTTACTTTAAACTCTACTTTTCTCTTCAACATATCTGATTTTAACGCATGTTTTTAATTTGCGACGCGACTGTGCGTGCCTTTGCTTAAATCGAGACAGCTCTGTAGCGCTAATGGCACTCAGAAAGTAGGTCAAATATGAAGTAGGTAGATCTCTAGAAAGTCAAGAATGACAGTATTCTTGACTTTCTAGATATTTAAATATCCTAATAATTATAAATCAAATTAGATATTTGAAGATTCAAAAACATTCTTTTTATCACAGTTGCTCATAAAGTGCTTTTTGCATTATTAAACCGCTTTTAGGCTCATAATCCAACGTATTACGCACGTGTGCGTTTTACTTTACCATAACACACAAGTGCTTTAAAGTTATCCTGATAAGTTAAATTCGTATCTTACTGCTAATAACATGTTATGTAAATGATACATTCTTTTTATAACAGTTGCTCATAAAGTGGACCTTTTTAAACCGATTTTAGGCACATAATCAAAAACAGCAAAAACAGTTCGAATTTGAAAAAGAAATATTTGATTGCCGCCGTAAACCAATGCCTTAAACACAAATATTTTGTAAATTTTTATTATTTTAACAAGTCTTTAGCAACTGTGATAAAAAAACGTCGTACGATACTCGTGTGGATTATTGATCATTGCATCTCGGCTTTTTAACACGCTCGCGTTCCGCTCGTGCGTCATAAACCGCCTCTATGCGACAATCAATTTACCACACTTGTATCGTAATGTACTATTATAACTTCGATTGACCAAAGAGCTGGCTCCTACTAGCGGATAAGGAAAGTATCGCCGTTTCTAGTGACTTATAATTTTTATTAAATGTAAGTAAGTAGGTATTTTTACCCGGCTAAGCCAAAAGTTGGGCTAAGTTTTTTATTATTTTAAGTTCTTTTTTTTTTGTGAATATTTTTATTTTATAATTGAACTAGCTGTCCCGGCAAACGTTGTTTTGCTATTTACAAAAAAAAAAAAAAAAAAGTTGGCCGATTCTCAGACCTACTGAATATGCTCACAAAATTTCATGAGAATCGGTCGAGCCGTTTCGGAGGAGTTCAACTTCGAACCCCGTGACACGAGAATTTTATATATATAGGGATAGTAGTTTAGTGTTTACAAATGTGTTTACAAAATATCTTTTTATCGTGTTGACTCAAGACCTTGATTTTTATACACTCAATAGGGACTACAGACCTCAGTATTTGGTGTGAATTTCAACTTGCTAGGTCAACCCGTTCCTAGAAAATCAGTGGTGACACACACACAGACAAACAGAGGGACAACAAAGTGATCTTATAAAAGGGTTCCTTTTTTACCTTTTAAGAACCCTTAAAAAATATATATTATTTTTTGTCCGTGTCTTTGTCACACACTGTTTATTACAAATTGAAACTTTGCACGTAATTGATCACATTCGCCCTTGACGCATCGTTGCTTGGCAAAACCCATAGATTATAGTAAATTATGTATAGTTATCTATCATGGTTATTATTATATGAAAGGTCGGTAACTAACCGTGGAATTATCAGAGTAATCACTAAGATGAATATTACTTATCGGCTTTGAGTGTATTTATAGGAATCAGCATTCAAGATTTGTGTCGCTATTTGCTTTGATTCAAATGTCGATTCGTCAAGTTTTGTTTAATTAATAACCTATTAAATTTTTAATTTTTTTATTTTATTGGAAAACCAACAGCTTACAATAAATAGATACAAAAAAAACATAGAGAAAATTTTCAGGTTTTCACGAGTAGAAAATAAATGAAACGATTGACGTATTAGAAAAATAATAAATTTTGAAGTTTTAATTTTTTACTTCTGGGATGCTTCTGGGCTTGGTTTTATATTCTTCATAATATTAATTCTCGTCCTTCAAAAGTCAAGTGTAAGAAAACATGGTTTCTTGAAGCAAGTAATTTCTTGGTTGTAGTCAAAACTAAGAAATTTAAAGATCTTTTAATGATTATAAAAGTAAAATTCTTTAACTAGGAATGCTGCTTACCTACCATTTTTTAAGAAACAAGTATAGGATTATTTTCTTGCTTCAAGTACCCTTTTTGTTTCTATGTATACAAAAAAAATCGCAGATAAACAATGAGTACCCAACTATCTGTATTGATCAAATTCTATGATTGATCCACACATACACATTTTTTTTCTTTTAACATCGTGTCGTTAGAATACAACAATTTGATAATTGTTTCTGTACACAAGATCATTTACATTTTTCGTATATTTTTGACCAAATATTTGTCTAGATAAGCATTGGATAATTACATTGAAATCGCGTTTTGCTTAATTTGTTAAAACCTGACGTTTCGAGAACTTGCAGATCCCGTGGTCACAGGCATACTGAGATGACAAATTTGTCTTGCAAAAAATATGTGGAAAGCTATCAATATAATTACGAGTTCAAGTCGCGAAAACCTTAGAAAATACTTAGGCTGATAATAGTAAGGTACCATTATCTGTTGGAAAATAATTCTGAAACATACATCGTGGAATCGAGGATTCGGATGTGGTAAATTTCTACACCATCTCCAGTGATTGGCTAAATTACGACTTTTTACCGAGCATAATTAAGCAGAAAATAATGAAACGAATCTAACGATACCTTAAAGAAATACATCCAGCGGTTTGGAAATAAGCAAGAAATAAAGAATAATGCAAACATACAAAGATAGGCGCGAAAAGCACAACCCTTTCCTGGTAGTTCGGGTAGAAAAAGAAGACTAAATTATGTTTGTTTGTTCTCTGGATGCTACAAAGACAACTAGTCATTAAGTACAAAATTAAATGTCAAAGTGTCAAAATTTCCAAATGCTACATGCGGGGCCTACTTCATTGACAACTAGTCACTATAGTAGACCCCATAGTGCGATATGATATTTATAAAAATGAAGATTAGATTAGGTTACCTTTTCTTTAAAAACATAATAAATTTATCAGCCTATAGGATACTTTAAAAAAAATTTTTAGCTAAAAAACCTACATCACTATCACTACATAGTATAAAACAAAGTCGCTTTTTCTGTCCCTATTTCCCTTTGACTGCTTAAATCTTTAAAACTACGCAACAGATTTTAATAGGGTTTTTTTTAATACATAGAGTGATTTAAGAGGAAGGTTTATATGTATGCATAATATAGCCGTGCGAAGCCGGGGCGGGTCGCTAGTGAAATTATAAAACACAACAGGAAAAGTATCTAAATAAATAAGACGTTAAAAATTGTTCAGTTAGTTTATTGTCAATGTATGGACAAAAAAGTTAATGTAACAGTATAACGACAAAAGTAATGGCTGTTTGTTTTTGTTGATAATTGTATTTTTTGTTTGCCAAACGGTATATTCCTTCAAAAACTGTAAGTATAAAGTCAATTTGAACAACGGTGTTTTTATTCACTACAATCAGTCTTTTATTTAACATTCAACTAATTATTCTAAGGGTCGCATTTTAAGGATCATATTCAGACAGGCATTTTATGTCGAACTTATTTTGTTGATTTATTTATTATTTTGATCCTAACACTTTTATACAAAACTATTCTTTTCAGACGCAGCGTAGACAAATTAAAGATCAAGTTCCATTTTCAAATTATCGCCTAAACCTATCAATAAATTGATTAGGCCTCTGGGGATAGGTCTGAGGGCTTCTCCTTAATGCTTCATACTGCCTCCAGTTAAGGTACCAGAAAGGCTGTTGATCAATTGGCATTCGATTCAATCTGTTAATCAGAGACCCATCTCCTCTTGCGTCTATAGGGTTATCTGTGTCCTCTCCGAACCTATTTGAGAGCAGATCGTTTCCTGATTGTTCCGGATAGCCAATTGGCCTAAGTCCTGCGTAAAAAGGCCTTTGAGCTTCAACAAAATACAGCACAGAGAGAGCTAACAAGATTTTGAATAGCGCCATTTTCTGTAACAAATAAAGAATTAAGTTAGATAAAATGAGCATTGATTCTTTTCACTCAACTGTCAATTTCTTAGATATAACTGAGCCGAACTTGACAAAACTTTAATTGAGTTCTTGTTTGGTGTATTCTTAGAAGCAGAAAGAAAATTGCATTCGGTTATTTTTCAAATCGTTACTGAGTCACTGATCTCTTGAGTTGAGATGCGATTAAAAATAGGATGGGTCCTTGAAGTACGATCTGAACTTTAAACAGATTTACAATAACCCTGTACCTATAGGCAGGCGATTTTGACAAAAAATTTATTCAGTTGTTTTCTTAAACATGCATTTTACTAGAAATACTACTCTAAGTACATGCCTAGAGAAATATAGATTCCAGATTGTTACTGAGTCACTGATCTCGCCTTGAGTTGAGATGCGTTTAAAACTAAGATTACGATCAACTTGAAACTAGATTCTAGTAACTACAGGTAAGATGTGTTTGACTCCATACTTCTCAGATTATTTATTATGTGATTCTACTACAAAATAGATAGGGATACCTACTTAATTTGATAAGTATACCCAGGTCTTATTAAATGTATATGATAGGTAAGGTATACCTATATATGCATACCTGTTTATGTAATTATACTATACTAAAGATACCTACTTAATTAACTATTATTAGGTTGGTTTACTGAATACCTATTTTCCTGTTTGTTCTTAGAAAATAATTTTAAGTTTTCTTCCGCATTGGCCGGATGGGATACTATTAATTATGAGATGCTGCTGATGCTGGTTTTAAACGTAATGCGTATTTTTTTATGGTAATTTAGACAAATAAAAATAGGTATATATAATATAACTTAATTACGTTGTTGTTTTAAGTATAGGGTATTTTTTTTAAATGCTTGCAAAATTTATTTCCATCCTGTTCATTTAATAAGGTTATATTTTAGAACAAAACTTTATACATTTTTACTGAATAAATTAATATGTATTTGTAATAAAAACCTGTTTTCTAATATATTTTTTTTATAAATTACTTACATCAGCATTAAATAAATATATTTTTTTTTATTTTTGCATGGAAATGTCGAGGCGATTGTTGTTTCGATTTTGTTTTGCTATTTATATGTGTGCACCGGTTTTAATGACTTACGATTAAAATCACAAATGTTATTTAAGTAATCTATTTCACAAAATATTTTTACTTGAAAATCAGCTGTTCCTTAAACGGAGGACACATTCCAACCTTAAAAATTTACTTATTTTTCAAGTTTTATCTACTGTTCATAATCTGAATGGCTTTTGTTTAAAAAAACAGCTGTTTTTCGAATTTACATAACCCCATTTTTTTTTCGAATATCCAAAAGTCCTAGAACTTGCTAGTATATTTACCAATAACCCTGTATATTGGCTAATAATCCTCTAATATAACCTTTTTTATAATCGTGAATTTTATTACGACTAAAAAGTCCGTGAAGTTAATAAATCACAATTTCAATTTTTCATTACCTATTTACCAGATTCATTCATCAAATTATTATAGACGTTAAATAATAATAAACACCGGAAGCGAACGGTTATTACTTTCAGGCTCTTTCATATTTTTCTCACGAAAAAGGTTCGCCTTATTCATAAAACATTCTTCGTGGAACTGATGAATATTAATTCGATATTCAATTTGAATTATGAATAAACTCTTTTTAATGATCGGTTATTCTAAAAATAAAAGCAATGTTCTATTTTTTAATTATAAGCAAAATGCGGCCAAATTAAATAATTGGTTCGAAAATTAAATGCTAAAAAATTTATTTGAAAATCGAATAAAACTTTCTTTTTAAATAAATAATTTCAAACTTTTTAGATAAGTACAAAAAATAAATATTAAATAGCTGTCATGATTTTTATACTTAACTCAAAAAAAGTTCTATTTTTATTAAATAATAAATTAAATTAAAAAAAAAATATTAAATTAAAAATTAATGCTGGCTGACTTCTCTGAATTCTAACCGGTCAATTTTCATCTTATACCTATGTATTTATGGCAAATATTTTGAGAAAATTGTTCGAAGTTAGCGACAAACAAATTCGAAATCAAACCGGTCAATCTTACAATAAATCAAGTAAGTATTAAAAAAGAGTATTTACCTGTTTTGTTTAAATGTCGTATAAATATAAACTATTGAAAATTAAATGCAGATTTGTCACTTTGTTCCTCAGTAATGTACTGTAGGAAGATGCAGTGTTGACTGTTGATTGTATCAGATTCAACCAACTATAAATACGGGTTCCCTGGCCTATCAATCGTCATAGGATTATGAATATTTTAGACAAGGCATACGGCGCAGCATGACATTGCAATTTGTATGACGTTTTCCTCGTCAAAGTTCTAATGTACTAGCTAGAAGTACTTATTATTCTACGTAGTTATTAGCTAGGTAAAGATTTATATATTATCATATATTAAATCATTTAACGCAGGTATTTTTCATTTCTGGTAATTACATGAGCATGTATAAAATAATTGTTAATTTTATACCTGGGTACAGTTAGTTGCACCCTTTGTCAGTTAACTAATATTATGTTCTGTACACTCCAACTTAAGTGACAAGTATGACTAGGCAAAATAAGGTTTTCTTGGTTAGGTAACATTAAACAGAAATAGTAGCCCACACGTAGCGTAGTTTCTTCCACTTAGGCGACTTTAAACATGATAATTTTCTAGACTCTGCCCTGGACTTTAACTTATTTTTAGTGATGAATAACTTTTTAATTAAATACTTGCCTTATTTTTTTACGTAACATCAAAATACTCGCCTCTAAAACATTCAAAGCTCTACGTAAAAACCCATTGAATACTGCGCCAATCTTCTCGTATAGTGACGTTGCGATGCCCTGTTACCCTACCAGTTAACAAAGGCCCCTCTTTTGTTTAAATATAATAAGAGTTGAGAGGTCTAGCGTATTTTTGGTCGTGTAATTATCGACCAAATTTCAAAGACCCTTCATTTGTAAGGAAATCTCAAGTAATTAGAGGTCCTGCTCTTTGGTGGTTTGGATTCTCACGAAACTATGACGAGTTACATTGGGTTTTGCAAGTCACCGTTCGTATTCAGTACACACCCCCGTTGTAAATTAGTAAAATGAATCATATTTATAAGTATTTACCTATGTTATTTTAGCTCATTGACCGTTAAATAGGCATACTTAACTAGTTTAAATTAAGAACGAATGCCGTTTATGTTTATTTACCTATTTTGTGGTCGTCTGGCGTTTGTCTGCCTTCATTGCTCTGTTTTTGGAAGGTCTATACCTTCTTAATAATGTTAAATGACTCAGCTTTCTTTTTGACGTGGTAACGTCTATATTAATTGATGAAACACCTGCATTCACAAAAAAGTGTCACGATAATATTGTGTGACGTCATGGGCCATGGTAATACGCCCAGTTTAATAATAATATCGCTCATCTGGGCTTGTGTTATGGTGACGTGATAAGGAACTTCGTTCCAAAAAACAAAAAATCTTTCCTCTATAAAATATTAGTGAGATAATAAAGAAGGATAGTTTTACCACAGTTTTTCTTCAAAGTCTATAGAGTACATCAAACAGCTTGCTTCGTAAACGAAGTCTAATTAGTTCCTGTTTAAGATAAGTCCAGATTAATTAATTGCGTCTTAACTGACGTCGGTTTTAAACTTTAATCTGACCTTTTTTACCTATTAAAATGATAGTGGAATGTAAGTTATATAAAACCGTGTCAGAAAATTCCCGTTTTGATGTTTATGTCAATAATCTATTAAAGTAATCTATTAGACTCAAGATAAATTAAATGGTAGGTATTTATAAAGTGGAAACAAAATTGCTAATTCTCGTAGATTTACACCCCTATTCAAAATCAACTCTATGATATTACATAGTGCGCGCGAACGCATCCCGAACGTGAAGAGATTAATACTATATTAATATTGAAAAAAAAAAACTTGGTATGAGGAAACATAATAATAATCCCTTGATAGTAAATTTTTATTTAAAGATTATAATATTATTGATAACTAGAGCGACGTAAATTTACATCTACTTAGCATTATTATAAACCTTAGTGGTTTCGCTGTGCTAGGTTAAGTACTCAATGTTTTTTAAGTTTCTTTTAAATGGTAATAAATGGCAAAAAAAAAACTATTTTCTTGATGTACTATAATTAGCTTAGATTAGGTACGGTCGCTCTACAACGGCTGCTAAAAGAATGTTTTCAAAACACAAGCAAAATTCTAGACACCTGCTTTAGGTGAAGTTTAAAGTCTTCTAACTCATCAATTAATCAAACAAAATTATTAGAATGGAAACATTTCAATAATAGAAATTTTCGAACTCTACCGAGGGCTGTAATTATGCAGCCGTATGTACTTAACTAGTTAGGGCATGTGTTACTATTTTATTTAACAAAACAAAAATAACGGGGTGTTATTATAAGTATGATGTATCTGTCTGTCTGTGGCATCATAGCTCCCGAATGGAAGAATCGATTTTAATTTTGATTATTTTGTTAACCGACTTCAAAAAAGGAGGAGGTTCTCAATTCGTCTGTATGTTTTTTTTTTTTTGTGTGTATGTTACGCGATCATTCGAAGACGGCTCAACCGATTGAGATGATTCTTTTTGTGTTCGAAAAGTGATACCTCAGGGGTGGTCCCATAAAAATTTGGTGAGGATCTGATGAGAATCTTCGGAGTGATGAACAGAATTGCACCTCGAGAGTGCAGCAAATTGCTCAGTTTTCGATTTCCACCAGTAGATTTGGCCCATAAACGAATAGTTACCGATAAATGGAATATCTGAAACCACCTTCTCATCAGAAAACTCTTCAATCAGTTACGATTACAGGTTACAATTTGAAGATTTTAGTCGAATTTAGTCGTCGGACTGGGTTTGAATGAATGTTGATAGAGAACCCTATCTTAAATGAAGTTCTGATGAGGATCTTCAAAGTGATGAACAGAAATGCACCTCAAGAGTATAGTAAATTGCTCATTTTTCGACTTCCATCAGTAGAATTGGCCCATAAACGAATAGTTACCGATAAATGGAATATCTGAAACCACCTTCTCATCAGAAAACTCTTCAATCGGTTACGATTACAGGTTACAATTTGAAGAATTTAGTCGCGGGACTGGGTTTGAATTAATGTTGATAGAGAACCCTATCTTAAATGAAGTTCTGATGAGGATCTTCGAAGTGATGAACAGAAATGCACCTCGAGAGTGCAGCAAATTGCTCATTTTTCGATTTCCACCAGTAGAATTGGCCCATAAACTAATAGTTACTGATAAATGGAATATCTGAAACCACCTTCTCATCAGAAAACTCTTCAATCGGTTACGATTACAGGTTACAATTTGAATAAAATATTCGCTTTTGCCTCGCCGGACTGGGTTTGAATGAATTTTGATAGAAAACCCTATCCTAAATGAAGATCTGATGAGGATCTTCGGAGTGATGAACAGATCTGCACAGCGAGATTCAACAAATTGCTCAGGTTTCCATTTCCACTAATAGAAGTGGCCCATACACAAAAAGGATGAATGGGGCATCCGAAAACACCTTCTTATCACCAAACTCTTCAATGGGTTACGATTAGGTACAGGTTGCAATTTGAAGAAACAGTCGCTTTCGCCTCATGGAGTAGAATTTTCAGTGACAGTGGCACTAAAAATGGTTAAATAAAAAATAAATAAAAATTTAAAAAACCGACTTCAAAAAAACCTGAAAAGAAAAACTAACAAAACCTGAAAAAAAAAACCAAAAAGTGAAAAATAATCCATTTCGGGTCAGTAAGACAGCAGATAACTTAAACATAAGTACTTACTTGGAAGTCGGACTGTTTTCTTTATACCTATCAACATTCAATCTAACCCAGTCCGACTTCCAAGTAAGTACTTATGTTTAAGTTATCTGCTGTCTTAGTGACCCGAAATGGATTATTTTTCACTTTTTGGTTTTTTTTTTTCAGGTTTTGTTAGTTTTTCTTTTCAGGTTTTGAAGTCGGTTTTTTTAATTTTTATTTATTTTTTTTGAAAGGTGAATTGGTCGGGAGTTTTCTTAGCTACGCGTTTGATCGAAATCGGTTCAGCCGTCTATAAGTTAGGGCTGTCCATAAACCACGTGAGGCTCGAAAAGGGGTCCATAAAAAAATCACAAAATATCACAAGGGGTGTAGTATAATACCTATATCACGTGTATTTATTTTTTCAGCATACGCGCGATACTCAACCGAAAAGCGGCGAAAAATTTTCTATAGTAAAATTATTAGACGAAAGGTACTTATACCGGTATTTTAGAAATATTGAAAAAAATTAATTTTCTTTGTAAGTACTAAAAAATACACGTGATATAGGAGGGAGGGTAGTCTTTAACCTCACCATGTTCACCAAGGGGGAAGGGGGGAGAGGGTTAAAAAATGCCAACGAAAAAAACATCACGTGATTATTGGAATTCACTTGAATTATTATTGTAGTTTAAATAATAATTGACTTTATATTTATATTCTTTTTAATTACTATTTTTACAATTTGACTCAATTAATGGAAATTGTAGTACCTACATGTATTCGTTTTGTATTTAATGTAAGTAAGTATAAGTATTTACTAGTTTTTATTTTCTTATTATTGGATTTCTCAAACTCGCCTTAACTTATATAATAGTAAGTAGGTAAAGTATGTTTTTTGTTAATTGGACCTGTAATGACCTTACCAATAAATGAGTATGTGAGTATTTGGACGGTCTCTTATGGGGGATAAAAGTCGAGGATATTTAAATTCTAAATTTAAGTTTATCAATACTATTTAATAATAGGTAATTCTTATCAAAGTGGGAATAAAGTTCACCATCGTCATTCAATACTTTGATCTTTTCCTTATAATTTACGAGTTCGAAATAATAATTCGAACAAAAAAAAATGTCTTATTACCCTATGGTTATACCTACTTATAAGTTTATATAACGATAGTGGAAATACCATTTAATTATGTATTGTTTGGACGCAGTCAGTGAAAGCTAGACTCTCACTGAATTTGACGGGTTTAATTCCCATAATCCATTGTCATTGATACTAACAAATATTTATGTTAAGATATTTGTTTCTGGGTGTTTCTCTATGTTTAGTAATTGACGACCCAGTTGGCACAATGGTCATCATGCCGGACTGCCAAATACAGGGTTGCAGGTTCGATTCCCGCGTCAGACAAGTATTTATGCTTAGATATTTGTCTGTGGTCTAGTTGTTTCTATGTATTATAAGTATATATTTGCAAAGGAAAAGTATATAAGTAAGTAAAGTTTATATTTACAAAAGCTATGTAGTATATCCGTTGTGTAGCACCCATAACACAAGTCTAGTTACTTAGATTGGAGCTAGACGGTAATGTGTGGAATGTCCTGAAATATTTATTTTAATATTTATTATTTATATGCGATATTTGTTTATTAACAAAAGAAAAAAAAGTATTTATGTAACACAACAAAAAAAGAATTAGTGAAATTGGTCCAGCCGTTCACGTATGATGCCGTGACCAAGGAAAATAGGTATAAAACAAAGTCGCTTTCTCTGTCCCCATATCCCTATGTATGCTTAAATCTTTAAAACTACGGAACGGATTTTGATGCGGTTTTTTTAATAGATAGAGTGATTCAAGAGGAAGGTTTATATTATGTATGTCATAGCCGTGCAAAGCCAGGACGGGTCGCTACTTTTTGATATACTAGCGACCCGCTCCGGCTTCACACGGCTATAGTTTTAAAGATCTAAGCAAAGGGAAATAGGGACGGCCAAAAGGTGCGTTTATTTTATACTATGCAGTGATGATATACGTCACTGTGAAAAACGTTTTAACAAATTTTGTTTCTTCGAATACTGTTTCTTTTCATACTGCGACGCCTTATTAAATCGAATCGATAAGATGTATTGTTACTGCAATGTTACGTTACATCGAAAAAATATGCAAACGATTTTATTGCAAAAATACCAAACTGCGAAGACTTCTTTATTCGACATCTTGTTACTGCGAACTTTATTAAAAATTAATTATGTATAGGTACCTACTATACAATGTTATCAACGTGTTTGGACTCGTGTCTGACAACATTATCTAGTAGAAAAATATATAGATAAAAATGGTTGTCTGTAAAGTCGGTTTACAGATGATAATTTTACGTGATAACGTTATAAGAAAACGATAAAAAATTGAGATTTATTTTGTTATTTTTATTTATTTATATAAGTCTTTAATTTGTCACTCGTCACCATAACATAAGCCCAGATAAGCAATATTATTATTAAATACTCTGTTTTCTACGGAACGGAGACGTCATGGTAATGTTACCATGAAGCATGACGTCACATAATATTACCGTGATATTTTTGTGAATGCAGGTGTTCTACCAATTTCATTTGACGTTCTGTCGTCAAAAATAGTTAGAACCAGTAAAGTACCTAGTAATGACAGTGATAATATAAATTCATATTAATTTCCGTTCAAAGATCAAACGCATCACAATCGCCGTATAAACAAAACTAGAATCCACGGACTCTGTTATTGCCACTTCGGACATAACAGTTCAAAGCTACAGTTACGACAAGTACGTAAACACATTCAACTTTCAACCTTTAGACTATAGTTAGAAGACCCTTTTATTCATGACTGTACGGTAAAGCCTTTCAATTTTGAAACTTATGATGTTTGTTGGAAAGATGCGTTGCATATTTGCTGGCTGTAGGATATTAGAGGTTTAACAGTTGGACTGCATATGGCCGAAGCGGATACAACTGCAGCTGATCATCCATGACCAATAACGTCGCAGTTCGCCAACTTTGCAAAAAATCACGTTTATTTAATAGTATAATGCATACTTTAGTACAGTTTCACACAGAATACAAAAGTGTTTTGAAAAAAATATCCTTTTATAAGGAATTAGGAGAAGAAGACCCTATGCCACTGCTTATTTTAGGAATCAAAAGCGATGATCATTAAAAATAGCAGCTAAACCTACAGGTAGTTAAGTATAGTCGCTAGTTAGGTACTATCTTAAACTGCATCATGCATGGTCATCATCTAGACATGCCTGTCGGCGATTGTTTGCCGTCCGTCTGTCATATACGTCGGATATTACTAGTGGCTGATACAACCTTGATACAAGATATTGCCTTTGATTTCAATAGTTCGGAATTCAAAATCTACAGTTCGGAATTCAAATTCAAAATTAGAGTACGTTTCATCAATTCGTTCCTATGCCGTCGCGTTAGTCCCCTTTCTCCCTGAATTTAAGGTTGATTCAAAGTATTAAGACAATTATTTGCATCGCTGCCAACATAACGGCATAGGAACTATTTTGATGAAACGCACTTTAGTTAGTTGTTGAGTTGTATTTTCAAGATTGTTCAAAACGAATACTTGCGGAAACTCCTTGGTTCTTATCAACACTGGCTGGTTAGTTTGCTTTCCCAATTAATAAAGGTTTTTGCTTCTCATTCAAAGCTTGAATCTGTTCCATACGAGGTGAACGATAGAAGAGCCAATTACCGGGCTTTGAAACTATAATAGTCAGTGGAACTTTAATCTGCATCTTTGTACCTCCAAGGGTTATCAAAACCTGTTGAATGTTTTGACAACTTATTTTTAGAACTAAGTGCGAGTTAAGTACCTATTTAAAATGCCAAAGAAACTAGATTTTGGTTTTTGTTATTTTTTTAAAGTACTCCGAGCTCGAAGTCAGTGTCGTATAGAGCAATTTTGTACAGGGTTATTGGTAATTATATACTAGCAAGCTGTTGAAGGCTACTTCTGTGCACATTACCCAACAACTTTTGTTCTACGAATATTGGAAATTCGAACATTTTATTGAAAATTTTGAGGTTAGGTTTACCTGAAAATCAGCTGTTCCTTACACGGAGAGGTTATTAACCTTAAAATTTTACTTATTTTTTAAGTTTTACTGTTCTACTGTTCTTAGTCTGAATGACCTTTGTTTTATAAATCTGCTGTTTTTAGAACTTACATAACCTCAAAAATTTCATTCTTTTTTTCGAATTTTCAAAAGTCGTAGAACAAAAGTTGTTTGTTAAAATGCTCTGAAGTAGCCCTCAACGGCTTGCTAGTATAAATAACCCTGTATATAATAATAATAAATAAATAATAAATATTTCAGGACATTTTACACATCGCCATCCAGCCCCAAGCTAAGCAACTTAAT
Organism: Idaea aversata; assembly: GCA_907269075.1. Classification (NCBI taxonomy): domain Eukaryota; kingdom Metazoa; phylum Arthropoda; class Insecta; order Lepidoptera; family Geometridae; genus Idaea; species Idaea aversata. The sequence goes on along the minus strand of OU026098.1, from coordinate 4,550,972 downwards.
GCTTGTGTTATGGGTGCCAGATAACGAATAAACTACTTATATACTTTTTTTTTTTGTAAATATATACATATTATACATATAGGAAACACCCAGAACCAGAAACAAGAATTTATGGTCAGCATAAATACTTGTTCCCGGCGGGAATCGAACCCGCAACCTTCTGCGTCGCAGTCGGGTGTTCGCCCGACGCGCCACAGAGGTCGTCAATGCGTATATGATCGCATTGCAAAGAGTTTAGGTATTTGCTAATTTGCATATCAAACTAATAAATTTCAATACCTAGTACCTATCTAATAAAGTTCAGTTCAGTGATTCAAGCAAGCGATTTCATAGTGTATGTGAATTGCACAGGTATGCGATTTCCTGTAATTTCACACTTGAAGTTGCAGGATGAATCTCTCGTATTGAAACTTGAGACGTGAAAGGAAAAATACCAAGAAATTTAATATCAATAATCGAAAGTCAATATTTTATCAAGAACGGCAAAGGACAAGGAAAATTATGTTAAACAATATTGATATAAATATGCTGAGAATTACAAAATTGTATAATTTAATCAAGAACGGCAAAGGACAAGGAAAATTATGTTAAACAATATTGATATAAATATGCTGAGAATTACAAAATTGTATAATTTAAATGCTTGAACTTTGAGCGTATTCCTTGAATCAACTTCAAAAGGAACACTACATAAACATAGAATACGGATAATTTGTAGTAGCGCGCTAAGTATGCGTAGGTATTAAATAAATAAATAATTAAATCATTTATTGAACAAAAATGGTTTACAAGGAACTTACTGAGTTTATCTACAACAACTGTTTATGGAAAATAGATATTTTGAGTGGAAAAAGTGTAAATAATAAAACTTACCTAATAGGATATTCTACGTCGGAATAGAGGCAGAACCCGTAAACGATGGCGTGACGATCTCGATGCATTAAATTTGACACAGATTGGCTAAGCCTTGCCCAGGACCGTAATGCTTGGAAATATGTTAGGACCCTCGCCCACGGCGACTTTTTGTAGCGATGCAATCGCGCGTTTCATAAAGGCGCGACTGCATCACTACTAACGCGCGTTAGTCGCATTTGCAACGCGCTACATACGCAATGCCAACGCGCTACAGCATCGCGACCGTGTCGGCAAAACGTCGAATAAATCATTCTATAACAACTTCTGAATTTATGCTCATAGTTGTTACGTAATGTCCACCAAGTAATCTCTCTTTGTTAAATGGGTGGATCCAATATTTACGCCGCTTTCGTTGCTAACGCTTCGGCTGCTTACAAAGCAGCACCAAAGACAACGTGACTAATGTTGCCTCAACGGAGTCCATCTTGCAACTGTAGCGATCACCACAGGCATTTTTGTGCCGATACTGAATCGCGTTGGCATCGCGACTGAATCGTGGTTATGTGGGCGAGGGCACACAGCTAGCGATAGCATTGCGACTGTATCGATGCGAACGCGCGACAGCATCGCTACAAAAAGTCGCCGTGGGCGAGGGGCCTTAGGGAGGCCTTTGCCCAGCAGTGGGACAATATATGCTAAAAAAAACAGGATATTCTGTTTTTCCCTTGTTTGCAACAAATACTTGAGGTAACATACAAGTAAATATAAAGCCTGGAATTATTTACCAATACCATTCAAAACTAGGCTATTTACGGACATACGGATCACCTATGATACCTTTAATGCTTTGGAAAATAAATATAATCAATATTGAAAACGTTTTTCATTTTCAAAGTTATTAAGGTAAGTCGGAAAATTCTTACGTCTCATGTTCAACTAAAGTACTCCAATCAATCTCTTTTATGATTAACTTAATTTTAGTTATTTTTCTTGTTAAGATATAACTTACAACTTTTAGTACATTTAAAAAATACAAGTATAATTTTATTAATATAATGAATTTATTACACAAAAATCTAATCACCGAAATCAGACAATATAAAGAAAGAAATTAAAGAACCTGGAACCTTTAACCTGAGAAAAGCTATTTACTTTCGTATTAAAAAGTACGAGAAGTACCTTTCTTAAGTAAGCCAATAAGATGCATCACTAATTTGATAATTTATGCATAAAATCAACGTCAAAATCCGACATTTTCAAGTCTAGATCAAACGCAATTTCCTGGTAATCCGTGATAACTCTCGGCCGGTGGATATCCTTTGAACTAGAAAATGATGTTCACATCACATCAATACATGCTCCGCTGTTCTTATTATTTTTAACACTAGCTGCGTCCCACGACTTTACCCGCGCAAGTGCAGATCCCGTGAAAATATCGGAAAGTAACCATCCAATCAGGTTTCATTTAGTCCAGCAGTTTCAGCGAGCCTTTCTGAACAAAGTTGCGGTTAAAATATTTATGATTTTTTAAATCTAAAATAAGAGATCTACTTACCTTCCTCAACTTCTTGTCCATCCAAAGGTTGCCTGGAAGAGATCGCTTTGAGCGATAAGGCCGCCCTTTGTAACACTTAGACTTAAGCTTTGTATTTTATTATTAATATTATTTGAAATTGGTGTTTACAATAAAGAATTTATCTATCTATCTATCTATCTTAACTAATCAATTATAAATTATCAAAAGAAAAACTTGATTGATAAAATTCTCAAAAAACTTGGGTCCTACCTATTATAAAGATTTGTAACATTAGGGTCGTACTAGCTGCCCCTGCGGTTTTCCCTGCTTAACCCCCGATCCGGAATATCGGGATAAAAAGTAGCCTATGTATTAATCCAGCCGCCCAATTGTCGTATTCTTATGCAGCGCGTCTTGACTGCGTTTGCGTCATAACTATAGATTTCGTATTGCCCTAATTTCTTAAGACGCACACGTCACGTACACGTTACGCACTTAACTAATGCGTCATAAGTTACGGCAATTGAGCGGCAGGTCTCCAGGTATTTACATACCCAGTTTCATCGTAATCGGTCCAGTAGTTTTTGCGTGAAGAAGTAACAAACATACACACAAACTTTAACATTTATAATATTAGAAGGAAAGGATAGAAAGTAGGATAACATAACTTACCTATAATTATTTTTGTAGCTTTTATTCTCAAGATTTAGCAAGGACTTTTTGCAACTCTCTTTTGAACTCATAGCAAATTCTACGTTCTCTATAACCAATTTCAGCAGCGATTCATAATCGACATTCTCCGCCAACTCGAAACCATCCATCAATCTCAAAAGACGTATCGAATTATTTTAATATTTATATGTACCTCTTAATAAAAGCCTACAAGATATTGCTTTAATTTACTTATAATCAGGGTTCGAAAATATCCGATATTTATAATAAATATCAAAATATCGGATTTTTTTGATATAAGTATATCCGATCTATATAAAAAATGTGATATTTACATGATATTTATCCATTTTGTATGACAGCCATATAGTTATTTTATTGTATTATTTATGTATACTGTTTGCATAACTATGTTTTATAAATATAATAAACTAGCTGTCCCGGTAAACGTTGTTTTGCTATAAAAAATTTTTAGATAACTGAAGAACCGCTTGACCGATTTTGTGCAAACTTCACATAAACCATCTACTAAATAGTCCGAACAAAGCTAACATTTGGTTTGGATAGGTGAGCCCGTTCTTGAGTTATAAAATTAAAAATTACAACGAAAAGTGGCCTTGATTTTTATGTAATACAGCAAATCAAAAAAAAATAGGCCTGTGGGACTTCGAAAAAGTAGTAGAACAAAAATATATCTGTCTGTTTGTTTGTTTGTTACATAATATACAATTAAAAACGCCTAAACCAAGTGAAATCTGAGGAAAGTCGTGGTATACTTTACATCAAAATCCAATTAGTAGGTGCTGAGTAATCAACAAAAAAACTGCAGCCGCTCGAGAAAACCCCCCGGTCGAACGCCTTACAACAAAGACGAACGTCACAGAATACACAATAGTGTAGCATACTTTTATCCCGATATTCCCATGGGATCGGAACTTATGCGGGCTTATATGCCTTATATAATTAGTATATTTAATTTCACCCGCGTAAGTCCCGATCTCGTTTGAATATCGAAAAAAAAAAAAAGTATCCTATGTCCTTCTCCTGGCTCTAAGCTACCTCTCCATCAATTTTCTGCCAAATCGGTTCAGCCGTTCTCGAGTTATAAATAGTGTAACTAACACGACTTTCTTTTCTATATATAGAATTAAAAAAAAACAACATAAAAAAGAAAAATCAACTCAAAAACATAAAATCTTCTTATAAATCAGAAAAATCAATTAAAATCATAAACAATATCAGGTAAAATCAACTCAAAAAGATAAAATCTAATAAATTCCAATCATTCAATGGCTTCATTAATTTTCTGAATACCTACACTAATACTTAAAATACCTAAACTTTAAACGTTAATACCTAAACTTACTATTAGGGTGTATGTTTTAACTTTACTCCAACGCCATCTATATTTAGGGGGGAGAACTACAGTAGAAAACTGCAAAACATGACTTATTTTCATCAAATTAAACAATTTTTGTATTGATATATATCACAAAAAACCCTTTGATATATATCCTCGAACCCTGCTTATAATAAGTAGGTACCTACCTATACTTCTAAAAATATTTAAAACTTTAGATTTTGAACACAAATCTTAGAGACATTTCATCTACCTAGGTGCTTTTTAACCGACTTCAAAAAAGGAGGAGGTTCTCAATTCGTCTGTATGTTTTTTTTGTGTGTATGTTACGCGATCATTCGAAGACGGCTCAACCGATTGAGATGATTCTTTTTGTGTTCGAAAGGTGATACCTCAGGGGTAGTCCCATAAATTTGGTGAGGATCTGATCCTCGGAGATGATCTAATCTTCGGAGTGATGAACAGAATTGCACCTCGATCGTGCAGAAAATAGCTCAGTTTTCAAGATCTCCAGTAGAATCGACCCTTAAACTTATAGGTAAAGATTGATGGAGTATCTGAAACTACCTTCTCATCACTAAACTCCTCAATAAATTACAATTACGCGTTAAAATTTGAAGAATTTAGTTAAATTTAGTCACCGGACTGGGTTTGAATGAATTTGGTTAAAGAACTCTATCCTAAATGAAGATCTGATGGGGATCTTCGGAGTGATGAACAGATCTGCACAGCGAGATTCAACAAATTGCTCATGGAGTAGAATTTTCAGTGACAGCGGCACTAAAAATGATTAAATTAAAAAAAAAAATTAAAATTTAAAAAACCGACTCAAAAAAACCTGAAAACCTGAATTTAGGTATACATTAGATGTACGTGCTAAGACATATACATTTCTAGAAATTATATCTTCTAAACATATAAAATGCTTTGTCGTGATTGACTGACTGACGGATCAACGCACAGCCTTAACCGCTGATCGTAGAGACCTGAAACATTGAGGGTGTGTTCTTTGTATGACGCAGGCATTCGATAAGAAAGGATCTTCCGAAATACTGGGGGTGAAAAAGGGAGTGAAAAAGGCCCCCCCCTGGGGGGGGCAAAGTTTGTATGGGACAACGTGATTCCTTGGTCCAATCCTATTAAAAGCATTTTCGACTTACGTGGATAAAGTCGTAAAAATATAAAATAAAAGGCAAGATTTTAAACTCTATTGCCTTTCCTTTAAATGCTTAACAGAATAGCTGAAGTACCTCAAAGTGCATTGTTCAGTGTAATTGCAAAACGGTTTAATCTTCTAGTGTCGCCGTCAGTAAGGCGTTTTAAATTGTTTCATGCTTGACCTAGTACTACCTCTGGTTCTAAAGATATGTATATTTTAACGTTTATTTGTCGTGGTCCGGTCGCAGGAGTTCTATCAATCGAAGCACAGGCAAAAAAAAATGTCCGCAGTTCTATCAATTCAACCACGGGCAAATCAAACTGTCCGCAGTTCTGTCAATCGAACCACGGGCAAATCAATAATATACATTTGAAACGGATATTTTTGGAAACATATTTGGTTAAGCATTGTCTTTCAAAAAACTAAAAAAACCTGAAAACAAAAACTAAAAAAAACTGAAACGTGAAAAATAATCTATTTCGGGTCACTAAGACAGCAGATAACTTAAAAATAAGTATACTAACTTGGAAGTCGATCCTTTTTTATCGAATGCCTGCGTCATACAAAGAACACACCCTCCATGTTTCAGGTCTCTACGATCAGCGGTTAAGGCTGTGCGTTGATCCGTCAGTCTGTCAGTCAATCACGACAAAGCATTTTATATGTTTAGATATAATTTCTAGAAATGTATATGTCTTAGCACGTACCTCTAATGTACCTATACCTAAATACCGTCTTCATTAGATTCTCGAAATCTTAGTGATAGTATGTATACTATTGTAAAATATTTAAGTAGTATATCCGTTGTCTAGCACCCCTAACACAAGTCTAGTTACTCAGCTTTGGGCTAGATGGCGATGTGTGGAATGTCCTGCAATATTAATTTATTTTATTTATTTGTGTAGGTGTAGGTACTGTTATTAAATACTGGTCTGCCCTTTCTGTAATCTTGCTCAGCTAAATAGGGCGGCCCAGTCTAATAGTTGGGAAGTCTCTGCCTGCCATTTTTATGTGTATGTTAAACACAAGTCTATAGATAATTAGCTTGGGACTAGATGGCGAGGTGTGGTATGTCCTGCAATATTTATTTATTACTAGCTGCGCCCCGCGGTTTCACCCGCGCAAGTCCGAGTCTCGTAGGAATATCGGAATAAGAAGTAGCTTATTTGTTAGGGTCTCTAGCTACCTGCTACAGACTTTCATCACAATTCGTATAGTAGTTTTTGTGTTTAGCAATGCCAGTATTAAGGGAAAGCGGTGTTATAGGAAAGCGAGACGTTAAGGGAAGGAACGTCAAGTCAAGGTAACGTGAGGTCTTAGATTTCTAGGAGTCCAGACAGACCCAGAATGCTTTTCTGACATGGGACCGTCGCGGATGGAGTAGGTAACGTTAGTTATTGTGACCAAACACGTGCGAGCGAAGCGAGCGGTTATATTTTAAGGAGTCCAGACAGACCCAGAATGCTTTTCTGACACGAAACCGTCGCGGATGGAGTAGCAAACACGTGCGAGCGAAATGAGCGGTTATATTTTAAGGAGTTCAGACAGACCCAGAATGCTTTTCTGACACGAAATCGTCGCGGATGGAGTAGCAAACACGTGCGAGCGAAGCGAGCGGTTATATTTTAAGGAGTCCAGACAGACCCAGAATGCTTTTATGACACGAAACCGTCGCGGATGGAGTAGCAAACACGTGCGAGCGAAGTGAGCGGTTAGATTTTTAGGAGTCCAGACAGACCCAGAATGCTTTTCTGACATGGAACCGTCGCGGATGGAGTAGGTAACGTTAGTTATTGTGACCAAACACGTGCGAGCGAAGCGAGCGGTTATATTTTAAGGAATCTAGACAGACCCAGAATGCTTGTCTGACACGAAACCGTCGCGGATGGAGTAGCAAACACGTGCGAGCGAAGCGAGCGGTTATATTTTAAGGAGTCCAGACAGACCCAGAATGCTTTTCTGACACGAAACCGTCGCGGATGGAGTAGCAAACACGTGCGAGCGAAGTGAGCGGTTATATTTTAAGGAGTCCAGACAGACCCAGAATGCTTTTCTGACACGAAACAGTCGCGGATGGAGTAGCAAACACGTGCGAGCGCAGTGAGCGGTTATAATTTATGGAGTCCAGACAGACCCAGAATGCTTTTCTGACACGAAACCGTCGCGGATGGAGTAGCAAACACGTTCGAGCGAAGTGAGCGGTTATATTTTAAGGAGTCTAGACAGACCCAGAATGCTTTTCTGACACGAAACCGTCGCGGATGGAGTAGCAAACACGTGCGAGCGAAGTGAGCGGTTATATTTTAAGGAGTCCAGACAGACCCAGAATGCTTTTCTGACACAGAACCGTCGCAGAATGAGTAGCAAACACGTGCGAGCGAAGCGAGCGCTTACATTTCTAGGAGTCCAGATAGGCTCGAAATGTTTTTTTGACAAATTACCGTCACGGATGGAGAAGGTTAGGTTAGGTCCCCTCCCCCTTTCCTCTCCTCCGCTTTTCCTCTCCTCCCCCTTTCCTTTCCTCCTCCTTTCCTCTTCTCCCCATTTCGTCCCCTCCCTCTTTCATACCCTTTCTCTTTCCTGTCTTCCCCTTTCCTCTCCCCCCCTTTCCTCTTCTCCCCATTTCGTCTCTTCCCTCTTACATCCTCTTCCTCTTTCCTATCCTCCCCCTTTCCTGTGCTCCCCCTTTTTATTTTTCTTACCCTTCTCCCCTTCATCACTCTCTCCGCCTCCGCCCAACTACAACCTTTTAAAATATATTTTGAGTCCTGATCCCGTAAGTCCAGATCCCGTGGGAATATCGGGAAAAAAGTAGCCTTTGTGTTAATTCAGGTCTCCAGCTATCTACTTACTGATTTTCACCGCAATCTGTTCGGTAGTTTTTGCGTAAAGGAGTAATCCCGTAAGTCCCGATCCCGTAGGAATATCGGGATTAAAAATAGCCTATGTGTTAATCCAGGTCTTTGGCTATCTACATACCGAGTTTCAACGCATTCGGTCCAGAAGTTTTTTGTGTGAAAGAATAATCCCGTAAGTCCCGATCCCGTGGGAATATCGGGATAAAAAGTAGCCTATGTGTTAATCCAGGTACTCAGCTATCTAAATACCGAGTTTCAACGCAATCGGTCCAGTAGTTTTTGCGTGAAGGAGTAACAAACATACACACACACACACATACACACAAACTTTCACATTTATAATATTATAGTAGGATTTACTAGCGACCCGCTCCGGCTTCGCACGGGTATATTATGCATGTATTATACATATAAACCTTCCTCTTGAATCACTCTATCTATTTAAAAAAACCGCATCAAAATCCGTTGCGTAGTTTTAAAGATCTAAGCATACAAAGGGAAATAGGGACATAGGGACGGCGAAAAGTGACTTTATTTTATACTATGTAGTAGTGATGCAACGGAACTGGCATAACGGAAGCAGAAACGGAAACAGATGTCAAAAGTAAATCTTAACGGAAGCGGAAACGGAAACGGAAGCGGAAACGGAAGCGTTAACACTATGAAAAAAAAGCACAATTGTACATTTAAAACTTTTTTTATTAAATTTCTATGTTAGTAGTCAAAATTAAACAGCGGCAAGTTATATTTAATAAAGAGTAACTTGGCCGCTTTTTCACCTTTCAGCCTATTTCGATGTTCTTCATATATTAAACCAGCTCCGCTAAATAATTGCTCGCTGGCTACACTGCTGGGGGGAGCTGATAAGTATTGGCGAACTATTGGCAAAATAATATTTTGCCAGCTTCCGTTCAGAGTTCTGTTATAAAATTTGCGGAACCAGAAGCAGAAACGGAAGTGAAAAAACATGCGGAACTTCTGCAGTTGCGGAAGCGGAAGCAGAGTTCTGTTGCAACACTACTATGTAGTGATAACGCAAACAGGGATAAACACCGGTTTGGTTTGAACACATCATATTTTGCTATTATACTTCTTATTAGGACCTCTACCTACGTGTTGAATTCGTCTCCACGCAAGCCTTCCAAGGGCTCCATAGCCCCGTGATATGGGCCACATAACAGACTATATAGGTCTGTACATGAAGTCTAGATGACTTTAACAGCGTCAGCAATTTTAACCCATGCTATTCGGTGCTGTTATGCCTAGGCCATCTACTATCACTATCATCACTTTACTATCACTACATAGTAATAAAATAAAGTCACTTTTCGCCGTCCCTATGTCCCTATTTCCATTTGTATGTTTAGATCTTTAAAGCTACGCAACGGATTTTGATGCGGTTTTTTTTAATGGTTAGAGTGATTCAAGAGGAAGGTTTATATTATGTATAATACATGCATAATATAGCCGTGCAAAGCCGGGGCGGGTCGCTAGTTTACTGATAAATATTATAAATGGTTTTTATTATTTAATCAACTCTTAATTAAACCAACCATCGTTTTCTCCACTTATTTCATCGTACGAAAGGTTGGTAAATACAATATTTTTTATAACATGTGTTTCCAAAGCCCATTTTGTAATCAAATGGAAAACACATTAAAATTTCGCTGAAATAATATTAATTATAATGCCAGTCGCGTTGTGAAGGGACATTAATTACTCGGGCCTTAAATTGTGTGGCACTCATGAGTTAAACGGTGGTTATGAATTTATTGCAGCTCTTAAAATAGAAATAATTTGAGTTGCGTAAACTTTGATCGGTGAATATAAAATTGAATAAAAATATATGTCACTATAGCGACCCGCCCCTGCTTCGCACGGCTGTATTATGCAAGTATTATATTTAAAAACCTTTCTCTTTAATCGCTCTATCTATTAAAAAAACCGCATCAAAATCCGTTGCGTAGTTTTAAAGATACTGTAACATATAACAAGCTTTCATATTCGCATTTAGGATTACAGTCTAGCTAGATCATAACCTGTTATGCAATTGTATACCTAACTACTTACTGTGATTGTAATCTGCTGTGTGAATTATTAATAAATTAAAATATAAAAATAAAGATCTAAGCATACCTAAGGACATAGGGACATAGGGACGGCGAAAAGTGACTTTATTTTATACTAGCGACCCGCTCCGGCTTGGCACGGCAATATTATGCATGTATTATACATATAAACCTTCCTCTTGAATCACTCTATCTATTAAAAAACCGCATCAAAATCCGTTGCGTAGTTTTAAAGATCTAAGCATACATAGTGACATAGGGACGGCGAAAAGTGACTTTATTTTATACTATGTAGTGATAGTGACTATGTAGTGACACAAAAGATCCCATTGGGTCGAAGTGTTGCTGGCTATCTGTCAGCCCCCAATATATATGTAGTGATACAGCATTTTTATCAAACTTAAGACACATGAGGTGTTCACTGTTCATGTAGTTTCGTTACAACCGACTAGTTTTTTCTTGAGTTTTAAGATTTTTTCTTGGCTTTACATTCAACAGCCTGGAAAAATAAACCAGACTTAATTTAATAGTCGTTTATACGCTAATGGCAGTACGCGAAAGTTGTCGATAAGCGATTAATTGCATAGAAATTTCCTAAAGTCGGCACTGCACTATTACCTTTATTGAATTTTGCAAAAGTCGGCAAAGTTATACAGTCGGCATTCTGCCTTTTTATCTATGTTCACTGATTAATAAATTGTTTATGCGTTGTATGATTTTCATAACTCGAAGATGGCTCAATTGATATAATTATTTTTCAAACCACTCTTTCTAAAATAAAAAAGAATACTCACACAATCTGCATTTCCATTAGGTATGCCTGATAGAGAGGACATTAGGGAGAGGTTTTTTTTCTACCGATTCGAGTGACTGTCGTAACTATGTAGGTATACCTACCTAATAATAATACCCATTAGATTATTGAGTCATTACAATGCTTTATTTAATTTAATTTAATATTGTGTTTTTTTGTGTGGATATTGTAAGAATTTTTGTAGCTATGTATGAAACTTTAATGTTCTAATATGCGATTTGTGGTTTTTGACCCACTACGAAAATATTTTCCTCATTTGATAGCTTCGAAGGAGAATACCTAGAAATATATTCTGTTGGTTAGCAGAATACAACTTAGGAATAAAAAAATAATTATGCAAATTCATGCTATTGTTTATATATTAATAGAGAATAAAGGTTATATGAATCATTAACCACACAATGACTAAGCATTTATTATGATTTAAATATTAACATTTATTTTACTTAGAGATATTATTTTAAGATTTTGCCTCGTTACCCGCTGGCTATATGATTCCTTTAAACAGTCTATAACTCTGAACATAATACGGAACAAATTCCAGTTTCATCACCATTTGATAGCCCTACTTATACAGTTTCATTTCACGAAAAGATCTATTACGAAACAACTGGTGTTCCCACTGAGTAGAGTCACTACTCGATTAATTTAAAAAAATACAAGTATTATACTTTATAATATAGATTTTTTAAATAGATATATTTATTGTAATTTTGGCATCTTATACTTTCTAACTATTACTATTCTTTGTGTAATATCGTATTCCAGGCTCCTTCCTGTGTTGAACAAATAAACGTATTTTCTATCTATTTATCTCATCATCATCATCATCATGTCAGCCCATTCACGTCCACTGCTGGACATAGCCTCCCCCATACGACGCCACAAACAGCGGTCCTGAGCCGCCTCCATTCACCGACTACCAGCGACCGCCACAATGTCGTCGGTCCACCGGTCAGCTGGTCTCCCAACACTCCGTTTCGCGTGGCATCGCGGCCGCCACTCGAGAACTTTTACTCCCCAGCGGTTGTCAGTTCTGCGAGCTATATGACCTGCCCATTGCCACTTCAGCTTACCAATCCTGAGAGCTTTGTCGGTGACTTTGGTTCTATTTATCTATTAATATAATATTCCAGGACATTTCACAGGACATTATTTATCTAGACTCAAGCTAAAAGCAACTAGGCTTTATAATGGCTAGACAAGAGTCATTTTCTCTATCTTACTATGTCGTTTTTTATGGTGAATTCTATGACATTTCCATAATAACTATGCTGCGGCTACTTACACTTGATACTTTTAATAAAACACATTGTACATCTATATAGTATATTTCAAAGTATTTGACATAGAAATTTTAGTAGGTACTTACAACAATCATAAAAAACATGATCATTCTATATACATAGGGATTCATTAAGGGTCTTCGTCCATTTTCCACTATTATCAGTGGAAAATAAGAAAGTACCACTTTATTTAAAAAAATCCATAGAATTATTCCATAGATGTTAGAGATCTTAATAAACATAAACAATCTGTATTTGAAAATATTCAATTAGCGAACATAAACTTAAAAGTACCGTATTTTTAATTTGAAAATTATTATTTACAAAGTTTTCTAATATATGCCAAAAAGCAATGAAAAGTTTTCCTTGAAAACTTAAAGAGGTTTAAATAATTCCTTAGTCAGTTAGTAGTTCTAATAATATAAAAATCAAAGTCTTAACTGATGACACATCAACGTACAGCTCACAATAAAATCAACAAAGGTATCCGGTATGAAAGGGTTTTGGAAAATTCGAACCCTACGCGAACGAAGTCGGGGGTGAAAGCTAACAAATATCGGGAAATTGAAAACGATTGTTAAATATATAAATAGTATCAGGAGAGATTTCTTTATATTTTTAACTAGCTGCGCCCCGCAGTTTCACCCGCGTAAGGTGCGATCCCGTGGGAATATCGGGATAAAAAGTAGCCTATAACCTTCCTCGATAAATGGAGTATCCAACACAAAAATAATTTTACAATTCGAACCAGCAGTTCCTGAGAGTAGCGCATTCAAACGAACAAACTCTTCAGCTTTTCTTAATATATATAAATCTCGTGTCACAATGTTTGTCCTCAATGGACTCCTAAACCACTTAACCGATTATAATAAAATTCGCACACCATGTGCAGTTCGATCCAACTTGAGAGATAGGATAGCTTACATCCCGATATTCCCACGGGATCGGGAGTTACGCGGGTGAAACCGCGGAGGGCAGCTAGTATTATTAGTATAGATGAATGATTTGTTAAGACATCATAAAATACCTAAGCAATTAATATACTTATTTATTACCTACCTACATAAAACGTACGTCTTTGTTATATTTGGTCTTTTAGCGTAAATTATCCAATTATTTTACAATTATTTGTTCTAAATTTATTTATACACAATCTATTATAATATACTTATTAATAAAATTTATACACAAAATTCGTTTATTTAAATATTTAACAAAGCTTTTCGTTGCTTTCTTAATAACTACATCAAAGGAAAAAAGGAATGGTTGCGACCTGCGCAAATGAATATCCCGTTTACCAAAATAACAAGCGTAAAATTAATATTTTTTAAGTAAACTTAATAACTAAAAATTTTAAAATCGTGATTTTTTAACATGAATAAATGATTTTCAACTTATGCCAAGAGTTTTTTGCTGCCATAGAGAAATAGTGCCCGTTTTTGTGTTTTGATTTTGTTTATCGAGAGTATTAACTTGAGTTAAATTGTATAATGGGTTTACTTAATCTCCAGTTATGCCTATTTAAGTAACATTCAACCTCCATGTATAGAATCTCTACGCAGAGGTTTCGTTAAATAACGTCAACTGGCTTTAACTAGACAAGAAGACGAAATAATCAATAAATATAAAATTTAAAACACCTACCTACTGACTGATTGTTAAATTATCACACAGCTCAAAAACCAATTCACGAATTGCACTAAACCTTAAATTGGGATACAAAAAGCTGTTACAACGTGAGCATCTACAAAGAAGAATTTTGCAAAAGAGTTGAGCTATATAACACAAAACTTGATGTATTTTATTATTACCTATTTGACACTGGCTATAACTGAGAAAAAAACTTATCACAATGAAATGAAAACTATCGATTTTCTGCTTAACAATAACCATCTACATCTATCTATTAACACATTTGTCATCCATATCACCCGTCAGGAAGTCACTAGTGTCTCTAACAGTCATAATAGTGACTCCATCGGCACTGTTCCTCGATATGATGTTACTCTTCTTCTTTGTGCTTCCGTAATCGTAGTTTGATATCACCACGCTCTCTGTTGGATTCCTGTAACAGTTGATAGAACAATCACCGGTTCAAAAATGATAAACAAAAAAGTGATTTGAGGGATTGTGGTGCAGTTGGAAGATGGTGTTCACACACGTCATGCGGAGAGATGATACTCATTTCACCAGAAAAGTACAGGATTTAAATGTAAATGAAGAGAGGATTGGGCAGAATATGAGGGAAAAGGGAGTGAACGTGGTCTTGATGGGAAGAGATTGGAGTGGAGAAGGATTACTTTTGTGCCTGTCTCTGTTGATTTCCTATAACAGTTGATTGAACAATCACCGATTCAAACATGATTAACAAAAAAGTGATTTGAGTGTTTTGGTATTGGAGTGAAGTTGCAGTTGGTGTTCACACACGTCATGCGGAGTGATGATACTTATGTCACCTGAAGAGTACAGACTTGGATGTAAATGAAGAGAGCATTGGGCAGGATTTGAGGGAAAAAGGGGTGAACACAGTCTTTTGATGGGAAGGGATTTGAGTGGGAAGGATTACATTTGGATACAACAGAACTCCACGACCTAATCTTGTCATCTCCATTCTATCGTCATACAACCAGGCAGACTGGTGTGCGGCACCGATTCATGGTGGACATACCACACGTTCGCACTAAGCGCTTTGCTTCGTCATTCCTTATTCGTACTGCAAGGGAATGGAATCGGTTGCCTGCGTCTGTCTTTCCTGACGTGTACAATTTGGGGGTCTTCAAGTCGCGAGTGAATAGGTATCTTCTAGGAAGGCGTGTTACATCTTAGGCCGCATCGTCACCTACCATCAGGCAGGTGTGATAGTGGTCAAACGCTGACCTATCATATATAAAAAATAAAATAAAAATTGTGCAAGTCTCTGCTGAATTCCTGTAACAGTTGATAGAACAATCACTTGTTCAAAAATGATAAACAAAAAAGTGATTTGAGGATTGTGGTGAAGTTGGAACATGGTGTTCACACACGTCATGCGGAGTGGTTATACTCATTTCCCCAGAAAAGTACAGGATTTGAATGTAAATGAAGAGAGCATTGAGCAGGATATGAGGGAAAGGGGAGTGAATGATGGGCTCTTGCCATCATTCACTTTCCCTCAATTGCAGTGGAGAAGGATTATATTTGTGCCAGTGTCTGTTGATTTCCTATAACAGTTGATTGAACAATCACCGGTTCAATAATTATATACAAAATAGTGATTTGAGGATTGTTATTTGAGTGAAGTGATGGTGGTTCACATACGCCATGCGGAGAGATGATACTCATGTCACCAGAAGAGTGCAGTGCCTCGGTCCACTAAGGTAAGGACGACTCGAGCGTGTGTGTTTAGGGTGTGATAACTCCAGTTTTTGTATGGCAATCACACATGCCACAATGACTTAAACCTTAGTGAAGTGTAGTGGCACAGAACTTAAACGTCAATTGTCGTATTGGTCGTGGAGCCAGAAGACGGCCAAAGAAGAGAACATTGGAGAGGATATGAGAAAGAAGGGAGTGAACACGGTATTGACGAGGAATAGAGTGGAGTGAAGAAGAATGACATGTTGTACCGACCCGACCGGAAAAAGAAACAAAGAAGAAACACACTGCACGACAAAGCGACCAACATATAAGTTGGTCGCTTTGTCGTGCAGTGTGCTTTATTTTCAAAACTAATCGAAATAATATCAAGAGTTTTTAAATAAGCTAATAAATATCATTTTCTTGAAAATACGCAGTTTTTTTACCTAGGTACTAAGTTACAGGCCATTAAAATATATTTTTTTAACATTATTATAGGTCATTCGGTCGTGATAGTGTGTTAACACCTTAGGAGGACTTGACAGGAGGACTTTACTTTTTAAGCTCTGCACAAATATGTGGGACTAGTCACTCGATCCAGGCCATGCGACGTGCAAGAAATAACATAAAATCTAGTAAGTACCAGTAGCGAGGGAATACAACCCGATTCCTGTTAGCTTACCTTTCTAAGAAGGTAAACTAACAGGAATCGGGTTAAGACCTATGTATTTTAACACACAAAAGTCAAACGAAAATAGTCAAATAATTCAGTAGAACTTAATCTCATGCGTAGGTATTTTTATCTATTGGAGTTACAACGGCTTACCATTAAAGAAATTTCATCCCTCGCTACTGATAGGTACGTAGTAATTATAAATGTCGGTAGTGTTATATCTTAGAAACATGAAATAACAAATCACTAAACCAAAAATATGGATGCAATAAACCAAACTAAATCCTCTACGAAGACCGTGGATTTCGGCTATTAATTTCATTTACGAGCTTCTCTAAGCTTATAAAATGCACATGTTCATATTTTATGAGGGAGTTGGTGAAAACTATTTAGCGTTGACATCTGTTTAGTTGCTTTTTGGTGTGAGAAATAACAAAAACTGTTATTTTTTGCAGTTTGTGCAAATATAACAGGCGAAAACACATCAGTGATTGTCTTAATGATTTTTATATTTTTTTAAAGTGCATGGCCTGCACTGGGCTATCTGAAAATATTTTTAAGGCGATTCTTAAATTCAACTATGACGGTACTTGACCGAGTGGCGTAATTGATAAGCGCACTTGAACGGTTTCAAGGGATGCTAGTTCGAGTCTCGTCTCAGTTGCAATTTTTGAAGACGCATTTTTCCTTTAAAATATTATCAGTGATTGTGTGTCCCGGAATCCTTTACATGCTCACAAAATTGTCCCAGTGCGGTGTTGTATATAGTCATAAATTCTAGTAACACACACATAATCATTCTGAGTTAATACCCAAAAACAAAATAAAAAACGTCACTCTTTCTTATTATAAAATGTAATAAGACAGAATGAGCTTTAAAAAGACTAAACTCAAACTGCACTTCTTATTTTGAACAAGCAAATAATTTTCTACTCTACGAAAGAAAATAAGTTTCATCCAGAATGAAATGGTTATTACAAGCTCACCGAAGAAAAAAGGCATCGTGAGGGAACCGGCATGCCCTAAAACAAAATTTTATATTTTACAATAATGTATTTACAAAATAAAATTTGCTAAGACTATCGAAATTGCAAAAGAAAGTATGTAAGTTCAAAAAACTTATTTTAAAAAAACACATTATAAAATATAAGTTCGTAAGAAGAATAGACACAAGAACATAGCAGTATTTTTTTATAATATTTTTAATAATTTAAGTATTAAGTGGCTTATAGTTTTACTTAGCTTTTCTTTCAGATTTTTCTGTGGAAAAATGATTTATGTTCGCAAATTGACAATGCTCTTACGGAGAAGGAAAACATCGTAACGAAATCCGCGGCTTAGACGTATTGACAAGTTATTTTCCCTTGATACAGTTGACTGAGCTGAGAGGGTAGTAGAGGTGTTAGGTTAGCCCACTACATCCTCTTGCAAAAAGTACCCAACTAAAGAAATCTAGTTAGTGAAAACAGCCCGTATAAAGTACAAGTACTAAAGTAAACATTATAAGAAATGTGTGTCAGAATGTAAAAAATAACACTCCCTAAATATAAATCCATCAGTGACATTGTTAGAGTCTAGTATCACGTACAAAGGTCGTCCCTCTGGTAGTTTCAACTGAACTCTACGGGTACCTGGAGAGTATTACAATTTCAGGTTTAGCTTATACCTATTGTTAGGTATTCGAGGGTTACATTGAATTTTTTATGGCATCTCCCACATAAAAGCTGAAGTCTAAATAAAATTGCGTGTAAGATACGGTTTTTTGTTTAAAAAAGTGTACTTAATATAACCACATAGCACTCAGCTCAGCTCTCAGGATTGGAAAGCTGAAGTGGCAATGGGCAGGTCATATAGCTCGCAGAACTGACAACCGCTCGCGCTGGGGAGTAAAGGTTCTCGAGTGGCGGCCGCGATGCAACTCGAAACGGAGTGTTGGGAGACCAGCTGCCCGGTGGACCGACGACATTGTGGCGGTAGCTGGTAGTCGGTGGATGGAGGCGGCTCAGGACCGCTGTTTGTGGCGTCGTATGGGGGAGGTCTATGTCCAGCAGTGGACGTGTATGGGCTGACATGATGATGATGATGATGACTTAATATAAAGAGAGAGGTGAGTTATTAAGGTGAGGTTGACAAATTGACGATCTCTGACGATTCCAGCTCACATTTTTTCAAAATTACACCTTAATACCACTTAAATTACTATTATTTTTTATATCTTCTGAATCTTCAAAACACGTTACTCCTATTGAAACGACTTTAGTTGTCTTAAAGTTAAAATTAAACGACTCTCAAAGTTAACTAATACTATATTATATAAAACAAAAATGAGGGTAGTTGAGAATTATTACACTGAGTAGTAAGGTGGGTTCACAGTCACTATCCGCTTACGTTATCACGCTAACCACTCACTCCCCTGATTATAATAGCCGTCAGCCGGTGGACCCCTAATTTAAGTAGCCGTCAGCCAGTTTGCCCCATAAAGGAAATAGTTCCAGCAGCGGTAAATAAGTCAGCTGTGGTAATAGCAGAACCGCAAAGTAGTAAGGAGGTAGCTCCTTCCGCCCAGCCGTAGGTCCCCGTTTAATGGGGATTACACACACTAGGAAAAATTAGATTCACCAAGTAAAATATTATGTAGATTTGTAGTAAGTACAACCTATGCATGAGTAGTCACGCCCACCATGACAAGCGATATCGGACCCAACTAGTTCTCCGTCCCCCTCCTCACGATTCGCGCGTATGCGCCTACGCAGAGTCATCTTCGCGTTCCTAATTACGTAGATAAACCTTGAATTCGCAATTTCATTCAACGGGTTTGATGCATTCAAATATTATTTTGGGTTTTTAATTAAATACAACTAGGGAAGATTCATAATAGATATTATGATTTATTTAAAGCAAAATTAGAATTATTTGGCATGGAATGAAAGTAATTCTTTTCGTCATTTAAGTTGTCCTGTCAGATAACGTTCCGTTACACTATCACTATTAGAGATTAAACTTTCCATACTTTATTTAAAAAAAAAGCCATTTTGATGTGGTCTTCATTGGAACTGTTTTCTTCATTCCATTTTTTCCAAAAAATAACTTGTATGGTATCTCAATGATATTTTCGAGCCTTTTTGCAGTTATTTTATTAGAAAACCTTAAAAATAATTTCACTATAAACATTTAAAAAAGGCAAAATTACTATAAACTTAATGAATTACTAAAAAGATCGACATTTTCATCCGATCGACTACCACGGATTTCATTTTCTAATTGAAAAGTTTTCACTTCAGAGTTATTTCACGTACTTCGCCAGAAATCGCCCTTGCCAATAATGTATCTAGTAAAGTTAGACATTCATATCACGACATGAATGCCTTCAAACTCTCAACAACACCATACCATCATTATTTCTCAACGTCAAAACTTCGTCAAGCGAAATCAATCAGCTATCGGATATCAGATTGCCGATTTCGTGTTAATCTTTAACCCAAAGTTCGGGCAACCTGTGAAATTAGTTGCGACTTGGATATTCTGATAAGATTAAAGGATACTTCGAGAAGTTTGGTGTTGTTACTAGATAAGTCACTGAGATTATAATTGGACGGTTTTGGTGTTTAGATTTGGGTTCCCTACGTTTTATCGAATGCGGTCATGTCGAATTTTAGTGTACAGTATGGGTCATAAGTAAATGATCAGTTTGCTACAATAATACTATCAACAAGTATTGAAGTTACGACCGCCTTCTAATAGACGTTACACAGAAACATAAATACTTGAATTAAAAGTATTCAGTGTGATTATTATTTTCAACATGTTAGCTATGGCTTTACTTGGCTGAGAGATTTGTTGTTGTTGTTGTTGTTGAGAATGTTCAAATAGTGCTGCACAGGATTGTAAACGTTACGGTGGGCAGAGACTTTTGACCGTGGATTGTACATTGTGTATCTTTCCATACAAATTATAGGTCATTATTCAAATAAGTAAGCTACATGAAATCGACACAAAAATAAAAAATCCTATTTACACAAAATTAACAATACAATAAAGTCTGATTTCAATCGCAATCCTTAATTGCTCTAAAAATTACAAATTATATACGTATTCTTACAAAACTAAATTTTTAGGGTTCCGTACCTTAAAAGGTAAAAAAGGAACCCCTATAAGATCATTTTCTTATCCGTATGTCTGTCTGGTTTTTAAATAAAACCTGCCCTAAAAAAATTGACACGGAGTAAAAATAACACCAATAAATCCAATTCGGTAATTTTGAGGTTTAGCTGAAATGTGGTTAAAACCATAAGATGAAAGAGGATACAAATATTGTCAAATATTGAGATTGTACCATCAAGAAAGATTAAATTCTCAAGAAGAAGCTGAATTAAATGCCTATTTTCCATCATAGTCGATTGTTGAAGCCTCGGCGTGGAGAAGGTGTTAAAGAAGAGAGTGGACTGTATGGTTTAAGGGGTTTAATTGTTCAGCCGACAAAATATATAAACAGGAATTACTGAATGAATAAAGGTATAAAAGGTGTATGAGCGAGACGCACGGTAGGTCGCTCGTAGTATGTGGGATTCAATGAAAGGTGCGCGGGCGCAGGCTACGGTGAGGAAGCGGGACGCGGGCGGGGGCCGCGCGCTAGTCACCGCAGTAGGGAGGTACGCAGTACCGGTTTGGTTGGCGAGAATATGCTCGCGTCAACATCGATCATTTGGCAACGATGAAAAATTGATTGCGACGTCAGACTCTCTCTTCCCTACCTCTAAGTGAAATTTGATTTATTTGGACCCTTCTTTATGTGTTCGAAATGGTACGAAATGAAATTAAAAGTAAGAGACATCCGCGGAGCGTGACAAGAATCGGTATTGACAGCGAGCTTATCGATTTATTAACGGAGAGTAAATTAGTTGAGGTTTTAGAACAACAATTTCTGGGTTATTATTAGATTCTGTTGTTCAGAAAATGTATCCTAAATAACTTTTGGCTTACAGTGAACAATTTAAAACAGAAACAAGAATAAAAGGTTCGGGGGTCTTGGTATACGGAAAATTTATAGTGTCTCTTTACCGGCCTTCATTTCCTCTACACATAGTACAAAAAATCTATTTATTGAAATTTTAAAAAAATCTCCCTTAGATCTAGATTCAACTCAACCCAGCGACGGCAGCAGAGGTGGTAAAGCGACGGAAATATGTATCCATTGGTGATGGCTACATGTTTCTGCCTTTTGCCACGGAGACCCTGGGCCCGTGGGGACCAGAAGCCTTAGATTACTACACAAATATTTCAAAATTATTAGTATTAGCTTCAGGTGACCAAAGGGCTGGCTGCTACTTTGGCCAACGGATCGGCATTGCCATCCAAAGAGGCAATGCAGCGAGCCTTTTGGGCACCTTACCTAGGGAGATTTATTTAGATTATTAACATTGTTTTATTTCTTTCTTTTTAATTATAACTAGAATAAACTAGAATTAGGGTCGATATAAAGGATAGGAAGTATTTTTTAAATAGACATGGTCAAGTTGTATTGAAAATAGACATGGTCAAGTTGTATTGAAAATAGACATGGTCAAGTTGTATTGAAAATAGACATGGTCAAGTTGTACCGAAAATTAGTAAATCCTAATAAAGAGGAGGTAGCAACAGGGACCAACGGCTTAACGTGCCTTCCGAAGCACGGAGGGGCTCATGAAAACACATTTTTGCCACACTTCTAATTGGTCACCCATCGAAGTAATGACCGCCCTAGGTGTCGCTTAACCCGCACGACCGTATACGATCAGCGAGCGTCGTCGCTTAGCTATGAGCCTCCATAACATTTATTTGAAAAATAATAAAGAAGGAAGAGCACAAAAATGACTTAACAAAAGGTGTAGGAAGCTGAGGGGTTAGGAGCTGGGCAAGCCTACTTCATCCTCACACAAAAAGAACCCAACTAAATAGGAGTAGTTGAGGAAAAAAGTCCATACACAAGTACAATTAGCACATGAGTTCATGTGCAAATAGATGTAGATATAATTCCATGTCAAAAATCTGTTACAACACTTTTCACACGAAACAATCCGAAATGTATTTATGTAACCCATTAATTAGGGACGCCCAAGGACTGTCTATTTAAATAAGGAATTAAACTTTATAATTAGTTTTTGTTTACGAATATTTCCCTTTAATACTTGTTCATTTATTTCTTGTGAGTACGGACGGCGCAATTAATTACTTAAATCGCTTTTGACTTTTGTGCATTGTATTTACGGAGCATTGTATAAAATTATAAAGTCATAATATTGCTAACAAACCGGGGCCGAGGGCTCTTGTGGTCTTGTGATTAGGTATACGCCGCCGGGCATGGCATAATTAGTATGTTTATCGTGAAACCCGAAATTCTTCTTCTCATTTTAAGAAAAATAACTTTGTCATTAATTATATCAGATCTTTCTTCAGTGATTTCATACAAACTTAACCTCCCATCGAAAGATTTATGAACATTCCGCAACACAATTCAGATTATACTGCCATTCTAAGATAATAGCTAGAAGTTATTATCCCGCTTTCTAAAGGCCACAAATTCCACAAACAAGACATTTCGGGGTAACCCGACTGAAAAGGAATTCAGACATTTTCTACAGTTATTTAAAATTTCAGGTTCTTCAAAAAAAAAACAAAGATAACTTTATTTAAAGTTTTACAAAACAGTTTTATGAAGACGGAGCTTCAGGTTGGTCGGTTGTTTTTATTTTATTAAAAACGGGAACAAGATTTTTTTGCCAACTGACATTGCTAGTCGCTATCCAAAGCTACGCGAGCAAGTTTACAAAACAAGTAATTTATTATTTGACGCAAGTTGTATCGCAATTACTAAGTCTTTACAAGTTTTTGGCACCATTCGACATTTTGTCGCCGATGTTTGTGTCGTCGTAAATAGGTAGGGAAGTATTATAAAGTTATTGGCGCAGTTTAACATTTTGTTCAAGAATTTTTAAGTTTTTGGCGCAGTTTCACCACGATCAAATATAACGTCACAAGCATGACGCTAAGCAAAGGTTAAGATTCGACAAAAAAAAAACTGGTTGCCTGTAAAGTCGGTATACGGGCGAAAGTTTTACGTGACAACAACTGTGCTCGAGTGGAAGGGACGCGTGCCTTTTACTTTTTATGTCTGTCTCTCTCGCTCTTAGGCGGGCTAACCATGCCCGCGTGCCTCTCACTCGCTCTCATTGTGAGCGCATAACGTGAGCGGAGCGTAACGCAGTTTCTTGAAGTGTCACCCGGCAAACCAATTTATAAGACGTTGTCACGTCAAAATTTAATTAGCTAAGGAGTTTTAAGGTTAGAATTCCTCAAACGACGACGTTAGCACACTGTCAAACTGCCAAAAAACTTGAAAAATATTTATAGTCTATCTTAATAAACAATAATACCTAGATCATAACAAAATAAAGATAGTCTGGCCAACGTAACGTTAGAATGGCCGGACACTTTATTTCTTTATCATTTTGTTTAAAGAATAGTTATTAGGTAAAATTGAATAAAAGTAGTATAATATAGGTAGGTATTGAATTTTGAGCATAGTTTGGTGCAAATATCTTCAACGGTTTCGCTATCTGGCGGGTTGGTCACAATTTCGAAGTCAAGGTTTCATGAATCACTTATCCGACTTTTCGACAAAAGCTCTTACTCCTAATGAATGAGTTACGAGCTTCCGGCCAATTGAGATGGAAGCCCTTTGATTAGGTAAAGCGAAAGTTTGGAAATGGTTGCGGTATTGAAGTACTCATCGTGGTTATTGAGCTCTAAACTTGTGGGACTATTTCTCAGGTAAATACGGTAAAGTTCGTATCAAACTTAATGACGGGTGTGAAGTTAGCTGCAAACGTAACTCCAAGCGGAAATCTACTCAATGCGATAAGCGCGATTTTGCGTTTGGCCAATACCCAACTTCAAAGTTCGCTGAAGTTCAAAGTTGCCAATAAACGGAGAGATTTCAAATAATCAAAATACGATTTGTGAATTTAGTTCTTATAAAAATAAGTCAAGAAAACGGCCCCCTGCTGTAGACAATAAAACTTTCTTTCCTGAGGGTACCTATATTATATTTTACGTCTGTGTGTGATTTACGACTGTACGTTATCTCTTTCTTATATTTATGTATTTGTCCTACTTGATATATACAATTATACATAAGTAATAAAACAAATGTGTAACAATAATATTGACAATGTTGGTAAGTAATAAGACAACAGAAGCATAAAATATATAAAAATTATACAGTAAGCATAAACTATTTACAATAACTGTATAAGTAAACGTATTTACATTAGATGGGCATTGTGAAGCCTCATAAAATAATCTCAAGTTAGATAAATTTAGTAGGTATTACATATTATGTAACCTTCATACAGAAAAAAGGTTTCTTGAAGAAATAATCCTTTCTCTGTAAGTTTAATAAAACGCAAGAAAATTTTTTTCTTAATTTTAGTAAATGTTCTTGGAAATAATAAGCAGTACTTCCTATATTCTTAATTTAAGAATATTGATTTTTATAATCAAGAATATTGCTTATTATTTAAATATTATTTACTAAAACAAAGAAATTATTCCCTAGCGTATCAAGGCAGAGGATTATTTCTTGCTTAAAAAAAATTTATTTTTTTGTGTGAAGGTACACATATCTATACCTACTAAATGTATCTATCTTGCTTGACATAATTTTATTTTATGAGCATTATAAAGTACATGCAACAAAATATTATTTAAACTAATAAGATACCTACATGAGATATTTACAATAGAGAAAAAAAGTTAAAATAAAAATGTCTCCACGGCTAATATCAAGCTTCAAGCATGGGCAAGGGCCTAAAGATGAGAACCGCTTGTCATTTATGGATCGTAGGCATTGTCAGCCATACTTGAAGCTTGATCGTGACCGGAGTAAGAGTCTCAAATATCATAATAAAAAATACTGACCTGTTACACCTATGCCGATGCGTACTCCTAAACGAGGTCTCACACACAGCTGTTCTAGAAAGCCTGGAACTGCATGTAGGATGGAGAGCACCTCGTCTGCAGCACAAGTACCTGTTGAAATGCTGCCTGAAGACGCCACTCACGCAGTACAGTGCTACTGGATTTACGCAGGAGTTAAGGAAACTGTAAACAAGGGAACTGATGTAGGCAGAATATAGACCTTCAAACGGTTTTTCATCAATGTATAGTACAATCACTTTGTAAAAGGTGTAATGTGACATTACTTATAGGTTCTCAAAGTGCAATTCATCAAATAGTTCCTATGCATTTCTATGTTAGAGGCTCCCCCTGTCATTGCTGAGGCAGAACCTCTTTGGAGGCACACGGCTCCTTAGATCTTATTTTTTTATTTCTTTTTTGTATTATCTTATTATTACCTATTTATTTTTTTGTTTTCATGACTTTTGTTTTATGTTAGTGCTTTTATGTTTGCTAAGTACTACTTTTCTGATTGTCTTGTGTCGTGTACTTGTCCAAATAAATGATTTCTTTCGTTCTCCCAGATTTTAAGGTAGCACATTCAAGGTAATTACGGCAATACTTATCTGCATTGCTGCCAACATAACGGCATATAAACTATTTGATGAAACGAATTCTAGGCATATTTACAGCACTTGGGACCAAAGGGGTCCTTTAGTATGGGCGCTTGGCATAGTTTTTTTTCGCGGTGCATTTTGAGACCTATGTCAATCGGAAGAAGGCATTCCAAACCTCTAAACTGTCTCGGACAGGATATTTAAAAAAACGTGTTGTCCTGTGTTCCAAAACGTACGGTGCATTTGGAGACCCATATCTATCGGTAGAAGCCACCGTGCACTTTTTAAAAATCATAGGACGCTTTAGAGGTTTAGTGTCTTCACACTAAACCTCTAAAGCATTATTTGATAGGCATAGGTCACGAAATGCATTGCGCCATTTTAAGTTACTATGCCTGTTGTGTCCAAAGGCTTTTATAATCTAAGGTATCTAATCTGTAGATTAAGAGTTTACTCAGAAAATATAGACATATATACAGAAAGAAGAAATAGACAGTTAAAATCTGTGACTGTAATCAGATAGCTCGGCTATTACCTACGTGGACATTCTAGCTTGTAACAATTAAGTATCCAACTATAATTATCCAATAGTATAGAAAACCTAACGAAGAGTTCGTCTTTCATTTACACTCCAGCTAGGCATCCTTAATAAGCAAGACATTAACAAAACTATTCCATTGTAATTAAAATTGTAGGACTTGTTCACTTTAAAGCACCTTTTAAAAACCACCAATAGGAGACCTTTTGACCAGTAGTTTAGTTAGTAAAAGTTATTTCGACACAACTATCGTGTCCACGTCATGCCTGGCCTGTACTCGCATTGAACTTACGAACCGTATCCCTTTTATCGTAGCAATTCTCTTCATACCTTCCAAAACTTTACATACCTAAGGTTATTTGATAATTAGCTGAAAAACGCTTCAGGGCTAATTCTTTGCAGTATCAAAGAACCTTTTTCTATTACCATTTCTTTCGAATTCTTGGATTTTTAAATTAGATCAATTCGAAAAGCAAGTCTTTTGAAATCTTGGAATTAGTCAATTAGTCTTAGAACAGATGATAAAACTTAAAATAAGTAAATTATCTTAGGTTTGCTTAAATCTTCATGTAAGTTACAGATGATTGTCATGGAAACACACCAATCAGGTTAATTTAAAAACCTTGATGGAATAATAAATTTTCTTAAAGTTGTAGAAAAAAAAATCGTTTGATAAAAACCTTTTTATCATCTAATTATCAATAACCTTGTATAAAAAACCCAAAATGGGAGAAGGAGGAGGAGAAACCATCAAGTTCTTGCCTCTATTAATCCCATTACACACTTCGTTTGCTGAGCAGCACAGCGGGTGAAGTTTGTACCGAACTAACATGAGATTCCTAGAAACAGGAAGGCTGAGGAAGGGTATAGCTAAACAATAACTAATATCTATGTATAACTTGCTCTAACATCGACTATTAGGTGTGTGCCAATCGACCATCAAGTTCCTTTCTCCACAGATTCCATTACACACTTCATTTGCCGAGCAGCACAGCGGGTGAAGTTTGTACCGAACTAACATGAGATTCACTAGAAACAGGAAGGATATAGATGAAAGATAACTAATCTATGTATAACTTGCTCTAACATCCACTATTATGTGCCGATATATTATATTGCATGAATAAATATAACTACTGAATTACTGAACGAGATTCACGTAAACGCAAGGCTCTTCGGTTATACTCTACGAGCCCTTGTTCTAAGAGGGGGGGGAATTAACTGAGACTAATTTTGAATTGCTTTGGAAATAGGGTAATGTAATTTAATTTTGTGCTTTCCAAACATTTTTATTAAAAAAAAACGTGTGGCACTCGAGGACTGCCGCGGTAAAGCTATTGCATAAAAAGGTTTCTTGAAGCAAGAAGTAATCCCTCTTCCTATAGTTCCTTTAAATGCTCGAGAATAATTTCTTGTCTTAGTAAATGTTCTTATAAAATAATTTAAAAAAAAAATAAAAAAATAGGTGTCCGACATTTGTCGTCCGACATTTTTGTCGTCCGACATTTGTCGTCCGTCAATAGTCGTCCGTTAATAATCGTCCGTCATTTGTCGGGGGTGTTAGGTGTTTTCGTTACGGAATTTCTTGATTCGCCCCCCAAGGCCCGCGATAAAATCTATGCAATAGCTTAAAAACTTAATTAATATTATGTAGCTCTAAACAAAATATATTGTAGGTGTGTGGCTGGAGTTGTAGTGTTCTTACTATTTTATTACTATTAGGGTTCCGTACCCAAAAGGTAAAAACGGGACCCGTCACTGTCAGTGACAAAACTAAAAAAGGACTCAAGGAAGTCAACAATACAGTGCTTCATTTGATGTATACGTCAGGGCGCCGCCACTTGACTACTGTTTTGTGTCT
Source organism: Idaea aversata (assembly GCA_907269075.1). Lineage (NCBI taxonomy): Eukaryota > Metazoa > Arthropoda > Insecta > Lepidoptera > Geometridae > Idaea > Idaea aversata. The sequence goes on along the minus strand of OU026098.1, from coordinate 4,522,424 downwards.
ATAAATGGGAATAAAATGACGGAACGTGGTTCATTCTGTCGCAGTAGCTTCATGATGCCTGAACTTTTTCATGGTCGCACAATTTATTTGAGTGAATTAGTTGAATACCTTTTATAGAGTGGATAATGCGTTGTAGTAAAATAATGCTGATGGGTATGTAATTTATATGATTAAAATATGTTTTGACACTAAGTGCCTTTAGATTTATGTTACCTACGCTCAGATTTGGTTAAAATACCTAGTCCTTTATATCACTAAGACTTCACTGTCGGTCGGTCCGTCGTACGTTTGTTCGTCTGTCTGTCACCAAGCTGTATCTCATTAACCGTGATAGCTAGTTTTATTTAAATTTGTCAGTAGATTAAGTATTGACAAATTTAAATAAAAACTTAATAAAATAGTAAGAATACTAAAACTCAGAAGGCCAATTCTCGTAAATAATATTGTTTAAATTACATTTCAATATCATCCCGATTGCATTTCGATTGCAAATGATACCTTCAAAGTCGGTTTTTTTTTACAAAAAGCTAACTTTGAGAGTATTTTGAGCTACTTTGAGGGTATTATTTGTGATCGAAATGCAATCGAAATGATATTGAAATGTAATTTTAACAATGTTATTTACGAGAATTGGCCTTCAGGTCACAAACCTACAATCTATTTTGTTTATAGCTACACTAAACTAACTTAGCTTTTGCAATAAAATTGTTTGCAAAGCACAAAATTAAATTACGTAAAACTATTAACAATAAATTCAAGCACAAAATCTAAAAATATCGTCAACATTCGCGTTTTAATTCAACTTGTAAACGAAATTACAAAGTGAATTTGTATTTTTGTGGCTGTTGTTTTGCTAAAGCAGTCGTTCAATAAGTTTTAGATACCTACACATGCTGCAAAGTGATTCGGGTCTGCTACATAAAAATATTTACGAGGTTGTACTGAAAAAAAAAACAACTAACCCCACTTATTTAGTTTATAAAATTCCACTCCTGAATCTCTTTCAGAACGCGGACAAAGGTACAATCCGGTTCAATAAAGAGTTTGTACAGTAATTTGCAAATTATTACTAAAAAAAAAATTGAATCAGTTACCCGACAACGTTTCCTGACGTGAACCATTTGGAGAGTTTCATGTCGTATCTTTTAAGCAAGCATGTTCATGAATCGAATTTTCGACCACATGAATAACCAACTGTCAAAGTGTCAAACTGATTAAATAATATCAACCTTGTGGTTATTGAAATAGAATTTAATTTTAATCTTTATCTATTCTAATTACTATTTCATAAAATAAGCTTTTAAGTTCGAATTTAAGATAACAGTCTAGATCATAACCTGTTATGTAATTGTACATTATTGTGATAGAAATCTGCCGTGTAAATTATTAATAAAAAAAATGATTTCCCGTTAAATGTATTTAGCTAGGTATAATTTAGCTGTTTAGGCACAATGTCATGCAAGCCGTCCTAAGTTTTGCAAACGATCCGAATACATTGCTACGAAATACAAACGCTTCATACGAAAACGTTAACAATTACATTGTTGAATTTATTATAATAAGGTAAATCGTGAACCATGAAACATAATCTACACTGTTCAGCTTTACCTTAGGGTAAAAGGTTACAAAGCTCGGGGTAAAACAGACTACAAACTTTTCTATCGACCGACATTACGCAGCTCGCCGACAATTGTATTTTAAACACTAACCTCCATAGTAGGTACTCTAGGTACTCGTCCGCTGGATAGGCTTTTTTACCCGACTGCGCGACGCAAAGGAGTGGTAATGTGTTCATCAGTCTATGTATGTATGTAAGTTTTTTTTAATAGTTTTTTTACATGGGCCTTCAGGGCTGTATCCTAAACTATAAGAGATAGCGAAAAACACTGAAAGGAGCTGCCCGACTTTGACAAAACTAAAACTGCATAATTAGATTTTTGGAAAAGTAATTCGAACGCTCTGAAAAAGGAAACATAATTATTCGAATGAGACATTACAAACTGCTGATGCACTAAAACATAAACCCCCTTATTCCCAAACGAGGTTTAAGGATAGTCCGAGATGTGGTTTTAAACCTTAGATACAGATTTACTCGTGAACTATAGTCTAAACACTATACCTATATAATTTAAAGGGATTGTGTTAGGACTATAGTTCCCTAATAATCGATAGGGATAGTGTTAAAGCTATAGTTCACGAGTAAATCTGTGTCTAAATCTAAGGTTTAAAACCACATCTCGGACTATCCTTAAACCTCGTTTTGGAATAAGGCCCAAACTGTTTTTATAAATTTTATGTATAGAAGGGAATTCCCTCTGTGCCTCATACGCTATTATTTTACCAGAGACGGAAAGATAAAAATTGTATTTCTAAAAATCGAATGATGCAGTTCGTTTTTGTCAAGATCGGGCACGCAACTGCTTTTAGCATTCTCTTATAGTTTAGATATAACCCTGAAGACACATGTCAAAAACTGTAAAAAAATTATTATGAATTGCTGTTCGTTTGTCTCGCTCGTTTTCCTTCAAATCTCGGTCGACAAAATGCCCGTAGTACGTTTTAACCCTTACACACATTGAATTTGTAACAGCCTGAGACAGGTGATAGGTGATATGTATACAAAAATACCGTTTAGCGTTTTTAACACTCATATTATTATTGTGTTTCATAACAAAGCAAAATGTGAAGGATGAAAAATAAATTTTGCTGAGTTTTTTGTTGGTGCTTAAAATTATTGTGCTACTGACTTGTTTTTTTTTACACATTTGGCAAATTTCGTTACAAAACTCAAAGTTAATTTTAACCAAAATGTCTTTTATATATTTCGCTAAAGGTAAAAAGGTCTTAAATTTTAAAAGGGTATTGTGTTACGCAAATTTTAAATTCGATTAGAATTACACTCGGTGATATTTAATTTATGAATACTTTATACAGGGTTATTGGTAACTGTACTAGCAAGCCGTTGAGGGCTAATTCTGTGCACCTAAACAAAAAACTTTTGTTCTACGACTTTTGGCAATTCGATTTTTTTTAAACTTTGAGGTTAGGTTTACCGGAAAATCAGCTGTTCCTTACACTGAGAGGTCATTGACATTAAAATTTTACTTATTTTTTAAGTTTTATCTACTGTTCTTAGTCTGAATGACCTTTGGTTTAAAAATCAGCGGTTTTTCGAATATACTTATATAACTTCATAATTTTCTTTTTTTTTTATTTCCAAAAGTCATATAAGAAAAGTTGTTTGTTACGGTGCACAGAAATAGCCCTCAACGGCTTGCTAGTATAATTACCAATAACCCTGCATATAACATCATATTATTACTTATTTATCTATAAATATAAAATTCAAAGTCTTGACTGACTGACTGATATATCAACGCACAATCGAACAATCGAGCTATAATTTGGCATACAGATTACTATTATGTACAACGTAGGCATCCGATTAGAAATGATTTAAAAAAAAAAAACACAAATGTAAAGTCGGTTTACGGACGATAATTTTACGTGATAACGTCATAAGAAAACATAGATGGTAACCATAGCAACGATAATACGTTGCAATGATTATCTTGTCAGTAACATTACACTTTTCGTTACATTGCTATGGCTAACATGACGCTGTCTTCGCACTTTTTTGTGAGTGCAGTACGGTGTTCATCGGTTTATAATGACGTTATCATATCAAGTTGTTTATTTAGGTGCACAGAAGTAGCCCTCAATCGCTTGCTAGTATAATTACCAATAACCCTGTATAGACGCAAGCAAATTATTTAAAAAGTATTTAAAAACACGCCTCACCTTAAGCAGAATCCTATTATCCTCAACGCATGCGTCCAATCATTGTAATCGTTCTGCGCTGTTGGTGACAAATGGTACCACAACTCGAACGCGTGATACGGCAGGAAGCAAATGAAAAACACTGGAACAACACAATTTAGTGGGCTACAGGCAAGCGACAGGGCAGCCAGTTTATCCGCTCTGATAAAAGGGTTAAAACTTGGAAATATTGAATTGATTTCTTAATAGTATTTTCTAAGGTTTTCACGACTTGAACTTATAATTATATTTATGTTAACGGATATAGTCGCGTTTTTTATTAATATGTTTAAACCTGACGTTTCGGGAACTTTACAGATCCCATGGTAATCTTAATTTCGACCTTCCCTGAAAATCAAATTTTTCAAATTGTCATCTTATTCTTGTCTTGTTTTATTGGATGCGGAGCTCCAAAAATAAATATGGACCATGTTTGATAAAAATATCTTTACAACATTATTTCAGTCAAGGCCAAACTTAACTTTACCACAAAATTAAAAACACAGGTCGGGAAAGTTCTTGTTTCACTGCGCCGCGCCGTCTTCCTACCTCGTCCCTCAAAGGCATCCGTTTATTTTGGGGTATACAAGTTAGGAGTTTAGGTATAGGTATCCTATATATAGGTAGGTAAGCGAGCTACATCTTAAACCGCATCGTTACTTGTCATCGGACGAGATAGTGGTCAGACGCTGACTTAGGTATATATTTATATTAAAATGTTATAAAGTTTCTGTGTTTGTTGAAAAATTATTTTTGTGTTGGATAGTCCATTTGTCGTATTATACAGGGTTATTGGTAATTATACTAGCAAGCCGTTGAGGGCTACTTCTCTGCATCTAACTAAACAAACAACTTTTGTTCTACGACTTTTGGAAATTCGAACATTATGTTTTGAAAATATTGAGGTTAGGTTTACCTGTAAATCAGCTGTTCCATACACGGAGAGGTCTTTAACCTTAAAATTTTACTTATTTCATAAGTTTTATATACTGACCTTTGTTTTAAAAAAATCAGCTGTTGCTCGAATTTACATAACCTCATTTTCATAATTTTTTTAGTATTTCCAAAAGTCGTAGAACAAAAGTTGTTTGTTAAGGTGCACAGAAGTAGCTCTCAATCGCTTTCTAGTGTAATTACCAATAACCCAAAAAAACCTAACCTAACCTTGTTACCTACTTAACCTTACATCCGAACCCCTTTTTAGAAAAATAAAATTCCTTTTCAGTGTTTTCCATTTGTCACCTAAGTTTTTGGTACAATTTGTCACCAATAGCGCTAAGTAATGACAAATGGCCGCAAATGTGTTGAGCAAAATGGCGTTTTACTTAAGGTGAGATGAGCCTTAAAATATTAACATTTAGTTTCACGGCTTTTTTTAACTTTATGTGACAAAAATACAAATTATACACACTGTAGGTAAATCACAAGTAAAATAAAAGCAAAAGTGAAACATTAAGAGGAAAGGGTACCGGGGGCTTTCTCCATACAAACTTTACAAACGTAGTCGACTGTTTTCTCCCTGGATAATGAAACTAGAGCAAATATTTTTGGTGCATAAAACTTATAACTGCCATGACCATGCCATGACTATTTTTTGTTATTTTATCAATGATAATTAATTAGAAAATGAAAAAAAAACAAAACATAGGGGCATAGTCATGGCAGTGATAGGTTTTAGGCACAAAAATATTTGTGCAAGTGTCATTATCCAGGGAGGAAACAGTCGACTACGTTTGTATGGAGAGCGCGCAGGTACCCTTTCACCTTAATGCGTAAAGTTATTCACAATTTAAGTACAACAATTTTGCACACAAAGCCAAAAGCTTTAAAACTTTTCGATTCGACTGTACAAAGGCTCATCTCACCTCAAACAAAATCCTATTATCCTGAACGCATTTGTCCACTCATTGAAGTCATCGAGAGCCGTTGGTGAGAAAGTGAACCATAATTCGCACGCATGTAGCGGTAAGTAACAAATGAAAAACACTGAAAAAAAAAATTAGATTAGAAAAAAATACGTCCAATGACAATCCAATCACAAAATGCCTTATCCCAAAAAAAATAGGACCTTTTAACAGAATAAGTAGAATAAGTTGAGAAACAACTAGACATCGTTTGTTTGCGACTAGTTAATTTAATAGTGTGGCAAAGATGTGTTTTCGTGAGCCCCACCGTGCTTCGGAAGGCACGTTAAGCCGTTGGTCCCGGTTGCTACCTCTAGTGGCAGTCGTTAGGTCAAGTTAGAGGCCTTAAGGCGATCTGAAAACTCTAACAATAGATAAGCCACACCACTATACGAGAAGAAGAAGTTAATTTAATAGGTTATTTATCTTCTAGTCCTTTCCTGGGCTTTGATTATAGAGAAATTTGTTAAGACCTTTTTAGGGTCCCGTAAGTCTAAGATCTTTTTTAGGGTTCCGGACAACGATCACTTTGTTTTCAGTCCGTCTGTCTGTCTGACAAGACCCTTTTTCTCAGGAACGCGTGGAGGCATCAAGCTGGAATTTATATCAAATACTCAGGTCTACTGTCCCATGACGCTGTGAAAAAAATCAAACTTTTTTATAATTAATCACCGTCAGTGTTTCACCACTATCTCACACGATGGTAAGTGACAATGCGGTCTAAGATGTAGAAGATACTTAAATCTACGCTTACTATTCAAAAACCCCCAAACAAACGGAGGTCTTCGAGGGACACGAGTGAATTTCCTGAAGTTAATTGCATAAATCTCCACTAACTTTCTAAATTTTGACATTTGCTCTAGCAACAAATTCACTCAGATAACGTTTTTAATTTTAAAGTTTTTGGCATAAAGAAACGGCGTAAATTAATTTTCAAAGCGCCAACGTGGTTTCGAATCAAATGAACTCTTCGAAAACCAATTACAAACAAATGTCTATTGTCTGTGCTTATAACGAATTGATTTACATTCGGTTATTATTAGAAGGCGATTATGGAAATTAAATTCGGCACTTGACAATTGAAACGATGTAATATAAAATATGTTTGAAATGGTAGCTGTTAGCTGTTAAAAACAGACAATTTAAATTAATGAAGCAATTTTTTTTCGATGTAATATAAAATATGTTTGAAATGGTAGCTGTTAGCTGTTAAAAACAGACAATTTAAATTAATGAAGCAATTTTTTTTCGATGTAATATAAAATATGTTTGAAATGGTAGCTGTTAGCTGTTAAAAACAGACAATTTAAATTAATGAAGCAATTTTTTTTCGATGTAATATAAAATATGTTTGAAATGGTAGCTGTTAGCTGTTAAAAACAGACAATTTAAATTAATGAAGCAATTTTTTTTCGATGTAATATAAAATATGTTTGAAATGGTAGCTGTTAGCTGTTAAAAACAGACAATTTAAATTAATGAAGCAATTTTTTTTCGATGTAATATAAAATATGTTTGAAATGGTAGCTGTTAGCTGTTAAAAACAGACAATTTAAATTAATGAAGCAATTTTTTTTTCGATGTAATATAAAATATGTTTGAAATGGTAGCTGTTAGCTGTTAAAAACAGACAATTTAAATTAATGAAGCAATTTTTTTTCGATGTAATATAAAATATGTTTGAAATGGTAGCTGTTAGCTGTTAAAAACAGACAATTTAAATTAATGAAGCAATTTTTTTTTTCAATTAACTACTGAATGGTTTTTGAAAAAAGATAATAATTGTAACAGGTTTATATAATAAACGGGACGTAAAAGGTGTACTTCGTAAAATGAGCACCAGTAGTAAAAGAGGAACTTCGCTAATATTTGCGAATTTCTAAAATGAAAAGCTGTCAAGAAGCCAATAATTATGAACTTTTAATTTATTTGTAAGCTACATCGTACAAAAACTTCTAAAGTTTTACGAAAATATTTACAGTACGTGAAACTTGAGAAGAAGTATAATTATATTACTTATTGAATAGGCAATAGCTTATTTAATATTACAAAGTTTCTTGTTATTCCACTGAGTAAACTTTTAAAGGTCCCACGCAGCAATTCATCACGAGTTACAGCTTTTTCTAGACTAAATGTAACCCCAAAAACCCAATCTTCCGCAAAAGATCTGGAAATCTTAAGTTTCTATTACACGATGTTTAAGAGTGTAATGTAAAAATTTCAAAATAGGATGTTTTTGACGTGACAACGTCTTATAAATTGGTTTGCCGGGTGACACTTCAAGAAACTGCGTTACGCTCCGCTCACGTTATTCGCTCACAATGAGAGCGAGTGAGAGGCACGCGGCCATGGTTAGCCCGCCTAAGAGCGAGAGAGACAGACATAAAAAGTGAAAGGCACGCGTCCCTTCCACTCGAGCACAGTTGTTGTCACGTAAAACTTTCGCCCGTATACCGACTTTACAGGCAACCAGTTTTTTTTTACAGAAAATAGGCTTCCATTTGTTCTCATCTCAGTTGATGGGAAGCGATGATGAGGTCGAAGATGTAGGGTATAGAAAAAGAACGGCTTGCCTGGACAACATGATGGAACGCGACGAGTCATAATGGCACCATGACTTTTCCAGGGGGTGGTATTAGAAGCCGCCTACCACCGCTTAAATATAGGTACAGTATGGGTCCTAATTAATGATCAGTTTGCTACAATAATACTATCAACAAGTATTGAAGTTACAACCTTCTTCTGATAGACGTTACACACAAACTTAAATACATGAATTAAAAGTACTCATGTGATTATTATTTTCAACATGTTAGCTATGTATTTAGTTGGAGTGGTATAAGCCGCCACCCGCTACACCAACCGACGTGGGTTCGATCCACAGGTTACGTTGTTAGAATGTTCAAATAGTGCTGCACAGGATTGTAAACGTTAAGGTGGGCAGAGACTTTGACCGTGGATTGTACCTACTTCAAAATACATTTATACCAAAATACAACGATCACACAGTGAGATGTGTTTAGAATGTCAGGTTACACAAACATCCGGAAGGATCATTTCCCTTGACTCAGTGACGAAATAAATTTCCGTGAGAGCTTCCTTGAAAGATTTGCTTCGTACATGGTGTGTGAAATTAAATTGAGTGAAAAGTGGTGTTAATGCGCGCTTAGCTTGTTTTTTGGGGACGAGTTTTAAAAATGGCTTAATACAAAACAGAAAATAAAAAGATTATTTAATTGCAAATGGAAAATTTCTTGAAATTAAGAATTGAGTATGATTTGGAATTCTAAAAACCGTACTAAATTATTAAATATTGTTTAAGATGAAAAGAAATAGGTATAGGTAATATTAACCATTAGTACTTAACAGTGGAATTATTTCTTTTAGATAGTGCGCCAAAATAACACAAAATTCAATATTTCCAGTTTTAACCCTATTTCATCAATAATATAATTGGCTGTGTCCCGATCCCATGGGAATAGCAGGAAAAATCTCTAACACTCTTCATCGGTTCTTATCAAGTTTCAACGCAATCGGTTCAGTAAGTTTTGCATGAACATATATTATAAGACCCATACTTAATAAATATTTTTAATTGAACCAATAAAAATTCACAATTAAATACAAAAAAAGTATTGTATTAAATACAAATTGAATCAATTAATTAATTATTAATCTTTTAAATTACGAAACGAAGCCAAGTAGGGACTTTTCTAACACAAAGTTCTTCCCACACCTTATGTTATTTAAGAATGTATTTCTAAATATATATATAAGTAGGATGTAGTACGGCCCACCGTAGAGCTCCAAAACGGCTGTTTTATGAATGTTTTCAACACAAGCAAGATTCTAGACACCTGCTTTAATTGAAGTTTAAAGTCTTCTAACTCATCAACTTATCAAGCAATAATTAATAGAATGAAAACATTCCAATAATAGTCATTTTCGAACTCTACCGGGGGCTGCAATTATGCAGCCGACCGTACAAATATTATTTAAGTATCTTACCTATTACAAACACAAGCACCATACAAGCGACTGACTTTCTCGCCTTTGCTTGAGCCTCTCCTTGTCCTCCATGCAGTGCCCCTGGCATTTCCCTGGTGCTAGCCAGCAGCCTTTGAGCCATGAGAGAGTAGAAAAACGCGATCACTAGGAGTGGTAGAGCGTAGTATACCACGGCTTTGGCTACTGTCATCCATCTGGAAAGTGAATCTTGATTAAAATTTTTGTTTTCAGTGATCGCAAGCAATCGCAATTGCTACAAATTCAATAAAGTGGGTACTGTAGAGCAATTGCATGTCGATGCAAATTACGAAATCAGCATTGCATTGTGTCGTGTCCAATATATTTAATATTTATAGACTAGCCGCTACTTCGTCCGCGTAGAATTCGAAAATGGGCCAAGGAAGCACGTTGACCCATAAAAATTTTGCTCCCTTTTTTCACCCCCTAAGGGGTAGAATTTCAGAAAATCATTTCTTATCGGATGCCTACGTCATACAAAGAACACAACCTCCAAGTTTCAGGTCTCTACGATCAGCGGTTTAGGCTGTGCGTTGATCCGTCAGTCAGTAATTCAAGACAAATCATTTGATATGCATAGATAGATAGATAAGAGTCTCGTTAAGGTGGTACGTTTTCCCTACTAAATGTTTTAGAGATTCCTACGTTTTATACTGAGATATTTAACTTATTATGACTTAAAGTAGGCCTAATTTAAGCTATTGTAGGGGCAGACCAAAAATATCACTGTTTAACATCCAGGAAGTACTCTGTTTCAGCGTGAAAAAAGAGACCAATTTTACGTATGTGGTAGTACATGGTTATATTGACGTATGGTCATAGTGTGAGGTGACGCATAGATGTGTGGAAACACGCGACGTTGTCGCGTTGTGTGTGGAAGCAGGAACACGCAATTACGCTAGAGCAGAGCCGCAATACAGTTTGCTGGATAAGGGCGACGTTGCCTCTCCGTCTAATCTGTCTAATAAAAAATCAAAATAATTTCAATTGCATGATATTCAACTCAGTGCTGCCAGACCTACACCTGCAAGATTTTATGTAACTTTTGGCACTGTCGCGTCACTTTTGATACTTGAATTATACATTATTTTGATAGACTTATCAAATTATCACTTTACGTATATAATAAATAAATAAACATTTGTACTTGTTTGCATTTAATTAATAGTATAAAAATATAATAAAATATAAATTAAGTATAGTAATTCGCGAGAAACAAACCAAGCAGTCTTGTTGTTTTTTTGATACTGTTTGTTGTACACACTGGCAACATACACCCAGGCGATACTTTGCCTCGCACTAGATGCGCGCTTGTTACCTAGGCAACGGAGAGTCAACAGAGATGTCAAGTAGTCAGTAAATAGAAAAACCAAAAATAAAATATTATAATCATTTAATATATTCCTACTATTGTGTTTAAAGTATCATCCATCTGAGCACCTACTGAAAATAAACCTTGAGGGAATTTTAGTGTCTTGTAAGTGATTGAATTATTTCACAAGTATACCCCTCAAGGTGGGTAACCTATCCACACAAGTTGGGCCGTAGGAACAAACTACGACTACTCTGGGTCCCAGGCCATGAAGGAATAGCAGGAAATGAGAAGACTGATGAGCTGCAAGAACAGGATCGGCAAGTGCTATGCTTGGACCAGAACCATGTACGGGCCTGCCAGCATGCACAATCACAAAGGCCGTAAAGGATTACGTTGATAAGAAACACACGCAAGAGTGGGAAATCAGTGAAGGGCTACTACATTCGAAGAAATTCATAGGTAGCAGGCCCAGAGGGGCTTCTAAATTTATATTGAATAACGGAAAAAGCAAAGCACGAGCTGTGATTGGTGCCTTGACATGGCTTTACAAAACCATGCTTTTAAAAATGAAGATAACTTCTAATATTGACTGCAGAACCTGCGGTGATGTCAGAGAAACTATATCCCAAACCGAAAAACATAGGATTTTTCCTCTTAGTGGGATCACTGCGTTAATCGATCCCAAGGGGTCGAAGTGTTGCTGGCTATGTCAGTCCCCGATATAAGATGATAAGATAGAACTAATTTTAAATAAATAAACCTTTTTGTACATTACTTTGTCTTTATTTTTCTCTTTCCATTCAGACCTAGTACAATTTTCATCGTTCAGAATTCGTCCTAGTTAAAAAAAAAAGATTACTAACAGTACCTACCATAAAATTGATCCTGTTTTAGAAAATTTATTCAAAAATATATTTTCAAAAAAAAATTCTATTTGTATCGAGATTTGAACCGGGGCTCTTCAGAACACTACCCCGCCGCTCTAAATGACTACACCAATCGGTATCTGTAGGACTACGTCAAATATAGTCTATAGTTGCTACAGTTTATTGTTTTGTATGTGTGCGTGTCATTTATATCGTGACAAGAGTTAAAAATTGTACTTTGGAAATACATTAAAATGTGACTTCCAAAAAATTAAATTATGTTTGAAATATGTTCAGAGCAAACTAGAAAACAGGCAATATATATACAAATACTTTAATTCCACGTCAATTATAGCAAAATAAAATAAAACAATACTTTCGGGGAAAACAAGCGCCATCTAGCGGAATACTTTGCTTAGCGATACGAAACATTCAACCTTAAGGTAAATTTTTCAAATTGTTCTTTATTAATAAAACCTTTAAATTTGAAAACACCTTAACAAATTACCAGGTACAACTGTTTATGATCTCTTTTTTTACAGCAATTAAAGTTATTAATAAAGGAACATAAACGGTTTTTTGTGGAGTATTTGGATGTTGTTTCAAACACCATTTTCACAAGACACATGACAGAATTATCCCATTTTAAATATTTAAGTAGTGAAAATAACCATGGTAGTTAAAAACCCTATAGCAATTATGATATTTAACAATCGTTGTTAATTTTATATGGTAAGTATTATAGTATAAGATAATAGAGCGCCGCGGCTTCGCCTGCGTAACTCCCGATTCCGTGGGCATATCGAGATAAAAAGTAGCAGTTACTCCCAATGAATCAATGTATACTCTTACCAAGTTTCATAAAATGAGTTTCTTGTTCTTTCTTCTCATTTAATAAAAAAAATGACTCTGAGTTTTGACTTGACATCAAAAACCGGTTCAATCTTTTCGGAGCGTTTTCGTTCCAAACCAAAAAAAAATCATTTTTATTATATTAGTGTAGATATCTATTAGAAATAGTTTTTTTTTGTATCCCTCTACCCACGCAAACTAAAATAGAGAATGATTTAACACCGTAACCTAACGAGGGCAACCACTAAATACCTGACATCCACACAATTGCCAACAGACGAATGTGGACGAATCAATCAGAGCCATCTGGCCATCAATCACTAGTCAACTGGAGCAGAACTAGAACTTAGTAATTTGATGTTGGTTGCGATAGAAAATACGATGAAAAAGGATGGCGTTGAACTAGTGGAAGGTATCTCGGCTTTCGATTATAATCGTGGGTTCAAATTTAGTTCGTGCATCGTACATAAAATATCTTTTTACATGCAGATGGCGTTTAGTTCATTTATAAATTGTTATTTTCAATGATCGTCGTCCGAAATATGTAAAAAACGCACATTTATCTATGCTCTTACAGAAAAGAAAAACTTTAAGAGGAAACACACAACTCACCATGATTTGGAGGTATGGGACATCTGCCATAATTTTTACTCAACCACGGGATTACGGGTTATGTTTGGTTGGACACAGATATTAAGCTATCCAGAATAATGTGTGTTTATATTTTTAAATTTTGCAAGTTTTGTTTAATTTAAGAATGATTTTATTTTTGGAGTTTACTCCTTAAGAATCGATTTTCATATATAAGGCGCCCGGTATGAGAAAAATCCGAGGGGTAAAACCTACTAACAAGTAACGAAATCGTGTCACGTTTTTGGTGCGCACCTTTAGTGCGCAACTTTCTAATTTGGCTGTGATACTTAAGGAGTAAACTCCAGTCGTGCGTCGGAGCTGACACACACACTTTTTTTAGGTATTAGTGGGAGGAAGCCACTCTTTCTCTTTAATATCCCCTCAAATGGTATGGGAAAAAGTTTTCTACGTAAATAATTATTTATATTAAAAAATCTTCTACGTGAACAAAAATGTTCTACGTCTGCTACATGAAGTAAAAGTATTTAAAGTGAGGAAAAAGCGTTATATGCGAAGAAAAAGTGTTTTACATGAAGAAAAAGTCTTCTACGTGAAGAAAAAGTCTTCTTAGTTATAAAAATCTGGTTAAGAATATGACTAAAGGAGTGTTTATTAAGCTTGACATGTCTTTTTAATTGGAATTTTGGGTGCCGAATCGAAATATATGAAAAGTTGGTAATTTTGTAAACAAATTAGGCAAAAGTTTTCAATTCAATTGAGATGTAGGAAGTAGACTTTGACAAACTCTCTAAGAAGTTAAAAGTTTAATTGATTTTAATTTGAACTTCCATTCATGGTGGATGAACAAGAAATTTTAATTAAAAGTTTAAAAATTAGTGAAAAGTCGATAACATAATTAGGTAACTATATAATTGCTTTTCTTAATCACTACATAGTATAAAATAAAGTCACTTTTCGCCGTCCCTATGTCCCTATGTCCCTTTGTATGCTTAGATCTTTAAAACTACGCAACGGATTTTGATGCGGTTTTTTTAAATAGATAGAGTGATTAAAGGAAGGTTTTTAGATATAATACATTCATAATACAAGTGCGAAGCCGGGACGGGTCGCTAGTTAAAAATAAAAAAGGGTGCGTGTACTTATGTACGCGCGTGAGAAGTTATACTTCTTTGGCATTATTAAAAAAAAAAAAAAGACGCTTTTGTAAAATTTCACTCTCATCATTTTTTCATAACGCGCCTAAAGAAGTATAACTTCAAAAATGAAACAAATTAAACATTCGGCATTCTTCTTTTCCATCCGTTAAACTACTAATATGCTGATTTTCATTAAAATCGGTCGATTCAATTGACCGTGAACAAGCAAAACAAAAATACTAAAAAAAATCGTGTCGCGGGACATGCTTTTGAAACGAAGTTCCTTTCGACAGACAGAGAGACATACAGACGGAAAGGGATACTTACACACACACACATAGGTATATTAGGGTTATGACATGTCCATTAACAGGTTCAAAACTTTTATAAAGCATAGATTGTGCAGTAAGGCATACTATGATACTTCGTCTTATCTTAATGATAAGAACCCATGGACATGACTTTAGTTGCTCCATTTCAAATAATACTTTCAAATACTGTAATATTGACCTTTGTGAGCGTGACCACATGAAAAAAAAAACCCCATGAGTTTCTTGTGCCTTCTTCTCATTGGTGGGCGCGTTCCGAAGGCACACATCCTAACTTAGTTTTTAAGACGTTTTTATGTGGTCCTGTATACTTTTAAGTATTAAGTATCCAAAGAAATAAAGATATTTGATTTGATTTGATTTGATTTATTTTATTTTCTATTTTCGTGTTTAATTAAATTGTATGTTTAGATTTAAGTAAGTAGGTACTTAATTCGATTTTTTTATTTTCGTTTAAAAAAATTGTACATAAAGACATTTAATAATCTATAATATAAAAATGAATCGCAAAATGTGTTGGTAAGCGCATAACTCAACAACGCCTGGACCAATTTGGCCAATTCTTTTTTTAGAATATTCCATATGGTACGAGGATGGTTCTTACGGAGAGAAAATTTTAAAAAATTGCCTGTAAATGTCTAAAAACAACACTTTTCTATACTCCATACCATACAAACGATTCGTAATAATACAAGACAATAAGAACTTTAATACCATAACATAAAGTACAAGTTTTAATGGACAGGTTCCGGGAAGGCAAAACAATTGAGTGACGTATAAATATTGATGTCAATCGTGTCGCGGTGTTAGTTGCCAAACTACACCTAAACGGCTGAACCGATTTGTATGATTTTTAACCCCCGACGCAAAAACGACGTTGTGTTATAAGTTTGACGTGTCTGTGTGTGTGTGTCTGTCTGTGGCATCGTAGCTCCCGAACGGCTGAACCGATTTTGATTTAGTTTTTTTTTATATGGCAAAACAACGTTTGCCGGGACAGCTAGTAGGGATATATTTATATGTGTCAGAGTTTAGATTATCGTACGGTTTTTCGTTTCACATTTTTCGTAACGCTCAAACTAGATTGAACTGTATTTTTTACGTAATAGGTTCCGTCGCAACCCCGCGATAAGGAACTTCGTTCCAAAAATATATAAAATAAATAAATAAACAAAATTCGGACTTATTAGGTATAATAATTTAGGCTCGGCATTACTATCTAAAGAGGCAATGCAGCGAGCTTTTTGGGCACCCTACCTAGGGAAACTTATTTAGATTTTTAATATTTTTATTTTGTTTTAGTTAAAAATAATTACTAATCCATAAAACTCCGGGAACGATAAGGGGCGGGTTTTTTGACTAACTGGTGTTTTCATGTATTTGTATTTATAATGTTAAATATATCTTTTTTACATTTAAAAAATAATAATAATACATATAAAATTATTTATTAAATACATTTAGATTAACGACATGAATAACTTACTTAGAATATTCAATCCATTCTGGCGGATAAGGTGTGCAATACACTAAAGTAACGTTATGCGGTAAATGCAACGTCACAGTACTGGAAAACAAGGCTGCTGGCGTTGCAAAAATAAGGGCCGCACCCCAGATGATGGTAGCGCAAACAAGTGGCAACTTCCGTAACTGAAACAAAAAACATAATTAGCCTGTAATCAAAGATACTTAAATATTGCATACATACTAGACAAAAATAAACTAAAGCTGGGGACACATTGCTCCGACAGCCGCGACTTATTGGCATCTGTGTGTGTAATGTAAATGTATGTAACTGTGCACACTGTCGGACGTAAGTTGTGGACGTGACCTTGGGCCACCCTTTAGCGTTCGGACGTCCGGGGACGTCTTAGAGCGATCTGGATCGTAAGCCGCGTCCGATAATATGTCCCCAGCTTTACTCTCTACAAGTATTTGCTAAACATAAATAGTGCGAATCTGTTATTGGCTGTTGGTGTTATCTATCTGTTTTTGTTAAATTAAACTTAAAAGCTTTTGATTCGATCTTCTTCTTCTTTTCGTATCAGTGACGCTCGACCACTCAAATTTTTCCTGCCCAGTAGCTAGCCACTGCAACTGCAGCGGCGTTGGCCTCTACCAGGTCCTCCAAAGTGCAGGTATTAGGGCACAATGGGCATTGGAGTAGGTGCACCATGGACTGCGACGGGGCTCCACACTCGCATTGCTCCTCAGTCGGTACAATATATCCCCATTTGCTCAAATTTTGTCTGCAACGGCCTACTTGAGTCCGGAGTCGATTAAGTGACTGCCACGTAGGCCATTGCAGATCGATGATTTGATTGATTCGATGAAAATAAATAATAGAAATTAAACGGATAGAACGCTTGTAGGTATATATTTTTTGATATTTGGTTATGCTAACTGGTTATTTTTACTAATAGCTGTACATTGGCTGACCTGATGTCAGCTAATAACAACGTCCTGACCTGGCAGTACACTGTAGTGGGCGAATCTGACCCTATTTCGTCAATTCCCCCTTTGGTTCGTGCTAACGATACGAAGAAGAAGTAGACTACCAAAATTATTTTGAACGGCGTATTAAACTCACTCAGCAAACGCACGCGAAGTGAGATAGTCCAGTCTCGTAAAAATAATGCTTGTAAAGGCATCGAAATATCGCTATGCTTGGATTGTAAAATACCTAACAAAAAGTGGCGCTATACTCTAATTCAGATTCTCGGACTATTGAAAGAAACATGTTGGTAAATATCACCCTAACGAAACATTTTTCGTAAATTTTCGAGCTCCAAAAAAAAAACAAAAACATGGGCAAACAAGGAAAATAACCCGTTTTTAACTTTAAATATTTATGTACAGAAATTACTGTTGGTTTTAAGAAAAGAGAGATCTTTTCCTTACCAAATTTAGTACCGATTATAACGCTTAAAGCGTTATAATTTTAGCTATTAAATTAATGGAACTGTTTAGTAAAGTTCCAATTTTCTCTCTATTTCCCTGTAGTAATGTTAAATATCTTTGTTTGAAATAGGTATATGAAAGGAAAGTTGGAAGGGTGTAAATAACGACACGTGGAAAGCATTTCTTTCGCCCTTACCTACTAGTATTTTTGAAACGAAGTTCCTTATCGGTTTTGGTGAGGACCCAGCCGAGAAAAATATAATGCATTACGAAAATGAGGAACGAAAAATCGTAAGAGAAAGACGGAGTGAAAGAAATAAAAAAAGACGGGATAAAATTAAAAAAAAAAAAGAATGTAAAGGGGAGCTCGTCGTTCCCAACAAGTGTATTTTTTTTTTTCTTTCATACTTGCAATCACTTTTCTATAAAAATTTCACAGAAACGGCGAAAAAGGAAGATGTAAAATTAATACAGATTTTTATCAATGTCTTCCCCATAGTTCGATTAAATCAACTTATTTTATTGAGTTTATATGCTTATTTTTTGCATTTCTGCCCGTTGCCGCGACAATATAAAATGCGGTTGAAAACGTATTCGCTGTTTATTTTTATTACAAACTCTTACTAAACTATAGTCCAGTTTGACGTGAGACAGATTAACCATAAACTTCGCTTCGATGAACCACAAATTAACCCGAAAAGAACAATTTTCCGGGAGCGATCAACAACGAATTAGCAATAAATCAAGGAATTGGGTAAGATTGGTCGGTTGTTCAAGCTCTTACATGCATGTATGTTAAGTTTGGCTATATGCCGACATAACTTTTCTAGTTACGCAAGCCGTCAAATTCATGCGCAAATAAACATAGGTTATTTAGAACATTACTTACTTCTTAATTAAGTTTTTAACAGGATATGTCTTTCGAGATTCACATAACAAAAACAAGATAGATATACATACATAATATTCCGTTTTATGGCCGCTCCACACTTACACCGCGAATCGCGCGGCGAGAAAGTAGCACGAACACAGCGCGACATGGACATGGCTCCACATTTGCAATATTCGCATAGTTTTCACAGTCACGCGCGCTGGCCCTTTGTCGCGGGTTAAAAAACCGACAAAAATCGGAGAACAAGGCGCGAAGCCGCGAAAAAGATGCGACTCGGCTCCACACTACGTGTTCTCGCACCTTTTGCGCCTTCTCGCGCGATTCGCGGGGTAAGTGTGGAGCGGCCATTATATAACTTTAGTGAAGATTACTATATTAGTTTAAAACCTTTGTTGATCTCTAAACGTCAATAAATTATGAGAGAGAGAAAGATCCACAAACAGTTTACGAGTAACCAGATAGTGACATGACCTGATACTAAAATAGTCCTACGTGCTCCGGATTCCAGCGACGCTAAAGGACGTTCTTCTCGGCAGATTTCTAGCCCGCTGGCATTGTATACCGACGCTATAAGGAGACAAGACTGAAGATAGAAAACCCTAAAACTTAACTTAAACTAATTACCTAGAATATTATCTATATGTTTGTTAGTCTGTAAGGTATATATTTTACTGCCCGCCCCGGCTTCGCACGGCTATATTATGCATGTATTATACATATAAACCTTCCTCTTGAATCACTCTATCTATTAAAAAAAACCGCATCCTAATCCGTTGCGTAGTTTTAAAAATTTAAGCTTACATAGGGATATAGGGACAGAAAAAGCGACATTGTTTTATACTATGTAGTGATATGTGTCTGTACTTATTTATAAACCTGTTACCTGAAATAAACGTTATTTTAAAAACTATGTTGTTTAAATTGACCCGACATGAGAGATTATTTCATCAAATTAAAATACCTAACTGATTTTGAAATTATTAAATCCTGAGGGACTCATATCTTAATCCTATTACAGAATCCTATATCCATCGCTCAGACGACGTGTGATAGATTAAGCTTGGGGTGGCAATGTGGTTACCAACCTCAAATTCGATACAAATGAGTTCCGAGTTCAGAGACAAGATTGGCGCCATTGGATGAAAATTGGTTATTATATTGAAAGAGATTGAATATCTATGATCTGCAGGTCTAAAATAGTTACTTTCGAATAGGAATCGTTACCGAAACGTAATAGGAATTGAATTGGATTAACAGACTTAAAAAAATGATTGTCTGTAAGGTCGGTTTAGGTACGGATGATTAAAAAATTGAGATTTTTTTTGTTTTTCATTTTGTTTACCTTTTTTTCCTTTACCTATATATTTTTTCCTTTATATAAAAGTCTTCTATTCGTCACTCGTCACCATAACACAAACCCAAATGAGCGATATTATTATAAAACTCACGACATGCGTGACGTTTACCATGACGCCGTCACGGTACCGGAACATGACACTTTTTTGTGAATGCAGGTGCTTCATCAATCTTTTAGACGTGATCACATCAAATTATAGTAAATAGGTATCTACTTACCTATATAAGAGCGAAAATGCACACTCATTAAATATCTCATATTATTTTCTAATAAAGGTGTGTAATTGTAGAAATTATTTAGGTACATTTGAAATTTAGGTACATTTCAGGTACATTTGATTGAATTTCAAAAGACAGATAGCAACTTCGCTATGTTATTTTTTTAATTTTACAGCCAAGAATTTGGCTACATATACTGCGCCTTTTGCGCAGTTAAATGACATAAATATTATTCAGACTGCGGATAGTTGTCTTTATCCGATTAATTTAAATTAAATAATCAGACAAAAGAGGTACGCTCTTGCAGTAGTTTTAAGACAATGGAGATATCCTCTAGCACATTACCAAGTAATAATAATAAAAAAAATTGTTCAGATAACAATATAAGCCAATTATTGATTTCATTATCTAACGAGTCAAATAATAATGATTGCTGGAATAAATGCCCTAAAATAAATAAAGTAAATAAAAATTATGAAAAAAATATTACCCTGGTGCATCAAAATATCAGAGGGATGACAGAGGGCAAAATACTAACACTGGAATTGTACATGAACGCTGAGGATATTGACATTGTATGCATAACCGAACATCATCTCCGGGCTCACCAGCTCATGTTCAATTTCAGCAACCACCGGGTTGGCAGCGCATTCTGCAGGGTAAACACGGCAAAGGGGGGGTCTCTTATAATACTGAACAATAAATTAAAATATAAAGAAAGAAAAGATGTCGTGTCTATGTCTGTGGAATGTGTAACGGAAATATCTTGTGTAGAACTGGAGCAATTAATAGTAGTATGTGTATATAGACGACCTGTTTTTGAAAATTTTAAAGAATTTATTGAGATATTGGATGAAATGCTAACAAAATTATCTAAATCAAAAAAACAATTACTTGTATGTGGGGATTTTAACGTAGATTTACTGAAAATAAGCACCTTTTCCACGAAACTTCTGAATTTGTATAAATCACACAATTTATCTAACGTGTTTCTGGAGCCTACTAGAACCACTGACACTACTGCGACATGTATTGATAATATTTATATTACCGATAATATATCCACGATTAGCAAATCTATCATTAATAAATTAGAATCAGACCATAGTGGTCAGTTTGTCAAATTTGCTATTGTCATAAAATCGATACCAAAAAGGAAAATAAAGTACGTACCGGTGACTGCTGCTCGTCTGGAGGAACTTAGATTGAATTTAGCTAACGTTTTACCGTTTCTGCCTTGTGATACGGATCCAAATGTATTATATAATAACTTTTTTTCGGTTCTTAATAACCAATTTCAGTCTATCTTTACATCCAGATCTATGGTAGTCTCCGACAAACGCGAGTTTAGTGACTGGGCAACGGTTGGTATTCACCGCAGTAGACATAAACTATATGAGTTATACGCGGAAAGACAGAGTAATACATCAGAGGAGTTTGGAGCCTACGTTAGAAACTATTCAAGGATATTTAAAAGAGTGTGTATTTTGGCAAAATCTCTCTTCATTAAATCTGTGATTAAAACTAGTGATGATAAAATAAAAGCTACATGGAAAGTAATTAACGCTGAAACAGGGAGAGTCGCAGCCAAAAACACCGAATTTAAATTGAGTATTAATGGAAATATAACTAATAATGATCAAGATATCGCAAACGAATTTGAGATTTTTTTCGGTAATGTAGCTATTACTTTGACGAAGGCTTTAAATTCTTCTACCCCCATTGCAGAAGCTTTGCTAAAAACGAATGTACCAAATTGTAATAAAACATTTAAATTCCAATATGTTAAAAATCATGACATTATTGTAGTGCTTAAGCAAATAAATCTCAAGAAAACTAAAGATCTATGGGGGATGTCTGTCCCGATTGTTAAATCAATTATTGAACTGATTATACCAGAACTAGTCATTATATTTAATCGATGTATAGATTGTGGTGTGTTTCCTGATTTAATGAAATTGAGTAAAGTAGTTCCACTGTTTAAATCTGGTAGTACCTCAGACCCCTCCAATTTTAGACCAATATCAGTACTACCCACGTTAAGTAAAATTTTTGAAAAACTTATTTTAAAGCAACTACTGAAACATTTCCATGATAATAATATCTTACATAATAAACAGTTCGGGTTTAGTAAGGGGCGCTCGACTACTGATGCGGGTATAGCGTTAATTAAAAACATATTTGATGCTTGGGAGGAGTCACATGATGCGTATGGCATATTCTGTGACTTATCCAAGGCATTTGATTGCGTTCAACATAATACATTGATCATGAAACTACACCACTACGGTATTAGGGACGGCGCCCTGGATCTTATCTCTTCTTATTTGAGCGGTAGGATCCAGAGTGTTGATGTTAACGGGAAACGATCCCCCGGATCTGCGATAGCAATGGGGGTTCCTCAAGGATCCATATTAGGACCTTTCCTGTTTTTAGTTTATATAAATGACTTACCTTACCTTGTAAGGGACAACCATGGGATAGTGTTGTTCGCAGATGACACCTCCTTGGTGTTCAAGGTTAAAAGGCGTCAGTCCAACGTTGACGATGTGAACAATGCTCTCTCTAGAATAGTTGATTGGTTCAATTCCAATAATTTATTACTGAATGGATCCAAAACTAAATTAATTCGGTTCACACTTCCAAATGTAAAACAAGTAAAAACTGTTGTAAAAATTAATGATGAGGAAGTCGAATTAGTCAGTAAGGCTGTCTTTCTAGGTATAACTTTAGATCCTAAGCTTCAGTGGGGCCCACATGTGGAAGCATTGTCCAATAGACTTAGTTCTGCCGCTTACGCCGTTAAGAAAATTCGCGAATACACGGACATTGAGACTGCTCGCCTAGTCTATTTCGGCTACTTCCACAGTGTCATGTCGTACGGCATCCTACTGTGGGGGTGTGCTGCAGATATTGATGCTATTTTCATATTGCAAAAGAGAGCTGTCCGAGCTATCTACAAAATGGGCCCCAGGGAATCACTTAGAGAAAAATTTAAAGAGATAAATATATTAACGCTCTATTCACAATATATCTACGAAAACTTGCTCTACGTTCACAAAAATCCTGATATTTTCCGTAAAAACAGCGATATTCATAATTTCAATTTAAGAAATAAGGGTGAACTTACCGTGCCCGGTAGCAGGCTCCGGAAAATAAACAGGTCGTTTAATAGTACATGTGTGCTCTATTATAATAAATTACCTAAAGATGTATATGACATGTCCATTAACAGGTTCAAAACTTTTATAAAGCATAGATTGTGCAGTAAGGCATACTATGATACTTCGTCTTATCTTAATGATAAGAACCCATGGACATGACTTTAGTTGCTCCATTTCAAATAATACTTTCAAATACTGTAATATTGACCATTGTGAGCGTGACCACATGAAAAAAAAAAACCCCATGAGTTTCTTGTGCCTTCTTCTCATTGGTGGGCGCGTTCCGAAGGCACACATCCTAACTTAGTTTTTAAGACGTTTTTATGTGGTCCTGTATACTTTTAAGTATTAAGTATCCAAAGAAAATAAAGATATTTGATTTGATTTGATTTGATTTGAAGCCTTAAAATTTCGCTTTTCATTGGCTTCATACGTTCTTAATTGGTGTTGTATTACAAACAATTACAGAAAAAGTAATTATTCGTAATAAATTCTTTGCTTTCAATGTGGCAATACCTACATTTTGTAATTAAGTAATACTAGCTGTCCCGGCAAACGTTGTTTTGCCATTTACAAAGAAAAACTAAAGGAAACAAAATAAAAAATAAATAGTAGCCGATTCTCAGACCTACTGAATATGCTTATAAAATTTCATAAAAATCGGTCAATCCGTTTCGGAGGAGTATGGTAACTAACTAACATTGTTGCACGAGAATTTTATTAGATGTAAATGTGAAAAGGACTCATCAAAAAATCTCTGAAACTACAAGAACTAGAGTCTGAAACTTCGCAAGGGTATTCCTTTATGGTGGGCGCACATCTAGCCGCACCGCACGCGCCGCAGTCACCGTTTGTATGCGCGCAGCTCCTGCTGGTGACGTCATCAGCATCGGCCTTGGGGATTTCCTTAGCTGCGGCGACTGCGGCGCGTGCGTTGCGGCTAGGTGTGCGCTCACCCTTTTATGGACGTAGGCGAGCACTTAAGGTTCCGCTCGTGTTTTTATACAAATGAATATAGAGTGTTATTCATTTATTCTTTATGGAATTTGAAAAAACAAAAGTTAAATCTACATAACAAGTCTATATCTAGCCCATGTAGGCGACGAAATAGACAAATTATATTTAATTTAATATAATTAATATAAATAAATTTCATATAAGTAAATAAATATAATTTGTCAAATTATATTTAATTTAATATAATTAATATAAATAAATTTTATATAAATAAATATAATTTGTCTATTTCGTCGCCTACATGGGCTAGATATAGACTTGTTATGTAGATTTAACTTTTGTTTTTTCAAATTCCATAAAGAATAAATGGATAACACTCTAAATTCATTTGTATGGAAAACACGATCGACCAGCGGAACCTTAAAGAGGATTTTCAGTTGTAGTTAGTAGTAACTATTAAGTATTCGGTGTTCGTAAGAAATTCATAATAATATATCTCTTTAAAAGAGACACGAAAAAACCGCGGGGCGCTCAATTATAATAAAAGCATTATGTTTCAAATCGAAATAATATCATCATTGGTTTAGTACCTTATAATATAACCACAAGCATTTTCATAATAAGTAAGTATTTTAAAGTTAAAATACCCATTTTGTTTTCGTCGTTAAAGTCATTATAAAAATCTGTCTTTCACATCACATACTAATAATTTTAAACTCAAAGATGTTTTGTGAAATTTAATTTCAAATTAAAAATGTTTTATTCAATAGGAGTCAATAAGACGATTTTCCATCAGCGAAAATTCGGCCACATGAGTAATCATGTGGTTCGGCCTTTTCATTAAGAGGAAACGGTACCGGGGGCTCTTTCCATATAAATTATCTATTACAAACGTAGTCGACTGTTTTCTCGCTGGATAATGACCTAGAGCAAATATTTTTGGTGCATAAAACTTATAACTGCCATGACCAAGACCTATTTTTTTAATCTTAATTTCTATGATAATTAGAAAATTAAAAAAACCAAAACATAGGGGCATAGTCATGGCAGTTAAAGGTTTTATGGCACAAAAATATTTGTGCTAGTGTCATTATCCAGGGAGGAAACAGTCGACTACTTTTGCATGGAGAGAGCGCAGGTACCTTGTACCACTGTGACATGGTTCCATACGTACTACGTAGTCACGTCTGTCGTCGTTGTTTCAATGTCAGTGTTTTTTTTTGTTATTATACTATTTACTGGTTAAAAACAGAGGCTTCACCTTAGACTTTATCTAGCAGTGGCGAGGGCTGAAATTACTTTGAAGATAAGCCAATAAAATCACTCAAGAAACTTTACTGAAAAATCAAATAATTTGATTTGATTTGTTTTAGTTTAGGTATGTAGGTTTTTATTAAATTAATTGTTTTTTTTCTTTGTACCTACTTATTGGATTTTATTTTAACTTTGTGTGATGTATTAAATTTAGGTATTTCAAACTGATAATGACAATAAAAGTTTACAAATAGAAACAATTTGAATTTATTTTGTTTGTTGATTTGTGTCAAAAATACCTATTTTATGCAGTTTATGTTTTATGGCAGTATTATGTTTTTTGTGTTTTTCACCTACCTAGGTACGTCTAAGACCTATGCCTGAAAAGGAAAGTTGACACGAATTTACGGGTTGTCTGGATCCTTCGCTACTGCTATGTATTACACAATCTAAGGTTATAACTAAATAGGCAAGAGGCCCGACGGCTTAACGCTCATTCCTTGGAGGCAGGGGATGTCGTTGGTGTGGGATGCCACCTGTGTGGACACTCTGGCGGCTTCCCATATTCCGGCAACGTCGTCAGGTCGAGCTGGTGCGGCGGCTGCGAACGCGGAGTCCCTTAAGTCTCGCAAATATTCGGAGCTGGCGGACCGTTTCATGTTCGTCCCGATAGGGGTGGAGACTTTGGGATCTTGGGGTCCCGAAGCCTCTGTATTTTTAGGGACCTCGGCGCGCGTCTTGTCGAGGTGTCTGGTGATCGGAGGGCTGGTGGCTTTTTCGCTCAAAGGGTCAGTCTGGCCATCCAGAGGGGAAATGTTGCCAGCCCTTTCGGAACGATGCCTCGGGGAGACGCGCTTGAGGATGTTTTTTATTTGTAGTTTTATATATTTTTAGAAATTGTTAAACATTATAATATTGTACTAAATAGATTTACCAATACTATTGAAATTACGAATTTATCCACTAGTTATTTTGTCAGGCTACTTGAATATTTCTACTCATGTGCTTGAGTTTTCGTAGCGATGTAGAGAAGCTTCCTCAAACCATAAAAGTCAATTTCGAAAATGACCGAACGATACGCTATTGAATGAAACATATTGTTCATCCAATAGCGTATAACCCGCGTCTTATCTTAAGCCTATTAAGCTTATAGAGGGACCAACCTGAAGCTTCCTGAAAGGATTCACAATAGCGCAGTATCGTTCAGCCGAGAGAGCAGTTAACGTGAACACGGAGACCCCAATACTGATGTCCTTCCCAGTTTCCGATATCCGGCATATCAGCGCACCCCACGGCCATGACTCGAGCGTGTATATCACCGAAACGAAAGGCACGCATATTAGGATGACTAGAAGATCCGCTAGAGCTAGTGAGAATATGTACCTGAAAGAAACAAATAATATTAGATAAATTATTACCACTTTATAGCTTTGGCCGCTAGTCTTAAGGTGAAAGGGTTACCTGCGCTCGAGAGAGGCAGGAAACAGTCGACTACGTTTGTATGGAGACATACAAACGTAGTCGACTGTTTCCTGCCTGGATAATGACACTAGCACAAATATTTTTGTGCCATAGAACCTATAACTGCCATGACTATGTAGTAGTTTTTTTACATTTTCTAATTATCATAGAAATCAAGATTTGAAAAACAATGGCAGTTACAAGTTTTATACAACAAAAATATTTGCTCCAGTGTCATCATTATCCAGGGAGAAAACAGTCGATTACGTTTGTATGGAGAGAGCCCCCGGTACCCTTTCCTCTTAACACAGAAAAAAGGTTTCTAGAAGCAAGAAATAATCCTCTACCTATATAATAGACGCTAGAGAAAGTTCAGAGTTAGGTTTTACCAAACTTTGACCCGTGTTCACTGTGCACTGTGCAGTGTCCATTAAAACGGCTTCATAGGTACGGTCGGCTGCATAATTGCAGACCCACCCCGTAGACCTCTAAAACGGCTGTTATAATGTGTTGTAATGTTTTCAACACAAGTAAGATTCTAGGCACCTGCTTTAGTTGATGTTTAAAGTCTTTATGTCTTTAAATGTCATTAAATGAATTTATCAAAAAATATATTAGAATAAAAATATTAAGATCTAAAAAAAGTTAAATTCTAATTTCATTGAAAATTTTTTTTTGATAAATTCACGAGTAAAAAGACTTTAAACTGCAACTAAAGCAGGTGCCTAGAATTTTAATTGTGTTGAAAACATTACAACATATTATAACAGTCGTTTTGGAGCTCTACGGTGAGTCTGCTATTATGCTGCCGACCGTACCTAAGTACTTGAAGCTTGAGATTGACGCTCAACCTAATAGTGTTCCAAGTATCAATGATTCGATAATCATTGATACTTGGTCAAGTAGGTTACGTCGATACGTAACCTACTTGATTCAGTTAAAATTAAAAGTAGGTGTACCAAACTGAACAATCAAGATTCGCCAAGTCATGAATTTACTCCACTCAAATACTTGAGTCTTAAAAGCCTGCTTGAGTAGGTATTCGCACCGTAGCCGATATTTTTAATGTAAGGAAAACCACTACCCTCAAACATCACTGTCAAGTAGACGACCGCGTCAAGGCTGTCGCATCGAGAACAACATCATAAAATACCGAATTATGTTAGGTATAAAACTGGGAAATACCTAGACGTGTTCAGACTGTTAAGATTACTAACTTGTACCTACTACAAAGAACTAGCTATTTTAGCTTTTGAGGGTAGGTTGCGTACCTATATGTATAGGCATTTACTATCAGCACATCTTATAACGAGATTTAAGTTATTTTACTACAACGCCTAATCTACTCTTTAAAGGTATTTAAACTAATTAACATTAACTCAAATAAATTGTGCGACCATGAAAAAGTTCAGGTATCATGAAGCTACACAGACAAAATGAACCATGTTTCGTCATTTTAATTATATTTAGAGACACATACGGTAAACAAGATGGCGTCGCCACAATCGGCGCACAGACTTATACCACCTTATACATCAAACGAAGCACTGTATTGATGACTTGTTTCAGTCGTTTTTCTTTTGTCACTGACAGTATTACATTTTTCTTTGTGAAACAGAGATTAAATTGTTTTATTAAAAAGTTTGTAAAATTGATACAAAGCGGTAGTCAAATGGATGAGAGATTTGTAAACTAAGATATGAAACTTATTTTTTTAAGTTGTTCAAAGCACTGTTGCGTTCTAGCATGAATTACAAAGTTAATGCTGCATCATAAATTCCAATTTATTTGAATTAACTACTACAAAGTCAAAGTATGTTAGCCAATTTCTATGGCTCACTACATGACAAAGGGCCTTAGAAAGCAGCAGAACCTAAGATCGAAGACGCTACTCATGCCTACTCCGGATTGGCAAATCTGCATTCTCTGAATTGAATTGAATCTGAATTGTCTTCAAACTGTGACAGTTCTGTCTTGTCGGATTCTTAAAATGATGTCTAATTGTTTTGCTTCGTCATTCCTTATTCGTACAGCAATGGAATGGAATCAGTTGCCTGCATCTATCTTTCCTGACGTAGGTAAACAATTTGAGGGTCTACAAATCGCGAGTGAACAGGTATCTTTTAGGACAGCGTGTTACGTCTTAGACCGCAAATCCACCTACCTATCAGGCAGGTGTTATAGTGGTCATACGCTGACCTATCATTTGTAAAAAAAGCCCCTCTAGGAAGCAAGGGCCTCCTCTTAAAAAGAGGTTTGGCAGAAAAACTAAAGACTCTACTAGTGCCTACTCCTAATACATATTACCTCAATGCTCCTAATTGATGAATGTGTCTTCTAACTAATGTGTTTGTATAGGTCATGACAAATTCTAGATGTTTTCCTTTAGCATGTTTCAAATGTATATTTTTTAAAACATAATTGATATGTCAGCGATTGACCACTATCACATGCTTTCCTAGAAGATGCCTATTCACTCGCGACTTGAAGAATATCATTTATTATCTACTTTAAATTAATTGCAGAATATTATCAGAATAACTTACGTATTAGGAGCATTCCTCATACCACGATGCCTCACATAAACAATAACTAACGTCCCATTTCCCAAAACGCCTACTATAAATATAATAGCAAACAGCACGGGAACCAAGTAAGTTTCTAATCGTTCTTCGTAAGGCGTGTACGCGTTTTCAGTACTGTTGTCGTCGTAGGTTAGTATAGTGGAGTTGCTTTCTGTTAACATTGTTGATATCTGAAACAAGAGATATTGATGTTAGTAAGGAGTTTAAATAGTTCAGCTAACAGTAGGTTATAAGTTAGGTTCGCTTTCACAACGAAATGATTAATCAAAGTGTTAAACACAACCAGTTGAAATCTGCATTACATTATGAGGAAAGATTTTTGTGTTTTGTTTTTTTTTTGTTTTTATGTTTGTAATGAATATGCAATAGGCTCCGAAACTACTGGACCGATTTTAAAGAAACTTAGTATGATGATACATTGATTAATTGGGAGTAACATAAGCTATTTATTCCAAGACTCCCACGGGATCGGGACTTACGCTTGTGAAACCATGGGGGTACATTGCCGCTTTAGATGGCACTGCCGATCCGTTGGTCAAAGTAGCAGCGAGCCCTTTTGGTCACCCTAATTTTATTATGTTTAAGCAAACCGAAATTTTATTGTTTTACTAGGTAAAAAAACAAGAGAATTGCTTCCCTTTTTTTTAAGTCGGTTGATTACGAGATGTTTGCATAAAATTCTTGATTTTAATATAGTTTCAAAGTTTTTAAACTTGAGTGAAAGAGTACCGGGGGCTTTCTCCATACAAGCTATTCTCCATACAAACGTAGTCGACTGTTTTTTCCCTGGATAATGACACTAGAGCAAATATTTTTGGTGCATAAAACTTATAACTGCCATGACCATATTGACCATGCCCCTATTTTTTGTTTTTTTATTTATTTTTTTTAACTTAATTTCTATGATAATTAGTAAATTTAAAAAAATGAGGAAACAGTCGACTACGATTGTATGGAGAGAGCGCAGGTACCCTTTCACCTTAAGTCGCAATTTACCGCAGATTACAAAATATCTTTAGATTTCAATTTATAACTGGGTAATTTTTCCAAAAATCCATTTTTTTTCGAATTTACTGGGCAATTGGGTATCCCGTACGATATTTCCTTAAAATATCCCCATTTAGATGTCAGGAAGGTTTAAATAATATGCGCATAACTGTCAAACACAGTCGGCGTCAGATAAATGCTCGTATAGGCAAAGAGCTTGTACCAAAATAATAAATAAAAGAAAACAAATAAAAATGGAGCTACTTACTGAAAATTTAAAATTAATGTTGTAATCTATTGGGAGAGGTTGTAATCTATTAGTTAGTCATATTTTATGGACGAAATCAATAACCTTCTGTACCAACTACCAAGGTTTAAACTGAAATTTTTAACAGTTTTGCTAAGGAAAGATGATGACAAAAATTTGGTCATTAATAGATAGGTCAAACGAGTGGATCGATATGTATAAAAATCGGCATAATGGTAGTTTAGAGGATGAAGAAGGAAGGAAGACATAGGATAATTTTGATCCCGAACTTGCGCGTGGGATCACAGGTAAAACCGTGGGGAACAGCTAGTTAAGTATATATTTAAATTACAAATCTATACTAATATTATAAAGCTGAAGAGTTTGTTTGTTTGAACGCGCTAATCTCAGGAACTGCTGGTTCGAATTGAAAAATTCTTTTTGTGTTGGATAGTCCATTTATCGAGGAAGGTTATAGGCTACTTTTTATCCCGATATTCCCACGGGATCGGGAGTTACGCGGGTGAAACCGCGGAGCGCAGCTAGTGAAAAATATATAAGTAGGTATTATTAAGCGTCTGGTAACTATAATAAAATCCTACTTGCTTGACTTGGGGCTAGATGTCACTGTGTAATGAATATCATATAATTTTAATTAAAAATTTATAAGACAAGAATCGACTTATAATCACATTATAATGACGTAAACAGAAAGGTATACGAGCTCTCGTGCTACCTATTCATTTAACATCAAAATCATTTTGTTCCGAACGGGTGGACATGTCGAAAACATCACTACGCCTGTTGCGGACCTTTAGGAGTTTCGCGGTAAGGGTGAAACTAGATTGCAGATATTCCTATCGGCGGATTTTGACGTGATAACGTTTTATAAATTGGTGAACACCTGCAATCTCAAAAAAGTGTGACGTCACGCGTCGTTACTGGAACGCCTCATGTTATTGACAAGGTAACTATAGCAACGTTTTATCGTTGCCATGGTTACCATCAATGTTTTCTTATGACGTTATCACGTAAAATTATCGTCCGGAAACAGACTTTACAGACAACCATCTATCCCTTCGCTCGCCGGTGGCCGCCATTTTTCCCAAAAACTATTATCTGTGGTGGTACTTCCGGGTGGTCCGGCGTGATATCGGCGCGGGTGATCAAAATGACTATTACTCTTAGTTTTGTATCGGACTATATAATTTATATATAATTGGAATCGTTATGAAATAAGCTAACATCTTAAACATGGTTAAGTCTAGTTTTGTCTTGCAATGTACTATTAATTGATGATATGAGGAAAGGGTACCGACGCTCTCTCCATACAAACGTAGTCGACTGTTTTCTTCCTGGATCATTTTTGTTGCATAAAACTTATAACTGCCATGACGATGTTGACCATGCCACTTTTTTTTGTATTTTATCTTATGAAAACATTGATGGTAACGATAGCAACGATAACGTTACCATTGTTACCTACTCAATAACTTCTCGGTCTGTTTTAACTCTTATCTGTGGACTTTACTCAGTATTGTTTACGTGAAACGTTATATTTTATGGAAAGCAGTACCCTTTTTAGACTAGCTGTTTTCATATTTTGAATGTTTTACAGCGGTTTTACATAATCGTTCACTGTAAGAGATAAGGTTAAAATGTGTCACGATTCGGTGACGTTCGTTTCGCCGTGTTTAATGGATGAACAATTCAGCTGACATATTTTTAACCCACGAATACTTATAACTAGCTGCGCCCCGCGGTTTCACCCGCGTAAGTCTTGATCCCGTGGAAATATTAAAATAAAAAGCCTATACCTATAGTCTTCCTCGAAAAATGGACTATCGATAACAAAAATATTTTTTCAATTCAAACTAGTGAGATTAAAACGTTCAAACAAACATACAAACTCTTCAGCTTTATAATATTACTAGCGACCCGCCCCGGCTTCGCACGGCTATATTATGCATGTATAAACCTTCCTCTTGAATCACTCTATCTGTTAAAAAAACCGCATCAAAATCCGTTGCGTAGTTTTAAAGATTTAAGCATACAAAGGGAAATAGGTACAGAGAAAGCGACTTTGTTTTATACTATGTAGTGAAGTATAGATTACGTACGGTTGGAGTCAGAATCGCAGACCCACTGTAGAGTTCTAAAATTACTATTATTGGAATGTTTTTGCCGTGAATACATCGATGAACACCGGTAGTCACTGGTAGAGATACTCACAAAAAAGTGTCATGTTAGTGATATGGTAGGTAACCAACCATAGCAACTTAAGATCGTTGCTATATGGTTACCATCAATGTTTTCTTATGACTTTCACGTAAAATTATCGTCCGTAAACCAACTTTACAGGCAACTATTTTTATTAGAATAAATTCATGAGTTGAAAGAATTTGAGGAGCAAACCTATTAGAATCTTGCTTGAGTTGAAAATATTCTAATTATAGCAGTTTTGGAGCTC
This sequence comes from Idaea aversata, assembly GCA_907269075.1. NCBI lineage: Eukaryota > Metazoa > Arthropoda > Insecta > Lepidoptera > Geometridae > Idaea > Idaea aversata. The sequence goes on along the minus strand of OU026098.1, from coordinate 4,489,090 downwards.
TACGGAAGGTCTGCAATGTTGACTCCGGCCGTAAATCGATCAAAGGTCGAAAATAATAATCTACAAAATTAAATAAACTACCCTCAGAATACAGAACAAGACCAGAAGCCGCGTTACGCTTTTTTTTCATGTACTGCAGTGTGTCCAAAAACAAAGCGTTCGGTTTCTGGTCTTGTTCTGTATTCTGAGAAACTACCAAGGACTTAATTGCCGTTTTTTGACAGTTTTCCTATAGTGGTACGATGGCAGAAATATGTCATTTTTCTTTCTGCACTGCGCAGAGAAAAAAGTTTATTTTTCTTTGTAGCAAAAAGTAATCCTCTCCCTAAAGATGCTAGAGAATAATTTATTGGTTTTAGTCACATTTAGTAAAAAAAAGTTAATGTTCAAATAGCGCTGCACAGGATTGTAAACGTTACAGTGCCCGTGGACTTTTGAACGTTGATTGTACCTAGATGGTAACTAAGTTGATGATAAAATATTATGATACCCACGATAATCACTATAAGGAAAAAATATTAAAAGTACAATATCACCAAAATTGCACATTCTAGTCAAACGCTTGTACTTGTACCAAAATGATTTATTTAGAGCAAGACACCGAGCGAGTTAGGGCGGAAGAAGTCGGACTACAAACTTTCCAATCGGCCGATAAATTAACTAACAAAATCTTAAAAGCAAAAAAGGGTCAATATCCGGTCTATTCCACGTTAAGGTGAAAGGGTAGCTCGGGCGCTCTCTCCGTACAAACGTAGTCGATTGTTTCCTCGACTACGTTTGTAATAGTTTGTATGGAGAGAGCCCCCGGTACCCTTTCCTCTTAAGGTGCGTAATATGTCCCAAGTGCTTAAGGTAGAATATTATAATAGAAAAAAAAAATATATATATATTATCCAATCTAAAAATATGCGTATACAGCGCTAAAAGAAGTTTTTACTTCAAAAATCAGAGCTGAAACTAAGATCATTATGAATGTATTATTCATTGATAATTATTCATTAATGAGATAAATCACATTATGAAAACAATGAATAATACATTTGCCTAAACTAGGTAATACAACAACTACGTACAACCTACAAGCTTCCAAGAATCTCTCATAAGAATTTATACAGGCAAAATCAAAGTATGACTATTTTTATTCAATTGGAATCAATAGCATGGATCACATAGTCCTTTCGACGTATAAAACTAAATACGCGAAACACAACCTTTACGCAAAACCACTTACGCAAAATACCAACTACGCATACCATTTACACAAATACCACTTACGCAAAATACCAACTACGCATAACACCAACTTTGATTTATAAACAAACAAATAGCACCCAAAACATGATCGAAATGATGATCGCAACGGAAACATAAGACGATCAAAATGAAAAAAAAAAAACGATCGAAATGAATACCTACCTAGTGTGCGTCTTCCAATGAGAAGACACAAGAAAATCATGTAGTTTTTTTTTGTAAACGAATTCAGTGAATTCTTTTCCATTGTTTTTGTGATGGATCCAAGGTGACCTCATATTACTTTTTTTATCTAATACAGCCAGCTTGAGGTGCCGAGGTCGTCTCGCCTACACTTTTGTGGCTGACGTCGCCGAGCACTCGTAGCGTAGTTTGTTGTTGTTTTAGCCCATTTATCCCCGTCCATTCTAAATATTTTATTTTGGGCCATATTGCCCAAAATAAAATATTTATAAAACTTGCCTATTTGTAACTACAGTGGAAGATCTGACCAAGTCTGATCAAGTGACTAGATTAAAAAACCGACTGACTAAATCTGACCAAGCGCAACTCCGCCGGGGCTAAGCCGTGACAAAGTGGATTGGCTTATTATGAAAAAATCTTCATTTCAAGAATAAAACATTGATGCTTAAGGTGAAAGGATACCTGCGCTCTCTCCAGAGGTGAACTCACACCAGAGGTGAACGCTACATATTATTTCTTTAAATTGATCGGCAAGCTATCTGCCGATCGAAAAGTCTGTAGTCTGAGTTTGATCCTAAGGTTATGACTTTATGACACAGTAAACGTCCTATCGTAAAATTCTTATTTGTGCAATAAAAAGGACAAAAGTAATATCAGTCCCTGTACAAAAAACGCTCTTGAAGATATTGTTATTTGTTTGGTGTGAAATAGGTTGTTAAAGACCGATGTTGGCCCAGTGGATACTTCGACTTTAATCCCAAATATCGTGAGTTTGAATCCCGGTGCACTTATGAATTTTTTAGAACGAAAAATATATGTGCGCTAATCATTGCTCTGGTGCAGGAAAATATCGTGATGAAACCCGCGGTTTATCTCCAGAAGTATTGACGTGTTTTTCCTCCGGACACGGTCGAGTAAGCTAAGAGGGTGGTTAGGTGCTGGACATTCTGGACAAGACTATTCTATATAACTTTTGAGCTGGCACCGCTTGGCGCCCTCTAGGCCCTCTTGGCAAGACCAAAAAAAAAAATATGAAAAAATGGCCGCCTGAGGGGGGCAGTCCCTTTAATTACATTTATTTTAATATTGGTTTAACTAATTCATAACATTGATACCTTTCGTGCCGTCATATTTCAGCATTCCTATACCTAACATCGGATAGGTCTCACCTTAGGTTAATTATTTATACGTAATAATGTAAGATATTTTAAGTTTTAACTCAATAAATGAGGTATGAATAATTTCTCGGTTTCCTTTCGATCCTCCGACTGCCGCTAACGTAATTAACTGTCACCTTAATTAAAAACGAAATATTTCGTAAAAATTTCGCTTCTCGCTTGTCCATAAAAACGTAGTCGACTGTTTCCTCCCTGGATAATGACACTAGGGCAAATATTTTTGTGGCATAACACCTATAACCACATGAGTAACAGTTACTCATGTGCTATAACTGCCTAACTGCCTATATCTTATTTTTATATATTTATTGTTTTTAAGACTCTTAAGTACTTCCTGTAATAATTAGAATATAAAAAAACAAGATATAGAGGCACATGAGTAGGATTTCTACTCATGTGATAGAAGCATGCGGTTATGGCATTCGGGGCAGAACCTTTTTGGAGGCACATGGCTCCTTAGATCTTATTTCTTTTGTATTCTCATAATGTTACCTATTTTTTTTTTTCGTTTTTAATATTTATTTTATATTTTTGTTTTATGTTAGTACTACTTTTCTGATTGTCTTATGTCGTGTGCTTGTCCAAATAAATGTTTTCTTTCTTTATAGCTTTTATGCCACAAAAAGATTTGCTATAGTGTCATTATCCAGGGAGGAAACAGTCGACTACGTTTGTATGGAGAAGCGACCGGGTACCTTTCCTCTTAAAAACAGGTCATTAGATGAAAACATTTGCTTTACTGTCAATTTACAAAACAATTCATTTGTTCATTGTTGTTGTTGTGTTTATTTAGTTATGGATTTATTTTTTGGTTGGATTTGTAATGTGTTTTATGTAATTTGAATTGATGATTTGTAATCAATTTTAACATGGTCTAAGTATTAATAAAGATGTTTTGATTCATTTGTTTAATTTTTTTTTTGTTATTTTGTCACTAATATCAAGGCTTTTAGAAAACCTTTTAGTAGCCCTTATTATCAAGTACCTTATATTATCATAGTTTTTTGAGTTTTAAGGTTAATTCAAATATTTTTGTATAATTATCCCCCTGGATTGCCCCTATAATAAAGGTAGTTTAGGTAGGCAGGTAGGTATTATAATAACATTGAATCACAAAGGTAATTGATAACTTAATAGCTGTAACCGTTCCATAATGGTTTTGGAAACATCTGGACTGAATTGCCAACTTTTCTTCACCACGTACTCGAGTTATTAGTAGGGATGGGCCGAAATTCGTTTCACATTCGGTTTAACCAAAATTCGGCAGTTTAAACAGAACTTCGGTATTCGGCCGAAATTCTGCTAAAATGCCGAACATTCGGTAGTTGATCTTATCCAGAAAAAAATAAACAACTTAGCTGTTTTAAATCCTACTAATATTATAAAGCTAAAAGTTTGTGGGTATGTATGTATGTTTGTTACTCAAACACGTAAAAATCGCTAAAGCGATTACCATAAACCTTGGTATGTAGATAACTGGATACCTGAAATAACACATAGACTACTTTTTGTCTCGATTTTTTTTAGTTTTTGTCACTTATTTACAAATAAATCTAAATTCTAATTTCCTTATAAATAATACCTTAATTTTGATATCGAAACAATTAAATAATTATCGCCATAAATCACTACATAGGAGGAGATAAAAATATTCGTGCCAATAAACTTATGCAAGGGAAGTTATGATTATTCTTGGCCCACCAGCCATATAGACCTTTAGGCAGCAAAGCCTCATTCAGATATCTATCTAGTTCTGTTGCTATCGTACTTCTATGTATGTCTTTGTTAGATTGTGGGAATGACTGTGTGGTCTGGACAACTTCTTCGTCACTACTTGAGCTTTCATTCTCTACGCTTCTTCTTACATATTCGAAACAAGATTCGACCTGTCATTCTCAAGAAACTGCAGTAAAAATAACCGAAGTTCGGCCGAAATTCGGCCGAACTTTTTATTTTCACCGAACATTCGGCCGAAGTTCGTATTCGGTTCAAATCACATTCGGCCCATCCCTAGTTATTAGTTGTCTGCTATTGGATTATGGATGTTATAAAAAACCTAACTCAGTTTGTTGAATGTTTTGGAAATGGGTATCTTATCTTATCTTATATAATGGGGGCTGACAAAATTGCCAGCAACACTTCGACCCAATGGGATCTTTTGTGTTTACCCCTACCTTGATGTTTCTTACTCTTTGAAGAAGTGGTCGATTAACGCGGTGATCCCACTGAGAGGAAGAAACCTATACTCCTCCGGTTTGGGATACGCATTCCCAAGGAGGCTCATACGCTTCGCTGCTAAGACGTCGCATTCACACAGTACGTGCTCCATAGTTCCCCTGTCTTCACCGCAGGCTCTGCAGTCGTTATTTGAAGTTAACTTCATTTTCAAAAGCATGTCATTGGTTCCGTAATGTCCTGTCAAGGCACCAACCACAGCTCGTGCTTTGTTGGAAATGGGTAAGTATAACATATTTGTTGAATTGCTTTGCCCCGCGGTTTAACCCACGTAAGTCTCGATCCCGAGGGAATTCCGGGATGACATCAAACTGTGTTTTCGTGAGCCCCTCCGTGCTTCGGAAGGCACGTTAAGCCGTTGGTCCCGGTTGCTACCTCTAGTAGCAGTCGTTAGGTCAAGTTAGAGGCCTTAAGGCGATCTGAAAACTCTAACAATAAATAAAAAATAAAATAAATAAACATTTCAGGACATATTACACATCGCCATCCAGCCCCAAGCTAAGCAACTTAATGCTTGTGTTATGGGTGCCAGATAACGGATAAACTACTTATATACTTTTTTTTTTAACAATAGGTGAACCACACCACTATATACGAGAAGAAGAAGAAGAAGACCCATTGTGCAGTTATTATAAAGAGGTAAAGTTAGTTTACCTCTTTATAATATTAGTATAGATATTGATTGAGCGAGCGAAGCGTCTCTGCTTCAAGTCCGGCATACAGCTTGCTTTCTATAACAGTAGGGAATTAGGGACGTTTGTTTGTTGGTTGGCTACAGGTTGTATTTTACAAGCGATTTGAACAAAACTGGTTACCAATACAGGTGTTACGATTTTATAGATTTTAGTCGTCGTTGTAAAAGTACTTCAACCTAAAATAGGTGGTGACACATGGACAGACAAACGGACAAGAAAGTGATCCTACAAGTATAAGGGTTTCTTGTTTCTCTTTTGGGATATTATGGAAGCCTAAAAAGAGGTGCTAATCTATTTTCAAGGTTTCATATAATTTTGGCGAAGATTTGATAGGGATCTTAGGAGTCATGAGCAGAATAGCTCCTTAAAATGCAGTAAATCTTTTTTTAACACGCTTTTATTAGTTTCATCTGTATGCTTGCATGTAACCGACTCTTTTGGGCTCGATTTTGTCCTACTTAGAACGATCAGTTTTTTTCTTTTTTCGTTTTTATTTTATACTTTTGTTTTATGCTAGTGCTTTTAGTTTGTTACTACTTTTGTGATTGTATTGTGTCGTGTGCTTGTCCAAATAAAATGTATTCTTTCTTTCTTTTCGATTTCTACAGTGAAATCGGCTTTGTAACTATTAAATACTTGCACTTAGTATTACAAAACTCCTCGAAATCTATGCTCGCGAGGTCGACTTAACTACCAATGGTACCCCGCGGTTTTTGCCATAAAAGTCCTAATTCCATAGAAATATCGCATGAATCAAATTAAACTGAATTGGGATCTTGACTGATTTTCACTAAGTATTTCAAAAGGCAAAAGGCAAAAAGCAGATGAAAAAAACTTTTTTATCTTTATTAATTTAAATTGTCTTTTAAAAACAGTCGGCCACCATATATTTTAATCTGTGACCACCTGTCCTTGCGCCTTCAGCGCGTTTTTGTTTTTTCTCTAGGAAAATGAAAAATCGTGACGTCACACGAAGGTCAGTCATGGCCGCCCGCGTTTCGTTTCTTTTAGTCAGCAGACAAAATACCTACCTATTGCAAATTTATTTTGCGAAAATGAAATATTTACAATACATTCGAATGCGAAATACCTACTTACTTTGGAGTTATTGTAAATATACCTATTAACTTCCATTTTCAACTTATTTCATATTTCATCTATATCACAGTCATGTAGCCAATTGCATCCCAATGGTAATCAAAAGCCAAACCAAAGCTAATTTTCAAATAATGCATCCAATAAATCACATTCATGAATAGATCCCGCCGTAGCGAAGTTTGAGAATGTTTAGAGTTTGTATTACAACTATGAATTTTGGTGGAATGTTTAAACCAAACTTGAAACTAACCACGAACTAACCAAACTTTGAAGAAACAGACAACATACCAGACAAATATGCTTTTGATTACAAAGTGTTGGAAAAGACACCTAATATTGGTCTTTATATATAACTAGCGACCCGCTCCGGCTTCGCACGGCTATATTATGCATGTATTATACATATAAACCTTCCTCTTGCATCACTCTATCTTTAAAAAAAATCGCATCAAAATCCGTTGCGTAGTTTTAAAGATTTAAGCATACATATGGATATAGGGACAGAGAAAACGACTTTATTTTATACTATGTAGTGATTATGTAGTGATAGTGATATTCTGTTTTTAGTATTGCGGCAACTATCACGGTTCATGAGATACAGCCTGGTGACAGACAGACAGTTAAGTCTTAGTAATAAGTCCCGATTTAACCCTTTGGGTAAAAAAACTGGTTGCCTGTAAAGTCGGTATACGGGCGAAAGTTTTACGTGACAACAACTGTGCTCGAGTGGAAGGGACGCGTGCCTTTCACTTTTTATGTCTGTCTCTCTCGCTCTTAGGCGGGCTAACCATGCCCGAGTGGAAGGGACGCGTGCCTCTCACTCGCTCTCATTGTGAGCGCATAACGTCAGCGGAGCGTAACGCAGTTTCTTGAAGTGTCACCCGGCAAACCAATTTATAAGACGTTGTCACGTCAAAAAAAAACTTTATTTGTAGGGTAAAGAATAAAGAATTGCCTAAAAATTAATATCTGTAGATAGGTATTTACTACGTAACTCTAGAAACAGGATATTAGGTATCGAAGATTACGTAAGTAGATACGACTATTGCATGTTAATTGAGTAATTTCCTATGAATCTACCAGCATTTAATGCATGTTAAACTACCGCGTAAACCCTGTGGAAAAACCAATTTTGACCATAATTAATGAATGAATTATTATAAATAATAATAATCTTATACCGAAAGTTATTGTACCTACATACGTTTGATGCTTCGTATCATCATTACATAGTATAAAACAAAGTCACTTTCCGCTGTCTGTCCCTATGTATGCTTAGATCTTAAAAACTCACGGATTTTGATGCGGTTTTTTTTAATAGATAGAGTGATTCAAGAGTAAGGTTTATATGTATAATACATGCATAATATAGCCGTGCGAAGCTGGGACATAAGTTACAGTTTAAGGCTAATAAGGACTGTCGTTAAGTGTTTTTTCTGTTGAACGTAATTCAATAACAACGACTTGGTAGGGATAAGCGGAAGTCAATTTCTAAACATCTCTCCCAGTAGATATATGTGGAAAAAATCCATTCTTAGCCACCGTGATAAAGGCCAAGCTTAAGACACCATATAATACGCAAAACGCCAACTCAAAATTTTGTGGTGTTGTAGCAAAAAACGATCGAAACGATTACAAAAGACGATCGAAACGATTACAAAAAACGATCGAAACGATTACAAAAGACGATCGAAACGATTACAAAAGACAATCGAAACGATTACAAAAGACGATCGAAACGATTACAAAAGACGATCGAAACGATTACAAAAGACAATCGAAACGATTACAAAAGACGATCGAAACGATTACAAAAGACGATCGAAACGATTACAAAAAACGATCGAAACGATGACAATAGACGATCGAAACGATTACAAAAGACAATCGAAACGATTACAAAAAACGATCGAAACGATTACAAAAGACGATCGAAACGATTACAAAAGACAATCGAAACGATTACAAAAGACGATCGAAATGCCTATACGAAGACATGAATTCTGTGAAAATGTTTGTGAAAAATAAAGCCAATCATCCACCGCCAACTAAACTAACTCCCCCATATTCCAGACCGAGGTTTAAGGATAGTCCGAGATGTGAACTAATAGTCTAAACACTATCCCTATAGATTATATAGGGATAGTGTTTAGACTATAGTTCATGAGTAAATCTGTATCTAAATTTAAGGTTTAAAGCCACTGCCTTTAACCTCGTTTTGGAATTTATCTTATCTCGCATAGTTAAGCCAGTTTTTCATGCATGCGCGTCCACCGCAAACTATGCCAGCAATTCTACGTAAAACTAAAAAAATTTTAGCTATGCAAATTTATGATTCTTATTTAGTATTATTTTTACACAAACTAAACTAAACTAGTGTTATTTTAAAACTAATGCTTAAAAATTCAGATGCATTAAATATTTTAACAACATCTGACATTAGACTTTATAATGCACCTGGTAACAAATTTAAATTGCGTCCCCCGATACTTTAAAATCGCATGTCATTATAAACTTTTAAAAAAGAGTATTAAAAAATGCGAGTTTGTAGGGTAGGGTTTTAATGTATGGGTAAAGTTAGTCGAAGTTAAAATTTAATTTGAGTGAAAAAGTCAAACCGTACCTACCCTAATGTTAATTGGGTCAAGCGAGAGAGATTCACCCATCTAAAGGTGCTTATTCATCTACTTATTTGCGCATTTTTTTTATTTTGGACACCTGGTTATTAAAAATGGTTGTCTGTAAAGTCGATTTACGGATAATTTTACGTGATAAAGTCATAAGAACTCTTTTATCGTTGACATTACCATTGCAGACTTTAATACGTTGCTATGGTTACCTACCTTGTCAATAACGCTCAATACGGGAACGTAACGGTGATATGGAACGGTCCTTGTCAATAACATGACGTTGCTATGGAACGTGATTTAACGAGTGAGGAACACTTTTTTGTGAGTGCTGCCGGTGTTCATCAATTTATAAGACGTTACCCCTCAAAAAATTCGTACATATTTTTTTCTTTCATATTAAAAATTCTCCTCTACATACATAATATCCTGCTTCCAAGACGCTTTAGAGGTTTGGTGAAAAGGCATTTTTTGTTTGTCACAATGCCGCCTGTCGATACGTAATGGGCCCAAAGTACACCGCACAATAAAAAATCACTATGCCAAGCTCCTCTAGGTATTAAATGTCAGGATCCCTAAAACATAATCTGCTTGTTAGCTTTGTTCTTTTTGACGACCCAGTTGGCACAACGGTCACCATGCCGCACTGCGAAACTCAGGGTTGCGGGTTCGATTCCCGCCTCAGACTTGTATTTATGCTTAGATATTTGTCTGTGGTCTAGTTGTTTATATTATGTAGCAGTTGATTTTGCGAAGTGCACATATCACTACATAGTATAAAATAAAGTCACTTTTCGCCGTCCCTATGTCCCTTTGTATGCTTAGATCTTTAAAACTACGCAACGGATTTTGATGCGGTTTTTTTAAATAGATAGAGTGATTAACGAGGAAGGTTTTTAGACATAATACATGCATAATACAACCGTGCGAAGCCGGGGCGGGTCGCTAGTTGGGTATTTGTATATCGGTGGTATACGTTCAATAGAAATTGAGAAATCAAAGAAAAACCAAGTCCAACTTGTCTAATAAAACATTTACCTAACTTATTCCTAAGTAAACGTAAACACCAGTTAAGAAGGTAACTTTTACATAAGGCTTTTACTTAAAAAAAGCTACGTGTTTATTTATTATTATGAAGATAAAGTTTGAGACTGAAGAAGAATGTTCGAAACGTTTAGTTTTAATAAAAATTTCTTGGGATTTTCACAAAGGAAATTATTGTTAAACAATAATTTCCTTTGTGAAAATCCCAAGAAATTTTTACAGCACTTAATAACTTGATTTTGACTTGAACGTTTATAATTAATTTTTAGTGGATAACATTGTATTTTATTAACATATCGAGGGTCCAGTGTTAAAACCCAATAAGTGAACAAAAATTAAAAATTGACTTTTTTGGTCCATCTTAATCGATTTTTTACGCTCTTTCCAGTGGTCTTATCCAATAAGTGAAATTCGCAGTAAAACTCAAGTTACCTGAGGTAGTAACCCAATAAGAGACGGTATTTAAAAAAAAACTGAAAAACTAAAACACCCTAAAGAGATTTGTCTGAAGGAATGATATTTTTACCTCACGCTTAAACCACATAAATTTATTTATTTGTATTTAGTATTGAACAGATTTACTAAAATCACTCCATGGCATTTATGGTAATAACCATCATTTCTATTTATCGGGTTTTAGCTTCACCCACATAATGAGGAATTAAATAAAAACAAAAGGCAAAAGCCATTATTTCTGTTTATCGGGTCCTAACTTTACTAGTATAGTTAAGAAAGTTGACAAAATTAAAAGCTAAAAACAAACAAATGAATTTATCGGATTTCATTGTTCGATATTTTTTAAAACAAAAACTGTTTCTTCTAATATTGTTTGAGGAATAACCCAATAAATCATAAATGACCTACAACTTTTGTGACGAGCGTTGCACCCGAGTACGTACTCCGCGAGTGTTTTTTTTTTAATTGTTAGGTTAAATCTTAGTTTAGTGCTAATAGTTCGTTTTAAATATTACGATGGGTGAACGAGGAAGAAAATTAGTGCAACTAGCTTGCATGAAACCGCTAATATCAGGTAAATCCACACTTTATAACTATTTTCATAACATTTTTTAACTAATCCATTTTGATACAATGTTTGAAAAATAGGTTTTGCTTTATAGATAATTGGTGTAATAAACATACAATACCACTTATTTTTATGTACTTAAATGCATTTAATAAAGTATCGACAGCGGCAAGCGACTACGCTACCGTTTCATTTGATTTTCTTTAAAATGAGCGAGACAACATTATGTATAAACTGACGATCCGCGCCGCGACATCCTAGTGATTAGCGGATTTTGATAAGTTTTTATTACAAACACACACGGTTCATTTATCCGGAGCGGTAGTCAAAACCTCGGTCCCTCAGACGGCGGCCTATTTCCCTCACAAAAATCACGGCTTCCAACGCCCAACTTCCCGCTGTCTCCACCGCAAACGGCACGAATAAATAGTTAGGGAACAACGGGGCGTACTTATCGCGTTTTCTAAGGGCAGCAGTCCCCGCCGCCGCTGCCGCCTCCCTAAACGTGCGACCTTACCATCCGTGCGGCTTAAGCCCGGAGGCTCCAGAACACACGGGATGTTAGCCGATATAAGAGCCCTGCGAAGAATGTCATTAAGGGCATGGTGGCGTGGAAACGTTCCAAAACAACGGCAACAAGAAAATGCATGGTGACCATCCTCCCCCACCGTGGACCCACATATGCAAACATGAGGTTCACAAATGTCACAGACCAACCGGAGCGCCACGGCCACCAAAACAAACAGACAAAGAGTCATTGTCCAGAAAGGTACCCAGATGCGGAGAGGGTAACGCATGCCCCATACTCCGGTCTCGCCACCGCCCTCAAACTCGCCACATCTACAACTGCCGCAGCGCTCATGAGCTCATCATACGCTCTTTCGGCCCCCACGTCATCCCAATGTAAGACCGTCAATGTAAGACCCCCCGAAGGTCGACACACGGGTTTAAAGCCTTCAATTCCTCACAAGCGTTCGCGGCAAACGGAATCGTCACCCTATCACCATCTAAAGACAAACCACCATGTCTAACAGGCAGAGACGCTTGGCTCCACTGAGCCTCGGTCAGATGAACATTTAGAACTGTTTCTACAGTTCCCTTAAGGACCACATCAAAATCCGCCACCTGCTGCGCAAACAACCAAGTACACGCGGTACGCAACAAATAGGTCACCTTAGGAACTGCGAAACACGTGCGCAGTAAAATCAGCCCAGTATGTCCAGAAAGATTGACAACACGCGAATGAGCAACACCAAGAACATTTTTCTTCTGCTCGATGGCCTCAGGGATTGCTTCAGGAAAGATAGGAGAACCTAATAAATTTAAAGGAAGAGGAGTCAATTCCTTAAGACCAGGCAAAATAGTATTGAAGATAGAGAAGGAAAGTGAAGCTTCAGGGTCACAGGGAAAAAAATCGCACTTGGCAGCATTCACCCTCAATCCAATCTCTTTAAATCGTGCAATCAGGTTTTGCAGGTCCTCCCTGACATGTTCTGGTGAACCCCTAAGAACTCCGTCATCCAGGTACCAAACATTCAGGGGAGACCTGAGACTTAAAAATGTTTTATTTGATCTCTCTCTTGGGGTAAAACCCAATAAGTCATTACCTCACCTATCTAATTTTCTATTAATGTGAAAATTATGAAAACTGGACACTTTACAATTGTTTTACTAATTAGTCTAATTTATATTCTTTCACTACACATACTTATTGTGACGATATTATATAAATAGCATGGGTATATTTGTCATTAAACCTTAAATGTTGAATAACTCGAAAGTTTAAATTGCATACTTATTGGGTTTGAGCACTATACCCTCGATATAGCTATTGTATTTTATCCTGTACCTATAATACTTATTTAGTGGTTTATTGTTTTGTTTCGTTCGCTGGCTTTGTTTTAAATTTATTTATTTGACGGCGTATCCATAGATAAACAACTAAATAGTACGGCGTACCTACCCGTCATAACGTCAGATTGGCTATGGTAATCAGTCAATCTAGCGAAGCGTGATATGTCAATGGATCGCGGATTGTCATCTTAGACGGCTTGGCGAAAGGACGGGCGTCCGCGAACCGTGCTCGTTCACGAATCGCTTTGAATTGTACTATCATACTATTTTATGTTTAATATCAGTTATTGTGATGTTAACTAAGTGTTTCATTGAAAACTACGCGAATCTAGTTACTTGTAGTGTATAAATAATACCGGCTCTCATTGGATGACATTGTTCTTAACCCTTACTTTGTCCACTTCCTAAATTGGTACAAGATGAATAATGATGAAGGCTATCCTGGCTTTTCATATTCGAATCCTTTTGTAGTTTAAAAACCATAATATACGCAAACAATTTGTGGTGTTTGGCGGATGGCAAAAACAAGAGATTAATTTAATAAGTTAGCAGACTCGGGTTCTTCTCTGCTTGAGGTGCCATCTTCCTACCAGAGGTCGGTTATCATTAAGACTATTTTAACTTTTGATGCTGCTGCACGGGAATGTGATCTAGTGCTTTGCTTACATCATGTCCAAAGGTTCTTAAGCCATGAAGTGCGCCTCCTTCCGGGTGGTCGCTTCCCTTGGATTTTTCCTTGCATCAGCAGTTCGTATTTATCATGTCGTTATGACCAAAATACTGTAGACTCGGGTTGAACACCTGATATCACTGGTCTGTTGGCTCATCGAGTCAGCTAGCTCATAGAGTAGAGTTGTGAGCTCACATCCAAAAAAAATTAAAACCCCATGAGTTTCTTGTGCCCTCTTCTCATTGGTGGGCGCGTTCCAAAGGTACCTAACCTTAGTTTTTAAGACGATTTTTTTGTGGTCTTTATACAAATTTTAATGTATTAAGCATCCAAAGCAATAAAAGAATTTGACTTTGACTTTGAGTGATTGGGTGCGCCGAGTAGGTAGATCGACGGAAGCATTAAGGTCATTAAAAAAGACAGTATAACAGTCAAAGCTCAGAGTCAAAGGTAGTTCGTTTAACGCCACCCAGGTTAAATTGGTGGCAGTTCCAGCAGCCAAATTTTTGGATGACATCATGTGGGATTATGGTTGCGTGAATGGAAGTTTTTTTCATGAAAATAAAAACTTCTTTGTTTAAAACTAAGTATGTATTTCTGGTGATTAAATAAATTTTTGATGTACCTATTAGTACAGGGTGAAACTGGTCGCTGACGGCTTAGAGGTACAATCTTATGACAACAAGGGTTAGCTCTGTCGTCAGATCTATGTAATTCAAGGGCAAAAAAACACTACGACCCGACTGAAGAACGACAAGCGCTGCCATAATGCTGATTCGCACGACTAAATAAAATATTTGAAAAAAAAACTCTGTTATCAAGATTTTTCGTAAAATTATGTAAATAATCCAAAGTAATCTCAAAAGTTTAAAAAAATAGATACCTACTTACATTACATTTTAATCAGTTAGGTAGGTACTTGTAAATCTATACTCCCATTGCAAGTACGTAAAAATTTCCTTAATTTAGATGCAATTTGGATTTCAGTAGGTATAAAATTCATGGAGATAGTTTTTCGTCATGGAGTTTCTGATACTTCAACCTATGTTGGTTTTTAAGAGTGATTTTATGACGAAATTACATCGATTTCATTAATAAAAACTTTTCTCAATGTCACTTTTCTCGTTTCAAAATTTAATGCAGATGTTGATTATTTTAAAAATAAGGGAAGTTATCTTCGAACGTTTTCTCATCGTCTCTTTCTCCTATCGGTTCTAGGACCAGCCCTTGACCCAATTAAATTAACCACCCTGTAAATAAAATTGTTTGTTGTTCTTGTTAAAAGCTATAAGTCGAGAAATCTAAAAAAATAATAGCAGAATTTCGAACAAAAATTACTTCTTTGCAAGGTTAGGTTCTTGAAATTCCTATATGTGTAATGGTGTCAGATGCTTATGAAGAAAATTAAAAATACGTGACTTTAATTAAATGCTTGTATCTTTTTTCCACATCTAGTTCACGAAATACTATAAATTTCATTGTAATAAAAATAACTATCCATAGGTACAGTCGCCTGCATAATTGCAGCCCTCGGTAGAGTTCTAAAATTACTACTATTGGAAAAAAAAATATAATAATTTTTGTTTGATAAATTCACGCGTTAAAAGACTTTAAAATTCAACTAAAGCAGGTGCCTAGAATTTTGCTTTGTGTGGAAAACATTCTTATTACAGCCGTTTTGGAGCTCTACGGTGGGTCTGCAATTATGCAGGTGACCGTACTTCCCATATGAATCCATCTTTCGGGTGAGTTGTTTCACCTTGAAGACCCCACCCCGGAAAAACGTAGTCTATGTGCTAATCCCGGTTCTCATCTATTTACTTACCGAGTTCTATTGTTATCCGGTCAGTAGTTTTTGCATGAAGAAGTAAGAAACAAACACACTAAAACCATAATCGAGTGAATGCAAGCAAATCAGTGAGCAAAAGCTAGTGCAACATATATTTTTGAAATGTGCTAATTAAGCCATTTGATACCCCACACGATACATTTTAATTATTTTTATTTTTTATATCCTGACTCTAAACGCGTCATATTTAATTTGTTGTGACGTCAAATAGCCTATAACCAGCGGACCATTGAGACACTTCTAACGATACCTCATTTGTTAAATTATAGTAAGAAGTTTTAAAGTTAGATAAATAATAAATAATAAATATAAATAAATATTTCAGGACATATTACACATCGCCATCCAGCCCCAAGCTAAGCAACTTAATGCTTGTGTTATGGGTGCCAGATAACGGATAAACTACTTATATACTTTTTTTTTTGTAAATATATACATATTATACATATAGGAAACACCCAGAACCAGAAACAAGAATTTATGATCAGCATAAATACTTGTTCCCGGCGGGAATCGAACCCGCAACCTTCTGCGTCGCAGTCGGGTGTTCGCCCGACGCGCCACAGAGGTCGTCAAGATGGGAACAGATGATCATACATACATATAGGTCAAAAACATTACCCTCCCTTTTGGCTTCGCCGTAACGGTAGTCGGGTAAAAAACGGAGAATATGCTCAAGTATTGCCTTGCCATTATTAATTTATCACTGTAGTAAAACTGTTTAGGTAAGTACCTACACTAACATAACCATTTTTGGTTAGTCTCTGTCGAGTATTGAAGGTACCACATAGTTAAGTAGGTACCTTCAATTGATCGTTGCTGTCCTATTTTGTACAGGACTTTTTCAAATAATTTATGTAGGAGATACCCACAATAAGGATAAATAAAACAAAACTGTATTATATATCTTGAAACCACTATGAAATTTAATTAAAAACAACTCTAAGATCAAGTACTAAGGCTCAAATTGTTTTGTATTAATTTACAGGAAGATTCATATTTTTCCTTTAAATCGGTTTAATTATAGAAAATCAATGACAGTTATGTTGTGATATTTATTGAAAGTGCACATAAGGCTTAGTTGAAATGAAAACTTTAATATATTTAATTGTTTTGTGTATAGTTTTTAATGCAAATCAGTCGCAACCAATAGATAACCATGGTACAAATACAACCAAAAAATACCTAAATGAAGATACAAAAAGACCCTCGGATCGTCCTCCAGAGTTCCCAAATAAAGAACAAAATGATATATTAAGTAATTTTAAACCAGACGTAACTACTAAAATATTGCCAACTGAAACTAAAGAAAACAAAGAACCGGGAACATTTGAAAGTGTTGGGAAAACAAATATTACTACTAAAAGATTGCCAAGTGAAACTAAAGAACACAAAATACCGGAAACATCTGAAACTGTTGGGAAAACAGATGTTACTACTAAAATATTGCCAACTGAAAATGAACAACAAAAAGTACCGACACTATCTGAAAGTGTTAAAAAAAGAGATCTAACTGATAAATCGCCAGACAATTCTATAGAAATGCCTTTACAATCAACGGAACCAAGTAAGTTTTTAGGTACTTGATACGGTGTGTAACAAATACCCTGTAGTGCCTTTTAAGAAGGTACTAATCGGTACTAATAATCCCCAGAAATAAAAAAAATTGCATGAACATAACAGAACTTTTTTCATTTCATGTTCAGAAATAATATTTCTGAACTTCAAAAGGGTAATATTATTACCCTTATTTACTAAAAATTTGAAATTCTTAAGATGTGGCAACACAACAAGTCCTTAGATAAATAATGATGTTATCACATTTTGAAAAAACCTTAACCTCTAGGTAATTTAATGTGTTTTTGAAAATAACATTTCATTTACTTAGCTTATTTATTTTTATTTATTTGGGAAAGAGATTACATGGTTTTAATACACAGTGTACAACTAACATAATACATATTATGATATTTTGACTAAAACATCTTCTTACTTTCAGTGTTTCCACCAACAAGTTCACCTTGTGTAAAAGAAAACAACTCCGATCGTAATTCCACTAATTTGCCAAATTATGCATTCGGCATCATTATGTTTGCAATGGCCCTTATGTTTTTAATCATTATGGCCTTACTGTTCATGCTTTACAAGATAAAAAAAGACAAACGTCACCGTGATTCTATAAATGTATCAATAGAACCCAAAAATGAGAGGAATCATAAATATTCCAGACATCTATCTGATGAAGGATCCAATGTTTCAACTTTGCTCAAGGATAAAACGAAAGATAGCAAGTTGGTTTTAACTAGGAGTGATAGCAAGGCGTTATTTATCAATAATCTAGATGCTATTGATTCTACTAAAGAGAAGTCACCATTTAATGATTTAAAAACCAGTAGATTAAATATACCAGAATCTAATCCGTCTACACCGAATGTACGTCCACCAACCCTGACAAGGATACTAAAACAACCATCTATAAATCATGTACCGATCACTCGCGAACAAATGTCGGAACTATGTGAAGGTGTGCTATCAAAGAAAAAGAGATCGAACGAGACAACAAGCTTATCAGATATAGAAAAACTCTTAAATGAGTCTCAAAATGAAGAAAAAGACAAAGCCGATATGGAAAAATGCTTATCGACACCAGAGCTTGATACAGATATGTATGACGTGCTACCTACACCTTCACCAAGGAAGTTCTTTGATAACACTGATGGTATAAAGAATGATGAATTGGAAGACGAAGTATATGATAGCCCACCCAAAAATAAACTTAAAAAATTTAATAATTCTGTAAAAAAACATGAGGATAAAGAGTCTGATGATGAAGTTTATGATAATCTTGTGCCTCATCAACATGATAATGAAGTATTTGATGATGGAATATATGACAATCCCCCGCCTAATAACAATAGAAAGAGAAATGTCGTTGTGTCAACTGATCATGAAGAATATGTAATGCCTTTGACTAACGATAATGGACTGTATGGTAATGCTAAAGATTATATTGATAATAAAATTTGTACGAATTAGTATGCGTGATAATGGAAATTGACGTTAAAAGTATCTTAGAAGCAGTATAGTAGTTGCAATTGATAAGGGATTATTATGTCCCTTAAATCCGAGACCATCTAAAGGCTACCGAAACGAATAAAACTGAAAAGACAAGGATGGCATCACGTCAAAAGTCGCGGGAGTGAAAGAACAATAAACATTTTTTTCGTTTCGGTTGCCTTCCGACGATTTGTGAATCAGGGGGCTGTTCGGTTAGCAGATGATATTTTTTTTTCTTAGCCTCCTTGGTCAGTGGGTCAGCAGAGAATTCAAATTGGTACTTAGATTTAAATTAGAAGAAATACTTTATGTTAATTAATATTTTTGTAAATTATAGGATTTTAGTTAGACATAGATAGATAGATAACTTTATTTGTACAACACAGTAAGGAACATATTATTATAAATACAAAGGCAAAGTAAAGTAATAGCTAGAAAGTACAAGTACGTAGTTATTTTTACCACTTAAGTTGTTTAATTATTTGCCATTGTAGCTGGATTTTACAGTCTAGTAAAAATAGCTCGAAATATCGAACTTCCCAAAATAAAAACCAAAAACAAATGAATTAAACGGGTAAATATCCAGTTTGAAATAACTTTAGTAGTGTTTAGAATAGTTGTAATTATTAATTGTTATAATGTAATAAAATATTATATTAGTTCTGTATTTTAGATTTTTTATTACCATAAAAAATATATGACAATAACCTACCATGTCGTATGGGAGCCCCATTTTAATGTTTTTTTTTTTCCGTTTTTAGTATATATTGTTTTTAGTATAGCGGCATGAGATATACAGAATCTGTGAAAATTTCAACTGCCTAGCTATCACGGTTCATGAGATACAGCCTGGTGACAGACAGACGGATGGACAGTTTCGATCGTCATTTATTGTTTCCGTCTTTTTTTTTTGAAGTCGTAACTTTAGGCTAATCCTTGGGTTAGACGAAACTAAATTGTATACGACCTGAGATCGATGACGAAAACTTTGTTTAGTATTGGCTTTGAACCATCCGCTGCTAAGACGACCTGAGTTTGCGACGATTCGACTAACACCAGTGAAAGTTAGTAATACGGTCCCGGAACTTGGGTACGGAAGTCTAAAAAAGCCGCCCTAGTTTGCGACGTTCCGCGCAATCGGGCGCAGGCGGGCGGGCGGCGAGGGCGCAAGCTCAATACCTCGCAATCAAAGAGCTCTAGGTCACGTGGGGTTCAGCTAATTGGTAATGTGACTGTACATTATAGGTACTTACGTATTATAACTTACTATGCCTTAATTTGGCTTTCTTTCACCTTATATTAATATTATCCTATAAAATAAATTATTGACGGACAAAGGAAAATTAACATAAATCGTTCTATGATTCACTACTAATCCATTACTCATAAAGTGCAGGGTTATACCTATTTAATAACTTTTATAAATAAGGAAATGTTTTATAATACCTATACATACTACAAAGCTGAAGAGTTTGTTTGTTTGAACGCGCTAATCTCAGGAACTACTGGTTCGAATTGAACAATTATAATTTAGTTGAATACTCCGTTTATCGAGGAAAGCTTTTTGCATGATTTTCTAGACAAACAAGACGTATGAAGGATATTATAGGTATGATGAGAGAGTTGTCGGCTTAGTGGGAGATGCCTCGATTTTATTCCGAATATACTACTGGACCGATTTTGATGAAAATTAGTATGAGGATGCGTAAATTCATTGGGAATAACTTAGGCTACTTTTTATCCCTATATTCCTACGGGATCGGGAGTTACGCGGGTGAAACCGCGGAGCACTGCTAGTAGTAAGTATTCTTAGATCCGTGTTGTTTCTTTACCGCAATTTTCTATTCATCTAGTTAAATAAGTATTAGCAGCGGTGCAGATTGAAATTGGAAAAACGTTGCGGAAAATTGCTCGGGTGACATTTGACTTTAAAATATTGCATCTACATTGCGGTGAGCTGTGTTATTAAATTGAAAAATGTATAAAATGCAAGAAACGGAATCTTCATATTATTTGATAAATGCACGGTAAATGTCTCTATAATTATTAAATACCTACTAGCGGTTGTCTGCGACTTTGTACGCGTAGTTTTGTTTTATATAGTACGCGGCCGGTCGTAAACTCATGTTCACTTCTAGACAAAATGTCCTAGTCAAATAAATTTAAAGTAATACTATATTATTCCCTGACAATGTAGCTTTCTATTGGTGAAAGATTTTTTTAATCGGTCCAGTAGTTTCGGTTCCTCTTTATAATATTAGTGTAGATGTTTTGTTGAATATTTTTCCACATCTTTGTGAACAGTCTCATCTCTGTGAAAAGTCATGGAAATTATGAAAAGAGTAATAGCAGAGCCGTGTAGGCAATTCGGATATTTTATACCATACCCGGACTTTGTCTCTCTACCTACTTTACAATTCAACAAAAATACTTGTTTTTCTATAATTATGTATACATATAAATACACTAATATAGTAAAGATCAATTTTTTTTTGCTTGTTAGGATAAGGTTCCGAAACCACTAGAGCGATTTTGATTAAACTTGGTATGAGGATGCATTGGTTCATTAGGAGTAACAAAAGCAACTTTTACCCCGATATTCTGACGGGATCGGGAGCTACACGGATGAAACCGCGAAGCGAAGCTAGTATTTTTTAACGAAAAAGAGCATACCTTATACATAATATTAACTAACCAACAAGCCAGCATATCTACGCCGTAATGTGATAAACCACTGCATGTAAATAAAGACCACTTATAAAACGCGCGACCACTCAAATAAACACATTTTACAAAATAAAATAATTAAGCCACCTCTCAGGCACTGCTGCTCTGAAATTTCATAATTTATTTTTCAGAAATGTTTTTAGTTTTAATAATGACGTTTATCTGATAAAACATAGAAACATTACAAGATCTTTTTTTGTAACGAATAGGCTGCGAAACGGCTGAACTGATTTTAATGAAACTTAATTAGTATAACTTGATAGAGTTTATTTTTATACCCTTGATAATAAACATAAACCCCCTTATTCCAAAACGAGGTTTAAGGATGGTCCGAGATGTGGATGTTAGATTTAGATACAGATTTACTCGTGAACACTATCACTATAATATAATCTATAGGGATAGTGGTTAGACTATAGTTCCCTATATAATCTATATAGAGATAGTGTTAAAACTATAGTTCACGAGTATAATAATAATAATAATAATAAGCCCCCTAAAATCCAACCACACGCCCTGATCGAACACCTGATCATCGTGGGGGGCGGGCAACATAATTTCTATTTACTGGATGGCTAACGTGGCACTGGTAACCCAATCAAAATGGAGACACGACAGAAAAAGAATAAACGTTTAACGCCGCTACCTGGAGGTTACCGTCAGGGCACATCTGGAGCCAACGCTGGATGTTGCAGTGGACGAGCCGTTGGTGGTAGAGAGTTGAGACGGCGGGCTCCTACCGGGTCACCCGAACAAAGTGACAGCCGACCAAAATCATCATCATTATCATCATCTCCTAAATCTTTATTTTCCTCGATTCCTTCTTCTCCTCCCTCATTTCTGAACTTTAATCTTGATCATCATTCTCCTTCTTCTCGAGACTCATTCAGTTCAACAGCCGTGGACGTTGTACAGGAGGCAAATGCCAATCATCCTGTACCCGCCACTGGCCAAGCGCGCCTTAGATTAAAATGGACAGAAGAAATGAATGAATTCATTTGGCGCACATATCTCATTTTAACAAAGTTAGAGACAAAAACTCGTGGGTATTTAGACCCACTCCACGCACAATTCATAAATAAATTCCCGGACATGATTGTATCAAAGCAGCGTGTAGGGGATCAACGGCGTGTTATTGTTAGGAATAATCTAATTCCACCTCAAAAACTACAACTGATTAAAGATGATGTTTCGCAAATCCTACAATCGCCATCTCAAACAGAACCGACCTTAACAGATACACAACCAAATACGCGTACGCGAATAACCTGGTCCGACGAAATAAATGAAGCTATAATGAGAGAGTACTTTAAAATAACAAACTTAGAAAGAAATAGAACTGCTTACCGTAAACCACTGCACACTGTTATAATAGAGCTATTCCCACAAATATCACACGTATCTGAACAGCGCATTTCCGACCAGCGTAGAGTTATAATTAATAATAAACTAATAAACGACAATAGATTAGAAGAAATTAAACAAGAAGTAAGAGATTATCTGAATTTATCAACAACAACACCTGACACTCTTATTACCGCTACACTCTCTGACCTAGCATCAAACACATTATCTGAAACAGAAACAACACAAGAACAACTATCTCCTATAGTGTGCTATAGGAGATAGTTGTTCTTGTGTTGGACCTAACGATCCTGTTCAATTCATAGAAAGCGACAGTGACCTTGATCCAAAAATTGCGCAAACTTTTGATGATACCTACAACAAATATATAAATAGCAATCCTACGCAAAGACCTTTCATACCAAAACAAAAAACATCTAAGAACTTCGCATACATAATTTCCTATCTAAATTCAACAGTAATACCAAAATACATTTTAGATGACAATGATTTTAATACAACACATACAATAATTTATTGTGCAGCTTACACAGCAGCTACGTGTAATGGCGCTAAGATAAGAGATAACAATTTAGTAGCAACACAACAGAATACTGACAGTAATGACAAAAGACCGAACTGGCAGAGGAGATTAGATAGGAAAATTCAAAAACTACGAAAGGAAATTGGCCGAATGTCCCATTATATGCAAGGCAGCAGAAGTTTAGGGTTAATAGCGCACGTAGAAAAAATAAGAAATAAATATAGAATACACTCAAGTTACGAAGAACCCAATATAACAGATGCACAATTTTTAGACACTTTGAAACAGAAACTTAACACCTTATGTAGCCGACGTCGAAGATATCTTAATTGTACACAAAGAAAACAGCAAAACGCACAGTTTATGTGTAATGAAAAACAGTTCTATCGTAATCTTACAACTAACACAACAAACATACAGAACAACTCACATCCATCTAATAACATCACTCCATCACAAGAGCAGCTACACAATTTCTGGTCAAATATATGGTCTAATCCAGTTCATCATAATCAAAACGCGGAGTGGATTCAAACTGATAAGCAGACGATAAACAATACCATAGCAATGGAATTCGAACACATACCGTTAGACATTTTTGTTAACGTCATAAAGAATACTCACAATTGGAAAACGCCGGGAACCGATCACATTCATAATTATTATTACAAAAAGTTAACCGCATTACATCCCGCACTCTTTCACCATATCAATGACTTTATAAAATCCCCACACTTAATGCCAAATTTCATTACACAAGGTATAACTTATATGATCCCTAAAACCTCAGATTCTACAAACCCAGCAAACTACAGACCCATAACATGCTTACAGAATATCTACAAAATCATAACTTCATGTATATCTCAAGCCATTTACAAACACGTCACCGAAAATAAAATCTTAGCAGAAGAACAAAAAGGCTGTCGTAAGTATAGTCAAGGCTGTAAGGAGCAACTCATAATTGATTCAGTAGCTATGAAGAACAACACTAAATTTAAAAGAGATGTATGTACTATGTATGTAGATTACCAGAAAGCATTCGACTCCGTTCCTCACAGTTGGCTTATCTATATCCTAGAGCATTACAAAATACATCCAATTATTACTAACTTTCTTAAAGAGACAATGCAACACTGGGAAACTAAACTTAAATTAGGTAAAACAATAGAGACTGACACTGTAAACATAAGACGAGGTATTTTCCAGGGTGACGCCCTAAGCCCGCTCTGGTTTTGCCTAGCCCTAAACCCTCTCTCAAATTTACTTAATAAAACTGGTGAAGGACTTACAATAGACTCTGATGATTTTAACAACAAAAAACTTACTCACCTTATGTATATGGACGACATAAAACTATACAGCAATAATACTACATCTCTCCATAAACTAGCTGACATAACCCAAACATTTTCTAATGACATTAGTATGGCTTTTGGAATAGACAAATGTAAAATATACACCCTACAGAAAGGTAAATTCATAGGTTCCGACGAATATACATTAACAACAGGTCAGACAGTAGAATCATTAGACTCAGGAGACGCCTACAAATATCTAGGATTTCAGCAGACTCATCGAATAGACGAAAAACACACAAAGACACAACTTATCAAAAAATTTAAACACCGACTAAACATGATCATGAAATCCCAACTTACATCCCGCAACTTAACTAAAGCAATCAATACTTTTGCGATCCCCATTCTGACATACTCTTTTGGTGTCATAAAATGGTCAAAAACTGACTTGCGAAAAATGCAGCAAGTTATTAACACAACTTTGACCAAACATCGAAAGCACCATCCTAGATCTTGTGTGCAGAGAATGACTTTACCAAGAGAGGATGGAGGACGGGGGATTATAGATATAGAAAACTTACATAATAGGCAAATAACTAATCTAAGACTTTTTTTCTTTAATAAATCTAGTAGTTCAGCTTTGCATAACCTTATCTCAAATACAGACAAACGATACACACCATTAAACTTATCCTCAACAGCTAAACAACCCAATGAAAATATTACAAGTAATACAGAGAAGATAATAGCCTGGGAACGAAAAACTTTGCACGGGAGACACCGTCTCGATTTGCAGCAATCTCATGTCGACATTAAAGCGTCGAACGCATGGCTGCAACGAGGCGAACTGTTTCCTGAAACAGAGGGATTCATGATTGGGATACAGGATCAGGTGATTGACACAAGGAATTACCAAAAGTTCATCATCCGCCGGCCTAACTATCAGGATTCTTGTAGACGATGTCACAGTGCCTCCGAGACTATCCAGCACATAACTGGCGCGTGCAGGTCAATAGCCCAGACCGACTACAAACATCGACACGATCAAGTTTCCGCCATCATACACCAATACCTAGCACATCAAAAGAAACTAATTACTAACAAAGTTCCATACTATAAATATAAACCAGATCCCGTTCTTGAAAACTCCAATTTTAAACTATACTGGGATAGAACTATTATAACAGATAAAACAATATACAACAATAGACCGGATATAAATTTACTAGACAAACAAAATAAAACAGTATACCTTATTGATATTGCCGTATGTAATACACATAATTTATTAACTACCCATACCGAAAAAATTGCAAAATATACAGAACTTTCTATAGAAATCAAAACCCAGTGGCAAGTCAGTCATGTAAGAACAGTTCCAATAGTATTATCTAGTACAGGTGTCATACCAAAAACTCTCCATACGAACCTAAAACTACTGAACATAAATCCATCCACATACTTACAGATGTGCTTACAGCTACAAAAAGCCGTGATCCTCAATACATGCCGCCTCACACGTAAATTTCTTAATTCCGATACAACATAACAATTTCATTTTTATAATATAAGTACTTGGCTTCGGCCCGTACCTCTTCACCCTCTTTAGCGAGGAGAAACAAAATATGTTGAAAACAATAATAATAATAATAATAGCCCGCAGGGCACCTTGATAGCCCGCAGGGCACCTTGAGGCGAGGTGACGGGGAGTAGCGACCCCGCGGTCCCGAGTGCTCCTGGGGGAAGCAACCGTTCCTCATCTCCGGCTGGCCTTAGTTGGCTGATCGGAGTGAACAATGACGAGGAAGCGGTCCCCCGCCTCTGGCTTGCCTTCACCGGCCGTCCAGAGTGGAGTCGCAAGAGTATATTCGAAGGATATATGCCATACGTAAGTGGTGAGTGGGCCAGGTAGGCTGGACCCTCAGGGAGCCCGTGACCTGAGTTTAAAACCCAGTGTGGCGTCACTATTCTTAAGCCACTCTCGTCCCTGTTGCCCCCTTGCTGTAATTTACTCAGCTGATTAGGGTGGCCCAGTTTGAGAGTTGGCGAGTCTCCGCCTGCCACTTTTACATGTTTGTTGAACATTGTTACGGCAGGTGCCATAGTACCCATAGTTCCCCAGTATCCAGTCCACTACCATCCCATCACAATAGCCCAAGTAGTAGTTTTCTCCTGTAGTTTATCAATAGTTCTATTCAAACCGGAGGTTGTCCTTGGCTGCATTTTATTGTGCAGACAGGGATAATCGCCGGTTTGATGTTCACATCATACTTTGCCATTAAACTTGTTATTGTAAAGGGCCTCTACGTGTTGGCTTCGGCCCCACGCATGCCTTCCAAAGGTCCGGGACTCCATAGTCCCGTGATATAGGACATATAACAAACAAATAATAATAATAAAATCTTTATTGTAACACAAAAAATATTTACATTTCAAGTTTAGCCCTACCAGCTGCTTTAGCGTAAGTATAAATCTAAGGTTTAAATCCACATCTCGGACTATCCTTAAACCTCGATTCGGAATAAGGGGGAATATCTTCTTTATTTAAAATGGGTTTTGTCACTTTCGCACTTTGATAGATGACAAAGTGTGCAAGTGACAGAACACATTTATATTTTATTTTACCTATGTTTATGAACACGGGAATTTATAAAGTCTAGGCAAGTAACAACCTTAATTAGCTAGATTCTTTTGTTTACTTTAACATCTCGTAACAAAGTCAAATTTATTTACAACTTTCACCATTTGAAAGTCTAATGTAACGCTGTGAACAAAGTTCAGAATTTGGTTATGTGGAAGTTAAGTAAAATACAAACTCAGGTTCCTATGGGAATGGTGGGGTGTAGGTATGTTGACACAACGTCAATAGACGTCAAAAGGGGTAGTTACATAATAGATATGAGCCTGGACACGGTCATTGTAGTCGCATTAATATTTAATTTTTTATTGTTTCGCGCGGTTATCTTTTAATTAAACCTATGGCAATATACTCGTATAAGCATACTTGCTGTGCCCGCGGTTATACATAAATGTCCTTATCTCGTGGGAATATTGAAAAAAAAAAATTTGCCTATATTGTGTTAATACTGGTACTAAGTCTAAGCTACCGCCTCACTACTTTTAAGTTAAATCTGTTCAGTCGATTTTGAGTAATAAATGGTGTTAATAATAAATAAACTAACACAAAATTTGAATAAGACCAAATAAATTAATACAAACAACAAAATTAAATGTCGTATATCAAAATCTCGTAAGTTTCAGCTTTTTTTTATAAATGCTAAGCCAGTTTTTTACTACTTTCACACCTGCCTGACTGTGAGTGACGAGACATTCTAAAATGTAGAAAGCTTTGGCTATTATTTGATTTTTCATTTGCAATATTTTTTTAGATGTACAGTCCTTGGTTTTAATAGCACAAACATTACAGTTTATACTTTTATCTTTTCGAACTTTTCGACTAACTTTTTTACTAACTTTTCGAGTAACGCGTAACATTTTTTTTCGGCTAGGTCCCCACCAACCCGCAATGAACTTTGTTCCCTAAAACAAATAGAGCTGGCTAATCGTTCACTGTGCTCAAAATGCTACAACCCCTGTCGATGTCATCAGTGGGACGTAAGGTCACCCTCCACATAAGATAAATAAATCTACAATACAAACATAAGTATATAACTATACCTAAGTAGGTACTCTAAGTACTATATTGTGTGGTGTTGATTACGTTGGTGTAGCGTTGAGAGGTTTCACTTCAGTTTGAACTTGACAATGTTTTAAAGTTAATAAGCCTAAGGATTCATTTTGTTATGATACGAACGCAGTGCTTACGTAATTACCTAACACAATCAATATACTTGTCTAAGTAATAATTAAACCCTCTGCTAAGTACATTACCTACTCTTACTCAGGATGATTGTCAACAATTTATAAAATAACGGGTCTGAACAGAAAAACAGACGGACAATCGAGGGATCCCAAAAACAGACGGACAATCGAGTGATCCCATAAGGGTTCCGGTTTTACTTTATTGAGGTACGGAACTCTGAACTGGTTTAAAAATTAAAAATTAAAAAAATGGTTTAAACATTAGCCGGAAGAAAACAGAGCATATGTCATGCATATTTGATGATATTACAAACCCTAGGGACATTAGGATTTCAATTGATAACACTATCTTACCAACAGTAGACAATTTTAAATACTTGGGGTCGGTTATCAGCAACGATGGTAGCATTGATGGCGATGTCACACATCGAACAAATACTGGGTGGCTCAAATGGCGTGAACTTACAGGAGTAATGTGCGATCAAAGAATACCACTCAAAGTAAAGGGTGCAGTATACAAAACTGTAATAAGACCTGCAATACTGTATGGCTCAGAATGTTGGGCTACCACTAAAAGTCACCTAAATAAACTTCACACGGCTGAAATGCGCATGCTTCGATGGTCAGCGGGAGTTACCATGCTTGACAGAATCAGAAACCAGTACATACGGGGTAGTTTTAAAGTAGCGCAAATAGCTGATAAAGTTGTTGAGAAACGCCTAAGGTGGTACGGACACGTACAACGTCGTCCTGAGGATCACATGGTCAAGCTAGCCCTACAAATTCCAACGACGAAGCGGAAACGCCGAAGACCTCCCGCCACATAGTTGACGACGGTTCAGAAAGACCTAAAAACATTCGACATTGACGCCAACCTAGCACTAAACCGTACAGAATGGAAGAAAAGGATAGGGAAGGCCGACCCCAAATAAATGGGAAAAGGTCAAGGCAAAGAAAAAGAAGGTACGGAACTCTGAAAACAGAAACATATTCAATTTATTTTTGTTGACAATTTAAGAAACCCAGAATCTTATTGGAGGTATAGTTTTTATTTATTTTTATAAATAAAAGAAATATAAAATAGCATAGCATAGAAATCTAATGCAAACAATGTGGCTATTATTCCGTGATTCAACGGAATTAAAAACAAACTAACCCCCACAAACATAGATATCAAACATGATGTTTTGACTCTTCCATTGTATTGAAAACACTGAACTGCTGAGCTGAAAACTGTAAATGAACACCTACAAACGTTTATGTGCTCCAACGGGTGAAAACGTCTTTTGTAATGCGCCATTGCGTTGCCAGAAATGACAGTGTCCTCATTTTTGCACTTTCGGCATTCTGCTGAGTGTGTTTTTGTTTTAAGAACCTATCAATACTCGCAGTTAGTTATTGAAAGTTCGAATGTGGAAGACGTAATGTCCAAAACATAGAATTTTAAATTAGAATCTCTGAAATGGATTTTTCCTACATACTATATTATTGTTCAAAAGTTTTTATTATTATGATGTTTTCACTCTAATAACGTTTGTCTAATAAATTCATAAGTTGAAGTCTTTAAACTTGATCTCAACCAGGATCTTAGAATCTTGCTTGAGTTAGAAAATTCTAATATTAGCACGCAGTTTTGGAGATCTATCTACGGTGAGTCTGCAATTTTATTGCCTGATAAAATGTAATGACAGCATTAAAAAGAGTATAACAGTCCGCTTCTATTGACATGCGACACTCAAAACAAAATCCTCACACAAAATACAATTTTTCCCAAAAAACATTATTTTACCCTTGTTTCCTAGACTTTGTTGATGTGTGTACGTACACTCTCTGGTAATGAGCTCAAAATGCTAAAATTGTATGTATGATACAATTAGGCCTTTACAATTAAAGATGTCACTAAATATAAAATGACAAATGTAGCAATTATTGTTCCGACACATTTATCATTACAATTTATTATGCTGACAAACATTTCACGTACGTTTCATAAAGGAGAGTGACATCTTTATCCCTTTATTAATGAAAAAGGGAAAATCTCTAAGTAAATATATGAGAGAGTATGGTTGTCGTAAGTGAATACGTAGACACGACACTCCGCACAAAGTACGTATTTTTACGTTTTTGTACAAAGAAATGACAAAAAAACTATGTTTTTTTACGTTTTTTCGCTTAAATACTTTATTAAAAGAAAGAGTGTACAAAAAGTCTGTACTTGGAAGCAAATTATCAAGGTAGGTATACTTTACATCGAAATCCAATAAGTAGAACCTGAGTAATCAACGAAACACTGCAGCTGCTCGAGAAACGCGTCCCAGCAAACACGAAGTTACAGAAAACATAGTAATACGCTGTGAAACCGCGGAGGGCAGCTAGTTTAATCTCGAAATATTAATATTTAAAGTCCTGACTGACTAACTGACTAATATATTAAAACTAATGGACGGATCGAACTATTTGGCATATACATAGTTGCTGCACACGTAAGCATTTTGGAAAATTGAAACCCGATGTGGAAGTAGTCGCGAGCGAAGCTAGTTTACAATATGAGAAATTGACAAAACTACAGTTACTGAACTACCCGTATCAAATGAAAATATAATATACTAGCAGCTCTCCGCAGTTTCACCGGCGTAACTCTCTTGGGAATATCGGGATAAAAAGTAGCGTATGTTATTTCCAATGAATCAATGTATCCTCATACCAAGTTTCATCAAAATCGGTCCAGTAATTTTCAATTTTGACGGATAACTTACTTATACGAACAGTGCAAGTTAAAAAATAGCTTGTAACAAACAAAAAAACTCCTCTTTATAATACTCGTATTAGTGAAGATTTATTTTTGTTTTGTTAGTGTCAGTTCTTTGAGCGTAGAATACTAGTGTTCTTTGGTGCAATTAAGATAGTACTAACTTTGTATATACCCACATGTTTTTATGCCTCCCTAAGGAAACATTATGTTTATTTTCATTAGATTGTTTGTCGGCAGTTATTTGCTGTGGGAAAAGAATTAGAAAAACGTTACGGACACCAAATGGCTAAGGGTACGACTATTCCAAAGATGCATCGCACACCACAAATAGCAATCGTTAAATAAATGTATAGAAATAGCTGCACATGTAAGTAAGTACCTACATGTCAAAGATTGTTTCACTGCAATACATCGATGAATAGATAAATAAGTTTCATCTTCATAATCATCATAACAGCCCATACACGTCCACTGCCGGACATAGGCCTCCCCCATACGACGACGCCACAAACAGCGGTCCTGAGCCGCTACCAACTACCCACGACCGCCACAATGTCATCGGTCCACCGGGCAGCTGGTCTCCCAACACTTCGTTTCGCGTTGGATCACGGCCGCCACTCGAGAACCTTTACTTCCCAGCGGTTGTCAGTTCTGCGAGCTATATGACCTGCCCATTGCCCATTGCAACATAAAGTTTATTCGAACTAAAACACACACATTTAATTTATACCTACGGTACATAAAAAATATATTGCTTATACCTGATACGCAATAATACGAATTGCTTCTCCTTTTTTGAAGTCGTTTAAAAAGAAAGAAAAAGGCACTTAACTTGACATTTAAAAAAATAAGCGTATGTTGAAACAGCCTGAATAGGCCACATGTCAATGTTCAAATTGGTCGGGGCAGGCTAAAACTCTATTGTGTAAGAATGAGTCATTCGTTTATTCTTTTGGATAAGTAGATGAATCTCTGCGTTCCAGCATCGAATGTGTTAAAATGTTTTGGACAATAAAAATGTGTTATTTCCTGTATTGATTTCAAACAATTATGACAACCCTACATATCGGTGTGAAAACATTCAACGAATAAATCTTTTCAATCACGCAGTTTATTATTGTTGAATACCATCTTTACGATCAAAGTCTTTGTGATGCAATACAAATATTTACAGCTAACTTCGGAAACTGATTGATCACAGAACAGGTGAACGGCAATCAATCTGCGATGTGATTTGATTATACATTCGGTTTGTGTTGCTATTTTTATACGTAGAGAATATAGGGCAGGAAAATAATCGAGTAGGTTGAATAAGTTTAGACATGAAAACCTTCTCATTTTAATTCAATCAATTCGGATTATTTTCCGTAAATATAGACTAATTCAAGATACTAATTTTCAATATTTTTGAGATTTTCTCACTATTCTGAATATTTCTAATTTTTGAAACGTGGTGTCGTCACCAATGGCAACATACTAATGTCTTCCATTGCCTAAATTGTGTAAAAAAAAAACAACAAACCGGCGATTATCCCTGTCTGCACTATAAAATGCAGCCAAGGACAACCTTTAGTTTGGATAGAACTACAGAAAAAAACTACTTGATTGTTTCAAAGCCTAGTCTAAGCCTATAATGACTAGAGAACTAACTATTGTCTAACTAACTCAGTTTCTAAGACCATTTTAAATAGATGACGTTGTGCTCTCAGAGCAATTTTAATACATTCGATCTGAAATACGGGAATTAATTAAACCCTTACCTTCTAGGTGGGTGTTCGAATACAAATAAGAAATATTGCAGAAACTGACATGTTCACATAGTAACATAAGTTCCAAATATTTAAATAGATAATAAAAAAAATATTGCAGAACATTCCACACATCGCCATCTAGCCCCAAGCTAAGTAACTAGACTTGTGTTCTGGGTGCTAGACAACGGATATACTACTTATCTTTTCTTTTGTAAATAAATACTTAAAATACATAGACACAACCAGACCACAGACAGATATCCAAGCATAAATACTTGTCTGAAACGGGAATCGAACCCACAACCCTGCGTTTGGCAGTCCAGCATGGTGACCATTGTGCCAACTGGGTCGAAATGTATTCGTTATTTGGTTTTTGCTTTCAAATCTGTGCGTACAAAATAAATGCAGGAAATATACCTACCAGTCACTTTGACACAAAGGAATGTCTGATACCCTTTTATATTG
This sequence comes from Idaea aversata, assembly GCA_907269075.1. Lineage (NCBI taxonomy): Eukaryota > Metazoa > Arthropoda > Insecta > Lepidoptera > Geometridae > Idaea > Idaea aversata. Next base: position 4,455,619 of record OU026098.1, on the reverse strand, counting down.
GTCAAGATGAAACCCAAGATATCTACAGGATACGTCCATTTGTGACATTTTACGACGGCTAGCAAAAGATTGACCAGTAGGTCAACCTACTTACTGTCAATCTACATAATTTCTATCTAGAATAGCACTCGTAGCATCATTGTATATTAATAGCCCTTATCATTTTAGATCTCGGCCGATTCTGACAATTTAGTAAAGATAATTAAAAAAAAATAGTAGGTATATCACATGTCAATTAACAGGTTTTCCCTCTGTTTATACAAATATTATAAAGCTGAATTGTTTGAACGCGCTAATCTTAGGAACTAATGGTTCAAATTGAAAAAATATTTTTTGTGTTGGATAGTTATTATTAAAGGCTATTTTTCGGTTATTAGATAGCAGTAATTAAACGGTCGCTTGCTTCGCTTAATTATTTCTTTTATATAATGTTAAACAAATATTTCGTCCGTCTTCGTTGTACAAACAAACTCGCTCTAGGCTCATAATTTTCAGTTTTATTTATGTAAATTATGTTTATTTACCAGGTACAAAATTTCATTATAAAGGCCATCATATTTGTGTATACCTATTATACAGTAAGTGTACATAACAAAAAACCCTGTAAAATACGCACTGACCTAACTCAACAAAATATAAATTAAGCTATGAAAAATGGAAAATAAGAAAAATATTTCCTTCAAAATCTAAAAATTTAAAACAGTAAGTATGTTGCAATGAGCAAACAAAAAATTAATGAATGTTAACGGACAAGTAGGATGGTGTTGCCATAATGAAGCATTTTTCTATCATTGGTCTCTGAAAATTATTGCGATGCTGAAGCAAACCTTTAAGTTTTATGATTTAATATCTCGTATAATTGTGGTCGAACATATTCTTCGTTTATCTAACCATTAATTTTTGGAGTGAGGAGTCGCTTTAAACCGGTGCTTTAAATATTTCTCACATTTCGGGCGTGTTCAGATGACACGCGTTGACCACGCGCCCGAAACGCTCATCACACGCGTTGACCACGCGTTGAACACGCTCTGAAATTTGTTCTATACATAATTTGAGTCTTATGACACATCAATAGATCTCAAATTGCATTTCTGCAAGCAGGCGCGGGGCGTGCGCGAGGCGTGCGCGGGGCGGGCGCGGGGCGGGCGCGGAGCGTGCGCGGGTGGACTTGATAAATGCAATTTCAGATCTATTGATGTGTCATAAGACTCATATTACATATGGAACAAATTTCAACGCGTGTTCAACGCGTGGTCAACGCGTGTTAAGCGCGTGGTGGGCGCGTAGTGGGCACGTGGTCAACGTGTGTCATCTGAACGCGCCCAAAAAAACGTTTTTACCGTCGCACGTCGGGTTAAATAAAGCTGTTACTTTCACGTTTATATTATACCTACCTAGCCTACCAATCTACCTATCTAATCAATTCTGGGCCCTGATCTGAAACTAATCGGTATATCAATCAGTTGTTCGGAAACGCATTTCACAATACTACGAACCAATCAATAGATAAACCGCTGACAAATGCAAATACCTCAGAAACCGGGCATGACTAACTTCCGGAATCGTGATCAATAAGTTGGCAAAGCAACCCTACTATAGAACAAAACTTCCCTGTATCTAGTATCCTATAGAAATTGTAGGCAGTATTTCATTAGGCACTTAATTTAACCTAAAGGTATCCTTTTCATGATGTTCGAGGTATTTTAGTAGGTTGGAAGCTTGAAATATTATGTTCACCTTTGGAAAAGGATCCCGTTGTGTGCTTACCCTGTGATTTATACCTACATACATAACAGAATAATGGATAAATATACATACTTAACTCCATAAAGCGTATTAGGTGTAAGGACTATTACGCAAGTAACATTATAATAATTTAAAAAAATATTTATTAGAAAATGGTAGAGGTATTACTATCACACATGATTAAAATAGGATCAAATTTTCAATGTCGTCATACATATTTAGTTACATCGCTATCTCTCTAATTTGTACGGCAACGACACAGACAGATTCATTGCACAATTTGCACATCCACATCGCACAAATACGAAGCAGAGAAGGGCGCAGTGACCTTGATTGGACCAATCACGAGCCCAAAGTACAATCGGAATACCAATTAGCTGAACCCTACGTACGTACTTTGAGAAAAACAAAACACATAGTAACTATTTAGTAACCTGTGTAGCAATATTTTTCGCGTATGGACCTCCTTAAGAAAAGATAGGGACTGCATTGAAAAGTAACTGGCTGGAGAAATAAGACAAACTGGAGATGTACTGAGAACGCCTGAGCCAGATTGTGGAAGAGGCCAAAACCCACACCATGTTGTGGAGGAAGTTAGAATTTGGTTAATGGTAAATAGTTAATTTACCTACTAGGAAAAGCAGTTGACGTCTTGTGGCTGATATGATGCTGATGCTATGATAGGTACCGAAAAAGAAGGTACTGAACAATACCTATTAAAAACTTGCGGCACGGCGATAATTGTAATGAATCACATTTATCAGTGTGAAAATTGATTGAATCACATTCTCTGTAGTGGATATCGAAATTAAATGGCCATGAATTATTTGTTTGTCAATTATTAGTCAACGTTAGTAATTGCGATACGCAGGGATAATTATTATTTTACATGAGGTGATATTATTATGTAGCTATGTTTATTAGTCAGACAATTTAAAAACCCCCTAATTGATAAGGAAAATTGCATAAAACTTTTGAACGACTGAACCGATTAATCAAACATCTAATAGCTAAGAACACTTCCGACTAATTCACCTGTCAAACATAAGTCAAAAATAAGTCTGGTACAAAAGGCTTATATCATAACGTTATTTATAACCATTTACTTGTTGTCTCGTTTGTGAGTAAATAACTGACATTTTTCTGTTAACCTTGAGAGAGTCTGAAAATCGAGACTTTTGAAAGACAGTCCTTCTGAGATGGATATATTATCATGTGCATGTCCAAAAGAATTCATGTTATAAAATGTAAGTAAACATTATTAAAATAAGTCTGGTACAAAAGGCTTATATCATAACGTTATTTATAACGATTTACTTGTTGTCTCGTTTCTGAGTAAATAACTGACATTTTTCTGTTAACCTTGAGAGAGTCTGAAAATCGAGACTTTTGAAAGACAGTCCTTCTGAGATGGATATATTATCATGTGCATGTCCAAAAGAATTCATGTTATAAAATGTAAGTAAACATTATTTAACTTTAGTTATTAATAGCGACCCGCACCCGACTTCGCACGGGTATATATATTATGCATGTTTTATACATATAAACCTTCCTCTTGACTCACTCTATCTATTAAAAAAACCGCATCAAAATCCGTTGCGTAGTTTTAAAGATTTAAGCATACATAGGGACAGAGAAAGCAACTTTGTTTTATACCATGTAGAAGTGTGAAGAGACTTTTGGAGGTGTTTTAGCCTATTTAGTCATTACTTAATACGGATACCTACAATTATACTGTGTCTGAATTGTATAGGATTAAGATTTTTATTTGATAAATAAAAAACTGAAAACAAACAAACCTGTCAAACAAAAAAAACACAATCAAAATCGGTTGATCCGTTCGAGAGCTACGCTGCCAGTTAGACACACACACAGACACGTAAAACTTATAACACCCCTTTTCGCGTCGGGGGTTACAAATAAGGTAATTTTTTTAAAGACTTTTTTAATAAAATTAGACATAATAGGTAATAAGAATTAAGCATAAATAATCTGAAATCAAAGAAATGTAAAATAACTTTTAATCGTTCGATTCAAATTTCAAGAAAATTCGGTGATTTTATATTCAAAAGTCTTAAGTAAAGGAAAATCTTAATTTCAAAGGCTGATTAATTAACATTCAACGATCAATTTATTTTAATGAGTGATTAAATAACAGTTTAGATTCTGCTAAAAGATTTAACCACAGAATATTCTATTTTAACCTATTTCTATACAAAAGAGTAAATATAATTATATTCGTGGTTATTTGTTCGATCAATTTTCCTTCCTTTAGTTAGTCTTATTACTTAAAATTATAAAAGTGGTAATTTTTGAATATAATTTTGTATCTAGATGTGTTTGGATTTTAATCTATACTAATATTTTAAAGCTAAAGAATGTTTGTTTATTTGAACGCGCTAATCTGAGGAACTAAGTACAGGTTCGAATTGTTTTTTTTTTTGTGTTGGATAGTTCAAAAATTTATCTAATTAAGCTAGAGTTTAGGAAACTTTTACTATTTGACAACATAATTTATTGACATAGGGCCCGCTGCCAATAATGGTTTTGACGTGACAACGTTTTATAAATTGGTTTGCCGGGTGACACTTCAAGAAACTGCGTTACGCTCCGCTGACGTTATGCGCTCACAATGAGAGCGAGTGAGAGGCACGCGGGCATGGTTAGCCCGCCTAAGAGCGAGAGAGACAGACATAAAAAGTGAAAGGCACGCGTCCCTTCCACTCGAGCACAGTTGTTGTCACGTAAAACTTTCGCCCGTATACCGACTTTACAGGCAACCAGTTTTTTTCTATTATTGGCAGCAGTCATGCTAAAAGACCAAAACAATTAAGACGCATTCGATTGTCGTAAGACTCATCAAAACCGGTCCACGCGTTTGATCTATAGAACGCCACATACATACAAAAACACATTACCCTTTATCGCATCGCGCAGTCGGATAAAAAAAAACTGGTTGCCTGTAAAGTCGGTATACGGGCGAAAGTTTTACGTGACAACAACTGTGCTCGAGTGGAAGGGACGCGTGCCTTTCACTTTTTATGTCTGTCTCTCTCGCTCTTAGGCGGGCTAACCATGCCCGCGTGCCTCTCACTCGCTCTCATTGTGAGCGCATAACGTCAGCGGAGCGTAACGCAGTTTCTTGAAGTGTCACCCGGCAAACCAATTTATAAAACGTTGTCACGTCAAAAAACCAAGCAACCGGTAAGTAACGGACGTTGAAGTTAGATTGAATCACAGATTGAACTGAAACTTTTGATAGCCACATCCTCGTTATATAGAACTTTAACTTCGAAAGTGAATCAGACATGAGGACGGTAGACGTTTATTGAATTAAATTTTATGAGATCAGAACGATTTATTAAAACTGTTTAGGATCAACGCTGATCTGATCGTTCTGGTGTCGAAGTTATCTATAGGTACTAATACCAATCTATACTTATATTATAAAGTTGAAGAGTGTTTGTTCGTCTACGCAACGGATTTTGATGCGGTTTTTTTAATGGATAGAGTGATTCAAGAGGAAGGTTTATATGTTATACATATAAACCTTCACATGCATAATATACCCGTGCGAAGCCGGGACGGGTCGCTAGTTACGTAATAAGTCATTAAATAAGAATAAAACAATTGTAAAAGAAAAAGATATAAAAAATAATAGAGCCGAGTCTTCATTTTGTGAACAATAGAAAAGCTGTTTGCAATCTCCAATGGCTTGGAATTGCAAACAATGTAGGTACCTATTACTCATCCTAACTAAGGGCGTGTTCGGATGACACGCGTCGACCACGCGCTCGCCACGCGCATCACCCTTTATGCAAGTCCACCCGCTCACGCCACGCTCCCGCCCCGCGCACGCCCCGCGCCCGTTTGCAAAAATGCAATTTGAGATCTATTGATGTGTCATTAGACTTAAATTATAAATAGAACAAATTTCAAAGCGTGTTCAACGCGTGTTCAACGCATGTTCAACGCGTGTGATGCGCGTGGTCTACGCGTGTCATCTGAACACGTCCTTATATTATACTAGCAGTGCTTCACCCGCGTATATCCCAATCCCTAGGGAATATAGGGATATAAGTCGCCTACTGTTAATCTAGGTCTCCAGCTATCTGCATACCGAGTTCCATCAAAATCGGTCCAGTAGTTTAGGAACCTATTCGTTACAAACAAACAAAAAATCTATCTTTTTTTAATATTAGTGTAATTAGGTAATCTGAAAATTTATTTGTATATTCCATCTTCTGGGTCAAACACGACCGATTTGGATGACAATCGTCACAGTGGTAGTTTAAGAGAATCATGAGTTTTCGATACGCGGCGCGAGTAGGTATTTTCAAAAATGACCCGTATCGTGCAATAGAGAGAGGTTCGGACGTAATTGCCTTCATTTTGCTTTCAAATATTTTTGCGGGCCGTAACGTTTTCACCCCTTTTATCCTTCACAAAATGAAATAAATTAGATCTCATTTAATTCACTGCATCTTATTCTAGGTTTATAAGTTTTTCTTTTTTGGTAATTCAGTTTAGGCTAATTAAAAACAATGGAAACGCTCGATGAAGTTTTTAAGTCAAAAATTATGATATTCAGATACTAATAACTTTTATCTTAGGCAATATTTATTTATAATAAAAACGGTAAAACCTAGTTTTCCATTAGATCTAGAACATTTTTAAAAATTATCAAATTCGGACTTCATTTATGGGAGGGAAACCGTTACCGCTTTTTGTATGGAAATTTACAGCCTCACACTGGTCTTAACAGATGGAGGAAGACATAGGACATTTTGATCCCAAAATTCCCGCGGGATCGGGACTTATCTGTTATTCTAACTTCTGACACTTTTCATTAACCCGTTCATTGTTTATTACGAAAATTTTCCTAAATCTAAATTACTTAAAGTTAAATTAAATTCTAATTATTGTTAGAGAAGTAGTTCATAAAAAGTTCCAATAAGTTTTGTCAACAGATTGGCACGTAAAAAAAAAAAAAATAGTCGGACGACAAAAAGTCCAACAAATTGTCGTCCGACATTTGTCGTCCGTCAATAGTCGTCCGACAAATAGTCGTCCGACATGTGTCGTCCGTCAAATAGTCGTCCGACAAATAGTCGTCCGACATTTGTCGTCCGTCAAATAGTCGTCCGACATTTGTCGTCCGTCAATAGTCGTCCGTTAAAAAATACCATATGTACGTCTTAATACACTCACAGCCAAATTAAAAACAGTAGGCCCAGGCATACATTTTCGCCGCGCCGTAGAGAGGGGATAGCTGTCTACTCTCCATCCGTCTTACGCTTTTTCGATCAGGTCACGTGTCCTGACGCGAGTTTAAGATTTTATACCCATTACAGAAAAAGTGCTCAACGCCGCTAAAGAAGTTTTCACTTCAAAACTGTTTGAATCACTAACATAGAAAAAAACCTTACAAAAAAGGACCTGTTATACCGACAGAAATGCAAGCATACTTTTGAAAACTTTGCCCTTTAAATGGCGATTTTTATAGGGTTGCGCAATTGGCACATAGATCAATCACTTCAAAAACTTGTTTCCAATAAAATGGCGAATTGATCGTGAAAGGTTTGACTGGTAGAATAGGACGCCTCCATGATTAAAACCTTATTGGTTTGAATGAATGACAAAAGAAAATAGACTAGACCAGTAGGGCTATTACAGGTTTTACAAAACGTAAACGATGATCGTGACCGTTTTAACGCACACATACGTACCATTTTTAGTTTTTCTAGCAGTATAATAGTATGTTTGTGCGTCACTTTTACTCGATAGAGTTGATCGAGTAACTCGATGAATGAACGAACATTGTTTTTCTCTTTTGCGTACCTCTCGAAAAATAGAGATGGATGTTTGACGTTTCGAAATTCGTGAGCTAGTTGACAACATTGACAAAGTCAATTGTAAATAAAACCGTGTGTTATTAAAATAAGAAAATAATTATCTAGTGAAAATAATGATGACTTCAGCCTCCTAATTTGAGGTTTTGGTGGAGATCATGGAGCGGTAAGTTATTGTTCATCTTTGCAAATAAAGGCATTGAACTTATTGTGTTTCAAACTAAACTACCAAGACATTTTCACTATTTGTAGTCACGGAGACCTTATGAAGCCTGCCGAGAGCCCCCACGGCATGCGGTAGGTTACTGGCGGAGGTGGCAAGAACTCACCTCCGCCCTCGATGAATATGTTCATGCACTAATATTTGTTTTGCCCTGCACTGCTTTGTCTTGTAAAGCTGTGGAGTGATTTTAAGTCGAATACAAGGAGGAAGGCGGCTAAGATTGGATCTTCCGTGTCAGGCACAGGGGGAGGGACGGCCTCGACTTTAGCACTGACAGACCTGGAGCAGCGGACCCTTACCATAATGGGTCCGCTGTCTGTTCTATTCATACATTTTCAGTCATGTCATCTTCGGGGCAAACTATTTAATAATCATCAAAATGTTCTTATTTTCAGAAAACCTTGAGAACCTGCAAAGAGTTCGGGACCTGCTGCGTCCGCAGTGGAGGTCGCTGGCGGCAGAATTTATAGCAGAGAACGCGCGACGGTGGGAGCGATGTATAGCCCCAACAGCAGGCACTATGGCAAATGCCACTAAATCATCGAAACGAGTGTTATAATGTTGTACCAAATTTCATTTAAGCAACTCGAATTAAAATAAAGAACTTTCTTAAAAATGATTACCTTAGGTTAAGTTTTTATTTGTAGTTTTTAGTTATCTATATATATAAAAATCAATTGCTGTTCCTTAGTCTCGCTAAAACTCGAGAACGGCTGAACCGATTTAGATGGTTTTGAAATGTTTGTTGTAGTCCAGGGAAGGTTTAAACGATGAGAATTTAAAGATCGGACTTACGCGGGTGAAACCGCGGGGCGCAGCTAATTTATAATAATAATTACTATAAAGCACTAGCTGCGACCCGCAGTTTCACCCAGGTAATAATTTTCTACGCAATTTTCTTAATGTTTTCTTTCATAAGAACCACCTCCTGACAATAACAAAGACAACAAAAAAAAGAATTAGCAAAATCGGTTCAGCTGTTCACGAGATTTACGCTTAGCAACACATTCAGCGATTCATTTTTTAAATATGGATTAAACTATTTTTTTTTACAATACCTACCTTATCCATCATCATTGATCATCCAACTAATACTTATATATTTATATAGAAGTTTGTATGTAGGTTGATTAAATCTTTATGTAAAAAGTACTACTGAACTGATTGCGATGAATAATGGTGTGCACATAGCTGAAGCCCTGGAGTAATCACACGGGTTTGAGGCCAAATGGCACTGTGTAATGTATGAAATTGGCCAAAGCCAACACGTAGAGATTTTTTTAACGTTTTAATATCATTAAGAACATTTCATGTGGAACTTTTCAGTTTCTATGGTCACAGGCAGACTAAATAGTCTTACAAAATATATATTTGAAAATTGTTACGTTCCCTAATTGAAACGTTCCCTAAGTAGGTACCTATGCTATGGCTATAGCTAACGGTGTTCCGAGGTCTTGCAGCTGTTGTTTGCCGGGCTTAAGACTTCACCGAATATAGTACTGGGTCCCAAACAGGTGGTACATCCCAACCATCTTCTCTTTTGAAATTATTTAGATGTTTTCGAATTTAAATCGCTTTACGAAGAATTCTAAGTTCATATCGGTTCTCAGTAGCCAGTACCTGTGCTTATTCGAAGCGTAGATATTGGTTAGGTTTATCCAGCATGTATTCCTCGTCAGTGTTAACTCCAACCAGCCAACTAAGGCAAGCCATCAGAGGTGATTTATGTATTTTGTACATGAACGATGTTCGCCACCCTATCACTAGTTGCACGACCCAGGCTCAGTAGCGCCAGGTTTCCTTGGTCAGGAATCATCAAATGTCATCAGTTTCATATTGAAACGTTGGTTCTGTAAAAGATCGCACACGTACTTGAACCCCTGGAAAAGAGGAGTCCGATATACAATCCGGTGTCAATAAAGCTCGAAGAGACAAAGTATTTTGCCGCCATTCTTCACGGCGAGCCGCCTCTTCTTCTTCTAACATCATCCATGCTAACACACATCTTGGAAACATTTTTAGTTAGTTTTTTTATGTAAACAAATTTCTTTTACATGCTTCTCACTAATAATATTTGATCGAGTAAGAAAACGTTCACGTTTACCGTTTACGTACACGTTAACGAATTTCAATTTGACAACGAATGTCAAATTACACCAAAATGAATGAACTCTTCTGTATACAACGTAATGTTTTTACTTATGTGTGGTATCAATTTTAGTTCCTTTACGTTTCCGATAGGGGCGCCTATTCTGAAATGTATGGAACGATATACGGATACGGTCATCGTTTTCGTATGGTTAAACCCATACTAAGGGCACAGGGGTTGGCAACCAGCGGCTCGCGATTCCTTTTTCAGAGCTCGCGAGCCAAATGCGGCTCTTTGGATGTGAAACTCTGTAGTTCCTGACGCAAATATTATTTATTTTATTATTTACTAGCGACCCGCCCCTGCTTCGCACGGCTATATTATGCATGTATTATACATATAAACCTTCCTCTTGAATCACTCTATCCATTAAAAAAAACCGCATCAAAATCTGTTGCGCAGTTTTAAAGATTTAAGCATACAAAGGGATATAGGGACAGAGAAAGCGACTTTGCTTTATACTATGTAGTGATATTACTTAGGCCTGTTTCGTGATTTTAAAAACAAACCAGAAACCTTGAAATAAGAATCAAAGAATTGTCACTATCCGTTAAAACAGTACAAGATATAGTATTTAAAAAGTCTTCAAATGTAACATATTTTCAGGTGGAATATAGCAACAATTTTTTGTGGCGAAGTTTGACGACCCCTGGACTAGACTGATGACTCAATGGTTTTATCGAAACTGCAGTATCTAGACAAGATATTCGCAGAAGTAATATCCAGAATCCAGATGCATGCAAACGCATTTGCATTTGGGTAATAAACCGATATTGTAATCAAGTGAAATTGCCTTCGTTTGTAGTTGGCCAATTTAACAGACATAAAACCTTACAACTGATTCCAATAAGTCATGATTGTTACTTTGTATTTGCAACTTTGCAAGATCAAACATTTATTCAAGCTCAAGCCGCCTATATAATGACTATTTTTAAACGGTTTTATTGAGCTTGCCCTATTTGGGTCTAGTAATTGAAATTTCACCCCCTTCCTGTTAACAAATTGATTTGGGTACACACCTATTTTGAAATATAACGATAATTGCAATTTTCTCTTATCAAGCAGATCGATTCCAGTATTCATGGCTATTCAAGCTTGACCTCCTACCGACGGCTTTAATAAATTAAAACTTAAGCAAATAAATATGGAATGTTAAACTCCTACAGCATAATCAAACAAATATTCAAGCTCAAGCCGGTTATAAAATGACTTATTGAAATAGTACGATACTTGCAATTTTCTTTTATCAAGCAGATCGATTTCATTTTATTCTATTCAGGCTTGACTTGAAGCACTTATGGGATGATTTTGTTTGATGGTCCTGGGAATCTTTGAATTTATTTTAATTTACTATTCAGCCTTAATTATTTTACGGCCCCTCTACATGATGGGCCATCATGCTGGCCCACTAATATGGGCCATCATGTAGAGGGCGTAGTGGTGTCAGATGACTTATGCTTCGTGGGATGACAACTGGATGGTGTCGGGTTTTCGGTCACACATCAAAAGAAGTGGGCAACAATGGCTGAACATGGCCATCGTGTTGCGTTTCAACCATCGCATGGTCATCTCGCTGTTCCAGTGCTGGGCCATCATGTAGATTGGCCACTAATTTAAGCAATCGCCCTTAGTTGCCCTTGTGTAGATGTCTTATCCATAATATTAAACAACTAGCTGGATTCAACCTCATTCCCTACGTTCAACGAGTGCTCGTCTTACTTGAACCTTCAACCTCAGAATTGATAAGTGCTTCAACGTCTCAAACACAATGGCAGACACAAATTATATCCTTAATGTTGTCAACCTTTGTAAATTATACCTTTACGTCCGCTTAAATGCTACCTACCAATTTTAACAAGTTTTCAAGAATAAACACGAACAGTAATCATGTGTTTTAGACATAATTTCTAAATTACTAAGCTTAGGACTGAAAATATCCCTATTAAAAAAATTACTAACCTTCTGGGAACACAAATGTTGAGTACCTATAGGAAAAGTATTTGAAACACCTGTGGAAGAAACCTTTTTAAAATTCACCTACCTTAACAATATTGGTTAGAACAACGAAAATATCCTATCTTTGGCCTACGCATACCAATAGATTTTATTCTTTATAACCGACTCCAAAAAAAGATGAGGTTATCAATTTGTCGCGTTTTTTTGCGTCTAAAATCAATTTTCTTTTGTCTTGCTAGGCTAGTGCGGTCCGTAGACCCTATAATACAGATTTCAAAAAAGATGAATCTAGAATTTCAAGATGATTTACTGAACAAGCTTCGCCCGCGTGGCCATTTCACCCTCTTAGGAGTGGAATTGAGCAGTGGAAACAAATGCAACCCCCTATTTCACCCTCTTAGGAATGTAATTTCGGAAAACCCTTTCTTAGTGGATACCTACACTTCACAAAGAATACACTCTCCATCATGTCTCTAATACCAGTAGTTTAAGCTGTACGATAATAAATATTAGTCAGTCAATCAGGAATTAGATTTTTAAGCTGTACGATGATAAATATTAGTCAGTCAATCAGGAATTAGATTTTTATTAAAACTTTATAACTCGAATTTGTAATCCACAACCCGGCTCTCTTCCCATACAAACGTAGTAGACTGTGTCCTCCCTGAATAATGACACTAGAGCAAATATTTTTTTAGCATAAACCTTATAACTGCTATGACCAGACCACATGCCCCTATGTTTTTATTGAAGTGAAAACTTCTTTAGCGGCGTTGAGCACTTTTTCTGTAATGGGTATAAAATCTTAAACTCGCGTCAGGACACGTGACCTGATCGAAAAAGCGTAAGACGGATGGAGAGTAGACAGCTATCCCCTCTCTACGGCGCGGCGAAAATGTATGCCTGGGCCTACTGTTTTTAATTTGGCTGTGAGTGTATTAAGACGTACATATGGTATTTTTTAACGGACGACTATTGTCGGACGACAAATGTCGGACGACAAATGTCGGACGACTATTTGTCGGACGACTATTGACGGACGACAAATGTCGGACGACTATTGACGGACGACAAATGTCGGACGACAATTTGTTGGACGACAAATGTCGGACGACTATTTGTCGTCCGACTATTTTTTTTTTTTCATCTAAAACTCTTTTTGCGTATGTTCTCGCGACATATGAGATTTTACACAGATATACAGTTTTCACTTCTGCCTGCACTCCCGGAGTGCGCTGCTTTTTTTTTTTGTTTTTTAACTCTTACATTGTATGATAGTTAGAATATCATATAATATTAATATGACGACCCAGTTGGCATAATGGTCACCATGCCAGACTGCCAAACACAGGATTGCGGTTTCGATTCCCGCTTTAGACATAAGTATAAGTATATATTTACAAAAAGAAAAGTATTTATGTAGTAAATCCCTTTCCTCTTAATAGTCATCATTTTTTCGATCGTATTTTGTTTTTTTTTTATGGTCTTTTATTTTATTTTTTTCGATCGTCTTTTGTTTTCGTTTCCATCGTCTTTAGTTTTTGTTTCAACCGGATGCCAATGATAAATTAATGAGAAATTTATATAATACTAGCTGCCCTACGCGGTTTCACCCGCGTAACTCCCGATCCCGTGGGAATATCGGGATGTAAGCTATCCTATCTCTCAAGTTGGATCGAACTGCACATGGTGTGCGAATTTTATTATAATCGGTTAAGTGGTTTAGGAGTCCATTGAGGACAAACATTGTGACACGAGATTTATATATATTAAGAAAGATTATAGGTATTAGCATCAAAACAAATCTTTCGTTTAGTTTGCACAAAGAAGAATACCACTTATTTTTTGTTCCAACAACGTCGCTGGCCTAGAATAATAAAAAGTTACTATCAATTTGTGATCCATAAATACGTGTTTCGATTACAAACACTTCTTACCAATATCGATACGTTAATAAATCATTAAACGTATGTTTCTACTCATACAAAGTATTTCGATAATAAACAATGACATGCCAGGTGAATTACGACTCATGGAATCCGGCTCGAAGGACCGAAATGCAATGGCTGAGTTTTTAACGATGCATCGATCGAATTATGTATCCACTTTTTATTGGTTGCTGGCTAAAATAAAAGACACTTAGACATCAATAAATTATAAGGACGACTGAGTAATTTGTTATCTAGGACATCGTTTTCGATAACGAACAATATTTTTTATTAATTTGCGTACTAATATTATAAAGCTGAAGAGTTTGTTTGTTTGAACGCGCTAATCTCAGGAGCTACTGGTTCGAATTGAAAAATTATTTTAGTGTTCAATAGTCCATTTATTGATATTTTTATTTTGATATTCCCACGGGATCGGGACTTACGCGGGTGACACCGCGAGCCGCAGCTAGTAAATAAATATTTCAGGACAATCCACAAAGCACCATTTATAGCCCCAAGGTTAGCAACTTGATTTGTTTTATGGTAGCTAGACGACTTTCTTCTTCTTGTAAATACATACTTAAACATAGAAATACCAGACCAGAAACAAAATATTGTACATATAGGTGTTTGTTAGAGACGGGAATCGAATCCGCAACCTGCTGTGTTCGCCCGTCGGGCTACAGAGGTCATTAGTCATATGTATGTAGGTATAACACAAGCAAAAAAAAATTATGAAAAGAAAAAGCCACAAAAAGAAGAAAAAAGGTATAAGCGTGAAAACCTACAAAAAGAAAAAAATAACCTCGAAATTATGATTCTACTACGTAAGTACCTACATGTGAAATTTTTTTGATTAAATATTGTCGCGTGGGGGACCGCTCTTTTTCGAGTCAATTTAATATAATGTTAACATTTTTGTTTTAGCATTTATTTGGATAGTTAAGCTATGGAAGTATTTAGTTTTTAAGTAGTTTCACTAGTGATTCTTAATACTTTAACATTTTCGTTGAAATTTTAATATCATTTTACTTAGGAAGGTGTTTCTATAAGTAAAGAGCGGTCCCCCGACGCGACAATATTTAATCAAAAAAATTCACATGTACTTACGCAGTAGAATCATAATTTCGAGGTTATTTTTTTATTTTTGTAGGTTTTCACGCTTATACCTTTTTTCTTCTTTTTGTGGCTTTTTCTTTTCATAGATTTTTTTTGCTTGTTTTAGGCTTTTTACGTTCATACTATACTATTATTTTGTGTCGGGGGTTTTTTTAATTTTTTATTTCATCCTTTTTGTAGGGAGGGACTTTTTTTTTATTTCTTTATTTTCTTGCGATTTATGATTCAGATAATTTGGTGTAAACAATAACTATTATTAATTTATAGTTAAAGATTATTTTTAACCCTAAACAGGTTTTTTTATTATAGGTATTCTTTATCAATGTTTTCCTTTAGATATTCAACTTTTACAAGTAGGTATTTCATACTCGTAGCTATTAAATATTAGAACTACCTATACATAGAAGAAGACGTCTATATCTAGGTTATCTGTACATCTTCTCTAATATATATAAATTACGTGTCACGTTGTTTGTGCGCGATGGACTCCTAAACTAGGTACTTAACCGATTTCAATCAAATTGGCACACCGTGTGCAGTTTGATCCAACTTGAAAGATAGGATAGCTTACATCTTAATTTATTCCGATATTCCAACGGGATCGGGAGTTACGCGGGTGAAACCGCGGAGCACAGCTAGTAATATAATAAAAAAATGGAAAGAAAAGTAAAAAAGATCCAAACGAAGTCAAAAAACTCAAATTAACTTGATACTCGAGCATATCTGCTAACATTCGGTTGTTAATCCTGAGTATTATCCCCCATAACTTTCAGACGGCTGGACCGATTTAGATCAAACATAGATGTACGAGTCATGCCCTTTCATTTGATATCCACTCGAGTATATCTACTTACATTCGGTTTTTTATCCTGACTTTCATCCCCCATAACTTTAAGACGGCTGAACCGATTTTGATCAAACATAAGTAAGAACACTCCCGACTAACTTATCTTTCAAACAAAAAAAACTAAATCAAAATCGGTTCATCCGTTTGGGAGCTACGATGCCACAGACAGACACACACACACACACACAGACACGTCAAACTTATAACACCCCGTCGTTTTTGCGTCGGGGGTTAAAAATAACAAAAAACACAAACTTTTTAAGCGTTGAGCACAATGAATGAAGGGAGCAATCCGAGAACGGGACATTTTTGTAATGTTCGAGATTACACCATGCCATACAGAGACATATAAGTGACATGATGCATAGAATTTCGAACATTAATTCACTGCCGATACCAACTCAGCGTGCAGCGCTTTACGTAGTACTTACCTACATAACAATTTAATCAATCAATAAGGAACGAAATATTTTTCAATTTAATAACTACAATTAACAAGAAACTTTTCTACGTCAAACAATAAATATAGAGATTGGTATTCCATACAATTTATCAATAAGTAAAAGTAACGTAACAATGTAATTGTTTGAAGGCCAATTTTAATCGTTATCATTATAGCTGTGTCTTATTAAAACCTCATTTACAAGAAGGTAGGTAATAAGGCCCTACCTCACAGGGACGCCATGGTGACGTCGTCGCCAGCAACGTATTCAAACAATTCGTTTTGAAGTCTGAAACCAGTGTGGACTAAAACCAGTGTGGACATACGGCATCGAACTTTGGGGAACAGCAAGTAACAGTTACATAGAAATCCTGGAAAGATCCAAACCAAAGCAATGAGACGCATGTTTGGCATTCCGAATTGCATTGGGAATAAATACATCCTGATAGATCTTGAACTGAGGACTGTCGAGGAAGAGATTTCGCGGAGGAGCTCTTACTACCAGGAAAAGCTATCTATTATAGACACATTAACACTTAGCAAATAAACTAGCGGGACCTGGTAGTATTAGCTTTTCACGACTGAGGAGGAACAGCGTGCACCTCTTTGACCGGTTTGACAGCTGATGGATAAAGGAGACGATGGACATTTATTTATGGCGCATATGACACATCCAGGCAGTGCGCCAGCCAAGGGATTGAAGTCTTCGAAAGATACCTGGCAATGGTGTGGCGGCGCCGGCGTCGGCGTCGCCAGAAGCTTAGCCATGACGCGCACTTTGTGGAGACTGGATCCTCTGGCGTCCTGGCGACATAGCTACAGTTGCCAGTAAAATGTATAAGTGTAAGCTGCGCCGCACTTACTCAAAGACGCACTTGTTTTTTGTGATAGATAGTAATCAGTGGCTACTTTATTTAGCGACCTAAAGTTATAGCCAGAAGTAGCCGGCGACGTGTCGCCATGGTGTCCCGGTGTGGTAGGGCCCTTAATGAAATTTAATGAGGTAAGTAAGGACTTTGTTACATATTTTCCCTGCTACTAAAACCTTCATTAGACTTTAAATTTTAATAAATCAAAGGACAATAAGCAGGTACTTATTTTCCTTTGATTTATTACAATTTTACCGGTTTACCTGATAAAATTACCTAATTTGGCGAGCCGTTACTTCGAAATCACCAAAAACGCTTGCTAATTTTTACACATGTAGACTAAATTGCTTAAGACAATATTTGTAATGAATTACAACAAGAACAAATTCGTTGGCACCTATCCTAAACCTTTAATCAAATTTAAATTCTCTATTTTAATCGGATTTTTATTTATAATTATACGAGGCTTTAGCAGACGTCGTCGTCTAGTTATCAAGCAGCAGCACGTTTGCCTCGTCAAATGTACTCTATAGTCGAAAAAATACTAAATAAACTATAATATTTTTGATATTTGACATTGAATAGTTTGCTTATCTTGCCTGGCAACATTAGCAGCCATCTTCAATGTAAGTTTATTTAATCATTCAGAACTCTGCCAGCTGTTATCTACGAGTATTCAGATGTAGAGGTTGTCAATCCACAAGTGTAGAGTCGGTTAGTGTAGCGTGGTAGCGACGCTTTCAGTACCTACCAGGCTACCACAGATTTCGTCTGGAATGATGTTTGCATTAAAATATTCCACAAACGTAGGCGCAAGTATTTAGTATTTATAAGAGCGATATTTAAATTACAATAAATAGAATTACATTCGTGACCTCTATTCATATAAAATTCAAAGCAAATCTAAGCAAATCAGTGAACGGATTGGGCTAAAGGCTAAATTTAGCATATAGATAGCTATTATGCCGTAGATATTATATACAGGATGAATTTTATGTGGACCTTCAGGGCTATATCCTAAACTATAAGAGAAAGCCAAAAATGCTAAAAGGAGTTGCGTGCCCGATTTTAATAAAAACTAAAACTGCATCATTAGATTTTTGAAAAAGTAATTATCCTAGCCAGGTCTGTTGATTTTGTAAAAAAAAAAACAACAATTAGATATTTCCTTTTATTTGCCACACTATGTGTGTTTTCAGGAATTAATCTCTATCAGCAACATTATCGATTGGTATAAAAATATAGGATGTTTTTTTTTTGCAAAATCAACAGGTACAATTCTTGGCCAGGATAATGACGTTTACAAAAATCTTATGATGCAGTTTTAGTTTTTATCAAAATCGGGCACGTAACTTCTTCCAGAATTTTTCGCTATCTCTTATAGTTTAGGATATAGCCCTGAAGGCCTACATAAAAAATTTACCCTGTATAATTTTTAAAAATTCAACTGCTATGCTAAAGAGCTAAAAGCTTAGCGATTTTACTAATTAGTACAAATTTTTTGACATTTCTTAAGTACTGTTGTTCGGTCTACTTCTGGTACTATAATTACTATACTAGCATCGTCCCAAGATTTCACCAGCATAAATCCCGTATATCTACTCCTAATGAATAAATGTACGGTCGACTGCATAACTGCAGACCCACCGTAGAGCTCCAAAACGGCTGATTCTCAAGCAAGATTCTAGACACTTGTTTTAGTTGATGTCTTTTAAGTTATCAATGTAACAAAAACAAAATTATAATGAAAACATTTAAATACCTAACTAGCCATTTTAGAACTCTACGGTACCATACCAAGCTTCATCAAAATAAGTCCTGGAACAGACCCTAATCGTTACAAACAAAGAAATCTTCTTTATATTATTAGTGTTGATTAAAAGTCTTTGATTTATAATCGACAATCAATACAAGATGACCCACAAAACGCGTTTATAAAATATTTATTGGAAACAATTATAAACATGAGCACATAACTTCTCGTTAAACCTTTTTGCCATTAAAATAACATCAACGAAGCTCAGGAAAGCAATATTTTCCTATTACATCACGTTTATGGACGAAATATATCGCCGAGCTTTTTATATTTATATTTCACAAGGTCGTTCGTTTTCATTCATAAACAGAGATCAGAAAAGTGTTTTTTAATCATTGGCCTAATATTTACGAGTACAATCTTGAGATGGGAGGTACAAACTAAATACAGTCCGTTTATTTGACTGACTAAAGTTAAAAAAAGTCAGCCACAGTCAGTTATAACCTCTTTGGAAATAATCTCTAGCTACCTCGATTTTTTTTGTTGACAAATTATGTTTTAATACAAAAACTAGCAGCGCTCCGCGGTTTCACTCGCGTAACCCTCGATCCCGTGGGAATATTGTAATATAAAATAGCCTATAGCCTTCCTCGACAAATGGACTATCCAAAACAAAAATAGTTTTTCAATTCGAACCAGTAGTGCCTGACATTAACGCGTTCAAACAAACAAACAATATCTTCAGCTTTATAATATTTTTATAGTATAGCTTTATAGTATAGAGTTATGGATTCACCCCTGAGGTATCATTTTTCTTACACAAAAAGAATCATCGCAAACTATTCATAATTGGCGGACATACATACAAAAAAAATACAAAAAATACAGTCCAGTTGAGAACCTCCTCCTTTTTTGAAGTCGGTTAAAAACCATGTGCACTGTGTAGCGTCGAATAGTTCGGAATAATTCAATCAATCTTTGTGTGATACGGTAGAGTGGGCATAGACATTTAGTTTGATGTGACGGAAAACGTCAATAAAAATTCTGCACGCTTCGGAATTCTAATTTCGAATTCATTTCGTTGCCCTTTGTTTAAAATGTTGAGTTTTAAATAAAGAATGAGATTTCTTTTTTTACTTTCTCTTCTCTATCTTTTTAGCATAATCTTTGGTCGTAAAAATAAGATAGATAGATAGATAAATCATTTATTGTATCACATAGGCATATACATAAAGATCACCATCGCGAATACTAATTATCAAAAAAAAAAAAACAGCGCACTCCGGGAGTGCAGGCAGAAGTGAAAACTGTATATCTGTGTAAAATCTCATCTGTCGCGAGAACATACGCAAAAAGAGTTTTAGATGAAAAAAAAAATGTCGGACGACAAATAGTCGTCCGACATTTGTCGTCCGACAAATAGTCGTCCGACATTTGTCGTCCAACAAATAGTCGTCCGACATTTGTCGTCCAACAAATAGTCGTCCGACATTTGTCGTCCGTCAATAGTCGTCCGTTAAAAAATACCATATGTACGTCTTAATACAATCACAGCCTAATTAAAAAACTGTATATCTGTGTAAAATCTCATCTGTCGCGAGAAAATCTGTCGTCTGTCGCGAGAACGGCTGAAAATGCTCACCCACAAAAGTGCCCAACGCGCCATAAGAAGTTTTCACTTCAAAAACAGATATATAAAAAAGTTGAAAATTTAGGTTTTGGTACTTACAAGCTTTCCCGAAAATATAATTTACTTACCCATATTTTTTATTGTGTTGACTAAGGACCTTGATTTTTATACACCTAAATAGGGACTAATATTCGACGACCTCTGTGGCGCGTCGGGCGAACACCCGACTGCGACGCAGAAGGTTGCGGGTTCGATTCCCGCCGGGAACAAGTATTTATGCTGACCATAAATTCTTGTTTCTGGTTCTGGGTGTTACCTATATGTATAATATGTATATATTTACAAAAAAAAAAAAAAAAGTATATAAGTAGTTTATCCGTTATCTGGCACCCATACAACAAGCATTAAGTTGCTTAGCTTGGGGCTGGATGGCGATGTGTAATATGTCCTGAAATATTTATTTATTTATTATTTTATTTATTTAATAGACCTCAGTATTTGGTATGCTAGGTCCACCCGTTCCTGAGAAAATCGATGGTGACACACACGCGACATACAGACTTTTGAGGTACGGAACCCTAAAAAAACAACTAGGTGCAATCAGACAACAAAACCACGGTATAGTTCTTAAACTGCTAAAAATTAGTTAAGAGGAAAGGTTACCCTGAATACTGATACTAGAGGAAATATTTTTGTTGAATAAAACTTATAACTGCCGTGACCATGCCCCTATGTTTTGTATTTCTATGATAATTAGGAAATGAAAAAAAAACCAATAGGGGCATAGTCATGGCAGTTATAGGTTTTATGAAACAAAAATATTTGTACTAATGTCATTATCCAGGGAGGAAACAGTCGACTACGTTTGTATGAAGAGAGCGTCGGTACCCTTTCACCTTAAGAAAGATTCTGAAACCCTGTTATAGTTTATAATCTTCAAGTTATAACTTAATTAGACAAACTATTTATTAGATTGAAAACATTCCAATAATATTAAAACTCTACGGTAAATCTGCAAAAAATAGTTTCTAAACATAAATAAAAAACCGACTTCAAAAAACCTGAAAACAAAAACTAAAAAAAACTTGAAAAAAGTCCTGGTAACAAAAACTAAAAAAAACCTGAAAAAGAAACCTGAAAACAAAAACTAGAAAAAGACTGAAAAAAAAAAAACTAAAAAGTGAAAAATAATCCATTTCGGGTCACTAAAACAGCAGATAACATAAACATACTTGGAAGTCGGACTGGGTTAGATTGAATGTTGAGAGGTATTATAGGAAACATGGTGTCACCCAGTCCGACTTCCAAGTATGTTTATGTTATCTGCTGTTTTAGTGACCCGAAATGGATTATTTTTCACTTTTTAGTTTTTTTTTTTCAGTCTTTTTCTAGTTTTTGTTTTCAGGTTTCTTTTTCAGGTTTTTTTTAGTTTTTGTTACCAGGACTTTTTTCAAGTTTTTTTTAGTTTTTGTTTTCAGGTTTTTTGAAGTCGGTTTTTTAAATTTTAATTTATTTTTTTATTTAACCATTTTTAGTGCCGCTGACACTGAAAATTCTACTCCATGAGGCAAAAGCGACTATTTCTTAAAATTGCAACCTGTACCTAATCGTAACTCATTGAAGGGTTTGGTGATGAGAAGGTCCATTCATGCTCCATTCGTCGATAGGTAAATATTAGTGTATGGGCCAATTCTACTAGTGGTAATGGAAAATTGAGCAATTTGCTGAACCTCGCTGTGCAGATCTGTTCATCACTCCAAAGATCCTCATCATATCTTCATTTAGGATAGGGTTCTCTATCAACATTCATACAAGCCCAGTCCGGCGACTAAATTCGACTAAATTCTTCAAATTGTAACCTGTGATCGTAACCGATTCAAGAGTTGTCTGATGAGAAGGTGGTTTTAGATATTCCATTTATCGGTAACTATTAGTTTATGGGCCAATTCTACTGGTGGAAATCGAAAATAGAGCAATTTGCTGCTCTCTCGAGGTGCAATGCTGTTCATCCCTCCGAAGACCCTCATCAGATCTTCATTGAAGATAGGGTTTTCTGTCAACATTCATACAAACCCAGTCCGGTGACTAAATTCGACTAAATTCTTCAAATTGTAACCTGTAATCGTAACCGATTGAAGAGTTTTCTGATGAGAAGGTGGTTTCAGATATTCCATTTATCGGTAACTATTAGTTTATGGCCCAATTCTACTGGTGGAAAACGAAAACTGAGCAATTTGCTGCACTCTCGAGGTGCAATTCTGTTCATCACTCCGAAGATCCTCATCAGATCTTCATTCAATTTTTATGGGACCACCTCTGAGTTATCCCCTTTCATACAAAAAAAGATTTTTCCAAATCGGTCCAGGCGTTTTCAAGTAATCGGCGAACATACATAAAAAAAAAAAAATATATATATACGCGACGAATTGAGAACCTCCTCCTTTTTTGAAGTCGGTTAAAAAATGGTTAAATAAATAAAGAAATATTGCAAGACATTCCACACATCGTCATCTAGCCCCAAGCTAAGTAACTAGACTTGTGTTATGGGTTCTAGACAACGGATATACTACTTATATGCTTTTCTTTGGTAAATATATACTTATAATACATAGAAACAACCAGACCACAAACAAATATCTAAGCATTAATACTTGTCTGAGGCGGGAATCGAACCCGCAACCCTGTGTTTGGCTGTCCGGCATGGTAACCATTGTGCCAACTGGGTTGTCTGTAAAGTCTGTTTACGGACGATAATTTAACGTGATAACGTCATAAGAACTCTTTTGTATCGTTAACTTTACTATTTTGCATACTTTAATACTTTGCTATGGTTACCTTGTCAATAACGGTAACGTGACATGACGTCACACTTTTTTGTGAGTGTTCATCGATTTATACACGTTATCGCGTCAAAAAAATCACTTGACACTGGCCTTTATGGACACAAGACATCCGAAGCCATCTTTAAAAAGTCTGATCTATTCTGTTAAGAGAATCATGAGTTTTCGATACGCGGCGCGAGTAGGTATTTTCAAAAATAACCCGTATCGTGCGATAGAGAGAGTTTAAGTTCGGACGTAATTGCCTTCATTTTGCTTTCAAATAATGTTGCGGGCCGTAACGTTTTTACCCCCTTTATCCTTCACAAAATAAAATAAATTTGGTCTCATTTAATTCAATGCATCTTATGCTAGGTTTATACGTTTTTCTTTTTTGGTAATTCAGTTTAGTCTATTAAAAAACAATTGAAACGCTCGATGAAGTTTTTAAGCCAAAATTATAGATATTCAGATACTAATAACTTTTATCTTAGGCAATATTTATTTAAAATAAAAACGGTTAAACCTAGTTTTCCATTAGATCTAGAACATTTTCAAAAATTATCAAAATCGGACTTCGTTTATGGGGGGGGAAACGTTACCGCTTTTTGTATGGAAATTGACACACTGGCCTTAAACAAAATGTTTGTTGTCTCTAATATTTATTGTTGCCATACTTTGATCTCAGATCAATTTGAGGTGTTAGTTATTATAACACGATTGATGACAATGCCCCCAGGGTTTAAACCAGATTATTCAGTATTGATTTCCCTGATGGCAACTCGAAGGGGTACGGTTCGGCTGCATAATTTCAGAAACACTGTAGAGCGCCAAAGACTGTTTTAAAAATGTTTTCAACACAAGCAAGATTCTAGGCACCTGTATTAGTTGAAGTTTAAAGCTTTTTTAACTAACTCATCATCAGACAAAAAATATTAGAATAAGAACATTCTAGTAATAGTAATTGTGCTAGAATGGAATGGAAAACTTTCTTATAACAGCCGTTTTCGAGATCATCGGTGGGTCTGCAATTATGCTGCCGATAATATCTCCTAGGTACGTGAACATTAAAATACGAAAGCAATTTTTAAGGTAATTTTTTATTATGTTTCATAATGGTTTTATGAATATTGCCTGTCACTATCCGCCCACATGCATACTCGAATCGTGTAGGTGTCACACGAAGCCTCAACTATGTCCATTATAAATTCTAAAGTTTGTTTGTTTATTTGTTCCCTCTTCATTGTCAAACGACTGGACTGATTTGAAAAAATCGGTTTACGGATGATTTTGGTTTGGTTGCTATGGTTACCTTGTCAATAACGTAACGTAACGCATGACGTCACACATTTCGTGAATGCCGGTGTTCACGTCAAAAAATTTTTAGGGGATGAAAGTAGAATATTTTTAATCCTGAAATTCCCGCAGTATTGGAACTTATAGAGGTAAAACCGTGGGTGCAGCTAGTAAAATATAATATATCATTGCATGTTACATTATTTGTACATTTGAAAAAGAGGCGGTACTTTATTATACCACAAACTATATAGATAGGATACATAAATAAATAATGAATGACAGACAGAAGTAAGTAGTTAACTAAAGCACCCAATTTCCTGAGATAAGCCCTGCCTAATTGATATCGTAAATACGTCGCTGCTTCGTAAATACACACTTTTAGACATAAACTAATTTAGGTATCAATAATTATACCTACTAGCTGTCCCTGCAAACGTTGTTCTGCCATTTAAAAAATAATTAACAGTAAAATCAATGAAAATACATGGTAGGTGTAGTGGTGTAAGGTTTTATTTTCGTTACGGAATTTCTTGATTCGGTCGCCGCGCTTAAAGCCCACGATAAAAGCTATGTAATAGCTTAAAAACATCGTGCGAGCTTCGTACAGTTGTACCATACACATACACGTTAAGCGAACGCTTGGCCGAGCTGCATGGTAGGTGGAGTGGGGGGTGTTAGGTTTTATTTTCGTAACGGAATTTCTTGATTTGGTCGCCGCACTCAAAGCCCGCGATCAAAGCTATGCAATAGGTTAAAAGAAAAGAGAATAAGTGTTCGATTCTCAGACCTAACGAATATGCACAAAATGTTTCATATAAATCGGTTCAGCCGTTTAGGTGGAGTTTAGCAACTACCGCAATACGAGAATTTTATATATGGGATAAAGCTAAAGAGTTTGTTTGTTTGGTGGTGCGCGCTAATCTCAGGAACTACTGGTTCGAATTAGCTATAGGAAGGCTATAGGCTATAAATAACATCACGCTACGCCAAATAGGAGCGGAGCATCAATGAAAAATGTTGCAAAAATGGAATCGCATAGAACAGGGGTCGACTGATATTTCAACCCAATTCCTTTGTTATGTTATCTGTGTGATTTACATACAAACTATATATGATAGAAATGTACGGCGGGAGTCAGAATTACAGACCCACCGCAGAGCTCCAATACTGCTATTATTAGAATGTTTTCAACTAAAGCCAGTTTCTAAAGTCTTGCTCGAATTCAACATTAAGGTTCATGAATCTATTAGATACTATGTTATTTCCTGATAATGAACCTTTTTATTGGTGAAAGAATTTTTGAAATCGAACATACGTTTCGGAGCCGATTCGTTACAAACAAACAAAAAATATTTCCCCTTTATAATAATAATATTACTTGATTAAAATCATTATAATTATAGTAATTTTTAGAAATCTACTGTGGGTCTGCAATTTTGACTCCGGCCGTATATACTGACCCTCAACTTCAAGAAAATAACAATGGCACAATTCTAGCTTTTCTTCTAATAATAAAATAGAAATAATAAAATATAGTAGACTCAGACCTTTTCCATTGTCACGTCATAGCTAATCTAGGCTGAATGTCACTTCAAAGCAGTGAACGCGTTGTGAGGCAAGAGGCGGAAAATGGAATCTCGGGGCTGGAGTCTGATGGGCCGTCGATAGCAAGGGTAATGGATCATTACAAATAATAGAGCAATTTGACAGGACGTTGCTCAGGCACAACAGCTTCCTGAATAGCATGGATTTAAACGATAAATTTTGTCTAAAAAAAACGAAATCAAAATTGGTTCATCCGTTCGGGAGCTAATATGCCACACACAGAGACACGACAAACTTATAATACCCCGTCGTTTTTTTTGCGTCGGGGGTTTAAAATAAATAGGTATGAAAAATTGAGAATCTCCTCCTTTTTTAAAATCGGATAAAAAAGGATTGACTAGGTACTAGGTTTTGCCGTAACAATCAGTGTATAAAAAACCCTATACCCACAATTATATAACTTAAAAAATTAGAATGAAAATAAAACAATTATTTAATTTAAAGTTCGGGAAAATAAACCCTAATATACAGAAAAAAATATAGTCCACAATATTTTTTTTTAAGTATTGAACTAATTAAGTAAGTACAATTAATTAATTAATTACTAAACTAGATTAACTAAAAAAATGTTAAAATAAATGAAAATTCTTCAAACTGTGTGAAAATAATTGTCACAAATAAAATTAGAAAAAATAAAATTTACCTACTTATTTTTTTTGTAAAGGCCGCGTGTTACGTTGTCTATGACACAATCAAGCATTGTTAATATACATTTCTCAAAGTGTCAATTAAGTAGTTATTTTCGTACAGTTTTCTTAGAAAATTATTTCCCTATTTATAAATAATCCTAAAAGGCTTTCTTGTAAAATTACAGCCCACGGAACGCACAATAGACCTATTATATTCTTTGTTATTACAAGCACGCGTTCGGTATTGTTATAGATATTACTTCGAAAAATTTCGATAGTTCGCCCCGAAATGGGGGAAAGCCTAATGGAATGAAAATTAAGAGAGATTATCTAAGAGCTTTAATACCTACGTCTTATGTACCTACGTTTAATGGTGCGTACAAGTACAAGGAAATTGAAGTGTTGGATAATTAAGTTTAGAAATAGGAGTTTTTATTTCGCCATAGACTATGAAAAATAAATAAGTATTGCAGAACATTCCACACATCGCCATCTAGTCCCAGGCTAAGTAACTAGACTAGATAGTTATAAGTTTTATGCACCAAAAACTACGTTTTATGGAGAGAGCCCTTGGTACCCTTTCCTCTTAAGTCCGACTCGTACTTGACTGATTTTTGAAATGTAATATTTTTAAAAATAGGTCAGAAAACTTGCTAAAACTGAACGGAAGTAACGTCATAAATACGTCAATAATTTAAAGCAGATAGGGATAAGGAAAGAGGATGTAGCAAGTAACGTCTAACAAAGAGGTTGGATTAGGTACATCCGTCGGAATTGTGTCGACATGACATAAAGATGAGACGTTTTACCAGCGTTTTACGAACTTACTATGGTATTTCTACATTTTTTTTTCAGATTATCAATCACTAGCGACCCGCCCCGGCTTCGCACGGCTATTTTATGCATGTATTATACATATAAACCTTCCTCTTGAATCACTCTATCTAAAAATAAAAACAGCACACAGCGCAAACAATAAACTTGTTATTTCTCATAGAATATTTCTTGAAACGATCTGCTACTGCCATCTATTAGCACTCACTTAAACAAATATAGTTTATTTTTTATTCGCTAGATGGCAGTAAAAAATTTAAATCAGCGCCATCTACATTCGAATAGCGGTCTTTCTAGAAACTAAGTTTCTCAATTTGTGTAATAGATGGCAGTATAAGTTAAACAAAAAGACTAACACAAATAAAATCTCATCTGTCGCGTCAAAATCTGTCGCGAGAACGGCGGAAAATGCTCACCCACAAAAGTGCCCAACGCGCCATAAGAAGTTTTCACTTCAAAAATCTGCATCAAAATCCGTTGCGTAGTTTTAAAAATTTAAGCATACAAAAGGATATAGGGACAGAGAAAGCGTTTTATACTATGTAGTGATTCAGACTTCGCTATTAGGCCTTCCTTCCATCTTCTTGCGTTTCGTCTTCTCTAAATCATGATTTTCTGATAATCTAATAATATATTTTCAATACAAATAGTTTTATTACAAAAAACTAAAATGATTTTATTGTAAAAGATATAGTTATAGTTCAATAAAAATCTTTATACTTTATCTTTATTACAAGTGCTTCAGTTTTTATTTTATCATATCTTCCGTATTTATTTACAGTAATAGATTCACTCGAGATTTTAAATGTTTACTCGTGGTTTTAACTTTATTTACTTTGTAGTTGTAAACGGTGTTTATTTACAAAGGTAATGTATAAATTCCGGTAACCCTTTTCCTTTAATTCATAATAATAGGCGATCGTTTAAACTAGAATATAAAGGGGATATATAATATGGGGATATGTAATATGTCCTGAAATATTTATTTATTATTATTTATTTATTTATTTATTATTATTTATATCACGAAGTCATAGAAATATGTTAAATTAATTAACACTTATACAAACGCAAATACATTTAGATACAGGAACGGATTCACTCGAGATTTTTGAACAAATTTTTTTGTCAACTCATTTGCAATATATGTATTGACCTGTTTAATTTGATATCAAATACTTTTAATTCATTAAGCTGCTCAGTGAAAGTCGTTCTTAAAGGAATTATATTTGTAGTTGTAAACGGTGTTTATTTACAAAGGTAATGTAAAAATACCGGTTACCCTTCCATAGTTGTCGGGGATATAATTATCGCGGTTCCAGGAATGGATACCTATACCTATTCATGATAATAGGCAAGCGTTAAAACTAGAATATAAAGGGTTAACACAAGGTGATGGGGATATTAAGAAGTTATGGAAGATGTTAAATTAATTTACACATATACAAACGCGAATACATTTAGAAACAGGAACGAATTCACTCGAGATTTCTGATCAATTTTTTTGTCAACTTATTTGCAATATTATATTTATTGACATGTTTAAATTGATATAAAATACTTTTCATTCATTAGGCTGCTCAGTGAAAGTCGTTCTTAAAGGAATTATATTTGTAGTTGTAAACGGTGTTTATTTACAAAGGTAATGTATAAATACCGGTTACCCTTCCATAATAGTTGAGGATGTAATTATCGCAGTTCTAGAAATGGATATACCTATTCATGATAATAGGCAAGCGTTAAAACTAGAATATAAAGGGGTATCACAAGGTAATGGGGATATTACGAAGTTATGAAAGATGTTAAATTAATTTACACATATACAAACGCAAATACATTTAGATACAGGAACGGATTCACTCGAGATTTTTGAACAAATTTTTTTGTCAACTCATTTGCATTATATTTATTGACCTGTTTAATTTGATATCAAACAAGGTCGTTCTTAAAGGAATTCTGTATTATTACTTTGTAGTTGTAAACTGTGTTTATTTACAAAGGTAATGTATGAATACCGGCAACCCTTCCATAGTCGGGGATGTAATTATCGCGGTTCCAGGAATGGATCTATTTATGATAATAGGAGAGTACTTAAACGAGGATATAAAGGGATATTACGAAGCCACGGTAGATGTTGAATTAATTAATAGATTCCAAGTAAGAAAGACATTAGTATTTATATTCCTTATTGATCCTTATTTAGGATAAACTATTTTATGTACACAGAAAAAAAGGTTTCTTGTAGAAATAAATAATCTTATCCTCTGTCCTAACTCTGTTTTTAGTAGATTAGTAAGTAAGTTATTTTTGAGATTGTAAAATGTTTTGTTTTTAAATTCTCAAAATTCTCATTCTCGCGGTTTCACCCGCGTAAGTCCCGATCCCGTGGGAATATCAAAATAAAAAGTAGCCTATACCTCCTCGATAAATGGACTATCCGATCCAACACAAAAATAATTTTTCAATTCGAACTAGTATAGTTGCTGAGATTAGCGCGTTCAAACAAACAAACTCTTCAGCTTTATAATATTAAGTACAGATTGCATAACATAGCTCAATTATGAATCTATCCTGTCAACTGATATAAAAAATATAGTGTCAGAATTGCGGGTGTCCTAAAATAATATACAATTACAGTCTGATGATCTCATTGTAACAGATCACCTACGTCCAAATTACGAATGAAACTCAATATTTGGCAATCTGTTCAAAAAATATATGAAATTTCAGCACTCGTGGCTGTTACGATTATTTTAACCAATCTAACCCACATTTTGAGATAAGATTTATGCGCATATTTATACAAAAGCAATTTATATTCCTTATTGTTCCTAGGAGACGCTAGAGTTATATAGATTACTAGCTGCCCTCCGCGGTTTCACCCGCGTAACTCCCGATCCCGTGGGAATATCGGGATGTAAGCTATCCTATCTCTCAAGTTGGATCGAACTGCACATGGTGTGCCAATTTTATTATAATCGGTTAAGTGGTTTAGGAGTCCATTGAGGACAAACATTGTGACACGAGATTTATATATATTAAGACTAGCGACCCGCCCCTGCTTCGCACGGCTATATTATGCATGTATTATACATATAAACCTACCTCTTAAATCACTCTATCTATTAAAAAAAACCGCATCAAAATCCGTTGCGTAGTTTTAAAGATTTAAGCATACATCTTAATATATATAAATAGGGATATATGGACAGAAAAAGCGACTTTGTTTTATACTATCCAGTGATCATTATTCCGATGATTTTGATAGGTACAGTCAGTCAGAAAATGACTGAGGGTAGAAGGTGCATATTTTAAAGTTTTAATTTTTTAAATAACGGTTCAGTAATTGTAAATTATTCTGCTTGATATCACTAAAGCTCTCGAAGTGTTAGTTATTTCACGCAGAATAACAAAAAAACATTGAACCGCCATTAAAATAATTAGAACTTTAAAATATGCACCTGCTACCCTCAGTCCTTTTCTGACTGTACAACATCTTTCAGTTGCGAGTATATTTTCATAAAAATCAATACTTTATCATCATACCAGAATGCAAGTTAACAACAACTACAATCAACAAAGGAAAATCGATAAAAATCAAACAAGATAGTACCGCGGTATTTTCAGCCTTTCATTGTCAATTTTTTTTCATCGGATTTCTGTGGAATATTGACGTGATAACGTCTTATAAATCGATGAACAAAAAAGTGTGACGTTATGTCACGTCACTGTTATTGACAAGGTAGTCCAGCTGAGGAGAGAGTCATGATCAGAATGAACCACCCTTCTCCACACACTCCTTCAATGTCCATTATGTCCCCAAAACAAGCGTCCTATAAATTTTGTCTTAAGGCTGCTTGCTTATGCTGCCAAACGCAACGCGCCAGAAATACCCGTCGCTTACAACTAATATTGTTGATTGTAACAAATATGTTTTGTTTTTCTCAAAAGTGCTGATTTAGAATTGTAGGTTAAAATTTTACCGATATTTTGGGGTAATTTTGAGGCGAAAATTCTTTGTCATTTCAAAGCTAGACTAGTTTTAACTCTAAATTTAAGGATAGCTTCAAAACTATAGAAAATGTTTGGCTCAAAATCACACCAAAATGTCGGTAAAAATTTCACCTACAATTCCATCTCAGCACTTTTGAGAAAAACAAAACACTTTCATAACAATCAACAATTTTCACTAACGAGGGCGACCGGTGAAAATAGTAACTATACAATAGGCTGTGTACCAAGGTCGTTGGCGTATGGACCCCCCTTGAGACAAATTTCATACCAATAGAAAGTATGAAGCCTATGGAATTAGGTTGACTATCTTATCCCGTCACAACTCGTGGGTAGGCAGGTAAATCTGGTCTGGTTAATGAATTAAAGTTAAACTAAAGATTATGTATTTCATTTGTACTGAATTTGTCTATTGACCAAACCAGTGAAAAGTCTAAAAAAAAATACTATCATTCTGGACTGAAAATTTTTAGGCAACCCATATGCAATATATGTGTTGGCCTATTTAATCACTACATAGTATAAAATAAAGTCACTTTTCGCCGTCCCTTTTTATGCTTAGATCTTTAAAACTACGCAACGGATTTTGATGCGGTTTTTTAAAATAGATAGAGTGATTCAAGAGGAAGGTTTATATGTATAATACATGCATAATATAGCCGTGCTAAGCCGGGACGGGTCGCTAGTTTGATATAAAATACTTTTCTTCCATTAAACAGATCGATGAAGGTCGTCTTATGAGACCCCGTACTATTAGGTACATGAAAAGACAAGAAGATAACCTCAATTTTCACACATTTTGCATTAAATCTACAAGTTTTTCTATATACCAATTTTGTTCTTATAAAGTAAATACAAAAAACTCTTCTTTTGCTATTATTATACTTCAACCTAGTAATTTCATATAAAGAATGACCTAAAATAAACAAGACTGAACGAAAGTTATAATTTTCATTAGCTACATACGATGAAGTTCAAAAGAAACTTTTAACTAGTTTGTGTGTAAAGAAAACATTTCATTATTAATTTAGAACTTCGTAATATAATTATATCGGTAGGTACAGTATGGGTCATAAGTAAATGATCAGTTTGCTACAATCATACTATCAACAAGTATTGGAGTTACAACCTTCTTCTAATAGACGTTACACACAAACTTGAATATTTGAATTAAAAGGTAGTAGGTACCTACTCAGTGTGATTATTATTGATTGTGATTATTTTCAACATGTTAGCTATGTGTTTATTTGTGTGAGTGGTATAAGGCACCACCCGCTACACCAACTGACGTGGGTTCGATCCACAGGTTACGTTGTTATAATGTTCAAATAGTGCTGCATAGGATTGTAAACGTTACGGTGGGCAGAGACTTTTGACCGTGGATTGTACATGATGTTGTTTTCTTGATGATTGGCATAATCCTACTATAATAATGCTACTATAATAATATTATAACAAATATAGCTAAAAAATCCCTTTGATGAAAGAAAAAAAAAAACCTTGAAATTCCAAGTTTCAACAATGTGTAAAATTACTAAAAATAGACAACCTAAGTCTTTGAACAATCAAGAAAGGTATTAAATTCTCTTAAGTAACTTACTTCTTTACTCAATTGAAGGTTTTTAATTAAAGTAAGCCGAATTCTCACTCTGATGAAATTCCTGGTCTTATAAGATCAAAACCTTCAGCATTTCGTGTTGAACTTTTTGTTCCGGAATAATTGTTACGGGTTATTCTTCCTGAATGAAACACGGGATTTGTATCACACACTATATTACTAAGTCTGTTGGCCAAGTTATACGATCTACCCTAAGATATAAATTCACTTACGAACTAACTAATCTAAGAAACCTATTACTACGAATTTAAAGAAATATATACAACTTAAACTAATTATAATTAAATGCTGAGGGCGCCAGGAGGATATTTATTGGAATCCTGCCGAAACCTTGCCACGGCTGATCACGCAGCAGCGGGGTAGATTTAAGGGCGTGTCAGTAGGCCCTTCTCAATCAATCACAATACACAGTTCTAAGTTAATAAAAACAAAAAAAACAAAAAACAATTTTTATGCTCAAGAATGTCGGTACTTCGTTCAATCGTAATGACTGCACGACCTCGAGTGTCCTTCCACTCGCTGTTCCCTTATATTTAATTGCTCAAATAACAAATTCCACACGTCAAAAAGAAACATTCGTTGAGGTTCGAACGCTCGCCCTACAGATTGCAAGGCGCCATCCCCGACCATCGGGCCAACTACGCTTAAGTAAGAGTGTCGAAATAGACAGTGATATACACTACCCGTACCGGCCGTTCACACGTCACAGCGCTAGTGCCTGATGCATAGGCGAGTCCGTAACCATGCCAGATTTTAACCTAACATAATATTCCCCTGACGAACGGAAAATAAAATGTTCACGATAGTAACATTTTATTTTCTAACCATCGTGGGCCCTATTCCATAGCGGTTTCAAATCCTTAGAGTGCCACACGCCTATTGGTTTACCACGAGAGTTATTAAGCCGAAAGACGTTTTCTGACAGCTTTTCAGTAATTACAGCTTTTTCAAATTTTGGTGCCAATTTTGCCATAAATTTTGTACTAGCCTTTGATAGATATTTTGTTCGCTTCCATACTACATCCCCTACGTTAAATATCGCTATTCTACGCTTGACATTGTAAAAAATTTTGCTTTTCTCATGTGAAGCTTTAAGCTTGAGTGCGACCTGCTTGTAAAGTTGGTTCCTACTTTCAATCTGAGCTAAATATTCTTTTATGTCTATAACTAAATTATTGTCCATTAGCTGCATATCAACCGTATTATTATTAGATATTGGGGGAATAGTGGTTTCCCTACCAAAAAATAAGTAAGATGGAGTATACCCTGTAGTCTCGTGTACAGCTGTTCTAATGGCGTGCGCGAAATGATTTAAGTTAACGTCCCACTCGTTATGCTTTTTGTCACTTATGTATGTTGATATCATGGTTCCGATAACCCTATTCACTCTTTCTGTTGGATTACTCTGAGGATGGTAGTGGGGAGTGTACCAAATACTACTATTATACTTAGACACCAGGTCCCTAAACAGATGAGAGTCGAATTGTTTACCGTTGTCAGAAATGATTGCCTGTGGAATGCCAAATAACAGAAATTGTTTTTCTAGAACTTCGCAAATTTTCTCAGCTTTCCCAGATCTTAGTGGGAATAACAGAACAAACTTACTGAATAGGCACGTTATCACTAATAGCATGGTGTTACAGCTTTTGCTCTTAGGAAATGGTCCCATTAGATCCAAGGATATGACTTGCCATGGTCTAGTAACCTCCCTATGTTGACCCATTTGCCCTAAAGGCAAATTTTGTGATACTTTAACTTTTGCACAAATATTACATTTTCCTACATAATCTTTTACATCTTTAACTAAATTGGGCCAGTAATAATATTGCTTAATCCTAAAGAGAGTTTTTCGTACGCCCATGTGACCTGAGTTTACATCATCATGACATTGCTTGAATACCTCAGATCTTAGTGCTTCCGGAACAAATAGTTTCCAGTCGTTTGTTCTATCTGGATATTGTTTTAGATGAATTTTCTTATATAGTATACCGTCCCTAGCTTGCCACTCAGCATCTACTTCCCCTTTGCTGACCTTCGCAACCTGATTTCTGTACCAGTCATCTTTATGCGTGTCCAATATTTTTAAACTAGATATGTCCGTAAGTATATCAACAGATCTTGACAACGCGTCAGGCACCACATTGCACTTACCAGGTCTGTGAACTATGTCGAAGCTAAATTGTTGTAACTTCATTGCCCATCTACCTAACCTACCATGAGGGTCTTTCATCTTATGAAGCATTTTAAGTGCACTATGATCTGTAATTATAGTAAAGTGTGTGCCGTCTATATATGGTCGAAATTTTTCCACAGCGTACACAATACTCAATAATTCTCTTTCCGATGTTGAGTACAATTGCTCTCGGTCATTTAGTTTTCTACTAAGATAAGCTACTGGTTGTTCTACATCATCGATCTTCTGGCATAGAACCGAACCTATTCCCCTACTGGAAGCATCACATTGGACTATGAATGGTTTGGAAAAGTCAGGGCATGACATGACTGGCGTTGTTGTCAGTAACGTTTTTAAATCAATGAACGCCTTTTCCGCTTCATCTGTCCATGTGAACTTTTTATTTCGTTTCCCTTTTGTCAAATCGTGTAGTGGGGCCGCAATGACTGAAAAATCTTTAACAAATCTTCGATACCAGCTTGCAACACCTATAAAACGCTTTAATTCTGTAATATTTCTTGGTCTCGGAAAATTTAAGATAGCGGACACCTTGTCGGGATCCGTACGCAATCCATCCTTATCTACTATATACCCTAAAAAACGCATACTGGGTCTTGCGAACTTGCATTTGTCTACGTTTATGGTCAGTCCAGCTTCTTTGAGAATACCTGATACTTTCTTTAAAATGTCTAAATGTTTATCAAAAGTGTCAGAGCAAACCACTATGTCATCTTGGTATGCCCAGACATTTCCATCCAACGCGTGGAACAACATGTCCATCAGTCTCTGCTGAGTTTGAGATGCATTCACGAGACCAAATGGCATCACTTTAAAGTGAAACAGGCCTCGACCCGATACGGCGAATGCTGTTTTTTCTTTACTTTGTTTTTCAAGTTCAATCTGCCAAAAAGCAGATTTTAAGTCAAGAGTGGTGAGAAATGTTGCGTTGCGTAGGCTGTCTAATATAGTGGATACCCTAGGTAACGGATATGTGTCTCTTTTTGTTATCTTATTTACTTGCCTACTATCTAGACATAGCCTATTTGAACCATTCGGCTTTTTGACCAATACTACTGGGGCGCACCACGGGCTATAAGATGGTTCTACTACATCTTTCGATAACATGTCATCTAATTCCCGTTCTATTTCTTTTTTTATTGCTGGTGAAAAGTTATGATGTTTGACATATATAGGTTTACTATCGCCTGTGTCTATACAATGTTTTATGAGCTTAGTTCTACCTAATCCATCTCCAACTTCAGCTTTTATTTCCTTTATCAGATCCATCAACCTTTCCCGCTCCACGTCACTGAGATTTTCTTGGCCTACAATTGCTGACTCTCCTTCCTCCATTGCGGAAACTTGAATGCTGCCCTTATAATTAAATTTAAACCCTATTTCAAATGTATCAAAGAAATCTTTGCCTAAAATTAATTCATGAGATAAGTCTTTCATAACAAGAAACGGTATTATGTGAAATTTATTATTAAATTGAACCGGCGCATCAACTACAACAGATATCACATGACCGGTGCCGTCCGCAGTGGTTAGGTGCATTGGTTTCTGTCTCTGTGATTTCACGCCCATATTTTTCAAAATATTTGCTAAATTCGAATTAATTACTGACCGAGTTGCACCTGAATCTAAGAGTCCGCCAAATTTTTTACCTAAAATTTCGATATTCACATAGGACCTATTATCACGTTGTTTCTGAAACGTCATGGAAGCAATTACGTTATTAGTCATGACGCCTTGCACGAACTTCAACCAATCCTGCCATTCCTTACTCGATCTATGACGGGGAGAGTTTAACTGGCAGAGTTTTGGCTCTCCCCTACTAAGTTTCCCTTACAGATGCAGTCTTTAGACGTGACTCCAAACCTTCCACATTTGTAGCAAAACAGTCGCTGCTTGGGCATCGTGCATGCTCGAAACAGGTGCCCGGACTCGCGGCAATTCCAACACCTCATCTTTACAACGCTAGTTTGGTTCGTCTGTTTTATTTCCTGAATTTCGCCTATGTCTTGTCTATCTATGGTTTGATTTGATTTATAGGCTAGATCTGGTTCTATAGAATTAACTAAAATCTTAGGTTCCTGAAAGTTGTCACAGTTGATTTTTGTTCTTTCTATAATTCTGAGTACGTTCACTAAGTCTCCTATAGAGGTAAATACATCCCTACACACGGCTCTTTGATAATACGGTTGGAGGTTTCTTACTATAATCATGATTTTCTCTAGTTCGCTTATTGGACTTGGAAGTCTGTTGAACAGATTTTGCATTATTGAGACGAAAATGACTACAGATTCCGTTTTACCCTGCGTCCTAGATTTTGCCTCTGCTAACAGCTCTTCCTGATAAAACGGTGATTGAAACGTTCGCTTCAACATCAAAATTAGTTCGTTCCAATCCCTCACATAACCTCTATTTGCGCGAAACCAAATCAACGCATCGCCCCTAAAAAAGTCTATGGCATGCCTAAATAAGTCGTCATCGGTCGCATTCCTCGCATCTTTGAGTTCGTTTACCCGTTCAATGAACGCGTTTACGCTAAACGTATTGTCACCCAAGAACTGAACACCCCATTGACTTATTGGAACTAGCTTATTTTTACGAGTCACGTGACTTCCCTGTACCGCTGTTGAGTTAAAAAGGTTATGGTGAGACAGCCCTTCGTGAAATGTGTTTGCGTTAATGTCGTCATGTGCAAAACTAACTCTCCTATGCTCTCGGCTTGGCTTATCTTCTTTATTTAAATTATCATTGGCATTTGATTTGGAAGTCGACGCTGTGACAGCATTCAGAACAATGTTATTGCCTAACTGACCTAAAATCTTCTTACTGTCCTCACCAAATGATTTATGTAAAGCATCTTTCATTTCCGGAGTGATTTCGTCGTCATCCTCCAAATCATCTTTCTTTTCCAAGTCATGTAATAATATTACTGCCTTGTCAGAAAGAACCTTATGTCGTTCTTTATCTATCTCCTCCACTGCATCTATAAACCCTAATCTGTTGATGACGTGAAAAAGGCGCGAGACGAGACGTCTATACAACTGTCTATCTGGTTTTTCCTGCAGTTCAGACACGTACCGCAATATTGCATCTAGTTTATTAGAACAAACTTCTAACTCATCTCCTGGATGTTCCTTACTGACGCGTGGTTGTTTTATTTTATAAGAAATTGTTTCCGTATTTTCTACGTGCATCATTTTCTTTAATATCAATTTCAATGCAGAAACCTGACCCCCCGGTTGGATGTACCCACGAGACGCGAGTTCGAATTCGACCTCATCCTTGAGCAAAAATTGGGGATCCATATTGGTACAAGTTAAGAAAACACTAAGTATTAAATTATATAACAAAATAAAAAATTACACTATACATACGGCACTTAAGATGTAAAAATACTATATTCAATACAAATCTGCGAAATTTGCAAATATACTATAGATATGGGACATTGTTTGCGAAATTTGCGAATACCCTATAGATACGGGTCATTACCGAACCGAATTATTAAAAAACCAAAACCTATAAATAATATACTGCGTCTTCTAAATTTATACAAAACTAGAACAGAACAAAAAATGTAACGATTATTTTACTAATTTTTGTGTGGGTAGGTAACAACTTTGTACAATTCCCGGTTTTCAACAATAATCCCGTAAGTTTTAACGTTGGGCGCCATTTGTTACGGGTTATTCTTCCTGAATGAAACACGGGATTTGTATCACACACTATATTACTAAGTCTGTTGGCCAAGTTATACGATCTACCCTAAGATATAAATTCACTTACGAACTAACTAATCTAAGAAACCTATTACTACGAATTTAAAGAAATATATACAACTTAAACTAATTATAATTAAATGCTGAGGGCGCCAGGAGGATATTTATTGGAATCCTGCCGAAACCTTGCCACGGCTGATCACGCAGCAGCGGGGTAGATTTAAGGGCGTGTCAGTAGGCCCTTCTCAATCAATCACAATACACAGTTCTAAGTTAATAAAAACAAAAAAAACAAAAAACAATTTTTATGCTCAAGAATGTCGGTACTTCGTTCAATCGTAATGACTGCACGACCTCGAGTGTCCTTCCACTCGCTGTTCCCTTATATTTAATTGCTCAAATAACAAATTCCACACGTCAAAAAGAAACATTCGTTGAGGTTCGAACGCTCGCCCTACAGATTGCAAGGCGCCATCCCCGACCATCGGGCCAACTACGCTTAAGTAAGAGTGTCGAAATAGACAGTGATATACACTACCCGTACCGGCCGTTCACACGTCACAGCGCTAGTGCCTGATGCATAGGCGAGTCCGTAACCATGCCAGATTTTAACCTAACATAATATAATATTGCCTTAAAAATAAAATTGAAGAGGTCGTCGCCACAAAATTATTTCGGATGAATCGCAAGATAGGCGATTTCCGCCAGATTTAAGTTTTTGAAATGAAACGAACAAGATCAGTGATATATTTTGACAGATGTCAACTCTGATACAAAAACGGATCCTGGATTCAGCAACCCCGAAAACCAAATACACGATTCAAAATCAAGAGTGACATTTGACAGAGTATGTCAATTGTCGATCGTCTTTTGTTTTTTTTTCGATCGCCTTTTGTTTCCATTTTGATGGTCTCTATTTCGTTTCGATCGCCTTTTGTTAACCTCTTAGTTGAGTAGTTTAACTACGAGGAAATGTATTCCTTGTGGACAAATTAGTTTGACCAGATAGTTTGATCAGCAGGAACGTACAAGATTTTTTAGATTTTTTTACTAAAGGATTTTTGAAACTTAGTTTTTAACCCCCGGCGCAAAAACGACGGGGTGTTATAATTAAATAGGTATTACCAACACAGAGTATTCATGAGTATGCTTATGTGTGCAATAAAGCGTTCTATCTATCTATCTAACACAGAGCGCTGTTGGCTTAGTGGCAGATACCTCGACTTTCGAATCCCGATCGAGTGAGCACCAATGGATTTTTCTTACAAACAAAATTATGTGTACTGATTGACATTGCTCTAACGGTGAAGAAAAACATCATGATGAAACCCACGGCATTGTTGGCTCCAGGCGTATTGACGAGATTTTTTATTTGGACATGCTCAACTAAGCTGAGAGGGTAGTATAGGTGCTGGGCCAACTCCAGCCTCAAAAGGTCCCAATTAGAGAGATCTAGTTGCGTAAAACAGCCCACAAATATATTTAAGTACAGATCTATTTGCGTAAGACAGCCTGTAAACAAATACAAGTACAAATAGGTGCCTACATTATAAAATATCACTCAGCCACGAAAATAGTAAAGTATTTAGTTCTTCTTCGAATTGTTTCTGTGCTTGAAAATCCTGTAGAACGTCACGATTTCCCAAAGGATTAAAATGGGAAAACAAATTTCCCAAAGGTTTAAAATGTAAAGAATGGGTATCTCATAGTCTGAAACGGAGCTTCCGGTCTTGGTTAATATTTTATTGCGTCTAGTATTTCGGACTATGTATACCTAACTGACGAAGATTTTTGATTATTCCCTTTTCTAAATGTATTTATTACTATTTACAAGTTTAAAATATAAGTTAATAACATTATTTTAATTAGTAATTTACGATTTTATACAAAACTATCAAACTACCACTATGAACTACAAGGATGCAAGGAATATTTTTTTAGTTTAATAATTTAATTCCATATTTTTGCCTGCAATACTATTTTGTCTTTTGGCATGAGACATAATATAAATATTGAATAAATAATATCATTTTTCTATGGAGGCATGAGACCATATTTTTAGAGGCATGACATCAAGCCATTTTAAGTTTATTCGTTAATTTTTATTTTTATTTTGGGAACGTATGTGTTGTGTCCGTTTGTGTCAGATGCATGAGACTATATTTTTGGAGGCATGACATCAAGCCATTTTAAGTTTATTCGTTAATTTTTATTTATATTTTGGGAACGTATGTGTTGTGTCCGTTTGTGTCAGATGTTCCTGTTGCATAAATCACCGAATCTTCTTGTTACCGGCCAATTTCCTTCGCTAATTTCTTTAATCACTGGACATAGGTGGAATTGCAACGCAACATGGTCAGAATCGTCATCAGGAATTGAAACCGAGCTAAACAATTAATGGTTCGTTTA
The DNA here is from genome assembly GCA_907269075.1 of Idaea aversata. Taxonomy (NCBI): domain Eukaryota; kingdom Metazoa; phylum Arthropoda; class Insecta; order Lepidoptera; family Geometridae; genus Idaea; species Idaea aversata. The sequence goes on along the minus strand of OU026098.1, from coordinate 4,413,965 downwards.
AGTCTCTTTTAAATAATTTTCTATCAAATAGTCATTTAAAATACTGTTTAAAACTTGTATTAGTCCGTTTAAAGGTTTTTAAATCTTGTTTTAACCTATTCAGGTCTTAGATTGCTTTCTGAACCCTTACTTAAATCGATAAAGTGCTACGAAAAGTTAAATTGAATTTTTATGAACGGCAACGTGAAGTGAGTCCTTGTAAGGTAATCGATTATACGCTCCATAACTTAAATTAATTGCATTCGATTCTTATGCAATTATTGCTACCTATTGTCTTTTGATTATTCATACAATTTTGTAGCGTCAATAAGATTTTAAACAAACAGACACTATGAGAAGAGAGTTTAATGTTTAAGTCGCTTCTATTTATCTAGAACTTTTTTAAGGATTCTGTCACTCAAGAGAAAAGGTGGAATTCGAAGGGCCATTGAGCACCCAAGGACAGCAGGGCAGTTTTTTTTGTCAAAATTAATTCTTGCGCGCCTTTAGAATATCAATGTTAACAGTTTTATAGATTTTAAATGACCAGACGACATCAAGCGGCATTTTTTGAAAGGGATTTTTTTTAAGGTTAAATCTACTGATGTGCGCTGACCCTTTTTTGAGAGGCTTTTTCTCAGAAACGGATAGAGATGGCGAGTTATTTATTTTGTTTTCCTTTTAAAAGTGAAATCAAGAAGTATAAAGTGTAAAAAGATGTGCAGGTACACTTACCTAGTTATTCCAAGTTGATTAAACAATGATTATTAAAAATTTCCGAGCAGTTGCGTCCGTCGTGTCCGCATCATCAAACAAAAACCAACAAACTTTCTGCACTTTCGTATAATAAAACTTCCGATAAAAATACCTAATCGTTTTATTGTCACGATTATTTACGGTCACATCACTAAGTTTATGCTTTCACAAATTCATAAATCGAATCTAAACTTTTTAATAGAATTTCGAAGTTTCGAATGTGAACCGTAAGTTTTCGGCATGTAGTGGTGTCGACCAGTCGGCCGAGTGTCAGAGTGTACACTGAGTTGATAAAATCGGGACGAAATGGGAGTGCGCATGGTTTGCACTGTAAGTCTGGAGTCGCTGAATGACTAGCTACTGTTGCCTAGCTAGCCTTTCAATGGAAGCCTTTTGGCATTGTGTAGGGGAGCTCTAGCTTGATTAGCAGCTTGCTAATTATTCCTGAAAAACTTAAGAGTGGTTTTCCTGTAGCACTTAGCGTTGGTGGAAAAGCGAGGATTTTTATTTACAGTGTGTGAAGGTAGGTACTACCGGACACGAAAGAAAAATCATATTGGAGAAATTACTGTGATAATTTACCCAGAGTTTGGGGAATTTTCAAGATGTGACAATTGCATAATTTAAATGATTTCAATAATGGTGTTGCCACAACTTGCAATTTTCAGTAAAAGAGGGTAATTTTCCAGAACTTTAGATTTAACTTGTCATGCAAAAATAAAATTAAAGTTTTTTTAGTACTTACCTTTTTCTTAGACCTTCGTTGGTACCTTAAATAAATAACAGGGTCCTGTCTAAAAAGAAAGATGCTGTATTTTTTATTTTAGTCTGCTTTGGTAATAGGTATTCATGGCCTCGTTGGAGCACTCAAACGGATAAACCGATTTTCATATAGTTTAGTTCTAAAATAGAGTAGAATAGAGAGAAATGAATAGGCATATTTCAGAATCCTTGGCTATGAAAATTAGTACCTATACCTATTTCGGTAAAATTTTCTTCTCACTTTCACTTATCGTGTTTTTATTGATCAAGGATGATTATTAATTCACGGTAAGTTATAAGAATAAAATCGATAATAGTTAATAATTTAATACAATATTATCGTATAGATATTTACCTGTTAGTTGTGTTAACACTGTTGGTTTGGCTTTGATATATTATTATCGGTTCGTAAGACGTCGATTACGTAAACGATAGAAATATAATTAAATTGCTATCACAAACAGACTATTGTAAAAGAACACCCGCTTGCGATGCGGATGGTTGCATGTTCGATTCCAGCCTTAAACAAACATTTATCTATGTTTTCAGTACCCTATGTAATTACAAAAGAAAAGTATATAAAATACGTATTTTATATATTTTTAAGCAATCTGACAAGCCTATAGTTGCTTAGTATGAGGTTCGATGGCGCAGTGACACCTTAATAAAATCTATATGTACTAATCACTATCACTAGTGTATAAAATAAAGTCGCTTTCTCTGTCCCTATGTCCCTTTGTATGCTTAAATCTTTGATGCGTTTTTTTTTAATAGATAGAGTGATTCAAGAGGAAGGTTTATATGTATAATAAATGCATAATATAGCCGTGTGAAGCCGGGACGGGTCGCTAGTAGGTATTATAAAGATAACATAATTTGTTATTATCTCTGAAAATTATGAAGCTTGGTATGATAGCTTGCTAGTAAGTAGTTTTATCTTGACATTTCCTTGCTAGTAAGTAGTTTTATTGGACTTACGCGGGTGAAACCGTAGGAAGGTGCTAGTGGTTTTTTTTCAACCAAATGCAGGTTGAATTCAGTCAGTTTATGCCGGAGGAATCTATGAAGACATAATATAAGTAATACATTGACGTCAAGTAACTTGTTGTTGATAGAATGCATAAAAATGTACCTATTTGATTGAACACAAAACATTATTTCGATCTTGAAAAAATATTTATGTAAACGAAATTGGCTTATAAAAAATATATTGCCGACTTTCTGCCAACTTCCGACGCTCGAATTGCGATATTTTTAGATTGTAAATGTAATATTTTACGTAGTAAGACTATACAATCTGTTCATTCAAGAAATAAATCGAATGTAATTAATTACTTAGAGAGTATTGAGAGTTTAGACACTTGAATACCTTACGGATCAACTGTTCTCAATTGGTTGTGCCGACTTGCTCGTTGTGCTTTTATTTCGTCGCCCTGAGTTCTATGCTGACCGGGTATTTTGCTTTTGGGTAATTTAGTTTAATTGCCTTTCAGCTCTGGGTACCGTGCTTTCTTGTCTTCGAATTGAAACAGTTCTTCAGTGAGCATGGCCCACCGGCATTGTCGAGTAATGGCAGTAAAATTCCTTTCACGATAGTGTAGTGAAGTGCGTATAACATTTTCACCGACTGACCGATCACATCTTCACACTCTGTGCTAAATATATTATTTCTTAAACTATTGATGAATTACTAAACAAAATAATTAATTTGCCTAACCATCTATAAAGAGGTAATCTATGAATAAAGTTCAACAAAGTTTTGGCCGAAAAGCCTGACCATATTATTATAGGTACGTTAAGTACCAAGCATGATCTAATACAGAGGTAGAAAATGGTATATTACTTATATTTACCCGACTACTGCGAAGCAAACGGGAGGTTTTTTGACCCGTATGTATGTATGTAATAGATGTACGTTCATCTATTCCCGCATGATTTCCGCATGTTTTCATTCTACTTGAGAAATGAAGAACGCCTACGCACGCATGTACGCACGTTTCGTCAGAAGCGTCTTGATCGTTCAATGGTTAAAGCCTATATATGACATCCGTGACATTACAATAAAATGAAATCAATATGGCAACCTCTGTATAGCACCTGTAATAACCTGAATTTAAAATACGACCACGGGTTTCCATTTGTTTTATTCTTTTCAGGACGCAATTTTTCCTTAATCGGGTTTTAGTTTTACTTAAATAAATAATGTATTTACTACTCTCATAAAATACCTGCTCAAGGACCAATAAAATAGAGTATTTTTATGTAGGTAGCGCTGTTACGTACACTTATCTATTCAACCATACAGATAAGTATACCTAATTTGATAGTGTTTTATTAATAAAATCACCATGTTTATCAACTAATCTATAAAAGGTATATTATGAAAATTTATTCGATACCTGCTTGCTTTGCAACGGATATTTATCTGCCCCTGTGGATTCATGCCCCAGAGTGGTTGATCCGAAACTTTTGCGTTCAAACGTTTTCAAATATTCAATAACAAGCTTCTCATTATTATCCAGGAGAATCGGAGAATAATAGTGTCTAGGGAATGGTCTTGGAAATATTCCGCCATTATGAATATCATTCGATCGTCTTAAGTTTAGCTTGTGTATAAAGAGATACTTATACTGCAACAGAGAGACATCAGCCTGCCTAGCATGAAGACCAAAACACGATACGATAAAGCGATATCACGCGATATAACTACATCAACTCTCAAAATATGATACATAAAGCCGCCATGTTGAATTTTTATTATAAATTGCGATAAAAATTATGATCAAAATTCAACATGGCGGCTTTATCTATCATATTTTGAGAGTTGATGTAGTTATATCGCTTTATCGTATCGTGTTTTGGCCTTCATGCTAGGCTAGCAGAATTTTATAATGGACCTAGGTTATTGTTTATAATATTTTTTTCTAAGTACAAATCCTTAGAGTGCCGGAGATGCATTGCACATCGACATCGCACAAGTAGATACGAATTAGTGCAGCGCGAGCGAGACGGAGTGCGGTGACCTTGATTTGACCAATCACGAGCCAGAAGACATAGATGAACTTATTCGATGTATCGCAGTGATGCCTTTTTTACCTGACTGCGCGACGCAAGAGTGATAATGTGTTCATCAGTCTATGTATGTTATATGGCTCTTTAGAGCCCAAACGTGTGGGCCGATTTTGATGATACTTACGTTAATCGATTCGTCTCATCCTTGTAGTTAAGTGCCTTCGCCTCTATTTCCATACATTTGTTATACATAGAGGTGATATCAATGTGTGACGCGCTATGTGTGATGTGCGATGTATCTTCGGCATAGCCATAAAAAAAGTAATGACGAAGAAAACCGTTAGTGCGGGTGTCAGGGTTTTCCATCATAATTTTTTTTACCGCGAAATAGGCTTGTATCTGACATTATCTTACCTGATGGAAGGGAATCGACTGCAACGATGAGGTCGAAGATATGGCATACTCGTCTAGAAGGAGAACGCCATTCCTGAACAACATGGAACGCGTCTAGTCACTTGTTCCCATGACTTTGACCGTGAGGGGTGGTGTTAGAACCGGCCTCTTGAAAGTCTGCTCCTCTAGCACTATCCAGGGGTCCGTGTGGGACATTATGGTCTAAATTCTACGAAGTGTTATACCCCGGTTTTGTTACAGCTTTAGCTGATTCAGTGACACTATAGTGCTGAGTCCCATTAGGTGACCAGATAAATGTTTGTAACAGGCAGTTCTTTGTTGCCGCGGTAGAATCGCACCCGTTCCCGCAGCCCCGATATCACGGTGAGAAAGGAACCGGTGGAGTTTTAGTGGGTAAACCTAGGTGCATCAGGGAGCCCCACATACCCTCGCTACTCCCCCCCCCCCCCCCCGGGGAGTGGCGGGATGACGCATAAGGCGCATTCTCAACCTTAAATAAAAGGCAGTTCTTTGTTAGCGGTGGCAAAGTAAAGACATCTTGTATTTTGTCTCAAAAGTTTAATTAAATAGTTTAGTTTTTATAAAAGTCTTTTTTTTAAACGCTTACGGTATCTAAGTTTCAGGTCTCTACGATCAGCGGTTTTAGGCTGTGCGTTGATCCGTCAGTCAGTCAGTCAGTCGTTCAGGACAAAGCATTTTATATGAATAGATGGATACATTGTCTAAACAAATTTTCTATAGTATACCTACCTATCAACACTTAATAACCCCACGTGTAAGGGACATATCGAAAGCTTAGTTAATGCGCTTATCAGTTAAACGTCAGTAATGAATCCACGACTGTTTACCGTATTAAGTGGAACAGTATTTGTTTATGTGATTAACAATAACCTAAGTTCAACAAGGGCGGAAAGCTTGATCGATGTTTGTCGAATGTTGTTATTATTAATGTGACTTACTCTGCGTTAAAAGGAAAGGGTACCAAAGTTCTCTCTATACAAACGTAGTCGACTATTTCCTCCTTGGATAATGACACTATAGCAAATATTTTTGTTGAATAAAACTTATAACTGCCATGACCATGCCCCTATGTTTTTTTTATTGGCTTCCGCGCGGCTATATTATGCATGTATCACTATCACTACATAGTATAAAACAAATTCGCTTTTTCTGTCCCTATTTCCCTTTGTATGCTTAAATCTTTAAAACTACGCAACGGATTTTGATGCGGTTTTTTTTAATAGATAGCGATAATATAAAAGTTAGACATATGCTGTCGTTGACTTTTTTGTAGGCATTTTCAAGCTCCACATCTTTTCTCTAGAACTCAAAAATATATCTTTCATAGTTAAGGCAGCGTTCGTAAGAAACGCTTTCATTCGACCGTTTTTTCTCCGATTCACTTTGCAAAACGGACTACCACGTAAAAGCCTTTTTATTTTTCGGTGTTTTATATATCCTATGACACTCAGCAATAATGTGGCTTTCTATTGGTGAAAGAATTTTTAAAATCGGTTCAGTAGATCCCGAGATTACCCCTTACAATTTAACAAATAAACAAACACACAAACTTTACTTCTTTATAATATTAGTATAGAAGTATAGATATAGAAGTATAGACTAGCGACCCGCCCCGGCTTCTTATGCGGCTTATTATGCATGTATTATACATATAAAACCTAAAAAATTCAGTCCAGAATATGATTAATTAACAATTTAATTTTTTGTTTTGTTTTCCGTTCTTTCTTCACCTTTCACCTGTTTGTTTAAGAGGCAAAGACTATGAATTTTGATATAAAATACTTTTCTAGATGAACAGCTCGATGAAGGTCGTTCTTATAGGGATCTCCAACTATAATGATAATGGTAAATTAGCGAAGAACTTTACAATTTTCTTTTAACTTTCTTCGTAGATAGATACATTTTTCCTTTACGGGTGGTTCCAGATCACTGATTCTGTTAATGTTGACAAAATTATAAAGCTTTCTTGTCTTATTTTGGTTCCATTTTTACGAAGGGTTCGAAGTTTTTCAACTTTGAAAATGTTATAGATATTGGGGAGAGAGCTAACTTAAACTTTGAGAGTCTTCACTTACAGAATTATCTTGTTTTTATTTTGGTAAGGCTCCAGTTACCATTAACAGGGTTATTGGAAATTGGCATTCTCTTAGAGTGCCATCTATGGTCAGATCATATCACTACATAGTATAAAAATGAAAATACATACAACTGAGAACCTCCTCCTATTTTTGAAGTCGGTTAAAAATAAAGTCACTTTTCGCCTTCCCTATTTCCCTATTTCCCTTTTAATACGCAACGGATTTTGATGCGGTTTTTTTTTAATAGATAGAGTGATTCAAGAGGAAGGTTTATATGTATAATACATGCATAATATAGCCGTGCGAAGCCGGAGCGGTTTGCTAGTATTATAATAAAAGGAAAGCATTTTCTTAACGTACCGACGACGAAACGATTTTACTACCCATAAAATTCTCATATCTACTTAAGGCTTTAAATTGAAATTGATTCTAAAGGTGATTCTCTTCAATAAACTAAAAAGGGATGTTACTCGTCCTCGGTGTCTTTGGCCCGTATTAATAAATCGCTCTCAATATCGATCTTGAGTGCGTATCAATCGAGTGAGTCTTGAGATGGGGTCACTATTTTAAGTTAGGCGTTAATTAAAGATAAAACTCAAGTTTTAACCAGGCTGATATCGCTCTTGAGATTTGAGACTGATCTTGAATGACAGTAACGCTTTGTTCTTGCCTTGAATGATATGTTCTTACCCTATGGTAGGTAGTGTCGTCATATTTTGCTGTCAACTTGTTTTTAATGTGAAAACATTTAAAAAAATGTAAGATTTGTATGACCCGCAATCAGACTTGAGTTCACGAAACTACATCTTGAGACATATCTTGAGAGCTGAGTTTGATTTATTAATATGATATGACTCAATTGATACGTCGCTCTTTAATCGCGTCTTAAGATAGGTTTATTAATCAGCGCAACAACTCAAGAGCAAACTCAAGATTGAAATTGATATTGAGTTCGGTTTATTAATACGGACCTTTAAGTCGCAAGTGTATGTATATTTTCTAGGAAAGCGTGCTACATCTGATTCTTATAGCCCGGCTACACGCTCCTTCTTGCCTGTGAGCATGCCTGCACAAACCAGTTTGCACAGGTAAGCGCGTGCGTGTGGACGCAAAGATAGACGGTAGCTCGCGCAGGCGGCCTGCGTAATCGTTGACATGCTGAAGATTGGACTGCGCGGGCTTGGTTTGCGCGGTTTTGCTTGCAACCTTACTTGAGCGTATGGCCGGTTATTCAAGCCGCGCTTCAGTCCGTCTAAATTGTTTTTGACGACGCATGTTAAAAATGAGTGATGTACGCAATTATTCTAGGGAATTTATAACTAACTTTTCAGAATTGTACAAATCGATGCCGGCGTTGTGGAAAATTAAAAGTAAAAATAATATTCCGACATGAACTTTTCTTTTGTTTTAGCTTTTGTATTTGTTGCTTTTTTACAAGTAAACAATGATATAAGGCTGCGTTTAAAAACCTCTTGAGGCCACATCGTGACGTGAACAGCTCTCAAAACACTATGAGGTTTGCACAGTCCAGTTTGTGCGAGCTTACCTGCACGTGTGGCCACTGCACGGTGTTCCGTCTTTTTGTACAGTCAAGACTGCACAAACTGGCCTGCGCAGGCAAGACGGAGCGTGTAGCCGGGCCATTAGGCCACATCGTCTCGTGATAGTGGTCAAATGCTGATCTAAAAAAGGTTTTATTTTTTTTTCTAGTAAAAAAGCGGTTGTCTGTAAATTCGGTTTACAGACTATAATTTTACGAGATAACGTCATAAGATCGTTGCTTTGGTTACCTTGTCAATAACATGACGTTGCTATGGCTACTTGTCAATAACGTTGCTGTGGTTACTTGTCAATAACATGCTGCATGACGTCATACTTTTTTGTGAGTGCAGGTTTCATCTATTTATAAGACGTTATTATGTCAAAAATAAATAAGTATTAAAGTACAATCCACACAGCACTATCCAGATGGTACTTTTGCACCGAGTTGCTTAGGTTGGGGCTAGCCCCATTCTAAGCTAAGAAACCAGGCTTGTGTTATGGTAGCTAGAGGTCGTCAAAGAAAGCAGTAATAGAAGTGGTAGTGTTTAGGTAGTGTTTATTTATAGGTTATACGGTAACTTGAACATAACGAACAGCCCACTAAGCAGAGCGTGCATGGAGGCTGAAGAAACAACCACGCATGTGCTGCTAGATTGCATGGTACTAGCGGAAATTAGACTCAGGACAATAGGTGACGTCAATAGCCTTCCAAAAATATTTGAGAAACCACACCTAACCAACCAACAAAAGGCGTCAAAGCCTCCAGGCTTGTCGGCCTTTTATCGGATACATTTCGGGGAGTGTGCAACAGAACTCCACGACCTAATCTTGTCATCTCCATTCTTTCTTCATATACAACCAGGCAAACTGGTGTGCGGCACCGATTCATGGTGGATATACCAGAAGCTCGCACTAAGCGCTTTGCTTCGACGTTCCTTATTCGTACTGCAAGGGAATCGGTTGCCTACGTATGTCTTTCCTGACGTGTACAATTTGGGGGTCTTCAAGTCGCGAGTGAAAAGGTATCTTTGCAAAATTTATGGAAGAGCTGGTTCTCCCCCTGACAAGTGGAACCTCACGCAAAAGGGACCCAACTAAAGAGGTCTGATTGCGAAATACAAATAAATAAATATTGAGGACATTCCACACATCGCCATCGAGCCCCAAGCAAAATAACTAGACTTGAGTTATGGGTGCTAGACAACGAATATACTACTTATATACTTTTCATTTGTAAATATTACTTATAATACATAGAAACAACTAGACCACAGACAAATGTCTAAGCATAAATACATGTCTCAGGCGGGAATCGAACCCGCAACCCTGTGTTTGGCAGTCCGGCATGGTGACAATTGTGCCAACTGGGTCGTCGAGTTGCAGAAAACAACCCGTATACAAATACAAGTAGTTATGCGGTTTCATGTTACAAAGATGGATGAAAATAGATTAAGTGGCGATCCATGCACTTATCATATTATCTTCGAACGGTGTGATTCATTGGTTCAGTGTGATGACGTCAAATGCACTCACGTCTGTGCACTTTAGTATTAAACCATTTACGATCTCAATGTAAAGTGCCTACTATAATGTTATAGCTGGCTATTCTAAGTTTTATAGTGCAACGAGATGACATGGCGTGCTTTGAACGACGATCGCTGCAAATATATCGAATGGTCCCGGTTTGTAAAATATACAACTAGCTACACCCCACAGTTTCACCCTCGTAAGTCCCAATCACGTGGAAATATCGGAATTAAAAATAGCCTTTAGGTCTGACATACCGAGTTTCATTGTAACAAGCATAGTAACACACACAAAAAATTTCACATTTATAATATACTAGCGACCCGTCCCGGCTTCGGACAGCTATATTATGCATGTATTATACATATAATACTTCCTCTTGAATCACTCTATCTATTGAAAAAACCGCATCAAAATCCGTTGCGTAGTTTCAAAGATCTAAGCATACATAGGGACATAAGGACATAGGGACGGCGAAAAGTGACTTTATTTTATACTATGTAGTGAAGTAGGATGCCAAGCGTCAGAAGAAATCTAGTCTAGAAAGTCTAGATGGTGCACGCAGATTGATACGCGCCGAACGAATCGAATTTTTGCCGTCCACGGAAAAAGGTACCTTATAATAATAGAGATAAGGTATCTACATTTATATTTCCGATGACGTCATCAGAGTCATCCGCGTCGTCAGAGGCGGCCGACTCTGAAATAAATAAATATTTTTTTAGCATTTTCCAGCAACTTTAAATCCTTGCTAAGGCATGTACTAGATGGAGCAGGCTTACCCCAGAGTCTATACCACCCTCTCGTCTTAGTCGACCATGTCCAGAAAGACCTCGTCAATACGATTGAAGTCAACTAAGCCGCGGGTTTCATCACGATGTTTTTCCTTCACCGTAAGAGCAATGTAATTTGCGGACATAAATTTTTCGTAAGATCGTTGGTGCACGTCCGGCCGGGATTCGAACCCATGACCTTTGGAATGATAGTCGAGGTATCTACCACTAGGCCAACACCGCTCTTAATAAGGAGTGTAATAAGGGTCACAAAGTAAATCAAATTGTAAAGGATTTCCTGCGAATTCAAAGGGCAGCAGTAGGTAACGTAGTCAGTATTTAAAATTCGTAATTAGTGTTCTTCATCTGTAGGTACTTAGTTAGAAAATTTTGAAATCTTTTTTTTTTATTATTAATAATGGGTTTGCACTTGACCATAATATGCCTGATGGTAAGCATCATTATGGCCTACGATGTAGCGTGCTTACCCAGTAGGAACCGATTCACTCTCGCTTTGAAGATCGCTAGATTGTAGTTCGTGGGGAACAGGGAGTCAGGCAAGGAGTTCCATAACTTTGCGGTGTGCACAATAAAAGTGGATGCAAACCGCTTAGTTCGAGTCTTAGGAACTTGGATCAAAAAACGGTGTCGTCTTGCTGTCTCCCTGCTCGTCCGGTGGTAAAATGGGGCAGGCGGAATAAGTTCGTATAATTCCGCAGCCGCACTTACCGAAATGCAATCTGTAAAAGACCGACAAACTGGCAACCTTGCGACGGTGTTCGAGGCTCTGTAGCCTCGCCTCGCACAAAGCGTCATTTCCAATGATCCTCTTGGCTCGCTTCTCAATTGTCTCCAACGCCTCAAGCTGGTACTTGGCAGATCCATCCCAGAGGTGCGAACAATACTCCATGCACGACCGAACTTGTGCTTTGTATAATGTGAGCAACTGTTCCGGCACGAAGTACTATCTAAAGTATAAGTAAAATAAAGTAAGTATAGTAAATCTAAAAAGTAAAGTATAAAAGTAGTAAAGTATAGTAAGTATAGTAAATCTAAAAAGTAAAGTATAAAAGTAGTAAAGTATAGTAAGTATAGTAAATCTATTACTTAATAATTATATCTTTTTTCTAAGTTATTTCCATTGGACACAGTCGACTAATCTGAGAGGGTAGTAAAAGGCCAATTATTATCCATAGGAAGAGCAAATAATATAATCATCAATTATGTACATTTTGGAGCCTTGAAATGGCCTTGTTTTTACAAATATTTAAAGAACATCAGCCTCATTCTAATTTCCGAAGTGGTTAAAAACTTTACCTTGTAATTTAAAATCCACCCTTTTTGTTACTGCATAACTTTTAGAAGACCCTTTAAAGTGGTAATTAATTAACATAATTATATTTATAGACGCCTATTTGGTTGTTTTATTGTTAGTAGATACGTTAGGAGGAAACTTACCCGGCTCTTCTCCATACAAACGTTATCGACTGAAGTCAACTTGCTTAATGCGTGCTTTACACTGCAGCAAATATTTTTGTAGCATAAACCCTATGTCTTATTATTTTTTTTTTACTAAAGACTTTCTTCCTTCTTCTTGTTACTTCCTTTGATAATTAGAATATGAAAAAAAAAACTGGTTGCCTGTAAAGTCGGTATACGGGCGAAAGTTTTACGTGACAACAACTGTGCTCGAGTGGAAGGGACGCGTGCCTTTCACTTTTTATGTCTGTCTCTCTCGCTCTTAGGCGGGCTAACCATGCCCGCGTGCCTCTCACTCGCTCTCATTGTGAGCGCATAACGTCAGCGGAGCGTAACGCAGTTTCTTGAAGTGTCACCCGGCAAACAAATTTATAAAACGTTGTCACGTCAAAAAAAACAAGATATAGAGACATGGTCATGTCAGATAATAGGTTTTATGCAACAAAAATATTTGCTCTAGTGTTATTATCCGGGGAGAAAACACTCGACTACGTTTGTATGAAGAAAGAGCCGGGTTGCAATGTAGTCGAAACGTCGCGTCTTAACAGAGCCCTTAGTATGGGTTTAACCATACGAAAACGATGACCGTATCCGTATATCGTTCCATACATTTCAGAATAGGCGCCCCTATCGGAAACGTAAAGGAACTAAAATTGATACCACACATAAGTAAAAACATTACGTTGTATACAGAAGAGTTCATTCATTTTGGTGTAAATTGACATTCGTTGTCAACTTGAAATTCGTTAACGTGTACGTAAACGGTAAACGTGAACGTTTTCTTACTCGATCAAATATTATTAGTGAGAAGCATGTAAAAGGAATTTATTTACATAAAAAAAACTAACTAAAAATGTTTCCAAGATGTGTGTTAGCATGGATGATGTTAGAAGAAGAAGAGGCGGCTCGCCGTGAAGAACGGCGGCAAAATACTTTGTCTCTTCGAGCTTTATTGGCACCGGATTGTATATCGGACTCCTCTTTTCCAGGGGTTCAAGTACGTGTGCGATCTTATACAGAACCAACGTTTCAATATGAAACTGATGACATTTGATGATTCCTGACTAAGGAACCCTGGCGCTACTGAGCCTGGGTCGTACAAAATACATAAATCACCTCTGGCTTGCTGGATAAACCTAATCAATATCTACGCTTCGATCAAGCACAGGTACTGGCTACTGAGAACCGTTAGGAACTTAGAATTCTTCGTAAAGCGATTTAAATTCGAAAACATCTAAATAATTTCAAAAGAGAAGATGGTTGGGATGTACCACCTGTTTGGGACCCAGTACTACATTCGGTGAAGTCTTAAGCCCGGCAAACAACAGCTGCAAAACCTCGGAACACCGTTAGCTATAGCCGTAGCATAGGTACATAAGGAACGTTTCAATTAGGGAACGTAACAATTTTCAAATATATAGGTATTTTGTAAGACTATTTAGTCTGCCTGTGATCATAGAAACTGAAAAGTTCCACATGAAATGTTCTTAATGATATTAAAACGTTAAAAAACCTCTACGTGTTGGCTTTGGCCAATTTCATACATTACACAGTGCCATTTGGCCTCAAACCCGTGTGATTACTCCAGGGCTTCAGCTATGTGCACACCATTATTCATCGCAATCGGTTCAATAGTACTTTTTACATAAAGATTTAATTAACCTACATACAAACTTCTAACTTCTATATAAATATATATTAGTTGGATGATCAATGATGATGGATAAGGTAGGTATTGTAAAAAAATAGTTTAATCCATATTTAAAAAATGAATCGCTGAATGTGTTGCTAAGCGTAAATCTCGTGAACAGCTGAACCGATTTTGCTAATTCTTTTTTTTTTGTTGTCTTTGTTATTGTCAGGAGGTGGTTCTTATGAAAGAAAACATTAAGAAAATTGCGTAGAAAATTATTACACGGGTGAAACTGCGGGTCGCAGCTAGTGCTTTATGGTAATTATTATTATAAATTAGCTGCGCCCCGCGGTTTCACCCGCGTAAGTCCGATCTTTGAATTCTCACCGTTTAAACCTTCCCTGGACTACAATAAACATTTCAAAACCGAAATCATCTAAATCGGTTCAGCCGTTCTCGAGTTTTAGCGAGACTAACGAACAGCAATTGATTTTTATATATAGAGACTAGCTGCGCCCCGCGGTTTCACCCGCGTAAGTCCGATCTTTAAATTCTCACCGTTTAAACCTTCCCTGGACTTCTACAAATAATTCAAGACCAAAATTAGCCAAATCGGTTCAGCCATTCTCGAGTTTTAGCGAGACTAACGAATAGCAATTGATTTTTATATTATAGACTAGCTGCGCCCCGCGGTTTCACCCGCGTAAGTCCGATCTTTAAATTCTCACCGTTTAAACCTTCCCTGGACTACAACAAACACAACAAAAAAAGAATTGGCCAAATCGGTCCAGCCGTTCTCGAGTTTTAGCCAGACTAACGAACAGCAATTGATTTTTATATTATAGATAACTAAAAACTACAAATAAAAACTTAACCTAAGGTAATCATTTTTAAGAAAGTTCTTTATTTTAATTTGAGTTGCTTAAATGAAATTTGGTACAACGTTTCGTTTCGATGATTTAGTGGCATTTGCCATAGTGCCTGCTGTTGGGGCTATACATCGCTCCCACCGTCGCGCGTTCTCTGCTATAAATTCTGCCGCCAGCGACCTCCACTGCGGATCAGACGCAGCAGGAACTCTTTGCAGGTTCTCAAGGTTTTCTGAAAATAAGAACATTTTGATGATTATTAAATAGTTTGCCCCGAAGATAACATGACTGAAAATGTATGAAGAGAACAGACAGCGGACCCATTATGGTAAGGGTCCGCTGCTCCAGGTCTGTCAGTGCTAAAGTCGAGGCCGTCCCTCCCCCTGTGCCTGACACGGAAGATCCAATCTTAGCCGCCTTCCTCCTTGTATTCGACTTAAAATCACTCCACAGCTTTACAAGACAAAGCAGTGCAGGGCAAAACAAATATTAGTGCATGAACATATTCATTGAAGGCGGAGGTGAGTTCTTCCCACCTCCGCATCGCCAGTAACCTACCGCATGCCGTGGGGGCTCTCGGCAGGCTTCATAAGGTCTCCGTGACTACAAATAGTGAAAATGTCTTGGTAGTTTAGTTTGAAACACAATAAGTTCAATGTCTTTATTTGCAAAGATGAACAATAACTTACCGCTCCATGATCTCCACCAAAACCTCAAATTAGGAGGCTGAAGTCATCATTATTTTCACTAGATAATTATTTTCTTATTTAAATAACACACGGTTTTATTCACAATTGACTTTGTCAATGTTGTCAACTAGCTCACGAATTTCGAAACGTCAAACATCCATCTCTATTTTTTGAGAGGTACGCAAAAGAGAAAAACAATGTTCGTTCATTCATCGAGTTACTCGATCAACTCTATCGAGTCTTATATACTGCTAGAAAAACTAAAAATGGTACGTATGTGTGCGTTAAAACGGTCACGATCATCGTTTACGTTTTGTAAAACCTGTACTAGCCGCACAGATAATAAAATAAGCGATTATAACCCAAGAAAATAGTTACTATTTAATTCTAACAAGTGGCTAACACAGCTTATCATTCAACAATTTATCAGCTCAAAGAATACTTAAATGTTTGAGTCTCAAGAGATAGTTGAAAATTCTATCCTTAACAAAGTTTCTGAGCAAAGTTTTAAGACGATGAAAGATAATGAAGTCTTGAATAACACGAATTCATAAATTGAATTATTCGTATTCAATTTACGAAATTATTCGAATTTACATCCCACCAACAAAGTAATAGTAAAGGTGATAAAAGGGACAAAGAAATTCGTTTCCGTCTCTACAGCTGTTCTAGAGAAACGC
Organism: Idaea aversata; assembly: GCA_907269075.1. Classification (NCBI taxonomy): domain Eukaryota; kingdom Metazoa; phylum Arthropoda; class Insecta; order Lepidoptera; family Geometridae; genus Idaea; species Idaea aversata. The sequence goes on along the minus strand of OU026098.1, from coordinate 4,397,751 downwards.
CTATAGCATCTGTTCTAAGCATTCAATTACAAAATAATCCTAATTAATTGCCTAGGACATTTCAAAACCGAAATATGCCTAATAAATAATTATTGCTATTAATTTTCTTTAAATTTAAGAGACAAATCAAGTCGAGTATTTCTTGCCACTTAAATTAAAATTGACCGACAATGTGCAAGATGTCTTTTGTGTTTTATTGGTTAGTGTAGAAAATAAGTGATACAAAAGGCACTAGGTGCTAAACGAGAAATAAACATGATAAACCATTATAAAAAGTGCTAAATTTTGCACCAAAAGAACTAAATTGACATCATTAGAAATAAAAAATATAATGAGACAAATTTTGTAAATTGGGAGTCTCCGATACTCGATACGGACTGTTTTATTGTGATTTGAAATCTTAACCTAGTCTTAAAATCAGTGTAGTTTTCTCCCTCATTATAACTCGTTAGAGTGAGACAACATAATATTTCTCAGTGTCTTCTTTATTTGCTTTGTTTTAAGTAGCTGTGGCAACGAAAACTTTTACGATCAGCCAAGGTTCTCGGGATATTTCTCGCAACAGTCAGCTGTTTAAAAGCTTAGCCAGTTCCATTAAAACGATAACAGTCTTTGAGAACGTTGAACTTGTTCATTCTAATTGCTCTTTTGGTTTTTACTTGACTTTTAGTAAGTATTTTACTTTGACGTCTCGTTTAAAAAGTGGTTTTTGTACATTTTCTTTGAAAATATGAGAAAATTATCTACTCTGCCCTCATGCTGTTAGTATTTTATAGGTATTTTGAATAGACAGTAGGTAGTGGGATACGTTATTACTAACTAGCGGCCCGCTCCGGCTTCGCACGGCTATATTATGCATTATGGGAAATAGGATTATGGGCGAAGTAATGAAATGCAGAGTTGCAGGTAAGTATGTGAAAACGTTTATTTGAATATACCTGATGATGGCCACAAGGAAGGTAGATATGTAGTGTTCCAGTTGGAATCCAAAGTTGAAGTAAGAGAGAAAGTAAGGGCGTACATTGCTTTGTAGTACAGTGTTACCCGCATTAGGAAAACAAAATAAATTAATTTTTGCAATGTAAATCTAACAAATTACAACATGCATGTATAAAACTTCCTCTTGAATCACTCTATCTATTAAAAAAAACCGCATCAAAATCCGTTGCATAGTTTTAAAGATTTACTCATACAAAGGGATATAGGGACATAGGGATAGAGAAACCGACTTTGTTTTATACTATGTAGTGATAGTGATATAGTGATAGTGATGTAAGATCTTAAGTTAAATCATTTTCGTTTTAAGTACTTTTACAATTTTTGTGATAATTTAATAATATGCAATCAATTCGTTATTTCGCACCATTTTCATCTATACTTATATTATAAAGAGGAAAGATTTGATTGTTTGTTTGGTTGCATTGAATAGAACTTGTTTTGAGGAAACATTGTTTTTTTTTATATTTTTATTATTTATTCACACAGCAGATTACAATCACAATAAGTGTGGATACAATTGCTTAACAGGTTATCCAGTGGCCTGCCCAAAAATAAACGAAAAACACTTCTTAAGGGCTGTTCGGGTTAAACATAACAACCTAAAGAGGTTGAAATCACTACATAGTATAAAATAAAGTAACTTTTTGCCGTCCCTATGTCCCTTTGTATGCTTAGATCTTTAAAACTACACTGAGAAAAATGGATTGAAGACGACGTAATAAAATATGATGCAAACATTCTAAAATACACTGCCTGCCACTAATAAAACAGTGCGCAATACTTTAAATAGTGACACGAATGTATATCTATTGTGCTGGGCATTAAACTTCATTGTGCAAGAAACCTCACCATAATATAAAGTACAAGTGGCTTATCTTTTATCGTGTAAGAAGTATACAACATTATGCACACAGCACCATAGAGACATAACGTTACTTATGCATAGTAAAATTGTGGGATAAGCATTATAATTTACAGTGATCAATGCAAGACAAATTAGTGACGTCACAAATGCACCTTAGAATATCGTTCTTTGCGTAGAAAGTTACGGTTCGAAGAGTTGCACCATTACATTTTGTGCAATGCATGTATATATATAAAACTACGCAGCATTTGGTATAGTGGCATCCAGAATTATTTGTAAAGCATACATTCATCTCCAGAGGAATATTAATATTTAGTGCCTTTCATTGCCGCAAGTAGGTACTTACCTAATACCTACAATTTTAAAGGGTATAGTAGGTACCTTGATTACCTTGATTAGTACTTTGATTTGTATTCCATAGAAATCTAAAAATGATTATGTAAAAATTACTGCATTTTGAGGAGCTATTCTGTTCATCGCTCCGAAGATCTTCATCAGATCTTCACCAAAATGAGACTAAGTTAAAATTGTCCCTTTTTGGGGGAAATACCCCTCCAATCAAAAATCCCCGACGACAAAAGTACCAATGTACCTACTTACGGGCGAAAGCAAATATTACCAGACTTAGAATCGTGCCAGGTGAAAAAAAATATCGTGTAACACTAAGAGGTTTCATTATGCATATAAATTTATTATGCGTGTTATGAATTTATTGCAAAGCACATAAATATATCGTGCGTATGCACATAAATGCGTAGGCCTGCCGTGACGGGGAAAGGGTGGGGGGCTGGCGAAAATGAGAAAATCAAATCTGGCAACTCTTACGCCGCCGCCGCGGCTGCCGGTCGGAGCGCATTGTGACTTTCTTTCGCCCGTGCGTGCGTGCGTGTTTTTCGAAATTACTTTCGTGGAAAATATACCTGCCGTAGACGATTCATTTAAAAAAATCACTATCTTCCAAAAGTTCAGTGCTATTCATTCATTAAAATATGGATCCAATGGGAGACCTGCTTAGAAAATGGGGATTTGGTGAAGAAGTTATCCAAAACTTTGCCAGTAAGTATACATAACCTATTTTTAATTATTAGTTTATTGACGACGACCTAATCATGTCGAAAGAGGTATTTACAACCAAAACAACCCAATTGAAAATATACCTTGGTTTATAACTTTAATTTATGTTCTATTTCATATTCGCACTTATTTACCAGTTGGGTATGTACCTACTAGGTACCTATCAATAACTTGATCATTCGAAGATCATTCGTCACGGTTTTTATTATATTTTATAAGTTTTTTATACAATCGAAACGTCAGTTTGTTTCATATAAAAATAATGAATAACATATAGTTAAATTTTATTTATCTACGTGATTTTTTGTTTTAGGAGAAGGGATTGACCCAGCAACGTGCTTAGCATTGTCGCCGCGTCATAAAGACGCATTATTTAGCAAAATTGAGGAACGATCCTGGTTTGAGAATAATTTAAGTCTCTATAGACAAGAGCAAAAAATGGTAAGTCAAAAGTAAAGTCAAAATATTTTATTCATTCTATGATACCTACATAATATTATCTTTAATTTTCTTTTCTTTAAGACGATTTTATGTGGTCCTGTATACTTTTAAGTATTAAGCATCCAAAGAAATAAAGATTTTTGATTTGATTTTAATTGAGGGTCATTAAAGTAAAAATATCAAACCTTTAATAAGCTAGATTGAATTAGACATTCGGTGTAGGTAGGTAGATTAGAGAACAAGTTTTGTTTAATTGTGTAATAAAATCAATTATGGTATTTCAGGGAGGATCAAAAGGACTTCCTTGAGATAGGGAATCAAGAAGAGACACCGTTAATTGACTTAGGGTCAGGGTGTACCAAAGGGTAACCACTTTTTTTTTATCTATTTTTTTATTGTAAATTGTGGAAAATTATAGGAAACAAAATACTTTAATTATTTTTTTTAAATTTGGAAAAAAAAGAATTATTTTTTTGTACTTGTAAAATATTAATTTATAATTTTTGTTATTTATTTATTTGAACTAGGTACATTACTAGCAGATGGTTTAGATATCAGTAATTGCCTGCTGTGTTAAAACAGGAATGTTATCCTAACCACATGAGTAAAGACTCATGTGTCCTAACCTCCCGTTCTTAGTTTTAGTTGTGTATGTTTTATTTTATTTTGTAATTATTTAACTGAGGTGAAATGTCTACGAAAAATAACGTTTTATTTCGTCATAATTTTAATATTATGTAAAATATATAAAACATAATATTAAATTTGATAAGGTAGGTACTTAGACATAGTTAACTGATTTAAGATCTTAATTTCATAGCAACTTGTGTTTCAATTTTAAAAGTGTATTCTTTAAGACAAGTGTCTGTCTGTGTAAAATTGTACATTGGTATGTATATAATAATATGTAGCACATCTATTTATTATAGTTGCAAATTGTTTATATGTTGCGTTAGTATTGTGTATTGATAAATGTTTTAAATAGTCCAAATATATGTGTGCTTTACTTGTTTAACTTGGGTGTCATTAATAAAATAGGTATTAAATTATTATTATTTGTTATAACAAATGATGGTTATCTAGGTTACTCTTCTCAACTACTGTTCAGATAATTTGTGTTTATGGAAAATAAATGTTTGTATAATTTTAAACATTTTTTTATTATTTACTTAGCTACCCTTTGTGTATGCATACTGCTACAGGTATTGTGAACTTTAGCATATTTTTCTGCACTATATTATGTTGTGATGGCATTGTATACTTATTTTTTCAAGATTAGCAATAAATTATAATTATAATATGTATGGTTCCAGGCTTGCAATTTTCAAGCACATAGGTGTACAGCTTGAAGCAATGTGATGTACTATTGTATCGTTTAGTTTATTTGAAAACTTCACAATCCAGTAGTACATCGCATTGCTTAAAGTTGTATATCTATAAGCTTCTGAAATCGCAACCCTGCAATTATATATATGATGCTAATCCTGAAAAATGTCCATGCCATCACGATATTAAATAGTGCAGAAAAAAAGTGCTCGGGCACGTAAAGGGATGATGCCGAGGTAGAATAGCACTAAAACATTCAGTGCACTCGCATGTAAAAATATAGTTCCAAAGAATCAAATAATATCAAGGGCAAGCACGAAATATTATGGGGCATGACCTGATAGGCACCAATTAATAAAATGCAAACGCACATAATAGTTTAGTGATAAGGAACTATAAGTAATCGCAATGCATTATAATGTAAAGTGCCTACAAATTAAGTATTTTAAAGCGGTGCACTACAAGTTTTCTTGCTTAAGGCAATACGTTATGATTCCTTGAACTATATTTTATAGTGCGAGTTGCGAATGAGCTTGTGACGTCACTAAATTATTGACGTCACGGTAGAACCATATTTTTTTGTGCACCGCCGGCATCGTAACTTTACGTGCTTGCACGATTGGTCAGAAAGATGTGCAATCACAATAGTTTATAGTGCTATATTTTTCTCAGTGTACGCAACGGATTTTGATGGGGTTTTTTAATAGATAGAGTGATTCAAGAGGAACGTTTATATGTATGTATAATACATGCATAATATAGCCGTGCGAAGCCGGGGCGGGTCGCTAGTATAAAATAAAGTCACTTTTCGCCGTCCCTATGTCCCTTTGTATGCTTAGATCTTTAAAACTACGCAACGGATTTTAATGCGGTTTTTTTATAGATAGAGTGATTAACGAGGAAGGTTTTTAGATATAAGTACTTAATACATGCATAATACAGCCGTGCGAAGCCGGGGCGGGTCGCTAGTATTATATAAAATAGGTTGTATTCGTTACAAATTATTGCGTATTTATTTGTCACTTCTGGTAAGTATTTGACATTTTAAAGTAACCCCTAAAAAAAAACAAATACTATTAAAGTTTTAATGATGTTAATACGTCAAAACTAAGGCTTCCAGTCTCGGTATATTTTCGAGTCCCGGGACAAAAATATCGAGACTCGGTTTGGTCCCGGGATTCCCGGGAAAAACGAGACTTTCGAGACTTTTTAAAAATTGATTTCTGTGCCCTTATGTAGGTAGTCTAGGTAGGGATTAGGTATTTCGTTAGTGAATACAAGATATTTCAATAAGATCATTTATTATACTACATATACTACATCTGATAATGTTAGGTTATGAGGTTATGTATTTACAGACTAACGTACTTTTTATATTAGAGTGGTGCCAGTTGCCATGCCAGTTGTCACTTGCTACAAATACAGGGGGAAAAAAAAATATTGGTGATTCCTCAGGTTGATTCCGTACATTTTTGCATAATGATAATAATTATTTCATTGGAATCTCGAAAGTCTCGTTTTTCCCGGGACTGGAAGTTGACATTAGGAAATGTACTAACATTATGACATTTAAAACCTCACTATTTAATTTTCTGGTTATCAGACCATATTATTCAATTAGCGAATTTTTTGGCAATAAAAACCTAGTGAACATTAAAATCTGACATTCTAATTCATTATTATAATATTACTGACAATCGTAAGTGCAAAATTGTGTGTTATCTAATTGAATTAAATAATGTAATGGGACGACCTAAGAGAAAATGTAAATTTGTCAATTCATAATTAAAACTATAATTATTTTAAGTTAATGTATTTCGTACGCATTCAATGCAGATCACAATGGACATTATAATTGTAACTAGACCTAAGAAACATGTGATTCACGAAAATAAATAAATTCAAATTCAAATTCAGTCACGAGTCTCTAAAATACGAAAAAATCGTCGAGACTCTCGATATTTTCGAGACCGAGAGTCCCGGGATGGAAGCCTTAGTCAAAACGTCTAAATGAGCAGTTGTCATCTGTAAAGAACCACTTAGTATTCACGTAATCAGTGCCACTGCATTGCATATTATAAGAGCCACGGTAGATTTTCCAGAAAACTTGTCTCTACATCGAAGTGAAAGGTGTTGGTTATAATAATTTCGGTGCTTTGTATCATGAAGATATATTTGGTTCTATTTGTTTTATTGTTGGATTTTGGTGATCCTACCTTTTTGTTGTTTCATGGTAAGTTATAGGTAAGATTTTTATCAGTGAGTACAATAAAAAATTAAAATTATTGCGTGTAAGAAGCACACGAAATCCTACTCCTACTAATATTATAAATGTGAAAGTTTGTGTGTGAGTGTGTGTGTGGGTGTTTATGTATGTTTGTTACTCCTTCACGCAAAAACTACTGGACCGATTGCGATGAAACTCGGTACCTAGATAGCTGGACACCTGGATTAACACATAGGCTTTAGGCACGTAGAACAAAAGTTGTTTGTTAAGGTGCACAGAAGTAGCCCTCAACGGCTTGCTAGTATAATTTCCAATAACCCTGTATATTTAAACAATTGTTAGATGTTTATTTAAGATTAATTATGAGTCTAATGATACATTATACAATTATTACATTACAATAATGATGTCACCGGCTAGTCAAATAACACGCCCCTTGTCGTTCCCGGCTTTTTATTTCAATGCTAGAAGCATTGCCACGCTGAATGGCGAGTCGATTTCTGACCTCTGCGGAGCAGGAGTCACCCCCATTCCCCCTAAATTACTATTATTAAAATAAAAACATTCCATATAATAGTAATTTTAGAACTATAAATAAATAAATATTGCAGGACATTCCACACATCGCCATCTAATCCCAAGCTAAGTTACTAGACTTGTGTTATGGGTACCAGACAACGGATACACTACTTATATACTTTTCTTTTGTAAATATATACTTATAATACATAGAAACAATCAGACCACAGACAAATATCTAAGCATAAATACATGTCTGAGGCGGGAATCGAACCCGCAACCCTGTGTTTGGCAGTCCGGCATGATAACCATTGGGCCAACTGGGTCGTAAAACTATACGGTGGGTTTGGAATTCTGAATCCGATCGTATCTAGATGTCCATTTACATCCACATGTCCACATGTCCACATGTATATAAATGACGTTTACCTATTTGTTTATATTTTCAGAGAAAGTGCCAATATTTTATTGTCTAAAGGTGTGCCCATTGTATTGTTCTAAGAGAGAAAAGCGTGATGTTGGTAAGTTTGCGTAACATACAATAAAATATAAACAATATTAACTTGAATGTTCCTTTGTCCATAAATCTTTGTAATTTTAAAGCTTTTTACGCTAGGTAATTAAAAGAATGTCTGAGTAAGATTAACGTAGTGTAATAAGAATCAAAACTGTCCTTTTAGACAAGATTACTTTATATTATCGATATCGCCAATGGACGACCATCGCCGTTTTTGACGTGATAACCTCTATTAAATTGATGAACACCGGCAGCACTCACAAAAAAGTGTGACGTCAACGTCATCGCGTTCCACTAAAGTTCCATAGCACCCAATGTTTCGTAAAAATCATCGTCCGTATTTAATAATAATATCGCTCATCTGGGCTTGTGTTATGGTGAAAAAATATATAAAAACAAAAAAAACTCAATTTTAAATCGTTTTTACGTTATCACGTAAAATTATCGTCCGTAAACCAACTTTATAGACAACATTTTTTTTGTAATTAAGCATTGCATGAAATTGACATAAGATGAAAAAGAATCTACGGTTCTGTAGACGGCCGAAATTAACTTGTCTACCTTTTTTTTTCTAACGCAAGCCCACGTGACTTTTCGTTGGCTTAAATGTCAATTTTATACAAAAAAAAAATCCATTGATGCGATGAAATTGGTCTTAGTAAGACCGATATACCAGTCTTGCCCACTCTTACTATCTTTGTCATAGGTACAATATCATATTATGCATTCCACCATCCGTCACTCCCTGCTTCCGCAAAGTTAAGATCTCTATAAGTTTTTCGTCTTTTATTTCAGACTACAGCCCAATATACTGGGATGATGATGAACTTCCCTACCCACCATACATAAAAGACCAATACGTGCCTTTCCACGGACACATCATAAAGCATTGGAAGATGACCACGACTAAGAAAACGACCACGACCGAGAAAACGACCACGACCACGAAAGCATCCACTGAAGATTCCTTACAAGTTCCCTACTTCATAGATGATGACGACTTACCATTCCACGTTCCACGTTTCCACTACATAAAGCCTTGGAAAACCACGACCGAGAAACCGACTACGACCACTAAAGCTTCTACGGCTACACCGACTTTCATCTGTGCTGTGTGTATAAAGAAATGTGGGATACCTACCACGTAGGATGTAGCCTGTATTAGTAGAACACAATGGAGCTGGCGACGACAGCAAACTTACGACTTTGTCGGACTTGCGACTTTTATATGCAATCAACAAAGAACTTAACATTTACAATTAAGTCTACACTACAAACAAAGACTCAATAATTTCAAAATGTATTTAGGGTTGTTTAAATACTGAGTATGCATTTGATTGGATAACGGTGTATGCCCGCTGTCCCCATCGACTCTGTCCCCATTATGGGGACACAGGGAAGTCGTAAAAAATCCTGACCGTTGTACTGACGTGAGGTTTAGGGATTTTTGGATGAGCCTCTTTAATAATAGAGATTATTTGATGAAATGATATTCACCATTCGATCCAATAAGGTTAGGTATTGCAAGGAAATTGAATCAGTTGGCTTCGGCTTCGTCTGTCTTTTCTGATGTGTACAATTTTGGGGGTCTTAAAGTCACGAGTTAACAAGTATCTCCTGGGTAAGCGTGCAACATCTTCGACATATCGTTTGTACAAAAAAAGAATAATGAAATGACAATGAGGCGTCGTTGATGATGGTCGTTTTTTATCACCTGCAGTTTGTCGCCATATCATTGTGCACTGTTTTACTATTATATTTTAATTATGGTATACCTACACTAATCCTGATATTTGCCAATTAGGAAGATAGGTAAGTATTAGACAAAATGATGTTGTTAATTTTAATGAGGAATAAAATTGTTATCATAATTTGTAATTTTATCCCTAGTCTATCCCTTGAATACAAACCTTTACAAACCTTTATAATGATGTACTTACTTAACTCTTATTATGCCCAAATAATGTTGTACAAATATCAAAAATAATTAAATTACTTATATTTAGGTTTAAGGGTACCGACGCTTTCTCCATACAAACGTAGTCGACTGTTTCCTCCCTGGATAATGAGACTAGCCCAAATATTTTAATTGCATAAAACCTATAACTGCCATGACTGTGCCCCTATGTCTTGATTTTTTTCATTTTCTAATTATCATAGAAATTAAGATTTAAAAAACAAAAAAAAACAAAACATAGGCGCATGGTCATGGAGTTATTTTATGCAACAAAAATATTTGCTCTAGTGTCATAATCCAGGGAGGAAACAGTCGACTACGTTTGTTTGGAGAGAGGGCCAGGTACCCGTTCCTCTTAAAAGGTTTAAAAAATTTGTTTGCATAGGTAGTTTTTACCATTTTTTTGTGTAAAAAGTAAACTTAAGTTAATAAAAATATTTATCGGAAGAATCAATTTTTTTTTGTAAAAACCTAACGTATGGTATTTTTATATAAAAAACTGAAATATTAAGAGGCTAAAAAAACTAATGCTTTCACAAAATGGTTTTATTATGAGGTCAAGAAATTACGAAAAATAAACTACCTACTTTATTTTCTACGTCTTCTACAATTAAATGCTACAGAATTAAAGACAAACGAACATCGACATGGCAACACCCACTCTTACGAGTTAACCATCACAGTATTACACGGTACTCTAGAACACGATTAAATTCAAATTAGCTACATTAAAAACCGAATAAGAACCCATGCATAAACTTTTACGACTTATCCGCAAAAGAAAATTTATACCAATACTTATTTTTAATATACCAAAACCATTCCGACTTTGGTGGTCAATATTTATTTAATATCCACATAATTATTACATTTTCAGATGTGTAACATATTCTCATATTTAATTCTTATGTGGCGATTAATATATTGCGAACCTTCTGTGTAATTGCTACAGCAAATTGCGTGTTATAATCAGATTATGATAAACCAAGCGAGTACCTGTATCTTACGTGAATTAACCTTGTAGAAGATCGACAAAGTACTGCGAGGTGGCTTACTTCTGATAGACTATAATTTTATTTCTAGTGAACCCACCTACCCAGTTAACAAATGGGACCATTTCTGTAAGTGTAACAAAATTCTTCAAACCCGTTTTACTGAAATGTTTTTTTTATTCGTCCAGCAAACATTTCCCTAATCCCTACATACCTTTCTACCTTTTGAGTTGAAATATACAGACAACAAGTATACCTAAGTAATTATTAATTTTATTTTAATTAAGTGAATTTGTTCATTCAATAAAGTTAACCCATATTACAATCGAACCCGGTTGACTTAAGTTTTTGTGAGAGAAATAAACTTTAAATTCATTGATTGAATATGAACTAGTGATAAGTATTTGAAATTAAGAAAGAAAGAAAGAAAAGCATTTATTGAGTACAAACACACGACAAACACAAGAATGAAGAAATGATCATGACAATGAAAATTAATTACAAAACAAAAAAAGTGGTAAAGAAAAAAAAACAAAATATAATTGAGGAGTCGTGTGCTGACCCAAATGGGTCGACCTCAGCTAAAAACTGCTTCCAAGCATGCTTAGCTGCAGCGCTGGTCTTCCGGCCAGACCAATCCAGCTAGAGCTAGCCATCTAGCTAGCCAGCTAGATAAATTATAAGAAAAGTACTTAACACACAACCTAAAAGGTGGTGATATAATAAATAGGTCATACATTAAGACGTTTACAATGTATCAATGCATTTCCTTCAATAATAAATAGGTCATACATTAAGACGTTTACAATATATCAGTGCATTTCTTTCAATGTACATAAATTACTAAAACCTAAAAACAACTAACAGCACCCCGTAGTTTTACTCTTGTAAGTTTCAATCCAAAGGGAATATCAGGACAAAAAGCCTAGTTTCAACTATCTACATACTTGGAACAAGTTTCATCGCAATCGTTGAAGATGTAACAAACATATTCACTCTCACTCCCACAAACTTTCGCATGAATAAGCTTGAGAAAATCCACACGTTTCCCACCTAAGCTCGACTAAATATACTTTATCTATAGATACGATTGAATAGGTATCGTATCAATATTCTATTCTGGAACTCTGAAAGACAACAAAACTTACCACTTTACTCTGTGTATAACGACTTTTCGTTTAACTACGTGACTGGAGTAGCATTTTCAGGAGTTCCACCGGTTAATAGGTACTATCGCTTTCCCTTTGAAAGCAACTAATTTAAGTTATCGTTATATCAATCAATGCAACGTAACACTTGATTAAAATATGACACTTAGGTGGAGATTTTTACGTTTTAGAATGTTACGATTGATTTTCCAACGCATATTTTCTTCTTTTCCGGAAAGTAATCTTTTCATTCTGTCAGTTTTGACAGACGAGTTCGCGCTCTTTTGAAAAGTTTTGCAGGTGGTACAAATAAATCAGTTTTCATCTTTATCAGTTGTTGTCTTTTTGTTTGTAACGAATAGGCTCCAAAACCACTGGACCGATTATAAAGAAACTTGGTATGAGGATACATTGATTCATTGGAAATAATATATAGGCTACTTCTTATCCCGATATTCCCACGGGATCGGAAGATTAGTAATATATATATATATATCCCACCAGTAATACCCACCCACCAGTAATTTGACGACCCAGTTGGCACAATGGTCACCATGCTGGACTGCCAAACACAGGGTTGCGGGTTCGACTCCCGCCTCAGACAAGTATTTATGCTTAGATATTTGTCTGTGGTCTGGTTGTTTCTATGTATAATAAGTATATATTTACAAAAGAAAATTATATAAGTAGTATATCCGTTGTCTAGCACCCATAACACAAGTCTAGTTACTTAGCTTGGGGCTAGATGGCGATGTGTGGAATGTCCTGCAATATTTATTTTATTTTATTTATTATAATAGATAGATGACTTTCTAATATCACATCGGCATAAAATGTGGAGTTTTAGAAGCATGTAATGTAAACTGTCTTGCATCGCTAGCCAATATTTGTGCGTCGCACCTCTACCAACCACATAATATTCACCGATTATCACACTGCATCAGACAAATGACCAATATAACATAAGTCGGAACCGACTCGCAGCCTGACTGCGACCTGTCCTGCAGGAACAATTTGCATCCCTTTCAAAGCCATTGTACTGACCGATGGCGGTGGTAGAGCTTAGGTGATTTTATTAGTTTTCTAACGTCATTAGAAGTTACATTTCTTTGCGTAGGCGTCAAAGAGAACCTGTGTCATCTATAAAATGAGCAAGTAAGCTTCTGAACGATTAAATTTAAGCTCAGTTATTAATAATCTTTTTATTCTCCGGCAAATTTTTATTTTCTTCTTAGACTCTCCCCTACTTACGCTGTAATTAACTGTTTTATCAGCTTTTAGTGGCGTAAAATATCACTCATAAAAGCTAACTCTAGCTAAAAAGTTGCTGCTCTTATGTGCCTTTAGCACAAAACCTAAGTAATCATGGACACAATCTGTAGGACAAAAAGATTTAGAGCGAACTCAAACTTTCAACTTTTCTATCGGTCGATAGCTAGCCAACAACCTTTCGAAAACAAATTCGAAAAACTAGTCAACATATTCTTTCGACCAACTAAATGTTTGCAGTCTACTCCACCAATAAGGTTATTTCCCAAGGTTTTTTAATCACTTCAATCGCTTAGCCGTGAAAAGCCAAAATACGTCGAGAATAGTCCTAAGGGACTTATCTGGTTAAATTAATTGTTTTTTTACATTACATTCAATCTAATTCCATTAATTTAGAAACTTAAAAAGTTGTTCGTGACTTTTGCTTTTTAAGCCATTTCAAAAGAAGGTTCTGTTGAGAAGTTTTGGATTAAATTTCTTTTTTCTACATCCATGATTTCAATGAAATGGATTTTATTCATACAAAACCAAAATGTTCAAAACAAAAATGTCAAAGAGTGTATCTTTCAAAATAAAAACCGTCAAGTCAGACTCGCGCATTTAAGATTTCGTACCGTTTGCTTTATATTGTAGTGGTATAGATGGCCGCTAAATTGATTAAGTGCTCCATTTCAAATAATACTTTCAAATATTTCTAATATTGACCTCTGTGAGCGTGATCACGTGAAAAAAAAAACTGGTTGCCTGTAAAGTCGGTATACGGGCGAAAGTTTTACGTGACAACAACTGTGCTCGAGTGGAAGGGACGCGTGCCTTTCACTTTTTATGTCTGTCTCTCTCGCTCTTAGGCGGGCTAACCATGCCCGCGTGCCTCTCACTCGCTCTCATTGTGAGCGCATAACGTCAGCGGAGCGTAACGCAGTTTCTTGAAGTGTCACCCGGCAAACCAATTTATAAGACGTTGTCACGTCAAAAAACCCCATGAGTGTCTTGTGCCTTCTTCTTATTGGTGGGCGCGTTCCGAAGGCACACATCCTAACTTAGTTTTGAAGACGTTTGTATGTTATCTGTGTACAAAATATATTAAGCTTCCAAATGATTTTTTTTTGTCTTTGACTTTGACATTGACTTCGACTTTAAGAGCACCCATTCGATTAAGCGTAAAAGGACTTTAATTTTCTACGAAAAAAGTTTAAAATAAAGTGGTACTCACAAACCTTTACAAAAAATGATAAAGATAATGACCATATTGAAAACTCTAGACGGAATAATGAAAAATCGAGCATCCCGTTTTTTTTCTCAGGACAAAGAATAAAAAAACTTAATAAATCAAAGCGACTTTGATACACTTCTACAACATACCCATTCTTGGGATATTCCTATACCTACAGTAATGAAATCACGCCGTAACCATGACAACGGGCTGTAAAAACAGCTTCCGTCGTAAATTACAAACGCAGGTACTTGCTATGGATTACACTCGTATGTTACGTAATTCCAGCATTAACAGTAAATCCTACAAAGATTATTAAGAAAATAATACGAATTTGTAATGATAAAGGACCTACCTACCACAATTTCGGTCAATTTTATTGAAACTTATGTACAGTCACATTATCAATTAGCTGAACCCCAGCTGAATTTCACTCGCAAGTCCGTAAGGTTGTAAAGTAATGTTACCGGATACTGTTTTTTTCAACAATATCTATACAATACAATATAATATAATATTAAAAATATTTTTTTATTTTTTTTATTTATTAAAAAGGCCATATACAATTTCTTACAATGAATTAGTTAAACAAATGCCAGGAAACCTAACTAGGTTTGTCTTGGCATCTAGGTACAATCGACGCTACACCATCTTCTATCTATAATATAAAAATCAATTGCTGTTCGTTAGTCTCCTAACGAACAGCAATTGATTTGCTGATTGATTGAATGGCTGAACCGATTTGGCTAATTTTAGTCTTCAATTATTTGTGGAAGTCCAGGGAAGGTTTAAACGGTGAGAAACATCGGACTTACGCGGGTGAAACCGCGGGGCCCAGCTAGTTATATATATAAGTATAAGTAATAAAATAGGTAATTTCCTATATTTTTTACAGATAGCATATCTGTAATGAACTCTAGGTCACGTGGGGTTCAGCTAATTGGTAATGTGACGTACTTATCCTATTCTACGAATATTATAATTAATGTGAAAGTTTTTGTGTGTAGGTATGTATGTTTGTTACTCCTTCACGCTAAAACTACTAAACCAATTGCAATGAAATTCAGTATGTAGATGGCTGGAGACCTGGATTACTACATAGGCTACTTTTTATCCCGATATTCCCACGGGGTCGGAAGTTACGCGAGTAAAACGCAGGGAGCAGCTAGTCACTTCACTACATACTATAAAACAAAGTCGCTTTTTCTGTCCCTATATCCCTTTGTACGCTTAAATCTTTAAAACTACGCAACGAATTTTGATGCGGATTTAATAGATAAAGTGATTCAAGAGGAAGGTTTATATGTATAATACATGCATAATACAGCCGTGCGAAGTCGGGGCGGGTCGCTAGTAGTCAATATTTAGTCGTGTTGTAATCGCAAAATTGATATTAATCAGTATCCAGTTATTGCAACGATGCAAGTTACTTCTGGTTTTTAAACGACTAATCGAATAAAAGTGAGAGTTGTATACTTAGCATAATCTCGGTTCCTTAAATTACCTACCCGCTTGGTTCTAAAGTTATTAAAATCTGCATAACTTGCGTGTGCGCGTAATATAATGTTTAAAAAAAAGTAAAATATAGTAATCTCACCACATAATCTAAAGTTCTGACTTACTGATAAATAAACGCGGTGTAAGGTTCAATCTCGTAGGAATATAGGAATACATAGCAAATACCTACTCTATCTCAGTGATCCCGCTATCTCATACCAAATTTCATCATAATTGATTTAGCAGTGTCTGGGTGTTGCGAGAAATACATACAGAGGCATACACTTACTCGCAGTCGGTTTCCTCTATTATCAATTTATATTTTCAATTTTATTATAACAACGCCAAAGACCACACTGAAGTGGGCGGATCTGACCCTACCAAATCAATTCCATTTTCAATTGGTTTACTATTATACTGGCAAACGTTGTTTTACCATTTACAAAAAAAAAAAACAGCTGAACTGAAGATTTCAGTAATAATAGATGTTGTTCGATTTTCAGACCTAACGAATATACAAAAAAAATCTTACAAATCGGTTCAGCCCTTTAGGTGGAGATTGGTAACTAACACCGATGAGACGAGCGAAGGCTTCGGCTCGAAAATGTCGAATGACAAGGTATGTGAGAGCCGCAGGGAAGTTCGGGAGTGTGGCCAGTTCACAAATTTTATTTCCCCTACTTTAAAAATTCGCGAAGGCTTTGAGTGCAGAAAGTGTTACTACAAAATGTAAACCAGTAAATTGCATCGAAGAAAACTACTCACATTTAGGATCGAACTTCACTTGGTAAGTTCGTTTGATCATTAAATAGCTGACCTTAAATTCATTACTCCATTCATCAAATTGACTTAATATCGATAAGACGTACAATAGGAATAGATATTTACTTCCCTCTCAATAATTGTTGTAATTGGATCAAAGCTAACCCGTTACAAAACAAACTAAAACCACTTTAGCAACAAACGATCGTATTACCGACATTTGTCAACGAAATCTCTGTCACATTGTACAAACAACTTGCAATATATCATATGTCAATAAGGGTCAGATTACCGTTGAATTCTGTAGGAAAATTCGCCTTAATAACGATGGGTGTTCGCTTAAATAAAAATAAGGAATAAACTGACGCACACACCAATAAAGAGCAGAATGAGATTTGCTTTTATAATTAACTAGCGACCCGCTCCGGCTTCGTACGGCTATATTATGCATGTATTATATACATATAAACCTTCCTCTTGAATCACTCTATCTATTAAAAAAACCGCATCAAAATCCGTTGCGTAGTTTTAAAGATTTAAGCATACATAGGGATATAGGGACAGAAAAAGCGACTTTGTTTTATACTATGTAGTGATTATAAACCTTCCTCTTGAATCACTCTATCTATAAAAAAAACCGCATCAAAATCCGTTGCGTAGTTTTAAAGATTTAAGCATACATAGGGATATAGGGACATAGGGACAGAGAAAGCGACTTTATTTTATACTATGTAGTGATTATACTGTTAATATTATGCAATTTTGACGTGATACCGTCTTATAAATTAATGAACATCGTATGCACTTACAAAAAAGTGTCACTTTCTGTTGACATGGTAGGTAACCATAGCTACATATTTTCTTAATTAAATTTTTTTTTTAATTATTTTATCGTGAAACCCGCCGCCTAGACGACTTCAGACGTATTGAAGAGTTTTTTCCTCTGGACATAGTCGAGTAAGCTGAGAGGGCAATATAGATGCTAGGTAAGCCTATAGTAAGTATAATACTCCATTCTCACGCAAAAAGGACCCAAATAAAGAGGTCTAATTGCGGAAGTGTTGTGAGAATATCGGGATAAAAAGTAGCCTATGATATTCCTAATGAATCAATGTATCCTCATACCAAGTTTCATCAAAAGCGGTCCAGTAACTTCGGAGCCTAATCGTTAGAAACAAACAAATAAAAAATCTTTCCTTCTTAAACATGAATGTAGACAAAGTTTGTATCTATGTAAGCGCCCTTGAGTGATAGCCTAAAAGGATAGCCGTCATTTATTTGACGCGAAATCGCCACTCATTGGTGTGTTTGGACATCGTTAGTTTAGGTGTATTCGTGACACAAATACCTAAAGGTGAGTGTAGAACAAATGGGCAGCAGTCGGTTAATTGAAAAGTGTTTTGGCATTGTTAGATTGTTACTAGCCGATAAAATCTAGACGACTACAACTGTCAAACGGAGACTTAAACGACGAAGATTTATGAGAAAACTGGTCTTATCTTCAAAAATATGTCTTGAAAGTTTTATCTAACTAAATGATTGAAAGAATTGCTTTTTAATTGTAAAATGGATCTAATACTGATTAGTCTGTGAATACCTAATGAATCATTATAGTTATATCAATGTCACGAAATTCCTAGAAAATAGAACTTTCCAAAGAGATTTCAGTAGGTCTAGTAGTGTTTTCAATGTACAGAAGACAGTAATGCAGATAGATATATGCTTTTTATTCGTTCCACCGCCCTTTTCCCCAAGATTCTTTTTTTTATTTGCTTCTATATACAGACTATCAGTCTTTTCTTTCTAGAAGATTAGATATTAGGTAGGTATGTATTTTCTTTGAGGATTATTATACTAAGTAGTCAGGCATAAAATCGCTGCAATTTGTTTTACGTCAACTAAAGTATAGGGTGGTATAGGTGTTATTTGTGATAGCAGGATAATTATTGCAGTATTTCTTATCTGCCAAGTGACAAGATATAATTTAGTTTAGTGTTTTAACTCACTACATCGCAAGTTTAAACCTCGGTATCTGCCTCTTCTAGCTATCTTATGGTAATAACTCTTTTTTTTTGTTTTACTACTACAATTTAAGCATCTGCAAAGTAATTTCAGAAACGCCGCCTTTTTATCCCCTGTTTATTTCCCCTATTATATTCATTTTCATTGCCCCTATATCCTTCTTTATCATTTGTGATTTTGTGAATGTTGATTTTGTGCACGACGACACATGCTTCTGAAGAAGAAGAAAAGAATATTATAGAGAAGAATAAGATATAAAAAAGAAAAGATATAAAAATGAATCGCTGAATGTGTTGCTAAGCGCACATCTCGAGAACAGCTAAACCGATTTCGCTAAGTAATTCTTTTTTTTTGTGTTTGTTATTGTCAGAAGATTTTTATGAAAAAAAAAGTTTTTTTTTTGTTTTGTATAAAAAAAGGATATTTCAATAGTGACAAAGACAGTGTTTCCTTAAATTTTACTAAGAATTATGGCTGTATTTGTTTAAGTAAAATTTTTGTCTACGTTGAAGTCTAGTTTGTCAATGTATTTGGTCAGACTTTGACTATTATTACGGAACACTATTGCAATTGGTATAATATAAAATAGTTTTTTATGAAGATCGATCTTCTCCAGTTCAAGATCAAAGCTCTCATCCTTAACAATTACTTGCAGTAAGTTTCAAAAAACGACATAATAACGAGCTGTTTAAAAATATACGTACGACGAATTGAGCTTTGTTTATTAGATACGTTATAAGTGTAGGTATACTTGGTTGGTATATAAATGGTATCCTCAAAGTATTCAAACATAAGACGAAGAAAGAAATAAGAACAATGAAGACATTCCTTGCGCTCATCGTAATATTTGTAGCTGTTTCTTTGTTAGACGGTAAGCAAATTCATTAAAACTCTTCATTAGAATTTTAGGTTTATCTTTTAGGCTGATGTATTTATTGCAGCTTAACTCGTTAAATTACATCATTTCGACACGCTGTATATGCGTGTCGACATGATGTAATTTAACGAGTTATTGGCAATTATACTAGCAAGCCATTGAGGGCTACTTCTGTGCACCCTAACAAACAACTTTGACAAAAAAATTATATGAAAATTTTTAATGTTATTCGATAAACAGCAGATTTTTTAAAACAAAGGTCATTAAGACTAAGAACAGTAGATAAAACTTAAAAAATATGTAAAATTTTAAAGTTAATGACCTCTCCGTGTATGGATCAGCTGATTTTCAGGTAAACCTAACCTCAAAATTTTCAAAAGAATGTTCGAATTTCCAAAAGTCGTAGAACAAAAGTTGTTTGTTTAGGTGCACAGAAGTCCTCGGCTTGCTAGTATAATTATCAATCACCCTGTATAAAAGTTTATGAATAAAATTAATTAAATTGCATTCCCTCTTTGCAAGTAAATCTGTAACAAAAGTGGAGGCCCATAGTAAAGATCTAAAATTGCTATAATTTTATTTTTAATTTTTTTATTGCTGTTTTATTTATTTATTTTTTATTTATTTATTTTATTTGCTATTATTTTCATCTCAAGGAGGGCTTTATAGTGCTGCTCGAGTAAAAGGACTTTAATCTTAAGTTATAACTTAAATAAATATTAAAATAGCAGCAATTTTAATACGATGAGGATCCACTTCTGATTGTACCTAAATTGCGAAGACGTTGCTTATTGCATGTTGAGTTTTCAGACTAAGATGGGAACTAAACATTACATAATATAATCCCTATAAACATGGTGTTCGGTAATGAATAACCTACTGATAGAGGACACTGTGCCGGTTCAGAAAAACAAAGTTATGTTCTATGAAAGTCTCTCGGTATACGAGATATCTGCCATTTAAAAAAAAATTGACTCTTTTCTCTATGTTTTTTGATGCCAAAACTGCAATTAAAGGAATTATTCCGATCTGTTTTTTGAATAGTATTTAAGGATAAATGTGCTATCGATACCCTATATATAAAATTCTCGTGTCGCTGTGATAGTCACCTATGTGACTGAACTGGCTGAACCGATTTGTATGAAATTTTTGTGTATATTCGTTAGGTCTGAGAATCGAACAACATCTATTTTTTTTTAATGGTAAAACAACGTTTGCCGGTACAGCTAGTTTAGGTATAATTAAAATTTAAATAATTAAAGACACTTTCCAATATCTTTAGAACAAACTCAATGCGTTATATAATGCGTTCAAGCTCCTCTTCTCAACTCTACTTTCTACAATAAATCCTTTTCTTTTCACTCTGTTATCCTCTGGAATTCCCTGCCTCAACCTATTCGTTCTGCTAAATCCCTACCCATTTTCAAAGCTATGGTAACTGATCATTTCACCTATTATAAGTTAAGTTATTCACAACCTACCATAAAAGCTGAATCAGTTCTTTTCCATCCAAAGTTTGCCTGGAAGAAATCGCTTTCAGCGATAAGGCCGCCCATTTGTGCAACTTATATTTCCTAGCTATTATTTTATTTTGTGTATGTCGTGTTCTATTTCTTTCTGTGTTGTATAAATAAAGTTATCTATCTATACCCACTCGTTTTGTGATTCGAACATTTTTAGCAACCAACCAATTTAGTCGCATTAATTCGTGATATTATTCATAGTAATTTATGATTTTCAAAACAAACTAAGATAAAATGAAACACAAGTTACTCGCGGTTCGGGGGTAACATTGCGTCCTAAGGTACCAATAATATTAGCGAAACAGACTTGATTAAGAGGAAAAGGTACCGGCTCTCTCCCCATACAAACGTAGTCGACTGTTTCCTCTCTGAATAATGACAATAGAACAAATATTTTTTTAGCATAAAACTTATAACTGCCATGACCAGGCCCCTATGCTTTGTTCTATGAAAAAAAAAAACAAGACATATTGGCACAGTCATGGCAGTTATAGGTTTTATGCAACAAAAATATTTGTGCTAGTCATTAACCAGGGAGGAAACAGTCGACTACGTTTGTATGGAGAGAGAGCCGGTACCCTTTTCTCTTAAGAAATTAAAACAGTAAATTACCCAGTGCTCTAGCTATTACAAAGCCAACACTGACCACCTATATCATGATTTATTTTATTGACGCACATTGAGACGCCTGGTACGTGAGATGTTGGTTTCTCCACCCCCAGTTGATCTAGAAGTGCGCTTTTCATCGGGATTTTTTTCGAGGATTGGACTTTTAGGAGGTATTTAATAATATTTTTCTTAGAATAGAAAAACATTTATTTGGCCAAGCACACGACAATAGTACATTGTTATCCTAGGTGTGAAAGTCACTCATTACAAGTCCCGAGACGGAGTTTGGCGCCCGAGCGTAGCGAGGGCGCTAATAGTTCGAGGGACTTAATGAGTCTTTCACCCGAGGTAAACACTGTGCTTTTCATTACGAATAATACATAAAATTCTTCCTAACAACGAGAGTGAATGAGAGACTCCTTACTACCTGATCCTCTTACAAGTTTGGGACCAAAGAGAATAACACTACATGTATATAACATACATGTAGTGTTATTCTTTGGTGTTACTTAAAGCAAGGAGGTTAGGTTTTTAAAGTTCCTTATGCGTAATGTTACTGATACTGGCTACATGCACATTGCACAAGTCGCGCGAAGCCATAATTTGACATGACAGCTGTCAGTGAAAGAGAAAAGCCCTAGGGCTGGAAATTTTATTTTCTACACGCTCTTCATGCATCTTTAGACCTACTTTCGGAGTATGAGTAATGAAAAACATATTTAGAACAGTTGAGAGTTGTTGACAAAACAAAACATTAGAATGTATAAAAATAAGAAACAAATGAAACTTCTCCGGGAAAAAAAGAGAAAGGGAAAGAAAGGGTTTTCTCCGAGAAAAGGTCTTCTGTTTTAAAATTGGAACAAGAGTTACCTCATCTATCTCAATTTTTTTTGGGTTGGCGCAGTGCGTATTTTTCTCCTATATTATTATTTTCGCTTCGGCCTTATAGACAACTGAAGTTTCGGAACTGGTTTCGTACGAGGCTTTTAATTTACTTGTATGGAACTGGTTTCGTACAAGGATTTTAATTTCATTGTATTGAACTGGGTTCCGATTAAAAGTAATTATCGTATACGTTCGGTCATTTCGTCGTACGGTCGTACATTTGGAAAAGTCGAAATTTTCCGTATGATCTTTTGGCAATATCTTTACGCGTTGAAATTTTTTTGTTTATTTTTATCGTTGCTCTTGTTGCGATGGTTTAGACCCCTCCACAGCTTGGGTCCTTAGGAGAACCCATGGTGCGGTAGTCTGCAGAAGGTAATCGCCTTTGACGACACCCACGGGAAGGAATATGGTAACCTTATTCTATGCCATAGCTACACGGGGTTATACAGGGTTATTGGTAATTATACTGGCAAGCCGTTGAGGGCTACTTCTGTGCACCTTAACAAACAACTTTTGTTCTAGGTACGACTCTTGGAAATTAGAAATTTTTGAAGTTATACTTCTTTAGGCGCGTTATGAAAAAATGATGAGAGTGAAATTTTAGAAAAGCGAGACACAAAATTCTCACGTCACACAAAATTCTCACGGGAGAAGTTGTTTAAATCTAAATTGAACTTTATTGATTGTGTTGACAATCCTTTTCTTTTTAGAGTTTTTTGTCGGACGAGTATTTTGCCGGACGAGTTTTTTGTCGGACGAGTTTTTTGTCGGACGAGTTTTTTGTCGGACGAGTTTTTTGCCGGACGAGTTTTTTGTCGGCCGAGTTTTTTTTTTTATTTTTTTTTTTTTTTTTTTTTTTTATTTTTTTTTTTTTTTTTTTTTTTTTTTTTTTTTTTAAATGCCAAAGAAGTATAACTTCTCACGCGCGTACATAAGTACACGCACCCTTTTTTTTTTTGAGGTTAGATTTACCTGAAAATCAGCAGTTCCATACACAGAGAATTTACCTTTAAAATTTTACTTTTTTTTTTTTTTTTTAATTTTTTTTTTTGTCGGACGAGTTTTTTGCCGGACGAGTTTTTTGTCGGCCGAGTTTTTTTTTTTTTTTTTTTTTTTTTTTTTTTTTTTTTTTTTTTTTTTTTTTTTTTTTTTTTTTTTTTTAAATGCCAAAGAAGTATAACTTCTCACGCGCGTACATAAGTACACGCACCCTTTTTTTTTTTGAGGTTAGATTTACCTGAAAATCAGCAGTTCCATACACAGAGAATTTACCTTTAAAATTTTACTTATTTTTTAAGTTTTATCTACCGTTTTAGTTTAGGACTAAAACGGTCATTTGTTTAAAAAATCAGCTGTTTTTCGAACTTACATAGGTAACTTCAAAATTTGCAAAAAATTTTCGAATTTCCAAAAGTCGTAGAACAAAAGTTGTTTGTTTAGGTGCACAGATTAAGTAGTCCTCAACGGCTTGCTAGTATAATTACCAATAACCCTGTATAGTGCTATAATATATTATCTAGTTAAATTACAATAAATCCAAATCACAATAAATTTAATCGCTGAGTACCTAAAACGCAATCTGCTCAACTCAGTTGTCAAAAACACAAAATACGGCATCCATTATTCAATAAACAACTAATGGATAGAATTAACACCAAATGAACGGATTGATAAATGAAATAACGTTTGTTTATTATGGCGATACGGTTCACTTGATGTTAAAAGCGATTCACTAGAATCAAGCATCCGGGATTTATTGATAGAGGCACACCGGTGAAATATCATTATTGGATAAAAAGCTTATTTGGGATATAGTGTCATAAAACTGATAAAATTTAACACAGTCCTTTGACAAGACCGATAGAAACTTTTAAATCCGTACCACAGTTTGAAGCGTAGATTTTTAATCGACAGAGGACATTACATAATAAATCTTAATATATATAAATCTCGTGTCACAATGTTTGTCCTCAATGGACTCCTAAACCACTTAACCGATTATAATAAAATTCGCACACCATGTGCAGTTCGATCCAACTTGAGAGATAGGATAGCTTACATCCCGATATTCCCACGGGATCGGGAGTTACGCGGGTGAAACCGCGTAGGGCAGCTAGTAAATTAATATAAAAATAAGTAAATAAATTGACTTTCATCTTAGGCACAACCCAAAATTACAATGTATAATAATATGTTACAATTTATCAAAATTAAAACTAATGTATTTACACACCTCTAATACCTAGCAGGTAAGCTCTATAGCGATCTGAAAGGGAAGTTAAAGGCACTTTTAACTGCCACAAAGATATGCTTGCGTACTTTTCCGGATGATCACTGCAATTTATACATGCTTAGCCTATACCTACCAACTGTTAGTTCTACATTATTATACATCTAGGTAGGTACTTGACGACCCTACCTAAATGTGTTAGACGACCCAGTTTGCACAATGGTCACCATGCCAGACTGTCAAACACAGGGTTGCGGGTTCAATTCGACAAGTATCTAGGCATAGATATTTGTTTGTGGTCTGGTTGTTTGTATGCATTATATATTTGTACATATTTTATAAAAGAAAAGTAAGTATATGCGGTGTTTAGCACTCATAACACAAGTCTAGTTACTTAGCTTGGGGCTAGATGGCGATGTGTGGAATGTCCTGCAATATTTATTTATTTATTATTTGAAATCGGTCCAGTAATTTCGGAGCCTATTCGTTACAAACAAACAAAAAATCTTTCCTCTTTATGTTCCTATTAGTGTAGATTTATTGACTTATAAATAAAAGAAATCCCAGTAGCAGTTCATCCAATTCACTGAACAATACTATTCGATTAGAAACTTCATTCGCCTGAAGCCAATGATTTTAATCAAAAAGAAAATACAAGTAAAAATTAGTTCACGCTTCTTCGCGCTATTGAGAAAAAAGACGTAAAAATTTAATGGGGTTAGTAAAAAGGCAAATTGTAACTTTGTATGAGAATAAAAACTTTTATTTGGGGTGTTTACAGATATTTTTATGATTTAGACATTTTAAGATGTGAACTTCATTATCGTATCTTAACATATAAAATATTTCAAGAACGTCAAAAATTAACAAAACTTTTTATAAGGGCCGAAACTTTGGAGTCGCACAACAAAATTCTTCAAATTTTCTCAAAAAGTTCAAGTTGGTCTTTTTAATAACAAGGTCAAAACAACCTGAATATTATTACATAAAATAACATATAAAAAAAGTCTAATACAAAATAAACAGTTGAACAACTTTCTGTAGTAGGTATATATATAAGTAAGAAAATAGATAAAGTTCTATTGAGCGTAGACATTTATTGATTAAACATCTAGTCGCTTGACAACTTAGTAGATAGTTAGGTATGTAGAAAGCACAAATCATTTTCCGTAATCCTAGGCAGGAATATTAGATACGTCTTTGCGAATAGTTTATGATATAATACTCTAAATACTCTATTCAAACTTTGTAGATTGTTTTTCGTAGTAATATCGTATAGTAATTACGTAGTAGTACAATAGTCGAAACGTCGAGGTAAGAGAAATAAAAAAGACGCGATTAAGACCCGGGAAAATAATAACTATTTCGTAGTAATGTTTTGGTAAATCAGGTAAAACATTTCTTGAAAAGAGTGAGTTATCAAGAATTGATTAAACCTAATTTGTGTCATTTTTTTTGTATTGTCACCGGACTCACCGGGGTATCGTGGCAAGTTGTGTTATTACCTCCCTCAACACATACCTACCTATAGTGGTTCAGAGCCTAGAACCTAGTCTCAGTCTTACTTTAATTTACCATTGTTGTAAAAAAAAAACCTTCTAAAGGCCAATAATTCACGTAAATAAAATTATTCAAATTACATTGCAAGTCATGTCGATTGCAAAAATACCCCAAAAAGCGTAGTTTGAGGGTATTTCGAGCTACTTAGAGGGTATTTTTTCCAATCGGAATGATATTAAAATGTAATTCAAACAATGTTATTTATGAAAATTAGTCTTCTGATTTGAATCTCTCTCCGAAGCTGACAATCTAAAAAACCAATTAAAATTATAATTTTGTAACAAACTTTTCCATTAACTTTTTCAGCGAGTCACTCCCGAAAAGGCAAGTCCAAAGCAGCGAAGCATGAAGAAACCGACGTAAATGGAGGTGAGGACAGTGACTGGCCTAAACCTGATGAAATCCGTCAATTTGGCATACCTCCCGCATTCACTGAAGATCCTTCCAACGGCGACGGCAATGAGGTAGGTAAAGTAAAGTTAAATACGGCAAACAGAAAATTTTGATAAAAACAACAATTGTCTAGCAATAATTTACTTTATTCCGATGTTAAGTTTAGCACTGTTTGTGGTCACCCTAAACATTGGGTATCGGACTTTATTTATGGAGAAGGCATATTGGTATGCAACCTCTTTTGACATACTTTGGCATTCGACCTTTTTCAAAGTTATTCCTTCATAATAAACTTACAGCCTCCTTCGATATCCCTTTAGAATAGAAA
The DNA here is from genome assembly GCA_907269075.1 of Idaea aversata. NCBI lineage: Eukaryota > Metazoa > Arthropoda > Insecta > Lepidoptera > Geometridae > Idaea > Idaea aversata. The sequence continues at coordinate 4,370,515 of OU026098.1, read as the reverse complement.
TGTATGAAACCTTTTTCAACCCTCAACAATCAACATGGTATCACTTTTTTGCAAAATAAACAAGATTGTTAGTGTGACTTTCAGCATTTTCCGGCATCTTTTATAAATATTTGAAAAACTGTTCTTTTTTATTCTTGGAAAATCATCAACCTGTACTAACCAAAATTATAAAGAAGTAAGTACCTATTTGTTCATCTTAATATTTACCTTTTTAAAATGAGTAGGAAAAATACCTACTTCTTCTAAAGGTCTTTTAGAAAATTTTAGAACATTAGTGCCTCCTAATCTAAACATAATATAAATATTTGGACGTCTTAAGAGAAAAGGGTACCGGCGCTATTTCCATACAAACGTAGTTGACTGTTTCCTCCCTGGATAATGACACTAGAGCAAATATTTTTGTTGAAACTTATAACTGCCATGACTAAGCCCCTTTTTTTTGTTTTTAAAATCTTAATTTCTATGATAATTTGAAAATGAAAAAAAACAAGACATAGGGGCATAGTCATGGCAGTTATAGGTTTTATGCAACAAAAATATTTGCTGTACCTAGTGTCAAAGAAAAAAAGTTCTTAAAGTTACCGATTTCGATACTAGGCAAACCTTCCATTTAGGCATAATGCCTTCATTGCCATCACGCTTATTTGGTAACTCGATCGGGAAATATTACACGTGAAAGCTACATTATCGAGACGTGATACAGGCTAATATTTATCCCGATAACCCCACGGGATTGTGAAATTACGCGGGTGAAACCAAATTCTACTAGTCCTATATAATTGTCTGCTTGAATAAATGCTCCAATTTGTCTGCAAATGATTTGCTTCTGAACCATACTGAATCCATGTAAATAAATTAAACTATCCGTTTGGTAGTGACAAGCAATTCCTCATGGTGACCGACTGATTTATTTGAAATTGAAATAGACAACATGACTGTCGTTAACTCGAGCTGCATTGCGGTGTTTTAAGTACCTATAGCTACGCTACGTTCACAGTGGACTGTGTGAGAAAAGTTTTAAGACAGAGGGATGAGAACAATGTCAAAGTGAAAAAAAAAATGGTTGTCTGTAAAGTCGGTTTACAAACAATAATTTTACGTGATAAGAAAACGATGAAAAATTTAGTATTTTTTTCATTTTTATGTCTTATATTTATCACTCATCACCATAACGCAAGCCCAGATGAGCTACTTATATTATTATTAAATACTTTGTTTCCTAACGGGAACGGAAGCGTCATGGTCATGTTACCATGACGCATGACGTCACACAATATTACCGTGACACTGAAAAGGGCCGTTGGTTTGGGCTCTGAAAAGAGCCGTTTGACCAAAGCAAGTGACGACCTACTGTGAAAAAAGAACAAAATACTAAAAAAAGAAAAAAATAACCTCGAAATTATGATTCTACTACGTAAGTACATGTGAATTTTTTTGATTAAATATTGTCGCGTCGGGGGACCGCTCTTTTTCGAGTCAATTAAATATAATGTTAACATTTTTATTTTAGCATTTTATCACTAGTAATTCTTAATACTTTAACATTTTCGTTGAAATTTTAATATCATTTTACTTAGGAAGGTGTTTCTATAGGTAAAGAGCGGTCCCCCGACGCGACAATATTTAATCAAAAAAATTCACATGTACTTACGTAGTAGAATCATAATTTCGAGGTTATTTTTTTCTTTTTGTAGGGTTTCACGTTTATACTTTTTTGTTCTTTTTGTGGCTTTTTCTTTTTATAGATTTTTTTGCTTGTTTTAGGCTTTTTACGTTCATACTATTTTTATTATTTTGTGTCGGGGGTTTTTTAAATTTTTAATTTAATTTTTTATTTCATCCTTTTTGTAGGGAGGGACTTTTTAATTTTTTTAATTTTATTTCTTTATTTTCTTGCGATTTATGATTCAGATAATTTGGTGTAAACAATAACTATTATTAATTTATAGTTAACTAGCGACCCGCTCCGGCTTCGCACGGCTATATTATGCATGTATTATACATATAAACCTTTCTCTTGAATCACTCTATCTATTTAAAAAAACCGCATCAAAATCCGTTGCGTAGTTTTAAAGATTAAAGCATACAAATGGATATAGGGACAGAGAAAGCGACTTTGTTTTATACTATGTAGTGAAGATTATTTTTAACCCTAAACTGTTTTTTTTATTAAAGGTATTCTTTTTCAATTTTTTCCTTTAGATATTCAACTTTTACAACTACAAGTAGGTATTTCATAGCTATTAAATATTAGAACTACCTAAGTATACATAGAAGAAGACGTCTAGATCTAGGTTATCTATACATCTTCTCTAATATATATAAAATACGTGTCCCGTTGTTTGTGCGCGATGGACTCCTAAACTAGGTACTTAACCGATTTTAATCAAATTTGCACACCGTGTGCAGTTTGATCTAACTTGAAAGATAGGATAGCTTACATCTTAATTTATTCCGATATTCCAACGGAATTGGGAGTTATGCGGGTGAAACCGCGGAGCACAGCTAGTAATATAATAAAAAAATGGAAAGAAAAGTAAAAAAAAGATCCAAACGAAGCCAAAAAACTCAAATTAACTTGATACTCGGGCATATCTACTAACATTCGGTTGTTAATCCTGAGTATTATCCCCCATAACTTTTAGACGGCTGGACCGATTTTGATCAAACATAGATATTTGTACGAGTCATGCCCTTTCATTTGATACCCCACTCGAGTATATCTACTTACATTCGGTTTTTGATCCTGACTTTCATCCCCCATAACTTTAAGACGGCTGAACCGATTTTGATCAAACATAGCTAAGAACACTCCCGACTAACTTATCTTTCAAACAAAAAAAACTAAATCAAAATCGGTTCATCCGTTTGGGAGCTACGATGCCACAGACAGACACACACACACACACACACACACACACACACACACACACACACACAGACACGTCAAACTTATAACACCCCGTCGTTTTTGCGTCGGGGGTTAAAAAAAAAATATATATATAAATATATATTAACACTCGGAATCGATACGCAAAGAAGAAGACCGTGACACTTTTTTGTGAATGCAGATGTTGCAACAATTTATTAGACGTTTTCACGTCAAAAAAACACTAAGCATCATTCAAACATCATGTACTGTACTTTACCTGCAGTGCATGTATTCACTTTGAATAGTCTTAAAAACTAAGTAAGGCTGTGTGCCTTCGGAACGCGCCCACCAATGAGAAGAAGGCACAAAAAACTCTTGGGGGTTGAATGATGAGATGATGGCTTATAGAGGTAAATGAAAGAAGAAGACATACTGCATCAATCTCAAATTAATTAGGACAACCGCAGGCAGAAGAAGACGTTCACAGTCACTATTCGTCTAAGAATTAGAGCTATACTTTATCCACTAACTTTGAAGTTAATCTTTCAAATCGGTCAGAAAATTTTATAATAGAAAGAAAGAAAGAAAGAAAGAAAGAAAGAAAGAAAGAAAGAAAGAAAGAAAGAAAGAAAGAAAGAAAGAAAGAAAGAAAGAAAGAAAGAAAGAAATAAAACTTTATTTTCTGAACACAAATAGACACGTAAAAAAATCACAAGAAAAAAGTAGAACAGCGCCCAGATTACACTGATATTCCCAAGGGTAAGGGATCTACACTACACGGGTGAAACCGCGGGACGCTGGTAGTCACTATCACTATCACTACATAGTATAAAACAAAGTCGCTTTCTCTGTACCTATGTCCCTATATCCCTATGTACCTATGCTTAAATCTTTAAAACTACGCAACCGATTTTGATTCGTTTTTTTTTAATAGATAGAGTGATTCAAGAGGAAGGTTTATAATAATATGTATAATACATGCATAATATAGCCTTGCGAAGCCGGGGCGGATCGCTAGTACTATATAAACTAATGAATAGTAGTTAAAACGACAGTTCAATTAAAATTACGTAGCCTTGCTTTGGAATCCATTAATTTGGAAAACATAAAAAGAAACTAATTTTTAAACACAAATGTCGTAAAATTGGAATTGCAAATTCACAATCGGTGCTCTCTCCTTTTAACTCCACAGGAAATGAATTACATATAATTATTATTTAAATTTTTTTTTTACTTATTAAAATAATAGTTTTATTAGTGTAAATAAATATATACAAAAATAAGTAGTACATACATAAAACAATAAAAAAATAAAAACCAAAAAAAAAAAATCAGAAGAAAAAAAAAAAATTAAATCTAAACCTAGTCAAACAAACCCCTCCCCAGCGTTCCCGGTGCAAAGCTGGACAATATACAAGCAGCGTTACCCCTCTGAACCGCTATCGACAGTCTTTGCACCAGGAATGCCCCGGAACGCGGACGCTTATTTAAATTGGTTTTAGCACGAAATAGAAAAAAACGAAAAAATAAAATTACAATTAATAAACGATGACATTACCTTCCCTTCCCTCGACGTTTCGACTATGTTACAATACTCATGGTCGCAAGGAGACTCAACAGATGGAAGAGAGATGACATTAGGACATCATACAATTTTTTTGACGTGACAACGTCTTATAAATTGGTTTGCCGGGTGACACTTCAAGAAACTGCGTTACGCTCCGCTGACGTTATGCGCTCACAATGAGAGCGAGTGAGAGGCACGCGGGCATGGTTAGCCCGCCTAAGAGCGAGAGAGACAGACATAAAAAGTGAAAGGCACGCGTCCCTTCCACTCGAGCACAGTTGTTGTCACGTAAAACTTTCGCCCGTATACCGACTTTACAGGCAACCAGTTTTTTTCTTTCAAAAGTTGTTTTCATTTTCTGCGAAGAACATCCACTAACTATTTTGTACTTATAGCGTATAATTGTGGGTAAATATCTAAAAAGATACTTGTTCTTACCTTAACCCTTAATACTTGGAAGTTAGCCTACCTGTTTATCATTATCATTTTCACTACATAGTATAAAATAAAGTCGTTTTTCTGTCCCTATTTTCCTTTGTATGCTTAAATCTTTAAAACTACGCAACGGATTTTGATGCGGTTTTTTTTAATAGATAGAGTGATTCAAGAGGAAGGTTTTTAGATATAATACATGCATAATACAGCCGTGCGAAGCCGGGGCGGGTCGCTAGTGTATTATAAATCTCTAAGAGCTTTTCTAAAGAGAATAGAGTTTAATAAATCTACCTACAAGCACTCAAAGTATGTATTTATACCTAGATAGATACCATCTTACCTATTTTATCATAATAATGAACGTAAAGCTGGGTTTTCACTATACGAGTAGACTCGTATGCAGGGGCATATCTACCTGAGGGCTTTATGGGCTGCTGCCCAGGGTCCCGTAGATGTATACAAGGTCTCCATTAAAAATATAGACATTGTAAAGAAAAAAACTATAATAATGGCACTCGGGGACTGCCGCGGTAAAGCTATTGCATCGTGCGAGCTTCGTACAGTCGTACCATATACATATACGTTAAGCGAACGCTCGGCCGAGCTACATGGTAGGCGGAGTGGGTGTTAGGTTTTATTTTCGTTACGGAATTTCTTGATTCGGTCGCCGCGCTCAAAGCCCGCGATAAAAGCTATGCAATAGCTTAATCAAAATCCTCGTTGCTAATCTAGTTGCTTAGTTTGGAGCTAGATGGCGCTGTATGCATTGTCCTGCAATATTTATAGCATCCTAGCCTTTGATTAAAGTAAAAATAGATGTACATATGTGACTCGCCTCTACGCTTGGACCTCAATCATTAGGTCCTCGTCACCTAATTGACTCAGTCACAATCCGATGTATGTAGTATGTATGTATTAGTCAAAGATTGTTTGAGAACCTAATGTATAAACGTCTCCTATCAACGCTATTTTAATCAAAGATCCTAGCTGACATAGAGTCGACTCGTATAGTGAGAACCCCGCTTTAAAGGGAATCACTTTAGAGCGATCTAACCACAGCACCAAAAGGGCCTTTCAGTTAATTTCTGTTATAGTCTCTTAATTAAACAATTATTAAGTGAGCAATATATCTTATGGTCTACGCCCAGAGCCATATCCAGACCGGTATTTTACATTTTAAAGACTCGACCGAAATCAATAACTAATCTATCAGTTACTAAGGGTTAACTTGAAATTTTTTGACAGATAAGTTCAATTGCACAACAAAAAGTAAAATGTTTGGTTTACCAACTGTCAGGTTAATCATGTTTAAGGCCTTAAACCTATTTTTTCTTTTGTGTAAAACTGATTAAAATAATATCAAAAAAATGGTTATTCAATTTTAAGGAGGAAAGGGTACCGGGAGCTCTTTCCATACAAACTATTACAAACGTAGTCGACTGTTTTCTCCCTGGATAATGACACTATAGCAAATATTTTTGGTGCATATAACTTATAACTGCCATGACCATGCCCCTATTTTTTGTTTTTTTTTGTTTTTTTTTTATCTTAATTTCTATGATAATTAGAAAATGAAAAAAACCAAAACATAGGGACATAGTCATGGCAGTTATAGGTTTTATGGTACAAAAATATTTGTGCTAGTGTCATTATCCAGGGAGGAAACAGTCGACTACGTTTGCATGGAGAGAGCGCAGGTACCCTTTCACCTTAAAAATCAATTTATTATCAGGTACATTAATTAAATAGAAAAAAATAAAACAAAATTAATAATTAACCCGTTAAATGTATTTAGCTAAATATGTTTAAGCACAAACTTGTAAATTTTTAGGGTTCCCTACCTCAAAAGGTAAAAAGGAACCCTTATAAGATTTTAATAATATACCCTTTCTTGTCCGTCTGTCTGTCTGTCTGTCCGTGTTAGAATTTAAGGGTGGGCCACTACTTTTGTTGCTGTAGGTATACTGTGCGTAATTTGTTTTTTTTATTTAATTTCAGATGACCACAACTCCTGCAAACAAGCACCACGGAAAGTCTCACCACAAGAATTAAAATCTTAACCAAAATGTACTTAAGTAAATAAAATATACAGTTCCTTGGATAAATATCACTATTATTTTATTAATGTACAATCCACGGTCAAAAGTATTTGCCCACTGTAACGTTTACAATCCAGTGCAGCACTATTTGAACATTATAACAACGTAACCTGTGGATTGAACCCACGTCGGTTGGTGTAGTGGGTGGCGGCTTATACCACTCGGCTTACTAAAGACATAGCTAACATGTTGAAAATAATAATCACACTGAGTACTTTTAATTCAAGTATTTAAGTTTGTGTGTAACGTCTATTAGAAGAAGGTCGTAAGTCCAGTACTTGTTGATTGTATTATTGTAGCAAACTGATCATTTATTTATGTACGTTAATAATGTACGTTAATACGTGTACGCTAATTATTATAAAAGCAAATATTTGTTTTTTTGTAACGTGACGACCTCTGTGGCGCGTCGGGCGAACACCCGACTGCGACGCAGAAGGTTGCGGGTTCGATTCCCGCCGGGAACAAGTATTTATGCTGACCATAAATTCTTGTTTCTGGTTCTGGGTGTTTCCTATATGTATAATATGTATATATTTACAAAAAAAAAAAAAAAAGTATATAAGTAGTTTATCCGTTATCTGGCACCCATAACACAAGCATTAAGTTGCTTAGCTTGGGGCTGGATGGCGATGTGTAATATGTCCTGAAATAATTATTTATTTTATTTATTTAAATAGGCTCTGATACTTCTGACATCCGATTTTGATGAAACTTAGTGTAAATAAATTATTGATTCATTGGGTGCAACATAGGCTACATTTTATAACCACGGGATCGGGACTCACGCGGGTAGTAGGTATTTAATATTTACGTAGACAGACAACAAAATTACGTTAATATAAATTTATTTTTTCCTCTCTCAACAGATTACGATTGTTTACTCTTCAGATCTTTATCTCAATTTTTTATTCCTTATTTAATTCTTAATTGAGTAATATGACCACCCAGTTGGCACAATGGTCACCACTTGCGGGTTCAATTACCGCCTCAGACAAATATTTATGCTTAGATATTTGTCTGTGGTCTGCGGTTGCTTGTATAGCTATAAGTATATTTTTACAAAAGAAAAGTATATAAGTAGTATATCCATTGTCTAGCACAAGTCTAGTTACTTAACTTGGGGCTATATGGCGATGTGTGGATTGTCCTGCAATATTTATACAGGAAAAGTATTTTTGTAGTGCACAAATTTCGGTATGTTTTAAGCACATTAAAATAAAAAATATAGTTTTTTTTATTTTGGAGCTAACTCAAAAACTCTCAGAGCTATAACCATTTAAGTGTTTCTAACAAAACGACGAAGTGGACACAATACTAGCGCCAGCGAGTTTAATAGCGCGCTCTAAATGAAGGTAGGTACCTACGTCACCCTACGTGTCACTGTGTGTATCAATACTGAGATACCCAATAATTTAGAAATTGCAGGAAGTTTTTTACATTAAGATTTGGTTTTTTTTTTCTTTTTTTTTTGCATAAATGTACTCCACTGCCGACATATATTCAGCAGAAAAAAAATGTGCACTACAAAAATAATTTTCCTGTATTTATTTATTTATTCCTAACTCAACGTAATTATTGTTGTTTGGCAAAGTGTCATCTCACCTCGAACTAAGTAATTAGATTTGTACCATAACTTGTTAATGCGGAGTCCAGACGTGGATTTATTTTCTACTTTTCGTCGACAGACATGTGCAATACAAAAAGTTATCTAAAACATGGAATTACAAACTTTAAGTTTTTAACTCAATCAATTTCAACATGCATTCGTGCTGCACGTGCCTCAACTCATATTATTCATCAAAACTATCCATCATAGGTCTTATCTGAAGACTTAGGATTAAGTCGAATTATACTGATACTAGCTTTTGCCCGTGGTTTCGCCCGCAATTACACCCTTTTTGGAGTGGAATTAAAAAAACCCTTCGTGATGGATACCTACACTGTATAAAGAACACAGTTTTCATGTCTCTGAAAACTGTGCTGTTAAGGTTTAAGGTGAAAGGGTACCTGCGCGCTCTCCATACAAACGTAGTCGACTGTTTCCTCCCTGGATAATGACACTAGCACAAATATTTTTGTGCCACAAAATCTATAACTGCCATGACTATGCCCCTATGTTTTGGTTTTTTTCATTTTCTAATTATCATAGAAATTAAAATTTAAAAAATTTAAAAAATTAAAAAATCAAAAAATAGGGGCATTGTCATGGCAATCATAAGTTTTATGCACCAAAAATATTTGCTCTAGTGTCATTATCCAGGGAGAAAACAGTCGACTACGTTTGTAATAGTTTGTATGGAAAGAGCCTCCGGTACCCTTTCCTCTTAAGCTGTGCATTGATACATCAGTTCGTCAGTGAGAGCTTCGAATTCTATATTTATAGCCTAGCTTCTACCCGCGACTTCGTCTGCGTGGAAGTCGAAAGAATAACGTGATTCTAGTAGATTTGACAAAGAAATCACGTTGTCCCATACAAACTTTGCTCCTTTTTCACCCTAAGGGGTAGAATTTCGGAAAATCCTTTCTTATCAGAAGCTTACGTCATACAAAGAAAACAGCCTCCAAGTTTCAGTTCTCCACCATCAACGAGGCTGTGCGTTGATTCGTCAGTCAGTCAGTTAAAAACATTTTATTAGAATAATATTATTATGGTCAGAAGCAGCAAAATAGAATAATCTTAAAGATATTACCAATACAGAAATACATAAACAGAGGGGGCTAGGTTTTATTGTTAATTCTGAACAAAAACAGGTATCAGTTGTTAGCTTTAATAAGCAAACATAATTTTAATAATATATAAAAACTCAATTCGGGTCAACAAGACCAACAAAACAAAAAATATGCTTTAAAATAATGTACATTGAGGCAATTTTGTTTGACGCTACTTACATAGAAATAAAAATAAAAAATTAAATCAAAATTATTAGTCTAAATTATTTTAAACTAGCTTTTGCCCGCGACTTCGTCCGCGCAGGAGTCGAAAATAGTTAAAATAGGATTATTTTTTGTTGATTTCAAATTAGATTGAGTTTGAAACATGTGTGTCAAAATAAAATGTACTTACTTAATTTAATCAAAAGCACTAAGGAGTTCGAGTCGAAGCAAATCGCCTAAAATAACTTTCTACTTTTTTTAAACCCGGTAGGTAATTAATTTCGTAAAATCCTTTCTTATCGGATGCCTACGTCATACGAAGAACACATCGTACAAGTTTCAGGTTTCTACGATTTAGGCTGTGCGTTGATCCGTCAGTCAGTCAGGACAAAGAATTTTATATGTATAGAGAAGATAGATTTTGAATGAGATGTATTTTAACTTGGAACACGAAAACCTCGGGTGCACCCAATTCTCTTGGGATGGGATCCAAAATGGGCTATACGTCTAAGTACCTAAAGTTCTAAACCAAAAAAATGAATTCTTCTATTTCTGTCTTTCTAACACAGAGCCAATAATGCACAAAACTCTACGATTACCACCTGAGTAAATCTTTAATCATATCGTGCTAATTAGTAATTACCTATCTATCATAGTCATCTTTTGTGTTTTTAGGGTTCCGTACCTTAAAAGGTAAAAATATATTATATATCCCTTATAAGATCACTTTCCTGTCCATTTTAAAAATGAAAAAGGTGTGAAAGTCCTATTCATTTGTTTAGGTATTTTCGTATTCATAACAAAAGATATTTCTTTTAAATTACTTAATAATTAGTATCTACTAACTTTGGGAACTGTGACTTTTGGCAAATTGTTCAAAATTTTATTATTAGGTAGGGCTGAACAGTTCGCAGAGAGTAATTTTGGCGTATCCTAATAAAAATATAGAGTTTTAAGTGATTCAGTGGCTATCCTATAACAGTTCTATGTTTTAACAAATATCCCGTCTCCGAGATGGTTTAGAAGTTTGGTTAGAAAGCATTATTTGTGCACAGCGCACTTTTGATAAAATCTTAGTCATAACGTTTGGTCAAATACCCCATTTCCGAGACACCTATGAGATTTGGTGTAAAGGCATATTTCATTTGCCGTAATGTCCTCTATCGACAGGTAGCATTAGCAAACGTATCGCGCAAAAAAAAATACTATGTCAAGTTCCCAGTACTAAATGGCAAGACACCTTTTTTCAGTTCAACGTTCGAAGTTTTCAACCTCTTAGGTTTTACGTTAACGCTGTCAGCTTGAAGTGACGTCTTACCAATCATAGATTAATGAGTATGTTACCAATCTAATCAAAAGCACTAAAGAGTATTGATATCAACTTCGAAGCAAATCACTCCCAAAATAACTTTCTTCCCCTTTTTAACCCCGTTAGGGGATGAATTTCAATAAAATACGAAACACGTGTTCCATTAATTCTGTTAAAGAATGTTTATGCAAAATTTGAAATAGATTGGACTAAGGAATCACGTTGTCCAATACAAACTTTGCCCCCCTTTTTCACCCCTTTAGGGGTAGAATTTCGGAAAATTCTTTCTTATCGGATGCCTACGTCATACAAAGAACACACCCTCCAAGTTTAAAGTCTCTACGATCAGCGGTTTAGGCTGTGCGATGATCCGTCAGTCAGTCAGGACAAAGGATTTTATATGTATAGATATAGATAAGAAGATAATACATGCATAATATAGCCGTGCAAAGCCGAGGCGGGTCGCTAGTACTTGATAAAAGAGATCCAATCAAAGAGTATTTAAGTTTTTAATAACCCCAGCACGCCGCTTCATACACATGTTCATACAAAATTGCTGGAGCGTTGTAATGTTCCAAATTCAAAAAACGCTCCTGCATTGGATTTAATTTTCTTTGACCGCGACACTGGCTATATGCACGATAGTAATAATGCGAAGCCATAGTAAAACTATAAATAAAAAAGAGATGGCGCTAGATGCTTCTTTCCGTATGTCAAACTGACAATTTTGACATCATCCCTACGTTCTGTACGATTTCATGCAAAAATATTATGGTTTATTTTTTACGCCAAGAAATATCAAATTTTAATTAGGAACATAAATCTACTTGAAATACCTAAACCTCTTCTGATATTTTCTGAACACATTCGTGAAGATTATGTTAAAATCTGTTTCCTAGTTCCCGAAATTAGACTGCACAAACAAAGGTAAACAAATAAAATCAACATTTTCTGAGATTAATGGTAGTTTCGCGAAAACGAAGAGATGGCGCTAGTTACTTGAAATTAAAAAAAATATCTTATTAAATTAATTACTTTATTTTCTAGTTAAAAAATGTGTATATTGCTATGTATTCTTAAAATACATAAGTGTACAAAATTTTTAAGCAGAACAAAAAGAATAATCAACTAATTTGTGATTTTCTAAATTTAAGAAAACCTGAATCGCGCATGCAAGATTTTTTTCTACCGGAGCTATATAAGGTTAGCGAATTCTATAGTGCTAAGATCATTATGGACGTAGAACGCTTACTTCCAAAACTTCGAATTTATTATATGTAGAGATTTAGAATTATTTTAGTACCATGTCAACTACTAACTTATGCTTTAATGAATTTGTATCGAGACCTTCGGTTATTTTTCAACATCTACCGCAGCCGCAGTAGTCGTGGTTACAGTAGTTGTTACAGTAGTCGGTTCAGTAGTACTACTACTTGTAGTACTACTAGAAGTAGTTGTCGTTGATCTGTTGAAACATGTCGGGTCGAATCCTTTACAGATTATGCAAAGTAACTGGAAAGAAAAGTAATTATTAATCCTACTTCCTATCCTACTTTTATTGTAAACGTGAAAGTTTGATTGTATGGATGTTTGTTACTCTTTAACACAAAAACTACTGAATGGATTTTAATGAAACTTTACAATAATATAGCTTATACATCAGAATAGAACATAGGCTATAATTTATAAAGATATTGTGTGAATTGTCCAAAATATAACGAAAGTGTCGAAAAAATGTCAACTTGACATGACTTTGACAGCTGTCAAATTTTAATGTCACTTTGACATCTGTCAAATGTCACTTTGACATTATCTCTTATATGGAAGTAGACCCATTTTCAATAAAATAGGTATTTAAGGAGAAAACAATAATATAAGATGTAGTATTAAGTTTTATGGTTTCCGATCTTCGGCTAGATACACAAGATGCTAACAAAACACCAGAGTGACGTCCGAACAATGGTTGATAGTTTGATAGGTTTTTTTTTTAAAGAAAATTTATATATTTCAGGCGATCAACACCTCAAACAGTGCTAAAAAAGGTACTAAGTCCGAGAAATGAATGTGGTAAACCAGGATAGAAAGTGGTACATTTAGTACCAAAAAATCTTCGGCTAGATACACAAGATGCTAACAAAACACCAGAGTGACGTCCGAACAATGGTTGATAGCTTGATAGGTTTTTTTTTAAAAGAAAATTGATATATTTCAGGCGATCAACACCTCAAACAGTGCTAAAAAAGGTACTAAGTCCGAGAAATGAATGTGGTAAACCAGGATAAAAAATGGTACATTTAATACCAAAAGAACTAAATTGACTTTGAAATGCAAACAAAGTGCGAAACTCGGAAACGGTCACTCGGAGACTAAACCGATAATTTTTTTAATGGTACCTATTATAGTAATTTTAAAAACTGTCTCGTCCCAAATTCTGTTGTTAATCACCATGGGTTTCTTTTAGTTGTCTATTGTATAAAATATAAAAAAAATTATGTAAGTAGTGGACTTTTCTTACCTTTTTGTTTGTTGGGTACAAGCGTGCATAATCTTGGCAAATATAAAGCAAAGATGGCGATGCAATTTTGAGGTTGTAAACATTTTCTATTTCTGAAAAATAAAAATAAACAAATATATCCAAATTAACTTTTTGGACTCACACAATTTGTACCTAATCATAGTATAGTTATTTTACCGAGTTTTAATCGCGTATTTCAGTTTATTTTTTTATTTCTCTTATCTCAACGTTTCGACTGTGTTAAAAAGAGATAAAAAAATCACTTTAAATTATGAAATCTACCACCCCGCATTATTTTTTATGTCACCTATCCAAGAACACTTGGACTAAATAACGAGACGAATTTAACGATACCTTAATTAAAGCAATCTATCGAGTAGTTTGGAAGGTAAATAGGAAATAAAGAATACTACAAACATACAAGATAGGTGTGAAAAACATAAACCTTTCCTTGCAGTAGGGTAAAAAGGTCGCGAGCCATTCATTTTAAAAGGTGAAAGGGTACCGGCGCTCTCTCCATACAAACGTAGTCGACTGTTTCCTCCCTGGATAATGACAATAGCACAAATATTTTTGTTGCATAAAACCTATAACTGCCATGACTATACCCCTATGTCTTGGTTTACTAATTATGATAGAAATTAAAATTTAAAAAACAAAAAAACATAGGGGCATGGTCATGGCAGTTATAAGTTTGATGCAACAAAAATATTTGCTCTAGTGTCAGTATCAAGGGAGGAAACAGTCGACTACGTTTGTAAGGAGAGAGCGCCGTACCTTTTCACCATAACCATAATAGCTAGTTAAATAACGAAATATTTTATTAATTCATATAACAATTATCGATACATATTATTTAAAAACACACAAAAGAAATTAAATTACACAAATAAAAATTAAAAACAAAAACACCCATATAACTTTCATTACCCGCTATATTCCAATAGCAAAACGAAACAAATCAAACTTACCGTTGTTTTCAAAAGGTAGACAATAGGAACCCGCCCAGCAGAGGAACACACAAAAAATAATAGAAAACTTGTTTAATGCTGCCATAGTATTGTTAGCATGAATGTTGAACGTTGAGTGATTCAACTTAACTACCGCACAAGCTCTTAAAAATATCGTGTGGAATATTCAGGAATGTAACTGATAATAAATGACATACAATAGAGAACGACAAAAACGTTTAAAAGTCTAGAATCTGGGTCAAAATTAATACTGTAACTTTGTTGCCAAGATAATTTCCTAGCCGGTAAGCCAAAACGCAAAGTTGTTTGCGGCCATGGAAGCAACTAAGCATACATAGTATAGTTTACTAAACTAGCTAAAACTAATTTATTGGTCTTTACATGGATTATACAGTAGCTTTTCCAGAAAGCGCTGTTGGCCTAGTGGTAGATAACTCGACTTTCATTCCGAAGGTAGTGGATTCGAATCCTGGCAGGCCGTGCACCAATGGATTCTTCTTACGGGAAAATATATGCGCTATTTAACATGAGGTACTCTTATGGTGAAGGAAAACATCTCAACATAGTTGGCTCCACACGTTTCCTCTGGATATGGTAGATTAAACTGAGAGGTTGGCATAGTCTCTGAGCAAGCCTACTTCATCTAATACAAGCCCCAGGCACTACAGCGCCCTGACTAGCCATGATTAAAGTTACTGGTGTTATATAAATCATCTTCATCATCATCATCAGCCAGTGTCAGTCCACTGCTGGACGTAGGCCTCTCCCAAGATACGCCACTGAGCCTTCGGCTCTTCTTCTCCATTCACTGCCCACCGCTTTGCGTATGTCGTCGCTCCACCTGGTCATAAATCATCATTAGATTTATATTATTTATTTAGAGAAGTACTATTAGAAGTACAGAACGCCTTTGTAAAAGGCTTATCAACCCTATTAATACATTCGAATCAGCACAATCCTCAATTATTATTTTTAACACCATTTAGAAATATTGTCGTAAAAATATCATGTTGCAATGTTGAAATATTTTCAAAATAGATAAGCCGATGTAATTTAGAGCAAAGCACTTAAGTGGTACAAAACGCCTTTACCTATTATTGATGTAGGTTTTTCGAAATACCTTTTTTCTAATATTTTTTTCCTTTTCCTAACCTATATCAACGAATTCTTCAACTTTCGGAGATGTCCTCAGTCCCCACTTAAATAGATTGAGCTTTTGATATGATATTATTGAGAGATATATTGTGGTAGCCGATAGCGCGTTTGGTCTGATTTTGTTTAAGATATGCTGCTCTCTTGTCTTAGAGAGCAGCATATCTTTAAAAAATTAGACCAAAGTGTGTGGAAGTGAGGCGGTAAGTTCGAATACCTTTGGTCGGAACCTCTGTGCTACTTTTTGGTCAAGTTTATCAAACAAGAGCATAAAACTTTCGATTGGAGAACCTATCTAATTGGGATGGCTTTTGGATTGTACGTTATGGTAACTCATTCCTAGAGGAGGTTTGCTTTACTATCAAGCTAAATTTGGTGGACCAAATTCCAGTAGCTTTAAAGTAAAGAAATCCTATTTAACCACTGACGTTGAACGACCAGCAGAAAAGAGAGAACAAAAATTGAAATTTAAAAATTGCGTCGCCGCGCGCTGCGCCATAAATGTGATTTTCAAAGTTTATTTTTCAATTTTCTGGTAGAGAACTATACATCTTCTTAAAGGTTCTGAACACACATTTTCAACTATTGTTTTTTTTTAGTCATAGGTCAGATGAATGCAATGAACTGTAAAATCTTAAATGCAAAAACACAACCTGGCCTCTGCAGGGGCCAGTAGAAAATGTCTTAACTGAGTGGCCTCTGGGGACGACGCTTCTGTGTGAACGGATAATTTACTGAAGTAGGTGTGTTCATCTACTTACATACGCTCAAAATTAATAATATCACCACCCTGAAGATAGAATTCCCAGATAGCATTTGGGGAATAGAGGGATGGATGGATTTGATTATTGGGAAGTTACTAATTAATGAAATAATATTGATTGATTTAAAGTGAAAACAACAACAAAACGAAATGGAACTTTATGCGTGATTGTAATTTGAAGTCAAAAGAAGTCAAAGCTTATTTGAAGAAAAAAGAAGTTGAGTTATTAATATAAACAATTTTCTAACGAAACCCATAATTTTCCTGTTGTTACGTTGGTTGTAAGTTAAGAAATTTAGGATTTCCCTTCTTGTTATCTATTCAATGTTTCACGCTTAACGTGTAGTAAAATTTATAGGTACAGCTATTCGTCCATTGTAACTTGAGCCGTGATTATCACCTATCCAATAAACAAAACAAAGTTTTGAAGGATTTCAGAGCTCTAATTTAACTGGTGGTTTGTTGTAATGGCGTAAAGCGATGAGCTTCTTACGAAATACATGTTAGTAGGTAAATTTTTGAGATTGTGTTGAGGTGATTTAATGGAAAGATTGTTTTTACATCAAAATGTTTAAAGTGGTAATTAGGTACGAGTTGGTACTAAAAATATATTTTTCATTACTCATACTCCGAAAGTAGGTTTAGAGAGCGTGTAGAAAATAAAATTTCCAGCCCTAGGGCTTTTCGCTTTCACTGACAGCTGTCATGTCAAATTATGGCTTCGCACGACTTGTGCAATCGGCATGTAGCCAGTATCAGTATCATTACGCATTAGGAACTTCAAAAACCTAACCTCCTTGCTTATTTTTTACACCAAAGAATAATAATTATGGCTTGGCACGGCTCATGCATACTGCCAGAATTTAGTACTAAGTAACTTTTTTCTCAGTAATCAAATTCAAGTAGGTACCTATATTTAGTTCAAGATATCTTATTTAAAATAAATGTAAAGACGAAAATGGTCAATGCGACCAATGACCATGCCGCGCCGCCCGCCCGCGCCCTGTCGATGTTGCTGATGTCGTACGTTGAGTAAAAAAAAACTGGTGGGAAATGCTAGCATTTCCAAATTATTTTAAACGTTTTAATTAGTACCTACTATTTTTTCTTATTTTATTATGTTTTTGTGTTAAGTTTAATCTGGTTTTTCATTTATGATTGTGTATTTTGTGTAAATAACATTTTCTAGACAAACCGTGTTACAAAAACTGTAATTTAAATCTACGGACTTCGCGTCATTTCCCGGTGTTGGATTAACTCATTAATAAAAATTTCTTCGGTACAAATAGCAGAAACCTAAAAAAAACACTACATAATGTATAACCTCTTTGGTCCCGACCTTGTAAGAGGATCAGGTAGTATGGACACATGAGTATGGAGTATGGAGGTATGGAGTCTCATTCACTCTCGTTGTTAGGAAGAATTTTATGTATTATTCGTAATGAAAAGCACAGTGTTTACCTCGGGTGAAAGACTCATTAAGTCCCTCGAACTATTAGCGCCCTCGCTACGCTCGGGCGCCAAACTCCGTCTCGGGACTTGTAATGAGTGACTTTCACACCTAGGATAACAATGTACTATTTTATCACAGTTGCTCAGAAAGTGAATCTTATTAAACCGCTTTTAGGCTCATAATGCAACGTATTATACACGCGTGCGATAAAAAAAAATCCAACTAGTGCTAAAATAATACGCTATCCCGATATGTCAAATACGTATCTCACAGCTAATTGATGTATAGAAAAAAGGTACTATCAAAGAGTTTTTAAGCCTTGCTGGCTTAAAACTCTTTGTTGGTACCTACCTTTTTTCTTCTTTTCAAAAGGTTGTCTCTAAAGTCTGATAGAACGATAAGATAACGTCTTTGAAAATAATTAAAAATTGAGTTTTGTTTTTTCTTTAGGTATATAAATATATTTTTTCCTTACCATTATAATCTGTTTTTAACCGCCGACGCGAAAACAAATGAAAAAACCCAAAAAAAATATTGTATGTCAGACGAGGTTGTATAGGTTAAAAGTCTTTTGCCTAGCCTTTCGGGAGTGTAATTAACAAAAAATAGTAAACATAACCTAAAATTCTTAAAAACTTTTTATTATTTCAACAAGTCTTTTTTTTTATTCGCAACTGTGATAAAAAACGTCGGCAATGTACTATTATGCCTAAAAATAAATTATTTTATACTAATATTAAACAAGTTAGTTTTTTTTTTTTTTGTAACGAATAGGCTCCGAAACTACTGTACCGATCTTGATGAAACTTGGTATGAGGATACATTGATTTATCGGGAGTAACTTATGCTACTTTTAATATCGATGTTCCCACGGGATCGGGACTTACGCGGGTGAAACCGTGTGCAAGTTTGATTAATAATAGGGCAGGCTTAATACTTAAACTTTTTTTGTTAACGCTATTGCATAATGTTATTATTTGCAGTACAAAACGTCTTAAAGTCCAATCCAAATTGATCCTTCGTATTGTTAAGTAATGAGTTTACTTCCACACTTACGTTTCAGACCTAAATAAATTTGATTTCAACTTCAAGATCGAGGACCTTTCTTGATTGTTGATCGATTGAGAAACGATTTTCTGTGTAAATTTTAAAGCTAAAAGTCAGTGCCGGAGTTAGGTTTCAAAATAATTAATAAAATAAAATAGATCCTAAACTCCCCAAGTCCTAAACTATGCCTGAAACTAAACTTCACTTTTAAGAGGAAAGGGTACCGGAGGCTTTTTCCATACAAACTATTACAAACGTAGTCGACTGTTTTCTCCCTGGATAATGACACTAGAGCAAATATATTTGGTCCATAAAACTTATAACTGCCATGACCATGCCCCTATTTTTTGTTTTTTATTATTTTTTAATTTTTTTAATTTTAATTTCTATGATAATAAGAAAATAAAAAAAGCAAAACATAGGGGCATAGTCATGGCAATTATAGGTTTTATGGCACAATCATATTTGTGCTAGTGTCATTATCCAGGGAGGAAACAGTCGACTACGTTTGTATGGAGAGAGCGCAGGTACCCTTTCACCTTAATAAATTTTAGTAACCTTGATTTATTTTGACGACCCAGTTGGCACAATGGTCACCAGACCGAACTGATAAAAACAGTTTTGCGGGTTCGATTTCCGTCTCAGACAAGTATTTATGCTTAGATATTTGTCTGTGGTCTGGTTGCTATGTATTATCATAATTGTGGAACACAAGTTTTTTAAGTTAAATTTATTTTGAAACCGAATTATTAAAAACAACAGAAAAAAATAACAGTTCTATTTATGAAATATTCTTGCAATAACCTTTAGCGTCACTTTCAAATTTTTTCAGAAGTCCATCGAATTCTTGTACCTTCATACAGCTATATAGTTTCACATCAGGATCATTTAGGCAGTTAGCACTGAAAACAAAATTTGTTCAAATTACGACTTAGTACACAAGAGCAAGTCGCGCGAATCACACGACGCGACTTTTAAACAAAAACTACTATTTCGTAGCTTTCGTTGATGTCTCATGACTAGTCTATGACTAAAGGCAACTTGCACGACATTGTGTTTAATTGTTTTAGTTAAATTTAGTAAAAATATATATATATATATATATATCTCAACGCATAAAATGGGTAATCGAAAGAATGATCTTAATTCTTCGAGTAATTGGTGATCATACACTTAAAAAACCTTCTTTTTTTGAAGTCGGATAAAAATTAAATTCTATATTTAAGGTGAAAGGGTACCTGCGCTCGCTCCATACAAACGTAGTCGACTGTTTCCTCCCTGGGTAATGACAATAGCACAAATATTTTTGTGCCATTAAACCTATAACTGCCATGACTATGCCCCTATGTTTTGGTTTTTTTTCATTTTCTAATTATCATAGAAATTAAAATTAAAAAAATTAAAAAATTAAAAAAAAAAACAAAAAATAGGGGCATGGTCATGGTAGTTATAAGTTTTATGCACCAAAAATATTTGCTCTAGTGTCATTATCCAGGGAGAAAACAGTCGACTACGTTTGTAATAGTTTGTATGGAGAAAGCCCCCGGTACCCTTTCCTCTTAATCAGTTTGACACCTTGACAGATGGTTATTCATGTTTAATGTCTTAAACGTTTTTTTTTTCTATTTTTATTTAGATACAATCCGCGCGCAATGAGAATGGGATGGAACCTTGTCAAAGTAAATCGAAAATGACAGTTTTCAAGTAGAGTTAGCATAAAAGTTCTGAATAATAGGTAATTATTTTTGATTTTTTTTATTTATTCATCTTTAGTGTAGGTATATAGTATAGGTATTTCTACTGTATGTGAAGAATTCATGGACAAACATACATACTGACACATATACGGTCCCTATGTGCTCGTTTTATTTTTAATTTTAGAGAAACAACATTTTTTAAAATGAAATCGCCATTGCTCCATAGACAATCTACCACAGACAATAATAATTATTCTTTTAATCAATGGGTCCGTTTCAAATCCGCGACACTATGACTGTGCAAATAACTAATTTATACCTAATTATTATTCAGAACTTTTTTTGTGACGCTACTTTTCTGTCATTTTCGATTTACTTTGACAAAGTTCCATCCCCTTCTCATTGCGCGTGGATTATACAAGCTGATAGTTAGGATGTAACAAATTCTTAATCTTCTGCTATACTTCACTTATTTTTTGTGTTTTCTTTCAAGTTTGAAGGTCGGTTGAGGCAAACAGTTAGAAAAAAGGTTTATTTTTATAATACCTATTAATATAAAAAGAAAAACCTTTGTACTTACATACAGTCATTCCAATAGATCCGGTTTTTGCAACATTTTGGTGAATTTAGTACGTCAGTGCCATTGCATTCTACGTTTATGCAATAATTAATTTGGGGTAGATCAAAGGCTTCCGATAAATTGGCTACTGACAGGAGAAAAACGGCTAGAGTTGCTAAAAAAATTAAAAATAATATTTAAATCACACACAAAAATAGAAAAAATAATAATAACCCAACCCTAATCAAACAGACCCCTCCCAACGTTCCCGGTGCAAAGCTGGACAATATGCAAGCAGCGTTAACCCGCTGAACCGCTATCGACAGCTTTTGCACCAGGAACGCCCCGGAACGCGGATATTGAAATACTAGTAATCCACAGAGTGTCAGGACAAAATAAAAAAGTTAACTCTGTTAATTCTCAGGACTCTATCGTTTTCCTTTAACTAAGTTTCATTAAAATCAAATCAATCAATCTAGATACTACCCATTCACCATGGTAATTCCGGATACTACCCATTCACCATGGTAATTCCGGATACTACAAATTCACCATGATAATTCCGGATACAACCCATTCACCATGGTAATTCCGGATACAACCCATTCACCATGGTAATGCCGGATACTACCCATTTCCTATTCTCTCTGTATATATTTGCATTTTGTTTTGTGAATTTATTTTTTAATTTGTTAATTATTATGTCTTAAGTAAATTAATGTTTAAACTTAGTTAAGAGGAAAGGGTACCGGGGGTTGTCTCCATACAAACGTAGTGGACTGTTTTGTCCCTGGATAATAACACTAGAGCAAATATTTTTGTTGCATAAAACTTATAACTGTCATGACCATGCCCCTATGTGCTTTTTCTTTTTTTCTTTTAAACTATTGCATAGCTTTTATCTTTGAGCGCGGCGACCGAATCAAGAAATTCCGTAACGAAAATAAAACCTAACACAGGGGGTGTTAGGTCTCCGCCTACTCCGCCTACCATGTTTTAAATCTTAAAATTATATGATAATCAGAAAATGAAAAAAACCGAGACATAGGGGCATAGTCAGTCATGGCAGTTATAGATTTTATGGCACAACAATATTTGTGCTAGTGTCATTATCCAGGGAGGAAACAGTCGACTACGTTTGTATAGAGAGAGCGCAGGTACCCTTTCACCTTAAGTAAATTATTAATATTAAAAACAACACTTACATAGTGCAAACTTCATAGTGAACAATCTCTATCAGAATTGTGTGTAAAAATAAAGCGATGTTGAAATTATCTTCATTTTTATATCCGTTTTAAATTGGAAATAACAAAAAAAAATTACTTTTAACTATTTACAAAAACGCTATTGTGTAGTTTTTTAGTAATAAATAAAAAGATTTTAATTATAAAGCTGCTTTTTGTCAGTCGTAGGTATTAAAATCTATAGATATAAATACTTGTTTTGTATTTCGACCCGACAATGTTAAATAATCTTTAGATCAACATGAAGTTGTTATTCTGTAAGTATTTGTGAATATTTATACTATTTATGAAAAACAAAAAAAGTTGTCTATAAAGTCGGTTTACGGACGATAATTTTACGTGATAACTTCATAAGAAAATGATGAAAAATTTAGTTTTTTTTGTTAATCCTGTATTTATTGTATTTTCTTATTTTATTCAATTCAATTCATGCATTCAGATAATAAAATCTATACATTACAATAAAATAAAAGTAAATAATCAAAAATACTAAAAATAAACAAATTCCAACTCACAATAAAATTTAAAAAAAAAAAATTAAAATGTATCCTTTATATTTTTTTTCCTTTTTAGAAAAGTCTTCTATTCGTCACTCGTCACCATAACACAAGCCCAGATTAGCGATATTATTATTCAATACTCTGTTTTCTAAGTTACCATGACGTGTCATGGTAATATGACCATGACGTCACATAATATTACCGTGACACTTTTTTGAATGCAGGTGCCATGTTCCATCAATTTATTAGACCAACATCGCCACCTAGCCCCAAGCTAAGTAACTAGACTTGTGTTAGGGGTGCTAGACAACGGATATATACTACTTATATATTTTTCTTTTGTAAATTTATACTTATACAGGGTTATTGTAAATTATACTAGCAAGCCGTTATGGGCTACTTCTGTGCACCTAAACAATCAACTTTTGTTCTACGACTTTTGGAAAATCGAACATTTTTTCGAAAATTTTGAGGTTAGGTTTGCCTAAAAATCAGCTGTTCCTTACACGGAGAGGTCAGTAACCTTAAAATTTAACTTATTTTCTAAGTTTCATCTACTGTTCTTGGTCTGAATGACCTTTGTTTTGAAAAAATCAGCTGTTTTTCGAATTTACATAACCTCAAAATTTTCATTTTTTTTTTCGAATTTCCAAAAATCGTAGAACAAAAGTTGTGTGTTTAGGTGCACAGAAGTAGCCCTTAACGGGTTGCTAGTATAATTTCCAATAACCCTGTATATAATACCTAGAAACAACCAGACCACAGACAATATCTAAACATAAATACTCGTACTTATCCGAAACCGCAACCCTGTGTTTGGCAGTCCGGCAAGGTGACCGTTGTTGTGCCAACTGTGTGTCAATTGAAGCCTTTATTTTCTTTGCAGTTACTACTTTGCTAGCCTACATCACAGTATGCCACAGTGTATTTACGATCACATTGCTATCAAACTGCATCGGGCCAGTCTGTCCATCCCGTCCGATATTGTGCTCAGATGATTGTCCTGTTA
The DNA here is from genome assembly GCA_907269075.1 of Idaea aversata. Taxonomy (NCBI): domain Eukaryota; kingdom Metazoa; phylum Arthropoda; class Insecta; order Lepidoptera; family Geometridae; genus Idaea; species Idaea aversata. The sequence goes on along the minus strand of OU026098.1, from coordinate 4,346,446 downwards.
ATACTTTTCGTTGGAATGAGTGTCTGTAAGTATTAAACCTTAAATAATTAATGTCTAGAAAACCTTAAACCAAATGCAATTAACAAACAAACATACATACATACATTGCACGTTAAATAAAAGCTTTTAAAAATATGCTCGCACTTGAGTTAGTTGCTGCTGAAAATCAGTGTGTTGCATTTAAGGTGAAAGGGTACATGCGCTCTCTCCATACAAACGTTGTCGACTGTTTCCTCCCTGAATAATGACACTAGAGCAAATATTTTTGCAGCATAAAACTTATAACTGCCATCCCCGTATGTCTTATTTATGATAAATATTTTGGTTTTTTTTACTCTTATTTTCTATGATAATTAGAAAATGTAAAAATCAAGACATATAGGGGCATGGTCATGGCAGTTATAAGTTTTATGCACCAAAAATATTTGCTCTAGTGTCATTCCAGGGAGAACAGTCGACTACGTTTGTATGGAGAGAGTGCCCACCTGGTTTTTTTTCCTCATAAGTGATTTTTTTTAATCTTTTTCCACAGATCTGGTTGTTTACAACTGAAGAAAGATCCAGCAATCAGTTCGTGCGTCACTGTTGGTAAGATAGCAGATTTGTTAGACGAAGAAAATGGTGGTGATAACTGTACTCAGGACAATCATTGATTAACAATTAAAGATGAAGTTTTAGTTTATTTTGTTATTATTATTGTTTGTTATATGTCCTATATCACGAGACTATGGAGTCCCGGACCTTTGGAAGGCATGCGTGGGATCGAAGCCAACACGTAGAGGCCCTTTACAATAACAAGTTTAATGGCAAAGTATGATGTGGACATCAAACCAGCGATTATCCATGTCCGCACTATAAAATGCAGTCAAGGACAACCCCCGGTTTGAATAGAACTATTGATAAACTACAGGAGAAACCAACTACTTGGGCTATTGTGATGGGATGGTAGTGGACTGGATACTGGGGAACTATGGGTACTATGGTGCCTGTCGTATATTATTATTTTTAGTTGTTTTTATTTTGTGTAATTTGATTTGATGTACCTAATAAAAAAATATATATTTTCGTTACGGAATTTCTTGATTCGGTCGCCGCGTTCAAAGCCCGCGATAAAAGCTATGCAGTAGCTTATCAAGATGAAGTAAAAATTACCTATGCATTGCCAATGCCAATGCCAAACACAGGGTTGCGGGTTCCCTTCTCAGACAAGTATTTTGCTTAGATATTGTGGTCTGGTTGTTTCAATTTATTATAAGTATATATTTACAAACTATGAGTATATAAGTAGTATATCCGTTGTCTAGCACCCATAACACATGTCTAGTTACTTAACTTGGGACTAGATGGCGTTGTGTGGAATGTCGTGCAATATTTTTTTTAACTTTAATTTAAACGTCGTAAATGGTCCTAAATAATTGAAACCCGCAAATACTGTTTGAATCTCTTTGCAGGCCTACTCCATGATTCACGCAACTTTACGGTGTGTTTAGGGAGTAACACATAGTTTATGCTTATAACGATTTGTAGCGTATGAAAAACAGTAAATAACTTCGGAAAATAAAAACGGTGTCCCAAAGCTCATCTAGGTACAAAAGTTATGGTCATTTTTTTTATTCAGTTCGAAGCATTCGCATAAGATCACATTTAATCGATTTAAAAACTACATTAGATTGTTTGTCTTCGGAAAGCAATTAATTAGTTATAATTAAGGATTAGTTTTTACCATTTTTTTTACTAAAATAAATTTTAATATTTTTTTATATCTAACCCCTAGTCTCCCCCATCTCCCTCCCTCGGTCGCGGTCCTGGACCACCTCCGGCCAAGCTGGCTCGAGGCGGTCGAGGTCGTCTCGCCAACGCTTTCGTGGCCGACCTCGACGTCGCCGAGCACCCGGAGGTGTTCAGCGTGTTGCAGTTTTAGCCCACTTATCCCCGTCCATTCTTGATACATGGCCCGCCCAAACCCATTTCAACCTCGCTGATTTGAAACCCACAATTTAAAAAAAAAACAGTTTTTACTGTTTAATAGAATTCATCACACATCATCTATTAATTTTTTTTCAAACAGACATAGAATATAAAATATAACTTAGGCAATTAGCAAATAACATTTTGATAAATAAATTGTTAAAACTAACTTCAATCGAATTGAACACTGTTTTTACACTAGCTACTTTTTAGATTCTAGAATATTTTTCAATACAAATAGTAGGTACCTTGTACGTATTCATTAATTATGATTGCCTAGCTAGATAACACTACATACAACTTCATCGCTAGAAGATGAGGTTTGAAGGTTATTATTCGTTTATTTTATTTATTCATGAATATTACTCGAATGTAGTTTTTTTTGTCAAAATTGCCAAGTTAAATATCAAAATCCTACTATATATGACTGTGGGAAAATAATATTGTAACTGTGAAAAGTGTGTTAGTTATGTTTGTTACTCCTTCACGCAAAAATCACTTGACCGATTGCAATAAAACTGAGTATGTAGATAGCTAGAGACCGGGATTAACATAATATAGGCTACTTTTAATCCCGATATTTCCACGTGATCGGGACTTACGCGGGTGAAACCTCGGGGCGCAGCTAGTATAACACATTTTGTAATCCGCGACTCCAGAAATAATTTCTCAAATACTAAAACCTTGAATAAACTTTAAAACTATTGCTTTTGCCAGTGGCAACGTGCCAGCCATTCTTGAACCCAACAATTTGTCTCGTGACGACGGCAAAAGACCCATCTGATGGGATGACTCTCATTTCGCTGCATACGTATAACGTGATTTTTTTCGTGCCGGACGGGACGTGATATAATGATGCCCCAAGGTTTTTCCCGTTTCGTATGCAGCTACCTTTAGTAGTACCTACATAGGAATTTGTGTCTTGAAAGAAAATTACAAAGAAAACATTTGATTTGAGATAAAAAATAAATTTATAAATTTGAGATGAATTAAGAATATTACTTGTCTTGTTGTCTTGCCAGAGGAGTGCAGGCCGCATTCCCCGCCATTCATCCCTCAACGACGTCATCCGTCGGGCTCTTGTCTCAGCGAATATGTCGGCTATTTTGGAACCAAACAGCATTGTTCGTTCTGACGGCAAGAGACCCGACGGAGTGACTCTCATTCCTTGGGAACAGGGTAGGTGTTTAGTCTGGGACGTGACGTGCGTCGATACTTTGGCTCCTTCCCATCTTCGAGCCACTTGTGCGCAGGCATGTGCGGCGGCTGCTGGTGCCGAATCTCAAAAGATGCGTAAATACGTGGACATTCCTGGGTGTTACGTTTTTATGCCTTTGGGTTTTGAGACTGTTGGTTCTTGGGGTCCCGGTGCAAAGGCGTTTATTAGAGTGCTTTCTTCGCGTCTTTTCGAGGCCACTGGGGACAGTAGGGCCGGTGTAGTTTCCTTTCCCAGCGGATTAGCTTGACTATCCAGAGGGGGAACGCTGCCAGCTTGCTTGGGACTTTGGGTCGTGGGAACGCTTTGGAGGACGAGGTTTTTTATTTTTGATGTTTGCGTGTTTAAATTTTTATTTTTATTTTTGGTTTTAGTTATTAAATGTAATAATTAGATTAAGTCCTTTTTGTATAGCAATATGTGTGTTTTGGAGAACAAATAAACGACAATACAAATCTATAGTAAAAAAAAAAAAGAATATTATAATAATGTGTAAAGTGGCACCATCTTGTTTTTTACTATAATCTATACTCATTTGAAAAATGAAAATATTTTTTGTTTATTTGTTTGTAACGAATACGCTCCGAAACTACTTAACCGATTTAGATGAAACTTGGTATGAGAATACATTGATTAATTGACAGTAAAAAAGGCATAACATAGTTTTTATCCCGATATTCCCACCGGATTGGGAGTTACGCAGGTGAAACTGCGAAGCGCTGCTATTTTATAATACAAATTGTATAATCTCATTCCAGCCCTGTAAAATGTACACCCTTATTTGTAAGCTGTAAGTTCATTCAAAGTTAACGTCCCTTTATTAAATAAACGGACAACGAAATCGTTTCAGAGATTAAATTTATTTTGTTATACAAATTTAAAAATGCTCGCTTTATATTACATTTCACAAATGAATCTAATTTTTTACTGTCTAAGTAGGTACTTAAGTAATTGTTTTTGAAAGAAGTTTTACGAAATTGTAAAAAATTCTCATAGACCGGGAGATGGTGACACAAAATACTAAGTCATTTGTACCAGTATGGCTTACCGTACCCTTTTTTTCCCCCTTTTGGGGGAAGTATGTGTGGATTTTTTATTGAAAGGGGTCCAAAAAAAATCCAAACAGACGACAAAAAATATATACCTAATTGAAATATGTATACCTTTTTCATCCAGATCGGTTGTAAAATACGACCTGTAGAGAAGTACCAATGAACATACATACTGGCAGACGACAGCAAATTTTGCCAAACTTGAGGCATAGACGCTTGCTTATCACTCGCTTGGTCAACTTACATATAGCTGCCTACGTTGAAACACGGAATCTCTTTTCCAATACGGCACTAAACAAATAAAACTATACGTAGTTATGTAGGTAGAGGACAGTTTTAGTAAGGGAAGCTTTACGGGTCAAGAGTCCTCGAAGGTCTTTTCGAATGCTCATTAAATTCTTTATTACATGTCCCTTTTCGAGATTTTAAGATTTGATCTGGTGAAATTCTTTACTTTAAGATTCTTATTAGCTATTACTTTACTTTGTGTTTATCGTGTTCTGTTTCTTTCTGTGTTGTACAAATAAAGTTATCTATCTATCTATCTATCTTATGTACGGTCGGAGTCATAATTGCAGACCCACCGTAGAACTCCAAAACGGCTAATATTTGAATGTTTTTAAATCAAGCAAGATAGGTCTTGCTTGAGTTCAAGTAAAGTCTTTCAACGCATGAATTTATTAGATAAATATTATAAGAATAAACACATTACAAAAATATTTTTATGTTTCTAATTCATTCATTTATTTTTTCCTTAGATTTATTATGTTTCATTAATCTTCTATTATTTTCACTTCACTTGTTTGTGTAGCGGTGTGTAGTGCTATAAGCTGAGTTGTATTCCTTTTTGTAACCACAAATATGTATTCATCATCATCATCATCATATCAGCCCATACACGTCCACTGCTGGACATAGGCCATACGACGCCACAAACAGCGGTCCTGAGCCGCCTCCATCCAGCGACTATACCCACGACCCCCACAATGTCGTCGGTCGCCAATATGTATTATGTATTTTTATTTCTTTTATGTTAAAGTTACTTTTGGTTACCTACTAATAAATTTTCTTTCTTTCTTAATAATAATTTTAGAACTTTAAGGTGGGTCTGAAATTCTGACTCCGACCGTACCTACTTATTAATGTTAGAGTTTCAACACGAAACCCGATTTACCAAGAAAAATGTTAAAAAATTTAATTTCATCAAGAAATTTTGCAGATAATTAAATTGCCTTTACTTTCTTTTGGTGGTTTCAAAAAGGTTAATCATAATAGTACATTGCGATACAAGTGTGGAAAGTTGATCATTCCATAGAGGCGGTTTATGACGCGCGAGCGGAACGCGAGCGTGGCAAAAGCCGAGATGGAATGAGCACTTCACACCTGTATCGTACGACGTTTTTTATCACAGTTGCGATAAAAAAAAGACTTGTTAAAATAATAAAAAGTTTTTAAGAATTTTAGGTTATGTTTACTATTTTTTGTTAATTACACTCCCGAAAGGCTAGGCAAAAGACTTTTAACCTATACAGCGTCTGACATACAATATTTTTTTAGGGTTTTTTTCATTTGTTTTTGCGTCGGCGGTTAAAAACAGAATATATTAGTTCCGGGTTTCATTAAAAACAGAATATATAAAAAAAATATATTTATGTACCCAAAGAAAAAACAAAATAAAAACAAAACTCAATTTTTAATTATTTTCAAAGACGTCATCACGTAATATTATCGTTCGCAGACTTTAGAGACAACCTTTTGAAAAGAAGAAAAAAGGTACCAACAAAGAGTTTTAAGCCAGCAAGGCTTAAAAACTCTTTGATGGTACCTTTTTTCTATACATCAAAACAGTATAACCCAGATAAATTAGGAATGTTTCATCTACCTAATATGTAATTAGCAGTAAGATACGTATTTAACTTATCGGGATAACGTATTATTATACCACTAGTTGGATTTTTTTTAACGCACGCGTGTATAATACGTTGCATTATGAGCCTAAAAGCGGTTTAATAAGATCCACTTTATGAGCAACTGTGATAAAAAGTTTTATATTGTAAGTTTCCAACTTTAAATTTGTAGGGGCCGGGGCGGGTCGCTAGTATAAAATAAAGTCACTTTTCGCCGTCCCTATGTCCCTATTTCCCTTTGTATGCTTAGATCTTTAAAACTACGCAACGGATTTTGATGCGGTTTTTTTAATGGATAGAGTGATTCAAGAGGAAGATGTATAATACATGCATAATATAGCCGTGCGAAGCCGGAGCGGGTCGCTAGTTTATAATATTAGTAGAATTCCGTTAGTTTAACCCCACAAAGGCTATACTCAGAAATGTTCCTAAGTAAAACTTAATTTAAGAAATGCTTTGTCTCGCTCTTGTGAGTGACATTCGACGTCAGAGAAAATGTGACAAAGCATTATTAAACTAGTAAGGAATTTTGCTAGCTAGAGTTAGTGAATGAACGAACGAACGAATGAATGAATAAATAAATGACGGAATAAATGAGTGAACGTATGAATGAAAGACTTTATTGTATGTTTAATTTAGGTACTTATTTTAGCAGATTATTTTGCTTATTGAAAACAAATTGTAGGTAGATACTTTTATCATGAAACTTTGTATGAGTTTTGTGGTACTTACGATTTGTTTTCATCACAAACTTTATACGACGGGACAATAGGGGTAGTAGTCGGAGATCCCTTTAATCACGACCTTCATCGATCTGTTTAATAGATCAAAAGTATTTTATATCAAATTAAATAGGTCAATAAATATATTGAAATAAATAAATATTGCAGGACATTCCACACATCGTTATCTAGCCCAAGCTAAGTAACTAGACTTGTGTTATGGGTGCTAGACAAAGGATATACTACTTACTTATATACTTTTCTTTTGTAAATTTATATAAAATATAAGTATATTATACTTATATTATATAGAAACAACCAGACCACAGACAAATATCTAAACATAAATACATGCCTGAGACGGGAATCGAACCCGCAACCCTGTCTTTGGCAGTCTGGCATGGTGACCATTGTGCCAACTGGGTCGTTGCAAATGGATTGCAATATATTTTAGGTTGGGACAGAATTTTTTTAGGCAACCCATTTGCAATACATATATTGACATATTAATTTGATATAAAATACTTTTCATCCATTAAACAGATCGATGAAGGTCGTCCTTTAAAGGGATCCCGTACTATAGGTAAAGTTTTGGAAGTAGAAAAAGGGTCAACGTTCAAGTTTATCCGATTTCACTTACCTATCTGTTTAGTTTCATCTACCTTGAAGTTTTTTAATAGGGTTCCGTACCCAAACTAAGAAGAACTAAGAAGTAGTAGAGTCCAGTTTTTCCCCAATGCATTCCCCCACTCCTTCTGTCTGTCACCAGGCTGTACTCCTATGAGTGATAGCGAGATAGAAATTTTCAAAGATGATGTATTTTTGTTCCCGCTAAATAAACAAATACCTACCCCCCTTGGTGCGCGAGTCCGAAGTAAGGATGGCATTTGGAAAATTAAACTTTAAATCAGACGAATTTCGTTGTTAATAAGCTTTCTCGTCCTTTTTGTTATTTTCAATGTTTTGTGTGTTGTACAAATAAAGTGTTTATCTATCTATCTATATTTTATCCCAATATTCCCACGGGATCGAGAAACCGCAGCGCACAGCTAGTATACAATTCGCTTTAAAAATTACTTTTTAAAACACTGTATAATATTCTAATTTTATATTCTCAAGCAAGAATCGAGCAAACAAGAACTCATTTTTCTTACGATATTAAAAATATTGAAAGAAAAAGCAATCCTGAGCTAAATGAAGCGAAAAATATTTTAAACATAAAATCTAGTTTTTAGATAGAAAGAAAAGGAGTAAAACCAGAGTCTTATATAAAACAAATTCTAATCAAAAATAATGTTAGTTAGTTTTAATACCCAACCTAAGTTATATCTAGATACTAATAATGCGAGGCGTGGCCGGTGCTTGAGCGACATAAGCAGGAGCTGCGTATCATGGAGATGAAGATGTTGCGCTGGATGTCTGGAGCCTGTCAGGATCCTGTCAGGAACTCCCGCATCCGGGGCAGCCTTCATGTCCGAGACATTGCAGATAAATTGCAAAAATTACGCCTACGCTGGTACGGTCACGTCTTGCGAAACCCGACTCGTTACGTGGGGAACAAATGTCTTGCCATGGCGCCTCCACCAGGTCGTGGCAGACTGGGTAGACCCTGGAAGAAGTGCTGGCTTGTCGTCGTAAAGGGTGATATGCGTGCCTTACAACCCAGGATGTCGAAGATCGTGCGAAGTGGAGGCGTAAAAGTAGGAAAGCGGACCCCGGGCTCCCGAGAGGGATGCAACCGGGAACATCGCTCGGATGAGGGATGATGACTAATAATAATATTTGCCTGTTTCAAAATTTATCTGACTTTTAGATAGATAGACACTTTATTGCACCATGAAAACAAAACACAAAATTAATTCTAACAAAGTACTTACATAATATAAAAAAAAATTAAGTAAAATAAAAATTAGAAATTATAAAAACTAAAAATGAAGAAAAAAAAAATATGGCACAATGGGCGGCCTTATCGCTAAAAGCGATCTTTTCCAAGCAACCTTTGTATTTGTACAAGAATAAAATTGAAGAGGGGCTCTTACAGCTTTAGCAACTTTAATTCATGCTATTTATTTAGGGCACTGTATTGCCTGCAACATGTAGGTATTAGATGGAGTAAGCTTTCCCCCCCTCTCAGCTTAGTGGACATAGGTAGATCATCATCATAGTATCAGCTACAGGATGTACAGTTTGCGTCATAAGTGCACTGTCAGTGCGCTACAATCACTACATACTATAAAACAAAGTCGCTCTCTCTGTCCCTATGTCCCTATATCCCTCTGTATGCTTAAATCTTTAAAACTACGCAACGGATTTTGATGCGGTTTTTTTTATAGATAGAGTGATTCAAGAGGAAGGTTAATATGTATAATACATGCATAATATAGCCGTGCGAAGCCGGGACGGGTCGCTAGTTATACTATAAACAGGTATTGGACTTACGACCTTCTTCGTTACACACACACATAAATACTTGAATTAAAAGTACTCAGTGTGATTATTATTTTCAACATGTTAGCTATGTATTTAGTTGTCCAAGTGGTATAAGCCGCCACCCGCTACACCAGCCGACGTGGGTTCGATCCTCAGGTTACGTAGTTACACTGCATGGACAGTGCTGCACAGGATTGTAAACGTTACGGTACCTGTGGACTTTTAAGCGCCGATTGTAGACTTCTGAAAATTGGCATCCCCCAAAGACTTTTAGAGTAATCCACCGATTTCTTTATTTGGGTTAGGAAGCATTTGGACACAAATGACACCACCGTTTCTTTTGTGTCCAAAGTCCAAATGCTTCCTGCGAGCTTAGTCGACTTAGACCTTGGTAATACGTATGTATACAAAATTCGATTGACGTCAATATGCTTGCAAAACAATAGTGTTTTGCAAGCATATTGACGTATATTACATACATACATACAGGTCAAATACATAACCCTCCCTTTTGGCTTCGCCGTAGTCGGGTAAAAACAAAGTCACTTTCCGCTGTCTGTATGCTTTTAACTTTAAAACTACTCAACGGATTTTGATGCGGTTTTTTTTAATAAATAAAGTGATTCAAGACGAAGGTTTATACGTATAATACATGCATAATATAGCCGTGCGAAGTCGGAGCGGGTCGCTAGTTACTAATATTATAAAGAGGAAACATTTGTTTGTTTGTTTGCATTGAATGTCTCGGAAACTTCTAGTCCGATTTTGATGAAACTTGGTATGAGGATACATTGCTTCATTGAGAGTAACATATGCTACTTTTTAACCCGATATTTCCAGGGGATCGAGAGTTACGCGGGTGAAACCGCGGAGCGCCGCCATTAGGCATATAAAAAGAGAAAGCATACAAACGTTAGGTGAATTACCTAATTTTAGAATCGTGAGTGGAGTTAGAGAAATCAATAAGTATTTCCTTAAATATCCTTCGGTACTAAATGAGCAGAATCAGCCTTTGTTAAAGTTATTGACATTGGAATCAAAGAGCGAAGTAATAACTTTCGACGGAGCCCGATAACAGGATTTTGAGACGTTTTTTCTGGCAATGACTTGAATATATGGCAGTAGGGGACTACATTTACTATAGGTACTTTCTTATGAACGGATAAAATAAATTATTCTTTTAACTAGGACTACCGTCTTATGTCTCAGTACCTACATACATTAGTTAGGTATCATCTTTTGTTTTCTTCAGATCGTATCATCTTTTGTTTCTGTCAAATCGTCTTATGTTTTGGTTATATTCAGATCGTCTTATTTTCTGTTTTCATCGTCTAATATTTTATGTCAGATTGTCTTTTGTTTTCGTTCTGAAGGCCAATTCTCGTAAATAATATTGTTTTAATTACATTTCAATATCATTCCGATTGCATTTTGATTGCAAAAGATAACTTCAAAATCCGTTTTCTTTTACCAAAAAGCTGACTTTAAGTGTATTTTGAGCTACTTTGAGGGTATTATTTGTAATTGAAATGCAATTGAAATTATATTGTAATGTAATTTGAACAATAATATTTACGAGAATTGGCCTTCAGATCGTCTTTTGTTTCTGTCTCGATCGGCTTATGTCTTCTTTTGTTTTAGTTCAGCTATAGTCTTTTGTTTAATAGCAAGTGAATTTTTGGGCCATGGGCCGCAAACTAGGGGTCGTGGTCAAAAATAGTTGGATCACTTGGTCCAACTACTTCCTTTTCTAAGTCTCTTGGTCCAACTAGTTGGACCTGGGACACCGCAGTTATAATTTCACTAGTTACTCCCAGCAATAATATAAATATCCAAATAAAAATAAGCCTATATGTAGTGCTCCATAGCTATCTGCCCCGAATAAAGAAGCACCTAATAATAAAAGGCAAACAGGATAAATAACGTTTTACACAACAATAGTGTGACGTTTAAATGACTGTTTAAAACAGACGAGTGCCTTGTAATAAAGTCGTAGACGACTTGAAAGCGAAGGGGACGTACTTAGATTAAAGTTTAAGGGTTAAATCTCCCGCACACCCAAATAAAAAATATTAAAAGATTATACTGTAATAAAGGGTAGACCAAAGGGCTGGCCGCTTCTTTGGCCAACAGAACAGCGGCGGTATTGGCATCTAAAAGGCAATGGAGCCAACAAGCTTGGCTATCTGAGCACTCTACCTAAGGAAACTTATTTAGATTTTTATATGTTTTTGTTTTATTCTTTTTTATATTTTAGTATTTTAGCCGGCCGCTATTTTGGCCAATGGAACAGCGGCAGTATTGGCATCTAAAAAGACAAGGGAGACAACAAGCTTGGCAGTATTCTGAGCACTCTACCTAAGGAAACTTTTTTAGATTTTTATATGTTTTTGTTTTATTCTTTTTTTTATTTTAGTATTTTAGCTGGCCGTTACTTTGGCCAACGGAACAGCGGCGGTATTAGCATATAAAAAGGCAATAGAGTCAACAAGCTTGGCAGTATTCTGAGCACTCTACCTAAGGAAACTTTTTTAGATTTTTATATGTTTTTTGGTTAATTATTTTTTATTTTAGCATTTTAGCTAGCCGCTATTTTGGCCAATGGAACAGCGGCAGTATTGGCATCTAAAAAGACAAGGGAGACAACGAGCTTGGCAGTATTCTGAGCACTCTACCTAAGGAAACTTTTTTAGATTTTTATATGTTTTTGTTTTATTCTTTTTTTTATTTTAGTATTTTAGCTGGCCGTTACTTTGGCCAACGGAACAGCGGCGGTATTGGCATATAAAAAGGCAATGGCGCCAACAAGCTTGGCAGTATTCTGAGCACTCTACCTAAGGAAACTTATTTAGGTTTTTATATGTTTTTGTTTTATTCTTTTTTTTATATTAGTATTTTAGCTGGCCGCTACTTTGGCCAACGGAACAGCGGCGGTATTGGCATCTAAAAAGGCAATGAAACCATCAAGCTTGGCAGTATTATGATCACTCTACAGGAAACTTATTTAGATTTTTATATGTTTTTGTTATATATTTTTTTAATTTAGCATTTTAGCTGGCCGCCACTTTGGCCAACGGAACAGCGGCGGTATTGGCATCTAAAAAGGCAAGGGAGCCAACAAGCTTGGCAGTATTCTGAGTCTACCCAAGGAAACTTATTTAGATTTTTATATGTTTTTGTTATATATTTTTTTTAATTTAGCATTTGAGCTGGCAGCTACTTTGACCAACGGAACAGCGGCGGTATTGGCATTGGAGCCAACAAGTTTGGCAGTATTCTGAGCACTCTACCTAAGGAAACTTATTTAGATTTTTATATGTTTTATTATTTTAGCATATTAGTTTATTTAAAAATATTGCAAAAAAAAGTTTGAATTTCCAAAAGTCGTTGGACAATATTTGATTAATAAGGTGCACAGAATTAACTCTTAACCGATTTCTTCTTTAATTACCAATAACCCTGTATAGTAGTTATCTAATTTTAAAAGCGGCCAAGTGCGAGTCAGACTCACGCACGAAGGGTTCCGTATCCTGTTGTTTAGAAGCCCCACTTAAATATATTATTTTTTCCGTATTTAGTATTTGTTGTTATAGCGGCAACAGAAATACATAATCTGTGAAATTTCAACTGTCTAGCTATCACGGTTCATGAGATACAGCCTAGTGACAGACAGACAGCGGTGTCCTGTAATCGGGTATGTAAATCCTGAGACTCTGAGAAAACAGCGTTATATATGGCACTAGCGACCCGCTCCCGGCTTCGCACGGCTATATATTATGCATGTATTATACATATAAACCTTCCTCTTGAATCACTCTATCTATTAAAAAAAACCACATCTAAATTCATTGCGTAGTTTTAAAGATTTAAGCATACAAATGGATATAGATGGATTAAAAAAAATGGAAATGGATATGGTCTTCAAGTCTAGAGTGAATAGGTACCTTCTAGGCGAGCATGCTACATCTTCGACCTCATCTTCGCGCCACCATCAGGTGAGATGAGGTGAAATGCAAGCCTATATTGTTTAAAAATATATATATATATATATAGGGACATAGGGACAAGCGACTTTGTTTTATTTTATACTATGTAGTGATAATATAACAAAAGTTCTAATGATCACAATATGACCAAATTTTATTGAATACACTTTTTTTTAATATAACGATCAAATACCCTTGGGGTACGGTGAGTGGAGTGCGAGTTTTTTCGTATAGTAAACGATACTATCACGTTAACGTAAACGAGAAAATTGTATGAAAAGTTGAAGCTTCGCATTACGTCCGCTAGGGGCGCTATTCAACTTTTCATACAACGGCGTCAGAGCAGTGAACGTTGCAGTAAACGTCATTGCGAGGAGCACGATCCTTAACTGTGAAGGAACGTATGAGAAGGGCTTTTTTCGAACCCAAACCAAGAGACGTAGGCAGTACTTTTGATGAACTTAAGAACCTCGTACTGGGTTTTGTTTACGCAAAGCTTTTAACTGGTGGTATTTAAATCAAGCTACAGAACAAATATAACATTCTTTTTATCACAGTTGCTCATAAAGTGGATCTTATTAAACCGCTTTTAGGCTCATAATGCAACGTATTAAACACGCGTGCGATATAAAAAATTCCAACTAGTGATAATAAATGTTATCCCGATAAGTTAAATACGTATCTTACTGCTAATTACATGTTAGGTAGATGAAACATTCTTAATTTATCTGGGTAATACTTTTTTGATGTAAAGAAAAAAGGTACCAACAAAGAGTTTTTAAGCTTTGCTGGCTTAAAAACTAATTTGTTGGTACCTTTTTTCTTCTTTTCAAAAGGTTGTCTCTATAGTCTGCGAACGATAATTTTACGTGATAACGTCTTTGAAAACAATTAAAAATTAAGTTTTGTTTTTATTTTGTTTTTTCTTTACAGAAATATATTTTTTCCTTACCATTATATTCTGTTTTTAACCGCCGACGCAAAAACAAATAGAAAAAGTCCTAAAAAATATTGTATGTCAGACGAGGTTGTATATATAGGTTAAAAAGTCTTTTGCCTAGCCTTTCGGGAGTGTAATTAACAAAAAATAGTAAACATAACCTAAAAACCTTAAAAACCTTTTATTATTTTAACAAGTCTTTTTTTATTCGCAACTGTGACAAAAAACGTCGTACGATACACGTGTGGATCGATCTTTTATTTCGGCTTTGTTAAATGTACTATTATATAAATAGTAGGTTATTATTTAAAAAAAATCGAAATTCCAAAAATAAACACGATAAATAAGAATTAGAAACTAACCCGTTATAGGTAAATGAACAATTCCACTCAATTTATTAAAACGCAAACAAAAGTTTAACGACTTTGTCATCAATCAATTACTGAAGATTTCCCTTTTAATTGTTTTTGACTTTGATATAAAACTTATAAGACGTAGAAGTTTCCCTCGAACAAAGACAGATACCAAAGTACCTAAGTATTTGTGCCAACATAATCGATGAGCAACCCAGCAAGTGGATTATTATGAAAACCTTTCCCCTTGAAACGACTTTTACAAAACTTTTGAGTAGCGCTTTTTGGTGAACTTTAATTGTCAGAAGGCCAATTCTCGTAAATAATATTGTTTAAATTACATTTCATTATCATCCCGATCGCATTTCGATTGCAAAAGATACCTTCAAAGTCAGTTTTTTTTTACAAAAAGCTAACTTTGAGGGTGTTTTGAGCTACTTTGAGGGTATTATGTGTGATCGAAATGCAATCGAAATGATACTGAAATGTAATTTGAACAATGTTATTTACGAGAATTGGCCTTCTGGTCATCAAATCCTTATTATTTTTAATAAAAAGACATGGATTTGTAATTAAAAGACTCACATACTTAAAAATAATATTTTTTGACGGAATTTTCGTTTCATATCTGTTTTGCATCCTTTAAATTGCAATAAAAAATTATGTTATTTAGTTATGCCGATATCGCTTGAGTTCTAGGCTTACATTTTTTAACTTGTTACTTTTAACAATGTCAAAGATCTGGCGGCATACTGTAGTGAACAGATCTTACCTAAATAAAATTAAATTGTGGACTCAAATAAGAAGTACTTTAAAGTGTTTTTAAAATAAAAAAAAGAGAAGGAATACAAGCTTAGTTTATAATGGATTCATTACAATAGAAAGAAGCTATTTCTTAGTACGCGGTATGAAACCCTTTTAATTATTAAATACACAAAAACAAATAAAAATCAAACAGAAACATGAAGGTAAACAAATAATTATCAAAATCGGACTCCCTACTTTATAAAAAGTTTTGCGTACGTTAAGTTATTAAAAAACAGACGGACAAGACAAGAAAGTGATCTTATAAGGGTTCCTTTTTTTACCTTTGACGTATGGAACCCTCATAAGTTGAGCCTCCTCCGTTTTTTTTTCATTGACTTGAACCTCCTCCGTTCATTTTGCGTCAGTTATAACTACAAATGAAAATCAAAAATAAATGAAGGTAAAAAAAGAAAATCAACAAATTAAAGCGCCACATGCCCTTTACCTATTATAATGAAGAAGATGGACCTTTGTTTGGTCATGAATATTCATGACCCAGGATCTTGTTGTATTATTTTACAACTCCTCCGCTATCCTGAATACAGTCCTGTATTTCCCAGTACTTAAGCAATTTTATAATGGAGAACTTCATTAGTGCCGAGCATATAGAAGCCGGTCGTTATTCTACAAATGGACATCAATTAACAAACCCGCTATGAACATAAGGATCAAAGGGTTAGCACATTGTTAATTACACATACACATTGTACTTTGACTGACTTTAAAAATCTGCCAAGTGCGAGTCGGACTCGCCCACGAAGTGATACCATGTTGTATGGGAGCTCCGCTTAATTTTTTTTCTTCTCTTTTTAGTACTTGTCTTTATATCGGCTAAAAAAATACATAATCTGTGTAAATTAGATACAACTGGTACAGCTATCACGGTTCATGAGATACAGCTTGATGATAGACAGATGGACGGATGCACGGACCGACGACGACGGACGTACAGACGGACGGACAGTGAAGTGTTAGTCCCGATTTCTAACTCCAGTTCTGGTCAAGTTAGAAGTCTTAAAGCGCCTGATAGGTGAGAGATACCACTATAATAATTAAGACTTAATCTATACTTATATTATAACTACATAGTATAAAACAAAGTCTCTTTCTCTGTCCCTATGTCCCTATATCCCTATGTATGCTTAAATCTTTAAAACTACGCAACGGATTTTGATGCGGTTTTTTTTAATAGATAGAGG
This sequence comes from Idaea aversata, assembly GCA_907269075.1. Taxonomy (NCBI): domain Eukaryota; kingdom Metazoa; phylum Arthropoda; class Insecta; order Lepidoptera; family Geometridae; genus Idaea; species Idaea aversata. The sequence continues at coordinate 4,329,866 of OU026098.1, read as the reverse complement.
AATTCAAGAGGAAGGTTTATATGTATAATACATGCATAATATAGCCGTGCGAAGCCGGAGCGGGTCGCTAGTAATTTATAATTAATAACTTATTTTTTTTTCTTTTCTTATTTGTTGTTATATCGGCTACAAAAATACATAATCTGCGAAAATTTCAACTGGTACAGCTATCACGGTTCATGAGATACAGCTTGATGATAGACAGATGGACGGATGCACGGACCGACGACGGACGTACAGACGGACGGACAGTGAAATGTTAGTCCCGATTTCTAACTCCAGTTCTGGTCAAGTTAGAAGTCTTAAAGCGACCTGATAGGTGAGAGACACCACTATAATGGGCTATACGCTGAGGTTGCATATGCTGGAGTCGCATCGGGAACGTCAATTTCAAGGCGTTTGTGGTGCGAGTACCGAACCGCTATCTGCCTCGCGTTATGGATGAAAGCTTCTGGCCGAAGGATGTGGTATTGCGTCGCTTCCGCGGACAAATTCCACGCGAACCTACTAAGACTAAAGTGTAGTGTCCTGGAAGTGCTACTAACATAGTTTTAAGTTATCTATTAACACTTTCAATTTATATTATAAAATATGTAACCTATGTTAGTCTATAAGGTATGTATCTATGGGCCTTCGTAGCCTGAAACAAATGATTTTATTTATTTTATTATTATTCTGTTATACCTCCTGTATCACGGGGCTATGGAGCCACGGACCTTTGGAAGGCGTGCGTGGAGCCGAAGCCAACACGTAGAGGCCCTTTACAATAACAAGTATATTAGCAAACAATGGAGTGGATTCTAAACTGGCGATTATCCCTGTCTACACTATAAAGTGCAACCAAGGACAACCTCCGGTTTGGATGAAACTATTGATAATCTACAGGACAAAACTACTTGAGCTATTGTGATGGGATGGTAGTGGACTAGATACTGGGGAACTATGGATACTATGGCACCTGCCGTAACAATGTCCAATAAACACGTAAAAATGGCAGGCGGAGACTCGCCAACTCTCAGACTGGGCTAATTAGCCGAGTAAATTACAGCAAGGGGGCAACAGGAACGTGAGTGGCTTGAAGGATGGAGAGGCCTTACTGGATTTTAAGTCATCGCTGGTAGTCCGAGCGAGCGGGCCAACTCATCACTGAAGTTCGGCATCCATCCTTCGAGTATTTCTACTCATGCGACTCCACTCTGGACGGCCAGTGAAGGCAAGCCAGAGGCGGGGGACCGCTTCCTCGTCAGTGTTCACTCCGACCAGCCAACCAAGGCAAGCCGGAGATGAGGAACGGTGACTTCCCCCTGGAGAACTCGGGACCGCGGGGTCGTTACTCCCCTTCACCTCGCCTCAAGGTGCCCTGCGGGCTTATTATTATTATTATTATTATAATAATCTAGACTTAATCTATACTTATATCATAAAGCTGAAGAGTTTATTTGTTTGAATGCACTAATCTCAGGAACTACTGGTTCGTATTGAAAAATTGTTTTTGTGTTTTGCATAGTCCATTTATCGAGGAAGGCTATAGACTACCTTTTATTTTGATATCCCCACGGGATCGGGACTTACGCGGGTGAAACCGCGGGGCGCAGCTAGTTTATGATAAAGAAGAAGAAATTGAATTACATTTCAATTCGGCAATCAAACTTCGTTAAGAATGAACAAACATTTCTTCGAAGCTTAGTATTGTTAATGCAACATTCAGATTATTTATTTTATTTATCTCAAGCAATTTTGGAAAAAAAATAAAGAGGCTTCGTCGAAAATCTCATTAACTAATGCCCGCCAATTTGGTTGTTAACAAAAATTGTATGAACCTCAGCCAAGTCGCTAGGGGCTATATTAAAAGAAACTGAGTAAACGCTTTCCTTAAATTATTTGTAAGGGCTTACTTAATTACATTGTATAAAATTGAAGAGATCATTATAAAGAAAGGGCAGGAAAACACGAGGCCAGTTTTAGCAGTACAGACAACAATTTTAAGTCAATTTAATTGCACTGACTTCGGTTTAGTTAGCACAGTCTTATAAACCGAGAGACAGTACTAACAAAATCTACACTGCGGAATTTACTGTCTTATCCATTCCTCCAGTGGCCTCGTGTCATCCTGCCTTTAGTTTTATGACACAAAAAGGCTAGCCGAGCCGTTATGAGGCTTAGGCTTCGTGGTTCTTGAACTTTGGATATTATGAGCTTAGCGTAGATAGAGGTCAGATATATGTCTCAACAAAAATATATAAGAAAAAGCTAAGCCTTCCGAATGAGAATATCAAAGTAATTAAGAAAGATAAAAGTAGGTTAAATAAACAAAAAAATAATTTATCAAAGACTCGGAATCTACTATAATCACTTCATAGTATAAAATAAAGTCGCTTTCTCTGTCCCTATTTCCCTTTGACTGCTTAAATCTTTAAAACTACGCAACGGATTTTAATGGGGTTTTTTTTAGTAGATAGAGTGATTCAAGAGGAAGGTTTATATGTATTATACATGCATAAAAGCCGTGCGAAGCCGGGGCGGGTCGCTAGTATTTAATAAAGGGGAAAGATTTTTTGTTCATAACGAATAGGCTCCGAAACAAATGGACCGATTTTGATGAAACTTGGCATGAGTATACATTGATTCATCGAAAATAACATAGGGTACTTTTTATCCCGATATTCCCACGGGATCAGGCGTTACGCGAGTGAATCCGCGGAGCGCTGCTAGTTTAGTAGGTAAATAAAGCTGAAATGTCAAGAGAATAATTAATTACAAAAATTAGAAGAGGAACAAATTTTGCTTAATTGGATTGGATTGAACTCAAAATCGAACGTTAATTTAAGATTGAGGGATCCTTTGATATTTAATTAGATAGTTGATGAGGATTTAATTTTTAATTGTTGTTTTAGGAGAAATAGGTCAGTAATTAACAATGTTTATATTACTTATCAATAAAAATAATTTGCATTAGTAGTCCAGAAAATAAGAAATAGCAAATGCGTAGATAGGAATAATAATTCATAAGGATTTTCAAAATATGAAAAATAATGCAATCTGAAATATTAGCCTATCTTTATCAAACAAACTGACAAACTGTTTCTTTAACCGACTTCAAAAAAAGGAGGAGGTTCTCACTTCGGTTGTAAGTAATAATCGTCTTGTTCATCTATCTATAATATAAATAAAAATCAATTACTGTTCGTTAGTCTCGCTAAAACTCGAGAACAGCTGAACCGATTTATATTATTTCTGTTTGAAATGTTTGTCGTATTCAAGGGAAGGGTTAAATAAAAAACAAAGTTGGCACAATGGTCACCATGCCAGACTGCCAAACACATAGTAGCGGGTTCGATTCCCGCCTCAGACAATATTTATGCTTAGATATTTGTCTGTGGTCTGTGGTGTGGTTTGTTTCTTTTGTAAATATATACTTACACAGAAACAATTCTGTGTTAGTATATATTTACAAAAGAAAAGTATATAAGTAGTATATGCACTGTCTAGCACCCATTACACAAGTCTAGTTACATAGCTTGGGGCTAGATGGCGATGTGTGGAATGTCCTGAAATATTTATTTATTTCCACTCAAAATCCTACTTGTATAACCTCTCAAGAGCACGTAAAAAGGGCAGGCCCTTCAAGACATCACTACACCGCAAAAGAATTACAGGAACCTATTATCTGAACCGAGTGAGCAAATCGTGAACATCAGAGAGACACGAAGACGTAATGATTCTGCCAAACGGGTAATTGTTGGTAACTATCCTTTATTTTCCCTTTGTTCGCGGTAAATTATGTGCCGAAATTGGTTTTTATATACCCGTATCTTACCCTGAAAAAGGATAAGGGTTGTTGAATGAATGTATGACGCAAGCAAACGGAGGTTAAGACATTATCCAATATAATGGATCGAAAATATGTCAAGTACTACCCTAGATATTATGCCGTAGATATTTATATAATACTAGCGACCCGCCCCGACTTCGCACGGCTATATTCATCATCATCATCCGAGCGATCCGACGGTTGCATCCCTCTCGGGAGCCCGGGGTCCGCTTTCCTACTTTTACGCCTCCACTTGGCACGATCTTCGGCATCCTGGCTAGTAAGGCCATTTGCACGCATATCACCCTTTACGACGTCAAGCCAGCACTTCTTGGGTCTACCCAGTCTACCACGACCCGGCGGAGGCGCCATGGAAAGACATTTGTTCCCCACGTAACTAGCCGGTTTGCACGAGTATATTATGCATGTATGTATGCATATAAACTAGACATGGGGCGGGTAGTGGTTTTGCCGGGTACTCGCTGAACGGGTACCCGACACATTCTGCGCCGAGTACTCGTATACCCGGCGGGTACGTATCGGCGAAATATCTATGCACACCATCTAGTTCTGTATACAGCGAACGCCTGTTCTCAGAAGCAGGGCTAATTTATGACAAGAAACGCAGTCACCTAAATGCTAACCGCGCAGAAAAATTGGCGTTTTTACATCACAACTTACCCATCTTAAATTATTATTACCAATATTAAAATAAAATATATATTTAGTTTTTTTAGTTCTTCCTGATAAATTAGTGAGCAAAACATAATTATAATGATTACCGTTTGTGTTCAGCATAATAAATAATTTAAAAAGTGTAATATGTTTCTTTATTTTTGGACTATCAAATTACCCGGCAGAGCCGGATACCCGGCACCATTACCCGGTACCCGGCCGGATCCTAAAAAAAGTGCCGGATCCGCCGGGTACCGGATCCAAACCGGGTACCCGCCCCATGTCTAATATAAACCTTCCTCATGAATCACTTAATCTATTAAAAAAACGCATGAAAATCATCATTGCGTAGTTTTAAAGATCTAAGCATACATAGGGACAGAGCGGAAAGTGACTTTGTTTTATACTATGTAATGACTTGCTTTGGCCCGCGACTTCGTCGTCCGCGTATAAGTCGAAAATTTGAAGAAGATTGAACCAAGGAATCACGTTGTCCCATATAAACTTTGCCCCCCTTTTTCACCTCCTAAGGGATAGAATCCTCAAAATCCTTTCTTATCGGATGCCTACGTCATACAAAAAACACACCCTCCAAGTTTCAGGTCCATACGATCAGCGGTTTAGGCTGTGCTTTGGTCCGTCAGTCAGTCAGGACAAAGCATTTTATATGTACAGAGAAGAGAGGATATATATTTATATGTATTAAGAGGGAAGGTTTACAAGGAGGGGTGAGATATAGGGTGGACTGGATATATCATCAAACAAATTACGGTTCGAAATGTAAAATTCTTGCAAGATACACTAATCTAAACAAAACCCCAATTCTCGAAATTTCTCAGATTTCATTACTCGAAAAACACTTCAATTAAAATAACGAATCGCAAACCAATTTAAATACATTCCGGCAACAACAAACCACTTGGCTTTCGTAGCAAATGGACACAAATTAATTCTACCCATTTGCAAACCAAAGCCTTCATACCTAATCCTTTGCGAATTAAGAGATCTCTACACGGATTGTTTGAAGGAAAAAGATGAACGTCTATTTAGAAAAATATATGGTTAAAGAAACTTTATTTCTCTAATAAGAATTACATAAATTCATTTGCTAGAGAAATATCTACAGACTAATTAAATTGAAATAAGAAGAGGTACTGGCATATTATAACCTTACAATATTGACACAGCGACATTCCATAAAATTAATTCAACTATTATTACTTGTTGCCACTATGTACATTATTATATTTAAAACATTTAAACACTACACTTCAATCTCGATAAAACAAAACATTTTCATTTTTGATTTTGTACTATACTCGGCGGTAGTTAGCGAAACTAATCCGACAAAAAAATATTAAGATACTGGCTGTGTCGACAAATAATTGATTGTTGGTTGATTTTCAGACCTAACGAATTTACACAAAAATTTTCATACAAATCGGTTCCGCTGTTTTGGAAGACTTTGGTAAGTAACAACGCGACACGTGAATTTTATGTGTTGCGGCCACATTTTGTGCTACACTTCCAAGCAACGCCATCTATTGACACAGTTGATTAAATATAAAAATAAAATAAAATAAGCCTCTCACAAGTCCAACCTTACGTCCAAACTGACCATCTAAGTTTACGTGAGAGGCGGACACACCGCAAACGAAATTACTTTGCGGGTGACCAACAAGGCTATGGCAACCCAAAACAATATGGAGCGACAAAATAGAAGTAAACGTATAACGCCGCTACCCGGGGGCTATCGCCGGGACACGTCTGTAGCTGGTGGCGGGCGTGTAGCAGGGTTAGCCAGCGACTCTTCGCTGAGCAGGCGGGCGGGAGTCGGGGTGACGGATGAGAGGGACGCCCTAGGGACTACAGCCGACAATTTTGAGGGTGATATTTTGCGGAGTAGGGACGTATCTCCTACTAGCTCCGCCGGTACACCCCATCCGACCACAATAAGACTAGAAAGTGATCAAGGAAGAAGAAAGTGGTCAACAGAAGAACTTCACGAATTAGTTTACTGTTTTTATAAAGCAAGAGCACTTGGACCAGGATACATCAAACGTTTAGAGTCAATATTTAGAGCCAGAAATCCAAACAACCCTAACTCTTTCGCATTTACAGGCAATACTTTATCCGGACAGGCACGGAGTATAATAGCACGTAAAGTCATTCCCATAGACACATTGAATTCCATAAAAAGTAGAGCAGAAGAAGATGCATCACGAGTCACAACACCTTCCATACCAAACTCAGACAACCAAACACCAGACGACACCCATACTACTGAAATAACGCCAACAGAAGACTTCGACCATAACATCTCAAACACACAACATCAAACCCATAGCAGAGCTTCACCAACTACGATCGCAGAAGACCTTGAGCCACCACCCAACACCAGTGAGACAATAGGCGATGATAGAAGGCGAAAGTGGAGTAATGCCGAAATGGAAGAGCTAATGCTCTGTTATTACAAAGCGCGTGTAGGGGGTTCGGGATACATGAACAGATTACAGCGTATATTTATAGAGAGAAACCCACGCAACCCAAAAGTAAATAGGTTTAACGGTCAATCTTTATCCACACAAGCACGAACAATAATAAAACACAAAATGTTATCCCAAGAAGTATTGAACCGAATTCAACAAGATGCAGAAGTTACAGAAAATATTGAAAATACTGAATCGATTAATCATACCCCTACAGACACACAATCAACCCAAAACTTGCCACAAGTAGATAATCAAACGTCAGACACCATTCAACATACACACCTGAGCAAGCGCAAATAATAGACCAAGTAACACAGAACATCTTAGATAGTGAAAACCAGGATCCAATCATACTACAACTCTTAAATATACTATCAGAAACAAAAGAAACACCGATTTCCGAAAGAAAACTGTTGCCTAAGGCCAAAATCAATAAACAGTTCATTGGAAATTGCCAGAAGCTCAATAAGTTCTTACCTAACCTTTTAGAAATCAACACCTCTCTCAGAGAAATTAATGATATAATTTATGCCACTGCTAAGACTTTAATAGTCAACAATAACCAAATGCCATATGAACCCAGAAACACTGTCAAACCTAAAACTAATCCCGCGTGGAAAAAGCGCATACAAAAGAAAATAGAAAACTTTAGGAAAGAGCTAGGAAAACTAATAGAAATAGGAAGAGGCGTAAATTCACGTAGAATGATAAGAACCAGAGATTATTTGTACAGTAAATACAACATACACAATGAAAATGATCATAGTAATACGGTAGAATTGGTAAAACAAAAGGTTAATTAGCAGGCAGAATTAAAAGATATGAAGAGTTAAACGATAGAAAAGAACAGAACAAGCTTTTTTCTCTTCCGACGTTTCGACTATGTTACAATAGTCATGGTCGCGAGGAGACAATGACACCAGTCTCCTCGCGACCATGGTAAGAGAAATAAAATCCCATAGCACCCATAACACAAGTCTAGTTACTTAGCTTGGCTAATTGGCTAGATGGCAATGTGTGCAATATAATGTCCTGAAATATTTAATCTAGATGGTTTATACAGTGCCTACAACTTAAATCATTGCCATTCAGATATAGGTTTTATTCTACAAAAATATTTGCTCTAGTGTCATTATCCAGGTAGGAACACTGAACTACGTTTAAATGAAGAAAGAACCGGTACCCTTTCATTTTAAGAGCAATGCCAATAAACTTATGGCACATAAATTTTCCGTAAGAAAAAGCTGTAGGTGTAACGTGAAGTATTTCTATTCTGTACCTGAAGTATCCCTGAAATGTAGGGTAAGACTAGATACGAAATAAATTCTAAGACAATATTACATTTTTCGTGAGATGTTTCGCCTTAGTTTAAGTTACCCTTAAGGCAAAGGGCAGGTGTCGGCTGTGTCAGCAAAATAATGAAAGGGATGTGTGTACTCAGGATTCGAAGAGTAAGTTCAAACGAATAATAATAGGGCTCAGAAGATCAATTCTCTTAAATAAAATTGTTGAAATTACATTGCAATATCATTTCGATTGCAAAATTAAAATTACATTACAATATTATTTCGATTGCAAAATATTGAAAAGGATGTGTGTACTCAGGATTCGAATGTTAAGTTCAAACAAATAATAAGTAATAGGGCTTTGAAGGTCAATTCTCCTAAATAAAATTGTTTAAATTGAAAATGAATAGACTCTAAATTAGATATATACGTATGTTAACTGCTTAACAAGAAAGAACCATAGGATACTGAGTACACATATTTAAGGATATAGTCTAGCTTAAAAATAACTATACAGGGTGGCTCTAAAATACGTTGACAAACAGTTTTAGGAATAATTTTATTGTTTAAATTGATACAGTGCTGTGAGTTCTAAATAATAAAAATATAGTATTATTTTATCTTGAGTATTTATTCTTTTTTAAAATAACCGCCATTTGCTTGGATACACAGGGTTAAACGTTTACTGAAATTTTCAACGATATTCCGCACCTCCTCTTCAGATACTTTATCCCACTCATGAATAAGTGTTGCCTTCAGCGGGTCAAGAGTTTGTTTGTTTGGATGCGGTAATCTCAGGAACTACTGGATCGAATTCGAAAAATAATAATTAAAAAAATATTTTTGTGTTGGATACTCCATTTGTCGAGGAAGGCTATTTAAATATCGATATTCCCACGGGAATGGGAGTTACGCGGGTGAAACCGCGGAGCGCAGCTAGTATTATAAAACTGAAGAGTTTGTTTTTTGTTTGTTTTAACGCGCTAAGCTCAGGAACTACTGGTTCGAATTGAAAAAATATTTTTGTGTGGGATAGTTCGCTTATCGAGGAAGGCTATTAGGCTACATTTTATATTGATATTTCCACGGGATCCGCATTTACGCGGGTGTAACCGCAGGGCGCAGCAAGTGCATTCTATGTTTATAGGAAATGCATATCTCTGTTAAAGAGACACTAAGTCAGGTCGTGACGCAGATTTATATATTTTTGGAATAACTTTACATTACCTATACGGTAAACGAACCTTTGAGACGCGGCAAGATAAATGAGTAAATAAAAATATAATTTACTTTCAGCGACGATAAGGAAATTCAATAACCAATTTCCGTTGAAATTTAGCATTCTCTTGCGGTAAACTTGATATAATGGGATCAAATAGCCGATGATCCCTCATCATCTTCGCTGAATTAGGTTAATGTGGAGTCTCTATGGAGTTATTTCATAAACTTACTGCTTTAATATAATTTGTAAGTGTAAAGTTAGGTATCATAGGGACTAGACCAGACTTGCAATAAATAAAGAACAGGGGAGGCGTTGCCCTAAAAAAAAAATATGTTGCAAGATTCCAACCGAAGCGAACCTTTTAACATACATTGCAAGTTAAATAAAAGCTTTCAAAAAAAGGTATGTAATCTGAATTTCTCTTCCTTCTCTAATTAAATAAATAAATATTTCAGGACATTCCACACATCGCCATCTAGCCACAAGTTAAGTAACTAGACCTGTGTTATGGGTGCTAGACAAAGGATATACTACTTATATACTGTTTGTAAAATATATACTTATAATACATAGAAACAACCAGACCACGGACAAATATCTAAGCATAAATACTTATAAGAGGCGAGAAACGAACCCGCAACCCTGTGTTTGGCTATCCGGCAAGGTGACCATTGTGCGAATTCGTTTATCGGCTTTTTGAACAAATAATTGTGTTTTAAATAGGTTATGTTAATATCATTTATCTGACCCCAGTGACTTGCATTCTCCTGACTACAGATTATGGTGGTTAATAAGTTTGTTGTTAACAAAGGTTAGCTACTTAAGAAAAACAAAAAAATAAAACAAACTGAAGGAAACGTATTTAAAAACACAGTTATTTGTTCAAAAAACCGATTAGAGGAGGAAGAGAATTTAAGGTTGACTACTTTTTTATTATTTATTGATTTTTAGTCAATTCCGTCCCACTGCAAGGCAACAGCCTTCCTCCCCTGTAAAAAAAAAAAAAAGAGAAATAACTGAAAGATTACCAGTTACAATAAATCTAGTCATCATTAAGTTGTTAATCTTAGGCCACTGTGTAAGTGCCGCGGTCGAATCGCACCCGTTCCCGCAGCCCCGACATCACGGCGAGAGAGGAACCGGTGGAGTTTTAGTGGGTAAACCTCTGGCCGCCCACCACCTTCAGGCCAGCAGGGAGCCCCACATACCCTCGCTACTCCCCCCCCCCCGGGGAGTGGCGGGATGATGCATAAGGCGCATTTCTCCACCTTAAAAAAAAAAAAAAAAAAAAAGGCCACTGTGTAAGTAGCGCTGACATCTATGAAGGCCAATTTTTTGTATTACCTCCTGTTAAAAATTGTTAACAGCTGTTTGACAGGAAATCTGAAAAAGAGCCATCGTTTATAAATAAAGTTAAACCAGCAAAGAGGTCTTACTACAAAATGAAAACCAACTTATTTAAGTGGAACCTTTTTCGTAATGGAACCTCCTTGCTAAAAACGTCACGTAGTACCCTTTTGTTGAAATAGATGGCGTTGTTAGCAACTTTATTTTAGTGAACCTTGTTTGTGTTTGTTGGAAATTGTATTTTAGTGCCAGTTTATGAAATTAGATGTCCCTATTATAAAGTTTACTTAAGTGCAAAAATGTTTTATTTGACTTTTTACTTTTTCCTCGATAATGATTTTACTGTGTGTTTTGTATTAGATTACATTTCACAAATCTTTACAAAAGCTGAAGACTTTGTTTGTTTGTTTGAACGCGCTAATCTCAGAAACTACTGGTTCGAATTGAAAAATTATTTTGTGTTGGATAGTCCATTTATTGAAGAAGGCTACTTAGTCTTTAGATTTTGATATTCGGGGTCGGGACTTACACGGGTGAAACCGCGGATCGCAGGTAGTAAATCATAAAAAATGATTTTACACTTTGTTGTTTAAATATCAATTTACTAAAACTGTGTCGTCAGATTTTTGGAAAAGTCATTACCCTAGCCAGGAATAGAACCTGTTAAAAAATTATTACTTACATCATTTTTTGTACTTATTAATAAATAGTGTTGGTGAAAGATCAATTCTTGGAAACAAACATAGTATGGTAAATTAAAGGAAACAGATCATTTTTTGTAGTTTTATGTAATATTAACTTTTTTTCCATATCTTTCTTATAGTTATATATAGCCCTGAAGACCCATATAAAAATTTCACCCTATAAACTAACTAAGCTGTAGACACATTGGTAAGTAAGTACAATCGGCTGCAGACCCACCGTAGAGCTCCAAAACGGCCGGTGGTTACAAAAATGTTTTTGAACACAAGATTCTGAAGAGAGACGACTCAGTTGGCACAATGGTCACCGCGCCGGACTGCCAACTCAGGGTTGCGGGTTCGATTCCCGCCTCAGACAAGTATTTATACTTAGATATATCTCTGAGGTCTGGTTGTTTCTATGTATTATAAGTATATATTTACAAAAGAAAAGTATATAAGTAGTATATCCGTTGTCTAGCACCCATAACACAAGTCTAGTTACTTAGCATGGGGCTAGATGGCGATGTGTGGAATGTCCTGCAATATTTATTTATTATTATTTATTTATTCTAGACACCTGCTTTAGTTGAAGTTTAAGTTTTATAACTCATGAATTTATCATACAAAAAGAAACTAAATCAAAATCGGTTCATCCGTTAGGGAGCTAAGATGCCTCAGAAGGTCAAAGCCTCAGACAGACACACACAAAAACAGACATGTCAAACTTCTTCATCTTCTTCTTCTCGTATATAGTGGTGTGGCTCACCTATTGTTAGAGTTTTCAGATCGCCTTAAGGCCTCTAACTTGACCTAACGACTGCTACTAGAGGTAACAACCGGGACCAACGGCTTAACGTGCCTTTTGAAGCACGTCAAACTTAAAACACCCCGCCATTTTTGCGTTGGGGGTTAAAAATTACTAGAATTAAAAAAATTCAATAATAGTAATTTTAGAACTCTACGGTGGGTCTGCAATTATGCTGCCGACTGTACATAAAGAAATAGAAGCCCGTCAAACTTATAACACCCCATCGTTTTTGCGTTGGGGGTTAACAATTACTAGAATAAAAATAAAAAAAATAGTAATTTTAGAACTTTACGGTGGGTCTGCAATTATGCTGCCGACTGTACATACAGTAATAGAAGCACGTCAAACTTACAACACCCCGTCGTTTTTGAGTTGGGGGTTAAAAATTACTAGAATAAAAAATAAAATAAAATAGTAATTTTAGAACTCTACGGTGGGTCTGCAATTATGCTGCCGACTGTACATAAAGTAATAGAAGCACGTCAAACTTATAACTACGGTGGGACTGCAATTATGCTGCCGACTGTACATAAAGTAATAGAAGCACGTCAAACTTATAACACCCCGTCGTTTTTGCGTTGGGGGTTAAATATTACTAGAATTAAAAAAATCCAATAATAGTAATTTTTGAACTCTACGGTGGGTCTGCAATTATGCTGCCGACTGTACATAAAGTAATAGAAGCACGTCAAACTTATAACACCCCGTCGTTTTTGCGTTGGGGGTTAAAAATTACTAGAATTAAAAAAATTCAATAATAGTAATTTTTGAACTCTACGGTGGGTCTGCAACTATGCTGCCGACAGTACATAAAGTAATAGAAGCACGTCAAACTTATAACACCCCGTCGTTTTTGCGTTGGGGGTTAAAAATGACTAGAATAAAAATAAAAAATAGTAATTTTAGAACTCTACGGTGGGTCTGCAATTATGCTGCCGACTGTACATAAAGTAATAGAAGCACGTCAAACTTATAACACCCCGTCGTTTTTGCGTTGGGGGTTAAATATTACTAGAATTAAAAAAATCCAATAATAGTAATTTTTGAACTCTACGGTGGGTCTGCAATTATGCTGCCGACTGTACATAAAGTAATAGAAGCACGTCAAACTTATATCACCCCGTCGTTTTTGCGTTGGGAGTTAAAAATTACTAGAATTAAAAAAATCCAATAATAGTAATTTTAGAACTCTACGGTGGGTCTGCAATTATGCTTTATTTGACGAAGGGAAAGCACAAGCTATTTGACGAAGGGAAAGCACAAGCTTCCGGATTCAATCAAAAGACAGATAGCAACTTCGCTATGTTATTTTTTTAATTTTACAGCCAAGAATTTGGCTACATATACTGCGCCTTTTGCGCAGTTAAATGACATAAATATTATTCAGACTGCGGATAGTTGTCTTTATCCGATTAATTTAAATTAAATAATCAGACAAAAGAGGTACGCTCTTGCAGTAGTTTTAAGACAATGGAGATATCCTCTAGCACATTACCAAGTAATAATAATAAAAAAAATTGTTCAGATAACAATATAAGCCAATTATTGATTTCATTATCTAACGAGTCAAATAATAATGATTGCTGGAATAAATGCCCTAAAATAAATAAAGTAAATAAAAATTATGAAAAAAATATTACCCTGGTGCATCAAAATATCAGAGGGATGACAGAGGGCAAAATACTAACACTGGAATTGTACATGAACGCTGAGGATATTGACATTGTATGCATAACCGAACATCATCTCCGGGCTCACCAGCTCATGTTCAATTTCAGCAACCACCGGGTTGGCAGCGCATTCTGCAGGGTAAACACGGCAAAGGGGGGGTCTCTTATAATACTGAACAATAAATTAAAATATAAAGAAAGAAAAGATGTCGTGTCTATGTCTGTGGAATGTGTAACGGAAATATCTTGTGTAGAACTGGAGCAATTAATAGTAGTATGTGTATATAGACGACCTGTTTTTGAAAATTTTAAAGAATTTATTGAGATATTGGATGAAATGCTAACAAAATTATCTAAATCAAAAAAACAATTACTTGTATGTGGGGATTTTAACGTAGATTTACTGTAAATAAGCACCTTTTCCACGAAACTTCTGAATTTGTATAAATCACACAATTTATCTAACGTGTTTCTGGAGCCTACTAGAACCACTGACACTACTGCGACATGTATTGATAATATTTATATTACCGATAATATATCCACGATTAGCAAATCTATCATTAATAAATTAGAATCAGACCATAGTGGTCAGTTTGTCAAATTTGCTATTGTCATAAAATCGATACCAAAAAGGAAAATAAAGTACGTACCGGTGACTGCTGCTCGTCTGGAGGAACTTAGATTGAATTTAGCTAACGTTTTACCGTTTCTGCCTTGTGATACGGATCCAAATGTATTATATAATAACTTTTTTTCGGTTCTTAATAACCAATTTCAGTCTATCTTTACATCCAGATCTATGGTAGTCTCCGACAAACGCGAGTTTAGTGACTGGGCAACGGTTGGTATTCACCGCAGTAGACATAAACTATATGAGTTATACGCGGAAAGACAGAGTAATACATCAGAGGAGTTTGGAGCCTACGTTAGAAACTATTCAAGGATATTTAAAAGAGTGTGTATTTTGGCAAAATCTCTCTTCATTAAATCTGTGATTAAAACTAGTGATGATAAAATAAAAGCTACATGGAAAGTAATTAACGCTGAAACAGGGAGAGTCGCAGCCAAAAACACCGAGTTTAAATTGAGTATTAATGGAAATATAACTAATAATGATCAAGATATCGCAAACGAATTTGAGATTTTTTTCGGTAATGTAGCTATTACTTTGACGAAGGCTTTAAATTCTTCTACCCCCATTGCAGAAGCTTTGCTAAAAACGAATGTACCAAATTGTAATAAAACATTTAAATTCCAATATGTTAAAAATCATGACATTATTGTAGTGCTTAAGCAAATAAATCTCAAGAAAACTAAAGATCTATGGGGGATGTCTGTCCCGATTGTTAAATCAATTATTGAACTGATTATACCAGAACTAGTCATTATATTTAATCGATGTATAGATTGTGGTGTGTTTCCTGATTTAATGAAATTGAGTAAAGTAGTTCCACTGTTTAAATCTGGTAGTACCTCAGACCCCTCCAATTTTAGACCAATATCAGTACTACCCACGTTAAGTAAAATTTTTGAAAAACTTATTTTAAAGCAACTACTGAAACATTTCCATGATAATAATATCTTACATAATAAACAGTTCGGGTTTAGTAAGGGGCGCTCGACTACTGATGCGGGTATAGCGTTAATTAAAAACATATTTGATGCTTGGGAGGAGTCACATGATGCGTATGGCATATTCTGTGACTTATCCAAGGCATTTGATTGCGTTCAACATAATACATTGATCATGAAACTACACCACTACGGTATTAGGGACGGCGCCCTGGATCTTATCTCTTCTTATTTGAGCGGTAGGATCCAGAGTGTTGATGTTAACGGGAAACGATCCCCCGGATCTGCGATAGCAATGGGGGTTCCTCAAGGATCCATATTAGGACCTTTCCTGTTTTTAGTTTATATAAATGACTTACCTTACCTTGTAAGGGACAACCATGGGATAGTGTTGTTCGCAGATGACACCTCCTTGGTGTTCAAGGTTAAAAGGCGTCAGTCCAACGTTGACGATGTGAACAATGCTCTCTCTAGAATGGTTGATTGGTTCAATTCCAATAATTTATTACTGAATGGATCCAAAACTAAATTAATTCGGTTCACACTTCCAAATGTAAAACAAGTAAAAACTGTTGTAAAAATTAATGATGAGGAAGTCGAATTAGTCAGTAAGGCTGTCTTTCTAGGTATAACTTTAGATCCTAAGCTTCAGTGGGGCCCACATGTGGAAGCATTGTCCAATAGACTTAGTTCTGCCGCTTACGCCGTTAAGAAAATTCGCGAATACACGGACATTGAGACTGCTCGCCTAGTCTATTTCGGCTACTTCCACAGTGTCATGTCGTACGGCATCCTACTGTGGGGGTGTGCTGCAGATATTGATGCTATTTTCATATTGCAAAAGAGAGCTGTCCGAGCTATCTACAAAATGGGCCCCAGGGAATCACTTAGAGAAAAATTTAAAGAGATAAATATATTAACGCTCTATTCACAATATATCTACGAAAACTTGCTCTACGTTCACAAAAATCCTGATATTTTCCGTAAAAACAGCGATATTCATAATTTCAATTTAAGAAATAAGGGTGAACTTACCGTGCCCGGTAGCAGGCTCCGGAAAATAAACAGGTCGTTTAATAGTACATGTGTGCTCTATTATAATAAATTACCTAAAGATGTATATGACATGTCCATTAACAGGTTCAAAACTTTTATAAAGCATAGATTGTGCAGTAAGGCATACTATGATACTTCGTCTTATCTTAATGATAAGAACCCATGGACATGACTTTAGTTGCTCCATTTCAAATAATACTTTCAAATACTGTAATATTGACCATTGTGAGCGTGACCACTTTTAAGTATTAAGTATCCAAAGAAAATAAAGATATTTGATTTGATTTGATTTGATTTGCTGCCGACTGTACATAAAGTAATAATGGTAGACTTCGTATAGACTCTGATATAAGTAAGTACCTATACTTATGTTCTCAATAACAAGGAGAAAGATGTATGCCTTGAAAGCTACGGACCGGGGAAAGCAATTCAATCACGGATGAGGTAAAGTAGTCTCTCACAGAAATAGCAGAGTTTGTCAATTTTATACCCGTCTACTCATGAAATAATAAATATTGACTTTACTCTCTCTGCAATACACTGCTGTGCCCCGCAATTTAAACCGCGTATGTCCCGTATGATTATAGATAAAAAACCTGCCAAGTGCGAATCGGACACGCGCACGATATGTTCTTTATTTTTAGTACTTACCTATTTGTTGTTATTGGAAATTATACTAGCAAGCCGTTGAGGGGTAGGTACTTTTGTGCACCTTAACAAACAACTTTTGTTCTACGACTTTTGGACTTTTGGAATCAAAATCCGTTGCGTAGTTTTAAAGATCTAAGCATACAAAGGCTAGTTATAATATATATTTTCAGGATGATGTTGGGGTTGCCTCGTTACTGCAGTGCTTCAGGGATGTTTGCTCATTACGAGACAGATGGATTTCATGTCATGTTGCGCAAAAAAACAGCATCCTTGATACGCAGGTTGCGGGGCAGCGGCAACAGCATCCTGAGGACAGTGGCAGATAGGTATGCCTCCCCACTATGGCAGTCTCTAATGAGAAGGGTAATAGCAGAGTTCCCCTTACTGCCACCTCTATAACTGCTGGTCTGCCTCTGTACACTGGTCTTATTTTTACTCCCTACATAAGTTTAGTTTGTAAGCTACTAACATCTAGTCGTATAAGTTTTATTTTATTTTATTTTATTTTTTATTACTAACACTTTTGTATGGACCACATTAGTCGTCTAAATAAATGATTTTAATTTTAATTTTAATTTTAATTTTAATAAACCTTTTACTAACGATGTAGGTACAGTCGGCTCCATAATTGCAGCCCCCGGTGGAGTTCAAAAATTACTATTATTGGAATGTTTTCATTCTAATAATTTTTGTTTGATAAATTGATGAGAAGACTTTAAACTTCAACTAAAGCAGGTGTCTAGAATCTTGCTTGTGTTGAAAACATTCTTATAACAGCCGTTTTGGGGCTCTACGGTTGGGGTCTGCAATTATGCAGCCGACCGTACCTATGATTCATCATCATCATCATATCAGCCCATACACGTCCACTGCTGGACATAGGCCTCCCCCATACGACGCCACAAACAGCGGTCCTGAGGCGCCTCCATCCACCGACTACCCACGACCGCCACAATGTCGTCGGTCCACCGGGCAGCTGGTCTCCCAACACTCCGTTTCTCGTTGCATCGCGGCCGCCATTCTAGAACCTTTACTCCCCAGCGGTTGTCAGTTCTGCAAGCTATATGACCTGCCCATTGCCACTTCAGCTTACCAATCCTGAGAGCCATGATTATTTATACGAAAAGTAATAAAAGTTAATAAAACATCATTAAAAGTTTAGCCAATTATTTTTAACATAAAAGCGCCCATGGCGCGCATAAAAAGAATTATTTTTTTAATTTTAAGTGTCAATTACATGGAGAAGTTAGAGGAGACACGTAGAAAAGTACACCTGATAGGATAATTATTTAAATTAATATAATATTGGCCTTACATCTAAATCTAGATAATTTATAATGGGCGAGCTTTAAGAGGATCATGAGTTTTCGATACGCGGCGCGAGTAGGTATTATCAAAAATGACCCGTATCGTGCGATAGAGAGAGTTTAAGTTCGGACGTAATTGCCTTCATTTTGCTTTCAAATAATGTTGCGGGCCGTAACGTTTTTACCCCCTTTATCCATCACAAAATGAAATAAATTTGGTCCTATTTAATTCACTGCATCTTATTCTAGGTTTATACGTTTTTCTTTTTTGGTAATTCAGTTTAGTATATTAAAAACCAATTTAAACGCTCGATGAAGTTTTTAAGTAAAAAATATAGATATTCAGATACTAATAACTTTTATCTTAGGCAATATTTCTTTAAAATAAAAACGGTTAAACCTAGTTTTCCATTAGATCTAGAACATTTTAAAAAATTATCAAAATCGGACTTCGTTTATGGGGGGAAACGTTACCGCTTTTTGTATGGAAATTTACAGTCTCACAGTGGTTTTAATTTAATCCATGCTATATTCAAGGCGCTAGTAGTGCCTCGTATGGAGACAGCATGCCCAGAACCTACACCACTTTGTCAGCTTAGTTGACCATGTCCCTAGGGAAGAACTTGTCAATACTTCTAGACGTAAGACCAATGTTAATTAGCAAAAATTTTCGTAAAAAGTATCGCCATTGGTCATGGCCAAATTAACCTAATAAATACCTAACATAACATTAATAGGTACATTGACGACCCAGTTGGCACAATGGTCACCATGCCGGACCGCCAAACACAGAGTTGCGGGTTCGATTCCCGCCTCAGACATGTATTTATGCTTAGATATTTGGCTGTGGTCTGGTTGTTTCTATGTATTATAAGTATATATTTACAAAAAAAAGTAATATAAGTAGTATATCTGTTGTCTAGCACCTTTAACACGAGTCTAGTTACTTAGCTTGGGGCTAGATGGCGATGTGTGGAATGTCCTGCAATATTTATTTATTTATTAATATAATCTTTTTAACTATCTTTGAGAGTCGATGATTATAATTATAAGTTGACATTCGTAACTCGTATTATATGTACAATCCACGGTCAAAAGTCTCTGCCCACCGTAACATTTACAACCCTGTGCAGCACTATTTGAACATTATAACAACGTAACCTGTGGATCGAACCCACGGCGGTTGGTGTAGCGGGTGGCGGCTTATACCACTCGGCCAACTAAAAACATAGCTAACATGTTGAAAATAATAATCACACTGAGTACTTTTAATTCAAATATTTAAGATTATGTGGAACGTCTATTAGAAGAAGTCGTAACTCCAATACTTGTTGATAGTATTATTGTAGAAAACTAATCATTTACTTATGACCCATACTGTACCTACCAATAATGCTTAATGAGGAACTTTTATGGCGAGCTTATATGACGTGCTTTTATGTGCCTTACTTATTAGAAGGAAGTTTGTGATTGTTCTAACCACCTTCTAACCACATTCTAACTTACAATTAAGACGAAACCCCATCTCAAAAGACATACACAACTATACTAGATAGATAAACATAGAGATAGATAGGCATGGTATTAGGTACACATCTCGATGTGGTGTAGCCATGGCGTTTATTTCTGCGGGACTCGAGGTAGGTATTATAGGTGGTTATAGTTAGAGAGCTCTTCATGAGTTACTTTGTATGACTTGTCTATGTGATCTTCGAACCTATGCATCTAAATGAATTAAAAAAAAATGACTTTGAATTTGACTGTCTTGGTTGGTTTGGTACCATGTGACTTAGGGAAAACCAACAATGATATTTCATGCCAGACATACCTGTACCAAAACACACACAATCAACATATTCATACATAGATTTGTATGACAAATACTTGTATTATGTAGTATGACTTATTCTAAGTTTTGGCGGGAACGCGAAAGCATCATGGCCGCTGTTTTTTATTTTCGCAAAACTAATTTGCATAATTCCTTAAGATTATGACGACCCATTTGGCACAATGGTCACCATGCCGGACTGCCAAACACAGGGTTGAGGGTTCGATTCCTTACGACAAGTACTTAAAGTATATTTATGCTTAGATATTTGTCTGTGGTCTGGTTGTTTCTATGTATTATAAGTACCTATACTATTTACAAAAGAAAAGTTTATAAGGGTTATATCCGTTGTCTAACACCCATAACACAAGTAAAGTTACTTGGGGCTTCATGAGATGTGCGGAATGTCCTGCAATATTTATTTATTATACCTACTTATTTTTTAAGTTTAATTTACTGTTATTAGTCTGAATGACAATTTGTATAAAAAAATCAACTGATTTTCGAATTTACTTAAATAACATCAAAATTTGAATTTTTTATTTTATTTTCAAAGCGAACATGCATAGAAGTGGCCCTCAACCGCTTCCTAATATGATTAATCCTAATACGAAAAACCTTGTTAAAAAGCGTTTTAGTAAAGTATATCCAATATGCGCAGTAATGGTCACCCTATCCCTGTGTCCTTCCAGGTTTCCGCAACAAAGTTGTTTGATGTTATGTGCTACTAAACAGTATAGATCTATACTGGGTTAAAGGTGAAGCTTCATTATACATTACTAGCGACCCGCTACGGCTTCGCACGGCTATATTATGCATGTATTATACATATAAACCTTTCTCTTGAATCACTCTATCTACTAAAAAAAAACCGCATCAAAATCCGTTGCTTAGTTTTAAAGATCTAAGCATACAAAGGGAAATAGGGACGGCGAAAAGTGACTTTATTTTATACTAGCGACCCGCCTCGGCTTCGCACGGCTATATTATGCATGTATTATACATATTATAAACCTTCCTCTTGAATCACTCTATCTACTAAAAAAAACCGCAT
The DNA here is from genome assembly GCA_907269075.1 of Idaea aversata. Classification (NCBI taxonomy): domain Eukaryota; kingdom Metazoa; phylum Arthropoda; class Insecta; order Lepidoptera; family Geometridae; genus Idaea; species Idaea aversata. Next base: position 4,308,401 of record OU026098.1, on the reverse strand, counting down.
CAAAATCCGTTGCTTAGTTTTAAAGATCTAAGCATACAAAGGGAAATAGGGACGGCGAAAAGTGACTTTATTTTATACTAGCGACCCGCCTCGACTTCGCACGGCTATATTATGCATGTATTATACATATTATAAACCTTCCTCTTGAATCACTCTATCTACTAAAAAAACCGCATCAAAATTCGTTGCGTAGTTTTAAAGATTCAAGCATACAAAGGGAAATAGGGACAGAAAAAGCGACTTTGTTTTATACTATGTAGTGACTGTTTATCTTACTTCATCTAAGATTATATTCTATTTATTATATCCATTTAATAACCATATCCTTTTAATAGTAATTGAGACGCTTCTAACGATATCTCAATATTGTGAAATTATAGTAAGTAATTTTAAAGTTAGGTAGGAACAGATGAACATATCTACTATATAAAAATAAGTCGGGTTTTCCTTCCTGACGCTATAATTCGAGAACGGCTGAACCGATTTAGATGATTTCGGTTTTGAAATGTTTGTCGTAGTCCAGGGAAGGTTTAAACGGTGAGAAAGATCGGACTTACGCGAGTGAAACCGCGGTGCGCAGCTAGTTATGTTATGTTTTGGACCTTTATGTATGTATAATTGTATATACATACAGGTCAAAAATATAACCCCCCTTTTGGCTTCGCCGTAGTCGGGTAAAAATACAGTCAATGGACGCGGAATACCACGACCCAGTTGGCACAATGGTCACCATGCCGGACTGCCAAACACAGGGTTGCGGGTTCGATTCCCGCCACAGACAAGTATTTATGCTTAGATATTTGTCTGTGGTCTGGTTGTTTCTATGTATTCTAAGTATATATTTACCAAAGAAAAGTATATAAGTAGTATATCCGTTGTCTAGCACCCATAACACAAGTCTAGTTACTTAGCTTAGGGCTAGATGGCGATGTGTGGAGTGTCCTGCAATATTTAATAGTTTTTGCGAAGGTGATATAAATCTTTCAAATTTAGCAGTTTTTAAAGGAAAAGTTACAATTTTTAGAAGCTTTTATTAACTTGCAATGTGCTTATGTTTGTTCGGTTGTTGCAACTTAATTTTGAAGCGGATAACGTTAACCGATTGTTTATTTTGAAATCATTCGAGGTGAACCCTAGAAATTATAGAGAATTTTGATGCTACAAAAATGATACCATAATAATAGTACTTAAGAGGAAAGGGTACCGGAGGCTTTCTCCATACAAACTATTACAAACGTAGTCGACTGTTTTCTCCCAGGATAATGACACTAGAGCAAATATTTTTGGTGCATAAAACTTATAACTGCCATGACCATATTTTTTGATTTTTTAAATTTTATAATTTTTTTAATTTTAATTTCTATGATAATTAGAAAATGAAAAATACCAAAACATAGGGGCATAGTCATGGCAGTTATAGGTTTTATGGCATAAAAATATTTGCTCTAATGTCATTATCCAGGGAGGAAACAGTCGACTACGTTTGTATGGAGAGCTCGCAGGTACCCTTTCACCTTAAAATACAAAGACAACACCTAGATTGAACAGATCAAATGCCTAAATTCCCTGAATTTATTACAAAACAATTCTTCGCACCGTAGTACCTAGAGTGTTCTGTCTAAGGAATCTTTCAAATATTTCCAACTCCGACCGCTTTGTGACGCATACATGGTTCACATATTTGCATGTGTGTCGCTTCTCGCTGCAAAATGGGCATCGCAGTGAAACCGTCCTTAATCTGAGATGAATGTAGACGTGTAACTGAAGGCAGATTATCGGAAATCTCATACCTCGAGCTAGCTCTGTAGGTACAACTTATGTATTTACTGTAGTTTGTACCTAAACGTTACATAACCACACCGCTGACAGTTTCCCGCTCTAGTAAATAGACTTGTATTGATTTTACATAGACTGCTATGTACTACCTATTATGAGCTGCCCGTAAAACGTCGAGCTTTTGAAACTGGTTTTATTTTAGCGTCCATTTTCGTACCTGGATTTTCAGAGTTCAGGCTATTTTTGTTGGACAATGATAATGATATTCACTTAAGAGTTAGTATTTTTAATAGCATTGTTTCTTTAATTCAACTTCAGTTTATTCAATTAGTAACATTACATTAAAGTAATTAAGTGGATGCTTAGGTAAACTTTAAACTTAAGATACATAAATGAGCCAAAAAATGTGAACAAAGCACTGCCTTTGTTAAGTAGCTAGAGGCACCTTGTATCCACCTCTACCTACCGAGACAAGGTTCTTAAATGTTGTTGTTAGATGGCAACCGGCCGGCACCTTGAGATGAAACATGTGGATCCACCTGAGCGCGGCAGATGCTCGCCAGCTGCCGGCCAGGCTGGTCCTACCGCCCGCGCGTCCCCGTTCCCTCACCCCGCTCACGCTACTCGCGCAATCGCGGCTAACGTTTTATTTTCCCGAATAAAGTTTATCAAACAAAGCGTGCGATCCCCGCACCATACATCTGCTCGCCCAGCTGTTCCCGTTGCAGCTGGCCTCTCCGTCTCGCTCGCACTCGCGCCCGTTGTACGTCCGCACGCGCGACCGACCCTCGCCGTAATTGCGGGACCCTTCAATTCTCCGTGCACGAGCCATTCGCAGTTTGCATCTCGATGCCGGCGGGCAAGCTCATCATGATGAGCAAACGTAAACACGAAGAGGAAATAGACGACGAGTCGAAGGCGAAGCGGTGCCGCAAACGATCGCGGAGCGAACCGCGCCACGACACCGACAATCCGGAGAAACGCGAGGTGCTGCGACGACTCTTTGGCCGCTGCGCCTCCGAGGAAAACTCCCGGCCTACAGTGGAAGATGAAGCCGAAGACGATGGACTCGACCCGGACGACGATAACGAAGACCCTCTGTTGGACACTGTGCCGGTTAACTTGGATCCGGAACAGCTCGGATTTCTGATGTGTGCGCAGGAGACGCTCCGTTTCCTGCAGGAGCGCGGGTTGACGCTGCGTCACCCGATGTTAGCTCGGCTGCGGATGCACTTCATTGACAGCTTCCACCACATCGCCATCGCTTGAGTGTTGCTGGGCCCCGAGCCTACCAGGTAGCTGCCGCCGAGGGACGACGCCGCCGCCGACGCTGGCTCGCGAGGTCTATAGACGTTTCTTCTCAGTGTTATATATCGGTGTTGTTGACCCTTGACTTTCGAAGACCTTTTCTATTAGAACCACGAGTGTCCCTTTTCGGTGTTTCAACAGATGGCCCCGCGGGGCGTTCTAGTCACTATCTCTAGTCAAACTTAAGAATTACTAAATGTTATATGTACTCTCTAATGATGTATGAATCTATAATCTAATTATTGAAGAAATAAATATTATAAATGTGGGTTAATTGTTTATTTTTAGTTTTAAGTAGTACCTATTTATTTACTTTGCACACTAAAGGGCAAAGAGCTTTTAGCTCAGCCTTTGTCCTTCTAGTTAATAAATTAGGAAACGTAGAAAGAGCCAATGCGATATTACATAGAGCCTAGCGAAAGATAAAGTAAAAAAGGAGTTCTTGCTTAGGAAAGATAGACGCTTCCTCAGCAACGATCCCTCCTACGCTACTAAGCTAACACCACAAGCTAAAGCGATAGTAGGTACTAATTAAATATCAAACTTAATCCTCACTATTTCATAAAGAGTCTAGTATCTACTTATTAATTACTTACTCTTTTCTCTTATTCTCTCTACTCTTATTAATTACTCTTTTCATGACTTTTTGCTAATAGGAGCTTAGAGGTCTTTTAGCTGATTTTTTTATTGCAATAATAGGCTTGAATTTAACCTCATCTTACCTTATAGGAATCTGGTAAGGTCCACGGTTCCTAACCTGTGGGTAGAGATAGATAGATAGATAAAAATATAGATAGATAGCTTAATTATTCTAAGTACCTAATAAATTTAGGCTTCGCACGGCTATACTATGCATGTATTATACATATAAACCTTCCTCTTGAATCACTCTATCTAATAAAAAAAACCGCATCAAAATCCGTTGTCTAGTTTTAAAGATCTAAGCATACAAAGGGAAATAGGGACATAGGGACGGCGAAAAGTGACTTTATTTTATACTATGTAGTGATGATACTTTTCTTTTGTAAATATATACTTATAATACATAGAAACAACCAGACCACAGACAAATATCTAAGCATAAATACTTGTCTGAGGCGGGAATTGATCCAGCAACCCTGTGTTTGGCAGTGTTGCGGCATGGTGATCATTGTGCCAACTGGGTCGTCAGAATTACCACCGCGGGGGTACAACAAAGATTTAACGATTTCTCTTTTAATAGATACTAGGTCATCGTTTGACCACTATCTCACACGATGGTAAGTGACGATGCTGAGATGTAGCACGCTTACATAAGATACCTATACACTCGTCACTTGAAGTTTGACCCAAATAAGAGGGGCCTTCGATTTGTTGCGGTTCCAGAGCGGGAAGAGTTGAGTGAGTAAATATCGTACAGATATCTTGGCAATGTAATTGTAATGGCTTAGCTACTGCAGCAAGAGTTCAGGCCCAGTTTTAAAACCCTAAAACTTAACTTTTTACTATAATATTATCTATATGTATGTTAGTCTGTAAGGTATATATTTTATATGGGTCTGTATTTATATGGCTGTTACCTGAAATAAAAATATTAATATTAATATTTTGCGTTTTTAAAGTTTTCTTCTCTCTTCTTAAGAGGTATTTAACACAGGCCGAAGCCAAGTGCGTTCTAGACTGGAAAAGACAAAAATTTCTAACTATTATTAAAGCTGTTACTTATTAGAATGTTAAGAATCCGCTAAGAAAGTATTTTAGAAAATTAAAACCCTAGAGTAACGAAGTCGCAGACAAAAGCTGCTCATTAACAAGTGAATTAATTTCTGATACTAGCAGCGCTCCGCGGTTCCACACGAGTAACTCCTGATCCCGTGGGAATAGCGGGATAAAGTAGCCCATGTTACTTGAAATCAATGTATCCAAGTTTCATCAATATCGGTCTTGTAGTTTCGGAGCCTAATTCGTAATAAACAAACAAAAAATATTTCCTCTTTATTATATTAGTGTAAAAAGTCGCAAAAAGATCTGTCTGTCAAAGGAAAAATCTTGGCTGCCTAACATCCGGGAATGGACGGGGTTAGCTAATGCAGTTGAACTATTTCCAATCATCAGAAATAGAGACAGTTTGAATTGCCCGTGATTCGATTGATAGAACTCGAGCAATCGGACCACGACCAATAAACGGAAGAATAAATTGACTACCAACATTCCGTTGGAGAAGCACCTTAAGGTGAAAGGGTACCGGCGCTCTCTCCATACAAACGTAGTCGACTGTTTTCTCCCAGGATAATGACACTAGCACAAATATTTTAGTGCCATAAAACCTATTTTAACTGCCATGACTATGCCCCTATGTTTTAGTTTTTTTCATTTTCTAATTATCATAGAAACAAAGATTTTAAAAAACATAGGGGCATGGTCAAGGTCATGGCAGTTATAAGTTTTATGCAACAAAAATATTTGCTCTAGTGTCATTAACCAGGGAGAAATCAGTCGATTACGTTTGTTTGTAGAGAGCGTCCGATACCCTTTCCTCTTAAGAAGTTAGATTACTAAGGTACTAAAGTACCCATTTCAATTAACTTTAACCAGCGGACCATTGAGAAGCTTCTAACGATGCCTCAATTGTTAATTTTTAGTAAGTAGTTTTGAAGTTAGGTAGGAACAGATGAACATACATACAAACAGGTCAAAAACACAACCCTCCTTTTTGGCTTCGACGTAGTCGGGTAAAAATGAGTAAGTTACATAGGTGATTAAAAAAAACTACAAAACCCTTTTGAATAAAATCTCCATATAGGTACATAACATGACTTTAATTATAACTTCATCATCGTCAGAAATTTAATTTATGCAAGAAACCATAAAAAGTATAAAATACTGTTGCTGTGCTTGTTAGACAGCGAAACTTTTCATATGTAACGTCCTTTCAGAGCTTCGTTCGTTGACTTGACTGACAGACCTCTTCCGTAAATCTATATAAATAAAAGGGAAAAAACCTTTGAAACTAAAGGAGTTTTCAGTCTGAAACTTCGCATGAAAGTTCTTTTATAACGAAGGAGGTGAGCACTAGGAAATAATTTTAGGAAATTTAACCTCTGAAGGAGTAAAACGGTCGATAAATTTTGTAGTTTATAGTAATTACTAGCGACCCGTCCTGGCTTCGCACGGCTATATTATGCATGTATTATACATATAAACCTTCCGCTTGAATCACTCTATCTATTAAAAAAACCGCATCAAAATCCGTTGCGTAGTTTTAAAGATTTAAGCGTACATAGGGACATAGGGACAGAGAAAGCGACTTTGTTTTATACCATGTAGTGATGTTCATTATATTCTATACTAGCGACCCGCCCCGGCTTCGCACGGCTATATTATACACTAGCGACCCGCCCCGGCTTCGCACGGCTATATTATGCATGTACATATAAACCTTCCTCTTGAATCACTCTATCTATTAAAAAAAACCCCATCAAAATCCGTTGTGTAGTTTTAAAGATTTAAGCAGTCAAAGGCAAATAGGGACAGAAAAAGCGACTTTGTTTTATACTATGTAGTGATATAAACCTTACTCTTGAACCACTCTCTATTAAAGAGAAAGCGACTTTGTTTTATACTATGTAGTGACTAGCTGCTCCCCGCAATTTTACCCGTGTAAGTCCCGATCCCGTGGAAATATCAAAATAAAAATTAGCCTATAGCCTTCCTCAATAACTGGACTATCCTACACAAAAATATTTTTTCAATTAGAACCAGTAGTTCCTGAGATTAGCGCATCAAAAAAAAAACTATTCAGATTTATAATTTAGTATAGATATGTAGGAAATCAATATTACTCATTAACTTGTAAACGCTGCAAATCTAAATAATATAAACTTTGTATGCGGGTTTCTTAGGGAGCACTAACAAAGGATTCTTAGAAATTCGACCTTAAATGGAGCAAAAAGAGTTGATAAATTAAATAAGACCAAATTTATTAATTTTGTGAAGGATAAAAGGGGTAAAAACTTAACTTAACTTAAATTATTTGAAAGCAAAATGAAGGCAATTACGTCCGAACTTAAACTCTCTCTCTCTCTCGCACGATACGGGTCATTTTTGAAAACTCATGATTCTCTTAAGGACGAAGAACGAAGCGAAAATGATGGACTGAGGTATCCAAACAGCCGAATATATCGCTCGAATAGATACATTATTTGCCTTTCCTTTTCTTTTTCCTTTTCTTTCTTCTTCGGACAGAGCCCATTGATGAAAGTCACTGGATCAACTGCACCAGCAAGAGTCACGATTACGAAAATAAAGAAAGAGCCTATTTTTAATAGTAGAGCCACATTAAGTGCTAATTAATAAGTTACCCAGTGGATTTAATTACAAAATTCTGTCACATTGAAAATTGATAAATAACCTACTTAGTGTGGAGAGATGAACGATGTAAACTGCAAAATATGGTTTCGAAAATGGATTATTTTATCTATTTATCATTATCTACTTTATGACGTTACTAGCGACCCGCCCCGGCTTCGCCCGGCTATGTTATGCATGTATTGTACAATTTGTACATATAAATCTTCCTCTTGAATCACTCTATCTATTTAAAAACCGCATCAAAATCCGTTGCGTAGTTTTAAAGATTTAAGCAGACATTGGGATATAAGGACATAGGGACAGAGAAAGCGACTTTGTTTTATACTATGTAGTGATAGTGATGATAAAGCCTCAGTGAACGAGATCAGGTCAAAAACATAACCCTCCCTTTTGGCTTCGCCATAGTCGGGTAAAAATAGAAAAACAGATCATTAAATTTGAAAACCTATAGACATTAACTAAACAAATCCTGGAAATTTCTGAAGAAAAGTTGGTTTTAAAATATTATGTTACAAAATTTCATGTAAAAATATCTACCTACTAATGTGGTTATAAAGTCTAGTGAGTCAAATTCGATAGCGTTGACTTATCACTATCAATATATAGTATAAAATAAAGTCACTTTTCGCCGTCCCTATTTCCCTTTGTATGCTTAGATCTTTAAAACTACGCAACGGATTTTGATGCGGTTTTTTTTAATAGATAGAGTGATTCAAGAGGAAGGTTTATATGTATAATACATGCATAATATAGCCGTGCGACGCCGGAGCGGGTCGCTAGTTATACATAATTAAAAAACACACTGAAAATCTGACAAAAAGATATTCAAATTAATAAATCTAAAACCTAATATTATAATTTTGGCCATTCGCATTTGTGGTATAACACGTAATAAAATTTGGCCAAATGCGTTTTTGGTATAACGCGTAATAAAATTTGGCCAAATGCATTTTTGGCCTCTTTCGTTTAAGGGATTAGGCGTTTTTGGTCTTTTATGTATTCGACCTTTCGCGTTTTTGGTCTTATGCGACGAAACCATTATGTAGGTAAGAAAAAGAAAGAGAAACATATAGGTAAAATAATGTAGATAATAAAGTAAACAAATCCCAGAAGTAGATATCCAGACGCAGCGAGCACGTCATTTCCGCCTGTTTACTAGAATGTTGGCACGAATGCATTTGACATAAAATGCGATAAGCAAAACCGGTTATGACGTCAGAAGAAGGAGGGAATAAAATTATCTAGCACCCTTGCCTTTTAAAAATATAAGAGCAAAGTAAAATAACATTAGGTACTCTTGAAAATTGATGAATTATTCTCCGTAGGTTACCTAAAATTTTGTAGTTATTTATTCTTGTTATAAGATCGTAAAGCAACTGATTTTTACTTTAATTTAGTTCTAGTTGTGGACACCCGTTAATGGCCATCTGATATTTGTATTTGTTTCTTGTTTGTATGCGGTTTTCCTAAGAAAATAAATCTATAACCATTACTCTATACTAATATTAAATAGGAAAGATTTAATTGTTTGTTTGAAGTAAATAGTCTTGGAAACTACTGGACCGATTTCGATGGTATGATGATACATCGATTCATTAGGAGTGCTATAGGCTACTTTTTATCCCAATATTCCCACGGGATAAAGAGTTACACTAATGAACCTGCGGATATTTGACCTACATTATTAATCTCTTCTCTTTTTTCTTTTCGAAAATTAAACAGAAAAACAAATAAAAATACTGTATGGGTTCCTTTGTACATACTTAATTAAACTCCAATGATGTTACTTTAGAAAATTACACCCGTACATGAGTAAGATACAGAAATACTCGATACTAAGCTCCGTTTTCAGAGCTTAATCCCATTTAAATAATAACTGAGATGATACCTGCCAATCATGCAATTAATCTCTAATTGGCTCTCGGAGAACACCAGGCTGAATACAGGTATGTATTCAAGGTGACGAAATACGGGGCGACTCGCCCGCTCGCCTAGAAAGTACCTATTAACTCTAGACCTGAAGACTCCAAGGTTGTAGTTTTGGGGGAACTGCGACGCTGGTAGAGATTACCACTTTTTAGCAGTGCGTACGAGAAAGGTGGATGCGTGACGCTTTGTGCGCGAAATTGGACTTCCCCACATTTGAATTCCCTGATAAAAATAAATTACAAAAACAAATTATGTACTTACATTATATAGAAAAAACTTTTATTAGTAGTCAGTTACACTTGGTCACATATATTATTACCACAGGGGTTCTCTGCCTGCATTTAAAAAATAAAATAAATTTATATACTTAGTTTCTAAAATCTCTACTACTATGGGTAATTGTACTTTCCAAATAAATAAATAAAATTAGTACTACTTATATCTAATCTAGTAATATCTTTGGATTACATCATTGGTATATTAAAAGTTAACTATAATATGTAAATAGGTATGTCCTTTTTTTATTTTTTTAAAGTGCTAAGCCTGCACTGGGCTATCTGAAAATATTTTTAAGGAAAAATGCATCACCAATTCCAATTCCGCCACTTAGTCAAGTATGACGGTACTTGACTAAGTGGCGGAATTGGTAACGCATTTGAACGGTATTCAAAGGATGCGAGTTCGAGTCTCGTCTTAGTCACAATTTTTGAAGATGCATTTTTCCTTAAAAATATTTTCAGGTATGTCCTTCCTTATCAGAATTGATAATCTAATTAATTTTGGACGATGTTGATAGAAAACTACTAAATAAACATTTACAATAGATATACATTATTGCTTAAAATATACAAGCGACCCGCCACGGCTTCGCACTGCTATATTATGCATGTTTTGTGCATATAAACCTTCATTTTGAATCACTCTATCTATTAAAAAACCCGCATAAAAATCCGTTGCGTAGTTTTAAAGATCTCAGCATGTATAGAGACAGACAGCCGTAGGCGACTTTGTTTTATACTATGTAATGATAATTATTGCTTTGATTGTTCTGTGACCCATACACATAGTTTAACATTCTTCTTCGTGTTGAACTATCAAAACTTTCGCCCTTAGCTACCATCCTGAGTACGTCCAGCCAAGTATCTTATATCGGAACCTCTATAAGCGTACTCTTTCAACAGTTTATTGATTTCCTCCCCTGCTTCTGAGTCTGTTATGTTGTTTTTACTGAGGTAGAAACGGTACAGCGCTATATACAACTCGTAAGCCGTCTTTGTGTGTCTCGAAGCTTGGTTTGTGCTCGGTTCAGGTATCATTCTGTAATAGGAAAAATTACTTAGATAACAGTAATAAGTAACAGATAATAGGGGAAAAATGTGAGTAAAATTCCTGTCTAACCTCACATTATCATAGATATATAAAATGCTTTGTCTTCTAATATAAAAAAATGGTTGTCTGTAAAGTCGATTTACGGACGTTAATTTTATAAGATAACGTCTTAGGAAAACGATTAAAAAATGAGTTTTTCTTCTTTTATATAAGTCTTCTATTCGTAACTCATCACCATAACACAAGTCCAGGTGAGCAATATTATTCTTAAACAAACACGAGACGCGTGACGTTTACCATGACGCGTCATGGTATATAACATGACACTTTTGTGTGAATGCCATCAATTTTATTAAACGTTATCACATCAAAAAACTTGAATGACTGGCTGACTGACTCACGGATCAATGCACAGCCTAAACCGCTGATCGTAGAGAAATAAAACTTGGAGGGTGCGTTCTTTGTCATGACGTAGACATTCGATAAGAAAGGATTTTCTGATATTCTACCCCTTCGGAGGTGAAAAAAGGGGGCAATGCTTGTATGGGACAACGTGATTCCTTGGTCCAATTTACATTATAAAATATAGACGACATTAACACAAGCCTAGTTGCTAAGCTTGGCACTAGATGGTGCTGTGTATAGTAGTTAATAATAAATTTTAATTTAATATAATAAATTAAGATTAAAACTGGGACTTCCTTCTTTATCCATTTTAGTAATAGCCTACTGAGCCCATATTCATTTTCCAATAAAAAACGTAGCTTGTGCTAAGTTTAAAATTATGAAATGTCATGAAAATCACCTGAATAAGGTTTGTTTAAAACTCTCGACAATTTTAACTAAATTAGGATAAAGCTTGTGAGGTACGAACGTCAAATTCTATGGGATAAAGAGTGGTTTTCCTTGTTGTCATTTCAGCGTGTCAATTTTGAATCTATTTTAGTAACGAATGTAATTTTATTTATTTTATTTATGTAAGTACATCATTACATTAATGCAGTTTATGGTACATAATTAATGAATTTTAGGAGATTTATTTAGTGGTACTATACTAGGTATGTATTTATATAGTTTTATTTTTAACTGATTTTTTTTAAGGAACTGTTGTATAATTCTCAATTTTTCTTGTAAATTGAAATCAATTGAAATATATTTTATTAATTAATTTAAATCGAAAAAATGTTGCTAATATTTTTTCACTAATTCTTATAATTTACTAGCGACCCGCCCCGGCTTCGCACGGCTATATTATGCATGTATTATACATATCAACCTTCCTCTTGAATCACTCTATCTATTTTAAAAAACCGCATCAAAATCCGTTGCGTAGTTTTAAAGATTTAAGCGTACAAAGGGAAATAGGGACAGAGAAAGCGACTTTGTTTTATACTATGTAGTGATCATACCAACTTCTATGTATTATAAATGTAAAAGTTTGTGACTATATTTGGCACCTCTTCACGCACAAACTACTGAACCGATTGTGATAAAACTTGGTATGTAGTTAGCCGGTGTCCTGGAATAGCACACAAGTTACTTTTATCCTGATATTCCCAAGGGATCGGGACTTACGTAAGTAAAATCATGGGCCGGTTGTAGTTAATTTATCCTAAAATTTAAACAACTAGCGACCCGCCCCGGCTTCGCACGGCTGTATTATCCATGCATTATACATATAAATCTTCCTCTTGAATCACTCTATCTATTAAAAAACTGTATCAAAATCCGTTACGTAGTTTTAAAGATCTAAGCATACATAGGGACAGACAAAAAGCGACTTTGTTAAATAGTAGTTAACGATGCATTTTTGTGTGAGTGAATTGAGTGGCACCAATCGCCTAAAGTAAAACCATCAAGCAGATTGAACTAGGGCTTCCTTTTGAAACGGCTCAATTTGTATGAATACTCAAAACAATCACTTCAGCCATTCACTCCGGCCTCTAACCAATGATCAATTGATAAATCCTTATGAATGAACCACTTGCTAAACTTATACTTCATACATACACATAACAAAAGAAAAATAACACACCTTGCGGTCTTCCCTTGGCCTATAAACACGTATATCTTTAGGAACACAAGAACACCTTGAATTTTAAAGAAAAAACGACACACACTCCCTTGCTTCAACTTTCAAACTGCGTACGTATGGAATATCAGGACTGCTCGAAAGCCTCATTTGCTAATTTATTTCAAACTTTAGTTATAAAGGTTTAGGGTATAGGATTGAATGATCGGTTGTAATTAAGGGGTGCATCTGGCATCCGTCTGGCCCTCGTCGTGTGATTTACCCCATGTGGCGACTTACAGTGTGACGTCACTGGTACTTTCAATGAAATATACGCGTGGCGTTTTTAAGGTGCATTTTAAGGAGCTAAACTCAAAATGACTGTCTGAGTGACTGATTGCACGGGAAATTATTATTTTAAGACCTAGCAAATATTAGTGTTGTCGTGTGATTTTGGTATTAAACGCTTGTTGCATAAAATCGCAAATTGTATAATTATAAATGAATAAAGAGCTTTGATTTTTTTTAAATGCATGTTTAGTTTACGACATAAATTCCTGGTCTTTTTATGCTTTAAGAGTTTTTTTAAATACCTGACATGATTTTTACTAATATTTTATGTAATAAACGATGTTTTTCATGTTTATTATGAGTAACTTTTTACACGTCTTTTAATTTAATTTACCATACTATTTTTATATTACTGTTATTTTCGACTTGGATAAACTTAAAAACGGCAAGGGATTTTCGTCTTTAAACTGATACCAAAATGTAGTAAAAAGATATTCCCTAACAGTACCTCATACCCAGATAGTCGATTGCTGAATAGTAACATTTTTTATCAACGCCAACGGAAAACTGAATGTATGCTTTGTTTATTTGTTTTAACTAGAATTTGTTTTATTTTATTTTTATCTTCTGCTATCGCAGTCTGTAGGGCACGTACAATATAACCACAGAATAGGTACGTATAAATAATAGTTGATATAACATAAATAAAGCTTATGTATGAAATACCCGTATCGCAGCTAGGAGCGTTGTTGGCCTAGTGGTAAATACGTTGAGTTTAATTCTGAAGGTCATAGATTCGAATCCCGACCAGCCGTGCACCTATGGATTTTTCTGAACTTTTTTGTGTAATATTGCTCTACATTGTTTTTTGCGTATGTTGTATGCGAATGGCGTATTTAACATTCCACTATTTCTGACAATTTGCGTTTTTGACATATTGCGTAGGTAGGTATCTCTGACATAGGACGTAACAGACAAACTATCTACACTGATAAATAAATATAAATATTGCAGGACATTCCACACATTGCCATCTAGCCCCAAGCTAAGTAACTAGACTTGTGTTAACAACAACAACAGATATACTACATAAATACTTTTTTTTTGTAAATATATACTTGTAATAGGTACATAGAAACAACCAGACCTCAGACAAATATCTAAGCATAAATACTTGTCTGAGGCGGGAATCGAACCCGCAACCCTGTGTTTGGCAGTCCGGCATGGTGACCATTGTGCCAACTGGGTCGTCAATCCTCAATCGGTGACCCTAAACTAAAACAGACGAGTGATCTTCTAAGGGTTCCTTTGTTACCGTTTGAGCTACGGAACCCTAACAAACTACATAAAAGTACTCAAAAAGGGGTGAAAGGGCCCGTAGCGATCCAACATGCGTAGAGTTAACACTATTTGCATACCAAAAAAAACCATCCCAGATTCTTTGTCCATTGAAAAGCACGTTATCAATGTAGCATCGAAAAAAACCTTTTACAGCCTTTTGGAGCGGCTTTTATTTCGAGCACGTACGGTCGTAATTTGTTTACCATAGCAACCAAAGCCGGATTTATCCTATCCTACATTACCTCTCGAGCCAACAAGTCGCTCTTTAATATCTACGTATTCGTTCATTCGAATTAATCGTCTTTTGCTTTGTGTTAGTACCTGGAGTTGGCACAATGGTCACCATGCCGGACTGCCAAACACAGGGTTGCGGGTTCGATTCCCGCCTCATACAAGTATTTATGCTTAGATATTTGTCTGTGGTCTGGTTGTTTCTATGTATTATAAGTATATATTTACAAAAAAAAGTATATATGTAGTATATCCGTTGTCTAGCACCCATAACACAAGTCTAGTTACTTAGCTTGGGGCTAGATGGCGATGTGTGGAATGTCCTGCAATATTTATTATTATTTATTTATTATTATTTATTATTTATACGTAAGAAAACGCATGGAAAATGTTTTCAGATACGGAAACCTAAAAAAAACTAGCCTAATATAAGGTAAAAAAAAAATTGCACGATAATATTTGTTTAATTAATTTATTATCGGCCTAAGGTCATTTAATTAATTTATTATCGGCCTAAGGTCATTTAATTAATTTATTATCGGCCTAAGGTCATTTAATTAATTTATTATCGGCCTAAGGTCATTTAATGGTCAAAATAAGTCACTCATGCAGAGCATATCGCACACCTAGATCGAATATACAACAGTTTTGATCTAGCTGTGCGATATGTAGCCTGATTTCTGTACAGATATTTTATCAATAGTTATAATAATCATCCATCATCGAAAAAGCTCGAATTTCCGTATCAAAAGTGACAAGTTACATAACGAATCGTTAAAATAAACTGCGTTCAAAACCACTGACATGAAATTTGTTGTTTCAAACTTCGTAATAAAACTCTCGTTCGAAAATCAAACTCGGGAAACGGCACCGCATTTTCCTTATTGCTTAGAAAATATGATCTTCTATTTATCCTTTACCTACAAAAAACACAGTAAACCTTTTTCTAAAGATTAATCTAGCACACAGTTCACGGCAGAGTTCCAAGCGACAACAAAAGTAATTGGAATATTAAAAACTGTGAAAGGTCTCATCAAAAATACCTAATTACTTACTACCTACTAATTGGGCACCCTGCCTAGAGAGACTCATTCAGGCCCGTATTAATAAATCGCTCTCAATATCGATCTTGAGTGCGTATCAATCGAGTGAGTCTTGAGATGTGGTCACTATCTTAAGTTAGGCGTTAATTAATAGATAAAACTCAAGTTTTAACCAGGCTGATATCGCTCTTGAGATTTGACAATGATCTTGAATGACAGTAACGCTTTGTTCTTGCCTTGAATGATATGTTCTTACCCTATGGTAGGTAGTGTCGTCATATTTTGCTGTCAACTTGTTTTTAATGTGAAAACATTTAAAAAAATGTAAGATTTGTATGACCCGCAATCAGATTTGAGTTCACGAAACTACATCTTGAGACATATCTTGAGAGCTGAGTTTGATTTATTAATATGATATGACTCAAGTGATACGTCGCTCTTTAATCGCGTCTTAAGATAGGTTTATTAATCAGCGCAACAACTCAAGAGCAAACTCAAGATTGAAATTGATATTGAGTTCGGTTTATTAATACAGACCTTAGATTATTAACTTTGTTTTATTTCTGTCATAAATTTAATATAATTATCTATACCTACTAATATTATAAATAATAAATACATATAGCAAGACATTCCACACATCGCCATCTAGCCCCAAGCTAAGTACCTAGACTTGTGTTATGGGTGCTAGACAACGGATACACTACTTATATACTTTTCTTTTGTAAATATATACTTAATATACATACAGACACCCAGACCACAGACTGGGTGTTTGAGTTTGTTTGAACGCGCTCATCTCAGGAACTATTGGTTCGAATTGGAACATAATCGAACAAACTTTCAATTAAAAAAACAAAAATTGTATTACAATGTTCTTTTTGGTAAATGCAGAATAATTACCGAGAAAAACAACCAAAATTACTTACTTATAAGTCAAAACTAAAAGATTAAAAGATATAATTTCAATTTTTTTTCAATACAATAATGTCAGCGTTTGGTCATTTCGCATGGTGGTAAATGACTATGCAGCCGATGTAGCACGCTTTCCTAGAAGACATATACGCTCGCGGCTCAAAGCCCCCAAACAAACGGGGGCCTTCGAGGGACGCGAGTGAAGTTAAGAAAACGGCAGTCAAGCAATACCTTTTACTTGTATACGGGCTGTTTTCCGCAATTAGACCCTTTTTAATTGGGTCCTTTTTGAGTGAGTATGGAGTAGGCTTGCCCAGCACCTACTACCCTCTCAGCTTAGTCGACCATGTCCAGAGGAGAGAACTTGTCAATACTTCGGGAGCCAACTTAGCCGCGGGTTTCATCACGATGTTTTCCTTCACTGTGAGAGCAATGTGAATTAGCGCACATACATTTTTCATAGGGAAAATCCATTGGTGCACAGCCGGCCGGGATTCGAACTCACGACCTTCAGAATGAAAGTCGAGGTATTTACCACTAAGCCAACACCGCTCTCGGAACAGTACCTCTTCAGCGACAAAGACAACTAAAAATCCCATCAAAAAATTTATTACATATTAGATCAGTCTGAAGTCAAAACCGAAAAGTAAATCGCCTTAATTAAAAACCTAAGCAACAAAATTTCAGTTACTCTACGATGTCTGTAGCAGTTAATCAACAAAACATTTATTTCAGACAATAATAATTAAACTACATGGCTTTAGTACAAAAACTATGTTTAAAGACATTACGAGTGATGTAGATGTTACGTAGTGGTGTGCTTTGTCGACTATCAGAAGGCTTTCGATTGTGTAAGGTGGCAGAATTTGTGGGAGGTCCTTAACGAGAATGGAGTCCCATCTCATATCATTCAGTTGATTGAGAATCTGTATAAAACAGGTTATGGTACTGTCAAGCTCGGAGATACTGTATCCAAAAGTTTTAAATTTGAAAAAGGAGTTCGCCAGGGATGTGTCATCTCCCCCATATTGTTCAACATTTACGGGGAACACATTATGCGTAAAACTCTTGATGAGTGGGAAGGTGGCGTCAGAGTTGGGGGAGTTAAAATATCTAACCTGCGCTACGCAGATGATACCACGTTGTTCGCTTCATCGGAGGAGGAGATGGCAGAGCTGCTAAAGCGGCTGGAAACAGCTAGCCTTGAGATGGGTCTTAGCATCAACTGCAGGAAGACTAAAGTAATGATAATCGATCGTTTCGCAACTATCCAACGTACCAATTTGCTGCAGAAATATGAGACGGTTCAACAATTTGTATACCTCGGATCAGCCATTAATAATAAGGGTAGTTGCGAACCTGAAATTCGGCGTCGTATTGGCATGGCAAAGACTGCAATGACCCAGCTCAAGAAAGTATGGAGAGACCGGAATATAACGAAATGCACAAAAGTTCACATTGTGCGCACCCTTGTTTTCTCCATATTTTTATATGGGGCTGAATCTTGGACCCTAAAAGCCGCGGATAGGCAAAGAGTGGATGCTTTTGAGATGTGGTGTTGGCGCCGCCTTTTGCGGATACCTTGGACCGCTCACCGCACGAACGTCTCCATTCTGGAGGAGCTGCAACTAGCACAGACTCCGAGGCTCTCCACTATATGCTTACAGCGTGTGCTACAATACTTTGGCCATATTGCGCGCAGGAGCTCTGACAATCTCGAGCGCCTAATGGTGACGGGGAAGGTTGAGGGCAAAAGACCACGAGGGCGAAGCCCCAAAAGGTGGACCGACCAAGTATCCGAACAGCTGGATATACCGCTCAGCACGGCTCTACACCGGGCGTCGGACAGAGTCCATTGGAGGAAGACAGTAAATCGACTGCACCAGCAGAGTCACGATCCTCAGCATTGAGGGAACGACGGAGGAGGAGGAAAGACATTACGGTGAAAGGGTACGGTCGGCTGCATAATTGCTGACCCACCGTAGAGCTCCAAAACAGCTGTTTTAAGAATGTTTTCAACACGAGCAAGATTCTAGACACCTGCTTTAGGTGAAGTTTAAAGTCTTCTAACTCATCAATTAATCAAACAAAAATTATTACAATGCAAACATTCCAATAATAGTAATTTTAGAACTCTACCGAGGGCTGCAGTTATGCAGCCGACTGTACCTGCACTCGCTCCATAAAAACGTAGTCGACTGTTTCCTCCCTGGATAATGACACTATCACAAATATTTTTGTGCCATAAAACCTATAACTGTAATGACTATGCCCCTATGTTTTGGTTTTTTTCATTTTCTAATAATCACAGAAATTAAAATTTAAAATACCTAACAAAAAATAGGGGCATGATCATAGCAGTTATAAGTTTTATACACCAAACATATTTGCTCTAGTGTCATTATCCAGGGAGAAAACAGGCGACTACGTTTGTATTAGTTTGTATGGAGAAAGCCCCCCGGTACCCTTTCCTCTTAATAAAATGTATTTAAAAACCAAAAGGTTCGTATCATTTCATGCCATGTACAGATAAAATCAATCGAGCGTAGTTTTCCACGGGCGGCGGCCATCGCTCAAATGCCTAAAAGTTGATATAAATGTTACTATAACATCATTATGTTGGCTTCAATACTACCGTTCCCCATTATCTGTTTATTTTTGATATCATCCTTAGCTTCCAATTAGTATCCTTAGCTACCAAATCTTCTCCTTAGCTACCAAATCTTATCCTTTGCGACCATATCGGTAATAAACATCTCAGATACCTATTTCACGGTGGGTGGAGTGTTTATAGGTAAGGGTACACAAGTACGTCTACTGTATTGATTAGTTTTCCAAGAAGAGACGGTACAAGGTAAGTCTGCAAACATCGTCGGATGCAGTGGAAATTAAACTCAGACTAGTAGAACTAAGTCAGAGATATTTTCTTTGAGTGCTTACCTGCCTACATACCTACTGTTCACTTTACTGAAGATAATTTTAATTACTTTATGCAGTACTTGTTTTTATTTCCTTTTTATTTTACATTATGAGAAGTATGCTTTGTGTGTTGTAGAAATGCCGTGATTAATTTGTGAGGCATTGTAAATTAAAATGGACAGATGAATTATTATCAATTGTTTTGTAAGTTGCAGATGAAAACATCTGACGCGTAGGTATGCGGTTGTGTAAGTAGGTTGTCTTACCACATGAGTAGGAATACAACTACTCATGTGGTCTTACTATTTAGTCAGCTGTATATTATTAGGTATTTGAATTATAATCCATCAAAAATTTAAATAGTATTTTTCCGCTGGTAAATGACACCATACTCGTGTAACTTAGGCACTTACGTAGCAACAGAGGCGTAACTTAGTTAGCTACAGGGGCTTGGGTTGCCGTCCCAGAAAATAGAACTTAAATTGAAATTACTTAAAACTCAAAATACCGCCAAAATTAAATTATAATATGGTTTTTTTTCTTTTTTACCTTTTGAGGAACGGAACCCTAAAAGTATAATTTTAAAGCAATTCTCGAACTCTACCAATTATCTTTTCTTTAAACAGCTCTGCTAGTGCTAGTGACTGCTCGCTTAGCTGGCTGCCATTTCGTTCAATCGGATCAAGGATATTTAGATTTTTTCTCGTCTAGGTGGTCTATATTTATATCTTCTGTATTTGTACTGTACGTGTGTATGTCACTGAACTCCTCCTAAACGGCTTAACCGATTTGAATGAATTTTTGTATGCGTTTGGGCCCTAGATGGTTTAGATTCACAAGTTAGCCCAGATTTAAATAGCAAACCAACGTTTTCCAGGATTTCTTATTAAAAATATTTTACAAAAGAAAAGTATATATGTATGTACTTATTCTATTCGTCGTCTGACAACCTCAACACAAGTCTAGATGCTTAGCTTGGGGCTCGATGGCGTTGTATAAAGTCACCTGCCATTTTTATTTATTTTAATCTAAATCAAATATACAAAATCGTCGGGATTCTTTATTTTTATGTATAACCTATAATTCTATTACAAATACTTATTTCAAAGATCTTTGACGACAGAAAATAATCAGCGTTTAATAGCACATGTGCATATACAACTTTTTGTAACCTAATTACCTTAAGTTGTATATGCCATCCATTAACATACTCAAAATTTTAATGAACCAATAATTGTGCGGTATTGCGCACTTACGATACTTCGTTGTACTTGATACATACCATCACCACTATCACTACATAGTATAAAATAAAGTCACTTTTCGCCGTCCCTATGTCCCTTTGTATGCTTAGATCTGTAAAACTACGCAACGGATTTTGATGCGGTTTTTTTAATAGATAGAGTGATTCAAGAGGAAGGTTTAGGTATATGTATAATACATGCATAATATAGCCGTGCGAAGCCGGGGCGGGTCGCTAGTCATAGTATAAAACAAAGTCGCTTCCCGCAGTCTGTCTGTCGGATTTTGATGCTGTTTTTTTTAATAGATAGAGTATTTCAAGCGGAAGGTTTTAGTGTTTCAAACAAAACAACTAATCGTACGAAGTCGCGGGCAACAGCTAGTTAATGATAAGGACTCATGGACGCATGAGTATCTTGTGCTTTGAAACGTTCATAATTTCTTACTAGAAAACTATTAATTAAAGGCGATTCACTGAATTCAAAATATACACAGTGAAATAGGTTGGCATAATTGCAGACCTAAGGGCTCTAAAACGGGTGTTATAAGAATGTTTTCAACACGTTGTTAAGAAGTTTAAAGTTATCTGCAATTTTAAGTCGGTAGAGTTCGAAATAGTACATTGCGATACTAGTGTGGAAAGTTGATCATTTATAGAGGCTTATGGTTATTACGGTTTATGACGCGCGAGCGGAACGCGAGCGTGGCAAAAGCCGAGATGGAATGATCAATCCACACGTGTATCGTACGACGTTTTTTATCACAGTTGCGAATAAAAAAAGGACTTGTTAAAATAATAAAAAGTTTTAAAGAATTTTAGGTTATGTTTACTATTTTTTGTTAATTACACTCCCGAAAGGCTAGGCAAAAGACTTTTAACCTATACAACCTCGTCTGACATACAATATTTTTTTAGGGTTTTTTTCATTTGTTTTTGCGTCGGCGGCGGTTAAAAACAGAATATAATGGTAAGGAAAAATATATATTTATGTACCTAAAGAAAAAACAAAATAAAAACAAAACTCAATTTTTAATTATTTTCAAAGACGTTATCACGTAAAACGTTCGTTATCAGGCTTTAGAGACAACCTTTGGTAAAAAAGAAAAAAGGTACCAACAAAGAGTTTTAAGCCAGCAAGGCTTAAAAACTCTTTGATGGTACCTTTTTTCTATACATCAAAACAGTATAACCTAAGATAAATTAAGAATGTTTTATCCATAGATATAGAAATAAATACAGATACCGTCTTCTGAACATATTACTGAGGCACCCATAGTAAGCCCATTCGCTACACCTACACGCCGATAGCGCACATATTGACACCATAGTATGCCACCGCCCGTCATTACGCTCCGTTACCTCGTCGAGTAATATCAACAATATAAAAATTAAAAATGCCTTCATGTGTAGTAAAAATATGTCACAACCGTAGTGGTTCTAATAAAAAAAGCCAGGGGATCACATTTCACAGGTAAGCAAGTAATTTTACAGCTTAAATTCTCGTTTTCAAATTATTTTATTGACCAAAACAAAAATAAGCCAGTGTGACCAGAACTTGATTTTAGAAAATCACCATAAATGTGGGATATACTTATGTTTTGGTTTACTTGGAATTCTTACCTAATTTAAATACCTACCTTTTTAGATATAGGTACATACGTTTACCTTTTTTTTTAAATGATAAGAATTTAAGATAGGTATATGAAATTCTCATGTTGCGGTGTTAGTTACAAAACTCCTCCGAAACGGTTTGACTGATTCTTTTGAATTTTTTTGAGTATATTCGTTACGTCTAAGAAATGGCCACCATTTTATTATTTTGCTATTAGTACCAACAAATAACGTAAACATAATCTTTTATAGATTTCCATCAGCAAATTTGGCATGGCGCAATGATTGGCTACAAATCATACGTGATTGTAGAAACGAAAGTGGCTGGAGTCCATCGAAATCTAGTGTTGTATGCGGTATACATTTCGAGGAAAATTATTTATACCAGTACTAAAGGTGGACTTCTTCGCGTTGTACCTCACGCCGTGTAGTCCCTACGAGGCCACACAGTTAAATACATAATAAGCCTACATACTTTGTTTTTTCTACCGAACAAAGGAATAAATAAATATTATTATATTCATGTGTTTTATTCATATATTCATTTACTTAAACCTTTATTGAAACAACACATGTTAAAAACTAGCGTTCAATAAAGACGAAGTTCCGAGGACGGTAACAAATAGTAATAAAAATTTATAAAAATTGATTATTTTCCTCGATATGGCAATCTTTTACACATTCACACATAGTAACTTCGCCGCCATTAGGCTACCTCAATCCTTCCTTAGCAACGAGGTGTCTGCTCTTTTTTGTTAGTCTATGGTTTCATCTACCTAATATGTCATTAGCAGTAAGATACGTATTTGACTTAGCGGGATAGCGTATTATTTTAGCACTAGTTGGATTTTTTTTATCGCACGTGTGTATAATACGTTGCATTATGAGCCTAAAAGCGGTTTAATAAGATCCACTTTATGGGCAACTGTGATAAAAATTACTATTATTGGTATGTTTGCATTCTAATAATTTTGTTTGATAAGTCGATGAGTTAGAAGACTTTAAACTTCAACTAAAGCAGGTGCCTAGAATCTTGCTGGTGTGGAAAACATTCGTAAATGAGCCGTTTTGGAGCTCTACTGTGGGTCTGCAATTATGCAGCCGACTGTACATGCATATATGCACACACTGTAGCTGCGTCTCGTAACGGTGTCACGAGTTCAGAGATTTTATCTCATCTAAAAATATGCGTACCGCGCTATAAGAAGTTTTCACTTCAATAAACACAGTGAAATAGGTAGGTAGGTATAGGTACATATAAAACGGACATAAAACATCCTTCCGGGGCGAGCACCGCGCCGTATTCATTACGATTCACAATGTAATTACGTTCATTCCGAAACCTGTGGAAAACAGCAGTGATTTTCGAAAATTGCAAACAGTTTTTGTCTGGTATTGCTGCGATCGATCGGTGCTTTGATGTGGGTACCTAGAAATTAGGTAGGTATCTATGATTTTCAGTCGTATTCCTGAAAATAAAAGAAAACTTATTGAATATTATAAACAATTACTAGCTGTCCCGGCAAACGTTGTTTTGCCATTTAGAAAAAAAATAACTAAAGGAAACAAAATATACTAACATTGTGACACGAGAATTTTATATTTTAGATTTAAATTTTGAAACACCACCTTGAAGATCTTAAACTTCGTCTGCGGGACACAACCTGGAGGGTTCTTCGTAGTGACTAGATATGGTCTATTTTATTGGACTTTAATTTTATCACTGGTTAATTAACCAAATGTTCTCGTTAGTCTTAGAATAAATTCATAGAGTCTAAAAATATTTGCTGCGGGCTGGATGTTTTTGTATGTATAATAAGTAGGCATTCACAATCTACAATAAAAGCCATCTACAATAAAAATATGTAGTATTGTTACCATAACACAAGCCTAGTTGCTTATTATAGCCTAGACTATCATGTAGCCCCAGCTAGATGATAGTCCTCATACCAAAGGTGAGTTCAGTGACATACTTGTAGTGAAGCCAGGACATCTGGGCTCAATCAAAGGCGTAAAGTTAGGTAAGGCCTCGACTAATCCATCACGGAGTCTTAGACGATTGCTATATAGACTTAGCACTTTGACATTTAGGTGCTCGTGTCGTATATCTTAGGTGTTGCCGAGCCGAATCACCACTGAAGCGACGAGCCAACTGAACTTGGTTAGATCCATTGAATCTAAAGTGACAGGTTATCCCTCAATTTTCATAAGGGTTTAAAGTCGTTCATACAATGGAAACGTTGTCTAATGAAGCTCAGTTCTAACCGTTTTGAACCATATTACGTCTTTATTTATATCCAAGTTAAAAGACGACTTTGAAATAATAAAATATTTATTTCAAAGCTAAAAAAAACTTTAAAATATTAAATAAAAAAAAATAAAAAAAAATGTGTGAATGTGTGTGGGAATTTCGGAATAAAAAGTAGCCTATAGCCTTCCTCGACAAATGGACTATCCAACACAAAAAAAAATTCAATTCGAACCAGTAGTTCCTGAGCGCGTTCAATCAATCAAACAAACAAACAAACTCTTCAGCTTTATAATACTAGTATAGATTCGAAAGTTCGTTTATTTATTTGTTTGTTTGTTCCCTCTTCACGGTCAAAAACTAAACCGATTTGGATCAAAATCGACAAGTTAGTAGTTTTGGTTTTGCTCCCGAAATTCCCGGGATCGGGACTTACGCATCAAGTAGATCATAAATAGGTACTATCCTGGCCGATTTCGCTACAGAACATAAACAATTACTTTAAAAGCTGATGTTTTTAATTTTATTTGCAAAAGTAGACCGTAAACGTATGATACTTTGCCAGTTTTAGCGTTAACTGGTTTAGAGACACATCGCCTCAATATAATCCTATATTTCCCGAGGAAAACTTAATTATTGGACGTCACCGTTTTACTGAAAATACTGGTTAAAATCGCCTTTGGTGTGGGCGGGCGCGTTAATCTGTTGCTGGAGTGCAATGCAATTATTCAATACCTTGTAAGTTGTAACACTCCTGTTGTCTATTTTGAAGGTAACATAGTTACCATGAAACAAATTGATTTTGATTCAGGCTGTTAGGTCTACACCTTGCACAACAAAAAAGTAACTGAGTGACCGCGCTTTTTACGTTTTTTTTACCGCGCCCCCGAAACTAAATACTACATTTCATGAAAATCATTGGAGCCGTTTCCGAGATCTTGATTATACATAGGGTAATTCCAAAAAATATTAAACGGTCATTACAAAACTTAAAACTTTAAAATATGCACCTGCTACCCTCAGACCTTTTCTGACTGTACCAAACGCGTGCCCCCGTTTTATGTTTTTCTTGATGTGTGCCAATAAAGCGTTAGGTATGTCATCTTTCTAATCTAAATTATCTTATTTCCTAAAAATAAAGCTTCCCATGTCTACACAACTTATTCACCTAATATCAACTGTTTTACAATCTACTAAGTACCTACCTACATGTAATATGAAACATCATTTGGGCATTTAAAATTGAAGTATTTCTGAACTTTTGACTCTTTTGACCTCTTCCTACAGAGAATTATACACACTTAAGGTGAAAGGGTACCTGCGCTCTCTCCATACAAACGTAGTCGACTGTTTCCTCCCTGGATAATGCGACACTAGCACAAATATTTTTGTGCCATAAAACCTATAACTGCCATGACTGTATGTTTTGTTTTTTTTTTTCATTTTCTAATTATCATAGAAACTAAAATTTAAAAAAAAATAGGGGCATGGTCATGGCAGTTTTAAGTTTTATGCACCAAAAATATTAATTGCTCTAGTGTCATTTTCCAGGGAGAAAACAGTCGACTACGTTTGTAATAGTTTGTATGGAAAGAGCCCCGGTACCCTTTCCTCTTAACATGGTTATTCAATTTTGTCAACTGAAATAACTACCTAAATAAAACCTAGCTAGCTGCCGTACGACGAGTAGGTACATACGAGTATTTACTCCGGATATTGTCTGGCCAAACATAGCCGAGGAACGATAGACTTTGGAAACTGTTCTAAGGGTGAACTTTGCCCTGCATTGATACAACAAAAGTTGGAAAAACCAATTTTTGTCATAAATTTTTGTATTTTTTGGGGATTCGTACCTCAAAAGGTAAAAAAGGAACCCTTAAGACATTACTCTCTGGTCCGTCTGTCTGTCCGTGTGTCACCACCGATTTTGACGTGACAACGTTTTATAAATTGGTTTGCCGGGTGACACTTCAAGAAACTGCGTTACGCTCCGCTGACGTTATGCGCTCACAATGAGAGCGAGTGAGAGGCACGCGGGCATGGTTAGCCCGCCTAAGAGCGAGAGAGACAGACATAAAAAGTGAAAGGCACGCGTCCCTTCCACTCGAGCACAGTTGTTGTCACGTAAAACTTTCGCCCGTATACCGACTTTACAGGCAACCAGTTTTTTTAATGGTTTAGGCATCCCACGCCTGCAAAGAAGAATTACAAAATCTTAATTTTCATACGTATCATTACATAGTATAAAACAAAGTCACTTCCCACTGTCTGTCTGTCCCTATGTATGCTTAGATCTTTAAAACCACGGATTTTGATGCGGTTTTTTTTAATAGATAGAGTGATTCAAGAGGAAGGTTTATATTACGTATAATACATGCATAATATAGCCGTGCGAATCCGGAGCGGGTCGCTAGTCTAAAATAAAAATAAAAAACTTTGCCTGTGACAATTTTGCTGAAAAAAACTATCAATCGATACCTCCGTGGTCAAAATTGGTGCAGTAGTTATCAAAGCCACAAAATGCAAAACGTAACAACCAACTTTCTTTTAAAAAAATCCAAATTAATTTTCACCCGCTACTTTTGTCCGCGTCATAATAGCTACGTATTATCCCCGACCCCCCCCCCCCTTATGTATTGACCCAGTTGGCACAATATGGTCACCATGCCGGACTGCCAAACACAGGGCTGCGGTTGATTCCCGCCTCAGACAAGTATTTATGCTTAGATATTTGTCTGTGGTCTGGTTGTCTGTATGTATATTAAGTATATATTTACAAAAGAAAAGTATATAAGTAGTATATCCGTTGTCTAGCACCCATAACACAAGTCTAGTTACTTAGCCTGGGGCTAGATGGCGATGTGTGGAATGTCATGCAATATTTATTTTATTTTATTTTTATATATAAATAAAAATAAGTAGGTAAGTATACTACATAGTTTTTATTTGGTGACAGCCATACATAACATAAATACTAACATTGTTATAACAATTATAATAATTACGTAGTTTCATATCTCAGTACAAAAAATTAACACTTTACCCAAACATTCACATACTTCCTCAGTAAACAAAGAATCTTTAGAACGTAGATATTTTGGAAAACTCTGTATGTAATACAGTCACGACCGTAACAATACCTTTTCAATCTTATTTAATACACACGATATTGAACTCTATTGGCATACACATAAGGATTACATCACTGTGTAGAACTCTACGTGCAAACTTGCTTCACATCACAAGGATTACATGTTACAAGTCAAAGATATTTATTTAGGTTGAATATAGAATACATCATTAAAATTTGAATTATATGAATGTTATAATTTATACAAAGTCAAAGTCAAATAAAAATATTTAAGCGACTTGAAAAAAAAATTAAGTGCTGAAATAATTATATACTAATATTATGGGTTTGAAGACAGAAAACACCTAAGAGGAAACGGTACCGACGCTCTCTCCATACAAACATAGTCGACTGTTTCCTCCCTGGATGACATTAGAGCAAATATTTTTGTTGCATAAAACCTAAAACTGCCATGATTATATTGACCATGCCCCTAAACTTTGTTTTTTTTATTTTCCAAATCCTTATATCTA
The DNA here is from genome assembly GCA_907269075.1 of Idaea aversata. Classification (NCBI taxonomy): domain Eukaryota; kingdom Metazoa; phylum Arthropoda; class Insecta; order Lepidoptera; family Geometridae; genus Idaea; species Idaea aversata. The sequence continues at coordinate 4,280,253 of OU026098.1, read as the reverse complement.
TGATAATTAGAAAATGAAAAAAACCTAGAGCAAATTTTTTTTTTGCCTATAACCTATAAATGCCATGACTATGCCCCTATGTCTTGGTTCTTTTTTCATTTTCTAATTATCATAGAAATTAAGATTTGAATAATAAAAAAACAAAGCATGGTCAATGTGATCATGGCAGTTTTAGGTTTTATGCAACAAAAAAATTTGCTCTAATGTCATTATCCAGGGAGGAAACAGTCGACTACGTTTGTATGGAGAGAGCGCAGGTACCCTTTCACCATAAGTATGCCGATGCCGCCAGAAGTATCTTGTGTCCTTCTCCATCCCCTAAACTTCCACTATGCCGATTTTGAGTGAAGATGGAACAAACTAACAAACAAATGAACAAACTTTCAGATTTTTAATATTACTATCTGTCCGGGCAAACGTTGTTTTGCCGTATACAAAAATAAGGGGGAAAAATACATACGACCTAATTGAGAACCTCCTCCTTTTTTTGAAGTCGGTTAAAAATTGATATTATTCGTAACCTAACAAATAAACACAAATCTATAAAATAAACTCGAGAACGGCTGAACCGATTTAGATGATTTCGGTTTTGAAATGTTTGTCGTAGTCCAGGGAAGGTTTAATCGGTGAGAATTTAAAGATCAGACTTACGCGGGTGAAACCGCGGGGCGCAGCTAGTAATTCATAAAAATCGGTTCAGCCGTTTAGAAGGAGTTTGACACCGCGACACGAGAATTTTATATTTATAAATAAATATTGCAGGACATTCACACCCACATCGCCATCTAGCCCCGAGCTAGGTAACTAGACTTGTGTTATGGGTGCTAGAACAATAGATATACTACGTATATATTTTTCTTTTGTAAATAAATACTTAAAATACATAGAAACGACCAGACCACAGGCAAATACCTAAGCATAAATCCTTGTCTGAGGCGGGAATCGAACCCACCACCCTGTGTTTGGCAGTCCGGCATGGTGACTATTGTGCCAACTGGGGCGTCGTGGATCGTGGTATAAAAGAAATTAGGTGATCAATTTTAAACAGATTAATAAATTCTCTCTATACCACTGTAATATAAATATCATTGTTCTAAGTGAAATCATTTTGCTATGTACCTTGTCTACTCAACGTATCAAACGTCTGTGTACTAACAAGACCGATGGTCGCACTGCGCGCGCGCACCTAGCGCGGCTACGTTTTATTGCCACTTGCGCTGTTACTGTGACGAATGTGAACTATATCGTTTTATAATGGTGTTATGTGATAAGAAATGGATGGTGGATTTCATGCGGTGATTTTATTAAGAAAAAAGTAAGAATTGACATCTATATCGTCCATAATGTACATAAATTAATAGTTAAAAAAAACAAAAAAAAAACACGCTTTAATAAAAAAATCAACTAAAAAATTGAAAATAAAATTTATTAAATTTGGATTACGAATATTGTAAATAGTAAGCGTGTTACATTGTGATGCTACACCTTCATTATTTTTCTTTTGCAATTACAATGTACGCTTACTATTTACAATATTCTTAATTATTCTTAATCCTATTAAATTTTATTTTCTATTTTTTAGTTCGATTGCTCAAATCTCGAGAACAGCTGAACCGATTTCGCTAATTATTTTTTTATTGTTTTTGTTATTGCCAGGAGAGGAGGTTCCTTAAGAAAGAAAACATTAAGAAAATTGCGTAGAAAATTATAACGCGGGTGAAAACGTGGGGCTCAGCTAGTTAATAAATGAAATAAAATTAAATATTGTGGGATACTTTACACAACGCCATCTAGCGACAAGCTAAGCAACTAGGCTTGTGTTATGGTGGCCAGATAACAGATATAATAGTTATTTGTAAATATAAACTTAATATTCATACAGAAACATCCATAGAATAAACAAATATTCGTTAAGTATTTGTTTGAGGTGGGAATTGAACCCACAACCTTCTGAGTCGTTTGCCCGTCTTCACTGCATAGTATAAAATAAAGTCACTTTTCGCCGTCCCTAAGTCCGAGTGATTAAAGAGGAAGGTTTTTAGATATAATACATGCATAAAACTGCCGTGCGAAGCCGGGGCGGGGCGCTAGTTACCAATAATTAGAAATGAGAAAGTTTGTATGTTTTTGTTTGTATGGATCACCAGGTATGTTGAGGGATAGAGAGGAAAAATACGACCTAACTTATTATCCCGATATTGTTACGGGATCGGGACTTACGCGGGCGTAACCGCAGGTCACTACTAGTCACTACATAGTATAAAACAAAGTCGCTTTCTCTGTCCCTATGTCCCTATATCCCTATATATGCTTAAATCTTTAAAACTACGCAACGGATTCTGATGCGGTTTCTTTTAATAGATAGAGTGATTCAAGAGGAAGGTTTATATATATCATCATCACTACATAGTATAAAACTATGTAGTGATGATGCATAATATAGCCGTGCGAAGCCGGGACGGGTCGCTAGTATAAAATAAAGTCACTTTTCGCCGTCCCTATGTATGCTTAGATCTTTAAAACTACGCAACGGATTTTGATGCGGTTTTTTTTAATAGATAGAGTGATTAAAGAGGAAGGTTTACATAATACATGCATAATACAGCCGTGCGAAGCCGGGGCGGGTCGCTAGTTATGTATATTAGCAATAAAGTTAAGCCTCTATATCCCTCAATGCTTGTGTCTAGCATATTGATAATACTAATAATGATATTAAAAATACAAAAGTAATTATGTCTGTCTGTCAATTTGTCTATCACTATGAAATGAATTTAATATAGAGATAAGTAGATGTACCTTCACAGAAAAAAAGGTTTCTTCAAAGCAAAAAATAATCCTCTAAATATAGACACTAGAGAACAATTTCTTGGTTTTATTAAAAAAATGTTAAAATGGTAAAATAAAAGGTACCTATTCTTAAGTTAATAGAAATATTATTTTCAAGAATATTTAAATTATTATCTGGAGAGGATTATTTCTTTCTTAAAAAACCTTTTCTTTCGGTGTGACAAAATTAAGGTGAAAGGGTACCTGCGAGCTCTCCATACAAACGTAGTCGACTGTTTCCTCCCTGGATAATGACATTAGAGCAAATATTTTTATGCCATAAAACCTATAACTGCCATGACTATGCCCCTATGTTTTGGTATTTTTCATTTTCTAATTATCATAGAAATTAAAATTTAAAAAATTATAAAATTTAAAAAATCAAAAAATAGGGGCATGGTCATGGCAGTTATAAGTTTTATGCACCAAAAATATTTGCTCTAGTGTCATTATCCAGGGAGAAAACAGTCGACTACGTTTGTAATAGTTTGTATGGAGAAAGCCTCCGGTACCCTTTCCTCTTAAAATATTTTTTGTATTAAACAATATGCTCTGCAACTACTGGACTGTTTTTTATGAAAGTTGATATGAAGATATACATTGATTCATTGAGAGTAACATAAGCTACTTTTTGACGTGATAACGTCTTATAAATCGATGAACACCGGCAGCACTCACAAAAAAGTGTGACGTCATCGCTCACGTTCCGTTATTGACAGGTAACCATAGCAACGGGTAACAGTATGCAAAATAGTAATGTCAACGATACAAAAGAGTTCTTATGACGTTATCACGTAAAATTATGGTCGGTATTTATCCTGATATTCTCGTGGAATCGGGTCATACGCGAGTGAAACCTCTGGGCACAGCTAGTATCACATTATTACGTTTCAGTCTGTACCTACGTCATGCAATTATTTTACCTTAAGAGGTAAGGGTACCGGCGCTCTCTCCATACAAACTTAGTCGACTGTTTCCTCTCTGGATAATGACACTATAACATTTTTTTTGTATAAAACATATAACTGCCATGGCTATGCCCCTATGTCTTGGTTTTTACATTTTCTAATTATCATAGAAATTAATATATTAAAAAAACCTACATAGGGAAGCTTATTTAGATTATTAATTTTGTTTTTTTTTCTTTCTTTTTAATTAATATACAGTCGGCTGCATAATTGCAGCCCCCGGTAGAGTTCGAAAATTACTTTTATTGGAATGTTTTCATTCTAAGAATTTTTGTTTGATAAATTGATGAGTTAGAAGACATTAAACTTCAAATGAAGCAGGTGCCTTAGAATCTTCATTATGTTGAAAACATTCTTATAACAGCCGTTTTGGAGCTCTACGATAGGTCTGCAATTATGCAGCCGACCGTACCTAAAAAAACAGGGGCATGATCATGGCAGTTATATTTAAGTTTTTTGCAACATAAATATTTGCTCAAGTGCCAATAGTCAGGGATGAAACAGTTGACTACGTTTGTAAGGAGAGAGCGTTGGTACCCTATCCTCTTAACATGAGAGCAAACTTTGAATGACAACAACGAAACATGGTTTTGTTATAATTGAAGCAGTTGTTTTGCAACGCATTTGTTTGAAATTCAGAAACTCGTGTAGTTTCGATTTTTATATTAATGTTGTTTGATAAAATTTTACAGTCATGATAAGGAAACAAAGAGTTTCAGTTGTTTCATGGTTATTGAACGGCAGTTTTACTATTAATATTAAATTCAAGTGACTTTTGACCGTTGATTGTACAAGTATCTAAACGACGATTTCATGAAATAACCATCTGAAATTATCGGCATAGTTTAAACATTTAATGAGTTTTCAATTCATGTTTGGCCATACCATTAATAGGCACAAATGGATTTATAGTTAAGAGTCAAAGTCAAATTAAAAAAAAAAAACATTTGGATGCATTTTTTTTTTTACGGAAATCACATAGAACGAACATAAAAAAACTGCTCAAATTAAAAAAACTTTATTAAGATCTAGAGGCCAATATTATTTTGAAATGTTTTATATATTGTGTCATTTTAACACTAGCTTTATATTAATTCAATTAATCTAATTAATTACTTTATTTTTTATTTAATAAAATTGCATATTGCTATGTATTCTTAAAATAAGTAGGTACATAAGTCTACAAAAATTTTAAGCGTAACAAAAAGAATATTAAATTAAATTGTGACTTTAAAAATTTGAGAAAACCTGAATCGCGCAATCAATATTTTTTTCTTATAAGGTTAGCGAATTCTAGATTGCTAAGATCATTATGGACGTAGAACGCTCACTTCCAAAACTTTGAATTTATTATATGTAAAATAATTTCAGTAAATGCTCTTTAAAAAAGCAGTAGGTATTCTGAATTTAAGAATCTTGCTTTTAAATTAAGAATACTGCTTATTAGTTTAGGATATTTTCTAAAGCCAAGAAATGCTTCTCTAGTCTATAGGGAGAAAATTATTTCTTGCTCCAAGATTTTTTTTCTATGTAAATGCTGATCTATGCAATATATTATTATATACACTATATATACAATATATTATTATATACACTATAAATACAATATAATTCCTATCCTATCCTATCCTACTAATATTATAAATGTGAAAGTTTGTGTGTGTGTGTGTATGTATGTTTGTTACTCCTTCACGCAAAAACCACTGGACCGATTGCGATGAAACTCTGTATCTAGATAGCTGGAGACCTGGATTAACACATAGGCTACTTTTGATCCTGATATTCCCACGGGATCGGGATTTACGCCGGTGAAACCGCGGGGCGCAGCTAGTATACAATAAAGTAGGGAACTAGGCTATAGATACCTAAAGGTATTTAGATAAAGAGTTATTTTCAAACCTTTTTTACGTTGAATAGGAAATAATAAACATATAAGTTATCGACACCAATAAAAGGATTATATTAGAGAGATAATAAATAATATATTACGTACCTACGAGTATGTTATACCATAATGTAATCTTCCATTGATTAGTGAATTGTTTATACAGGGTTATTGGAAATTAATTGACACGGCGTTAAGGGCTTCTTCTGTGCACCTTAACGATCAACTTTTGTTCTACGACTTTTGGAAATTCATTATAAAAATATTCCATACAAAAATAAAAAATTAATACCAACAGTTCAAATAATACTCAACTCTACGTCTACGTCACAGAATCAATCATAGTAGGTATGGTGCCGATCGTGCGCGCGCACTTGCCGCATAGACATAGACAATTACCAGACAGTACGAGAAACACTTAAATATTTTTTTTGGAATATGTATTAAGTTTCGACAAAAGTCGTAGAACAAAATTTGTTTGTTAAGGTGCACAGAAGAAGCCCTTAACGCCGTGTCAATTAATTTCCAATAACCCTGTATATACAACCAACTACACTAAAAAAATGATTTTTTTAAATGCAAGAATTAATCCTTTCCCTATAGCTACTAAAAAATAATAATTTCTTGGTTTTAGAAAAAAAAAATGGGTGTGTAGTAAAAAAGGTATACTTCTCGAAATTATACGTCCGTCTGTCAGTCCGTCCGTCTGTCTGCCTGTTGCTTTAGTGTTACAGTTTTGCGCGCGTATCTTAAATTTCACTCTCGTAGCTTCGACCTGTTTTATTTTTATTTTACAAAGCTGCAACATGACTTTGTGTTACAAATGCGCGCGCATTTTAAAATGTCACTCTCATCATCTTCTCATAACGCGCCTAAAGAATTTTGTATAACTTCAAAAATTAAATTAAAATGAGTACTAAACCTACCTACTGCTTGTTTTCAGTAAATTTTCTTAAAAATAATAATATTTAAAAATACAGGAAAAGTATTTTTGTAGTGCACATTTTTTTTTCTGCTGAATATATGGTCAGCAGTGGAGTAGATTTACGCAAAAAAATAAATTAAAAAAAAACCAAAACTTAATGTGAAAAACTTCCTGCCATTTCTAAATTATTGGGTATCTCAGTATTGATACACACAGTGACACATAGGTACCTACCTTCATTTAGAGCGCGCTATTAAACTCGCTGGCGCTAGTATTGTGTCCATGGACTTCGTAGTTTTGTTAGAAACACTTAAATGGTTATAGCTCTGAGAGTTTTTGAGTTAGCTCCAAAATAAAAAAAACTGTATTTTTTATTTTAATGTGCTTAAAACATACCGAAATTTGTGCACTACAAAAATACTTTTCCTGTATATATATTATTGAGAAAGGATTATTTATTGCCTCATGAACCAATGTTTTTGGTGTATCTCCTTCAGTGTTTAAAATCTTTCGTTTTTAAAGTTTAAAGCTATATTTTTTTTTTTACATTCCACACATCGCCATCTAGCCCCAAGCTAAGTAACTAGACTTGTGTTATGGGTGCTAGACAACGGATATACTACATGTACACTTTTTTTTGTAAATAAATACTTATAATACATAGGAACAACCAGACCACAGACAAATATCTAAGCATAAATACTTGTCTGAGGCAGGAATCGAACCCGCAACCCTATGTTTGGCAGCCTGACATGGTGACCATTGTGCCAACTGGATCGTCATATACATTTACAATATTCAGAAAATACCAAATGTCATTTCAGCGAAAACTCGACAACACATTAAATTATTAACCTGACAAGTAGCTTTCAAAATTAAATTGTCATCCATTGTTGCATCCCCAGAATCCAAATACACAAAACTAAAGACAAATTCATTTTCAACTATGAAATCAAAATACAATCCCAATGTGTATGAAAGCTTTTAATGAACAAGCCCGGGGCTTTAGACCGTTATCCAGTTACCTGTTACATAACATACGTAGCTGGAAAATGTAACAGACAAACATTTCTGATTCTATTTAGATACGGTATAAAAAATGTTGAATGTTATTTATTTGCTCGAAATATGGTACAAAGATGTCATGTAAAAATATAGCTTAACATAATATTTCACCAGCACTATGCTTAGCATGCCTCTATTTAAAAGTACTCTAATATGATGTCAAAATAATTAATACAATGTCAATAAAATAATTAAAAAAACATTGAACGTTAAATGAAACAAACACAAATTAATTAATTAATAAGTCAAGATTGGAATATAAAATCATGTCAAATTCAATTTTTGTCATTTTAATCATTTATGAATTCTTCAATCGAATAATAGACCTTAACCCATTGGGAAGCAAAGTATGAAAGAGTCGTGGACCTCTGGGAATAAGCCCAATATTGTTTTACCAGAGAATCAATTGCGCAAATCAACACAGATTTTTCGTTTTTCGATTGTCAACTGTTTTTCCGTTCTCTTCGTTTGTTTTTAATTTTAAAGATGCATTCTTTTGTTTTTCAAAACTCGTCTATCTATCTATAATATAAAAATCAATTGCTGTTCGTTAGTCTGGCTAAAACTCGAGAACGGCTGGACCGATTTGGCCAATTCTTTTTTTGTTGTGTTTGTTGTAGTCCAGGGAAGGTTTAAACGCATCGGACTTACGCGGGTGAAACCGCGGGGCGCAGCTAGTCTATATATATAAAAATCAATTGCTGTTCGTTAGTCTCGCTAAAACTCGAGAATGGCTGAACCGATTTGGCTAATTTTGGTCTTGAATTATTTGTGGAAGTCCAGGGAAGGTTTAAACGGTGAGAAAGATCGGACTTGCGCGGGTGAAACCGCGGGGCGCAGCTAGTTTTATATAAAAATCAATTGCTGTTCCTTAGTCTCGCTAAAACTCGAGAACGGCTGAACCGATTTAGATGATTTCGGTTTTGAAATGTTTGTTGTAGTCCAGGGAAGGTTTAAACGGTGAGAATTTAAAGATCGGACTTACGCGGGTGTAACCGCGGGGCGCAGATAGTCCGCTAATAAATTTCGCGAAGCTGAAGAGTTTGTTTGTTTCAACGCGCTAATCTCAGGAACTACTGGTTCAAATTGAAAAATTATTTTTGTGTTGGATAGTCCATTTATCAAGGAAGGCTATAGGCTAGTTTTTATTTTGATATTCCCAGTAGATCGGAACTTACGCGGGTGAAACCGCGGGGCGCAGGTATCTTGTCTAAAGGGGCAGTTCTAGTATTTAATGACTATATTTTGATGATATCAAGCGCGATAAACGACTTCATCAATCGCGTTTATTTAGGAAAAAAAAAACAGCGCACTCCGGGAGTGCAGGCAGAAGTGAAAACAATAAACTTGTTATTTCTCATAGAATATTTCTTGAAACGATCTGCTACTGCCCTCTATTAGCACTCACTTAAACAAATATAGTTTATTTTTTATTCGCTAGATGGCAGTAAAAAATTTAAATCAGCGCCATCTACATTCGAATAGCGGTCTTTCTAGAAACTAAGTTTCTCAATTTGTGTAATAGATGGCAGTATAAGTTAAAAGTCAAAATCTGTCACCCACAAAAATGCTCACCCACAAAAATGCCCAACGCGCCATAAGAAGTTTTCACTTCAAAAATAAACGGAAACCACACAAAATGGTTATTTTAAGATAGGAAAGCCGCTAACTGTCAACTGTTTTGTCGATAGTTTGTGGCTTAATTGCCTAAGTGTCAGTGTTCGGCAGCTAGTTCGGTTACCAGACTGTACAGGGTCATTGGTGATTATATAAGAAATCGGTTGAAGGCTACTTCTCTGCACCTTAACAATTAACTTTTGTTCTAAAACGTTTTGAAATTTGAACGTTTTTTGGAAATTGTTGAGGTAATGATTATAATTATCTATACTAATAATATAAAGCTGAAGAGTTTGTTTGACTTTGAACGCGCTTATAGAATAGAATAGAATAGAAAAACATTTATTTGGACAAGCACACGACAAAAACATATTGAGCACAGTTGATAGTTGTTGACAAAACAAAACATAGAATGTATAACAATAAGAAACAAAAGAATAAGATAAAAAGACAGTAAATTATAAGAATAGGTACAAGGTCCGAAAAGTATAAGATAGAGTGACAGACAATTCAGAAAATACAGTAGAAAGAAAATAATTAACAAAAAAGTATTTGATTAAAAATAGGGTCTAAGGAGCCGTGTGCCTCCAAAAAGGCACACGGCTCCTTAGGACGGTTCCTTATCTCAGGAACTTGGTTCGAAATGAAAAAATCTTTTTGTGATGGATAGTCCATTTGTCGAGGAAGGCTATAGCCTATTTTATATTTCGATATTCCCACGGGGTTGGGAGTTACGCGGGTGAAACCGCGGAGTGCTGCTAGTTTTAAATATAGGTAGGTCATTCAGACTTAGAACAGTCGATAAAACCTAAAAATATGTGAACTACCTAATCTAAGGTTAATGACACTTTCGTGTAAGTAACACCTGATTTTCCTCTGATAACCTAGAAATTTTCGAAATAATAGTCGAATTTTCAAAAGTAATAGAACAAAACTTGATTGTGAAGGTGTACAGAAATAACCCTCAACCGCTTTCTAGTACGGGAATCAACATCGTGTACGAGGTTTATTAAATAGTGCATCGCAGGGTAATTTCGCAACCTACGAATGCTGTCGTCTTTTTTGGACACTAATAAATATTCGATCCATTCGATTGTTAAGTTAAGGGTATCGGCGGTTCTGTGAAACCAACATTGGGTGCCGTAAAAATACAATCCTCTTCAATATAATTACCAATAACCCTGTGTATTCATTAAAATATTTAACTGTCACCACAGAATATATAATACGTCACACGGGATTTACAGAATTAAAGACGAGAGCTAATCCTATTATTTCGGGGAGTTTTATCCTAGATGATAAATAAAAATAACATTCTTATCTAAATTTCATTGTTATTTCAAGTAGTGTTATGGACAGTCACATTACCAATTAGCTAAGCCCATGACCCAGAGCTCATTCGCAAATATGTGAGGTTGTAAAGTAATGTTACCTGATTCTGTTTTTTAGGGTTCCGTACCCAAAGGGTAAAAACGGGACACTATTAGCTAGCGGGGGCTATATAGTTGAGTTACATCAGATTAGTAATAGGTTACGCTTTCCGTCCGTCTGTTCTTCCGTCTGTCAGTCCGTCTGTCAGTCCGTTTGTCAGTCCGTCTGTCAGTCCGTCTGTCAGTCCGTCTGTCAGTCCGTCTGTCAGTCCGTCTGTCAGTCCGTCTGTCAGTCCGTCTGTCAGTCCGTCTGTCAGTCCGTCTGTCAGTCCGTCTGTCAGTCCGTCTGTCAGTCCGTCTGTCAGTCCGTCTGTCAGTCCGTCTGTCAGTCCGTTTTTTCATTACTCATACTCCGAAAGTAGGTCTAAATATGCCTGAAGAGCGTGTAGAAAATAAAATTTCCAGCCCTAGGGCTTTTCGCTTTCACTGACAGCTGTCATGTCAAATTGTGGCTTCGCACGACTTGTGCAATCTCCATGTAGCCAGTATCAGTATCATTACGCATTAGGAACTTCAAAAACCTAACCTCCTTGCTTTTTTTTTACACCAAAGAATAATAATTATGGCTTGGCACGGCTCATGCATACTGCCAGAGTTTAGTACTAATTAACTTTTTTCTCAGTAATCAAATTCAAGTAGGTACCTATATTTAGTTCAAGATATCTTATTTAATAAAATAAATGTAAAGACGAAAATGGTCAAAGCGACCTATGACCATGCCGCGCCGCCCGCCCGCGCCCTGTCGATGTTGCTGATGTCGTACGTTGAGTAAAAAAAAAACTAGTGGGAAAGCATTTCCAAATTATTTTAAACGTTTTAATTAGTACTTTTTTTTGTTATTTTATTATGTTTTTGTGTTAAGTTTAATCTGGTTTTTCATTTATGATTGTGCATTTTGTGTAAATAACATTTTCTAGACAAACCGTGTTACAAAAACTGTAAGTTAAATCTACGGACTTCGCGTCATTTCCCAGTGTTGCGTCATTTCCCAATGTTGGATTAACTTATTAATAAAAACTTCTTACAAATAGCAGAAACCTAAAAAAAACACTACTTAATGTATAACCTCTTTGGTCCCAACCTTGTAAGAGGATCAGGTAGTATGGACACATGAGTCTCATGTGGTATGGAGTCTCATTCACTCTCGTTGTTAGGAAGAATTTTATGTATTATTCGTAATGAAAAGCACAGTGTTTACCTCGGGTGAAAGACTCATTAAGTCCCTCGAACTATTAGCGCCCTCGCTACGCTCGGGCGCCAAACTCCGTCTCGGGACTTGTAATGAGTGACTTTCACACCTAGGATAACAATGTACTATTGTATGAAACATTTTTTTTACTTTTTTTTACTTAGGCCCTCAGGGCTATATCCTAAACTATAAGAGAAAGCTAAAAATGCTGAAAGAAGTTGCGTGCTTGATTTTAACAAAAACTAAAACAGCATCATTCGATTTTTGAAAAAGTTATTACTCTAGCCAGGAATCAAAAAAGTTGGTTTAAAAAAAATCCCTACATTTTATACCAATGAATAGTCTTGTTGATAGAGATAAATTAATTCTTGGAAATAAACATAGTATGGCAAATCAAAGGAATTAGCTCATTTTTGTAGTCATCTGTAATTTTCATCTTTCCTGGCTAGGGTAATAACTTTTTCAAAAATCTAATGATGCAGTTTTAGTTTTTGTCAAAATGGGGCACGCAACTCCTTTCAACATTTTTTGCTATCTCTTATTGTTTAGGATATAGCCCTGAAGGCCCATGGAAAAAAATCACCCTGTATAGACTCAATGCCAATTTTATGTAAGGTATGTCGTGATAACGGTATCACGAGCTATCACGAGAGAGATAGTATAAGCCATAAAAGTCATTTCCCTTACCTTCATTGGGAGCCCTATTTTTGAATCGTTCGCCCCGCGTCGAGCGCTCGATTTCTACTGATATTCGTTCGACATCGGAAATTCGCTATTTTTTTATCGCTCCATCGTAACGAGTGGTCTCCACCACTCGTCGCCGACAGGCGAGTGGTAGAATAAACATCAAACAATCATAGTCAAACATTCGGAAACGGTCTTTGAAAAATATTTATATCTTTTGGGATAATTTCGGATGTCCGCTGGTAATTACCGCTTTTCAAATAACTGCGTAAAACGAATAAAAATTGACATTTTAAATTTCGATGACGAACGATTCAAAAATACAGTAAATTTGTGTCATGCGACTTGGAAGTCGAGCGTGACTTGTAGGCGTATACGACGAAGCTTTGTCACACGAGCGATTCAAAAATAGAGCCCCTGATTATGTTAGCAAGTAAACTTATTACCTATTGTTTATTTAATTTTACTCAAAGACTTTCAATTACATTACAAGAAGTAGAACCGACAACTTTTGTCGCAAAATAATGGTGGCAAGGCAATACTTGAGAAAATACACAAATAGAAAAAATGTGATAAAATTTTCCGTTTTTCTAGATGAAATTCAAATTGACAGTATTACACATATAGGACCTTCAAGACTAACCTAACCTCCTTGCAAACAAGTAATTTTGGTTTGAAGTTTTGCCATTATTCTTTGGTAGAGTCACCTGAGTGTACTAACGCCACTAACGCTACAGCTACGGATGTGCGACATCAATGTAGAGCGATATCACTGTAGTGCCACACACTGACGGTGTGAGATCACTCTAGTCACTAGAGGTCACTAGAGTCGCACTTCAGTGTATCGCACTAGGATCTAGTTCGACAAACTGAAGTGCAACATGACTCTAGGGAGACAAATGGTTGTGCGACAGTATATTTCGACACTATACTATTATGATACTAGCTGCGCTCTTCACCCGCGTAAGTCCCGATCCCGTAAGAATATTAAAATGAAAAGTAACTTATAGCCTTCCTCGGTAAATGGACTATCCAACACAAAAAGAAGTTTTCAATTCGAACCAGTACTTCTTGAGATTAACGCTAATGCACGTTCAAACAAACAAACAAACTCATCAGCTTTATAATATTAGTATAGATATACCAAATATTAATGTTTAGATTTTATATTGTGAGTCTGCAGACTGACCTGAGAAGAACGGGGCAACGACACAGCTCCAACTTTCGTCAATATCAGTAACTCTATGGCACTTTTTTTATATTTGCCTTTAATCTACTTTCGGTTAATCTACCGATTCAAAAATTCGTCTCCGTAAACTCACTCACTCACTCTGTGTCTTCGTTAGACCGAAAGCCACAAAACCGCTCAGTCTAGAATGACGATTGTGTTTTTGTATGAAAAATGTCCTTATGTCATCTCTATTTATTATAATTTAACTCTCTTTGAAGTAACTCCCTGACGCAGTAGATGGGGACTTACCCATTACATTAATAAAAATATGTTCTAAACTAAGTACTAAATATGAAAAAATAGTGTTATTGTGTCTGTTGACGTCATGTTTTGTAGAACAAATTTTAAGGAACTACTCACTTAATTATTATTTCGAAGCTAATATTTACACGCGAACCTCCTCCTTCTTCTTCTAAAAGGTAGCCTAGAAGATATCGCTTTTAGCGAAAAGGCCGCCCATTTTGCCATATTGATTGGTTTGTATTAATTTTTTGATACAATTAAGGTTTAGATAGGTAAATAGATTTAGACAGTTAGATAGTTTATCTATCTATCAATCTACTTTTAAATCAGTTAAAAAAAAAGTCGGTATAGCTTTCTAAGCCAACATATTTGAAATCATTTTTAATAATAAACTTGAATTTTCAGTGAATGATCTCAGTTAGTGTTCAATTAAATTATATCAGCCGATGCAAATTCAAGTAAAAACCCTATTTTCCCAATATTTTTGACCGATCGAGCGAAGTAAACGAACTTCTGCTTCAAGTCTGGCAAAATTAGCTTTCCTCTGTCAGTATATTGGTACTCGTCTACAGCTCGTATTTTACAACCTGTCCAATCAACCAATCGATATGGATGTACAGTATGCGTCATAAGTCCAATATCAGTGTGCTACAATAATACTTTAAACAAGTATTGGACTTACGACCTTATTCTAATAGACGTTACACACAAACATAAATACTTGAATTAAAAGTACTCATTGTGATTATTATTTTCAACTTGTTAGCTATGTCTTTACACCAACCACGGGTTACGTTGTTATAATGTTCAAATAATGTTCTGTGTGTCAAGAGCGGAGGGGGCGCTATTTAAATCTAGCTGGCTAGCTAGATGGCTAGCTCTAGCTAGATGGGTCTGGCCGGAAGACCAGCGCTGCAGCTAAGCATGCTTGGCTGCTGTTTTTTGCTTAGGTCGACCCATTTGGGTCAGCACACGACTCCTCATATATTATGTTGTTTTTTATTTACCACTTTTTTTGTTTTGTAATTAATTTTCATTGTCATATTCATTTCTTCATTCCTGTGTTTGTCGTATGTTTGTACTCAATAAATGCTTTTCTTTCTTTCTTTCAAATAGTGCTGCACGCAGGATTGTAAACGTTACGGTGGTGGTGGACTTTTGAGTGTTGATGTTTTACGATTTCATAGAATTCTTTTGTCGTCGGGATTTTGAAATTAGACTACTAGTACTTCCTCCAAAAAGGGACACTTCCCCAAATCCGATTTCGATGACTATTTTATATTTAAAAGGTAGTACTTTAAGTTGACCACATTAACATTTGGTGAAGACCTTCGAAGTGATCGGCAGATTAGCGCCTCAAAATCCTTTAGTTTTTTTAAATAAAATCTAAGGGATAAAAACTGCGGACTCGTGGTCACACTGTTATACTATACTAGTGTCACTACGAGTATTTTCTGTTACTCGTGGTTACACTGTGTGGTGTGATTAACAGGAAATTATTAAAACATAAGACTCGTGGTGACACTGCTAGAAAACAAAAGTTACAGTATCGGAGCAATGGAAAAAATATTCCCGCTCATCCTACCAATCGGACTTCCTTCTCCTCCGATCGACTCTGTTTGCAGAACTACTAACATTTATCCGCGATTTGCCTGTTCTTTATCAACTCTCTGTATGCCTTTTAGGCTGCGTATTCACAGGAGCGGAGCGGTTTCTACCATACTGCGCGTATGGAGTTTTTATGTATTCTATTTGAGGCATTGGTCGAAGATTGGAGGAAACCGCTCCACTCCTCACCGCTCAGCTCCTGAGGACAGGCAGCCTTAACCCGATCCGTCCATTAATTTGAGCTGTGCGTTGATATATCGTCAGGAGTTTCAATTCTATATGTATCTATTCTGTGGTACTTATAAGTTTCTTTATTTTCTTTTTCAGGTGAAGGGAAATGTGGTCATACTCCAGCATAGAGATACCAGGAGCCCGTGTGTCTCGCACCGAGCGCGAGCGTCTCAAGATATACCTATCGGAGTTCATTGTTTGTTTCTGTATTGTATTCTTCGTTGTGTGCGTCGGTTTACTCTTGTATTTATTCTTCCATCTCTACACGACTGTCAACTCGAGGAAAGTACAGGAAAATCTTGTGGAAAGTTGAATATTTAGAAAACTTAGATACAAGCCAGCCTGCTGGGAGCAGAAGGCAGTCCAACGCCCTGAGTGAAGGCGTCTCGTTATTCGCTAAATCAGAACGATGTGCTGATTTAGACCTTAAACGAGACGCGATAAAGACCAGACCACCGTCGGCCATTTCGTAAAATTCTGGTGCGCTTACGTGCCTGATATGCGGTAGAACATATTCTCCAAATATCGAGTACCTACCTATGTCAGTCACCCAAAGAGCACACCATAGACGAGCTGCTGAACATCGAAGCTCGTCATCTTCTTCTGCATAAGTAGCCAGAAATAGTCACTAGGGCCAAAATCGGTCAAGGAGACATCATCATCATTCAGAAAGCAAATATTGCTTTGCTTTCCTTGACCGATCTTGACTGATTTTTTGGATTTCAGTGAGACTGTTAGGACAAATTAAAACTATCTAAGAGTTACCTACTTAAATAAGTTCAGCATCTTGATAAGCATCGACATATTTATATACCGCTACCTTATCCTGACAATAACGAATACAAAGAAAAAAGAATTAGCCAAATTGGTGTTATTTTTCGGAAGTTATGCGTGTACATACATACATTTCGGCAATTCATTTTTATTTATATAGATATATCAATGTATATTGAGATGCTTATCGAGAAGTTGAATTGTCAAATGATGACGGATTGTTAGATAAAGATAATGTTTATCTATACTTATAGCTATTATACCTATGTATTTTATAGATAGGTACCTAATCTTAAGCTAGGTCTTTGCCCCCTATACCTACTGTCTCATACTGCCGGCCTTGACTTCTACAAGCATCAGTTTTGCTGTAGTAACCGTTCAGCCCCCTTAGACAAGATGGCTTTCTATTAGCGATGTCGCCAATCGATAGATTTAATTGTATGAAATTGACGTAAACCATTGTATAAAATTATCATAAGATGGAATTTATCCACCATTTTTTTTTTCTCTAATGCAAGACCACGTAACTTTTCGTTGGCTTGTGTCAATTTCATACAAAAAAAATTAAAAATAAATTCTGTCGATTGGCGATATCGCTAATAGAAAGCCATCTTGCCTAAAGGGGCAGGTCTCCTCCATTCTCACAGCGTGGGACATGTGAGAATGGACGAGACCAGAGACCTAAATGCCCGTTACATCGTGTATCTAAAGTTCTTTTGTAATAGGTCTTTCCGTGAAATGAATCTATTTGAGTATCTATTGGTCGAATTTGTTCCGTAGGTCGCATCTAATTACTGTAACCACACAGAGAAAAAGGTGTCTTTGATGCAATAAATAAATTTCTCATAGACGCTAGAGAATAATTTCTAGGTTGTAGTAAAAAATATTAAAATTATAGGTAGTAATTTCTTAATTTAAAAGCAAATTAAGAAAACAATCTTCAAGAAACTTGGATTCTTGGAGAATCTTGGATTTAGTACATTTGCTTGAAAATAATAAGCAGTATTCTTAATTTAAGAATATTACTTTTAAATTAAGAATACTGCTTATCATTTTAAGATTTTTTACTAAAACAAAGAAATTTATTCTCTAGCCAGGGAGAGAATTATTTCTTGCTTTAAGAAACCTTTTTTTTTCCTGGAAACACTAATATTTACTTACCCCTCGTACCCCCTTATCCTCCTAACACAATCTCTCCCCCCTTCTTTGACTTTCCTCTCGCTCTACCACCATTTAAAAGTTCTATATTACAATTATTTGGTGCGACTTTCAAATCGAGCAAAGATTTCAACCTTCAAAGTTTGTTTGAGGTGAAGGTACTAACAAATCAGTTCCGCATCTCACAATAAGAATGACACAAAAACAAATCAGAAAGTATTTAAGTATTTGAACAAGTAAAGTAACCTCCATTTTTTAAATTAAATGTATTTAGTGAAAATTGAATAAACCTTTAGTTCAAATGTGTTTTGTCACATTTGCGCATGTCATAGCTTTGAGTGTGAGAGTGACAAAACACATTTCAACATTTTCAACAACGAAGTTTTCATTAATATTTTTTAATAAGGGCGTTAGTATCTAGCAAGTAGCGAGGGAGACCATACAACCCGATTCCCGTTGGCTTTACCTTTAGAGATTCAAGCATAGGTACGGAAGGCAAACGTCAGTACCAAAATATGCAGTAAAAAACACCTTTAAGGTTCCGCTGGTCGATCGTGTTTCCATACGAATGAATTTAGAATGTTATCCATTTATTCTTTATGGAATTTGAAAAAACAAAAGTTAAATCTACATAACAAGTCTATATCTAGCCCATGTAGGCGACGAAATAGACAAATTATATTTAATTTAATATAAATAAATATAATTTGTCTATGTCGTTATTAATATAATTTATTAATATAATAATTTAATATAATTTAATATAAATAAATATAATTTGTCTATTTCGTCGCCTACATGGGCTAGATATAGACTTGTTATGTAGATTTAACTTTTGTTTTTTCAAATTCCATAAAGAATAAATGAATAACACTCTAAATTCATTTGTATGGAAAACACGATCGACCAGCGGAACCTTAAAATCGCAGTTTAAAAGTATGTAGTCGTATTTTAAAACATTACTGGTACAATTTGCTAAGAGCCGTATCGTCAGGCGTCTTCCTACCTTACCCGTCCCTCGAAGCCGTTTATTTGGGGGAGTTTGAGTCACTACCGAATACGTATCTTCTAGAAAAGCGTGCTACATGATAATTTTTAAGTGCATAGTCGAGTGAAATAGTAGTCTTGTGTGTTTTTGTCTATTGATATATATAAAACAAAGTAACTTCTCACTGTCTGTCTCTATGTCTGCTTATAGATCTTTAAAACTGTGCCTCGGATTTTGATGCGGTTTTTTTAATAGATAGTAGGTATAATTCAAGAGGAAGATTTATTATGTATAATACACGCATACTATAGCCGTGCGAAGCCGGGGCGGGTCGCTAGTTTATTATAAAAAAGGATAACTTTTTTTTTTTAGTAGAACTCAATCTCTTGTGTGTTTTGTCTATTGATATTTTATCAGCTTACCTTTAAAGAAATTTGACCCCTCGCTACTGTTAGCTACCGTAGGTATTGTCGAATTTTGTACCTAAGTAGGAAGTACCTACTTTTTCATATCTCTGCAAGATAGACACCCGAGGTTGTTGTTCTAATTTAATGTCTTTACACTTATCTATAGAAATTTTAATAAATAAATATAGTGGAGCATACAGCGCCATCTAGCCCCAAGCTAAGCAACTAGGCTTGTATTATGGGACAAAGATAACAAATAGAATACTTATAATTTTATTTGTACGACCCAGTTGGCACAATGGTCACCATGCCGGACTGCCAAACACAGGGTTGCGGGTTCGATTCCCGGCTCAGACAAGTATTTATCAATAAATATTTTTTAAGACTGGAATCGAACCCGCAACCATCTGCGTTGCAGGCGGGTGTTCGCTCGATGCGCCATATAAAATACTAGCTGCGCTCCGCGGTTTCACCCGCGTAAGTCCCGATCCCGTGGAAATATCGAAATAAAAAGTAGCCTATAGCCTTCCTCGATAAATGGACTATCCAAAACAAACACATTTTTTCAATTCGAACCAGTAGTTCCTGAGATTAGCGCGTTCAAACAAACAAACAAAGTCTTCAGCTTTATAATATTAGTATAGATGAAATAAGCTAAGCAGGTAAATAAATACTTAGGTAATTTTAGGGCTTAGAAATTAATAAAAAAAAGTATTATCGAAATTTCTATAAGTATGTATGTATAATTTGTATAAAAATGTTTGTTTGTCGTTTTTAGGTGGTAAGTAGATAAATAAATAAGGTACCTGCGAGTAAAATAAAGGCCACCTGCCACCTTCATTAAAATCTAATAAGTCTACTTAGATACAGGTAATTAGATAAATTATTTGCTTTATTGTCAACTAGCTGTCCCGGCAAACGTTGTTTTGCCATATAAATAAAAAATAAATAAAAATTTAAAAAACCGACTTCAAAAACCTGAAAAGAAAAACTAACAAAACCTGAAAAAAAAACCAAAAAGTGAAAAATAATCCATTTCGGGTCACTAAGACAGCAGATAACTTAAACATAAGTACTTACTTGGAAGTCTGACTGGGTTAGATTGAATGTTGAGAGGTATAAAGAAAACATGGTGTCACCCAGTCCGACTTCCAAGTAAGTACTTATGTTTAAGTTATCTGCTGTCTTAGTGACCCGAAATGGATTATTTTTCACTTTTTGGTTTTTTTTTCAGGTTTTGTTAGTTTTTCTTTTCAGGTTTTTTGAAGTCGGTTTTTTAAATTTTTATTTATTTTTTATTTAACCATTTTTAGTGCCACTGTCACTGAAAATTCTACTCCATGAGGCGAAAGCGACTGTTTCTTCAAATTGCAACCTGTACCTAATCGTAACCCATTGAAGAGTTTGGTAATAAGGTGTTTTCGGATGCCCCATTCATCCTTTTTGTGTATGGGCCACTTCTATTAGTGGAAATGGAAACCTGAGCAATTTGTTGAATCTCGCTGTGCAGATCTGTTCATCACTCCGAAGATCCTCATCAGATCTTCATTTAGGATAGGGTTTTCTATCAAAATTCATTCAAACCCAGTCCGGCGAGGCAAAAGCGAATATTTTATTCAAATTGTAACCTGTAATCGTAACCGATTGAAGAGTTTTCTGATGAGAAGGTGGTTTCAGATATTCCATTTATCAGTAACTATTAGTTAATTCTACTGGTGGAAATCGAAAAATGAGCAATTTGCTGCACTCTCGAGGTGCAATTCTGTTCATCACTTCGAAGATCCTCATCAGAACTTCATTTAAGATAGGGTTCTCTATCAACATTAATTCAAACCCAGTCCCGCGACTAAATTCGACTAAATTCTTCAAATTGTAACCTGTAATCGTAACCGATTGAAGAGTTTTCTGATGGGAAGGTGGTTTCAGATATTCCATTTATCGGTAACTATTCGTTTATGGGCCAATTCTACTGATGGAAGTCGAAAAATGAGCAATTTGCTGCACTCTCGAGGTGCATTTCTGTTCATCACTTCGAAGATCCTCATCAGAACTTCATTTATGATAGGGTTTTCTATTAACATTCATTCAAACCCAGTCCGGCGACTAAATTCGACTAAAATCTTCAAATTGTAACCTGTAATCGGAACTGATTGAAGAGTTTTCTGATGAGAAGGTGGTTTCAGATATTCCATTTATCGGTAACTATTCGTTTATGGGCCAATTCTACTGATGGAAGTCGAAAAATGAGCAATTTGCTGCACTCTCGAGGTGCATTTCTGTTCATCACTTCGAAGATCCTCATCAGAACTTCATTTATGATAGGGTTTTCTATTAACATTCATTCAAACCCAGTCCGGCGACTAAATTCGACTAAAATCTTCAAATTGTAACCTGTAATCGGAACTGATTGAAGAGTTTTCTGATGAGAAGGTGGTTTCAGATATTCCATTTATCGGTAACTATTCGTTTATGGGCCAAATCTACTGGTGGAAATCGAAAACTGAGCAATTTGCTGCACTCTCGAGGTGCAATTCTGTTCATCACTCCGAAGATTCTCATCAGATCCTCACCAAATTTTTATGGGACCACCCCTGAGGTATCACTTTTCGAACACAAAAAGAATCATCTCAATCGGTTGAGCCGTCTTCGAATGATCGCGTAACATACACACAAAAAAAAAAAAAAAACATACAGACGAATTGAGAACCTCCTCCTTTTTTGAAGTCGGTGAAAAAAATGTGATAAATGAAGAACCGCTCGACCGATTTTGTGCAAACTTCACATAAACCATTTACTAAATAGTCCGAACAAAGCTTAAACATTTAGTTTGGATAGGTGAGCCCGTTCTTGAGTTATAAAATTACAACGAAAAGTGGCATTGATTTCTATATAATACAGCAAATCAAAAAAAAAAGGGTCTGTTGGACTTCGAAAAAGTAATAGAACAAAAATATATCTGTCTGTCTGTTTGTTACATAATCTACAATTAAAAACGCCTAAACCAAGTGAAATCTGAGGAAAGTCGTGGTATACTTTACATCAAAATCCAATTAGTAGGTGCTGAGTAATCAACAAAAAAACTGCAGCCGCTCGAGAAAACCCCCCGGTCGAATGCCTTACAACAAAGACGAACGTCACAGAATACATAATAGTGTATATCCCGATATTCCCACGGATCGGGACTTATGCGGGTTTGAATATGAAATAATTCGTATATTTAATTTCACCCGCGTAAGTCCCGATCTCGTTTGAATATCGAAAAAAAAGAATATTTCGTACGTATATTTAATTTCACCCGCGTAAATCGCGATCTCGTTTGAATATCGAAAAAAAAAAAAAAGAAAGTAAGTATATTCTCCTGGTTCTAAGCTACCTCTCCATCAATTTTCAGCCAAATCGGTTCAGCCGTTCTCGAGTTATAAATAGTGTAACTAACACGACTTTCTTTTATATATATAGATTTGAAAATAAATGAATTTGGTTTATTTTCTTGTTATATTGTCACTAATATCAACACTTTTATTAACTTTGTAAGTAGTTGCTCTTATTACCCGCAAATATCTTACTATCACTATCATCACTACATAGTATAAAATAAAGTCACTTTTCGCCGTCCCTATATCCCTATGTCCCTTTGTATGCTTAGATCTTATAAACTACGCAACGGATTTTGATGCGGTTTTTTTAAATAGATAGAGTGATTAACGAGGAAGGTTTTTAGATATAATACATGCATTATACAGCCGTACGAAGCCGGTGCGGGTCGCTAGTTATATATAAATTAAAAAACAGAAATACATCTGTGAAAATTTCAACGGTCTAGCTATCACGGTTCATGAAATACAGCCTGATGACAGACAGACAGACAGACGGTCGGACAGTAAAGTCTTAGTAATACGGTCCCGTTTTATCCCTAGGGTACGGAACACTAAAAATGTGAATCTTTAGGAACTAAAATATTTAAACTTGTTCTAAAGATTCCAAGGAAGGTCGTTTCTAATCCCTCACAGTCTCTAAAATTCCATCTGAAATCTCATTACCTTTGTAATAAAGATAAAGACAAATGTTTTTCCAAAGAACATTGTGTACGATATTGTCGTAAAAGTTAAGTGTAAAACGTTGAACTAGTCTTAACAATGTAAATACTTACTAATGTAATAAAGATAATGTTGATATGTTTGCGTCTTGTATAATTATTTTAGAAATAAGTATGTTTTTGCTTCAATCGTGTTGTACAATTATTGATGGTTGGTAGTTTTTAAATTTTCAAGAATCAAGAATATTTATTGAAAAACTGTGTACATACATAAGATGTCAAATTATAGTAGGTAGGTATCAACAGTTTGTCCATCCCGGAGATACAATAATGAGTTACATAAGTAACTTAAATGAACTAAGTACTGCACAGAAAATTAAAAAACCCTTACTGATAAGGAAAATTGCATATAACTTTGAAACGGCAGATTTTAATTAATTAACATACCTAAGAACACTCCCGCTTAATTCACCTTTCAAATCCTACTCATGTGCTACGATGCCTCAGACACAGACAGACACGTCAAACTTATAACACCCCTCTTTTTGCGTCGGGGGTTAAAAAGGTTTCTTTAAGGGTTTCTAAAAGGGATTTTAAAATGATAAGCAGTATTCTTAATTTAAAGCAATATACCTACTGCTTATTATTTTCAAAAACATTTACCTACTAAAAACAAGAAATTATGGTCAAGCGTCTATAGAAAGAGAATTATGTATTGCCTCAAGAAACCTTTTTTTTTGGTGTAGGTATTTCAAAACCCCAATCATTTATGCTTGGACTTCATGCTTGGTTAGTAAATGAGATCGCCTGCCAGCATGTCCGAGTATTTAGTTCGTCAAAATCTACTAATATAAATGTAGATCCACAAAGCAAGGCCACTTAAGGTGTGAAATACCGTCTACTGATGCGTGATGGGCGTGTTGACATGTCAAAAGACGGAAACAACGTGGAGCTATAATATCTATATCACTGGTAAATATTTGATATTTCTAGGTAAGCGATAAAACACTAAATAACAACAAAACCTGTAATTCAGTAACCATGGCCTTTGTCCATAGATGACCCCCAAGTAGATGCCGCATATAGAACTACAGACGCGCGAAACAATGCTTTAGTTCAAACTCTTATTGAACTCATTTACAGAAAAAATCTTAATTACAAGAGACCATTGACTAGGTATATTTCTATAGCTATAGAAGGAGTAGGTACCCACCTACCTACTTTCCATTCAGCTAGCATATTCTACTCAGAGTGCACTAAGTTTATGCACAACATCTGTGACAAGGGGTTTGGGCCGGTGGTTAAGGGTGAGTTTGGTTAAAGTGCATGTGTTGGGTAGCCATAATAAGTTTAAAAAAACTTCAAGATAATTTTTAAAATGAAAATAAAATTAGTTTTTTTCCGACTAGGTATAAAAGACCATTGGTAGGCAATACAATTATGCACACTTACAATAATCCAATAAAATACCATTAAATATAACTAAAGAAGTGTTACGTGCATCTTTTGTCTAAATGCGGAATCTGTGAGGAATCTGTTGTCATTATCACCTCGACCTTATTACATGTAATGATGACGTCATAGACACAGTACATGGCCGTGGCACAGCCGTGGTACATGCTAATGTCAATGACCAATGCAATATTACGAGACAATCACAGCACTATTGCAGTTGGAGATAAAAAAATATAAGCAAACGCAGACACTCGCAAGACTACGGAGTTTTTAATCGGTCGATATAGCTCGACACCGAACCAAAACAAACCGGTCAAGTGCGAGTCACACTCGCGCACATAGGGTTCCGTACCATTACGATCAATACATTATCGAGCAAAAAGCAGTTTTTTTTGATAGGACACTGTAACATTGGTTCAACAGAGGTTATGCCGATATTATTGGGTTTAGTGCAATTTAGTGATTCTGGTCACAGTTCGTTGACAGTCAAACAGTCACTGTTTTATTTACGCAATATGTTGGATAAGCAATGAAACAATATTATTAAGGTGAAAAGGTACCTGTGCTCTCTCCATACAAACGTAGTCGACTGTTTCCTCCCTGGATAATGACACTATAGCAAATATTTTTATTGCATTAAACCTATAGGTAACTGCCATGATTTTTCTTTCTTTCTTTTTATTTTAATCTAGATGATTAATATAGCCCCAGCAACTCAAACCCATGCTATTCAAGGCTCTGTAGTGCCTGAGACATGTATTAGATAGAATAGGCCTAATAGAACCTAATAAATAAAAAAAACCTTGATGAAAAGTAAGATTAGACACTTTGATAATGTAAGTATCTTACCTACCTTGGACTCATTTGTGTTGTGAGTATAATAAAATGCGCCTGTAATATATATCTGAGCAATGACTAAGTATTAATATTTGCCATGATAAAATTGACAGGCAAATACTAACTAATAATTTTGTAGAATTAGGGTACTTATAATATTGCAGTATTGAATTGAACAGGCGCTGATACCTTTTATCATAGTGATTATTAAGAACCAGTGGTAACCCACTCCAGGTCAAAGAACTCGCCGTTTCCCTTCCATTGACGGATTGCCAATAATACCACAAAATCTAAGTCATCTCGCCATCTTCAACGTGTTCTGCCGTAGTCATCTTCCGTTGGTTAGGGTTCAAAAAGTTGTTTTAGCCAAAAGTTCATCTGTCATGCGGCTAACATGACAGGATCAAGTTTCTTTCTGTAATGGAATAGTTTTATAATTTTATTTATCTTCCGCCTCTTAAAATCTTGATAAATAATTCAGTAGTTTACCTGACGATCAATATTGCGCACGCGCATCATGTCATAAAAAAATTACGTGACCTATTAAAATTGACTAGAAATATATACAAACCATAAATAATAGATAGCCATACACATCTATCTATTATTTATGGTTTGTACCTACAAGATATAAAATAAAATATTGCAGGAAATGTCCTGCATGGCGATGTGTGGAATGCCACACATCGCCATCTAGCCCCAAGCTAAGTAGCTAGACTTGTGTTATGGGTGCTAGACAACGGATATACTACTTATATACTTTTCTTTTGTAAATATATACTTATAATACATAGAAACAACCAGACCACAGACAAATATCTAAGCATAAATACTTGTCTGTGGCGGGAATCGAGCCCGCAACCCTGTGTTTGGCAGTCCGGCATGGTAACCATTGTGCCAACTGGGTGGTCATATGGTCGGACTGTGAGATTTATCTTCCCATTACATAATAATATTATTAAAGTTCAACTAGACTAGAATTGAGTATTTTATGATATTGAATGCAAAATATGACTTCAGAAAACAGCGTTTATTTAAGAAAATATAAATGGAAACATGAAATCAAACATAAATATTTATGATAGTACAACTACTTATGGTACCTACTACTGATCCTAAATAATTGTCACTAGTATACCATTAATCGTGGTGAATGATACTAAGGATACAAAGTTGTGTCACTTGTACCATCAAATGGTATACAAATCATATCCTACCTATGTATGATCGTCATCCCTATAAAATTCTCGTGTCGCGGTGTTAGTTACCAATGTCCACCTAAACGGCTGAACCGATTTGTATGACATTTTTTGTGTATATTCGTTAGGTCTGACAATCGAACAACATATTATTTTTTGTAAATGGCAAAACAAAGTTTATCGAGACAACATACTATAGTTGTCTACGGAAAACGCTGAAAATTGTGACAAAATGTGACAGGACCAGTTCGCCATTTTATTGACCCAAATCTTTGGAAGTTTACGCGCAGTTTAGCAGTAGGTAGGTATATAACTCGTCCTTTCCGTAAGGAGTTGCTAAGATCTTTGGAAAAACTTAAAGGAAAAATTGAAAGAACTAACATCGATACGACGTTTATTTATACTTACTACTTACTTAAAAAAGTATTATAGGCCAAAGATTTGGACCAAGGTGGCTTAAACCGTGTGAAGGTTTAATTTATCAAGAACATTAACAACAACAGGCAAATAATTATTTTATTTTCTGCAATATTTCTCGAAAAAAAACTAATCTTCTTAATTTGTTTTTTTATTATATTTAATACTAAAGGCCTTTAGACACAACAGGCATTGTAACTTAACAGGAAATGGTACCGGACGCTCTCTTCATACAAACGTAGTCGACTGTTTCCTCCCTGGATAATTACACTAGAGCAAATATTTTTGTTGCATAAAACTTATAACTGCCATTACCATGCCCCTATGTTTTGTTTTTGACGTGATAACGTTTTATAAATTGGTTTGCCGGGTGACACTTCAAGAAACTGCGTTACGCTCCGCTGACGTTATGCGCTCACAATGAGAGCGAGTGAGAGGCACGCGGGCATGGTTAGCCCGCCTAAGAGCGAGAGAGACAGACATAAAAAGTGAAAGGCACGCGTCCCTTCCACTCGAGCACAGTTGTTGTCACGTAAAACTTTCGCCCGTATACCGACTTTACAGGCAACCAGTTTTTTTTTATCTTTTTTATTTTTATAGCTTAATTTTAGCATAATTATAAAATGAAAAAAAAATATAGGGCATGGTAATGGCAGTTATAAGTTTTATGCAACAATAATATTTGCTCTAGTGTCATTATCCAGGGAGGAGTCTGAGAACAGTCGACTACGTTTGTATGGAGAGAGCGTCGGTACCCTTTCCTCTTAAAATGCCGCGGTGCATTTTGTGACCCATACCTATCGATAGAGTGGATTAGGTACAGTGAAAAAATAATGTAACGACCCAGTTGCCACAATGGTCACCATGCCGGACTGCCAAACACAGGGTCGCAGGTTCGATTCCCGCCTCAGACATGTATTTATGCTTAGATATTTGTCTGTGGTCTGGTTGTTTCTATGTATTATAAGTATATATATTTACAAAAGAAAAGTACCCATAACACAAGTCTAGTTACTTAGCTTGGGGCTAGATGGCGATGTGTGGATTGTCCTGCTATATCTAATATTTATTTATTGAATGTCTTCACACTAATTTGTGTCAATTTTCGGAAAATCATCGGACAACACGTTATGTTAAATATTTCGTTTCCGAGACGCTTTAGAAGTTCGATGTTAAGACATTATCACTACATAGTATAAAACAAAGTCGCTTTCTCTGTCCCTATATCCCTTTGTACGCTTAAATCTTTAAAACTACGCAACAGATTTTGATGCGGTTTTTTTTAATAGATAAAGTGATTCAAGAGGAAGGTTTATATGTATAATACATGCATAATATAGCCGTGCAAAGCCGGGGCGGGTCGCTAGTTTGTTATAATGCCATCTATCGATTGGCATGGTTCTCAAAATGCACCGCGCAAAAGAAAAACACTATGCCAAGCTCCCATACTAAATGACCCCAATTTGAAGGAAATAATGATTAACAATTTCTTTCGCCCAAACTCCAAATTTGTAACTCAGAGATACCTAATTACAGGCCAGCGACCGCCAGTCACGTCCACTCGGCAGCTTGCTTTTTTGCCATATCTTCGATCGTTCACCCGCGGTGCTCTTTGCTGATGGATTGACAAGATTAAAATAAACTGTCTACAGCGGAAATGAACATTACACTAGTCCCCAACTGTTCACTTGGAACAATGATTTTGATGGATTAGTTTTACAAAGGTAGGTTAGTACTTTTCAGATTTTTGAATTGAAATTTCTTTCCGCATATTTTTAGACTAGCTGCGCTCCGCGGTTTCACCCGCGTAAGTCCCGATCCCGTGGGAATATCAAAATGAAAAGCACCCTATAGCCTTCCACGATAAATGGACTATCCAACACAAAAATATTTTTTGAATTCGAACCAGTAGTTCTTGAGATTAGCGCGTTCAAACAAACAAAAAAACAAACTCGTCAGCTTTATAATATTAGTACTTATAGAGAGATAAAATCTCTGAACACGCGACACCGTTACGAGACGCAGCTACAGTGTGTGCATAAATGCGTATATATATATTTTGTAAATGTTTAGTAAATAAGTGTAAAAAAAATTAAAAGTTTTCAAGGTTTATTTTTATAAGTTTTCACTTCTGTCGGCAATCCCGGAATGCAACCGTTTTTTTTTTGTGGTTCGTCTCAGTTCATAGATTTGTATAGGTCCTTAGTTAGGTTAGTAAGTATAGAAACTTCTCATTCATGCTATTTTATTTCCTAAGTTTGGACACACTACCCTTCACCTTCCTCAACTTCTTTTCCATCCAAAGGTTGCATGGAAGAGATCGCTTTGAGAGATAAGGCTGTCCTTTGTTACACTTAGACATGTGCTTACACTTAAGCTTTGTTTTTTATGTAAAAATGGTGTTTGCAATAAAGAATTTATCTATCTACTATAGCTTTCCCGGAAAACATTAAAAAAATAAAAAATATAATAATATGTTGCTGTTCGATTCTCAGGCTCTCAAAAAATTTCATACAAATCGGTTCAGCCGTTTAGGTGGAGATTGGCAACTATAACACCGCAACACGTGAATTTTATATTCACCTATCTGTCGACCCAATCATATAATTCGTAAAATATAAAAATATCACGTTCCGTCCGGCACGGAAAATATCCCGCCACGTATGCAGCGACCTTTATTCGCTTCTATTCAAAATACACTTCAGTAGAAAATGTATTAGAATGCGCATTTTTTTTTTTACATTTACCTACGTCATTACAAACTTGTATCAGATTACAAACGAAATAGGTAAAGTACCTACATAAGCCCACTTGGATACAAAACAACCGAAACGGAACACGAATACGAAAAAACCTTCAACAATTTTACACTAACAATTTGATCTTAATTTATTGCATTCACCGTTACAGATCTGTCATCTCTCACACTCTCTCTACTCTAGTAGAATGGGTTGTCAACACACTTTATGAATTCATGAATTTTCATGAGTTTCAGTGAAAATCACGTGAAAACTCATTGCTTTTCCACGTTGCGCAAGTAACGGATGAGTGCCTTTCCACGTTCCGGTTTATAGTCGCCTCACACAGATCACTCATCATAATATGTAGAGGTATATACTGTTTCAAAATAACTATTTTTCACTTGACCAAAGGGCTGGCTTCTACCTCGAACAAACAGCTAATATGTATAAGCATCGCCATCCAACGAGGTAGCGCAGCCAGCCTTTTGGACACACTTAAAATTCTTAGGGATTTTGACTTTAATTTTAATTTTAATGTAGTAGGTAAGTAGGTTATTTAATACATTTTATATTATTTAATTGTTATAAAGAATATTAAATTCCTCTCTTATTTTTAGATTTTTTGATTAAAGTATACGTATACTTATAGTTTTGGCTGATATTAGGAATTATGCAATTTAGGTATGCATGCTACATCCTAGACCTCATCTTTCTATCAAGTGCCTGAACGGCTGAAGTGTTTATTAATGTCAGGAGAAGGTTCTCATGTTTTTTTGAAGTGAAAACTTCTTTAGCGGCGTTGAGCACTTTTTCTGTAATTGGTATAAAATCTTAAACTCGCGTCAGGACACGTGACCTGAAGGCCAATTCTCGTAAATAACATTGTTCAAATTACATTTCAATATCATTTCGATTGCATTTACAAATAATACCCTCAAAATTAGTTTTTTGTAAAAAAAAAACTGACTTTGAAGGTATCTTTTGCAATCGAAATGCAATCGGGATGATATTGAAATGTAATTTAAACAATATTATTTACGGGAATTGGCCTTCTGATCGAAAAAGCGTAAGACGGATGGAGAGTAGACAGCTATCCCCTCTCTACGGCGCGGCGAAAATGTATGCCTGGGCCTACTGTTTTTAATTTGGCTGTGACTGTATTAAGACGTACATATGGTATTTTTTAACGGACGACTATTGACGGACGACAAATGTCGGACGACAAATGTCGGACGACTATTTGTCGGACGACTATTTGTCGGACGACTATTGACGGACGACAAATGTCGGACGACTATTGACGGACGACAAATGTCGGACGACAATTTGT
Source organism: Idaea aversata (assembly GCA_907269075.1). Taxonomy (NCBI): domain Eukaryota; kingdom Metazoa; phylum Arthropoda; class Insecta; order Lepidoptera; family Geometridae; genus Idaea; species Idaea aversata. The sequence continues at coordinate 4,249,009 of OU026098.1, read as the reverse complement.
TGGACGACAAATGTCGGACGACTATTTGTTGGACGAGAAATGTCGGACGACTATTTGTCGTCCGACAATTTGTTGGACGACAAATGTCGGACGACTATTTGTTGGACGAGAAATGTCGGACGACTATTTGTCGTCCGACTATTTTTTTTTTTTCATCTAAAACTCTTTTTGCGTATGTTCTCGCGACATATGAGATTTTACACAGATATACAGTTTTTTTTTTAAATCGAACGCTGGTAAAACCGCGGTGTGCAACTAGTAAGTACTTATAAAACAATGCCCCTCTGCCGCATAAATCTGCCTGTCTGAACGCGATAAACTCAAAAACTACTGACCGGACGGTTTTCACCAATGAACGGAGTAATTCATGAGGAAAGTTTTGTTTCATTCATTATGGGTTTGTATAAATTGACTGGAATACGAATGAAGACTCTGGAACCAGTGTAATGCCAGAACTGCTCGTTTCAAATAGGTAAGCACTTTTAGACAATTAACTTCGTAAGACAGTGAGCATTCTATTTTGTCACTTTCCGTATGAACCTTTGCGGCAACGTTCTTAGTTTCCTGCACGATAAATCAATTAAAATTTCCTTATTCAGTTGGAATCATACAATTTGCAAGACATCGCATTGAAACGTCTTAAAAGTTAAGTTAGGATGTGTGCCTTCGGAACGCGCCCACCAATGAGAAGGAAGCACAAGAAACTCATGGGTGATTTTTCTTTTATGTGATCATACTCACTTTCAACATAACAAATATTTTTGAATACATATTTGAAATGGAGCAATCATGTCCATGATGATCTTTATCATTAAGGTACGACGAAGTAATAATAAATACCTTTAAAATAATGTGCTCACACTACAGAAACTTCCCATACAACATGATATTAATCTCTATAATAAAATAAATATTTCGAATCTACTTCTGTCTGCCCTTTTCCCAATTTATTTGTTGCTGTCATCTCATCGTTCACATCCATTGTTCTTATACCTTGTCTAACACAATTTATCCAGCTTTTCTAAAGTCGTTCTCTTCCTCTCCATCCATCTACATTCATACTGATTACTCTTCTATACACAAGCATCTCCTCTCTTCTCATTACATGTCCATAACAACTCAAACGATAGTGCTACTTTCAGGCTTCCTCTAATATACTCGATTATTTTTATACACCCTTGTTACTCTTAAAACATATTCAAATGTTTACCACAATTCACAATATAAATAATAACGAAGCGCGACGCGAACGCGTCAAGTAATAAACGTTGACGTTTGAGGCGTTAACGTCAAGGACAGAAAATAATGATCTGAATTTCGTTATCATTATCAGGTATACCGAGATGCGCAAGCGCAGGTCCCACGACAGGTTTCGGAATTTTATTCAGTAACGCGGTCGCCACCACCGAGAGCGCACGCTTTCAGTGCCATAACAAAAATATAAAAAGTACAACTTACGCGTAAATTTTAACCATGGTGAGTGAACTGTGAATTTTTAGTGATCGCTATCATCTAAGTAATGAAATTACTGGAGTTTAAAATGGGAAAACACACAAGTATTTTCCCGCGGTAAATCCCACGTGGCCTGTAGGCACTCCATGGCATCGGAAAATGAGGAGGTTGCAATTCAATTTGATTCCCAAATGGATGGCATTCACGAATTCTTAGAATAAGCTGTTTAAATGTCATGTGAATGGTTGCAACTGCAACGTCTAATGCAAGTGCATTTTAGGTCACTTCAAATAGATCAAAGCATCAAGCAAGACATGTCGGTATAACTTCACCTATGTTATGTTCCATTAATTTCACACATATAAAAAGACTAGCAGCGCTCCGCGGTTTCACCCGCGTAACTCCCGATCCCGTGGGAATATCGGGATAAAAAGTAGCCTATAGCCTTCCTCGATAAAAGGACTATCCAACACAAAAAGAAGTTTTCAATTCAAACCAGTAGTTTCTGAGATTAGCGCGTTCAAACAAACAAACAAACTCTTCAGCTTTATAATATTAGTATAGATAAATAGACTTTTTTATTAATAATGTAGGGACATCGGGTCTTACATGCGCACGTAAGTCACCTCTTGATTTTAAAGAATAACATTCTTTTATCCACGTGCCGATCAGTTTCTCAGTAACTACTTACGATTATAGAGTCATCAAATGACAGGAGAGAAGCGAAACTGCTATTTCCACATAATAAGTAAAAATACATAATAAAAATATGAAAAAAATACTCGGTTCCATAATTTTTGTAGAATACTGCCCATTTAGATTTAATGCAACATAGTTTGTTTTTAAAAGAAAAGAAAAATAGTAAGTATTTTCTTAATAATATGTATTCATAAATCTACTATGAATTTATACTTAAAAGCCAAACAATTAACAAAATTGGTTTTTGTTATTATTTTTAAGTATTTGATATGATGTTTTATAAAATAATTCATAACCTGCTAGACCTTAGCTATGAATGAACACTTCGTATTCTTGTTTAAAAACCAGTTGTGAAAACAATAATAAAAATGGGTTTTTCTTAACCAGTTAACAAAACTTAGTTATGAAAGTGCACGGAAGGGACTCAAAGTCCGTTTTAATGTTAAAAAATGTATCTAGCTACTCGTATGTTATTAGTTGAAGGTGAAATACTTTTTGTTCTATCATTTAATACCTGCTTAGACAAGAAGCATTTTATTATATTTGCATAGTTACGAAACGTGACCTTTTTCCGACTAAAAATAACAAACAATAAAATAATTTAAAATTAATCGCAATTTGATGAAGAAAAATATTTAAAGTTTTATCAAAATCACCTGACCTTGTGAAAGGAAAAAAAATATGTTTCATGACTGACACCTTGCATCAGGTAGACCTCAATGAAAGTTATGGGTTGTAAGAATTCCTGTGCTTGATCAACTTTATTGTTAAGTTAGGTAGGTACCAATGATTATTTCACCTTTCATAAATAATTATATATCAAAAACGTTCTAATCTTGCTGTAATAATTAATTTTGATGTCGATAATGATAAGGTTATCGTTTCAATGTTTAATACTTTAAGTCGACTGCCTTATATGAAATATTTGAACATTTCGAATTACCTACCGAAAAATTATAAACGAGATTGTTATATTTCGGGGTAGTTCATCATCGTCATAAGCATGAAAATGCATTTAGATAGGGTATTCATTTACATCACTACATAGTATAAAATAAAGTAACTTTTCGCCATCCCTATGTATGCTTAGATCTTTAAAACTACGCAACGGATTTTGATGTGGTTTTTTTAATAGATAGAGTGATTAAAGAGGAAGGTTTTTAGATATATAATACATGCATAATACAGCCGGGGCGGGTCGCTAGTTATCGATAAAATATAAAACAACAAAACCAAAAATTATTGAAAACCAAATTAAAACACAAACAAATAATACATAAACATCTAGGACTAAGCCTGTGTTGCAAGTATCGTTGAATGATTTAAACAGATGCTATCACTATCATCACTACATAGTCACTACATAGTATAAAATAAAGTCACTTTTCGCCGGCCCTATGTCCCTATTTCCCTTTGTATGCTTAGATCTTTAAAACTACGCAACGGATTTTGATGCGGTTTTTTTTAATGGATAGAGTGATTCAAGAGGAAGATTTAAATGTATAATACATGCATAATATAGCCGTGCGAAGCTGGAGAGGGTCGTTAACAATAAATTAACTTCAAAAAAAATACAATATAATTATGATGAGTATCAGTGAGAAAAAATCAGTGGTTGTACCTAAGTAAGTTGGATCGCAAATAAGTATATATTTTCCTTATTGAAACACACGTACTTATAACATGAAAAAAATACTATGCAGGTAGGTAGGTTTGTTTAGATTAAAATAGATTTGAAAAACTGATTGTTTCTAAAAAAAAACCCGAGTTCATCAACTCTACAAAAACACTACAATAGGTGAATAAATTCTATTAGCTGCTCTATGTAAAATTTAGCTTATTGTTAAGTATATTTTAGTGAACGTTCTCAATGGTTTTTTGGAAAAAAAAATACATTATTGTGTTAATGACGCTTTTAATTCACTGTTAGTCAAATAACTAATTTTTGTGTAGGAAAAGTCACACACAATAACACAGAATAGGTACATTATAGTATACCTATACAAGACAATAGGTGAAGTATAGTAAGTGACTTAAACGTGTCCAATGGAACTATAACCTCCATACTCCATAGTCCTTAGTACCGCGTATTCAGGCCCCTCTTTCCCACTGGGCACGATGGGCACTTTCCCTAGGGCCCCGTGATCAATAGCAATTTTCTGAACCTCTTGTGGCGTTCGTTAGATTTAAAAATTGCTGGATCTATGTTTAAAATCTCTTTCATCTCATCTAATGGGTAGCGACGATGAGGTGCAGGACGTAGCATCTCATGTGGTAGCATGCTCGCTTAAAGGCAGAAGGTTCAAATTTAGAATAATACCTTTTATTATCACTACAAAGTTTAACTGTCAAAGGACCAGGTATTCGCGGTATTTTTGATTCTAGTCCACACCTGGCACCTCCCTACCTAACTAAGTTACTGAAGTCAGACCAAGTCAGCTACGTAAGTTATTTAGGTCTCTAAATGTGCACCAAACTCGTTACAAAGTGGAACTAGATCTGCATCTTATAAATAAATGTATACTTAAACATGTTGTGTAGATATATGGTTTTGAAATTTTAATATTCCAAATACGAGAGTTAAGTTTTCCAAATAATTTTTATTTCATAACATCGGGTTTAAAATTTTCATAATTTTAACATTTAACTTGCTTTTTTGTTTGACAGCTACTATTTTGTTCATTCAAGAGAAGTTATATATGAGATTTAGGAATTTCTATACTTATAAGGTATTTGCTGTAGCACGACAGAAAAATCCTATTTCTTTGGCTGTAAGTGAGCTTATCTCGTTTAAATTGCTTTAATATGTTAATTAAATAAATAAATAAATATTTCAGGACATATTACACATCGCCATCCAGCCCCAAGCTAAGCAACTTAATGCTTGTGTTATGGGTGCCAGATAACGGATAAACTACTTATATACTTTTTTTTTTTTGTAAATATATACATATTATACATATAGGAAACACCCAGAACCAGAAACAAGAATTTATGGTCAGCATAAATACTTGTTCCCGGCGGGAATCGAACCCGCAACCTTCTGCGTCGCAGTCGGGTGTTCGCCCGACGCGCCACAGAGGTCGTCGTCGAATTTAAACCCACGACCCAGTTTTGACGACCCAGTTTTGACGACCCAGTTGGCACAATGGTCACCATGCCGGACTGCCAAACACAGGGTTGCGGGTTCGATTCCCGCCACAGACAAGTATTTATGCTTAGATATATTTCTGTGGTCTGGTTGTTTCTATGTATTATAAGTATATATTTACAAAAGAAAAGTATATAAGTAGTATATCCGTTGTCTAGCACCCATAACACAAGTCTAGTTACTTAGCTTGGGGCTAGATGGCGATGTGTGGAATGTCCTACAATATTTATTTATTTATTTAATTTAAACAAATAGGAAGCTCTAGATAGGTATCTCACTATTCCAAGTTGCTTTCTCGATTCTCATCATAGATTTTAAAATTAATTCGTGGAAAAGGACACTTTTAGACAGACTACAAAAAGGAGAAGTTCTCAATTCGTTATTATGCAAGTTCATCGATTACTTGAAGACATCTAAACCAATTTTTTTTTTTTTTTTTGTTGAAAAAAGTACCATGCCCCGTACTTATTTAGTTTATCTCGATCCTGTGGGAAAATCGAGATAAATAAAGGGTTTTTCAATAAGGGCGTGTAGATGTTTAAATGAAATAAAACATACATAAAACAACAAGTCTGTGAGGTATATTTAACATTGAAACTGTTTATCAAATCATGGAATTATTCCGATCTGTCCCTATGCTTTGTCCCCTTAAGGGGACAGATCGAACAAAAAAGTTTGATTTGTCCCATTGTTAGCAACGAAGGGACAGATCGAACTTTATTCACCCTTCAAAAAACAAAAGAATCTCGTTGTTGAATTCAGCTTCAAATTGAGCTATCAAGTACCACGGTCGGATAAAAACTGTAGGCTGTCGTAGTGTCCTTACGTCGTCTTTATCGTCGTTTATTTACGTCATTACATTCTCAATGCACTTCGATAGTTGCGAGTAGTGTAAGATCTGTATTTTTTAGGGTTCCGTACCTTAAAAGGTAAAAAAGGAACCCTTATAAGATCAACATAATACATTGATCATGAAACTACACCACTACGGTATTAGGGACGGCGCCCTGGATCTTATCTCTTCTTATTTGAGCGGTAGGGTCCAGAGTGTTGATGTTAACGGGAAACGATCCCCCGGATCTGCGATAACAATGGGGGTTCCTCAAGGATCCATATTAGGACCTTTCCTGTTTTTAGTTTATATAAATGACTTACCTTACCTTGTAAGGGACAACCATGGGATAGTGTTGTTCGCAGATGACACCTCCTTGGTGTTCAAGGTTAGAAGGCGTCAGTCCAACGTTGACGATGTGAACAACGCTCTCTCTAGAATAGTTGATTGGTTCAATTCCAATAATTTATTACTGAATGGATCCAAAACTAAATTAATTCGGTTCACACTTCCAAATGTAAAACAAGTAAAAACTATTGTAAAAATTAATGATGAGGAAGTTGAATTAGTCAGTAAGGCTGTCTTTCTAGGTATAACTTTAGATCCTAAGCTTCAGTGGGGCCCGCATGTGGAAGCATTGTCCAATAGACTTTGTTCTGCCGCTTACGCCGTTAAGAAAATTCGCGAATACACGGACATTGAGACTGCTCGCCTAGTCTATTTCGGCTACTTCCACAGTGTCATGTCGTACGGCATCCTACTGTGGGGGTGTGCTGCAGATATTGATGCTATTTTCATATTGCAAAAGAGAGCTGTCCGAGCTATCTACAAAATGGGCCCCAGGGAATCACTTAGAGAAAAATTTAAAGAGATAAATATATTAACGCTCTATTCACAATATATCTACGAAAACTTGCTCTACGTTCACAAAAATCCTGATATTTTCCGTAAAATCCTGATATTTTCCGTTTATATTCATAATTTCAAGTTAAGAAATAAGGGTGAACTTACCGTGCCCGGTAGTAGGCTCCGGAAAATAAACAGGTCGTTTAATAGTACATGTGTGCTCTATTATAATAAATTACCTAAAGATGTATATGACATGTCCATTAACAGGTTCAAAACTTTTATAAAGCATAGATTGTGCAGTAAGGCATACTATGATACTTCGTCTTATCTTAATGATAAGAACCCATGGACATGACTTTAGTTGCTCCATTTCAAATAATACTTTCAAATACTGTAATATTGACCTTTGTGAGCGTGACCACATGAAAAAAAAAACCCCATGAGTTTCTTGTGCCTTCTTCTCATTGGTGGGCGCGTTCCGAAGGCACACATCCTAACTTAGTTTTTAAGTCCTGTATACTTTTAAGTATTAAGCATCCAAAGAAATAAAGATGTTTGATTTGATTTGATTTGATTTGATCACTTTCTTGTCAGTCTGTCTGTTTTTAAAGGCCCATTTAGGTATGCCATTAAGTGTGTAACATATTTCAAAAATACCCGCCTCGGCTTATTACGGTGGCACGAATCCGAGTAGTCCAATTTTCAATGACCTTTCCGCATACCTACTTACTTTTACACAAAAATAGACTAAGTATTTTTTATTTGCTTTTAAGTAGTTCCAGTATTTGTGTCCTTTCCTCCTTTAGGTATAGACATAAATAACATTTAGAAAAGCGAAGGCCACATAATCGATTAAAATCATGCGGTACTGTCGTTAAATTTTATAACCAATATCAAGCTAGACCTAATTAGTCTACATACCAAGTCAAAAATATCACTTTATTAACACTAGCGGCTTCCCAAGGTTTCACCCGCGTAACTCCCGATCCCGGTGGGAATATCGGGATAAAAAGGAGCCTATGTTACTCCCATGAATCAATGCATCATACTAATACTAAGTTTCACCAATATCGGGCCAGTAATTTCACAGCCTATTCAATTCAAACAAATAATCAAATCTTTCCTCTTATAGGATCATGAGTTTTCGATACGCGGCGCGAGTAGGTATTTTCAAAAATGACCCGTATCGTGCGATAGAGAGAGTTTAAGTTCGGACGTAATTACCTTCAATTTGCTTTCAAATAATGTTGCGGGCCGTAATGTTTTTACCCCCTTTATCCTTCACAAAATAAAATAAATTTGGTCTCATTTAATTTACTGCATCTTATTCTAGGTTTATACGTTTTTCTTTTTTGGTAATTCAGTTTAGTCTATTGAATAAGAAACAATTGAAACGCTTGATACAGTTTTTAAGTAAAAAATATAGATATTCAAATACTAATAACTTTTGTCTTAGGCAATATTTCTTTAAAATAAAAACGATTTAAACTAGTTTTCCATTAGATCTGGAACATTTTCAAAAATCATCAAAATCGGACTTTGTTTATGGGGGGAAAACGTTACCGCTTTTTGTATGGAAATTTACAGCGTGTGGCTGGTCTTAATAAATTAGTAGACTAGATTACTAAGATAATATGGACGTAGAACGCTCACTTCCAAAACTTCGAATTTATTATATGTACCTACTTATTGAAGTATAGATATAGATAAAATATGTAGGTACTAACTGTCCCGGCAAACGTTGGTTTGCCATATAAAAAAATGAAGAACCGCTCGACCGATTTTGTGCAAACTTCACATAAACCATCTACTAAATAGTCCGAACCAAGCTTAAACATTTGGTTTGGATAGGTGAGCCCGCTCTTGAGTTATAAAATCGAAAAGTGGCATTGATTTTTATATATATAGAAAAGAAGATAGAGATACATGTAGGTAAGTATACAGGGTGGTCATAATTGAATAAGGTACCGTTCGCTGCGTAGAACCAGCCCTTAATGCCTTTTAGTTTGACCATCCTGTATAAATTAGTTATTTCCGGCTTGCTTGCGCCACCACCACATAAGGGTGGACACAAACTTAACAGACTTAAAATCGGTTTATATTATAATGGCCAGTTTAAAAGTATTTCGACATGTTTTACTAAATAAAGTACAAATTTTTTTTTTTATAATTATAAATAAATAAATAAATAAATATTGCAGGACATTCCACACATCGCCATCTAGCCCCAAGCTAAGTAACTAGACTTGTGTTATGGGTGCTAAACAACGGATATACTACTTATATACTTTTCTTTTGTAAATATATACTTATAATACATAGAAACAACCAGACCACAGACAAATATCTAAGCATAAATACTTGTCTGAGGCGGGAATCGAACCCGCGACCCTGTGTTTGGCAGTCCGGCATGGTGACCATTGTGCCAACTGGGTCGTCGATAATTAACTTAGGTAAGTAGGTACTTAGAAATAGAAATGTACGTAATACTATTTTGGAAACTGCCTCTTCTTCTTATCGAGGCGCACGAAAACATGAAATGAAAAACCGTAAGAGTAACTTATCTTTTTTTTTGTAGGTTTTTATATTTTTTAAGCATTTTATTTACTTCGACATCATAATAATGCAGCCTATAGGCTGAAGTACTGCTTTTGTCTTGAATCTCAAAACCAATCGCGTGGCTTTAATTAAAAAAACATCAGTTACGTGATCCATGGACAACAAATTGTAGTTGGTAATACAATTTGTGCTCAAAAGAACGCGAACGTATAAATAAAGACGGCACAAAAAAAAGATTACTTGAAGTAAGAAATAATCGTCTCCAATATAGACGCTAGAGAATAATTCTTGTTTTTAGTAAATGTTTTCTAAAATAATAAGGCATTCTTAATTTACGAATATTGCTTTTGAAATACCTACTAACCTACTTATTTAAAACAACCTGCATACCTACTTTTGTGTGAAGTCACTCAGCTCTACCACAAAATAGACGCGCTCTTTTCTTATCTGTGGTAGTGCTGAGAATAGACCATAGAAATCCATGTTCCTAGAAATATCTCTTGAAATAGCCGTTATTGGTGTTTTTTTTTAATTCATAGTGTAAATAAAGCGCTTAGGAAGTAAGGTGATGGGTTCTGGATAATCTAGTATTCTTTATAACAAGTAGAAATACTTAGTTGATAATACATTTTTCCTTGAGCGCGTTTTCAATAACGTAAATTTTTTTAAGGATAAAATTAACTTGTACTTAACTTAAAAAAATACTTTGCTGTTAACGTTCAAAATTGTAGTATTGTAGGTGAATTATTTTCTCATTTATCGAAACTCAGTAAGTGCTAATTAATAATGGACATTATTTCGTAATAGGTACCTAATTGATAACCAACACAAAAGTTCTTTTTATTGAGGCGGAGATAGCCGCAATACCGCCAAACTTATACACCAAATACTTAGCTACCAATCGCGGATAGTAAAATTGTTAAATTACGACGATTTGTTAATTGGTAAATTGTTGTTTGACGACCCAGTTGGCACAATGGTTACCATGCCGGACTGCCAAGCACAGGGTTGCGGGTTCGATTCCCGCCTCAGACAAGTATTTATGCTTAGATATTTGTCTGTGGTCTGGTTGTTTCTATGTATTATAAGTATATATTTACAGAAGAAAAGTATATATGTAGTATATCCGTTGTTTAGCACCCATAACACAAGTCTAGTTACTTAGCTTGGGGCTAGATGGCGATGTGTGGAATGTCCTGCAATATTTATTTATTTATATTTACTGCATAAAATGTGGTTATTCTCATCCCAATTTTCTACAAAATTTGTCAGTAAGATTTGTAAAAATATGCAGTTTTTAACCGAATTCATAAAAAGAAAGGCGGTTTTCAATTTGTCATGTAGGTAGGTAAGTATATGTTTCATAAAAATTGCCGAATCGATATTTCAAATTATTTTGCAAACCGCGCTTCTACGAGTAGAACATACTTTTCCAACTATCAAATTCTTTATTAGACTTTGCAATTATTTCAAATTTTAATTTCAGTCTCATTACCAATGATTGATAGTTAATTTAAAAGCGTCACTTTAATTTCAATTTTGCATACCTAGTATCAAAGCCTCATATTAATTTAGTAGTAGGAAAATGTTATAGATTCGCGGTTTACAAAATAATGTTAAATTCTTTCTAACTCTGTCATTTTTACGAATAACTATAGAAAAAATATTGTCATAAGAAAACGATAAAAATTGAGATTTTTAAATTTTTTCTTTTTTTTTCTTTTTTTTTCGTCACTCGTCACCATTAACACAAACCCAGATGAGCGACATTATTATTAAACAAACACGAGACGCGTGACGTTTACCATGACGGCGTCATGGTACCGGAACATGACACTTTTTTGTGAATGCAGGTGTACCATCAATATATTAGACGTTAATCACATCAAAAAATATTGGTCGGGCCTTTATTACTTTGACGAAAATTCCTCTTCGTTTCATAGTTTAGAATAGTAAATTATTTTAATACCTCTAAACGTACCACATAGTGATTGTAGCACGTACAACGTAAGTACAAACTATTTAGAATGTAATTAAATACGTGTTCCTTTGTAAAATGAGATCATCACAGTCATACATAGTTATATAAAAAATCTAATAACTCTATTAGAATTAAATTTTAACAAAGACTACTTTTAATAGCTGTTCTACATCTAACCAATATTAATAAGATGAAAAAATATATATTTTTGTTTGTAACGAATAGGGCCGAAATTACTTTACCTACCAATTTTTCTAAAACTTAGTATGAGGATGCATTGATTTATTCAAAATATCATAAGAATAGAATAGAATAGACATTTAGAAGAGCACATGCACGGACAAGAAAAGAGTAAGCAAACATAAATTGGCACCTAATTACAAAACAAAAAAGAATGAAAATAAAACCGATAGAATTACAAAAAGAAAGAATTAAAATAATAGAATTTCTTAAGCTACTTTTTATCCCGATATACCCAAAAGATTGGGGCTTATGCGAGTGAAACTGCGGGGTGCTGCTAGTATTTTACCATGGTTCGGTGGAAAATCAAGGTAAGAAGACTATTCTTAGAATTATAATAAATTCAGAACACGGTGCCTTTTGACAAATATCTAATCAACAATCTCCAATTATATGTATGGTAATCGCATTAATTATTCATCATTCATCATCGGAAGGCATAAAATGTGAGCCAATTTATTGATACATCGTGAAATTATTGATTTTTTATTAATTACTTAGGTACACCTAGTTACCTACCTAAACTTATGCGATATTTATTAATTAATTTGTTAGGTATATTGCGTCATTCTGGCTAGTAGGTACCTAAACCTGATCAGGTGTACTTGCAAAAATAGGAATGCAAACTTACTAGTTTAAAAAACTTAGACCTAGACTTGACTAACTAGTCTTAAACCTATACAAAAAATCTGGGTCTTAATAGCGTATTTCACGCGATCTAAGAAAATAATTACCATGAATTTGAAACTTGATTTTAACTTTGTTATAATATTATGAACTAATCTGACTTTTTGCTATTTTGCTCCAAGAGCCGGTTAGTGTTTAAAAATCGTAATTTAATAAACCTAGTATACAGGAAAAGTATTTTTGTAGTGCACATTTTTTTTCTGCTGAATATATGTCGGCAGTGGAGTACATTTACGCAAAAAAATAAATAAAAAAAAACCAAAACTTAATGTGAAAAACTTCCTGCAATTTCTAAATTATTGGGTATCTCAGTATTGATACACACAGTGACACGTAGGTAAGTACCATCAGCCAGAGCTGCGCAGTCCCACCTTAAGGTTGATTATCCTGTGTAGGGCCCTATTGTTTCTCCAGCCTCTTAATTTTTGTTGACCAATATGGGAAAGGCGCATTGTTTTTTTTTTCAAACGTCTACGTTCCTTAAAGCGTTTTTTGTATGCTTTTTATGCCAAATGTGTTGTTTGTTGTTGAAACGAAATGTTTCAAAACAATAGACTTTGACAATAAAAAAGGGTACTGGACCCTAATTGGCAAACAAAAAAAAGGGCGGGATTTCGTAGGTTGCACTACTCCCGAAGGAAAGTGTTCATGAATTGGGACTGCACAGCTCTGGCCGATAGTACCTACCTTCATTCAGAGCGCGCTTAAACTCGCTGGCGCTAGTATTGTGTCCATGGACTTCGTCGTTTTGTTAGAAACACTTAAATGGTTATAGCTCTGAGAGTTTTTGAGTTAGCTCCAAAATAAAAAAAACAGTATTTTTTATTTTAATGTGCTTAAAACATACCGAAATTTGTGCACTACAAAAATACTTTTCCTGTATATACGATTAACATGGCAGTAAGACTGAAAGTAATTTAAGAAACCACAAGTAATAATATTTGAAATATGTTTTCAAATAACTTAGAGACCTATCTATCTGTGCCTTGTTAACATCTAATTATTACATAAATAAATGTTATCAAGGAATCTACAAAAGAAAGTTATACAATGCGTTGTGTTCCAAAAAACTGTTCTTTTATTTGATTTGTACGTTTCTACTTAACTACTGGAATAAATATTGTTATCAAAGAATCTAAATTCTAGATAATATGTTCAGTATACAGCAGTGATGTTTGGAAAAGCAAAAAAATACGTGTTTCCAGGCTACGAATATTGGATTACTAAGGTTTCGATTTAATTAATTAAATAATCAACTACCTATTTCATTACCACCGCTGCGACGACGCAGGTAGACAAAGTCAACAAAAACATGAAAACTATTTTTAAGGTTCCGCTGGTCGATCGTGTTTCCATACAAATGAATTTAGAGTGTTATCCATTTATTCTTTATGGAATTTGAAAAAAAAAAACCAAAAGTTAAATGTACATAGCAAGTCTTTAACTAGCCCATGTAGCCATTTATATTAAATTAAATAAATATAATTTGTCTATTTCATCGCCTACATGTAATTTAATTTAATATAAATAAATATAATTACGACCTCTGTGGCGCGTCGGGCGAACACCCGACTGCGACGCAGAAGGTTGCGGGTTCGATTCCCGCCGGGAACAAGTATTTATGCTGACCATAAATTCTTGTTTCTGGTTCTGGGTGTTTCCTATATGTATAATGTGTATATATTTACAAAAAAAAAAAGTATATAAGTAGTTTATCCGTTATCTGGCACCCATAACACAAGCATTAAGTTGCTTAGCTTGGGGCTGGATGGCGATGTGTCCTGAAATATTTATTATTATTTATTTTTATTATAATTTGTCTATTTCGTCGCTTACATGGGTTAGATATAGACTTGTTATGTACATTTAACTTTTGGTTTTTCAAATTCCATAAAGAATAAATGGATAACACTCTAAATTCATTTGTATGGAAACACGATCGACCAGCGGAACCTTAAGTGAAAAACTTTACACAGGAAATAAGGTTTAATTATTCCCTGGCGTCTAATAGGAAGATGATATCTTGCTTCAAATAAACCTTTTTTTTCTGTGTCTTAATAATATTTTCCAATGAAAAACTTCACAGACGGTCATGCAATTTCTTATAAGTTTTATCAAATGTCTACTAATTTTTGTTAAATAATGATCGATTGTTTTAATCTGGCTGATAAAAGACTTATTAAAACAAATAGGACTTACATTTTATCGATTATCGTCATTTATTGTTCACACCTCCACCACAAACCTATCGAATGAATTTTGTTGAAACACGATAAAATAACAACTCGATATTCGATATTTTTCAATATTAATGAATGTCGCATGTCCGCGAAATTACATTAGGTCACAATTACCAAATTTTAACGTAAAGCCGCGCTGTGTTTATAGGCTGAACCTGTACTGGGTTGTTTTCTGGAAATATGTTTCAGAGAAAAATGCGTCTACTGAAATTGCTCCGTGACGAAACCTGAACTCGTAACACTGCATTCCGTACAGGTGTACAATTGGTAGCACACCTGTATTTTTGTTTAAACATAGTATCTATTTACCTAGATACTACTCTAACTAATAAGGCTTTGAAACAATCCTACATTTAAATGGGGATTTCTAATTAGCAAACGACATTTGATTACTACACTTATAAAGAGTCTAAAATAAAGGAAGCACAGCTATATTTGTCCTTAAAAATTATATTTACCTAGATAAAACTAATAAGACTTTGAAACAATCTTATATTTAAGTGGGGAATTCTAATTCGCAAACGACATTTACGTACCTATTCCACTAATAAAGAGTCTAAAATTATGGATTTACTTAGATAGGTTATTACCTATCTAAGTAAATCCATAATTTTAGACTGACCTATTGGTCAAGGTACCTATGATAGATATTATTATGTTTAAGAGTCGTAGAAATCGGAAATATTTATTTAAAAAGATTACAAATTCTAACTAGGTAAGAACCTTCTACCTCAATTATTTTACAAAAATCCGTAATAAAATTGAAACGAGAGTGGCGATGGGCTTGCCAACAAAAGGCTTTAGAGCCTTGTGCCTTGACATCGTAAGGTAAGCTTGTCAGTCTTTTATCGGATACATTCCGGGGAGTGTGCAACAAAACCTCAAGGGAATGGAATCAGTTGCCTGCGTCTGTCATTGTTACGTGTACAATTTAGTCTTCATCTATCTTCTATCTTCTAGGCAACGTCCATCTTCTATCATCTTCTATCTTCCAGCCGCCCAATTGCCGTATTCTTAGGTAACGTGCGTCTTAGATGGCATCGTCACCTACCCTATGGCTAGTTAAGTGTGATTAGTAGAAAAATAACTTGAGGTCAAGTTTTGACAGGGACACCCGGATGGAACGAAGTTCCTTTCGATTACCTAATTAGTGAATGAATTGTAATAATATTTTTTCTTATTTTTTTTTTTTTGTAAATAATTGTCGCGACACCACACTGTTCAATGCGTAATAGAAAGACGAAACGAAAATAACAGGCTTGCTTTCTATGAGAGAGAGAGAGAGAAAGAGAAAGAGACAGAGAACACGCGCACGCCGCACGGCCTAGCAAAAAGTGTCGTTACAACTTTTGGTCTTAATTTTTACCGTCTTCCCCCCTTTCGCAACGCGCGAAAAGGAACTATTGTTCCAAAAACCGATATGAATGTACCTAACTAATAGTTACATTCATCAAAACAAAATCTGTATTAATTGGAATAATTCGCAATTGTTACAATTCTGTAGGTAGACACAGATACAAAATAAACGTAATACAAAATAGGTAAACGTAATAAATTGATGAAAACGCCGTGCTATTTTCCCAAAATGAAACCTGCATCATCCTGCATCCATAATGCGGTTATTGGTAAAACGAAACTGAATAAATGAAGTTCGGTGAACCGTTGATGATGTTGGATAGATAGGTATGATAGGTACTATCAGGGAATACAATTGCATAACCACCGCTATTACGTTAAAATAATAGTCAGTCAATTTTTTTTTAAATTATTGTGGTGGCCAGTTCCCTACTTTAAAAAATCCACTTTAAAAAAAATGGGGCAATTGCAATGACATGGAGATGGCATTATGGTAAATATTTGGTAGGTATTATAGGCAAAACCTATTTGCTTAGACCTAACGTAACAATCAAAATAAAACACATTAATCTTTTTATTACATTAATTCAAAATTAAAACGAAGAGTTTTCACACGAATTTCAACGTTCCAAATTCAAGTCACTTTATTCACTTGGGAGTTTCATACAACATTATCTCCCTTGGGAATAAAGTCTTGCTTTAAGTTGAGGTTAATAGGGCTTTAATCCGTGATTAAAGTGCTGTGTGAAAAATAAATAAATAGGTCAATATTGCAGGACATTCCACACATCGCCTTCTAGCCCCAAGCTAAGTAACTGGATAATGGGTACTAGATAACGGATATTCTACTTATATACTTTTCTTTTTTTAAATTTATACTTTTAATACATAGAAACAACCAGACCACAGACAAATATCTAAGCTTAAATACTTGTCTGAGACAGGAATCGAACCCGCAACCCTGTGTTTGGCAGTCCGGCATGGTGATCATTGTGCCAACTGGGTCGTCATTACGCCTGGAGACAATTAAACCGCGGGTTTCATCACGATGTTTTCTTTCGCCGTAAGAGCAATGTCAATTAGCGCACATACATTTTTCTGAAGAAAAACAAACAAATATTCACACTTACGGTGGTTTTGCAATTTTGTCTCCTGATAGGTACCTGTTCATAAGTACCTATGTATGAATGTCCACCTCTTAAATTCTAGGAAGGTCGAAAGAACCCATATAAACTTTCACTCTATTGATTTCTACTCGTAAAATGACAAACTTTATTGCGTTAAGAGGGAAGGGTACCGACGTGACGTGAAACAATACTAAGTAATAATTTATTGGCTGCTTTACGGTCAAAAGGCCGCAAAAAGCTGGATTGACTTTGAACAAAAAACATTTTTAAGGTGAAAGGGTACCTGCGCTCTCTCCATACAAACGTAGTCGACTGTTTCTTCCCTGGATAATCACAATATAGCAAATATATTTGTTGCATAAAACATAACTGCCATGACCATGCCCCTACGTTCTGTTTTTTTCTGGATTTTAAATCTTAATTTCTATGATAATAAGAAAATGAAAGAAAGACATGGGCATAGTCATGGCAGTTATAGGTTTTATGCAACAAAAATTTGGTGTCACTATCTAGGGAAGAAACAGTCGACTACGTTTGTATGGAGAGAGCGCCGGTACCCTTTCCTCTTAAAAGTTTGATGAGGTTTGCAAGAAACTCAGGTAGATGTTAACTCAGTTTTTACTTAATATTTTACTTAGTTATAAAAATAGGTATAAGTTAGATAATCAATATCGGTGTAAAATGAAATGAGATTAAAATTACAAGTCTTTTTTTGGAAAATAACAAAGACTTTGTTTTACAATAGATAACAAAGGCAGGTAAGTAGGTACGAACAACAAACAAAAAAGCGAGATGCTTCGAGCATTGTGCAGAATAGAATTCCACAATAATTACTAGCACGACGATGCACTACCGTCTCCCACGGGTTTCATGGTTGTATTTATCCTGTAAGTCTGGAAATTGAAGCATCGTTTTTCAAGGAAAATTGAAGCCGATCTCGATCGCAATTGGTAGGAAACATAAAACAGACCAATTAGTTGATTCTGATACTGATCGATGTTGTACAGTCGTCTAGATAACGGAAGCATCATTTTGGAACAATGAAACTTTACATTTTCCAATATTACCCAATTAGGTACCTATACCTACATTTTTTGTTTGGGTCTATTATTCAATGATTTGGCAATTCAAATAGATACTTTTGGAAAAAAAAATGGTTGTCTGTAAAGTCGGTTTACAACCTATCATTTTACGTGATAACATCATAAGAAAACATTACGTTGTTATAGTTACCATTTTGTCAATAAAACTCTACGTTGCTAAGGTTAACATTTTGTCAATAAAACTCTAACGCAATAACGTCACACTTTTTTGTGAGTGCTGCCGGTGTTTATCAATTTATTAGGCGTTATCACGTTAAAAAGTTTTCTGGAAGCAAGAAATAATCCTCTCCTTACCTATAGATGCTTGAGAATAATTTCCAGTTTCCAGTAAATTTTCTTGTAAATAAAAATCAGTACTTACCTACTTATTTTTTAATTTAAGAATATTGCTTTTAAATTAAGAATACCTACTGCTTATCATTTTCAGGTTTTTACTTAAGGGTCCATACGCCAACGACCTTGGTACACAGCCTACTAAATAGTTACTATTGGCACCGGTCGCCTTTGTTGGTAAAAATTGTTGATTGTTACGAATGTGTTTTATTTTTCTCAAAAGTGCTGAGATGGAATTGTTGGTGAGATTTTTACTGACATTTTGGTGTGATTTAAGCCAAACATTTCCTATAGTTTTGAAGCTATCCTAAAATTAAGAATTAAAACTAGTCTAGCTTTGAAATGACAAAGAATTTTCGCCTCGAAATTACCCCAAAATATCGGTAAAAATTTCACCTACAATTACATCTCAGCAGCATAAGCAGCCTTAAACCAAGAAATAATTCTCTAGCGTCTATATGTAGAGGATTATTTTTGCTTCAAGAAACCTTTTTCTGACTACGTGCAAAAATGACAATAGTTCACTTTCGTTTGACTTACGTATATTCATGCAAAAGCAAATGGAACACCTATAAAAACAAATATTTTCGTAAAAAAAATAACGAATAATTTTATTCTCTGTCATCGTTAAAATAGTACATGAATAAGTCAGATAACATTTTTCTACTCGAACCTACGCGTTTACAGTAGAGCACTAATTAAAAAGTGTACTATTTCGGCTCTTAATTTAACAGCAAAATTGACTACGGACAATATGACAACAACGTTATCTTTGTGTTTATTGTTTCATTATTTTGTTGGATAAAACATTTACAACCTCATTATCAAGAGATTTTAACAAATTTTCAAACAAATTATAGTATTATTTACTATACATAAAATATAGTATTATTTACTATATTTTATGTATCTATAATTTATTTGTGCTAAAATGTCTTTCACAAAGTCGCATTGTAGCTTATCTACATCTACACTAATATTATAAAGAGGAAAGATTTTTTTGTATATTTGTTTGTTTGTTACGAATAGGCTCCGAAACTACTGGACCGATTTTGATGAAACTTGGTATGAGGATGCATTGATTCATTAGGAATAACATAGGCTACTTTTTATTCCGATATTCACACGGGTTTATGAGTTACGCGGGTGAAACCGGGGAGCGCTGCTAATCACTACATAGTATAAAATAAAGTCACTTTTCGCCGTCCTTATGTCCCTATGTATGCTTAGAACTTCAAAACTACGCAACGGATTTTGATGCGGTTTTTTTTAATAGATAGACCGATTAAAGAGGAAGGTTTTTAGATAATCCATGCATAATACAGCCGTGCGAATCCGGGGCGGGTCGTTGGGTATTATAAAGGCTCTGCACAAACCGCCACAACCCGTTAAACAAATCATTAGATTCCTGAGGAACTTGTCAAATTAAGGACGACTTGCACATTGACTTACATTAATAACGTTGACTTACACACCAAAAATAAAAGCGTTTAAGACCCTCTGTCAAAGTGTTAAACTGATTTTTATAATATACCCTATGTGGTTATTGAAACAATATATAATCTTAGATTACACGTTTAACGGGCATTTAGCTATAATTTAGCTTAATTAGTTTTGAGCATAATAGTGCAAGCCCAATCTAATACAAGCCGCCCTAATAGTAGGTAATCTATTAGGGCGGATTGTATGAGATTGGGCTTAAACAAATTTAGCTAAATGTTTTTAACGGGTACGTAAAATTAATTTTCATTACTCATACTCCGAAAGTAGGTCTAAATATGCCTGAAGAGCGTGTAGAAAATAAAACTTTCAGCCCTAGGGCTTTTCGCTTTCACTGGCAGCTGTCATGTCAAATTATGGCTTCGCACGACTTGGGCAATCTGCATGTAGCCAGTATCAGTATCATTACGCATTAGGAACTTCAAAAACCTAACCTCCTTGCTTTTTTTTTTTACACCAAAGAATAATAATTATGGCTTGGCACGGCTCATGCATACTGCCAGAGTTTAGTACTTAGTAACTTTTTTCTCAGTAATCAAATTCAAGTAGGTATATCTAGTTCAAGATATCTTATTTAATAAAATAAATGTAAAGACGAAAATGGTCAAAGCGACCTATGACCACGTGGCACATTTTTTGTTATTTTATTATGTTTTTGTGTTAAGTTTAATCTGGTTTTTATTTATGATTGTGTATTTTGTGTAAATAACATTTTCTAGACAAACCGTGTTACAAAAACTGTAAGTTAAATCTACGGACTTCGCGTAATTTCCCAGTGTTGGATTAACTCATTAATAAAAATTTCTTCGGTAAGTACCGCCGTATTTAAGTATTGAATACAAATAGCAGAAACCTAAAAAAAACACTACATAATGTATAACCTCTTTGGTCCCAACCTTGTAAGAGGATCAGGTAGTATGGACACATGAGTACCTACTCATGTGGTATGGAGTCTCATAGTCTCATTCACTTTCGTTGTTAGGAAGAATTTTATGTATTATTCGTAATGAAAAGCACAGTGCTTACCTCGGGTGAAAGACTCATTAAGTCCCTCGAACTATTAGCCAAACTCCGTCTCGGGACTTGTAATGAGTGACTTTCACACCTAGGATAACAATGTACTATTATTAATTTAGGGTAATCTTAAATTAAATTATATTTCAATCGTTTATGTAATTTATGTAATCAATTTGACCCTTTCACAGTTGGTTAATCATGTTTAATATTGAGGTCTTAAACGCTTTTAATTTTTAAATGCCTTCTGGGCAGACGCAGAGTGCTTCGGACAGAATGTCACACTCAGTCATACTCACTCAGAAAGTTCGATTTGACAGGACCGCGTTGCCTGCAGAATGCTGTGACAAATCCATTGACTTAAAAAAAGATATCGAGATCGATTATGGAATTGTCTGGCTTTTATTTGCGCATGCCACATTAGGTTAGCAACTGGGTATCTGCTTCATGGTTAGCAACTTAGCATTAACGACAAGAGGAAATATTACCTACATTATGTTTTGAAAAGGGGTTGTTCTAGATGTTTAGGCAACTTTTGGAAATTTAAGGTTGAGGTTAACAAAACGCATTGTATTCACGTTTCTCAAAAAAACCTAAATCAAAATCGGTTCATCCGTTCCGAAGCTACGATGGCACAGACAGACATACAGACACTTCAAATTTATATACGCCCCGTCGTTTTTACATCGGGTGTTCAAAATTAATACCAATAATTCTTTTGAGAGTTGATATTATCCAGCAATGGGACACTAATAACGGTCTCAATAATAAATTGCATCACAATGCGACCATTAAAATACCCCAGATCCGTCGTCGGCGTCGTTGGAATCCCTTTGCCATAATCTAATAACAAATAAACGGTCCTGTCTGTCTGTAACAGAGCCGCATTGTAGGACCTCAATCGATGAATGAAACGTTCCAAGAAGTGCACTGGGATGATGGTAGTAAAAAAAGACAAATCTTCTGACAAACAATACTAAGTAATAGTTTATTGGCTGCTTTACGGTCAAAAGGCCGCAAAAAGCTGGATTGACTTTGAACAAAAAACATTTTTAAGGTGAAAGGGTACCTGCGCTCGCTCCATACAAACGTAGTCGACTGTTTCCTCCCTGGATAATGACACTAGCACAAATATGTTTGGTGCCATAAAACATGCCATGACTATGCCCCTATGTTTTGTTTTTTTTTTCATTTTCTAATAATCATAGAAATTAAAATTAAGAATATTAAAAAAATAGGGGCATGGTTACGTGTCAACATGGCCGCATTTAGCGCAGTGCGTTCTCTTATTCAAGAACAACTTAAGTATTGTTTGTGAATACGGACATATTGTCAGGTTGAAAGTACCTAATCATATCTTAATTTTTAACAATACGGTTCCTACATACTATTATCTTATCAAAAGTGGTATGATTAAAATAATAATACGTAACCGGAATAACATAATGCTTATTTAAATACGAAGAGATGTTTGTATCTGACAATTAAATGATTTATTTCCTTTCTTTTTGTAAATATTAAAAAGGAAATTCAAGACATGTTTTGTTAGATAGGTATAAAAACGTTGTTAAATTTTGACTTATCTATACTAATATTATAAAGCTGAAGAGTTTGTTTGTTTGTTTTTGAAAAATTATTTTTGTATTGGATAGTCCATTTATCGAGGAAGGTTATAGGCTACTTTTTATCCCGATATTCCCACAGGATCGGGAGTTACGCGGGTGAAACCGCGGAGCGCAGCTAGTGTAGGTATATTCTATCTTGCTTAACAGTACCAAATGAGATTTTTATATGTGTACTTACTAGCTTTTGCCGGCGACTTCGTCCGCGTGTCTATACCAATATTATAAAGCTGAAGAGTTTGTTTGATTGTTTGAACTCGCTAATCTCAGGAACTACTGGTTCGAATTAAAAACATTTTTTTGTGTTGGATACTCCATTTATCGAGGAAGGCTATAGGCTACTTTTTATTTAAATATTTCCACAGGATCGGGACTTATGCGGGTGAAACCGTGGGGCGCAACAAGTAATTAGTCAATTCGACCAAGCAATCTCGTTGTCCCATACAAACTTTGCCCCCCTTTTTCACCCCCTAAGGGGTAGAATTTCGAAAAATCCTTTATTATCCGATGCCTACGTCATACAAAGAACACACCCTCCAAGTTTCAGGTCTCTACGATCAGTGGTTTAGGCTGTGCGTTGATCCGTCAGTCAGTCAGTCAGGACAAAGCATTTTATATGTATAGATGTAAGAAGAGAGGAATTGAGCTAAATGTGTTTAATCATGTATTTCAGACGCGCCTACCCCTACTTCTGCTGGCGACTGCGGGCCTGTGCGCGGGCGCACTCGTCCACCCACCAGCCGACAGCGATAACTTCGAACTCCTCATCTTGCATAACAACGACATGCACGCACGGTTCGAACAGACCTCGCAGCTTAGCGGTGCTTGTACAACAGCTGATAGGGAAGCAGGCAAATGCTACGGAGGATTCCCTAGAGTTGCTCATGTGTAAGTTAAACTTGTACCTAGCTTTGTATTCATCATTACCAATGTCCTCATCAACGTAGGAACACGGTATATACTTTGTGGTTATCCTTATCTTATCTTATATCGGGGGCTGACCAACCTGTATTCCAACCAGTATTGTATGTAACGGTTTGGGATGCACATTCCCAAGGAGGCTTATACGCTTCGCTGCTAAAAACGTCGCCATAGTTTCCCTGACATCACCGCAGGCTTTGCTTGAAGTTATCTTCATTTTTAACCCCCGACGCAATAACGACGGGGTGTTATAAGTTTGACGTGTCTGTGTGTGTATCTGTGTGTGTGTCTGTGTGTGTGTCTGTCTGTGGCATCGTAGCTCCTGAACGAATGAACCGATTTTGATTTAGTTTTTTTTGTTTGAAAAGTGAATTAGTCGTGAGTGTTCTTAGCTATGTTTGATTGAAATCGGTTCAGCCGTCTGAAAGTTATGGGGGATAAAAGTCAGGATCAAAAACCGAATGTAAGTAGATATGCTCGAGTGGGGTATCAAGTTAATTTGCGTCTTTTGGCTTCGTTTGGATCATTTTTATTTTTTATCCCTAGTCCCATTATTATTTATTATATTGCTTATTATATGCTTTGCGATTTCGAAAAAAATTCCCAAGTGGGTATTTAGGTACGTAGGGGTCATAATTTCGGGGTTATTTTTTTCTTTTTGTAGGGTTTCACGTACTTATACCTTTGTTGTTCTATTTGTGACTTTTTTTTCATATTTTTTTACTTGTTTTAGGCTTTTTACTTTTATTATTTTGTGTCGGGGGTTTTTTAAATTTTTTTTTTTTTTTTTTTAAAGCATGTCATTGGTTCCGTAATGCCCTGTCAAGGCACCAACCACAGCTCGTTGTGGTTAGAAACATAACAGCTTAAAGCAGTGAGATGTAAGCAGTTAAAGAGTGGTTATCTCCGAACATCAAATTTCTTTATTAGGACACAATAATTTGACGTGTCTTCATGCAATATGCGAAAACACATGAGGGATTATGAGTCAATTGCCTTAATGTCGTGTGGTCAAGTGTATTTTGCCAAGGCATATCTATCTTTGTTTGACATATCACTAATAAAATAAATAAAAAAATAAATATTTCAGGACATTCCACACATCGCCATCTAGCCCCAAGCTAAGTAACTAGACTTGTGTTATGGGTGCTAGACAACGGATATGCTACTTAGGTATATACTTTTTTTTCCTTCACTGGCTAAAAGTCACTAAACAGCGTCTGCGATAATGCTTAATGTACTTATTTTTATAGTTTGTCAAGAGTAAGGATTGTAGCACAACATTGTGCAGGTACCTATCTAGCTATAACTAATCAAATTAAGGTTTAATATACTACAATAAACAGTTTATCTATCTATCGATCAAAACTTTGGAAAAGCCCCACTATATATTAACACAATTTACTCCCTCTTAAAAATTGATGACAACAACCATCGTTTATAGTACCAATCTGTATGTGTCCAACTAGAACAAAAAAGGAACAGGTTCCCACCAAAAATGAAACTGTTAATATCCACAGGCAACGTCGACAACGGATCAAACGATACCAATTTTTCATTGAACCTGCATTTTTCAGAATCCAATCGTTTTTTAGTTTACACAGAACATAGTCCTGTGTAAACTCAAAAACTATTGGATTCGAAATACCAAATCCTTTTCAACTCAAAGGCGAATGAACAGACACGGAATACCTGGAGTTCCCATATGAACAAAAAAAGCTTTAGGTTATAATTATTTCTGATGGTGTAGTTTTTATAATATAAATAAGGATAACAATCATAATGGTAGGTATGTTAGCTATTGTGTATGTAGTTCAATTGTAATTAACTTTTACTTGTATACATGCTGTTTTCCGCAATTAGACCCTTTTTAATTGTGTCCTTTTTGCGTGAAGTAGGCTTGCCCAGGTCCTACAACCCTCTTGAGAGAACTTGTTAATACTTCTGGAGCCAACCCAAACTAAGGGTTCCATCACTATGTTTTCCTTCACCGTAAGAGCAATGCCAATTAGCGCACATTTTGTCTTAAATTAAAATTAAAATTTACCACTAAGCCGCTCTGAAATTTACTTATAAATAAATAACACACATCGCCATCTAGCCCCAAGCTAAGTAACTAGACTTGTGTTATGGGTGCTAGGCAACGGATATACTACTTAAATACTTTTCTTTTGTAAATATATTCTTATAATAGGTAATAGAAACAACCAGACCACAGACAAATATTCGACGACCCAGCTGGCACAATGGTCACCATGCCGGACTGCTAAACAAAGGGTTGCGGGTTCGATTCCCGCCTCAGGCAAGTATTTATGCTTAGATATTTATCTGGGGTCTGGTATTACAAAAGAAAAGTATATAAGTATCTGTTGTCCTGTGTAAACTCAATATCTGTTGTCTAGCACCCATAACACAAGTCTAGTTACTTAGCTTGGGGCTAGAATGCGATGTGTGGAATGTCCTACATAAAAACGTGTGGAATGTCCTACCTAAATATCTAAGCATAAATACATGTCTGTGACCATTGAGCCAACTGGGTCGTCAAACTGGGTGGACTCTATAATGGAGCTTGCCTACCGCAATTATTCGTCTTAGATGCTTCTATCTCAGCGCTAAAGAAACCTATCGTTCATTCCAGCGTCAAGGAAGCTAGGAAGGCGGCACAAAACGGCCAAGGTCCACCGGTCCTGTACCTTAATGCTGGCGACACGTACACAGGAACAGCCTGGTTTACTATTTACAAGTGGAAGATTGCTGCTGAATTTATCAATGCACTCCAACCTGATGCAGTCGTAAGTTGAATCAAAATCACTACATAGTATAAAATAAAGTCACTTTTCGCCGTCCGTCCCTATGTCCCTATTTCCCTTTGTATGCTTAGATCTTTAAAACTACGCAACGGATTTTGATGCGGTTTTTTTTAATAGATAGAGTGATTCAAGAGGAAGGTTTATATGTATAATAAATGCATAATATAGCCGTGCGAAGCCGGGGCGGGTCGCTAGTTAAATTATACGACGACCTCTGTGGCGCGTCGGGCGAACACCCGACTGCGACGCAGAAGGTTGCGGGTTCGATTCCCGCCGGGAACAAGTATTTATGCTGACCATAAATTCTTGTTTCTGGTTCTGGGTGTTTCCTATATGTATAATATGTATATATTTACAAAAAAAAAGTATATAAGTAGTTTATCCGTTATCTGGCACCCAAAACACAAGCATTAAGTTGCTTAGCTTGGGGCTGGATGGCGATGTGTAATATGTCCTGAAATATTTATTTAATTATTTATTTATTTATAATCCATACCTACTCAGGACCTCCGAGTTTTGTGGAAAATGGCATATTACGCTGCAAATATTTTTACCAATTACTCGAAGACGTCTTAAGCGAATAAGATTTTAACTCTACGTTTATGCCATACCTAAAGATTTTTAACCTCGAACAAGCAAGCTTTTCAAGCAATTTCGAGGACTTTGCCGGAAGGTTTTGTTTAGTTCCTGAGAATCTCAGAACACTTATTCAAGTCCTTAATGGGCTGAAAACTTTGTTGTTCTGCCCACGTCTTCAACTTTCGATAGATTCAACGTCCTTTCCTTAGATTCATCGCTTGCTTATTTGTAAAACGCGTTTATTGTCCACACCGTTTCGTTTTTGTCCATGTTTTTCGTCCATGACCGTGACTTTTTGTCGATTAGTGTTGTTACGTTAAACGCTTCGATTATTTCGATGATGCGGTATGCTTTAGGTATCTACTATTTTCGTAGACTCGTGGACCGGTTATACTTAATAGAACAGTGAAAAAAAGTGAACAGGGATTCTTAAACAGTTGTGAGGTATTCGTAAAAGTACTATATACAAGACGTTTTTGTCTGCATTGCTTGGTGATTTTTCTCTCAATCGTCCCAGAGTAAAGATACTTTTTAGGGTCCCATACCTCAAAGGATAAAAACGGGACCCTTCTACTAAGACTATATCTTCGTCTGTGTCACCAGGCTGTATCTCATGAACCGTGATAGCTAGACAGTTGAAAATCTACACAGAATATGTATTTCTGTGACCGCTATAACAATAAATACTGAAAACAAAAAAAGATTTAGGTACTTACTTATTTATATTTATAAATGTATTATTTTTGGACAATTTAATGTTTAACCTCCTCTGTTTCAAGTAATGAATTCAAAAACAATTAACTACCTTATCATGTTACGTAGGTAGTTTATCAGATTACATTATCAGAATAACTGTATTATAATTTAAATTACTAATGACAGACACCTAAACCTATGTATACGTAAATACATAGGTTCAGGTAGGTGTAATACCTACTACTTACGGAGTACCTACTCTGTTCGTGATAAATGTAATCATCTAGTTTTATTGTATTGCCGCTTAAAATGTTGTTTGTCGTGCTGTTTAATTTGTTACGGTTTTAAATGTCTGTGTTGTCATGTCTTTGAAAGTTTGTATTTATTATGATAAGTGTTTTGTCTTCATTGCAGACGATTTACACTTTACACACACTATTAAAACATTGAGCAGCAGTTTGTTACGTCATTAGCCAAATCTCCTCACATCATTTTTTCAGGGAAAATAGCATGGAGGAAAAAAAAATTCCCCGCCCAGATGGAGTAATAATCATGCCTATTTTGTATCGAAACCTATGCGGTCGCTCAGAGGGGTGGGAGGGTAGGTGGAAGCGGGAGACAGGGTTTGTCTTTTATCTCTATCACACATTTTCATATACGTTACGTTAGAAAAAGATGAGACATTCATGTTATGACATAACCAATTAAAAACAAAATATCAATAAAGTACGACATTTATTTGTCTTTATTGGCATGTAAAAAACAAGGAACTTCATGGTTGCTGAATTTGAAAATAGTGATGTGATGTGGTATGAAGCGTAACGTATCGTATATTATATCGTATATTTATCGATTATTTACTTATATTTTATTGTTCAGGGGTATTTATTTTAGTTCAAGATCAGACATCCAGGTGGTGAGGATGAAATCTATCACCTATCGGAATTACTTAAATATACTTAGGTACCTAAATTGTATAGATCATGTCAAATTTTAAGTGGAGATCATGCCTTAGCAAATGTAGCGTAGAAAGTCCTCCAAATACTTGGAGTGACGACTTTCGCAAAGTGACTAGTAGCTGTTGGAGGTGCAGAGCGGGGGACCAAGTTCAGTGGCGTGCTATTGGAGAAGCCTACTTGTACTTTATACGGGCTGTTTTCCGCAATCAGACCTTTCTAGTTAGGTCCCTTTTGCGTGAGGTTCCACTTGTCAGGGGGAGAACCAGCCCAGCTCTTCCATAAATTTTGCCACTAGATGTGGCTTCTCAAACATTTTTGGAAGGCCTTTAACGTCACCTATAGTCCTGAGTCTAATATCTGTCAATACCATGCAGTCCTCCTCTCAGCCTCTCAGCCTCTATGCACGCTCTGCATAGTGGGCTGTCCGTTATATCCAGGTTATGGAAGTGCTTGTTGAAAGCGCCGGGACCGGTCAAGGCGATTGTAACCAAGCGCATTTGAGGGCGGTTTAAGTTTAGAAGGCGTTTCGTGAGTCTGTTGTTTATGTCGGGGAGTGCTAGTTTGGCCTGCCTACAGCTTTCCGTCGTGGTCCAGAGGTCACGGTGTCGCATTTTAGCGTGGTTGCGGATCCAGGCTTTGAGTTGGTTTGAGGGGATTGGGACGGAGGGTTGAGGCCAGTAACTGACCGCTTCCACTCCTCTTTTTGCCAGCTCGTCCGCAGCGTCGTTTCCCCTTGAGCCGCTGTGTCCTTTTACCCATTGTAAGGTCAGTCTATTGTGTTCTCCTAGTCTGTTGAGTGTCTCGTAACATTCGTAAATCAGGGCTGAACTTATAGTTTTACTGTTCAGTGCATGTAGCACCGCTGCGCTATCGGACAGGATTATGATGTCATGGCCCGAGACATCGCGATCCAGCTTAACCAAGCTTGGAAGATTGAGTTGTGGGGGTCTAGAGTTACGCTTAGATTTATGTTTAGGTCCTCCGAGAAGACCCCTGATCCAGTGCCCGTGTCCGTTTTTGAGCCGTCGGTGTGTATATCCACATTTCACTGGGTTGCGGATAGTCACGTTGTCCTTCAGTCATTTGTATGGTGTAATGTCTTTTGAATTCATGTCTTTTGGGTATTGGAGAAGCCTATATCCAGCAATGGACGACTAAATGTCGATAGTGTTGATGATGAAATATCCTGCAGTCCACGTGAACGAAGTCGGGGGCACAGCTAGTAGAGAACTAATTATACAAATAAAAATACATCACCAATTTTAAAACAATATTTTAATTTATATTTTAACTATTTACATTACGTTTAGAATAGCTTTTGACCAGCTGTTTTTTCTCGTAAATCATCATTAATATTGACATAATATTTAGTTGAGTTCGTAATCTGAGGGAAGCACTTTTTTTTCATGAACCTGTAAGTAGGAAAATATATTATTTAGATATAGAGCTAATGCTGAAATTAATAAAACACCAATACTTCCTTCAGTATGGTCTGTCTGACTCTGAAGCACAAAATCTTACAGTTCTTAGAATCTTTTAGAAAACTGCGATAAATTAATGAAATAAAATAATAATAAGCTGACGATTCGATTCTATATTATTTTTTATCGACTACTTCACATCACTAAAAATCAACAACAATATTTTCTACTAAAATTTGACCACGAAAATTGTAAAAACCAAGCGGTTTATTACTTACCAGAAAAATGTGATACCAGAAAGCTTTGTACTTTTGCTTGCGGTATGGTTTCTGCATAATTTCACTGCCCATTTTGTTAATGTAATATTTTATTTGTAATATTTTATGACAGAGGTGATGTCCATGTCACACGCCATGAACGACTATTTGAAGGAAAATTGTGAATGTGTGTGTGAGCTACAAAATTGTATCTCAGCCGGCACCCATAAATGGGCCATAGTATGTTTTGATTACTACTCCATCAGGGCGCGGAAAACTTTTTCTTGCTTCATGGAAAATAGTATGAAAATTACAGAAGATCACAAAAATTTACTATTACCTTTGACTAGCCATACTAGTTCTGTTTCCAGTACTTGATCTCTATCAGCATAATTATTGTTTTTGTAAAATCAACAGGTTCGATTCCTTCCCAGGGTAATGATTTTTCAAAAATCTAATGATGCAGTTTTAGTTTTTGTCAAAATTGGGCACGCAACTACTTTCAGCATTTTTTCCCTATCTTTTAGAGTTTAGGATATAGCCCTGAAGGCCCACGGAAAAAAGATTCATCAAAATCGGTTGATAAACAAAAAAGATATGCGCGAACATCCATAAAAAAAACATACATACATCCGAATTGAGAACCTCCTCCTTTTTTGAAGTCGGTTAAAAAAATCATCTTGTATGTGTATACTGAAATAAAATGAAACCTATTCTAAAAATAATTGGTAAGGTAGAGTGGAATAAATAATTATTATGTCACCATAACGATATTTGACAGAAGAAATCCTAGTTCTGTACGTATCCCTTTATATATTTGTGTACGAGATACAACAAATATGTCCAAACAGTTTTGATATTTCTGTGAAACACAATACCAACCCAACATAGGCACAAATAAAATTGCTTTTCTGCTCTACATCATTTGCCCGCGAGCTCAATTCGGAAGCCCCGTCAAAACTACGCGCTGCGTTTTTCAGCACATTTACCTACCTATAATACCAAGGTAACTATAGGTTTACATGAACAATGAAGGCACAAAATCAATACGGGACAAATTGAATCGGTCTCGTTTGCAGTTGCCCATTAACTCATATTGATGCAGTGCTCTTCATTTAACTGGTCCTGAAGGCCAAAGGACATTTCGATGGCAATCAAGTTGACGAATGTTCATTAACGATGCTTTGAAGATATCGTTATGAGCAATGGGAGAATGACTATCGAATCGAACTAGAAACAAAGCAAGACAAAGAAGTCGAAAAGAAAATGTATGGCGGAACTCTTGATAGAAATTACTAAGGAGTCGTAAGTTAATACTTGGCCTCACCTAAGCGTACTATCTACCTATCTACTTCGCTGTCATTGAGGATACTAATACATTTTTAAAACATTTGGTCTAATAATATAACCTTGCTACTTACCTATTACTAACACTCACAAATAACAAACAAATAAAATGCTTATTGTTTTCAGACTGGGATGGTATAGTATGTGTTTGAACATCGCTTTTTGTGTATCAATTTAATCTTTTGGTGGTGGAATCATTACTTTTAACATAACTTCGACCTAGTAATAAATAATTTAATTAAAACCTTAACTATTTTTACATTTGCACAAACTACTCATTTATTTTAACTAAACTAACCAACTTTGTGTGACTAACTTACTTAATCTCATCTCATTTCAGTCACTGGGTAACAACGACATCGAAAAAGGAGCAAGCAAGATGTCTCCATTCGTAAACAATATTAACACCAAGATCCTGGCAAGCAATGTCATTCTTAAAACTGAAGACAACCAGAATGTTCAAAAATCAGTCATTTTCGATATAAACGGTGTAAAAGTTGGTGTTATTGGATATCTAACACCAGAAACGAACGTTCTAGATAGCACTGGTGATCTTGAATATAATGACGAAGTAATCGCAGTAAAAGAAGAAGTAGAAAAACTTAAAGCACTAGACGTGAATATAATTATTGCACTGGGCCACTCTACTCTTAGTAAAGACATAGAAATTGCTAAAGAAGTTGAAGGTATAGATCTAGTCATAGCAGGTCAGAAAAATAAATTCTTCTGGGATGGTACTACTGCAGAATATGCAGTAGAAGATGAACCTATGATAGTTACCCAAGCATCAGGAAAGAAAGTACCCGTTATACAGTCATCTTCTTACAATAAATATCTTGGAAGGCTTACTGCTAGATTCGATAAAGAAGGGGAAATAATTGATTACAACGTAAATCCTGTTTTATTAGATGATTCCATTACTCAAGACATTGAAGCGGTGCAAATTGTTAACGACCGCCAAAGTGAACTTTCAGCAAGATCTGAAGAAGTAGTAGGAACAACTGCAGTCGTTTTAGACGGAAGCTCTTGTAAAACTGAAGAATGTAACTTGGGAAATTTAATTGCTGATGCTATAACTTATTATTATGCTATCAATTATGAAGGTGATGTTGTATGGACCGGAGCGCCTATTGCCATAATTCCTAGTGGTTATATATCTAGCTCTATTGCACCTGCAAATAGACCAGCTTCAATTACTCAAGGTGAACTACTCCAAGTATTGCCACAGGAAAGTAACCTCGTGGTAGCAACTTTAACTGGATCTGTCTTGCTACAGGTTTTGGAACATTCTGTAGCTTATTTTAACACTAATAACCCAACTGGTCAATTGCTTCAGTTTTCTGGCATTAGAGCTGCTTATGATTTATCCAGAGAACCTGGTTCAAGATTGGTTGATGCAGTTGTTCGTTGTGGTTCCTGTTTTGTTCCAGAATACTATATTATTGATGATTGGAGAACGTATAACGTTCTGATGCCAGCATCTTTGACTACTGGGGAATATGGTTATTCAATGCTGCAAGGTGTTCAGATAGTGAGCCTTCCTTACGATGAACTGACGTGTACAGCAGAGTACATTAAATTAAGAAGTCCTGTCTATCCTGAAGTCGCTGGACGAATTGTTTTGAATAACATACAAGACGATGAAACCACTGATCCTACTATTACGGAAACACCTACAGATGCACCAACTACAGAGGCAACTCCTACGCCTACTGATGAACCCACTACACCTGAAGATTCAGGCGCAGCTGGGCAAACCGCTACTACAATCGTCATTATTGCTTTATTCTCTATTGTATTGAACTTACATTAAACGTAATAAAATGTTAAATTATCTTATAAATATAAGGATTTTTTAATTACGTCATCTTTATAGATGTTTTTAAATGTGAGATTTAGATTTTAACAAAAGTCATACACACATAAAGTATTAGGAGACAAAGTAGATTCACAGGTCAAGAAGAACACTAGTTAAATAAACAGGTGCAGTAAGTTTTTGAAAATAAAATTCTACATCTCTTTTGAAGACACAAACTGACAGTGTGTTTGTTTATTGTTTTGCATGATGTGCGCTTTACTAGTATTTTGTATGCTCTACCTTTTTATTTTATTTATTTGAAACTATTTTGGCATTTTACACAATTTTATTGAAATATGCTGTTGAAAATTTTGAGTGCAAACTTTTAATTTTATTGCATGCGCTTGGGATAGAATTTGAATATCTAAGTATAACATTTAACAATCCTAATTATGTATTTTTTTGTTTCAGTCTCTTGGGAACCACGAACTCGATAACGGCATCTCTGGACTGACACCTTTTATTGAAAATGTTACTTGTCCTGTCCTCGCCGCAAATCTCATACTCGACAACGAACCTATATTAGGAGCTGAAAAAAATCTAATGAATTCAGTTATCTTTGATATTAATGGCACTAAAATAGGTGTCATTGGATACTTGACACCAGATACAAAAGTTTTAGCAATCAAAAATAATGTTGAATACATTGAAGAGACCATAGCAATCAGAGAAGAGGCTAAGAAGCTTAAAAGAGAAGGTGTAAACATTCTCATTGCTTTAGGGCACTCCGGGTTTACAAAAGACTTGGAAATCGCCAGAGAAGTCGATGATATAGATGTAGTTATCGGAGGTCACACTAACACATTTCTTTGGAATGGAGTGGTTAATGACACTGAGAACCCAGAAGGCCCTTATCCAACGATAGTTGATCAAAAATCTGGTAAACAAGTACCAGCTATGCAGGCATATGCTTATACAAAATATCTTGGAAAAATTCACCTTGTATTTAATGCGATGGGCGATTTGATCAGTTTTGACGGCAACCCTATTCTTTTAGATAATACAATACCTCAGGACCCTGATGTTTTAGCTATTGTAAATTCTTACAGAGGAGAAGTAATGAAAATATCAGAAACAGTTGTAGGGATAACGTCTGTCGTTTTAGATGCTCGTACATGTAGATTGAAGGAATGTAATTTAGGAAACTTGATCGCTGACGCTATGGTCAACAAATATGCTTCCGAATACAAAGGTCTGGGCTGGACTGACGCTCCGACTGCTATAATCCAGGGTGGTGGGATCAGAGCATCGATTGCTCACATAGATCTTCCTGCTAATATAACAAAAGGAGATCTTTTAACGGTTATGCCATTCGATGGTAATATGGTAAAAGTATCCGTTAAAGGATGGGACGTATGGAAAATGTTTGAGCATGCTGTGGCGAAATACAATACCATTAGGGCTCCAGGACAGTTTCTGCAAATATCTGGTTTTAAAGTAGAATACGACTTCAATAACCAACCATTTGCTAGAGTTAAGAAAGTTTCCGTTATTTGCGGACAATGCGAAGTACCAGTTTACTCTTCTTTAAACAAAAGTGAAGATTATAAAATACTAATGCCTTCATTTTTGTCAATGGGTGGCGATGGATTTTCAATGTTTGATGGTTTACCTGCAGAATCTCTAAAATATGATGAACTTCAAGCGACTGCAGAATACATACAGAGTCGAAGGCCGATTTACAATGGTGTAGAAGGTAGAATTACGATTTATAATCAGGAAAAGTTAAAAGTAAATGCAGCTGAACGTCTTAGGTTATGTTTAATCACGTTTATTATTAGTTTCGTTGTCACAACAAACACTTTGTGACTTTAAATGGATTATTCACTAGATAGTCGCGGTAGATACCTATAAAATGAATTTAATTGAATTTTTGTAGATATGTTGATGGTTTAGGTCTCATATACATAAGTAGATACTAAATGTAGTAGGTATTTTCAAGTACAAATGTATTATTTACAATATTTTACATAATTAACTAACAGTATTTTATATAAGACTTACCTATAATCATACGATAATTAATTAAGTATACCTATACATATAATAAGTAAGAAGAAATGAGGAGATTCGTAGGCGAACTAAAGTTACCGATGTATCCCAAAGGATTAGCTCAAGTGGCAATGGGTGGGTCATTTAGCGAAAGTTCTAGATTGGAGACAACAATTTAAGGTACCTACTGGAAAACGCGGCGCAGGCGCCTCCGTCCAGCCGCCCAATTGTCGTATTCTTATGCAGTGCGTCTTGACTGCGTTTGCGTCATAACTATAGATTTCGTATTGCCCTAATTTCTTAGAACGCACACGTCACGCACAGGTTACGCACTCGTCACGCACAAGTTACACACACGTTACGCACACGTTATGCAAACCTAAACGTCGCGCGCTCGCCGTATTGCCCTAATGAGCTTCCCGTCATTTGTATCGCACAAAAACATTTCGCGTTAAATTTTGACGATACATAAATGTCAAATTAATTGTCACCTTGCAGTGTTTATGACTAGTTCACAGCGCTTAGGTGAAGTAGACGTGCAGCATACGTGCAGTTAACGTGACGATTACGCGTAGTTTTATTTTACAGGAATACCGATTATTGTTTGCGTCAACGTAAGGGCGCGTTCACATATACGTACGTTTTTACAGGATCCTTTTTAACGGATCCGTCGCTACTGGAGATAGTATTCACACAGCATATAAAGGATCCTTTTTAACGGATCCGTCGCTACTATCCGATATGGATCCGATAAACGGATCAGTATACCTACTGGATCCAAAATACTGTATTATGTGTGAACTCGCTCATACAACTACATACGCTAATAACATACACGTTTTAACGGACCTGTAAAACGGACGTTATATGTGAACGCACCCTAACGTATGCGTCAACTGGACGTGCACTTAACTAATGCGTCATAAGTTACGGCAATTGGGCGGCAGGTGGACGACGACTTAAAGTTGCGGGACGCCGCGCCGCGCCGTTGGACGCAGAGGGAATGCGACCGATCGATCCAGAAGTCTTTGAAGGAAGCGTTCAGCAGTGGACGTCTTATAGTTGATATGATAATGATGATTTACATGAGTAATTAATAAATCGAATTTAAATTGTAGTTTTATTTTTTCTAAGGGTG
The DNA here is from genome assembly GCA_907269075.1 of Idaea aversata. Taxonomy (NCBI): domain Eukaryota; kingdom Metazoa; phylum Arthropoda; class Insecta; order Lepidoptera; family Geometridae; genus Idaea; species Idaea aversata. The sequence continues at coordinate 4,212,286 of OU026098.1, read as the reverse complement.
GCAATGCAATGTGCTATGACAACGATAGTCTAATTGCAGATTTCTTTACGTAAATAACACGATATTAATTTATCTTTTTTTACTAAAATTGTGGAACTGCAGAACATCAATAGTGCTATGTAGATTCAGGTGTAGGCATAGTGCGTTCTGTTATGTTAGACTAACCTTGACAGGATTAGCGCTGGCGTTCGCCAAACTCTTACTTGTAATAAAGAGAATCTAATTGTCATTTAATAGTCCGTAATTAAAATTAGATCATTTAAATTGGTAGGTCGATTCATTTAATTAGAATTTTCATAATAATCTGTTTTGTTAAAACTATGCAGATGGTATTATAGTTTTAAAAAAAAAAGTAAGTATTTACTATTCAAGTGTTTAATTTACATATTTTCCTTATTTTATCTAGACCAAAATACCTAAGTCGTTGCGGATAATAATTGAGGTCTTGAGACAATATTGTTAAAACACAGCAGAGGTTATTTTTAAAAAGAAAGTAAGTATGTTCCATTTAACTGTTTAGTTTACCCACTAGACCAAATTACCTAAGTAGTTACAAATTAGAGAATTTAATAAATATCGATTTTAACACGTAGGTACGTCGGCTGCATAATTGCAGCCCCCGATAGAGTTCAAAAATTACTATTTTTTGGCATGTTTTATTCTAATATTTTTGTTTGATAAATTCATGAGTTAGAAGACTTTAAACTTCAACTAAAGCAGGTCCCTAGAATCTTGCTTGTGTTGGAAACATTCTTATAACAGCCGTTTTGGAGCTCTACGATGGGTCTGCAATTATGCAGCCGATATCGTACAATAAAAACTTATCACTTTAGTGATTACTTAGCTTAAGATGAATACGAGTAGGTACCTATATACGTACGTGTGTAGGTACCTACGTTGAGATTAACTTGCCGTAGTTAACTAAGACATAACCTTCAGATACATATATTTAGAACCTTTATAGATATACCTGCCTCTCTATATTTGGCTGGCATGGTGCGATAGACAACGTGACATGCATTTCAAAAATAAAATTCTCTCCAAAAAGGCACGAGTGCAACGCAAAATACGCACGAAAAAAGATAGAGCGAGATATACGATAAATCAATAGGTACACATTTTACAGATTTACTAATGAATGACCTTTGGTGAACTTTCACAATAATCCTTCAATTCAACGACTGATAACACGGACATGATTTTTCGATTGTTTGTTTCCCATTTTTTTTTAAACTAAACAAATAATTATGATTTGTTTCAGTCCCTCGGAAACCACGAGTTCGATAACGGCGTCAGCGGACTAACACCGTTCATAGAAAATATAAATACCCCAGTGCTATGTTGCAATTTGGTTCTAAATAAAGTACCAGAATTAGCTAGGGAAGAAAACTTGAAGAAATCTATTGTAATAGACGTAGTCGGTGTCAAAGTAGGCATAGTTGGATACCTCACGCCTGATACAAAATTTTTAGCAGTTCCTAACGATGTTGAATATATTGATGAAGTGATAGCTATGAGAGAGGAGGTAACCAAATTACAGAATCAAGGCATTAAAATCATTATCGGATTAGGGCACTCTGGCTTCTCAAGAGATCTAGAAATCGCCAAAGAAGTAGAAGGTTTAGACTTGGTTATCGGTGGACACACTAATACATTTTTATGGAACGGAGCCATTCCAGACTCTGAGCAAGTTCAAGGACCATACCCTACTTATGTCATTCAGGCTTCAGGTAGAAGTGTCCCCGTAGTTCAAGCGTACGCCTACACTAAATATTTAGGCAGACTACACATAACATTCGATCCTGACGGAGAAATAATAGACTTAGATGGAACCCCTATTATTCTAGATAAAACGGTACCCCAAGATCAAGGATTACTTAATCTATTAGACAGATACCGTGAAAATATTCTTTTGACAACTGACGATGTCTTAGGAAAAACATCGGTAATACTCGATGGCGAATGCAGTCAAAGTGAATGTAACTTAGGTAACTTAATAACAGATGCTATGGTATACCATTATGCTTTGGATTACAACGGAGAACATTGGACCGATGCACCAATAGCAATCATACAAGCAGGTGGAATTAGAACATCGGTAGTCCATTCAAAATATCCTACAAATATAACCAAAGGAGATTTACTCGGAGTAATGCCTTTCGATGGAAACATGTCAGCAGTAACAATGAATGGGTCAATTGTTTTGAAGATGCTGGAACATTCAGTGTCAGAGTATGATAACATAGATGTAGCTGGTGGTTTTCTACAATTTTCTGGTATCAAAGTAACATATAACGTTAGAAATAAAGTTGGATCTCGAGTAATCAAAGCTGAAGCGAGATGCTGGACTTGTGAGGTCCCACAGTTCTATAAAGTACAAGAAAAAGACATTTACAAAGTTCTAATGCCTGGTTTCGTTTCAAAAGGTGGTGACGGTTTTTCAATGTTCATTAATTTGCCATCCGAACTTTTAGGATTCAGTGAACTTATGTGCACTCAAAGTTATGTGAGTCGACATAGTCCAATAAACCCACAATTGGAAGGAAGAATAACAATACTTAATAATGGTGTACTGAGAAGTACATCTTCAGTTATATCAATGTCTTTTACACTGTTACTTTTAACTTTGGTATAAAAAAATTTGTTCCTGTAGTAAATGTGTAAGTTTGTGTGTGTGAAAATGAGTAATGTTTACCTCTTTACCCAAAAATGACCCGGTTGGAAAAAACACTAAAATAACACACGTTAATTTTATTCCGATACTAGCTGCGCTCCGCGGTTTCACCTGCGTAACTCCCGATCCCGTGGGAATATCGGGATAAAAAGTAGCCTATAACCTTCCTCGATAAATGGACTATCCAACACAAAAAGAATTTTTCAATTCGAACCAGCAGTTCCTGAGATTAGCGCGTTCAAACAAACAAACAAACTCTTCAGCTTTATAATATTAGTATAGATTCGCACAGTATCTCAGGACTTACGCAAGTATTATAAGTATAGAATATATTAAGTAGCATTTAAATAACTAATAAGGTATTGATTAAATTAATGTATATCACCGATTCTAAAGCCATAGAGCTGTGTGTATCCTAAATATAGAATCGGACGGTGTGATGGATGTTCTATTTGAGTACCTAAGTTGTTGTGAGAGTATTTGTGCTATTTATAAGATGTGACAATGATGAAATGTTCATTTAGTTTAACATTATTGATGTCGACAATAAAATGCATTATGAACCTATATATTGTTTTATTTAAACAAATCTGATAGATAGGACAAGATTTTATAGCATAATAAACTTTCGTAAGCAATAGTTCCACTGATTTATCCCGAAGATGCATAATAATTTTACACATATATCCAAGTATTGATAACTACTTAAATTATTACGGGCAGAAACTGGACTAAAGACATTTTTAATCGGACAAAGGTGGGTACCAAAATAACATCAAACAATTGTAATTTCTAGTAAAATAACAAAAATAGGTACCTATTCATTAATTTATTAATGTTAAAAAATTAAATTACTTGTAACATGACACTTAGTTTTCCTTTCAGTCGCTTGGGAACCATGAATTCGACGAAGCAGTTGACGGCCTTGTACCCTTCATAAGAAACCTCTCCACACCAGTGCTAGCAGCAAACCTCATACTAGATAAAGTACCCGAATTACAGGCAGAAGAAAATTTACTACCATCAATAATCCTAGTTAAGAACAACATTAAAATAGGCATAATTGGATATCTGACTGGTGAAACAAAATATCTGGCACCAAAAAACGATGTAGAATATGAAGATGAAGTAACTGCGTTGAAAAGGGAAGTAAAAAAGCTAAGACAAGAAGGTGTTACGTTATTTATAGCTCTCGGACACTCTGGTTTCGTAAAAGATTTGGAGATAGCTAAAAACGTTGATGGTATAGATTTAGTAATAGGAGGTCATTCGAACACTTTCCTATGGAATAAAGAAACAAAGGAAAAACCTGAAATTCCACAAGGGCCTTATCCAGTTGAAATACGTCAAAACTCCGGTAAAATAGTAAGGGTTGTTCAGGCGTATGCGTATACAAAATATCTTGGGAGACTACATCTGACAATTAATCGGTTTGGTAATATTATTAAATGTGATGGCAAACCAATTTTATTAGATAAAAGTGTACCAAGAGACCCAGAGGTACTGAAAATGGTAGAAAAATATCGTTCAGATATAGATCAGCTCAACAATGTTGTTGTTGGAACGTCTCTATCAACTTTGCACGGAGAATATTGTCGTTTACGAGAATGTAATATTGGTGTCTTAATTACTGAGGCCATGATTAACTACACCAGAGCAACATATGCCGAACCTAATGATATAAACATAGCAATTATCCAAGGAGGCCGAATCAGGACATCAATTGAACATCCAGAGAAACCGTTCAATTTCACAAGAGGTGATTTGGTCACAGTATTACCGTTTACCGATCCTTTGGTTTTAGTCAGCATGAATGGGAGTATCTTGAGACAATGTTTAGAGCATGCCATTGATGGCTGGAGACTAGTAGACAGCCCCGGGCAATTTCTACAGTTTACTGGAATCAATATCACTTATGACTTAGCTAAACCTCCTGGCTCTAGAATAGTTTCTGCTAAAGCAGTGTGTTTAGATTGTGAGAAACAACTGGTTGATATTGAGGACCATTTTCAATACAAATTACTCATGTCTGAATTTCTAGCTGATGGCGGAGACGGGTACTCAATGTTTGAGAGTCTTGATAGAGAAATCATGTCATTTAACGAAGTGGATAGTTTGATTTATTACTTGGCTAGAAGTGGACCAGTAAACCTAGGACATACCGGTCGTATTACTGTGCTAAATCAAGATAAGGTAGCTGATATCCAGGCAAATTATATGATGCCCGAATTACCTTCTTCGAAAGCTAAAACAACCAGTTCATTAGTATTATGTGTAGGTTTGGTTATGTTTTGTTTGAATTTATGATTGTCTATTTAAACGATTGTTATTTTTATAGAGATGTCTTGTACAATAATTTAATTTAATATAAATTGAACTCGTAGGTGTGTCACTCTATTAAAAAAACTATTTTCAATGGGTAATGTTTTATACCGTTCATAACTTTGAAAAAAAAATAACTTGAGCTATTATGACGTAGGCATACGCTAAAGATTTTTGAAAATTCGACTCCTGCATGCGTGGACAAAGACGCGGGTACCTGCCTACATTACTAAGTATATTATTTAAAATGTTGCTATTTGAGATTATTTAAGTTTTGTTTGTAACTTTTAATTTAACTCAAATTTTAAAGAGGCATTCCAGTAATAATATGTAGATACGCACAGAGGGAAATGTAATAACAATTTTGTCGAATCAATCGTACTCACACATCGTGTAGCAAATACTGGCCAAGTAGGTACCTACATTATTTTATTTTATTGTTTTGATTTTATTGTTTAAGTTTGCTTTATTCACTTTTATTTAAGAAAACTTACCGTCTGTGTGTCTGTCCGTCTGTTTGTCACCATGCTGTATCTCATGAACACCCATAGGTAGATAATTGAAATTTTAATGTATTTTTTAATAAAGCTGCGGTCGAATTTAACTCTGTTCGTATCTACTTCGTAATAATAGTTACCATAGAAGTGTGATATAACATAAACTAAGTTTTCTAGTACATAACGATATTTATTGATATAAGTATAATCGTTATACACCAGTATTAATGTTATTTAAAAACATAATGAAACATAATGTAATTAAAGTAGGTACATAACATTTGCATTGTAAACTGAAAATAGAACTATTTACTCTAAATATACGAAAATTCAAGATTGTAAAATCGAGTGAGCGTGCGTGCTAAGTGATAATCATATGTTAATAAAAAGAGTACATTTTTCCTTACTTGTTAGTTTCTATCTAAAAAATATATAGTGACTCAATGAGAGTGCACTTTTTCATTTTAAAAAGAAAACAATTTTTAGAGAGTTGTAAAATTTTTGTGTTCCGATTAGGTATGGAATAAAATATGCGGCAAATGGCTCTGATAACAGGCCATTATACACGCACCCTTTTTTATGAAAATTTCAATGATTGTTGCACAGAGATGTGATTGCATCTTACTTATGACGCGTTGGATCTCATATTCGAGCTCAGGAATTGTTACTGGTTTATTCGCATAAACCCGAGATTTCACAAAACCCCAAAGAAAAATTCGTATGGCGTTAAATCCCACGATCTTGGTGGCCATTTGACATCAGAACTTCGTGAGATAATTTGTAAATCGATTGTTTTATGCATGGTGTGGTAGAGTCTATACATTACAATAAAATAAATGAGGAGGCTCACAGCTAAGCGACGCTCGCTGATTGTTTACGGTCGTGCGGGCTAAGCGACGCCTGGCGCAGTCATTACTTCGATGGGTGGCCAATTAGTAGTGTGGCAAAACTGTGTTTTCGTGAGCCCCTCCGTGCTTCGGAAGGCACGTTAAGCCGTTGGTCCCGGTTGCTACCTCTAGTAGCAGTTGTTAGGTCAAGTTAGAGGCCTTAAGGTGATCTGAAAACTCTAACAATAGGTGAGCCACACCACTATACGAGAAGAAAAGAACAAAATAAAAATAAATAATCAAAAATACTAAAAATTAACAAATTCCAACTCACAATTTAAAAATACAAAAAAAAAAATTAAAAATAATTTAGTTATGTAAATGGTCTGTTATCAGAGCCGTAGCGTATTTTATTACGCGACTACAAGGAAAGGGTTATGTTTTTGAGCTTATCTCTGTATGTTTATTTGTTTGTAACATTCTTTATGCTCGCTGCATACGTAACGTAATGTTTCTTGTGCCGGACGGAACGTGACGGGACTGCAGGTGAAAAGACATAATTGATGACGATGTTTTATTTACCCCGTCACGCACGGGACGTGGCGTTCCATTTTTCGTTACGGGCATTTTTTATTAGATTTTTATATGAAACGCTGTCAAGAAATCGTCACGTTCCGTTAGGCACGAGAAAAATCACGTAACGTATGTTTAATGGTGGTCGTACATTGATACGCGCCGAACAAATCGATTTTTTGCCGTCCACGGAAAAAGGTAGTACCTTATAATAATAGAGATAAAGTAAATTTCTCTGACGACTCTGATGACTTCATCGGAAATATAAATGTAGATACCTTATCTCCATTATTATAAGGTACCTTTTTCCGTGGACGGCAAAAAATCGATGCGTTCGGCGCGTATCAGTCTGCGTCCACCTTAAAGACCACGATCACGTTATGAACAATGCACTTCACATCTCTCCGTCCCGTCTGAGGTTTATCCCGTTACGTAAGTAGCGACCTTTAATCGGAACTTATAATATTGCAACTCTAAAAAATACGTGTTTTCATTTTAAAATGATAAGTGCACTCTTAAGGTGATCAGATTGATCAGAGCCGAACGAATCGAATTTTTGCCGTCCACGGGAAAAGGTACCTTATTGTAATAGAGATAAGGTATAATCCGCGCGCAATGAGAAGGGGATGGAAACTTGACAAAGTAAATCGGAAATGACAGAAAAGTAGCGTTAGCAAAAAAGTCCTGAATAATAATTAGGTATAAATTAGTTATTTGCACGGTCATAGTGTCGCGGATTTCAAACGGACCAATTGATTTAAAGAATAATTATTATTGTCTGTGGTAGATTGTCTATGGAGCAATGGCGATTTCATTTTTAAAAATGTTGTTTCTCTAAAATTATAAATAAAACGAGCACATAAGGACCGTATATGTGTCAGTATGTATGTTTGTCCGTGAAGTCTTCAGATACAGTAGAAATACCTTTACTATATATACCTACACTAAAGATGAATAAATAAAAAAAAACAAAACGAATTACCTTTTATTCCGAACTTTTATGCTAACGCTACTTGAAAACTGTCATTTTCGATTTACTTTGACAAGGTTCCATCCCATTCTCATTGCGTGAGGATTATACCTACATTTATATTTCAGAGTCGGCCGCCTCTAACGATGCGGTCGACTATGATGACGTCATCGGAATCATCATCAAAAATTCGATTCGTTCGGCTCTGTTTAATCTGCGTCCACCTTTACTGGGACACCCTATATAACAATTATGATGTAAGTAACTATAATATACTTAAATGTACAAAAACTATAATATGTAAATATATATCAAAAAGATTAAACAATTTAGAATAATTTATAGTTTTTTTTACTTTTATCATCTTAACATCCTGCATTTTATGCAATGTTTTAACATGTAAAAACATGTTAAAACATTGCATAAAATTAAAGTGTTATGGGCAAAGCTCGAAGTTTGAACACATTTTTCTCGGTAAACCTTAGATTTAACCAAGCGGACCAGGTGCTGCACTTTACTTCCTTAACTCTTCAATTCTTTTTTTGCATTTCTTTTTCACAAAACTAACTTAAAAAACGTTCAATGAACACTAAATTTCTCACAATTTCAAATCACTATCAACTTTCGCAATCTATCACCTACAAGTGCCACTAGGGTGCCAAAGGTTGCCTGGAAGAGATCGTTTTTAGCAATAAGGCCGCTAAATGTGCATATTTTTTTCATTTTAAGGTTTTAATAATTTAGAAAATTATATAATTAGTTAGGTAATTTATTTATTTAGATAAATTTATTTAATTGGATAATTTTTTATTTACTTAATTTTTAGGGTTCCGTACCTCAAAAGGTAAAAAAGGAACCCTTATAAGATCACTTTCTTGTTTGTCTGTCTATCCGTGTGTCAACACCGATTACTCAGGAACGGGTGGACCTAGCAAGTTGAAATTCATACCAGATACTGAGGTCTGAGGTTTCTACTAAGTGTATAAAAATCAAGGTCAACATTTTAAAAAGATATGGGAAAATTTATTTTTTAATTTATGTACTTCGTTAGAATTAATTTTGTGTTTTGTTTTTATGGTGCAACAAAGTGTTTATCTATCTAGGGGCGGCTTGCATTGTGCTTAAACTTTAGCTACTCTTATCAGCCGTGGATAAGTTTTTTTGGTATACTCCCAACGCGCCCCACTAAAACAGCCCTCAGTCAAACCTAGAAGAACAAATGAAATTCTAGCATAGCTAGGTTTGTCCGGGCGCACTCCTACCTTTGCCCATAACAAACATCTACTTAAAAATATATAATGGCCACATTTCAGACTTTTAAAGTAACAATTCATCCGATCCCGACTAATATTAAAAAAGCGAAAGTTTTTTGTTTGTCCATACTGTTGAAAAGAACCCTTTTAGTTCGGGTGAAATCGCGGGGTGCAACTAGTATATTATAAATAACAGATCCAATACATTGATCTTAATAACAATAGGTATTTAAATATATATATAGTATGTTTTGTTACTGGGACAATCTGAAGATACAGGGGAACATTTAATTAAATTGTATTTATTAAAAAAATATCATTTAAAATAATGAATAACTTCTGCTGGTCTGATCATTTTCTTGTGAAACAATGAAATATTCCTTACATGAAACTGAGTCGATCTGCATTTAAAAAAGGGTGCGTGTACTTATGTACGCGCGTGAGAAGTTATACTTCTTTGGCATTATTAAAAAAAAAAAAAAACTCGTCCGACAAAAAACTCGTCCGACAAAAAACTCGTCCGACAAAAAACTCGTCCGGCAAAAAACTCGTCCGACAAAAAACTCGTCCGACAAAAAACTCGTCCGACAAAAAAATCGTCCGACAAAAAACTCGTCCGGCAAAAAACTCGTCCGACGTGAGAATTTTGTGTGACGCTTTTGTAAAATTTCACTCTCATCATTTTTTCATAACGCGCCTAAAGAAGTATAACTTCAAAAAAAAAACAATTTTGACAAAAAAATTACTTTCCGGTGGTTTTGGATATCGCCATACTGTCCCAGATAAAAAAACAATATAATTTTTTTTTTAAACAAAAGTAAATAGTTTTAACAAGAATTGTTAGTATCATTTCTTCTTACAAACTAAGTAGGTCAAAGATTACCCCCAAATAGATTCCGCATGTAGAACGACAGATGTGCGCAACTCATACTATTGCTTATAGCCCCTCTACATGATGGGCCATCACGCTGGCCCACTAATATGGGCCAGCATGTGGAGGGCGTAGTGGTGTCTCATGGCTAATGCCGGCGCCTCACATGGGCTATGTTGGCTCCAAGGTATACTGTTGGATCCAACGCACAAATGTGAGGATCGATCTTGGAACGTTATTGGACGTTATTGAACGTTCCAAGATCGATCCAGGCATTATGGTTAGTGGGATGGCAAAAAGTGATGATTGGTCGCGTTAATTTTGTTTTAGCAAAATATAAACGACCCTATATGGATCGTGATTTATGCTAGCATTCATAGCTAGATACTGACGAGTTCAATACGATTTTGAACTAAAATAAGTAATACTAAACATATTTTAAACGGGACATTTACCGTGTTATTCAACCTCAAAAGGTAAAAAAAGGAACCCTTATAAGATCATTTTTTTGTCCGTCTGTATGTCTGTCACCAACGATTTTCTCAGGAACAGATGGACCTAGCAAGATGAAATTCATACCAGATACTGAGGTCTATAGGTGTATTTGTTTTTAAGCTATTGCATAGCTTTTATCGCGGGCTTTGAGCGCGGGGATCGAATCAAGAAATTCCGTAACGAAAATAAAACCTAACACCCCCCACTCCGCCTACCATGTAGCTCGGCCGAGCGTTCAATTAACGTGTATGTATATGGTACGACTGTACGAAGCTCGCACGATGCAATAGCTCTTTATTTTGTAGAGCTCGATATTGAGCTGTTACAAGCATCATTTTCACGTGACTACTTCTTGACTTTTCTTAATGCAAGTATGTGTTATCAGGGACTTAAATACCGGTAAAATACAATAACGTTATCTGTGGAATTGCAAGATAACGTTATTTGTGAGAGAAACGATATAACAAAACGATATTATTCAAAGCTTTGAATATGTATAACGTTATAATAACGTTACGTTATATTGTCAATTTAACGTTATTAAAAATATTGTTATTCATATAATAATGTTATAATTATTGTTTTTATGCTATCTCTTTTACTCAAAGTAATGTTTACTTTTTCTTCGTGTGAACTATCGAACGCAGTGCTCTCTCTGGCTACGTAAGGGTGTAATCTATAGGTACATGTACGTACTATGTAATAGTATAAATGGGAAAGATTAGATTTTTGTTTGTTTGTTTGTATTGAATTTGCTTCAAAACCACTGGACCGATCTGAATAATTCTTCTAGTGTTGGATATCTCAAATATCGAAGAAGGCTAAAGGTTACATAACGTCCTGAAATTTACTATTACTTTGGTGTTAGATATATGTTTAGTAGGAATAGGTAAAATTTCCGAAACACATTTTTTTATCATAGTGAATCTACGATTAAAAGTAAAATAAACCAATCAATAATGTAGCGATAAATTTTCACAGTGCAATTAGTATATACCTAATACCTACCAACCACCTCTTCTGCGGCCAAGCAACGTTGCCGCTGCGTTCGAAACCGTGCGCGAGCGGTAGTACCTACCAGGTACCACCGCTCGCGCGCACACGGCGGCAACGTTGCACGCGCGCGCTGCCGCACAGTGGCTCGAAACGGCAAATGATGGACATAGGGCTGTTTTTGATGCAGATCGTAAGCCGTCAAAATATGAAAAAAATGTATGAAACGTCACATGTTTTGGTCTCTAGGTTACAAACCAGAGCAGCTTACGCACTCTAACTTTTAGGCATGTTAGTTCAACTCATATCTCTCATTTGATACCACAAACAGCTTGCTATATCGATGTCTTTGGAAAATAGAAGCCATTGAAAATACTTTATTTTCAATTGAATTTTTATGACCAAATCTTTAACTATCGTGGTTTTTTTTACTAATCGCTAGAGCTTCTTTATAAAAACATAAAATATTTTATAAAAACATTCAAAACATTAATATTTTCCGAAAAAATCGGCATTATTTAAAAAAGTACTAGAAAATTTGGCCTTTAGCATCAAAACCAAAGTCGATAACTTTCATCACTGAGGCGTGTTAGTTCAACTCTTTACCTTTAATAAGGCACCACTAACCACACAAACAGCTTGATCCATTTGCGACTTGCGGAGCATTTAATTTTTTAGAGTAAAAAAATTATGAGCAATCTTTAATATTTTTTTTTATTGCTGCCTATCGCAAGGGCTCTTCGGAGAAACATAAAAGATTCTATAAAAAAATTGAAAACATTCATATTTTCTAAGGAAATCGGCATTATTGTAAAAAAATAAATATTAATAAGCCGATTTTCTTAGAAAATATTAGTTTTTTTTTTTAGAAAATACTACACATTACTACCTACTTACTATCTACTACTTTCTTAACTTACCTTTAAAACTTTTTCGCAAACTAAACATTTTGAGGTCTTATTATTATCCTCAAAATTGAAATATCTGTAAACTTTGTTGATTTTTTTTTGACCCATTTCGCTTTTACCAACTGATGCGCAAATTCCGCCGCGCGTGGCGCGGATTTGTAAAATGAATAAGTTTGGCAACGTCGCGTATTTATCGTTATAATAACGTTATTTTTGCAGTTAAAATTTCGTTCTGTTACTCGTAAAACGTTATACAAAAGATCGATAACGAAATGTTTGCTGAGATACCGATACTATTATAACGTTTTTATAACGTTAAACATTCTGTTATGGATAACGTTTTAAGTCCCTGTGTGTTATGCGCAATTGTTCAGTATGCGGCATCTATTAAAGAGTTATATGAAGTAGGTATACATTATGTATAATCTAAAGTGTATAATATATGTCTATATTAAAGTGGGTAGTTAAGATAACATAATATTCAAGGTCTCTAATTGACTCAAGCTCAATTAGACTTTAAAAACAGTGTTTAGAGAGAAAAATATCTACTTTGTACAATTTGCATAAAAATTTAAAATATGGTAATATCAAAAAATGTAGTTATATATGTATAAATATCTAGTTAATACAAAGACGTATAGATTAAATTCAAAACAATCGTCATTAGACGATTGTCTATGAAATGGCTTAACCAAAAAGTACAAGCAAACAGAGAGAGATATTTAATCTTAATGATACGCCAACGACCTTGCTACACAGGTTACTAAATAGTTAGTATCGGCACCGGTCGCCTTCGTTGGTGAAAATTGTTGATTGTTACGAATGTGTTTTGTTTTTCTCAAAAGTGCTGAGATGGAATTGTAGGCAAGATCTTTGCAGTCATTTTGGTGTGACTTTGAGCTAAAAATTCCCTAAAGTTTTAAAGCTATCCTAAAATTAGAATTAAAACTAGTATAACTTGGAAATGATAAGGAATTTTCGTCTCATATTACCCCAAAATATCGGTAAAGATCTCGCCTACAATTCCATCTCAGCAGTTTTGAGAAAAACAAAACACATTCGTAACAATCAACAATTTTCACCAACGAAGGCGACCGGTGCCAATAGTAACTATTTAGTAACTTAGGTAACAAGGTCGTTGGCGTATGGACCCCCTTAAGGTGAAAGGGTTACCTGCGCTCTCTCCATAAAAACGTAGTCGATTGTTTCCTCCCTGGATAATGACACTAGCACAAATATTTTTGTGCCATAAAACCTATAACTGCCATGACTATGCCCCTATGTTTTGGTTTTTTCATTTTCTAATTATCATAGTAATTAAAAATTAAAAATAAAACAAATAATATGTATGTTTGTAATAGTTTGTATGGAGAAAGCCCTTTCCTCTTAATTAAAATCAATAAGTATTTACTTACATTTAAACCTGCGGAGGGAGAGCCTTCCAATCAACCAATTGACTGCAACCATAAGGAACGACACCTCCCAATATATGCAAGCATTGTTTCAGAGCCTCTTGACATTTAGCCAACTCCAGACACGGTGCACACAATTCCAGTTCTTCCGCCAGTTGACATAACGGCTTGAATAGCTTGAACGCAATCTTTTTATCACCTTTCTTTAGTAGTTCTATATTCTTAGGAGCTAGGAGTTTTTGTGTTATATGAAAAAGTTTAGTTGGTAGTCTTAATTTTCCCAGTTCATGCAAATCGAAGTAAATTGGCCAGTTGTCGATGCATGCTTCGCAATGGCAGATGAATTTGTATTGAAATTTCAATGATGATTGGCGGCTTAGTTTGCTTTCGAGGGCGTGATGGGCACTGGAAGTGTTAAAAACACATTTGTTATCATTACATAGTCACTACATAGTATAAAATAAAGTCACTTTTCGTCGTCCCTATTTCCCTTTGTATGCTTAGATCTTTAAAACTACGCAACGGATTTTGATGCGGTTTTCTTTAATAGATAGAGTGATTCAAGAGGAATCACTACATAGTATAAAACAAAGTCGCTTTATCTGTCCCTATTTCCCTATGTATGCTTAAATCTTTAAAACTACGCAACGGATTTTGATGCGGGTTTTTAATAGATAGAGTGATTGAAGAGGAAGGTTTATAATATGTATAATACATGCATAATACAGCCGTGCGAAGCCGGGGCGGGTCGCTGGTAGAAATATATATGACTAGCAGCGCTACGTGGTTTTACCCGCGTAACTCCCGATCCCGTAGGAATATCGGGTCAAAAAGTAGCCTATGTTACTCCCAATGAATCAATGTATCCTCATACCAAGTTTCATTCAAATTGGTGTAGTAGTTTCAGAGCCTATTTGTTATCACTTCACTATCACTATCATCATCACCACATAGTATAAAACAAAGTCGCTTTCTCTATATCCCTATGTTCCTTTGTTTGCTTAAATCTTTAAAACTACGCAACGGATTTTGATGCGGTTTTTTTAATAGATAGAGTGATTGAAGAGGAAGGTTTTTTAGATATAATACATGCATAATACAGCCGTGCGAAGCCGGGGCGGGTCGCTAGTAGAAATATATATGACTAGCAGCGCTACGTGGTTTTACCCGCGTAATTCCCGATCCCGTGGGAATATCGGGACAAAAAGTAGCCTATGTTACTTCCAATGAATCAATGTATCCTCATACCAAGTTTCATTCAAATTGGTGTAGTAGTTTTAGAGCCTATTCGTTACAAACAATAAAATCTTTCCTCTTTAATAAATAAATAAATATTGCAGGACATTCCACACATCGCCATCTAGCCCCAAGCTAAGTAACTAGACCTGTGTTATGGGTGCTAGACAACAGATACACTACTTATATACTTTTCTTTTGTAAATAATTACTTATAATACATCCACAGACAAATATCTACGCATAAATACTTGTCTGAGGCGGGAATCGAACCCGCAACCCTGTATTTAGCAGTCCAGCATGGTGACCATTGTGCCACTAGGGTCGTCTTTATAATATTAGTGTAGATTAAGACTGAATAAAATGAACTTACCCATAATTATCAAACAGCTGCATTCCTTTCTTGATAGGTCTCAGCGCGAAGAGAGTCATCTGCCCCGTACCGAGTTTATTGAACCTCACAACATTCGGGCAGCAGGAATGGTTCAACAGACTGTGAAAGGCATAAGGAGCGCTTGCAATGCTCACTTCATCAACCAAGCTACCCGACCCTGTTTCCATATTGGCACTAATACCATGCATGTTTGTAGGACTAGTCATCCCGTGATGCAGTAAGGTGCCAGCTACGCATCTTCGAATATTTACCTCATCTTCATTATTATTTTTACTCTTTAAAAATTCAGTACTTTCTTCGAGCAATCTAAGTAATACTGCCGCAGTCACACACTTTTGAAATATATCTGAAATGCCACGTTTCTCAATGTTGGAAGCTAATGTGTGTATCGATGGGTAATATTTGGAATCGAAGACCCATTTCTCGTTGATCTTCACACAGCCTTGATTTTCAGTGTTTTCTGTTGCCTCAGCCTGTTGTATGGTTTTGAAAAGAGAGTTCCAAGATTCATGATCGGTGCGTGCTTTAATTACAGTTCTTAAAGCCAATAACTCGATCTTTGTAAATTCCATATGAATTAATGTTGCCATCAAGGGACATTCTATTTCATGGTACTCTTGCCAGGCTTTCTGTTTACAATTATCATTACAGTACATTGCAAAGCAGCATTTATCGCAAGCTATAAGATTCAAATCTCTCGACAGACAATAGCTACATGTGAATAATAATTGAGGTTTTAACAACAAAATGAAGTAAGGGTCTTCTTGAACCAATACTTCTCCGACTTTTATATCTTCTTTGGCAATTACATGTCTGCCCATATCTTCGTTAGATACAACTTGAAGTTTACGACTCGCACATAAATATGTAGGATCATTCGAGGACATTACTAATAGGTCATTGACGTTTAACCCATCGTTGATTTCATTGACAATATTCTTTTCACAACCTGCCTTCCTTTTCAAAAGTTTATCTTTAAGTCTACCCGGATACTTCATAGAGAGAACTTT
This sequence comes from Idaea aversata, assembly GCA_907269075.1. Lineage (NCBI taxonomy): Eukaryota > Metazoa > Arthropoda > Insecta > Lepidoptera > Geometridae > Idaea > Idaea aversata. The sequence goes on along the minus strand of OU026098.1, from coordinate 4,195,851 downwards.
GTCAATATCAATTAGACATTCCTTGTACTTTTTCATTGAATAAAATACAGCAGATCTGTTGGATATAGCCAGTGCTACCATGTCTTGTTTGTTTACAGGAGCATGGAGTAGGGAGAGATTGTAATACTGCCATGCTTTATAGTCTTCAGACTTTTCAAAGTGTTGGTTGCCAAGGTTACGGTAGTGTGCCGACACAGCCTGTGATTTCTGTACTTGTAACACCTTTGGAAATGCTTTTAGTTCTTCTAAATTATCATAAACGTAAAGAACTCGGTCTGCATTATTTTTTATGGCTAATAAGTCTTTTGATAATTTGAGAATTTTATTTTGTTTCGTGAGCTTGGCTATTACGCCTTCGTAGCAAGAATCAATACTCATTTTGAAGGTTGAAAATGGAACACTATTGATTTTTTCTTTCAGTCTGTTTTCCAATGCGTGTTGGTGACCATGTCGCACTTCGCTACGCCGTTTATTGTGATCAACTTGGGCTGTGAAATGATATTTGTTATTGATCAACGATTGAAAGCACAGAATATATCAGCCTAGCTAGCATGGCTGTTCGTGATATGATATGATAAAAGATAACGTATTATATCCACACCTAAAGATTTATCGATTTCGCGAGTATGACAAATGGAGCGATATGATATGTTAAAATAATATCACGCAATATGAGATGATAAATACGTCACATCCACTTGATATGAATTTCAATGCTGCCAATTTAATAACGTTAACCATTCATTCTTTTCTTCTTTTTTTGCAACTTTTAACGCAATCTGTGACTGAATTTGACACATCTTTGTTGACAGAACGATCAAACAAGATTTTCTTCAATGTTTTTATTTTGAAATCGTGCTATCATCGTGTTTGAGTGTTGGCGTTTTCGTGTAAATCGCGTTTTGGAACGCGAGAGCAACATGGCGCGCTGATTTTTATTTTAGCAAAACTTTGTAATAATCGAGTTAAATTTAATTTAATTTCGTGACAGTGCGAAAATAGTAACTCGACACTAGATATACTGCACACTGCGAAGCTTTAATTAATTATAATATAAAAAAAACGAATGGAATAGAATCTTTTTAGTTTAGTTATACCTACAAGTAGGTAGGTACATTTTCTGTATTTATTAAGAACATTTACACAAAAATCATTATAATATTTCTTACATTCTAGTCTAATAATGGATTTAAGTTAATATTGGTTACGCTAAATAATCTTGATAAATTTATCACACACTCCAAACCTTGTCGATAAAATAACGCGCCATAATGTCAAAAATCGATACTTTTCACGTTTTTTATCGACAATTAGTCGGTCATGCTCGACCTTTCGATAAATAAGAGACTGTCGTGCTCGCTCTTTTGTCTATCTTATCATACCGTAACACGTGACGTCACACACACGGGCCATGCTCGCCGTTTCGATAAAAATTCAACATGGCGGCTTTATATAGCATATTTTGACAGTTTTTGTCGATAAATCGCTATATCGTGCTGCTCATGCTAGCTAGGCAGGAGATAAATCAGAGAGAGGTTAGAATTATATTTATAAACAAACTATTGTGTGCCGGCTGTAAAGAATACTTTAAAAATAATTTATTTTTTATTATTTTTTAGTACTTACGGATGTGGTGACGATACTTTTACACCCAAAGCTCCTGGATGAGTTATTTTTACCGCAGCCGGTCGCAACGCACACGGTTATAAAGCAACTGCTCCAAGATATATCAACGACTTCTATCATGAAACTAGACGACTATTCAATGAGTAAACTCTGGGATTTAATGACTATGATATTCAAATGGCAGCTTTCCGTGACAACAAATCAAAACATTTTCGACATTACCAGACGTCACTTAAAAAGTATTGCCGGTTTATTACCACAATATTTCCCGAAACATTCTATAGAACAAGCTATGGCGAGATTTGAAAGTTTGTGTCAAAAATTCACAGATAACGATTACAAGTGTTTGAGTAACACTATGATCCTTTGGTTTTCGGAATACCACACGAAGATTTCAGTTCTACTAAGACTAGGATTGCAGAAAAAGGACGGCACGTTTAATTTACCTGCTACCATACAGCCTAAAATCTTACAAAATCTAGGAGAGAATATTTACAAATACGATAATAAGAAAAATCCTGTAGAAGAATATGAACAGCGCTCGTCGGATACTAGTGAAATTAACTGCCTTTTGTCAACAATTGAAATTAACATTTCTAAAGCAAACATTGAATTGCATTTACCGATTCAATTAGGGAAATCCATTAAGGATAAAAAGACTATCAAAATACAAAGAGATACACAATTTCAAAACATTGACACAAATATTAAAATTAAAAATACAGATCTAACATTCAGTCCAAATATTCCAAAATCAGCAAACCAAGATTTGCTAGACATGTTAAGAGATGCTGATGATGACTGAAAATAATATAATATTTTGTTACTTTGAAAGAGCTCATAACTTAGTTTCTAGATGGCGCCTATTATAATTCTATACGAAATTAAGCAGCAATTCCTGTTTATTGTTCGTAAAACCACACTTAGATTGAAAATAGATAACTTTTATTGAAATAACAGCACACAGTATTTCACTTCTTCAATGACGATCTCCATCTTTTACTTGTAGGAACCGGAAACTGCGTTTCCCTATATTCGTTGACAGATGACATTGACAAGTAGGCACTTCAATAAAAAAAATGTATTTGAATACACCTAAAAAATTGGGAGTTTTTTATATTCTGACAACACTGTAGCTAAAATAGTCTGTAGACTGGGAGTTCCCCGAAATAAAGTTCCAACTTGATTCCAACTGCAAAGTCTACCAACTAAAACATTGTTTTAATTGAGTCAAAGTAAAATAGACCTTACACCATTCGGTATAAGCTAAATTTTGAGTGTTTTCATTCTCTATTACATTTTAACCATGTCGGATGTTTAAAGAACATTTTTGCCTTCCGTATGTTCTAAGAATTGGGGCGGATGTTAGTAGAATGTATTTTAAATTTTAATCTATACTAACTAGCGACCCGCCCCGGCGTCGTGTGGTTATAATATTATGCATGTATTGTACGTAAAACCTTCCTCTTGAATCACTATCTATTACAAAAAACCGCACCAAACTCCGTTACGTAGTTTAGGTACAGACAGCGGGAAGCGACGTTGTTTTTTATTATGTAGTGATAGTGATAGAGTAAGATTCCGCCTACCGCCAGACCCTCGTAATTTTATAAAAACTGAAAATTATTTAGCGCATGCCCCCAACACAATTATGAACGATGTGCAATTATGAAATTCGTACCATAGTGGCTTACGAGAGTTATCAGGTGATGATGATTGATGATGATGATAATGTTGCTATTACCTACATTATTTTCAGTATACTTCTATTGTAAAGCTGAAGAGTTTGTTTGTTTGAACGCGCTAATCTCAGGAACTACTGGTTCGAATTGAAACATTATTTTTGTGTTAGTTAGCTATATAACATCACGCTGCGACCAATACAAGCGAAGAATCAGTGGGAAATGTGGAAAAAACGGAGAAAATTCGTTGAGATAAATATATATATTACCAACTCAACGAATTTTTTGACGAGGGGTCAGCGCCGTACACTGCCTCATTCCGTCATATTTCAGCGCAAATGGACGAAATGTCAGACTTAGTCGCTTGCTAGTACGTAGATTCGAGGTGGTGCTCGTGCATTTTTAATTAAAAATATACGGAAAAATTACAGAAAATGAATGAATGAAAATGATTTAGATACTGCCCAAACCATAGTAGAAAGATTTCTAGAGCGGAAGGAATAACCTACCACAGGTAAGTAAATAACTAGATATTATCGATTGAAAATTCAATACGAACACATTTTTTCAGCCGCCATATTGTGACAGAGCGCTGCTAGTACCTAAATAAAAAACAACAATTTCAAATAGAAAAATATTATATTTCACACAATATCATTACAATAACACTTTATCACTATAACATATAGTAAGTAGGAACAAACACACATTTTTATTCTCAGTCCATAATAAACACAAGGTATATATAAGTAGCGAGGGGGTTCATACAACCCGATTCCTGCCGGCATATGTACCTTCCTAGACCTTTAGTATAATTAAACAAATGACTTAGAACCATATAACAATTTCATTACAATAAAAATATGTGCCCGTTTCAATGTTTAACGTGATAACGTCTTATAAATTGATGAAAACCGGCAGCACTCACAGAAAAGTGTGACGTCATCGCGTTCCATAACAACGTCATGTTATTGACAACCGTAACCGTAGAAACGTACGTTCCCGTAATGAGCGTTATTGAAAAGGTCACCATAGTAACATATTGAAGTCTGCAAAATGGTAATGTCAACGATACAAGAGAGTTCTTATGACGTTAACACGTAAAATTATCGTCCGTAAACAGACTTTACAGACAACCATTTATTTACAAAAAAGAACTTATCCGATTTGCACTTAATAACCTAAAACCTAACAAACAAGACCGTTTTATACAAGAAAATAAATATTTTTTTTAATTTTCAAAAATAATATTTTCGGACTATTTTTTCTAAGTCCCACTTTACACTCACTTTTCACTATTTCCTATTACTTTACACACTTTTCGTAAAATATTGAGTCGCGGTCTTTTTTGTTAGGCTTACTATTAATCACAGTTACAATTTTTGCGTAGGTACTAATAATCTTAACTATTATTATTATGAGGTAAATTAAGGGTTGCCATAAATGCGTGATACGGAACTGTCACGGGACAGCTGAAAATAGAAATGAATTTATTTTTAATTTTTCAATTGATCTGTTTTCAAAAGTCGGAAAGATTGCTTTCGTTCACTGCTCTCAATTTGGATTCCTTCTAGATCAATTCATAAAAACATAGCATACATAAAATTGTGAAAAATAAATACCTACTGCAAGGCATTATTGTCATTTTATTTATTTTCATGAAAACGAATGTCAAAACTTCGTAGAATTTAAACTCTCTTGTTCTTTTAAGCTGAACAGCTTCAATATGAGAAAATAGCATTGATCCCATGCCATCAGTCAAACTTCGTGTTGGCACCAAGCAGTTATGGCAGCCCTAGTTAGTATATTTAAGCTAGTGCCAGCTGATTGTCAACAAGCCAATCAGCACAGGTGACTTTGTTGGAGGATCGGTTGGCAATGCCGTTGGGCGTGGTGTCTACATGGTTGACGACTTTAGTGTGATTTGATTGAGCACGTAGCCAAAACCATACAAATGGCTCTCACTCTTGCAATTTCAGAAAGTTAGCATAGCTTTATTTTCTTATTTTTACCCTACTGCGCTACGCAAAGGAGTGGTAATGTGTTTATCTAAGAAAATAAAGCGAATAAAGCGCTGACTGAAAGAGTAGCTAATTCTGAGTAATTATTAGTTTAAACTGGATTTTAACGACATGCGTACTTACTTATTAACGCGCCCGCCGATGAAGGTCATTGAAAGTCAAATCGGACAACAACTGTCTACACGGCAGATCTAGTCAAGGTCACCTCTGTAGATTAACTTGTTGACGATCGTCTGTCACTATCTCCAGAAAATCCTATGTATTTGTAACTAATACAATACTTAAATTAAGTTATTTTATTAAATAACATTCTCGCTCAGTCACTTTCTGTTTATTAAAAAAAACAACCTTAATTCCATTGAGAAACAAACAACCATGAAACAACCAAAAATTTACACAACAAAAAAATTGTAAGTCACAGTATACCTAGATCATTAAATTAGTTTGTAGTTTGGAAAAAAAACATAATTTTTACAGTACAATGTTAATAAAATACTTACTAACATGTTGAAATGCTTAGTTTAACCATTGACTAATTATTATTTTTTATATTTTATACGGAAGATAACTATCTAGTAATAGTTAGTCGATGGATTAACCAAAAATTTAACTTAAGAGGAAAGGGTACCGGGGGCTTTCTCCATACAAACTAATACAAACGTAGTCGACTGTTTTCTCCCTGGATAATGACACTAGAGCAAATATTTTTGGTGCATAAAACTTATAACTGCTATGACCATGCCCCTATTTTTTGTTATTTTTTATGATTATTAGAAAATGAAAAAAATTTAAACATAGGGGCATAGTCATGGCAGTTATAGGTTATAAGGCACAAAAATATTTGTGCTAGTGTCATTATCCGGGGAGGAAACAGTCGACTAAGTTTGTATGGAGTGAGCGCAGGTACCCTTTCACCTTAAGTTCCTAAATAAAACTTTAGTCAAGGACATTGTCACATTATTAATTGCTCCACGGCTATTGCAACATAGCCGCAACGTCGAGGTAAGAAAAATAATAAAGCGTACGCGATTAAAAACCTCTTGCAGCAAAATTGAAAAAACTAAATTATGCTTAATTATCCTAAACAGAAGTATTGGCAAGTTCTTTGCTCTGGACACGGTCGACTGAGCTGAGAGGGTATTATAGATGTTGGGCATAGTCTACTCCATCGTCATGCAAAGAAGGCCCAAACATAGAGATCTAGTTGCGAAAACAGCCAAGAAGCAATTTTATTTAATACCCAAATTACACATGAGAATGAAAAAAAGGGCTCAAACAATTCAACAAGTCAAAGTCAATATTTTTTTATTTCTTTGGATGCTTAATACATTAAAATTTGTATAAAGACCACATAAAATCGTCTTAAAAACTAAGTTAGGATGTGTGCCTTCGGAACGCGCCCACCAATGAGAAGAAGGCACAAGAAACTCATGGGGTTTTTTTTCATGTGATCACGCTCACAAAGGTAAATTTTATTACCTACTTACTTTTGCCCGCGACATCACCCGCGTACAATTTGAAAATGTATCAAGGAGTCACGTTGTATCATATAAACTTTACCCCCCTTTTTCACCCCCTTAGGAGTACAATTTCGGGAAATCCTTATCGGATGCCTACATCATACAAAGAACACACCCTCCCACACACCCAAGTTTCAGGTCTCTACGATCAGTGGTTTAGGCTGTACATTGATCTGTCAGTCAGTCAGTCAGGACAAAGCATTTTATATGTATAGATCTAAGAACACTTAGATGAATCTAACGATATCTTAATTAATTAATTATTTGGAAGATATATGAGGGAATAAAGAATATTACAAAAACCATTTCCTTGCAGTCGGGTAAAAATTTGACAAATCTATTTTTATAGAAATAAAGATTTCGCAATTTTGCTGCAATTGGCCCTAAGATCCGGTAGAATAATACGTATAGAAATCGTGTTACCTTAAGTAGTTAAATACTAATAAAAAAGTTATTTACAAAATGCGAAACGAAATACTTACCGTTAAGTTTGAGTAAAGTAAATAATTTTGTAAATACTTAACACATAAGTTATGACTTATGACTATGACTTACATTATCATCCTATGTTATGGCATAGGTTACAATCATGTAGAAATAGCTTTTGTTTTTTTCACAAATGATAGGTCAACGTTTGACCATTATCACATCTCCCTAAAATGGTAGGTTATTCTACAAACTTTCATCGCAATCGGTTTAGTAGTTGCGTGTAGAGGTAAGACTTCTTCTACCTCGTGGCGATGGCATAATTTAATTTAAATAAGGTCAGAAGGGAAATTCTCGTAAATAACATTATTCAAATTACATTCCAATTTACAATAGCATATCGATTACAAAAAACACTCTCAAAGTAGCTCAAAGCACCCTCAAATTCAGTTTTTGATACTTTCAAGAATATTTTTTGTAATCGAAATGCAATCAGAAAGCCAATTCTCGTAAATAACATTGTTCAAATTACATTGCAATATCACTCTGATTGCATTTTGATTACAAAAAATACCCTCAAAGTAGCTCAAAATACCCTCAAAGTCAGCTTTTGGTATTCTCAAGAATATTTTTTGCAATCGAATTGCAATTGGAATGATAATGCAATGCAATGAATTGGCCTTAAGACTAGAAACAAATATCCATAAAAAAAATTGTAAAAGCTCACAACCACGGAAATATACGCCCGTATTCGAAAACATTACTTAAGTTGCTCTTGGATAAGTGAACAGCGCTAAATGCGGCCCTATGATTGGCCAATTTTGTGCTGCTCTCTTACTCCAGCGAATCAGCGTCTTATTTGCGGCTCTATGCGTGCGCGCACTATGCAATTTCATGTGGTTGATTTTGAATACGGGTGATATTATAGCTGACAACTTTCTACGTCACCACAGATGTCGTTCACAACCATCCAAAATTAAAAGAGGTTAGGAGGAGGGGAGGGTTCATAAAAAAATCACGAAATATCACAAGGGGGGGGGGGGGTGGTAGTAATTTATCACGTGTATTTATTAAGCTATTGCATAGCTTTTATCGCGGGCTTGAGCGCGGCGACCGAATCAAGAAATTTCGTAACGAAAATAAAACCTAACACCCCCCCCTCCGCCTACCATGTAGCTCGACCGAGCGTTCGCTTAACGTGTATGTATATGGTACGACGATTTTTTCGGAAAACGCGCGATACTCAATCGAAAAGCGGTGAAAATTTTTCAATAAAAAAAATATATAATAAATATGGTATTTTATAAATATTTAAAAAAAAAACGTGTGGCACTCGGGAACTGCCGCGGTTGCATCGTGCATTGCATGTCAATAGTCGTCCGTCAATAGTCGTCCTATATTTATCGTCCGTTTTTGTCGTCCGTTTTTTGTCGTCCGTCATTTGTCGTCGACTGTGCTAAATATGTTTTTGTCGTGTGCTTGTCCAAATAAATGTTTTTCTATTCTATTCTATTCATTTGTCGTCCGTCATTTGTCGTCCGTTTTTTGTCGTCCGTTTTTGTCGTTAGAAATTTGTCGTTTTTTTTTTGTCGTCCGTTTTTGTCGTCCGTTTTTTGTCGTCCGACATTTGTCGTCCGTCAATAGTCGTCCGTAAATAATCGTCCGTAATTTGTCGGGGGTGTTAGGTTTTATTTTCGTTACGGAATTTCTTGATTCGGTCGCCGCGCCCAAGGCCCGCGATAAAATCTATGCAATAGCTTAATAAGATTCTTTGTAGGTACTAAAACATACACGTGATATAGGGGGGAGGGGGGGTAGTGTTAAACCTCACCTTGTATCACTAAAGGGGTTAAAATGCCAAAAAAAAAACATCACGTGATAAATGGACGGCCCCTTAAGTGAAACTGCGGAACGTAATAAGTCAGCTATACTATAGGAACCTAGAATGCGTTCGTGTTGATGTTGGTGAGAAGCTGTTGTCGGGTAGAACGCTCGCGTCTCCGTATACAGGTACTGTTGGGCCGGAAGACGCGTACGGACTGCGCGACCATGTTCGGGATCTATTACATGAAATAAATAAATAAAATAATAAATTAATATTGCAGGACATTTCACACTTCGCCACACTAGACTTGTGTTATGGGTGCTAGACAACAGATATACTACTAATATACTTTTTCTTTTTGTATAGATATACTTATAATACATAGAAACAACCAGACCACAGACAAATATCTAAGCATAAATACTTGTCTGAGGCGGAAATCGAACCCGCAACCCCGTGTTTGGCAGTCCGGCATGGTGACCATTGTGCCAACTGGGTCGTCACATACAAAATGGTTAAATTATATTGTAACAGAAATATATAACTTTCATGATATAATAGACAGGGTAAGGTACAAATACTGTATACTTTTCTTTATTCAATAAAATCAAATTAACCTATATTTTGAAATGTTACAAAACATTACAAAGTTAAAACAACTTAATTAAATGGAAAAAATAATATTAAAGATCCAAATAAGTTTACCAAGGTCTCTAAGTACCTACAGACTATTTGTCCTCTCTTCCTTTTATAAGTATGGATACTTAATACTTACACATACCAGAAATACCCAGACCAGAAACAAATATCCGTATACAAAAATATCTGTTTGAGGCGGAAATGGCAACCACAACCTTCTGCGTCTCAAGGAGTCGGGCAATAAAAGTGCAGACACACTGATGAGTCCTAATATTGTTGATAATTAAATGTTTTGAACTCAAGTACGACTTTCGGGTCATGCTTTAGTGAAAAGTCCTTCAAAATCAAGCAGGATTAGAAAGCCCTCCTTGAGAGAAAACATTCTAATAAATAATTTTATATATCTACGGTGGGTCATTAATAGAAAGATATAAATAAGTTTACCTATTCAAAGGCGGTGAGGCATCTCGCGGCGGTAGTACGGTTTGACTCGGCTCCTTCGGCAATACGATACGAGCTTTACGATGCGCTCGTGATTGTACTGAAAACATAGAAATTTCAACTGATAGTGTGGGATAATCGAGGTGAAAAGCAACCTACGAACCCCAGTACAAACTTTAGTAGGCGTGCGTGAAACAATTTTAGAGGTCCTTTGCAATAACAATCTAATAAATATAAATTACGTGTCACGAACGCGATGGACTCCTTAACTACTTAACCGATTTTAATCAAAGTACACCGCGTGCAGTTTGATCCAACTTGAAAGATAGGATAGCTTACATCTTAATTTATCCCGATATTCCCACGGGATCGGGAGTTACGCGGGTGAAACCGCGGAGCGCAGCTATTTTAATATACCTATGTTTATCGATAGTTCTAAAAATATGTGCGCTAATTGACATTGCTTTTACGGTAAAGGAAAACATCGTGATTAAACCCGCGGCTAAATTGGCTTCAGTATCAAGTATTGACAAGTTATGTTAGCCGTGTCGGCCGTGTCGGGTGAGCTTAGTAGCTGAGAGGGTGGGCAAGCCTTCTCCATCACGCAAAAAGGATCCAACTAAAGAGGTTTAGTTGCGGAAAAACAGACCGGATACAAGTACAAGACAAGGCCGCCCATTTGTGCAACATACCAAGCTAGATATTACTTTACTCAGTTCCTGTTCATGTGTTGTACTATATGCGTCATAAGTACATCTGCTGTGCGCTTAGTATTGGACCAGTGTTGGACTTACGACCTTCTTCCAATAGACGTTACACACATATATAAATACTTGAATTAAAAGTACTGTGCGATTATTATTTTCAACATGTTAGCTATGTCTTTAGTTGGCCGAGTAGTATAAGCCGCCACCTGCTACACCAACCGACGTGGGCTCGATTCACAGGTAACATTGTTATAATGTTCAAATAGTGCTGCACAAGATTGTAAACGTTACGGTGGCGGTGGACTTTTAAACGACGATTGTACAAATAAAGTTATCTATCTATATACAAGAACTACTGTAACTAACAAATATTATAAACTAGTGACCCGCCCCGGCTTCGCACGGCTATATTATGCATGTATTATACATATAAACGTTCCTCTTGAATCACTCTATCTATTAAAAAACCGCATCCAAATCCATTGCGTAGTTTTAAAGATTTAAGCATACAAAGGGACATAGGGACAGAGAAAGCGACTTTGTTTTATACTATGTAGTGATAATGAAAACTTACGAAACAAATAAGCGGCTCCAACACCAGCCACAGTGACGATAGTAGAGAAGTACGGGCTCAGTATGGAAATCAAAGCGCCGAGTAACGAGCCGCATGCGATCTCACATTCCCTTTCAACGTCTATTCTTATCTCTTGAGCTGTCAGTTTAGACTTCACAGTGACCCAGCCGAGGCCGCAAGCTGTCGCCTCGTTAGATACTGTCACTATCATCTCACCTGGAAACATTCAAAAATAATATATCTTCTTTCTAAATAATCTAAAAATAATCTATCTATCTTCTAATACACATAAAATTCTTTGTTTTGACTGACGGATCAACGCACAGCCTAAACCGCTGATCGTAGAGACCTGGGCCTATATTCACTAAGGTTCAAGTCGTTGGGCGCGCGTGATTAGGGGCGGAGTGGGGGCAGTTTTTGTATGGAAATCTAGTCTTAATCACGCGCGCCCGACGACTTGAACCTTAGCGAATAAAGGCACTGAAGCTTGGAGGGTGTTTTTTGTATGACGTAAGCTTCCGATAAGGAAGGATTTTCCGAAATTTTTCCCTCTTTTCAACCCTTATGGGGTAGCATAAGGGTTGAAAAGGGGGGGGGGGGGCAAAGTTTGTATGTGATAACGTTCCTTGGTTCATTTTCGACTTTTACGCGGACGAAGTCGCGGGCAAAAAGTAGTATAATATATTCTAAATTTAATATTAGTAATACAAAAGTTTGTTTATTCATTTGTTTGTTTGTTCCCCGATCAAACGACTTGACCGATTTGGAATTGAATCAACGAGTCGTGATTGCTTGATGCACTTGCAGCTTCAAACCCAAAAGCCTGGCGTATTTTATTCACACACTATCACACCTGTGTCTTTATTCACTAAGGTTCAAATCGTTGGGCGCGCGTGATTAGGACGAGATTTCCATACAAAAACCGACCCCCCTCCGCCCCTAATCACGCGCGCCCAACGACTTGAGCCTTAGTGAATATAGGCCCTGCTTGTTGCTAGGTGACGATTTGCTATAAGATGTAGCACGCTTTCCTAGACGACACTTACAACGTGAAGACCTCCAAAATTTTACATGTCAGGAAAGACAGACGCAGGCAACTGAATCCATTCATTTACTGTACGAATATACACTAATATTATAAAGAGGAAAGATTATTTTGTTTGTTTGTAACGAATAGGCTGCGAAACTACTGGACCGATTTAGATGAAACTTGGTATGTTGTTAAACTGGAGACCTGCATTAACACATAGGTTTTTCATCCCGATATTCCCACGGTACTGGATGATACGCGGGTGAGACCGCAGAGCGCTGCTGGTAAGGGATAAATTAGCAAAGCATTATAAAAATATAGTAGAACTTACCAGGTTTACCAATAATATCAAGTTTGATGCCAGGCGATGTCGTTAACTTGACTAACTTCATAGCGTGCGGGTGTCCGACCACTGTGAACACAGCCGGCGGTCGCACTAGCGAGACCTGCAATTTATAACGAAACTGTTAATATGACATTGCACACAGCGCCGCATCAGGATAATGTTGTTTGGGTGAAATAGAATAAGGCTACGGTAGCCCCTGCCCGTCGTAAAAGGCGACCAAAAGGGGGTCTGATCCGTTGAGCGATCAGAGCCCGCGGACCCGGGACTGGCTGCGGTGTGGCCCCGTGCTACCCTTATTGAAAACGGGAAGATTTTTTTCACGGAATGAACGCAGTTCGTGGAGGCTCCGGAGAGTTCGAATGAGACTCGCGGCCTCCAAGCTCCACCGAGGAGGGTCACCGGAGAGTTTTTAGTCAGTTTGACTCCGACATACCCGTCGTCACCTCCCGGGATGGCGGGTATCCGTGAGGATTTTCTTTCAGAAAAAAAGGGTAATGTTGTCTGGTAAACAACTATATTAAACCAAACAATATGGCACAATGGGCGGCCTCATCGCTAAAAGCGAGACTGGGAGAGAGGGTAAAACGTCACTAGTTAATATTATAAATAAGAAAACACAGTATAGTATTTACCTTGTTAGTAGAGACCCGGACTTCAGGCAGTAACATAACGCGGGTACATGTTCTATGGACACCGAACTCCGCGCACACTTCTATCTCGGACGCGTCAGTCGGTATTGTCGCTGGGATTATCTTGCATCCGATTTGATCTGTACAATTTACACTATTTTAGACTCTATCTGGAGGTCATCAGATTGCATGTCAAGCAGTCACTAGTTTCCAGATGGCCGGGATTCTCAAGACTTTCACATGTTCTCCGTATCCTCAAATTCTATGCATAATTTATGATTGTTAAGCTAAAGTTAGTAACGAAACCTCGTCGTGGAGTTTTTTGAGTCGACGAAATGCACCTGAATTTCAACTTGACTAAAACGTCCAACCTCTAAAGCGTCTCGGAAACGGGATTTTTGACGAAGCTGTCCAAATATGCGCGGTGTACTTTGAGTGAGACCCATACCTATCGATGGCGGGTATCGAGAAGAACAAATAATGCCTTCAGTACACTTTAGTTAGTAAATCAACAATTGACTTATTTGTGTAAAATGCTAATTTAACTCAAGACACAACAGTTCTTCTTCTTCGTCGTATCGATAGCACAAGTTAAAGGGGGAATTGATGAGGTAGGGTAAGATCCGCCCACTCCAGTGTGCTGCCAGATCTCTGGCGTTGTTATATTAGCTGACATCAGGTCAGCCAATGTACAGCTGTTAGGACTGGAGGGGCAGGTCAAGAGCAACAGTTGAACAAAAAATATAGACGTCCGCCATCTTTAGTTACCTAGTCTATGATTATCCTCACTTACCATTAAGAATATCAATGACAGGTTCAGCAACATGGGGTAGTTTAGTCCGACAGACGAAGGGTAGTTCGACGGGTACTCCGTCGAGCGCGTACCGCTGCTCCTCCGTGCAGAGGATGGGGCCCGTGGTTACACCGAGCGATGTCAGAATTAAGGGGATTAGGGATGATGGCCATTCGCCGGGGGTGAACTGAAGCTGGGGGAGTAAAAAAACGAAATAAATACAACTAGTAGACCTTGCGAGCACGAACTTTGAGGAGTTTTGTGTAAGAAGGTGGTTCCAAGTGCTCCATCAATCTCTAACTAGTAATTATAGGGCCAATTGGAAGAAGAAGAATCCCTTCTTCTGCTTATCACTCCGAAGATCTGATCAGATCTTTACCTTTTTAATATTCATGGATATCGGATCCAGTAGCCTCCTTTTTGCTCTTTTATGGAGGCACCCCTCTACAAATACCCAACGACAAATAAGCTCAAGTACCTGGGTGATTCGATCGCTGGACTGGAGCCCTACCGCGGTAAGTGCGTCGGCTTATGCCGATGCGCGCCCCACACTAGGCGAAATTTTGAGCCAGCCTTTCATAGGAGTTTTACATAGGCCTTTCATAGGTGTAAAACACACGAAAAAAACTACTTAATTTTTCAAAATTCCTATTAAAGGCAAGCTCAAAATTCCGCCCATTGTGAGACGCGGTTTGGGATATCGACGTCGGCTTGAAGCCGACGCACTTACCGCCGCCCTGGAATAATGTAAACCGGGTATTGAATGTGTCAAGTAGGTTAATTGTCCGTGCGAGTCTTTTTCAGAGTTTAGGTAATCTTTTATAATTATACTGATTTGATTAATTACTTACACTGAGTCGAGGAGTTTTTGGTTTTAGAAGTAACGCCATCTAATTTAATTGTGTCACTTTTGTTTTCTGTTGTTGGCGTCCAACGCCATCTATCAGCATACCTTATCAACATTCAACTGATGCAGCGTCTTGGCTATATGCGTGCGGTCCTGTTTGAGCGTGTGTCGCGCCGCCGAGTCTCGCGTCATTAGAGCGAGAGTCGCACCACTCCCGGACGCGAGGGTCACACCAGTCGGTGCGCGCCAACCGACACCGTCCAGGCAGACGGCCCAGCCTCCACATACTACCGACAACATTAGAGTTACGTAATTGCGAGCACACTTTAATGTATGAAAATAAGAGTATTTGTTACTGAAGATATCAATTTTAGTTATCGGCGACAGGCAGGATAGATAGATAAACTCTTTATTGTACCACATTAAACCTTAATTCTAACATAAACAATATACTTAAACCAAACAATAGGCGGACTTATCGCTAAAAGCGATCTCTTCCAGGCAACCTTTGGATGGACAAAAATAAGAGAGGGGATGTGATGTGATAGTAAATATGACTATATAATAATAAGTTACTTAATCTCGAGTCAAAGTCAAATTTCTTTATTCCTTTCGATGCTTATGTATATACACATGATCACTTGGAATAGTCTTAAAAACTAAGTTAGGATGTGTGCCTTCGGAACGCGCCCACCAATGAGAAGAAGGCACAAGAAACTCATGGGGGTTTTTTTATGTGATCACGCTCACAAAGGTCAATATTACAAATATTTGGAGGTATTATTTGAAACATCCATGGATTCTTATCATTAAGGTACGAAGAGGTATCATAGTATGCCTTACCGCACAATTTATGCTTTATAAAAGTTTTGAATTTGTTAATGGACATGTCATATACATCTTTAGGTAATTTATTATAATAGAGCACACATGTACTGTTAAACGACCTGCTTATTTTCCGGAGCCTACTACCGGGCAAGGTCAGCTCATCCCTGTTTCTTAAGTTGAAATTATGAATATCACTATTTTTGCGAAAAATATCAGGATTTTTGTGAACGTAGAGCAAGTTTTCGTAAATATATTGGAAATAGAGCGTTAATATATTTATCTCTTTAAATTTTTCTCTAAGTAGAGAGTAGAGTAAGAGTAATAGTAAACTATACAATAATAAATTGACGACCCAATTGGCACGTGGTCACCATGCCGGACTGCCAAAAACAGGGTTGCGGGTTCAGTTCCCGCCTCAGATAAGTATTTATGCTTAGATATTTGTCTGTGGTCTGGTTGTTTCTATGTATTATAAAAATATATTTACAAATGAAAAAAAAATAAGTAGTATATCCGTTGTCTAGCACCCATAACACAAGTCTAGTAACTTATATAATTATAAAACCTCTTGTTGATATTGCGATGTTTTTTTTCTGCAATATGTTTAGTTTAGTTTTACGGGACTGTTTCCGCACTTAGCCTCATCATTTGGACCATTGTGCGTTGCTGCATAATATGTATTTAAAAAAAAAGGAATCTACGTATCCTATCCTGGTCACCATAACACAAGCCTAGTTACTTGGTTCGGGGCCAGTAGCACTATGTGCAATGTCTTGAAATATTGATTTTTGTGTCCCTTTTGTTTGTTTTCCATCAAAGTCAATAAAAAAGATGTCTTACCAATAATAATATCTGATGTTGCATCATTCCCGGCGACCCAGACCTCGTCAGTCACGATGACTCCACTACTCTTAGCTTGGAACGTCACGAATGTACCACCCGCCTCTATATTTGACAACATTAGTTCGGGACCGTGGACGCTGAAAAAATACATAGATGAGGCAGGCCATACACGCTAGGTTTTGCATTATGGTTATAACCTTACATGCATAACCGACATGCATACGCGATTTTCATACTACACCTATACGTTAGGGTTTGCATGCACAGTTTTGCCATCACTACATAGTATAAAACAAAGTCGCTTTCTCTGTCCCTATATCCCTTTGTATGCTTAAATCTTCAAAACTACGCAACGGATTTTGATGCGGTTCTTTTAATAGATAGAGTGATTCAAGAGGAAGGTTTATATGTATTATACGTGCATAATATAGCCGTGAGAAGCCGGGGCGGGTCGCTAGTCTATAATATATTATCTAATTTTGTTTTTATATTTATTAACTGTTTCACATTGTTTTATCTCTTTCAGTAAGTCATTATACATCTCTGCACCTTCAAACATTATATTTTTCCGACCACACTGTAAACTCATTGTAAGGGTACTGGGGCCTAAGTCTGCTAACACAATTGTGTTTCAATAGTGTGTCGATATAATCGTAATAGAAATTTAATGTCAAACATATGACATTACATGTCAAATTGGTATTCTCCTAACGTTGACTATTCTATCGAAACGCCACTGACACACCACTAACTCACTTTTGTATTCTGCTCTACAATCGTGGCTTAATGGAATCTCTATAGTTGTCAAAACGTTATATTGCTTAGCAACATATACCATGTTGCTAGGCAACACCTGCAAGGTAAATATTACCATACCATTGAGACTCCATAGTGATTATATTGCGATGTTATTAAAACTTTAGCAGAATACCAAATAAAGTCACAATCTCGATATAATATCAATAGAGTCTCGATATAATGACTATGGTTGGCCAAATAGCAGAATAAGGCCCCTGGTCCCTGACTTACAGTCCCAGTCTACTATTACCATTTTCTACAATCGTAATCTGGTCCCTGGTGCCAGTTCGGCCGGGGTGGGTAAAGCGACTAACCCATACCTGTCTGGTGGGTTGTGTACGGCGTGCGGTGTCGGCGAGCGCACGGAGACGTTAGCGTGCGGCGCGAGCAGAGCGCGACCGACGCCGTCACGGAGCACGACGCGGATTGATCCGTCTTCACTGCCGCCTTCAGCCGTGCAGTAGAAAGGATCGGATATTTGCACGTGAAACGCCTGTAAACACATAAAGGTTAGGTTTCATAGCGCACTTGATCGAGTTTTTTTTTTACCTTTCATAGAATCTGTAGCATAAAGTGCGATCTAAGTATGCGATTTTAGTAATGTTGTCTTTACTAAAATCGCATACTTAGATCGCACCATGCCTACTTTTCAGTTAATGTCGAAAACACAGGTCAAAAAGATTAAAGAGAGATTAAAGATTTTTTATTCATTTATTATTTAGGTATTTTTAATTTGATGTACCTATTTAATTTGTATGTATGTATCTGAAATAAAATTTATTTCAATTTAATTTTAAAGAGTGTCGTTCTCTTCTTTTCGAGTCAGTGACGTTCGACCAGTAAAATTTTTCCTGTCGAAATAGTAAGCCACTGTAACTGCAGCACCGTTGGCCTCTACCAGGTCCTCCAATGTGCAAGTATTAGGCATTGGATTAGGTGCACCATGGACTCCGACGGGGCTCCACACTCGCATTGCTCCTCAGTCGGTGCAAATATACCTCCATTTGCTCAAATTTTGTTTGCAAGTCGCGTTTAACGTATAGACATAGTCGTTGATACGATAAGTAGTTTTCTCTACATATTATTCAGACAAGTTTGAAACAAACTTAAGTATGTACTTAAGGGCGCTATTGCGGGCACCATCACGCTTAATTTAATAGTACATTATTACCCTAGGTGTGAAAGTCACTCATTAAAAGTCCCGAGACAGAGTTTGGCGCCCGAGCGTAGCGAGGGCGCTAATAGTTCGAGGGACTTAATGAGTCTTTCACCCGAGGTAAACACTGTGCTTTTCATTACGAATAATACATAAAATTCTTCCTAACAACGAGAGGCAATGAGAGACTCCATACTACCTGATCCTCTTACAAGGTTGGGACCAAGGAGGTTATATACATGTAGTGTTATTCTTTGGTGTTACTTAAAGCAAGGAGGTTAGGTTTTAAAAGTTCCTAATGCGTAATGATACTGGCTACATGCACATTGCACAAGCCACGGGTGCGAAGCCATATTTTGACATGACAGCTGTCAGTGAAAGCGATTTTCCCTAGGGCTGAAAGTTTTATTTTCTACACGCTCTTCAGGCATATTTAGACCGACTTTCGGAGTATGAGTAATGAAAAGTATTTTTAACACCCTATTAAAGGACGAAAAGGTTCTCAATACGGCTATATAATTTTGCAAATTCAACTTTCTGAACTTGAAGATATTTTTTACGGATGTTCAGGCATAATTTCTTTGTTTATGAACCTATTTAGACAATTTATTGTTTTATTGGGAAGGGGATATCTGAGTGCTCTTATTTTAACTGGCATTGGACCTTGTTAAAGTCAGGGTTTTTTTTTGTGCTCGATTTTATAACACAAATGTAGCGACTACATAATAAATAAATATTTCAGGACATATTACACATCGCCATCCAGCCCCAAGCTAAGCAACTTATTGCTTGTGTTATGGGTGCCAGATAACGGATAAACTACTTATATACTTTTCTTTTTTTTGTAAATATATACATATTATACATATAGGAAACACCCAGAACCAGAAACAAGAATTTATGGTCAGCATAAATACTTGTTCCCGGCGGGAAACGAACCCGCAACCTTCTGCGTCGCAGTCGGGTGTTCGCCCGACGCGCCACAGAGGTCGTCAAATAATAATAACTTACCGTTTCTCTGTATATATTATTCCTGTCATCTTTGTGTTGGGCGATAACAACCCCGTAACCAGGTTTCTGAGCTTTGATTTCACCACTCGATGTCAACTCGAAGGCACCATCTTCGTAAGCTTTCCATACACCCCTACAATCAAAATCAACCTTAAAAAACCGGCGAAGTCCGAGTCGGACTCGACGAAAGGTTCCGTCCCATTATATTCTGTTTTTAGTATTTGTTTTTATAGCAGCTACAGAAATACATCATCTGTGAAAATTTCAACTGTCTAGCTATCACGGTTCATGAGATAAAGACTGGTGACAGACAGACGGACAGTGGAGTCTTAGTAAAAGGGTTACGTTATTACTCTTTGAGTACGGAACTCTAAAAACTATTAGATGTAGTTTAGAAGATACTAGCGAGTCTAGCGACCCGCTCCGGCTTCGCACGGCTATATTATGCATGTATTATACATATAAACCTTCCTCTTGAATCACTCTATCTATTTTAAAAAACCGCATCAAAATCCGTTGCGTAGTTTTAAAGATTTAAGCATACATAGGGATATAGGGACAGAGAAAGCGAGTTTGTTTTATACTATGTAGTGATAGTGATGTCGGAACAGATAAACATACATAACCACCCTCATACGTATATACTTAAGAGGAAAGGGTACCGGGGGCTCTCTCCATACCATTTCCATTACAAACGGAGTCGACTGTTTTCTCCCTGGATTTCTATGATAATTAGAAAATGAAAAAAAAAATAGGGGCATAGTCATGGCAGTTATAGATTTTATGGCACAAAAATATTTGTGCTAGTGTCATTATCCAGGGAGGAAACAGTCGACTACGTTTGTATGGAGAGAGCGCAGGTCCTTTCACCTTAAGGGCCAAAACATTACCCTGCCTTTTGGCTTCACAATAATCGGGTAAAAAGTTGTGCCTAGCTATCTAATTAACAAACCTTGGTAGCGACTTCAATCTAACGTTAGAACCGACTGCTACAGATATACGATCGCCAGGTGATAGCTCCGTTGTGGAACCGTCAATGGACATTCGAACTTCAGATATACCCAAGATCTCTATTGTACTGTCCCAGGACCTTGTTTCAGCAACCTAAAACAAAATATTCTTAATAATAGTTTTTTATTCAGTGTCTCTGTCAACGGTCTTCTAGGCTTAGGTTTTTATAATAATTTACTATTTTGTGTTCGAAGTTCAAAATGAAGACATTATTTTTAAAATAGTACTGTTGTACGGTCAAGAGACAAAATTGCTAGACCACCGTTACTTAGTTAAAGTGTTTATAATTTCTCTGTTGAATGAGATCAAAAGTCCAGAACTACTCTAATGTACATATATTAAAAACACTAAAGTTTATTGATTTATAGTCGTTAACTTAAGATGTCATTCTTCAAAGTAATTTACACACTATAATTTATTGATGGTGGTCAAGCACTTTTGTCCCCTGACCGTATACATTTTGTACTATGTAAAAATCTATATCTAAGAAAAATATAATAATAGAAGATAAAAATTGTATGATTGCCATACCGCCCGTCTCAAACTAAAGAACTTAGCTTGGAAAAAAAATAGTGATCAAACGGATAGAATA
Organism: Idaea aversata; assembly: GCA_907269075.1. Taxonomy (NCBI): domain Eukaryota; kingdom Metazoa; phylum Arthropoda; class Insecta; order Lepidoptera; family Geometridae; genus Idaea; species Idaea aversata. The sequence goes on along the minus strand of OU026098.1, from coordinate 4,174,506 downwards.
TTTATATGCTTTTCTTCTAGAAGCCAAAAGGCCAAAACCCTTCCCGGGTTGTAGCGCCATAGGATGTAAGTAATTCTTCTACTTTGTCACTATTACACCTACCCATCTAAAAAATGAGATAGCAATATTTTACCTGACCCATATTCCGTACTCTGACATCAATAGTTATGACTCCAGGCTTCAATGGAACCACTCTCACGGACAGACCTTCCGCAACTGAACGCTCCAACATGTCTACAATAATATAAAAACTATTATTATTTAAGAAACGATTTATTAAAACCGAATTTTCGTTTTATTATGAATTCAAATCAGTATTCCTCTGGACATGGTCGACTAAGCTAGGTACCACGGCATGGATTAAAGCTGCTGGCGCCTGTATAAATCATTTAGATTCAGATGTAAGGTCAATAAATAAATAAATAATACTATATGTTCAAATTACTAAAACCTTAGAAAACACTAGAGAAAATTTGCTTTTCTTTGTTTGTTATAGCTTGGAAACTACGGGATGGATAGATAAACACTTTATTGCACCATAGAAACAAAACGCAAAATGATTACATTAAAAAAAAACTAAATTAAGTAACCAACCGAGACTGATTTTGATGAAATTTGGTATGAGGGAGTACAGTGAATTCTTGGGAATAACATAGGTTAGTCTTTTCGACCTTTCTACGAGTCTATGACTATACAGGGTTCGAAAATATCCGATATTTATAATAAATATCAAAATATCGGTTTTTTTTTATATATATCCGATATATATCAAAAATGTGATATTTACATGATATTTATCAATTTTGTATGACAGCCATATTGTTATTTTATTGTATTATTTATGTATACTGTTTGCATACCTATGTTTTATATAACAAATAAATTATTAAAGAAAAAAAAAAAAAAAAAAAAAAAAAAAAAAAAAAAAAAAAAACAATAAATAAAAGAATTTTAACTCAAAAACATAAAATCTTCTAATAAATCAGAAAAATCAATTTAAATCATAAACTACAGCAGGTAAAATTAACTCAAAAAGATAAAATTTTATAAATTCCAATCAATCAAAGGCTTTATTAATTTTCTGAATACCTACACTAATACTTATAATACCTAAACTTACTATTAGGGAGTATGTTTTAACTTTACTCCAACGCCATCTACATTTAGGATGGAGAAATACAGCAGAAAACTGCGAAAATTGACTTATTTGTATCGAATTTTTAAACAATTTTTGTATTGATATATATCACAAAAACCCACTGGATATATATCCGATATATATCTGATATATATCATGATATATATCCATTGATAATTATATATCCTCGAACCCTGGACTATAGTGAGTACTATGAGGCAGAAATATCGAAAAGACTACCCTATGTTACTACCAAGTGGTAGGCTAATCGTTTCGACATTTCTGCCAATTTACGAAAGTAGAACCTATCAGTTACTTAGCTAATAGAAACTTACCATCAACATGTCCAGTATACAACCTAGCGATTGTAGCGTCTCTCAATGTAAACGTGACTCGCGGTGGGGGTTGCAACGCGGCGAGAGTCGCCGGACTAAGGCCCCCCGCCTCAACCCACACAGGACACGGTGATCCTACGATCACTGACTGAGTAGCTGACCGGAGTCTCAATCCGGATATTGGTATCACCTTGTACAATGATATAAAAACTTAGCTCAAATGATAAAAATATGTTAGATAAACCCAAAAAACCAACCCACAAGAGACAGTTTAGGGTCTGGGTTAGATTTAAATCAATATGTAAATCATTTTCGTCGCAAATCTCAAATGCAAGCCCACAAATTAAAACTTAACCTGCTTAATGTATAATTCAATTTTTAAAGCACTTAACAAAAATCTAAATCCGAAAAACATCATCGCATCAAGTCAGAATGATATATATGGCTTTTGTAAGAGTGTCATTTAGGTTAATTTTTAACCAATTTCAAACAAGGAGGAGGTTCTGAATTCAGAAATTAAATGGCGGTAAGTTTTCCGCTATTATCTTAGTTGTTAATAGTTAACTTAGTTAAGTTTTAGCCTTAGAGTTTATTCATTATTAATTTACCTCAACTTCAGATTGTGCGCTGGCCATCTCAATATTCTCGATATCAAGAGCGACTAGTTTAACGCGAGCTTTTCCCATCGAAACACCGTGCACAGATCCGGTTGGAGTAACCTATAAAATAACAATATTTTATGATAAAAAGTAGCAGTGGAAATGGTAAGACAGTGTTATAAGTAAGACCAAAATAAATCAGAAACTTCACTACTTCTCCCTGATTTAATAAACTTAAAAAAAAAAAATATAATACTATTCCTATTTTGATGTTTAGTATGATAGTAGCTTGGTATTTGGTATATTGACGACCTCTTTGGCACTGTGGCCGAGCACTTGACTGATACGCACAATCCTGGTTTGATTTTCGTCGTGGAACAAATATTTGTATATCTACAGATATTTGTTTTTGGTCTGGGTCTGCGTATAACCGACAGCCCGCTCTGCAGAGCGTGTCTGTCTGACGAAGAGACCATTGCTCACGCAATCCTGAAGTGTGAGAGTCTGGCTCCATACCGGGCCGACATACTTGACAACCTAATAACACTCCAAGAATCGTGCGAGGACCCCAGGAGGATTCTGCGCTTCTGATCGGATCTAAGTTGGCTGGAGTAGCAGTCGAAGGTCACGCGCAATGGGCCTAAGTGCGGAAAATCGGAACCCTCTACTTGAACCTTCTGATCTGGGTCAGTATGTATAACATGTATTTACAAAAGTATTCTATCCGTTGTCGGCCACCATAACACAAGTCTACTTGCTTATCTTGGAGCTAGATGGCGCTGTGAACAATATCTTGCTATTATTACTGTACTAACTTCAACATAATCGTGTCCAGTGACAGTTTCGTAATGTAACTGTGCCAAGTGAGGTGGTGGTCCGCCATGGTGTCTCAGTTGAAGTCGTGCCGCGGGAGGGACGCGAGCTGATGCCGGCAGGATCTCTAGCGGAGGGAATACTATCACCTGGAGATATAAGAGTAAGTTAGAGTAGCAATGAGAAAAAACAAGAAATTTAAAGAGTTATAAATAAACAAAAAAGTAGGTAGATGTATTTTTTTTGTAAACTAGCATTGCCCATCGGGCTAACCTTCTAAATCACTTCTGGAACAGGTGTTAGTTATCCTAAGTGAGCACTATGCAAAATTCCATTTCTAGACTCAATTCAGGCTGTGCGTGCGTTGTCACCAGTCAGTCAGTGAAAGATGCATTTCATTAAGAAATAACTTCCACCCGCGAGTTTGTCCGCTTAAAGCTGGGGACATATTATCGGACGCGGTTTACGTGTCCGACAGCCGCGACTGATAAGAGTGCACGGTCGTTTGGCATCCAACGGCCCAGATTGCTCTAGAACGTCCGCGGACGTCCGAACGCTCAAGGGCGGCCCAAGGTTACGTCCTCGACTTACGTCCGATAGTGTGCACAGTAACATGCACAGTTTACTTTACACAGATGCCTATAAGTCGCAGCTGTCGGACGCGTCCGAGCAATGTGTCCCCAGCTTAAGAGTTGATTTTTTTTTTCAAGTTTTGGCCAGATCCATTCATTGAATGAATAATTGTTTATTTCAGGCTAATTTGCCCATATATCATTAATTAGTTACAAATAAAATAAAATAAAATAAAAATTTTTGATTTTTTAAAATTCATTGATTTGAGTTGTGCGCGTAGTCAATAAGAACTTTGAATTTTATAAATAGATAGATCAAACGTGATTAAATTGGTTACAGAATGAAATTGGTGACACTTAGATTTATTGATTCTTCGGACTTTGATAAATAGTATTTTTCGATGACATGAAGTTTGAGGATTTACCATAAGGAAAAAAACATTGAATAATCATGTACTTACTTCTAGTTCAGGACTCCACACATTGCCTTGCGAAGCCCTTACTCTCCCACTTCCCTCTCTAACTCCACATAAAGTTCCATCTTTAACGATGACGTCACCAGAGGTCCGCCATTCCGGGTCGCGATTGGTCGTTAAATATCGATGGGACACGCCCTTGACTAATGCGGTGATTGGAACGCACGCGCCTACGCCGACAGCGCGGCTCGTCGACACTTCTACGCTAAGAATTTCTTCTATATGCACCTAGGAAAATATATTAAATTATTTAATTAGTAATGTGAGATGAACGAAGGGCCAAAATAACGACAGAAAATGGTGCCCAATAGGGACACGACCACGCGGCAGACCAAAGCGACGATGGCAGGATGATTTTGACTTTGATAAGAATGACTGGTTTGCAATAGCTACAGATCAATGGAATCAATGAAATCAAAGAAAGGTAAAGAGGTCTTTGCCCTACTGTGGGAAAGTGTAGGCTCTTAATAATAATTGGTGTCCACATCATACTTTGCTATTAAACATTTTATTGTAAAGAGCCCGTACGTGTTCGTCGTCACGCCCGCCTAACGCCTTCCAAAGGTCCGGGGCTCCATAGCCCCGTGATATGGGACACATAGCAAACATTGAATTAGTATTTAATAAAAGTATCAATTTAATCAGCCCCCAAATGACCCTTGTCTGCCCATTTCCTGTCGGTGACCTTATACGACTAAGGTATAGAGGACCTTGTGTTCATCATTCCTTGTCTTCCGCGCCGTAGCTGCGGTAAACCATCCGCAACAACACCATTGTTTCATGAACTGGCAGAGAGATGGCGCCATAATGAAAATGAATGAATCGACCTATATATTATGTCGATTTGCCAGTTTAACAAAGAGAGTTCGTGTCGTGTTTAAACTAACCTCAACAACAGATTTATCGCCCGCCATGCAAGTATCAGTGACGATGATATCGTACGTGCCCGGCCCCGGTGCTGACACGGACAGAGCCCCGTTGTCCACCGTGGCTGAGGTACCAGTAGGGGGTTCGACAGTGTAGCGACCACTGCCGCCTGCTATAGATACTATATTGTTTAGTATATCACCTTCCCATGCTGCGGATACCTGAAAATTACATTCATAAAAACATACTCGAAAAATATTTTATTGACGAACCAGTTGGCACAATGGTTACCATGCCGGACTGCCAAACACAGGGTTCCGGGTTCGATTCCCGCCTCAGACAAGTATTTATGCTTAGATATTTGTCTGTGGTCTGGGTGTTTCTATTTATTATAAGTATATATTTACAAAAGAAAAGTTATATCCGTTGTCTAGCACCCATAACACAAGTCTAGTTACTTAGATTGGGAGATGGCGAGGTGTGGAATGTTCGGTAATATTTATTTATTTTATTTATTTATTTACTTTTTTGTTTTTAGTATTTGTTGCTTGTTTGGTTGGTAAATGTTATAGCGGCAACAGAAATACAATCATCTGTGAAAATTTCACCTGTCTAGCTATCACGGTTCATGAGATACAGCCTGGTGACAAACAGACAGACGGACAGACAGACAGTGGAGTGAACAGGGCCCCTTTTTACCCTTTGGGTGCGGAACCCTAATACAAACTACCGGTAATCTTAATTGAATAAAAAATACATTGAACTTACCTTCAAAGGATTGCACTTCAATGGCGCGACAACTTTAGCCTGAATACTTGCTGTTGCCTCCGGTATGGATGCTTTCAACGTACCAGTCCAACCGATTGCTTTATTGTCTGCTACTACCAACTGAAATAAAAACAAACCTAATCATCTGGCGAAAGGACGAAGCAAGTACTACTAAGTCAGTTAACTTAGCATAATAAACCTTATCTCTACCACACGATACGATCTTACGATAACGGACACACACGTTGTTGCGCTAATTCAGGAATTTTGGCACTCACCTGCGAGCTTGTCCTTTTTCGTGCGATAGAATTTGTTCTTTACTATGTGGAAATAGGGTTTTATTTTCAATATGCATCAACTTTAGTGGCTTTTTTGCTTACCTGGTAATACTTATGAGGCACGGGAACAGGCACGAAATCCGGATGCGTTTCAACTAACAGTCGATCCGTTGATTTGTACTCTATTCCACCGTGATAAGGTTCTACTTCCCACGACACTTTCGGTCCTTTCTCATCTAGTAACTCGCGACCGATACTGTCCAGGAGAGTCACTTTTATGGATACTTCTTGGCCTGGATGGAGCCATACTCTGTAAAAAAAAGTGTAAAAATAAGCATATAAGTATTCTATCCGTTGTCTGGCCACCACAACACAAGCCTAGTTGCTTAGTTTAAGGCTATATGGCGCTGTGTCCTGTTATCTAAAAAAAAAACAATCAAAGTATTTAACTTTGATTGTTTTTTTTGTTGTTTGTTTGCATTGAATAGGCTCCGAAACTTTTGGACCAATTTTGATGAAATTTGGTATGAGGATACATTAATTAATTGGTAGTGTTATAGCCTTTTTCATCCCGAAATTCTCATGGGATCGGGAGTTACGCAAGTGAAATCGCGAAGGGGTGCCTATATTAATATTATAATGAGGAAAGATTTGATTGTCTGTTTGCATTGAATAGTTTCCGAAACTACTGGACCTATTTTAATAAAACTTGGTATGAGAATACATTGATTTATTGGGAGTGTTAAAGGCTTTTTACATCCCGAAATTCTCACGGGATCGGAAGTTACGCGAGTGAAACCACGGACCGCTGGTAGTATTTGATAATTTTAATACGAGTACATACTTAGGTCCCCCACTGCAGTTGTGAGTGTCTGGCGGTTCAAGCCGTATCCGTGAGACGAAAGGAGCGCACGCCGACTCCAGCTGGACTGACTCGGCTTCCGAATCCGAGTGTGAGGTCACTTCTAAACGAGATTCGCCTTTCTAAAATACGTAATACAGATATTTTAACTAGTGTTGGAGCACAGTTCTATGTGTGAGTCTGAAAACATACTGCTTCGATGTTTATGGCAGTGATAGGGAAAATCTTCGATGAACCATAAATCAGAGCTACAATTTTTTTAATGATAAATTGAGAACCGTTGCTCCTTCTTTTTATGATTTTTCGTTACGAGTATTACAATACAGTTTTTGAGTTCTAACAAGAGCATGTTATGTTACTAGAAGTCAATGTTGAAAGATCTCGGTTCTCTTTTTCTTCTTCAGCAGCATATATAAGCCCACTGCAGAGCATATGCCTCTCCACAACGTCCTATCACCGGTTTTTCTGGACCACGCTGCCCCAGCATGAGCTCTTATGTCGTCGGACCATCTGGCTGGTGGTCTGCCCACACTTCTCTTCCCGATTCTTGGTCTCCATTCGAGAACAGCTTTGCTCCACCTTCCGTCTCCCCTTCGACACACATGTCCAGCCCACGCCCATTTTAATTTAGCGACGCGGTACCCTACGTCTATTACTAAAGTCTAGTTCGCATTAGGCTAGTATTTTAGTCGAGTAGCGAGTAATTTATTAGGTAAATGTGTCCAAACACCAAACATGTTGTCGAGTTGGTTAGTAAGTAATTTAGTCGAGTCGATCCATTTTATTATATACTTATTAGGCGAGTGGCGAGTAGCATCCCTCGTCCCTGCTCACTGGCTCAAGTCCGAACCTCTCGAATTAGTCGAGTTGATTAGTTGCCGCCAAATCGTTACATTGTTTTGTAGGATGTTTATCTTGCAATACACCACTCACTTATAAACTGTACACGACCAAAGGGCGAGCGGTTTTTGGGCAGTAGCGAGTATTTTAGCTACTAAATTACTCGCCACTCGACTAAAATACTAGCTTAATGCGAACTAGGCTTAAGATCTCGATTAGTAGTATTCAAATAAACTTACCCGTTTACATTTAAAGGTAAACAGTTGTACGTCGGGATGTCGATGCGGTGGTACTCCGTCTCGCGGTGTGAGATCCGCGACTCGTGCGTCACTCACTGACGGCGATAGAGATTCACCTTCAGCTAATATCTAGAAGATAGATAAATTCTTTATTGCAAACACCATTTTTAAATTACATAAAATATAAAAAACAAAGCTTAAGTCTAAGTGTTACACAAACAAATTTTTACCAAAGTCAAAGACAATTTGTTTTATTCATTTGGATGCATAAGTAAATTTTGTACAAAGATCACATAGAAACTAGGTTAGGATGTGTGCCTTCGGAACGCGCCCACCAATGAGAAGAAGGCACAAGAAACTCATGGGTTTTTTTCATGTGATCACGCTCGCAAAGGTCAATATTATATCTCTACGATAAAAGGTAGATATAGTACGCGCGTTGTCGCGCTAATTTACGCATATTCGCATCTGCGAGCTTGTCCTTTTTCGTGCGATAGAATGTGTCCTTTACCATGTAGAAATAGGGTTTTATTTTCAATGTGCTTTCAATGTGCAACTTTCGTGGCTTTTTTATTTACCTGAGAACGGCTGATTGGTGTAATAACTAATAGACCCACTAGCTGTCACAGCAGTTAGCCCGTCCCGAAAACATAAAATATTATACCACTGAGTGGCTTATGCGTAGTTTTTTAAGACAAGATTTCTAGAAATTCCCTTAAAATCGTCTTCAAAAAAAAATTAAGCTTTAATTTAAACTTTTCTGCCTCAAAGCCTTGATAAGGTTGTTGGTAATACTGTTTTTTTACGAATAGTCTTAAAGGAATATAGCTTTTACTTTATTCCTGCCAAACTTATGCTCTAGCACTCTGGCGCAGTCTTAATTAATAAGTATACTAACGGGTATAGTAGCATGCAACAAAGCCGCCGCATTCTTCGGCCACAACACAGCAGGCGCGGCGCGAACAGCAACCCGCGCGACATCACCGGCGCGACCTCGAGACACGCGCACTGAACTCACGCCGCGCATCGAGTACGATGTTTGTATTACACAACATGCTCCTTCTAAAAACACAATTCAATAAAAACTTAGCATTTATGAGTTGAATGATTCCTGAAAAAATGGTCTTGACAAACGTACAGGTAACAGAATTACCCTTTCCTCTTAAGGTACAGAACCCTAAAAGCGTTAACATTTTGAGACTTGTCTAGTTCTGCAGGCATCGGTCAAATGATGTCCCACAGATTTGTACTCCTTCTTCTTATCTTATAGTTATGTGGCTCACCTATTGTTAGAGTTTTCAGATCGCTCTAAGGCCTCTAACTTGACCTAACGACAGCTACTAGAGGTAGCAACCGGGACCAACGGCTTAACGTGCCTTTCGAAGCACGGAAGGGCTCACGAAAACACATTTTTGCCACACTACTAATTGGCCACCCATCGAAGTAATGACCGCGCCAGGCGTCGCTTAACCCGCACGACCGTAAACGATCAGCGAGCGTCGCTTAGCTGTGTTTATAAAGTTCGATTTGACCGCACTGCTGCTCGTGGAGACTTAGGTCGGCAACAAGAATCTCGACCAATGGTCTAAATCTAACTACGGACGTCTCAAACCCAAGACCTATTCGTGACAAGTACCCGCTTAACCGCGTATCAATGGTACCGTAACCCATTGTGATTCAAAATGGACACGTAAAACAATGCGACAAAGCTTTGCAGCTTATAAAGTTCAAGTTAGATGTTACTAGAAAACTCAGTCTCCTGCACAATGATCGCGTTTCTCTTGAGCAGTCAGTTAAACAGACTTACCTATAGGTTCAACCCAAGTAGCAGCAGTAACGTTGTGTGGTTCCGGTCCTTCCAATAAGGTAACAGCGAACGACGCACAGTTACATCTGGAAGCAAACGATTGTTCAATAAACACATCTATACTTCATTACATAGTATAAAACAAAGTCACTTTCCGCTGTCTATCCCTATGTATGTATGCATACATTTTTAAAACTACGCAACGAATAGTGATGAGGTTTTTTTGATATAGATAAAGTGATTCAAGAGGAAGATTTATATGTATAATACATGCATAATATAGCCGTGCGAAGCCGGAGCGAGTCGCTAGTCACTACATACTCACTACATTTCTATTTGTGATTGTCTGTAATTGGCTTTCTGTTTCTATTTCTTCTGTTTTATTATGTTAAACTTAGCTGTAGACTTTCCTTTAAAATAAATAAATAAATAGTATAAAACAAATTCGCTTTCTCTGTCCCTATATCCCTATGTATGCTTAAATCTTTAAAACTACGCAACGCATAATGATGCGGTTTTTTTTAATAGATAGAGTGATTCAAGAGGAAGGTTTATATGTATAATACATGCATAATATAGCCGTGCGAAGCCGGGGCGGGTCGCTAGTATATTATAAAGAGGAAATATTTTTTGTTTTTTTTGTAACAAATATGTTCCGATACTACTGGACCGATTTTGATGAAACTTGATATGAGGATACATTGATTCATTGGAAATAACGTAAGCTACTTTTATCCCGATATTCCCACGTGAAACTGCGGAGTGCTGCTAGTTATAAAAATATATACATATAAAGGATTGTGGGGTAGCAAAACTTTACCAAAACGTGCCATTGAATTTATAAGTCAGATTTTGACCACTATGTCGCCTGATGGTAAGTGACGATACGATCTAACATGTAGCGCCTAATAGAAGATACTAACGCAGAATTTCAACTTACCTATGAAAATTATAAAATTCCCCTGTAGTAGGATGTGTAGCCGTCAAAGCGACGTGTAAGTGATGCGGACGACCGACGCGAGCGTACCCGGATGACGATACTTGTACATACTCCGGTGGCGCTGACCATACTCTGATTAACAGAAATATAACATCAATATGCTTGGGAGAGCTATATATCGAGAATGGACGGGGATAAATGGGCTAAAACAGCAACAAGCTGGATAACAACAAGTTAGGTGACATCGAGGTCGGCAAAGAAATCGTTGGCGAAGTGACCTCGATCGCCTCGAGCCAGCTTGGTCAGGGGTGGCCCAGGACCGCGATCAATGGAGGGATATGGGGGAGACCTTTGCCCAACAGTAGGATACCTACTGCTCCCCATCTCCCCTAGGGTTACATAAAAATGATCTAATACAAATATTATAGAATAATTATAAATTAACATGGTTATATTCACTGCAGATATGTTACTGCCCAATTATTATTGTAGGTTGAAAAAGTTCTACCTCCAATTACATTTACCTTAGTGAACTACTAAAATTTCTGGTGAAAACGACGTCTCGTGAACATGGTGATTGTAACAGCATCGAAATAGCAACCTCCACAAAATAAAACATGAGAAATAATTCGTTTTAAATAACTTTAAATAGTACTTTAATTTTGGTATATGGTACTCAAAATTGTAATTTTATCTATATTTAAGAGTACTTTACTCAAAAATGAATCCTGTTGTAGGTTTCAATAAAAACCAAATAATCTTAGTTAGGATATTTAAATGTCTTTTCCATGGTTTTCTATAGTACTGAGTCCTTGAATTAAAAAGTAACAGCTTTTACATTTTATAAAATAAGTGAATAACAATCCCACCTGCCAACAGCTTTAACATGAGAGTAGTTTTCTAACAGTACTTTGACTCCCAAATCTCCGATACCTCGTACTGTGACAACTCCATTTTGTGCGAGGGAGAGAACGCCAAGTGTACCTGCCTCACTCTCAGACCAAATAACTGCTTCATTACCGCCTCCGCGGTGATTTAGTGGTATTTCTCTGTAAAAATAATTATTAACATTTAAACACATAAAAAACAATAAGTACTGAATGTAAAAATTAAAAAAAAACTTATTAAAAAAAACTTATTTACTAAACAACTACAAAATATATGTACATACATATCGCACAGCTAGATCAAAACTGTTGTAACTCAAAAATGTCGCATTTTGAGTTAACAGCATATTCGGATTCCTGATACGATTACCTACACGGCAATAAAACCGAAGTAATTCAGTTTACTTTAGTGTCCAAGAGATGACGAGACGAATCAGTTTTGTCTACACCCACTCGTGCAACTAGGGTGTTGTATTTTGAGTTGCGACAACTTTGGTGAGTAAACTATTGAAAATCTTACAAAGTATTTTGACTTAAGTCAGTTTTCTTACTTATTGCTTAACTGATTTGAATTTTTATTTCATTTTACTACAATTTCAATGAGTATTTTTTTAAATTAGTCGTTTTCTCATTATCTACGGCTTAATTTATTACCTGATTAATATCATAATGGTTTATTTTCTAATACATTTCAAAATCTTTTTACAAAATGTTGCTATCGTGCATAGTTTTCATAATATCAGTTTTTTGCCATTTCCCAAAAATCATGTTTTTTGAGTTACAACAGTTTCGATCCAGGTGTGCGATATATGCATACACTGTTGCTGCGTCTCGTAACGGTGTCTCGAGTTCAGAGATTTTATCTCATCTAAAAATATGCGTACCGCGCTAAAATAAGTTTTCACTTCAAAAAGCTTAGGTCAAGTGGGTAATTTGAGTAATTACTCACTCAATAATAATTAATATTAATTAGTAATTACTCAGCTTTGTGCCGCGCAATCGGATATGACGAAAATAATACTTAGTATAATAAAACAAAGACTAAAAGAGGAGTAAAGTGCCTGAAAGCGGTTAGTGGCACAATGAAAAAGTATATAATATTGCAATTTTATGCATTTCGTTATTCAAGGTTCATTATTTATAATCTATACTAATATTATAAAGCTGAAGAATTTGTTTGTTTGAGCGCACTAATCTCAGGAACTACTGGTTCGAATTGAGAAAATCTTTTTGTGTTGGATAGTCCATTTATCGAGGAAGGCTATAGGGTACTTTTTATTTTGATATTCCCACGGGATCGCGACTTGCACGGGTGTCACTGCGGGGCGCAGCTAGTGTATTTATAAACAGTAAAAACAGGAAAAATGTATAATTAAACTAGCGACCCGCCCCGGCTTCGCACGGCTATATTATGCATGTATTATACATATAAACCTTCATCTTGAATCACTCTATCTATTAAAAAAAACGCATCAAACTCCGTTGCGTAGTTTTAAAGATTTAAGCATACATAGGGACAGAGAAATCGACTTTGTTTTATACTATGTAGTGACTTACTGAATACTGTCCGTCCATGCAACAAAGAGTTCTGGCGGCACTACTTCTAATGGTTCAATCACTTCTGCTGATGTCTGGCCTTCTACCTATAAAATTGCACAAAATATGATCAAATCATGAACATTACTAATATATTGACAGTTTTACAGGTTGTCCCGTAATTAATGGATAAGCGGCCACCTACAGAAGAAGGACACTGTGCCGGTTCAGAAAAATAAAAGTTATGTAAGTCTCTCCATTTTTGAAGATATCCGCCATTTTCAAAATTTCACTCCCTTCTCATCTTTTTTGATGCCAAATGAAGGAATTATTCCAATATGTTTTTGGATAGCATTCCCGCTTATCCATTCATTACGGGACATCCTGTATAAGTTGATATCTCACCTTTCTAGAAACGATTTTCCCAGCAATCGAATGTAATCTTGCAGTAACGGTAAATCTACCTGCATTATTTGCTATTGCATTAGTTAACGTTCCATTCTCTGTCGAACTAATCAAATCAACATTAGCTTCACCATCGACTGACAAACGAATCAGTATTTCATTGCCAGCTGTTAACACATGACCATTGTTGTCCAAGACAGCACAGTAGATAACAAATACTTCTTGTTTTATTAAAAGATTTGATGGTCGTAGAGTTACTCGAATGCTGTGAGGTTCGACTACTGTTAACATTGATGTAGCAACTTCCGTAATCCCTGACATTAGTTGTAAGGTAGTGGTTCCTAGGTTTCTTCCTCGTACAAGGCTGACTGCGTCTTCGAGTAAAGCGATGTTGCCGTCAGGTACTTTTAAGTAGTAAAGTGTTTCGTGTATGTCTTGGATGTTTAGACGGCCGGCACGAACTCGAACAACCCTAGAAAGTTATTGAGAGATTAAAAACAGGTCTGGAACTGTAGTAATTGTTAACAGAAGGGCATTTTGTGTTATTAATTCTATGAATGTTATCAATGATGTATAAGCATGCACAGAATTAATACTGTTTTATATCATTCTGTTACTTTACAATACTAAATACTACCAATCATTATACAAATACTGACTTCAGGGACTTCAGAAACAATACTGTAGCATATCTTAAAAATGTTTTAAAAGATAAATATTGCAGGACATTCCACACATCGCCATCTAGCCCCAAGCTAAGTAACTAGACTTATGTTATGGGTGCTACACAACAGATATACTACTTATACACTTTTCTTTTGTAAATATATATTTATAATACACTAGCTGCCCTCCGCGGTTTCACCCGCGTAACTCCCGATCCCGTGGGAATATCGGGATAAATTAAGATGCAAGCTATCCTATCTTTCAAGTTGGATCGAACTGCACATGGTGTGCGAATTTTATTATAATCGGTTAAGTGGTTTAGGAGTCCATTGAGGACAAACATTGTGACACGAGATTTATATATATTAAGATAGAAACAACCAGACCACATACAAAAGCAGCATAAATAATTAAGGCGGGAATCGAACCCAAAACCCTGTGGTAGGCGGTCCGGCACCTTTGTGACCATTGTGCCAACTGGGATGTATAAGCATGCACAGAATGAATACTGTTTTTTTCTTTACTTCAATTATCATACAAGTACTGGCTTTAGGTACAAGCATTGGTTTCAGGGACTTCATAAACAATGCTGTGCAATGTAGCATTTATTGTTTTAAAAGATCATCAGATACTGTAAATCACAGCGTTTGAGATGGACAGGGCACCTGGAGAGGATGGATGGATGAAAGCAGAATGGTAAAGACCACCAATAAACACTACCAAGAAAGGACTGGAAGGTGAGTAGAGGAAGACCTGAAGCTCACATCTTAGAAGAGAACAGCAAATTCCAAGACTCACGAAAGGTTGTAGCACCCCAGTAATTATCTTTTGTACCAGTACTTCTGTAAATCCTACTAATATACTAATAATTATAAATATGAAAGTTTGTGTGTGTATGTTTGTTACTCCTTCATGCAAAAACTACTGGACCGATTTCAATGAAACTCGGTATCTAGATAGCTGGAGACCTGGATTAACACATAGACTACTTTTATCCCAATATTCCCACGGGATCGGGACTTACGTGGGTGAAACCGCGGAGCGCAGCTAGTCATATTATAAATAAATTAGTTCCTAGATTATTTCTACTTACTTATATTTCAAAGTGTCACCCGGAGCAATCGAAGCAGTGGCAGGTGTGAGCACCACACTGGCAACGACCTGCAGTTCAAAGTCCGTACAAATGTTACCAAGACAGACTTGGACCTTCGACTGGCCTATAGCTTGACCATAGAGCAGGACAGAGTGGGATCGGAGACCTTTCGCTTCAAGTTCCGCTACGCCTTTCGGAGCTTCATAGTCTGTTTCACGCCATCTCACTAAACTGGTAATGAAAAAATAAAATTATAATATGTGGATTTATAATTAATCTATACATATAAATGCTTTGTCCTGAATGACTGACTGACTGATGGATCAACACACAGTCTAAACTGCTGATCGATAGAGACCTGATACTTAGAGGGTGTGCTCCTTGTATGACTTAGACATCCGATAAGAAAGGATTTTCCGAAATTCTACCCCTTACCCCGGGTGAAAAAGGGGGGCAAAGTTTGTATGAGACAACGTGATTTAATAGTCCATTTAATAGACCATAAGCTACCTTACTTAAAACTTACGTAATCAACAATTCTTCTCCAACATTATTGCCTAGATTTTCAATAGTCCAGTCGAAGTTAATTCCCTCCAGTGTAGAGAACTTGTTCCCTGTAAATTTTTCATAATGAGTAAGTACAGTACTCTTTTTTAAGAGGTTTGAATGTAATTTAATGTGAATGAGAATTTTTACATAACTTTGTCTTACTACCAGTAAGCTTGTATTCGCAAACAGTGCTTAAGTTGTTCTTGGATAAGTGAACGCACTGCGCTCACTTATCCAATGACCCCCTATGATTGGCCCTATGATTGGTCAATTTTATGCTGCTATCTTCAATCTTCAACTATATTATTTGAGGTTTTATGTGTTTGCACGCACAATGCATTATCATAAGGTTGATTGTGAATACGGGTGTTAGCGTAAACTATCAAATACTAGATTACTTAAATGTTCTGATTAAGTTGGTCCATACGCCAACGACCTTGGTACACAGCCTACTAAATAGTTACTACTGGCACCGGTCACCTTCGTTGGTGAAAATTGTTGATTGTTACGAATGTGTATTGTTTTTCTCAAAAGTGCTGAGATGGAATTGTAGATGAGATTTTACCGACATTTTGGTGTGATTTTGAGCCAAACATTTCATAGTTAGCTCACATAGAGAGAGTTCACATAGATAGTTAGTATCATAGTTTTAAAGCTATCCTAAAATTAAGAATTAAAAGTAGTCTAGCTGTAAATTGACAAAGAATTTTCGCCTCAAAATTATCCCAAAATATCGGTAAAAATTTCATCTACAATTACATCTTAGCACTTTTGAGAAAAATTAATCACATTCGTTACAATCAACAATATTAGTTGTAAGCGACGGGTATTTCTGGCGCGTTGCGTTTGGCAGCATAAGCAGCCTTAATGGATTGTGGTTAATTTTATTTTCTCTTACCTTGTTCATCATAAGCAACAACTTCGAAAGCTTCAGGTGCCTCTTCCAAGTATAGAATCCTGGTTGTACTCATTACTTTCAATGAACGTATTTTATCTACGTCTACATCTCCACGGATAATCTAAAAATAAATAAATATTGCAGGACATTCCACACATCGCCATTTATGGGTGCTCGGCAACAGATATACTACTTATATACTTTTCTTTTGTAAATATATAAGTACTTAAAATAGATAGAAACAACCAGACTACAGACAAATATCTAAGCATAAATACTATACTTGTCTGAGGCGGGAATCGAACCCGCAACTGGGTCGTCAAACGTTTGAAACTTGTATTCAAGTCAAATAAAAGTCGAAGAATATTTAAAAACCAAATGTTCCCGCCATTTAAAAACATAGGTGTTACCTCGCCGGTGTTGACTTCTTCGGCAAGAATAATGACAGAGCCAGGCGGTGCACATGTTTTGGACACGGAAACCCGTGCGGACTGCGAACAATGACCCCATGTGTCCTCGTACAGAGGCTCCAAGTCTATGATGTCATCGCGTGACAAACTCCTAAAAAGAATAAGTTATTACGTAAATTATAAAGTGTTTACACCAATATAGTGAATAGTAGTGAATTATTATAGATGCTTACCATGTATAACAACCAGCATCGTGAATTTCAAAGGTAAATTGGACGATCTTATTCTCGAACCAAGGTAGTAGCACTCTTGGTGTGTTTATTTTAGCTCCATTACACAATAATAGAACTGAACTTAACAAAAAGGCATAGGAAATAGAGCTTCCTATTTCCATTTTGATGCAGCTCCCTTTAGATCACATTAATCACAACAATAAAATGCAATAATAAATAGAAAACGCTTGGCAAAATATAACCTCAAACAAAAACCCAAACGGACGTTTTGATTTGACATTGACTGCGACTACTTCTGACAATGACATTGAAAACAACGAATTTTTCAAATCACTTGTGTGATTATTAAAAAAAACTAAATGTCAAAATGCCAAATATGGCTGCTGTGTGTTTGTTCATGCATTTCACGTATTTTGTGCTGTTTCTAAATAAAAACTAAAATGGGGACAAATAAAAGTTAAACAAGATTATTACGTGCGCTTCCTCAATCAAGTTATAAACTAGGAATAGTCGTTAACTCGGCAAAAATGTCGGTCGACAAGAGTACAGAAATAGTAAAAAGCAACGAGATCGATAAAATGAGACGTCGTCATAGAATTGACGACACTGTTGTTGCGACAGTGGTACCGAGTGGCGGGGAAGATACATCGCAAGACAATAAGATGGAGAGCACAGAAGAAAGTGCGGGGAAGCCGACGGAGTTGTACCTTCAAGGCAACACTCGAGATCATCTCATATCTAGCACAACGAGCAGCCTGGCCGATACGCCTGGTGATTCCGGTGTATTGTGTTTAGATAGTGAGGCTTCGGAGGCGACCAGTCAGGCTCTCATGTCACACAGTCTTATCGGGGCCGAGGAGCTGGCGTGCGACAGCGTTTATGACGCACCACCGTCATGCTCCCAGGATATGATCAAGAGCACGACCAGCAGCGTAATGACTCGTAGTGATATCGACAACCAAAACATTGAGGATATTGTACCTGAGCTGCTCGTCGAATCTCACCAAAAACTCTCGCCAAAAGCCTATGAAAACTTGCCAGATGTTGTGTTAAAAGCATTAGAAAGTGAGAAAATTGTGAATGAAGAAGTTAGAAAGCCTGCATTACGAACCAGTGAACCAAAGAAATCTCATTCAGAAGATATTGTGTACAGAAGAAGGTGCCGCAAAAAGTCACAAAGTGGGCCGAGTTCACAAAAGAAACGTGTGTCATTCCATGAAGATATACTCAATAATACTAAAACTGATAATATTCATATAGAGAGAGGGTTCGTATCCTACGGACCTGATAGTTCTTACTGTGATAGATTTAGGCAAAAGAATAATATTATGACTGATCGATTTTCATGGTGTGCTTCTGGTGACCGGGCTCCTAAAAGTGCTGCAGATATTGCCCAGCAGACCATGTCTGACATACTCACTTACAGTGACACAAACGACAGGAGCGGAATATTTGAATACTGTCAAAGTTACAAACCAGAAAATGAAAATAATGACAAAGACAATAATAATGAGCCGGAGCAGAGGAATAAGTTGTACGGATGTGATTCTAACAGTTCAGATTCTAACTTTAGTTGTGACTCGGAAACATCATCCAGTGAATCATCCTCATCCAACTCCAACAAAACTGAAACATCTCTACTCAGAAGGAAGTGTGATAAAGCACAGAAGTCCTACTCCTGCGATGGATTTGACAATAACAGTCATGTAGCATTCATGCGGAAAACTTACTTCTCCGAAGCAGATATTGACCAGTCCATGGACAGGACAAAGAAACCCCTTGAAGTCACTCAGAGTCCCAGCAAAATCAATGAAGTAAAATCAGTTCTGAAAAAGAAACGTTACATAACTACCAATATTGTTGAAGAGAGAAAACAAAATAACAAGATGCTCAACCTATTAGACACACACAATATCATAGATTCTTTGAAAAGCTTCTATAAAACTTTTAACTTCAATTTCACACCAGAAAAGGGCTTGCCAGAAAACAGTTTAGAATTAAACAATGTTGTGGAAGCTTTACCCTGTGATGTCAATCAGAACAAGAAACTATCCAAGAGCTTAGATTCTGGCTTTCAAATTGATGATGAAGATGACTTCGTTGAGATCAACTTGAATGGGCAACCTGAGCCTGTAAAACCTAAAGAAGTAGCCCCGTCAAAGAATACATTAGTTGGTAACACAACTCCAAAGGAAGGATCTCCTAGACATAAACTAACACTAAACATGAAGGCTCCTTTGGACAAGAACATGGCTAACAAAGTTGATGCTTTACCACCATTGAGCAAATATGTAGTAAATTGTGAGAGTACTGTGTATGAACACAAAGGCGTCTCCTACAGTTACGTCCACGACACATTCCAAACTGCTTTTGATGCACCCAAAGAGTCATTTGTACCCATTCCTGAAAGCACTCCTGTTAACGAATTAGTCGCCAGTACAAGCAGGTCTGAAATAAATTCGAGATCCAGTGACATTGATACTTCTAGCAAAACATCCACACCAAAACGACAGTTCATTAAAAACATACAAGATGAGACTGAGGTAAAGAACGGTGTGTCCAAACATCTATCTTCACCCAAGAAGCAGAACATCAGCAGATACAGTCGTAAATTGACAACAATTCAAAAGCTGAACGACGATAATCAGGCGAACAGCGACAACTGTTCCAACACCGATAACTCCACGCTTAAAGGCGCTGACGACTTCAATGACGAATATTTCGACAGCCCTGGCAATCAAAAGCTGCAATCAAACAAATCAGCCTTACTCAATAGGTACTTGAAGAACGTGTGCCAAAGAAAAGACCTTGAACTTAAAATAAAGAATAATAAATTTTATCAGACCAAGTTGCGACTAGAGAAGCATTTTCCAAGCATAATATTTCCATTTAAAGATATATCGGAGACATTTCACATTTCCGCCGAGGCAATGTCGCGTTTAGTTGACAAAGAAGTCATAGAGAACAAACGGTTGTCCGTGAGACTACTCACAGCGGACGAGCCATCATATTTTGACAGCTTCGAAGATAATGTCGCCATTGAATGCAATGAGAAGTTACGTCTACAGATATTCTCGTACCCAAACGAGACTCTTAACAGGGTAAATAGTTTATCTAATTATTGTTTGTAAACATTTCGAAAATGACCTTAAGACAATGAGATGTTAAGCTGCGATAATTTGACTATACGCTGCTGTTGCCTACTAATTAAAAACATTAAATTTACCTAATTAGCGCCAGCAGATCTTATACACCTTATGTAGAGTTTTAGGGAATTTCCAAAAAAAAACCACTTAAATAAATAAATAAATAAATGATCTTTATTGCAGGCATTGAACCACCCATAAAATAAATATTACATTTACATTAGTCAAATGCTCTAATTATAATTGTAAATTGTAAATTGTGCCTAGAATATAAAATACCTAATAACTGAAATATCAATATAATAATATAATATTATAGTAATAAGTAAATAGATTAAAATTAAATTAAATATTTAAAATAATACGGTCCTACCTATGACCATACTGCGCCCTGCGGTTTCACCCGCGTTTTGATCCCGCAGTAATTCCGGGATCAAAGTATTCTATGTCGTTCTCCATCCCCTACCACTATACCGAATTTCATCCAAATTGCTCCAGTCGCTTGAATCAGAATCAGAATCAGAAAATATTTATTGAAGAACTGGGTACAATATGGTGTTATGGTTTTTGTATAATACAGTGCCTAGCAGTTTATCCTTTACGGATGTACAATAATAAGTAAAATTATAAATAGCAAAGGCTAATTTATAAGTTAATAGGTAAGTAGATAACATTTTAAATTCTTGACCGCATTCAGTCTTTACCTAAGATTCAAAATATTCATTCAGATTGTAGAATGTTTTTGATATAAGCCATTTCTTAAGTTTTACCTTAAAAATATTACCGTTTAAAATTTTTAAATCTAACGGAAGGTGATTATATATTTTTATGGCTGATATGTAGGAACTTTTGTAATATAGTGCATTATTTATCTGAAGGATACATATATTATATTTATGTTTATTTCTTAAATTGTCATAACGACTTGACCGTAAAGAAGGAGCAAATTAACAAACTTTAGGATTTATAATTTTTTTGTGTGCAATATTTTATGTTTCCAAAACTAACAATTCTTACATTGATCATCATTTAACTTCTACAGTTGTATTAAAAACCGGTCAAGTGCGAGTCGGACTCGCGCGACAAGGTTTCCGTACTATATTTGAGAGCCCTACTTATTTTTTTTTCTGTTATAAGTATTAAAATTTGTTGTTATAGCGGCAACAGAAATACATAATCTTTGAAAATTTCAACTCTCTAGCTATCATGGTTCATGAGATACAGCCTGGCGACAGACAGACAGCAGAGTCTTATTAAGAAGGTCCCGTTTTTACCATTTGGGTATAGAATCTAAAAACAGCGTCTTCTTCCAGATGATGAAAGTACAATCACCATACAACATGGAAGACGGTACTTGGACCCCGGTGTTGGTCTTCATAACAGACTACGCTCTATACTTGGCGAGTGTGAAGCAAGGGGGCACTGAATACGACATCCTGTGCCGATTACCACATAATGAACTCGACGCAATTGCGGTAAGAGATTATTATTACTGTCCCATTCCAGGGCAAAGGCCTCTTTACTCCCCTTCCACTGATCGAGATCTTGTGCGACGGATTGCCAAGTCATCTCGCCATCTTCGATGTGACCTGCTGGGTAGAGTTACTTTATTTTATTAAGCCACCTTTCAAAAGAAAAAAACTTTGTCAAAATCGATTCATCCGGGATCTATGATGCCACAGACAAACGATACCCACGTCAAACTTAAAACACCGATCTTCATGCTAAAACTACATTAAAATTAATATTACAGGACATTGCAAACAACCATCTAGGATTGTGTTATGGTTTCCAGACAACAGATAAAATATTTATGTTTATAATTTGCTTTTGGAAATTTATACTTATTATACATACAGAAACACCCAGATCAGAAGCAAATATTTGCTTGGGCGGGAATCGAACCCGCAACCTTCTGAGTCGCAGGCACGTGTTCATCTGCCACACAAAGTTCTTCAATGCTCATTAATATCTCATTTTGATAACTAATAAACTCGTAACTTATTTAGAATCATCCCTATGTCCCTATGTATGCTTAGATCTTTAAAACTAGGCAACGGATTTTGATGCGGGTTTTTTTAAATAGATAGAGTGATTCAAGAGGAAGGTTTATATGTATAATACATGCATAATATACATCACTACATAGTATAAAACAAAGTCGCTTTCTCTGTCCCTATATCCCTTTGTATGCTTTAATCTTTAAAACTACGCAACGGATTTTGATGCGGATTTTTTAATAGATAGAGTGATTCAAGAGGAAGGTTTACATGTATAATACATGCATAATATAGCCGTGCGAAGCCGGGGCGGGTCGCTAGTAATTCATAAAACATATTTTAAATAATTATATTACTTAAGGTTATCGAATATGTATTCAAAACCAATGTCTGGAACTTAATAAAAACTTTCCAATGATATCATTATTACTTTAAGATAAATGGGTCAATCAATAAAGAGTTCTTTGAACTAAGATGTTATGAATGTTAAATAAACAGTACTTAACATCTATTGTTGTATGCTGGTAGCTCCCACCTAAATCCATATAGAATTTTGGTAACTCTGAGCCCTTTTAAAACCTCCAGCTACGCGCGAGTTATCACGTGATTTCCAGATGGACCAATCACCAATTTGCACCAATCACCAACGGGCGCCGCGCGGTTTGCACGTGAAACTGATTGGCTAAAGTTTTTAAAACACGCGTGTTTAATCTTTAACTGCTGTCCTGGACGTGACCGAATTGCTAGCTATAACAGGAACACCATATCTCTTACAGCATGGAGAAAATATAAGTATTTTACTCCAAAAGAGTACCTATAGATTAATAATTTCAGTTAGTAAAAAAATCGGAGCCTGATCGCCGCCGACAAACTTACATGAAGATTGATGGGCTATTTGTCCATATACTAAGTTTATTTTCAAAGAAAAAAAAAAGAACGAACATTTTTATTTACTCATAAAAGTAATCACATAAACCAAATATAAATCAAATATAAGAAAAAAATATTCAACTCTCTGGCTATTATGATTCATGAGATGACAGCCTGGTGACAGACAGACGGACGGACAACGAAGTCTTAGTAATAAGGAACCCTAAAAATTAGTACACCGCCTAGAAAAAAGGAAAACATCTTTAACAAAACTTGTATGTTGTCTATCGTAGGTGGGTCCCGAAGGTCAATACGTCCAGGTGCTAGACGTGGCTGGCAACATCGCGTGTTCAGTGGTGACGGGGGAAGCTTCGCTCGGGGCACGATTGGTATCGTCGCTGGAGTGGAGCGCGCGTACCTCGCCGCTGCGCATACATCGTCCGCCTGCGTTGATACAGCTCACCGTTCGTCAGGTCGCCGCTGCGGTTGCTAGGCAACGGGGCGAGAAGAAGGTAAAAAAAAGTTAATTTTTCGGTAAAAAAAACACCACATAGAATAAAAAAATATATACGCAACGAATTGAGAACCTCCTCCTTTTTTA
This sequence comes from Idaea aversata, assembly GCA_907269075.1. Classification (NCBI taxonomy): domain Eukaryota; kingdom Metazoa; phylum Arthropoda; class Insecta; order Lepidoptera; family Geometridae; genus Idaea; species Idaea aversata. The sequence continues at coordinate 4,150,678 of OU026098.1, read as the reverse complement.
ATACTGTTAGAAAGTAAATTAAAACAAAAATAGAGTACAGAACAGTACAATCATGGCGCAAAAGTGTGTATAGTAGTATGCCGAACTATTGATAGTTTTGCTATCGCGGACCTCACTAACCTCACTAGACCATAAGCTGATGTTGTAAGAGTCGATGTCATCGATAGTGTCGAAGGGCTATCGATACCTTAATGAGCGCGACGTCTAAAACGCAAAATGCCTCTAAGTAAATTGCCTAAAATCAATGTCTAAAGAGTAATTTGCCTTAATAGCAAAATGCCTATTACTTAATTTCCTAAGATGCATAACATACAAAAATTAATTGACATAAACAGCTGAAAGCCTAAAACTTAGATTACCTTAACAACACAACGCCTGAAACGTAATGTATCTATAATCCCTACTAATATTATTACAACAACAAACTCTTCAGCTTTATAATCATCATCATCAGAGCGATGTCACTTTCTTCAGCTTTATAATATTAGTATAGATTTATTTAATAAATTCAGTACACAAAAAACAAAAAAAAGATATACATGATAAAGTTATTACTATTTGATTCTACAGTGCCAGATTAATAAAATTCTTTGTTTCTAATTCTAGTGTTACCTAATACAGGAAATCAATGAATGCTACTTATTTCGTTGTTGAATATGATTCACTCATGCATTTACGTATATTGATTCAGTATTTCTTTTTAATGGGTCACTGATGATAGCGACATAAATTTCCTATTACGGTATGACGGGAAGTACCTGTTATGTTTAGGTTTGTGGCCATAATAGTTTCCAAATGCAAGGTGTACTATCTTTGAGCGGTCTTAGCTTAGGACAAGCTGCGGATTTCTCGCATAAGTATAGTTACGACGCTGTGCAGCGCGAGCGAGTCGGGAAGCCCAGCACCTATAGTCTATCTATACTACCCTCTCTGCCTACTCGACCGTGTCCAGAGAAAATAACTCGTAAATACGTCTGAAGCCAACTAAGCCGCGGGTTTCATCACGATGTTTTCTTTCAACGTAAGAGCAATGTCAATTAGCGCACATAATTTTTTATGCACTGCCGACCGGAATTCGAACCCACAATCTTTGGAATGAAAGTCGACTCTACCACTAGGCGAACACCGCTCTCATATTATGTTATACTATTATAGTATATTTACAATGGTGGGCAATGAGTAGTGTGGCAAAAATGTGTTTTCGTGAGCCCCTCCGTGCTTCGGAAGGCACGTTAAGCCGTTAGTCCCGGTTGCTACCTCTAGTAGCAGTCATAGTTCAAGTTAGAGGCCTTAAGACGATCTGAAAACTCTAACAATAGGTGAGCCACACCACTATACAAGAAGAAAAAAAAGTAAATTCACATTCGTATTCATAACCCTATGGCATTGCCTAGTGCGCGCGAACAACCCGCAAATAATATACTAGAGTGAAGAGAGCAGCACAAAATTGACCAATCATAGGGCCGCATTTAGCGCAGTGCGTTCACTATCCAAGATCAACTTAAGAGGAAAGGGTACCGGGGGCTTTCTCCATACAAACTATTACAAACGTAGTCGACTGTTTTCTCCCTGGATAATAACACTAGAGGAAATATTTTTGGTGCATAAAACTTATAACTGCCATGACCATGCCCCTATTTTTTGTTTTTGTAAATTTTGAAATTTTTTAATTTCAATGATAATTAGAAAATGAAAAAAACCAAAACATAGGGGCATAGTCATGGCAGTTATAGGTTATATGGCACAAAAATATTTGTGCTAGTGTCATTATCCAGGGAGGAAACAGTCGACTACGTTTGTATGGAGAGCGCGCAGGTACCCTTTCACCTTAAGTACTGTGAATACGGGCGTTATTTTTCTTACCCGGGACAGAACGATTTATAATGGAAAATAATTACCATGAATACAAAACCAGTAAATTCAAAAAGTGTGTGTTTTTGTTCTAGATACCACAAATATTATTCTACGGTCGTGCGTGCTCTGGCGACGTCGGCGACCGTCTGATCGAAGCGCCCGGAGCCTTCGCACCGCCACTGGAGGGCTACCTCATGTGCAAGACTGAGAAGAGTCGGAGATTCGAACCTTGCTACTTTTTGTTGAGGTAATAATGCATTACAAATTGAATTGCTTTCCAAAATGTATTGTCCCCGATAGAATTGGAATCAACGAACTTGGCTTCACTGTAGCGGTGGTCTTAACTAGTCTAAGTTGTTTAAGAGCATCACATACTAATAACATTTTTTTGTGAATTTTTCGCTCCGGTGCATACTTGTTTTTATCTATTAAATTGCAACAAAACGTATTATTGATGTCAATAACTCGAATAGCTTGTATGCTTGGCTTAAGTTACATTATAGCAAAAAAAATTAAGGATATTTATAACAAGAGTTACTTATAATTTTTTTTTTAATTAAATACAATCTTAGTTTATAATCAACTAGCAATGCTCCGCGGTTTCACCCGCGTAACTCCCGATCCCGTGGCAATATCGGGATAAAAAACAGCCTATGACAATCCCAATGAATCGATGATCGATCGATCTCATACCAAGTTTCACCAAAATCGGTCCAGTAGTTTCACAGTCTACTCGTTACAAACAAAACAACTTGCTAGGTCCACCCGTTCCTGAGAAAATCTGTGGGGACACACGGACAGACGGACAGAAAGTGATATTATAAGGGTTCCTTTTTTACCTTTCGAGGAGGGAGGAGGCTTTTGAGGATGTGGAACCCTAAAGACAAAAAATATACAAGACAGTAAGGAATATAGAACTCAATATACACAAAGCCAAGTATAGCTATAAAGTATAAATTGCACAAATGGGCGGTCCAGTGTTTAAGCCATACACCCTCTTATTCCAAAACGATTTCAGGATAGTCCGAGATGTGGATTTAAACCTTAGATTTAGACACAGATTGACTCGTGAACTATAGTCTTTACACTATTCCTATAGATTATATAGAGAACTATAGTCTAAACACTATCTCTATAGATTATATAGGGATAGTGTTTAGACCATGTTCAAGAGTAAATGTGTGTCTAAATCTAAGGTTTAAATCTACATCTCGGACTATCCTTAAACCTCGTTTTGGAATAAGGGGGACAATGTTTAAGTATTAATGTAATGTTTCAGAGCTGGTGTCCTCCACTGGGGTTCCCACTCGCCCGACGGTACCCCTCTCCCCCACAACATATCTCTCCGCACAGTCGTCGGAGTCCGGCGACACGTCGACTGGACCAGGCGGCCGCATTGCTTCGAGATCGCTCTCGGTGATAACACGAGGTTACTGCTCGCAGCGCCAGATGAACCGACAGCTTCGTCTTGGCTCCAGTCGTTGTTATTACACGCTGCTCAGGTTAGTAACATACCTGAATCGCGCAAGCAACATTCTAGTATGCAAAAATAAAAATATTAAAGATCCTAAAAAAAATTTATATTCCTTCTAAAAAAAATTACGCGAAAACGAAAAAAAAACCGTGACACTTAATTAGGTACCCCTCGGTGTGAGGTATCTAATTTTTACTTTTGGACGTCACTTCTCTGACAACCCTGTATTATTCATGACATTTTAAATATAATCAATTTTTATAAAGTTCGCAGTAACAAGATGTCGATTAAACAAGTCTTCGCAGTATGGTATTTTCGCAGTAAAATCCTTCGCAGTAAAGTTTTTCGATGTAACGTTGTATCGCTGTAACAATACGTCGATTTATCGATGAAAAGTATGCGAAGAAACAAAATTCGATGAAACGTAGGTATCCCAAATTCAGTGCGACTGCGGGGCTCCCAAACAAACTATGCTGCGCCTCTTGACCTGCCCCTCCAGCCCTTATAGCTGTACGTTGGCTGACCTAATGTCAGCTAATGACAACGGCAACACACTGGAGTGGACGGACCTGACCCTATCTAATCAACTTCCCTTTAATTTATGTATTACTAGCGACCCGCCCCGGCTTCGCACGGCTATATTATGCATGTACTATACATATAAACCTTCCTCTTGAAACACTCTATCTATAAAAAAAACCGCATCAAAATCCGTTGCGTAGTTTTAAAGATTTAAGCATACATAGGAATATAGGGACAGAGAAAGCGACTTTGTTTTATACTATGTAGTGACAAAGAAGAAGAAATACTTTTTATGTAATGGAACCAGTTTTCTTAAATTATTTGTAACTACTTCCGTCTAGCTGTTTTACCCACGTAAGTCCCGAACTTAAAGACGTACCGCGTGTTGACCGAAACGCGGCTATTAATGCGCGAGCGTCCGTTGTTTTTTGGTGTTTACTCAGGATCTACATGTTGGATTTTTATGTAAAGAGTTCCACGATCTTCTCAGAAAAGGTTTATAGGTTCAGTAGTTTTTTTATTAAGGTAACAGAAAGACAGACAGACATTAATTATAAACCTATGAATTCTTGTACTACTGTTTTTTTTTTTAACTTTCACCCGAAGACGGACTTTAGTTCTTTCTTCCTTTATTATAAGGTATAGATAGACTTCCTCGTAAGTATGACGAAAGTATGTATCACTAGTCTCACATTTTCCACCCTGGTGACACAATATACAAATTCCCACAGGCATTAGAAGAGAAAGACGGTGCAAAGAAGTCAGACCGCGGCTGTCCCCTCGCGGCTTGCACCGTACTGGTGACACCTACGGAAGTGATCAGCCTACGAGACACCCTCGACTTGACCTTCGTCGCTGGAGCAGCCGCTTATCTCAAGGAAAGGGGTTCCGATGCGCTATTAAAAGGTAAAATCTTAATAACTAGCTGACCCGTGCCCACTTCGTTGGGCATTTATTTTATTAATATTAAAAATTAAATTTACCATACTAATATTAAAAAAAATACTTTTTGTAACTTAAATATAAAAGTTAGACATATGCTGTCGTTGACTTTTTTGTAGGCATTTTCAAGCTTTCAATCTTTTCTATAGAACTCAAAAATATATCTTTCATAGTTATGGCAGCGTTCGTAAGAAACGCTTTCATTCGACCGTTTTTTCACCGATTCACTTTGCAAAACGGACTACCACGTAAAAGCCTTTTTATTTTTCGGTTTTTTATAACCTATGACACTCAGCAATAATGTGGCTTTCTACTGGTGAAAGAATTTTTAAAATCGGTTCAGTAGATCCCGAGATTACCCCTTACAATTTAACAAACTTTACTTATTTATAATATTAGTATAGATGTAAAAAATGTATGTCAGACGTATAGGTTAAAAGTCTTTTGCCTGCCCCTTTGGGAGTACAGTACAATCTCACTAATCCGGCACTTCGATAGATCGGCACGTCCAATAATCCGGCACCCTCCGCCCACGCCTCCCTCACCCCTCTATACCTGTGCGCTTGGTCGCTGCGTCGTCGACTAGCAGTCTAACCTCAAAACTTATCACGTGCACGTGCTAACGTATTTGTTTTTTTCAAGTGAGAATAGTTTATAGTTAAAAATGACAAATAAACGCAAACACAAGACACTAGATTTGAATAATAAAATGGAGATTGGTGATTTTTTCAGTATAATCCAGTAATCCGAACATTCCAATAATCCGGCACCCTCCGGTTTTTAATAGTGCCGGATTAGTGAGATTGTACTGTATTCACAAAAAAATGCCTAAAAAAATTGTAAAGATGAAAATATTTTATACTTTAAGACGAAAATATTTTGCACTTTTTACAGAATACATTGAAGAAATGCGAACAGATATTGAAATATTAGCGTGCGGTTCACTCAAGAATTTGACGGCTTTTAAAATACCGGACACTGATGAGAACTGGTGCTGCTTGGTAAGACACATTCATCATCGTAGTCGTTGTAGTTTTGTTTTATATACATATAAACCTTCCTCTTGAATCACTATTATAAAACGCAGCAAAATCCGTTGCGTAGTTATAAAGATCTAATCATATATAGGGACAGGCAGCGGGAAGCGACTTTGTTTTATACTATGTAGTGATAGTGATATTAGCTGTGTATCGGGGGTTACCCGCGTAGATACTAATCCCGGGAAAATTCAATTCAAATATCCTTTCTTGGTGCTCACTAATTACATAGGATTCTCTGTTTAAAATTTTAAAGTTTTTAGAACCAGCGATTTAGTTGGTGCGTTATATTTAGAAAATTAGCCTTCGAAATTCACATGACTACACATGATTCAACTCGCGAAGTCCCGATCCCTCAGATTACTTTTCTTTCGATTCATTCTGGAAACTAAATACTTATCATTAATGCACCTAGAAGATTCTTAATTGATTGTCCATTATTAATAGAACATTATTATGTTTTGTATAGGAATGGAGTGTGTGCGAGGCGCGCGAACGTGAACGTGGCGCGGGCGCAGCGCTGATCATGGCGAGCAGTAACGAGCTGGAGAGGTTCATTGCGGCCGTCGAGATGGCTTTTACTAACATCTCTGTAAGTACAGTAATGGGTCATAAGTAAATGATCAGTTTGCTACAATAATACTATCAACAAGTATTGGAGTAACGACCTTTTTTCTAATTGACGTTACACACTAACTTAATTACTTGAATTAAAAGTACTCAGTGTGATTATTATTTTTAACATGTTAGTAGTCTTTAGTCCCCCATAAGTTTCTTGTGCCTTCTTCTCATTGGTGGGCGCGTTCCGAAGACACACATCCTAACTTAGTTTTTAAGACGATTTCATGTGGTCTTTATACTAATGTATTAAGCATCCAAAGAAATAAAAAGATTTGACTTTGACTTTGGCCGAGTGGTATAAGCCGCCACCCGCTACACCAACCGACGTAGGTTCGATCCACAGGTTACGTTGTTATAATGTTCAAATAGTGCTGCACGGGATTGTAAACGTAACGGTGGGCAGAGACTTTAGACCGTGGATTGTACATCTTCAAGTCTAAGATAACCTTTTATTTCCCCTGTTCCATATATCCGTACAACTAGTGATACTTGGAGTTTTTTTCTAATTGTCGCTACCGGTGGGATATATGGAATGTTCTGCTCCATCTATCCCTACTGATCCGCGCGATAGTAGATCCAATAGTATCCTAACCAAAAGTTTCCACGTATCCCAACCGGTAGTGATATTCGGAAAAAATAATCTAAGTGTCCCTACCAGTCAGTAGGGATAGATGGAGCAGAATGTTCCATATAATTGGATAAAAAACCGCAAATATTCCTACCAGTTGGAATATTGGAATATATGGAATACCATATATTGGAATATATGGAATAATGGAATACCAGTTGGAATATATGGAACAGGGGATATAACCCCTGTTCCATATATTGATAGGAAATACGGTGCTTTTTATTTTTATATATATACTAGCGACCCGCTCCGGCTTCGCACGGCTATATCATGCATGTATTATACATATAAACCTTCCTCTTGAATCACTCTATCTATTAAAATCCGCATCAAAATCCGTTGCGTAGTTTTAAAGATCTAAGCGGTCAAAGGGAAATAGGGACAGAAAAAGCGACTTTGTTTTATATTATGTAGTGATTTTAGACTTATAGAGGGCGCCATATTGAATTTACTGTGACGTCATTTAATTCCTATACCCAGGGCAGCGGTCATGGCACTTCTAACGATACCTCATTTGTGAAAATATGTTCTTATGATTATGTATTTTGTCTCCAGTGTGACCCGTTCCCACTAAGCGTGATGGACGCGACGAAATCCCTCTGCAGCGCCGCGCACTCTAAGTACGAGTCGGCATGGTCACAAATGTTGCCAGCGCACCAGTGAACAAGTAAATCATTGTTTTATTATAATTAGATTAATATTACTTACATTTACTTTTTTATATTATTTAGAAAGATGAAAAACTGGTATTATTCGAAAATAAGCTACCTGCAGGTCATCTGTCGCCTTTATAAAAAACGAAATAGTTAGTAAATATATGAAAAACTACTTAAAACGGGTCATTAGATGAATATTTGCTTTGTTGTCAATCTGATATAGGTACAAGCAGCATCATCAACTTTAAATTAAAGATATTCAGCACGCTGCCTGTAAGATTTGAGTGTTTTTGTGAGGAAATTTGTGTATAATGAATATTTTCAAAAACTGTTGGATTTTTTTTGATGAAACTTGGTTTTACTTACTCCGCTGGATTAGGCCTAAAGTTAACCTTGGTCTCCGAAACGAGAGTCTTCCATCGCTTCCTGTCCTGCGCCAATTGTTGACTTGAATTTGGCGCAGGTCAGCTTCCACTGGCTTCTTCCAGTGATACCTAAAACTTAGATCCTTGGGAGTAACATAGTATACTTTTTACACAACCCGTGACACCATGGAGAATCATTAGTCTTTTATTTAAAAAAAATTCTTCATATGAGATTTTTATGTTCTAAATAATATAAAAAAAGTTATTCCTTAGAAAATTAAGCCATTAATCGCTTCTACAGCTATTGTAAAATAGTTCGCCTTAATTAGTGCAATACCTACGAAAGTATTTAATAAGTAAGTTTTTAAAAATTAATCATTGCTATATTTTTGAAAATGTTTGATACTCAAAATTGTACTTAGCAATGAACCTTAAATATTTATTAAAATATTTGTTCGATCAACAATTTAATTCGATTGTTGATGATTTTGTGATTGTGATATTTATTTTAAAGAATCCGACCTCTATCTAAAATATATCAATAAATTAAGTATTTATCACAATTTTCTTGTACAGTCACATTACCAATTAGCTGAACCCCACGTGACCCATGGCTCATACGCATATCTGTAAAAAATATATAGTATTTACCTATCAGAATCAGGTAACATTACTGGAGTGGAGTTAATTGGTAATGTGACTGTACATATTTAAAAGTTAATCAGAATTAAAGTTCAAGAATTAACTAAATAATCAGTACCCATACAATGAGTTGTTTACGCACTCGATCAAAACGTACCATATATTATTTTTTTTAAATTTCCGACTTTCATGGTTTTTGTATTTGTTTCCGCCCTGAATAGCAGAATAACTATTAAATTTATTTTAAAATTGACTAATAAAAAAAAGAAAAACATTTTGCAATACAACATGTGCATGGGCTTCGTAACTGTCAAACATATTAGGTGGTACGAAGTCAGCTAGTAGAAATATAGTTATGGGTAGCCAAACATTATTTTGTGTAGCTTAAATAGATGTTGACAGACAGGGCCACCGTTTTGTTTTCAATTGCTTTTTGCGCGATTCTAGTCTTGATTTTTCATTGAAAATATTCAATGCGGTACGTTTGATTGAGTGCTTAAACAACTTATGGTAAGGCCCTTCGCAACAACCCACGCCGGCGCTGCCGATAGGGGTACCCAAAAATAAAAATCACAATAATTAATGTATTATTTTTAGCAGCTACAAAAATTTTGTCTGTAAACTTAGTAAAATATATGGCCACATTGATCACAGTAGTAGTAAGATGAACAACCTACAAAACAATGCAACGATGAGGCGGCAACTAAATAACTCGACTAATTCGACAGGTTCGGACTTGTTAAGCCGGTGAACCAGTGAGCAGGGATGAGTGTGGGGAGGGGTGCTACTCGCCACTCGCCTAATAAAAATAGAATAAAATGGACTCGACTAAATTACTCACAACCCTACTCGACTACATTTTTAGTGTTCAGACACGTTTAGCTACTAAATTACTCGCTACTCGACTAAAATACTAGCCTAATGCGAACTAGGCTTTAGGGAAACTGGATACTTTGCCGTCCTGCGGGCCGATTGCCGTATTCTTATGCAGCGCGTCTTGACTGCGTTTGCGTCATACGGCTGTTGGCGTACAAAATTTTTGACTAAAGGGACAATTAATTTGACATTTATGTCACGTCAAAATTTTGCGCGAAACGGCGAGCGAGCGACGTTTAGGTTTGCGTGACGTGTGCGTCTCGGCAATACGAAATCTATAGTTATTATGACGCAAACGCAGTCAAGACGCGCTGCATAAGAATACGGCAATCGGGCCGCTGGCGACGTAGCCACAGTAGCTAGTAAAATATATACGTGTAAACTGCGCTTCACTTACTTAGTGTCCCACGAGGTCGCCAAAGAGGAAGGATACACTTGCTTTTTGTGATAGAGACAAGTAGCCAGCTAGTCTATTTGGCGACCTAGGGTAGCCAAGCTAAAGCTTCGTAGCAAGTTACTTTGGCTTGACTACGTAGCCGGCGGTTTCGCGGTGAGGTAGAGCCTTAAGGCACAAATAGTTATTATTGTTATGGCAACTAAAATACTTAGGTGGGATTAAAATATCAAGTTCAACAGAATATAATCAAGATCGTTTTTGTATCGAAAAAAAATCTTTGGATATTGTTATTTTACAAACCTTTTTTAGCTTTATCATTTTTAAAGCTAATTTTAACGGTTTTGTTTAGATAAATTATTTTAAGCGGGGTTCATACTGAGAGTCCACTCAGACGTTGTCATTCCATATCTGAGTCGGCTCGTATGGTGTAAACCCCACTTTACTGAGCGAAGTTTTGAGCTAATATTATTTGTTGTAAATCGGCTGCTATTTTTTTTATTATTCGGGGATTGAAATAGGCATTTTTAAGTTACTAAACTACTACTTTTGGGTTTAGTTGAATTGTGACGTCACCAATTTTAAACTCCTATACAATTCTAACGAACTTTGAATGTTCAATACTTCACCAATTATTACTTAAAACAGAAAAACTTATTAAAGTCTATGTGCATAGAAAATATTCGTAAAAATAAAATTCTTACAAATTATTCGTTAAAGTCACTAATTTCAGTTCGAATATTTAATTTAAAACGTTCATTTTCTCCTTAAAAATATCTATTTCTATCCCTAATTATCACTATCATTTATTAGACTGTTACCAAATATTATATCATTAATAATTATCATTATTATATCATTGGACATATGGTAATGTATGTATTAGGCCACTGTATGGCCTTGTGATATTAATGTATATTAATGTAGCTATAGATATTTCATATAAAAACAAAATAAGTTTCCATATAGTTAAATAGAAATTTGTTTTATTTTTGTAGTAAAAAATAAACGTAGGATTAATGTATTTAACCAGTCAGCATCTCAGTGTTTTCGAAATGATAATTATTTTTATCATTATTATTTTTATGATAGAATGAATTTATTTTGTATTTATTTTTTATAGGTAAAGTCATTATTATTTGTTAAATGATATATTAATCAATTGTTGCTTATGTATGTGTTTGTGATAATGCTTATATTTTCTTTATTAGTATAAAATTATGAATTGTATGCCGTTACGTTTTGCTGTTATAAATGCATAATATTAAGATTATTTAATTGATGTTTACGTCTTGTGTATTAGAAGTTACTTAGAATAATTATGCAAAAAAAAACAATTTATGTTACTAAAGTTAATTAAACCGGGATATTTACCATGTTTTGTTTGCTCGAGAAAATGGTGCTTGAAACAACATCGAAATGTCGAGCTTTGCAATATAATAAATCGATCTCACACTATGCGCAACTATCAACGCAAAATGTAATTTAGAAATAAAGCACATGATAAAATTTGACAAAAATACGATATATTGAACGGAACGCAGACTAACCTCCGCGTAAGGGACCCGCTACAACCTACAATTTTTGTCGCCTCCTAAGATGGCTCCAACTGTAGCTTAATTCAATCCCAAAATTTTCCGTTCAAGAGAATAGCGAGTTCAAAATAAAGCTGAGAAATTCTCGAGCCAAGTCAGCAAAAAAATTGTTACCGTCCTATTTTGGGAATTCAAGTTGCTCTTTGAAGCCCTCCGGCAGACGCACATTTTGACATATGACCCATACGCGTATATACCTCTCATATCTGCGAAACTACAGGCAAATGTCACAATTTCATAAATCGGGGCACTATACTCGATCACGAAACCATAAACATTTTCGATGTTTAAAAAAACAAAAAACATGATAAATATTCCATTTTAAATAACCTTAGTGAAAATAACCATTGCTAGTTTAAAATCCTATATTATGTTACCTGAAATTGCCGCAAAATGCAGAATTTTCGGAGTGAGGAAGGAGGTTTTAAAAGACAACATAAATCTAATTAATTAGATAAAGCCAGTGGGTACTTACCAGAAGATACAACCAAAACTTCACCTAATAGACTGATTTTTATTCAACCAAAATTGATTATAAAAATAATGGGCATGTACTTACTTACCTACGAAAGGGGTAGTAACACATAAGTATGAATACTGGCCTCTATCTTTGTGTTTTTTTTTTGTTTTGGTACGGCCACTATTCAAACCTATAGAAATTATATAGATTAAATTAATAGAAACAACAAATGACATGAAAACCAATATCATAAAGTGTCAGGTTTGCCTGTCACAGACTGGCTACTGAGTCTTGACCCTGATAGAGGGCGGCAAATTTAAAAAATGTAAGTAAATTACTATGAAATAATTGGTATACTTATCAATTATTTATATAATACTAGCGACCCGCCCCGGCTTCGCACGGCTGTATTATGCATGTATTATATCTAAAAACCTTCCTCGTTAATCACTCTATCTATTAAAAAAAAACCGCATCAAAATCCGTTGCGTAGTTTTAAAGATCTAAGATAGGGACATAGGGACGGCGAAAAGTGACTTTATTTTATACTATGTAGTGATTAATAATTGATTAATTATCAAGTATCGAAATAGATTATTCCAATTATTTCATAGTAAGTTACTTATTTTTTTAATTTGCTGCCCTTTTCCAGCGCCAAGACTCTGATAGCTAGACTCTATTTGATAAAAAAAAAATTGTCACATAATAGGAAAACCTAACATATGACGAGATTTTACATGGCATTTTATTTCTTTTAATGTCTTCTATACATTGCTATAGATTTGAAAGAAAGAAAGAAAACACTTATTTGGACAAGCACACGACATAAGACAATCAGAAAAGTAGTAACAAACATAAAAGCACTAGAACAAAAGTTTAAAATAAAATAAAAATAATAATAAAAACAAAAAAATTAAAAGGAAAAAAGAAATATACAAAGAAGAAATAAGATCTAAGGAGCCGTGTGCCTCCAAAAAGGTTCTGCCTCAGCAATGATAGCTGCACCAACATTTAGCTGACACAGCCGCTGGTCTTCCGGCAGGACCCTTCAGGCGGAAAGGTGGCCGCGGAACTAAAATAAAAACGGCCGACCGTTTACTATGTTAGAATATTACAACCCTTTTATTGACGTGACAACGTTTTATAAATTGGTTTGCCGGGTGACACTTCAAGAAACTGCGTTACGCTCCGCTGACGTTATGCGCTCACAATGAGAGCGAGTGAGAGGCACGCGGGCATGGTTAGCCCGCCTAAGAGCGAGAGAGACAGACATAAAAAGTGAAAGGCATTCGTCCCTTCCACTCGAGCACAGTTGTTGTCACGTAAAACTTTCGCCCGTATACCGACTTTACAGGCAACCAGTTTTTTTACTGTTCATTTAATTTTGATAATTTCAATGTTTTACGTATTCAATCATTTTGTTCTTCGATAAATAATTTCAATAATACTCGATGTTATTTTAATAGATAGAATAAAGTATTCTTAGGACAATATTCTTCCGTATCTCGAATGTGGATGCCGATTCTGATATAATAGAGATGATGTCGCAATAGAAATAGTATGTCGAAGACAGACATTTGTTTGTTGTATTTGCAAGCAATTGGCCTCTGCAACTACGCAAATAAAATCACTAGCAAAGAAAAGTATGTAACTAAAATACTAAATAAATAAATAAAACTAGAACGTGCAATATATGTTTTTCTTTAATAATATATTCAGAAAATTACTTGGCTTATCAGAATTTATTTCAATTTGCTATGAAAAACGTTGAATTAGAGAATAATAGGTATATCTACCACTGAGCACAGTTTTTGTTGTGCCTCCAAACACACAGACGCTGCAACTTCATATCGTACAAGTTATTTTGTACTTTATTAATTCAGGTCTCCAACTACATATCTACATTCCTAGTTTTGACGCAATCGGTTTAGTACTTTTTTGCGTGAAAGAGTAACAAACAATACACACACACAAACTTTCACCTTTAATTATTACTATTGTCGTGACATCAACTCTACTATTCACAGAATCAGCTCCCTTTAGAGCTGTGAAGTATTATTAAGAACAATAATTGTTGAATGCTGTAATTGAGCTATATAATCTTAAAGCTTTATATTTGTACAGGTACTTATTGTTGGGGGTGAATTTTGAAATAATTTAAATTAAAAAAAAACAGCGTAAGGTGAGATAGCCGGGAAAAAAGTACCTACAACCTAAAAATTGTAATGTTTTAATTGGAATTACTTTCAAAAAGCACTGACGACAAATGTAGACCTATATACCGTAGCATTGTAATCATAAAATAGTCCATTTCAATATAAATCGCTTGACATTATTGTTCATGAACAATGTAATAAATTCTTTGCAATTTTATACGAGTTTTATTTAGGTAATGTAAGTATAAGTTACCATCTCAGTATAAAACAAATAGGTGTACCGATTAGTTATAATAAAGAGGTTCTGAAATCGTCGCAAACATATTATAATAAACTGTATTTTAAAGATTGTTTTATTGACGAATTTGATTGGCCAACAAAAATCTAGTAGGCTTCGTGAAATTAAAATAGCTGCATTTGATTGGTCAGTAGAAATCTAGTAGACTTGGAAAATTTTAAATAACCACCTATTGAGCGGAATAAACTTTCTTATCTTGGACTCTACTAGGTATTAGGGGTGGCCTTTGCCCCAATGTGGAACAGAAAAAAAATCGCAACATCTTACTAAGTACAAAAAATAGTCCTGGCTTGAACCCTGTACTAAGTAATAGCGATATTTAAGTTCGATTTATTAATACGGACCTAGGTTAATTACGGTATAAAGTATATACCTACACCTTAGTTCTTGGCCAAAATTTATTAGAAACTAGCGGCCCGCTCCGGCTTCGCACGGCTATATTATGCATGTTATATAAATAAACCTCTCCTCCTCTTGAATCACTCTATCTATTAAAAAAACCGCATCAAAATCCGTTGCGTAGTTTTAAAGATTTAAGCATACAAAGGGATATAGGGACAGAGAAAGCGACTTTGTTTTGTACTAAGTAGTGTTGATGATTATTTTTAAATAGCCAACCAATCAAGGTACCCAAGTGTTTACCTATATCTCGAAGTATGTAGAATAAAACCAGTTTAGATTTGCATACTTGACCAGTTACAGCTGTAGGTACACACCTCCATGACTTGCATAACTACTAATATGTTATTGCCATATTATTCAATATTAATTTATTATTGAAATCTCTGTTCTCTGTCTAGTTGTTTTTTCCACCATATTTACGCAACATTTTGTAATTACCTTATATACCTTCTAAAGAACCTAACAAGTAGATTTGTTTAGGGTTTTTAGGGTTCCATACCTCAAAAGGTAGAAAGTAAAAAGGAACCCTTATATGATCACTCTTTTGTCCGTCTGTCACCACCGATTTTCTCAGAAACGGCATGTTGAAATTTATACCAGACTAGTGACCCGCCCCGGCTTCGCACGGCTATATTATGCATGTATTATACATATAAACCTTCCTCCTGAATCACTCTATCTATTAGAAAAACCGCATCAAAATCCGTTGCGTAGTTTTAAAGATTTAAGCATACATAGGGATATAGGGACAGAGAAAGCGACTTTGTTTTATACTATGTAGTGATAGTGATACTGAGGTCTATAGTCCCTAGGTGTATAAAAATCAAGGTCCGGAGTCAACACGATAAAAAGATAGGCATATTTTGTTTATTTTCTTCTTGGTTGGCTCCACGAACGTTATGCACTTTTTAACCGACTTCAAAAAAAGGAGGAGGTTCTCAATTCGGTTGTAATGTATGTTTTTTTTATGGATGTTCCCGCATATCTTCTTTGTTTATCAACCGATTTTGATGAATCTTTTTTTAACATCTCATCGTTTTTAGCGACGGGTAAAAGCGCTACGCTACACAGAAAAATAGTTTCTACAAGCAAGAAATAATCCTTTCCCTAGACGCTAGAGAATAATATCTTGGTTTCAGTAAAAAATCTTAAAATTATAAGCAGTGTAATCCTAATTTTAAAGCAAAAAAAATACTGCAAACAAGATATTATTCTCTAGCGTATATGAACGCTTCAGAGGATTATTCCTTACTTCAAGAAACCTTCTAATATCGTAAAGTAAAAACAAATCTATACAAAGTTAAGTATAATATTTGTACTGTGATATGCATATCACAAATTCCTATTTGTTTATCTGTACGTTGCTTGTTAAACCGGCTACATTTGCATACACGTCTCGTAAACAACCCGATCTGATAGTCTACTTAGATACATGCTCCGGGGAGATCGTGTTGTGGGAAAATGTCAGATTTAAAGGTAAGATTAATTTTCTTATAACTAAGAGATATTACTATTGATTTTGTTTTTATGTGTTTACCTGCCTACTAAGTTCGTTATTGTATTAGTTGTAGAAAATATTAAACTTTATTATCTTACTAGCAGCGCTCCGCGGTTTCACCCGCGTAACTCCCGATCCCGTGGGAATATCTGGATAAAAAGTAGCCTATAGCCTTCCTCGATTAATGGACTATCAAATACAAAAATAATTTTTCAATTCGAACCAGTAGTTCCTGAGATTAGCGCGTTCAAACAAACAAACTGTTCAGTTTTATAATATTAGTATAGACTAGCTGCGCTCCGCGGCTTCACCCGCGTAACTCCCGATCCCGTGGGAATATCGGGATAAAAAGTAGCCTATAACCTTCTTCGATAAATGGACTATCCAACACAAAAATAATTTTTCAATTCGAACCAGCAGTTCCTGAGATTAGCGCGTTCAAACAAACAAACAAACAAACTCTTCAGCTTTATAATAGTATTTTATATAGTATTTACTTCTTTATAATATCAGTATAGATAGATTATTTATTTTTCCTCAGTAAAGATTTTTACAACAAAAACATCATAGAGACTTTTAAAAATATCCAAGTACTAACATATAACTTCCTAAATAGAATAAAATTTACGAGTTTTGAAAATAATGTATAAAATTTGCTTGAAAAAAAAAGTAAATTATTATAAAAAATAAGTAGTTAACTTATTATTAATAGTTGTTTTTAATCTTGTTTTACCTTCTGACCTATTAGACTAAACTAGCCAAACTACTTTGTCAATACCTACCTAGCACCTATAGGTACCTAATCTTTACCTACCATTACAGTAGCTACCTCTCTCTATTAAATTACTCAATCTATAACTATAAAGCTGAAGAGTTTGTTTGTTTGTTTGAACGCGCTAATCTCAGAAACTACTGGTTTGAATTGAAAAAAAAATATTGTGTACGATAGTCCATTTATCGAGGAAGGCTATAGGCTACTTTTCATTTTGATATTCCCACGGGATCGGGAGTTACGCGGGTGAAACCGCGGAGCGCAGCTAGTATAAAATAAAAGATCTGTCTGACTAATTGATACATCAACGCACAACTCAATCCAATGGAAAGATCAGGCTTAAATTCGGCACACAGCTATCATGACGTAGGCATCCGCTAAGAAAAGATTTCGGAAAAATCACGGCTGAAACCTAATCATCTAATAAGTACATTTATATGTAGGTACCTAATTATCTACGTTCTGTATTTTATGAATGATCATATAAAAAAGTAATAAAAAGTCTAAGGTACTGCTCTTATCAGTGATTATTTTCTTTATATTTTTCTCAGTACCTCTCAGGTTTCGGGTCAGAGTTCTCATCAGAGGACCCACGCAGGCCTGGAGCCCTGCCTGAAGGACAGAACAGTCCGCAACGCTGTCCGTATGGCCTCTACGCGGAACAACTCTCTGGTACTGCCTTCACCGCGCCTAGAGCTGAGAACAAACGGTCTTGGCTTTATAGGTAAGGGGCAGTTCTATAGGTAGATACCAGAGTTCTCATCAGAGTACCAACGCAGGCCTGGAGCACTGCCTGAAGGTCAGAACAGCCAGCAACTCTGTCTGTATGGTCTCTACACGGATCGATTGTCTGGTTCTATATAGGTAGGTACCAGAGTTCTCATCAGAGGTGATACATCTAGGCCGCATCGTCACCTACCCCTACCATCAGGCAGATAGTGGTCAAACGCTGACCTATCTAATTTAATTAAACAAGCAATTCTTTTATATAGGTATATATGTAATCAAGATGGCGGGAATCATGGTAATGATCTCGGAAGCGGCTCCAACGATTTTCATGAAATTTAGTAGGTATGCGACGGGTTTCCGGAGTGAGGTACCTAAAAAAACCTAAAATAACCAAGAAAAGCTCGGTCACCCAGGTGCTCTTATGTAAAACGCCTGCGTGATATCAGGACTTTCTACTGCCACGCAGGCGTAGAGCCCTGTCCGAAAGAGACAAAATAGACCAAAACGGCATCTTGACCACATCACGCTAATAGCATGCACCGTTGAAATCTGCTATACCTAATTATTTATTATGCCTATTTGAAAATACCTGTTATATTTTCAATTATATAGAATTCGTCCATCAGTGGTCCACAAACCATTCAAGAAGTTGGATGTTGCTAAGTATCTGACACACAACTGGGATGAGCAGGAACCGGACCCAAATCAGGCAAGTATTTCATTAACATTTTGGGACTTTGTACCCAGACGAGTTGTTTTCTACACTAATCACTATCACTATCACTACATAGTATAAAACAAAATCGCTTTCTCTGTCCCTATATCCCTATGTATGCTTAAATCTTTAAAACTATGCAACGGATTTTGATGCGGTTTTTTTAATAGATAGTGATTCAAGAGGGAGGTTTATAATGTATAATACATGCATAATATAGCAGTGCGAAGCCGGGGCGGGTCGCTAGTAAAAAAAGAGCTAAAGATAAAACATAGAGATAGTAAATAAAGAGGAAACTTTTTTTTTGTTTGTAACTATTAGGCACCGAAACTACTGGACCAATTTTGGTGAAACTTGGTGTGAGGAGACATTGATTCATTGGAAGTAACATAGGCTACTTTTTATCCCGATATTCCCAAGAGATCCGTGAAACTGCGGAGCGCTACTAGTTCACCATAAAACTTGAATACTAGAGTCTAGAATAAACTTAAATTAGTTTACTAGAACAAGGCAGTGTCTTTGCCTCTATCGCTTCTTCTATTTCAGCTATCCACGATGTAATAGGTATAGAGTGGTTATATCCGAACTTCGCATAACTTTATTGTGGCACTTTAAAGAATGCCTGTCTTCTTGCATATCCGAAAGCAGTCCGAGTGATTAAGAGGAAGAGTACCAGCTCTCTCTCCATACAAGCGTAGTCGATTGTTTCTTCCCTGGATAATGACACTAGCACAAATATTTTTGTTGCATAAAACCTTTATCTTAAATTAGGAATTAAAAAAAAACAGAGGGGCTTGGTCATGGCAATCGCATAAGTTTAATGCTACAATAATATTTGCTCTAGTGTCATTATCCAGGGAGGAAACAGTTCGACTACGTTTGTATGGAGAGAGAGCTGGTACCCTTTCCTCTTAAGAGTCCCGAGGGGTTAATTGCCTTAAGTTTGTGCGATCAAGTTTTACGCAAAGACGTATCGCGTATTGGCCGATTCCCTCTAGTTTTAAAGTTTCGTGGGAAATAGGTACTCAATACGGTTTACCTTTTGTGCCCGACGCTGCTGTAGGTACTAATTTTCCTTTTGTTATTCGTTTTATAGGCAATTGAATTTATTTGATCTTGTTATCCCTAGTCCCGTTGGCGCCCATTCGATCTACCCTCGTCTCCCGTAGACTTCGTATCCGGCCTGCACACGGTCTGCGGTGCTGGAGATCCTCGCTCTCGCCACGGGATCGCTATACATGTCTACTTGTGCAATAAGTCGATGGAGAACAGCGCAATTTATAATAGCGATGGTGATTTTCTCATTGGTAAGCAGATAGTTAACAAAGGAGGTCTATAGCTTGATAATAAGTACTGGCAGCTTTCTTTATAAAAACTGGAAGAAAATTTATTTTTTTACACAAAGAGCTTTTGTCAGCCACATCCATTCAAGAAGTTTGCATTGGAAGGTAGCTGGCCATAAGGGCGGAGGAAAAATTTAAAAGTAAATTTATTTATTTTTAATTTTAATACAGCATCTAACCAGCCAGAGTAGAAAAGAGATCTAAGTTAAAGAGTTATTTTAAGGCACGTCCATTTAAAGTTTTCATTGCAAAGTTTTTCAAAATTATTTTGTTTTTTATTTTGATATAATATCCAAACCAGCCAGTACGGAATTAACAAAGAGATTACTGGCATTAACTGCTAAAAATCATATTTTTTCATAAACAGTGCCACAACAAGGAGCTCTGAAAATTACGACAGAGTTCGGAATAATGGAGGTGAAGCCGAATGAAATAGCCGTTATCCAGTTAGGCATGAGATTTGCTGTAGCTGTAGATGGACCAACCAGGTACCTACCTAAAATTGACATCATGTAGGTAGAAGAACATGTTTAATTTAACTTGACACTCATGAATTAAATACCGCAAAATGAAGACTACACATAAGTGTAGTGTGTATCCATAAGGATATAGGTACTTATGTAGAAGTCGTAGCAAACCATAGCTTAAAAAAAAGTTAGGCACTTTTGGCGGGAATCATGGTGATGGCGAACGTGCTTTTTAGGGGTTCCATACCTCAAAAACTAAAACAGGAACCTTTATAAGATCACTTTCTTCTCCGTCCGTCTGTCTGTCTGTTAGTGTGTCACCACCAATTTTCTCAAGAACGGGTGTACCTAGCAAGTTGTAATTCATAGGTACCTACCAGATACTGAGGTCTAATAGTCCCTATTATGTGTATAAAATGAAGGTCGTGAGACAACTCGATAAAAAGATATGGGCAAATTTACATTTTCGCAAAAACTTGTAAGGACCAAAATTTACCATAATATTCATTTCTTTTATTTTTCGGAATTTTCCCTTTACCTACCTTGCTTTTAATTAACCAACATTGACAATCCAGGTCAACCGGAAGTACCTACCCTATAGGTTTTGGGTCGAAAACCTATAAGGTAGGTCTCGTAGACCTAGATTCTAGAATCACGAAATTTCGCAAAAAGCAAGGTCTTTCAGCACAAACAAAGGAAAAATTTCTAAAAATAAAAAATGTTAAAAATTAAAAAATTAAAAAATATCTTCAACTTAAAAAAAAATAACGTTTTTTTATTATTTCAATATAGTGTTTACAGATATCTTTATTATTTTTCCTCAGAGGTTACATACTAGAAGTGTTTGACGGTCACTTCAAGCTGCCGGACCTCGGTCCTATCGGCGCGAACGGTCTCGCCAACCCTCGTGACTTTCTCACCCCAGTCGCACATTATATCGATGAAGATATACCTGGTAAGAACCTACGAATACTTAAAAAAAAACGCTCGGCCGAGCTACATGGTAGGCGGAGTGGGGGGTGTTAGGTTTTATTTTCGTTACGAAATTTCTTGATTCGGTCGCCGCGCTCAAAGCCCGCGATAAAAGCTATGCAATAGCTTAAAACGTGTTATGTGGCACTCGGGGACTACCGCGGTAAAGCTATTGCATCGTGCGAGCTTCGTACAGTCGTACCATATACCTACATAACACGATAAGCGAACGCTCGGCCGAGCTACATTGGATCAGCGGAATGGTTTTTAGGGTTCCGTACCCAAAAGGTATAAACTGGACCCTATTCCTAGAATCCGCTGTCTGTCCGTCTGTCTGTCACCAGGCTGTATCTCATGTACCGTGATAGCTTGAGAATTAAAATTTTCACAGATTATGTAAGTATAACAACAAATTGTCTGTTGCCGCTATAACAACAAAAACCTAAAAAAAAGAAAAAAATTAAGTGGGGCTCCCATTGACTCATGTGGTCTCCTCCATGGTATGATACAACATGGAGGAGACCACATGAGTTTCTTGTGCCTTCTTCTCATTGGTGAACGCGTTCCGAAGGCACACATCCTAACTTAGTTTAAGACGCTTCTAAACGATGAAATGCGTTGCATTAATTTTAATTAAAAAAAAAATACTTTTACTTTATAACCCTTCGTATCCGTCCGTCTCGCACTTGGCCAGTTTTTTTAGTCATTTTAAATTATTTTTTCTCTAAGGTTTTATTTTCAATTCACTAACTTGTATGATCTTTATTTGACCAGGTTTCAAGATAATAAGCAAGTACCAAGGAGGTCTATTCGTTGCGGAACAAAATCACTCACCATTCGACGTCGTAGCGTGGCACGGCAACTACGTCCCCTATAAATACGACTTGAACAAGTTTATGGTCATCAATGCTGTTTTGTACGATCATTGTGTGAGTTTTTTAATGTTATTTTGCTGTGTATGAGGGAATTTTTGTCCGCTAAAGATTTAACTAAAAACTTTGAACTTCAAACTTAATTTTAGTAATTCATCGATCGATACTTTAGGTACCTAACTACCTACTAATAATATTATTAGATATAAAAAATGTTTGTTACTTAGACTTGGGCTAGAATTTCGTATGGCTATTTGATAACGTAGAGCGAATCGCGTTTATGTAAGAAAATATGAATGGAAAAACACGCAAAAAAGACACTAACAGATTATACACACAGTCACTTCCCGCTATCTGTCCATAATGTAGGTATGCTTAGATCTTTAAAACTACGCAACGGATTTTAATGCGGTTTTTTGAAATAGATTAGTGATTCAAGAGGAAGGTTTATATAATATAACTAGCTGCCCTCCGCGGTTTCACCCGCGTAACTCCCGATCCCGTGGGAATATCGGGATGTAAGCTATCCTATCTCTCAAGTTGGATCGAACTGCACATGGTGTGCGAATTTTATTATAATCGGTTAAGTGGTTTAGGAGTCCATTGAGGACAAACATTGTGACACGAGATTTATATATATTAAGATATAGCCGTGCGAAGCCAGCGTGGGTCGCTAGTAAGAAATATTCATCAAAATATTTTACCGTTTAATACGTAAGACACGTCAAATGGGCTTACGGAATTGAGGTCCTGCCTGCCTAGCATGAAGACCAAAACACGATACGATAAAGCGATATCACGCGATATAACTACATCAACTCTCAAAATATGATAGATAAAGCCGCCGTGTTGAATTTTTATTATAAATTGCGATAAAAAATATGATAAAAATTCAACATGGCGGCTTTATCTATCATATTTTGAGAGTTGATGTAGTTATATCGCTTTATCGTATCGTGTTTTGGTCTTCATGCTAGGCTAGCTGACATGAAAAAACTTAGATGATTACTCACTTTGGCTACTTTTTATCCCGATATTCCCACACGAAACCGCGGGGTGCTGTTAGTGTTTAACAAGTTGATTAACAAATTTACCTTTCCCAAGTTTAATCAACATTGTGATAGGTTCCACAAAATGTGATAGAGTGCGTGTTTCCAGACAGTTTATGTCGCTATTTCACCTTATATTAACTTAATTGATGGTCGTTTTCATGTGTGTCTTGCCTAAATAAAGGTGGGGAAGTGTCATAAAAGATATCTAAATTAGGTAAAAAGATATATAAAACTAGTATTAGTGTTATTTGTTTATGTCGCCTTTCACCCGCGTAGGTCTCGATTCTGTGGGGAGTATCGGCATAAAAAGTAGCATATGTTATTCCCGATGAACCTATATGTTTTCATACCAAGTTTCATCAAAATTGGTCCAGTAGTTTCGCAATCTATTAGTTTTATTCGAATTCGGTCCTAGAATTTCTATAGACAGTGGATGAACATTTTTATAAAAATATTAAAGCTGTTAGTAGGTTGTATTGTTATTTTTCCCTTCTTTTTGACGTGATAAGATAACGTCTGATAAATTAGAGGAACACCTGCATTCACAAAAAAGTGTCACGTCATGGTAATATGACCAGACGCGTCATGGTAACTTAGGAAACACAGTATTTAATAATAATATTGCTCATCTGGGCTTGTGTTATGGTGACGAGTAACGAATAGAAGACTTATATAAAGAAAAAAACAATCAAAGTTAAAAAAAAAGAAATAACAAAATATAAATTAACTTTTCATCGTTTTCTTATGACGTTATCACGTAAAATTATCGTCCGTAAACCTGCTAGCCTAGCATGACGACCAAAACACGATACGATAAAGCTATATCACGCGATATAACTACATCAACTCTCAAAATATGATAGATAAAGCCGCCATGTTGAATTTTTATCATAATTTTTGTCGCAATTTTAATAAAAATTTAACATGGCGGCTTTATGTATCATATTTTGAGAGTTGATGTAGTTATATCGGGTGATATAGCTTTATCGTATCGTGTTTTGGTCGTCATAATATGCTAGGCAGGCAGCTTTACATACAACTATTTTTTTTTATAGCCTCAGTTAAAACTGTTCTATTTCCCAATGTTTCCCCAGGACCCATCAATATTCACAGTACTAACCTGTCCATCGACGAGGGCCGGAGTAGCGATCGCAGACTTCGTGATATTCCCGCCGAGATGGTCCGTCCAGGAGAATACATTCAGACCACCATATTATCATAGTAAGTGACTATAACACTAGCTCTGTCTCGTGGTTTCATACCTGTCAACAAATGCAGCAGACAGTCAGCAGGCTGATCGCAAGGCTACCGAAATGAAAAGAAATATTGCTGCTCTTTCACTCCCGCGACTTTTGACGTGTTGCCATCCTTGTGTTTTCAGTTGTATTAGTTTTGGTAGGATTCCGATGGTTTGTGAATTAGCCAGCAGATCTGTGACTGCGCATGAGTTTGCGCGGGTGAAAATACGGTGCGCAGCTCTATGTGTGTGTGCATGTAACGTAACTCTTTAATTCTTCTGAGATACTTGGTAGCTACAGGTCATTACTAAAAATAATTAAATGTGAAGTTCTAGAATATTACTCTATTTTACGAAAATTTGAATTTTTAAGATGCAGCATCCCAGATAACAAATAGTGGTCTCGTTTTGAAAATAACCGACACTCTAAGAAATTACCCACATTTAAAAATATACTTTTTTTTTTAAAGTTGTGTAACCTACAATGTACCTACCTAATAGAAATTAGGTAGGTAGGTACACGGTTTTCTTTAAATAGGTAGGTACTTATGGGTGACAGGTATTTTGCCATTGGCCCATACGGCTTAACTCATTTGCAACAATTTCCCAGGAAACTGCATGAGCGAATTCATGGGTCTAATCCTGGGTTCGTACGAAGCCAAAGAAGGTGGCTTCCAACCAGGCGGTGCCTCTCTCCATTCGATGATGACACCCCACGGGCCGGACGACAAGTGTTTCAACGCGGCTTCCCATGGACTACTTGGTCCGCAGAAGATTGCTGTTGGGACACAGGTATAATATCGCCACCACCATGGTATACATAGGTTTACCCAGCAACTATACCTACTTACCACCCTCTCAGCTTAGTCGACCAGAGGAAAAAAGTCGTTAATACGTCTGGAGACTAAGCCGCGGGTATCGTCACGATATTTTTAACCGACTTTAAAAAAGAAGGAGGTTCTCAATTTGGTTGGATGTATTTTTTCCTTCACGCAAGAGCAATCATAATTTTTTTGTAACTTAATCTAGTTGTTTATTGTTCTAGGCGTTTATGTTCGAGTCGTCACTCAGTATGGCGATCACAAAATGGGGCGCTGAGACCTGTCAGAAACTTGACGCTAAATATTACGAGTGCTGGCAGAATCTGCCTAAACTATTCTCTGATAAAATCAACATATAATTAAGTATAATATAGTTTACCTACTTACTGAATATTTACATATTTTTTTACTTTGTTATTTTACACTTTTTTTACAAATATACGCATGTTAATTGAGTTAAATCGTGTTTTATTTATGCAAAAAGATCACACTATGTTAGGATTTGATCCCGCTATCTTCAACGCAATGTTTTCAAAACTAAGATTTTTAAGACAAAGATCTAAGATTTTTAGTTCTACAAAAAGTCGCCTGCACTCCTTACATCGTGCGATATTTATTTACTACATCTAGTGACAGGACCTTTTAGTTTTGTTTGTTACTTAGTATAAAAGTTGAATTATTAAAACTAATGGCAAAGTTAAATAAGGAATGTCACGGTACGCCCGACTGTAGTACAAAGAGCTTCTCGCATAAGCCTGCAGTAGCCCACACTCCTCTCTCTTCTTTATGTAATTTCCTCTCGAAATACGAATTAAAAAGCAAGTCATTCCCGAAGTAACTTCAATGGATGGGCCTTTTACTTGTAAAGCGTCAACAGTTTTATTTTCAACAGTAACCGAAGTAAAAACCGTTCCATTATCTTTGACTTCACTTATTTGAGTTTTGTTCACTGTGGTCGTTATAGTATTCGTTTGAACATGTTGCTTATTTCGTTCAGTTTCTGCTTCCCATATAAAACTGGATATCAGTTTACAATCGATGCGTGTTTCTTCATATTCTCCGTGAGGTCTGCTGATTCCGAGCTTGCAGATTTCACCAGGGGGACTTCGATATTCTCTATTAGAATCGTAATGGTGATGATTAGCTGACATCCGACCGAGGTTATAAAGGGCCAGTCCTGCGAGAAGGTTGTCAAATCTGCTGCCAGAGTTCCTGTATTCGTAAACGTAGACCGGCGGTTGAGAATGGTACACGGGATGGCTTACAGCTCCGTAAGTCACTTGGTTAGGAGGGCTGTAGTGATAATGGTGGTGGACTTCGGTTTTCTGATGATATTGGGTATTGTGGTTGGAATGTTGAGGGCGGGAGTTGCCCGACAGTCCTGTACTGTGAGGGTTGATGTGGCTGTGATGAACTGTGTTAACATTATTTCGTTGCGGGATGCCTACAATCGCACTTATCAGAGTTTGACCTGTGCCAGACCGGCTCGAAATGAACCTGGCGTTGATCGCTTTAGCAACGATTAGAAGAAGTAATGCTGACCGCATGTTTACAACATCGAAGTAAAACAAGGACTAAGCTCCGTTGCGTGCCATTTCCTGTCCCAAAAAAACAATCACATTAAAGTGTGACGTTATACTCGTAGAAAGGTGGCCTGTGCAGGCACTCCTAGTTTACACATACGACTAATAAGGGGTTAATATAGTTTTAACGGCATTAAAATAGAACACGGCTTAATTAACTTTCTTGTATGTGAACTTCATAAACTTTTTTAAGTATTTGGATATGTCTATACGTTCAATTGTGGACAATAAAGCAAATATTTATCTATTACCTGTTTTAAGTAGTATTTTTAGGAAATATTTAGTTTTTAATGTAGATGGCAAGTAAATGTACCTACATTCACATTTTAATTTAAAAGAAATGGGTACAACCTTCAATGTACATACATAATAGATAATTCACGGTTTTCTTATTAGAATTTTATTTAAATAAGTGCTCATAGGGGACAGGTATTTTGCTTTTAGCCCCCATATGCGGCTTAATCAATTTCCCACATTTCCCTAGGGAACTGCATGAGCGAATTCATGGGTGTAATCCTGGGTTCGTACGAAGCCAAAGAAGGTGGCTTCCAACCAGGCGGTGCCTCTCTCCATTCGATGATGACACCCCACGGGCCGGACGACAAGTGTTTCAACGCGGCTTCCTATGGACTACTTGGTCCGCAGAAGATTGCTGTTGGAACACAGGTAAAATCTAATCTAAATTATATAAACATCACCACGAAAGGCGCTGTAGTGCCTGGGGCATGTGTTATATAAAGTAGGCTTGCCCAGCATCTATACCACCCTCTCAGATTAGTCGACCAGAGGGAAGAACTCGTCAATACGTCTGGAGTCAACTAAGCCGCGGATATCATCACGATATTTTCCTTCACGCAACAGCAGTCATATTTTTTTTGTAAATAAATGTAATCTTGTTTATTTTTCCAGGCGTTTATGTTCGAGTCGTCACTCAGTATGGCGATCACAAAATGGGGCGCTGAGACCTGTCAGAAACTTGACGCTAAATATTACGAGTGCTGGCAGAATCTGCCCAAACTGTTCTCTGATAAAATCAACATATAATAATTATAATATAGGTACTTACTGAATACTTATTCTTACTACTTACTTGTTTGTTAATTGTGTTAAATCGTGTTTTATTTATGCAAAAAGATCACACTATGTTAGGATTTGATCCCGCTATCTTCAACGCAATGTTTTCAAAACTAAGATTTTTAAGACAAAGATCTAAGATTTTTAGTTCTACAAAAAGTCGCCTGCACTCCTTACATCGTGCGATATTTATTTACTACATCTAGTGACAGCACCTTTTAGTTTTGTTTGTTACTTAGTATAAAAGTTGAAGTATTAAAACCAACGGCACAGTTAAATAAGGAATGTCACGGTACGCCCGACTGTAGTACAAAGAGCTTCTCGCATAAGCCTGCAGTAGCCCACACTCCTCCCTCTTCTTTATGTAATTTCCTCTCGAAATACGAATTAAAAAGCAAGTCCTTCCCGAAGTAACTTCAATGGATGGGCCTTTTACTTGTAAAGCGTCAACAGTTTTATTTTCAACAGTAACCGAAGTAAAAACCGTTCCGTTTTCTTTGACTTCATTTATTTGAGTTTTGTTCACTGTGGTCGTTATAGTATTCGTTTGAACATGTTGCTTATTTCGTTCAGTTTCTGCTTCCCAAATAAAACTGGATATCAGTTTACAATCGATGCGTGTTTCTTCATATTCTCCGTGAGGTCTGCTGATTCCGAGCTTGCAGATTTCACCAGGGGGACTTCTATATTCTCTATTAGAATCGTAATGGTGATGATTAGCTGACATCCGACCGAGGTTATAAAGGGCCAGTCCTGCGAGAAGGTTGTCAAATCTGCTGCCAGAGTTCCTGTATTCGTAAACGTAGACCGGCGGTTGAGAATGGTACACGGGATGGCTTACAGCTCCGTAAGTCACTTGGTTAGGAGGGCTGTAGTGATAATGGTGGTGGACTTCAGTTTTCTGATGATATTGGGTATTGTGGTTGGAATGTTGAGGGCGGGAGTTGCCCGACAGTCCTGTACTGTGAGGGTAGCTGTGACTTTGATACGCTGTGTTACCATAATGTTGGTAACTATGTCCTGTCGTGCCTGAGCGGCTGGAGCTGAACTTGGCACTAATCGCTTTAGCAATGATTAGAAGAAGTAATGCTGACCGCATGTTTACAACATCGAAGTAAAACGAGGACTAAGTTCCGTTGCGTGCCATTCCCTGTCCCGACAAAACAATCACATTAAGTGTGACGTTATAGAAGGGCGGGCTGTGCAGGCACTCCTAGTTTACACAGACGACTTTATGGGGTTGATATAGTTAAACGGAATTAAAATAGAACACGACACAATTAACTTTCTTGTATGTGAACTTCATAAACTTAATTAAGTATTAGGATATATACGTACATAGGTACCTACTTTCAATTAATTTTGATGACTGAGTACCATTAGTAAGCTAAATGTAGGTAGGTAAGTACTGAATATATATTCACCTCATAAAAAAAACATAGGTACAACCGAATTGAGAACCTTCTCCTTTTTTGAAGTCGGTTAAAAAAGGCGGAATCTACGAATTGACTTTACTTGTTTAAATTGTTTTATAAACAGACTTCCGAACAGGCATCTGGGAAAAATATGGTTGCCTGGAAGAGGAGGCCTTTGTGCTACTCTAAGATCTTCATCACATAATATAAAACAAAGTCACTTTCCGCTGTCTGTCCCTATGTATAGTTAGATCTTTAAAACTACGCAACGGATTTTGATGCGGTTTTTTAAATAGATAGAGTGATTTGAGAGGAAGGTTTATATTATGTACTACTGTAACTAGCAACCAGCTCCGGCTTCGCACGGCTATATTATGCATATAGTATACGTAGAAACATTCCTCTTGAATCAATCACTCTATCTATTAAAAAAACCGCATCAAAATCCGTTGCGTAGTTTTAAAGATTTACATATGGGATATAGGGACAGAGAAAGCGACTTTGTTTTATACTATGTAGTGATAGTGATACAGTCATGCATAATATAGCCGTGCGAAACCGGGACGGTCGCTAGTTTCTTATATTTGAGTTTCTTGTTTTAGTTTGTGTTTTATATGTAGGTAAGTAGGTACCTATACCAAATAAGTTTAGAGTTTTATGGTGGTAATAAAGTGTTCATCTATCCACCTAAAATATTAGTAATAAGTCTATAGGGGCTACTTAGGTACTTAACTAAATAAACAAAATAAAAGGACATATTTAATTACAAATAGGTACATACATATAGATACATAATTTCACCAATATTTTATCAACATACCTACTCACGTAGGTATTTCTAAGGCGAAAATTTCTGCGTATAAACTTGTAGATGGCCACAATCGACACGCTTCTCCAACTCCCGGGCATCAAGCTTACTTCTTATAAAAACGCATTTTAATTCTGAAACCGGAACATCGGAGACTTTGACCTCTTGTTTTTGTGGTGCATTCTCAACTTCAAGTATCAGGCGTTGCATGGCTACGCAGTTCATTTCAGTGTCTTTATATACGTGGGTTTTGTCATCGCTGACTCGTAGTTTACAGTTTTCTCTCGGTCCGAAAGTAAAGTTACCAATTGGTCGGTATACTGATGAAACTATACCCTCTGTGGCTTGTACTACACCAGAAGCTATAGTTGATATGACACCGGCGATTGCTTTAGTTGCATCGACGACTATATTACCGATTTGCAGGTTCTGTTGTGTAGTTTTATTTTTTGTTTGGATTTCGCTCGGTATTTCTGGTGTGACGTTTATATCCATGTTGTCATCATTAGCCGATTGCTGGCTGTTTTCTAAAGGGCGTTCCACCCAGCCTTCGTCGCTAAGTTTCTCATCGTTGCTGACGACTTCTTTCAGAATTACTTGATCGTCTCTTTTAATTCGTTCAGAGTTCACACGAGGCCTGCAAATATAAAGAAGGTGTATATAGCTATGAAGGTATCTAATTACTTTAATCACATTAACTTGTCCTGTAAGTAGTTGTCAAACTCGACTGACTGATGATAGGTAAGTATATAAACGCAGGCACACTTTTATAACTTAGATATTCGCTAAATTATACAAAAACGGTCAAGTGCGAGTCGGGCTCACGTACTGAGGGTTCTGTACTTAAACACATATATCTATACCTACTTCCTTATATCTTAATATTATGAAAAGATTTTTATTGTCACCGAAACTACTGACCGATTTTGATGATACATGTGCTTACTTTTTATCCAGATATTCCCACGGGATAGGAAGTTACGCGGATGATACCGCGGAGCACTACTAGTCTATTTGTAAAAACTTTGCAAAATAAGGTACAGTTTATACTTGACTAGCGACCCGTCCCGGCTTCGCACAGCTATATTATACATGTATTATACATATAAACCTTCCTCTTGAATCACTCTATCTAATAAAAAACCGCATCAAAATCCGTTGCGTAATTTTAAAGATTTAAGAATACATAGGGACAGACAGCGAAAGCGACTTTGTTTTATACTATGTAATGATTATAGTGGTATAGAAATAAAAAAAATATTTTCGAAATTACGTGGACAAATCACGAGCTAATACATAAAGCATTTACCCTAAAACAAAAGTACCGTTTTTAAATAAAACTTACGCATTTCTACTTAACACCATCGGCACCATCGAAAACAATACAATTGTGTAGAAAAACTTCATTTTCATGACCACTACAGGAGGATAGCCAGACTCAAACTAAAAGCCAAGTCCTTTGGGACGTGCTTATAAACACTAGCTCTGCCACATTCCTTACCTATTTATAAAACCTAGCTCAAACACCTGGATGCGCAAGAGCAGGTTTTAGTTCGATAAGTGAACTCTTTTCAAAAAAGTTGCAAACGCAATCGAGTTTCATGACCCCGCTTCATTGCAAAATAAACATTGTATGTAAGTTATATTATGAGAGTTTGGTAGGTACAGTCGGCTGCATAATTGCAGCCTTCGGTAGAGTTCGAAAATTACTATTATTGGAATGTTTGCATTCTAATATTTTTTGTTCGATTCATTGATGAGTTAGAAGACTTTAAACTTCAACTAAATCAGGTGTCTAGAATCTTGCTCGTGTTGAAAACATTATTATAACAGCCGTTTTGGAGCTCTACGGTGGGTCTGCAATTATGCAGCCGACCGTACATATCGCGTATTTATTCATACACAAAGAAATAGCTCTTTTCTCCTAAGTTAAAGTTATATTTTTTTGAAATATTAAAACATGTAAGCCTTCATAGATACTATTCAAGCGATTCATATCAACAACATAACATCTTGTTGCAATCTCAATGTTCTTGGTCCCACAAACTTTAAGTTGGTAAAAAGACAAAAAGATACATTGATAATTTGAAAATATTTCAAAAACATTACAAGTCATATACTTACGTGTACAATTTATCTGTAGAATGAAATCAGAAGTCCAGAACTACTTCAGTTTAAAATAAAAACACTCATAAAGTTAACGACTAATGATCTCTTTCTACAAAGAAATTATTACACATTAAGTGCCGTTGGTTATACAATTTAACTACATAATAAACGAGTCTATAATTCGACACAATCTATAGAGCTGAGGTGTCCGAGTGGTTAAGGAGTTGGACTTGAAATCCAATGGGTTATACCCGCGCAGGTTCGAATCCTGTCCTCAGCGATATTTTTTTTAAAAGTTCCAACGATTTTTTTTTAGTTTAAAATGAATAAATGTATTACTTCAAAATTTTAATCGTAATTATTTTAGCACAGCTTAAAATACATTCCATACTTAATTCAACATTAAAAATACCAAATTTCAGTCATATTTTTCAGAATACGTCTGTTCAATAATGAAAATGAAAAATGGGGTAAATGTGAAACATATTGCGTGGATTTTTATTTACGGGGCATATTGGGGCCAAACAGAAAATAACTGTCGCCAATAATTAAAATAGCATACATGAGAAATTGTTGTTAGGTGTTTTTATGTGGACGATTTGTAGAAGAGTTCTTTTCTTACATTTTAGTATAATTTAAAGACGAAAAATTATTGTCGTTTCCAACCAACTATGCCGGCTTTTATGTTAAACTTAGAAACGATAAGGAATTTTTGGTTAAGTAACTTTATTCTCAAAAAACTAATAAATCAGTGTACTTAGGTATAAGAGAACTTAAAAATTATTTTATACTTAAATATTTGTGTCTCTAGAACGGTGCACAAGTCGGCAGATAAAAAAATTACAATGTAGGTCAGAATTTTCGTCTTTAAAAGAAACGAACTCACCTGACAAACGGCACAATAATTAACAAATTAATTTACAGGCGAAATGCATTTTGCTTTTGGCTACTATATGCGCCTTAAGATCTTTCGCATTCTCTCTGCAAATTAGTACTAACAAGATTCTTTACTGTTTAAAAAACACAATAAAACGCACTTACCCCAAATTACTTATTTTGACTGAATTTAAAAATTCTTTCAATTTTATAAAAAAATTACATTAAAATTAAACGAAATTACTGCGATAGTTAATAACTTAACTTTTCAGATATTTAGCACATGTATTTACTTAAACTTTATGAATAACTTATTATGTACTAATTCATAGATACGTGTTTATTTCAAATGTTCGTTGGAGATCAATGTGCTTGTTCATCGATTGAATTAGATATGTTTTAGAAGATTTTAACATAATAAAAGTAAATAAAAGACATTATACTGACGGTTTAAAGGGATAGTAACATAGAAGTATAATGAATGGCATAGTAGTCGCCACAATGTTTTATTTTTAAAACTTTTGCGCGGCCACTTTTTATACCTTTGACGATGTATAGAGAATATTACTGCAAACAAGAATGCCATGTAATTTCTGTTGCAAAATCTCGTAAAGTGTCAGGTTTGCCTGTTATTTGATGTAAAAAAATGGCTGCGTGTATTTATGTAGGTACGCGCGTGAGAAGTTATACGTCCGTCTGTCTGATATTTATTTTGCGGGCAGCTTCAACCTGTTACTTTAGGGTTACAGTGATGCACGCGCACCTTAAAATTTCACTCTCGCCATTTTTTCAAAACGCGTCTAAAGAAGTATAACTTCAAAAAACATTTAAGTCTTTTAAGATTTTACATTAAGATATTTAGGTTATTTACGAATATATTTGTATTGTCCTCTATACATTGCTATAGGTTTTGAAAAGTGGCCAGAATGGCCACGCAACTAAAAATAAAATGGCCGACCGTATACTATGCCAAAATGCTACAATCCCTTTGTTATTAAATTACTGAAAAATGCTACCATCAAAATTCTTGCAATTTCTCCATGTTAGGACAAAACGCATTCACTCAATATGGAATACCCAATATATTAAAGAATATTTTACGTCCTTTACACCTACTTAAATTAACGCATACAAAAACTACTGAACAGAAGTTTCACTTCCGTCTCAATCAAAAGTCCAAAACGTACTTTAGATGACCGTTTATTAGCAAAATAAAGCTATAAACTTAAGCTAGACGCTAGACGGTACGACATGTCGCGGGAAGGGAACAACTTGCGGCCGCGGTAACACGGTGGCGACCAATCACAATGCTATTTTAATAACAATAGGATTGCCCAAGCGCCATGTTGTGGCGTCAGAAGTACAAAATTAACTTCAAATACAACCTGAAGGCCAATTAAAACATTGCAATATTTTTCAGATTGCATTTCGATCACAAAAAATACACAAAGCAGCTCAAAATACCTTCAAAGTAAGCTTTTTGAAGAAAAAAAGTTGACTTTGAGGATATTTTTTGTAATCGAAATGTATTTTGAACAATGTTATTTACCAGAATTGACCGTCTACTAAAGTTATCATGCTACGGCGAGTTACATTATAACATCCCAGGCCCTTTTGTTATTAAAATAATATTTTAACAACTTAACCATGTTATTTATTCAAAACTAAGTATTTAATGACATTTACAAGTAGTTAGTTAGATCTCCATCACCACCGTGAACGCATCGGTTCAAACACCTTTGAATACTTCGCAAAATATACAGTTTATTAACCGCACACTCTCATTATTTCAAAAAGTTCCAACTTATAACTAAACCTAGACAATTTTGTTTCGAATTTCATTAACTTTTTGTAACAATCCGCACATAATTCCATTGATTATTTTTTTTGCCAGTCTTTTTAACTACTGCGCGTATACAGAGACCAAAACTATTTTTCTAACCACGCTGTTTTCTTTTTTAATTTAATTAAAAAGTGCTCAAGACGCCAGCGTCTCGGTTTACAAATTAGTTTTTAATAAAAACTCATACACGAACGGATGGCCTTACCTTGGCCCTAATCAGAAGGGAATGGAATAGGAGATCTTTGCCCTGCAATAGGACAAAAGGAACTAATAAATAAAAAATAAAATAAAATTGCCTTTGCGCATTTCGATAGTACAAACTGATAATTGATCAAACCAAGGCAGGGCAAATCGCTCATAAGTGCGGTTCTTTTTCGCGATTTCAAACTAAAATAACGCGATATATACGTAGTTTTATTATTTCTTTAAAGGATATTATCTTTCTAGTGTCTGTTCAAACGGCATGTTTAGAGAAATGAGTGTTTGTATCCCGGTATAAATCGTGTAGTAATTTAATGTTGCAGTGTTGTGCGTGTGTCGAATGGTGTCTATCCATGGTTCACGTTCACTCCGGACTCGAGCTCGGATGCAGGCGTCTCCGGTTCCTCGTCGTTGTAGATGTTTTCAGCCATTTGCCATACCTGAGGGATGATAAGCATTGAATAATTACAATTATCGAAGTGAAAACTTCTAACGTACGCATATTTTTAGACGAGATAAAATCTTTGAACTCGCGACACCGTTACCAGACGCAGCTACAGTGTGTGCATATATGCATGTACATATATTTTGTAGTTGTTTAGTAAATAAGTCAATTTTTTTTAAAGTTATAAGTTTAAACTTCTGTCGGCACTCTCAGAGTGCAACCGTTTTTATTTTTTTATTATTAGCTTTTCGCTGCAATTGC
The DNA here is from genome assembly GCA_907269075.1 of Idaea aversata. Lineage (NCBI taxonomy): Eukaryota > Metazoa > Arthropoda > Insecta > Lepidoptera > Geometridae > Idaea > Idaea aversata. The sequence goes on along the minus strand of OU026098.1, from coordinate 4,114,660 downwards.
CCGCTTAATTACTTACTCCTGAGTCAATACCGCGAAGAAAATATTCTTGTTTTAGTTTAGTTTTAGAGGGCTGTTTCCGCACTTAGCCTCTTCATTTGGGCCATGCATCGTAGCCATTTTTATGTTTTACTTTAAACCATATTTATACCTCTGTGCAAAATAAGAGTATTTGGAAAGTAGGTATTCCAATTTTTAAATCACAAGGAATTGCTAAGCAAAATTTCAAGTTTTAACCTAATAGTTTTGGATTTGTGCTATCTATTAGTCAGGCCGTTTTCCGCTCATTTACCTGCATAATATTATCCTCAGACACAGAACATATGACCCACGGCTCATTGGGGTTCCATGAGAAATCAGATATCTTGGCGGTGTGACCTCCGTGTATAAACAGCAGCTCCGGAGGGCCGTCCTCTGCATCCTCTGTGGTCTGCTCCTCTCCGATCTTGGACAGATCCCATACATGCAGCCTGGAAGGAAGGATACATAGATTCAGTTAGAAGAAAAATGGCCTTTAAGGGCTGAAAAATGAGCCTCATTTAATATGTAACTAGACTTTTAGAGTGTGACGCAACGCTTTATAACAGGTATATTGCTTCAGATTAGCAAATATGTATCCCAATATTTCGAACTTAGAATTCCAGAATATGTGGGTTTTATTTTTCTTTCACAGTCACATTTTTTAATCGATTTTTATCAAAAAATCGTCTACAATATGAATAAGGGGAAGTGGTTCAAATTAAGCTTGCAAGATTTCACCTTAACAAACTAACATACATACAATGCAAGTTAAGTAAAAGCTTTTATAAAGGATAGAAAATAATCTCACATGCTATTTCATTTATTTATGAAAGACATGAAAGCAATATAAAATACCGTTAATTTTATCATCTAGCACATAGCATTTCTAAAATACCAACTACTTATAGTTTTCTTTGATAACTTAATGGGTGTCATCTTATTTTTAAGTAAATACAAACCAACACATTTCAATGGTAGAAGTCGCGTTAACGCATTCCAGGTTTCTATTCATACCACAATTTTACAGTTTGTTTTAATAATACCTAGGTAATATAGCTGCGAAATAAATGTAGCCCACGGGGTGTATTTCAGAGAGACCGTACCCAAAAAATTGAAGAAATGTAAACAAGTTTTTAGTTAAAAAAATACATACAACCGAATTGAGAACCTCCTCCTTTTTTTGAAGTCAGTTAAAAAAAATAGTTCAGGAAAATTAAACTGGTATTTGCATTATTCTCAAAATTTGACAAAACCATTATTTACGAACAGAAAAACTTTTGATTAAAGTGTGTCCACATTTTGCAAAATTTCTTAAAACATGGTAAGTAAATAACCCTTTTTAACTATCTGATTACTATTTCATTTCCTTTTTTTGGGTCCGGGATTTTATAAACATACTGTATTTGCACTATTTCATATATTTGCACAATACTAGCTGCGCCCCGCGGTTTCACCCGCGTCAGTCCCGATGACGTGGGAAGCCTATGTGTAAATCCAGGTCTCTAGCTATCTACATATCGAGTTTCATTGCAATCAGTTCAGTAGTTTTTGCGTGAAGGAGTACAATACACACACACAAATTTTCACATCTTTACTAATATTATAAAGCTGAAGAGTTTGTTTGTTTGAACGCGCTAATTTCAGGAACTACTGGTTCGAATTGAAAAAATATTTTTGTGTTGGATAGTCAATTTATCGAGGAAGGCTATAAGGCAACTTTTTTGATATTCCCACGGGATCGAGAGTTACGCCGGTGAAACTGCGGAGCGCAGCTAGTTATAATATTAGTAGGATCTCACCGCCTGTCAGTGCCGCTGCTGGCAAGGATGGTCTCGTTGTGCGGTGACCATTGCACCTGGAAGATCTCATCCTTGTGCGACTCAAACGAGTGTAGTTTCAGCTTCAAGTTGCGCAGGTCCCACAGGGCCACCTGGATACAACCATTATATTGATAAATTAGTCACTTTGACAACAAAATGATATTCAATAAAGATAGTTTTGGGTTAAGAGGAAAGGGCGACGCCGACCGACGCTCTCTCCATACAAACGTAGTCGACTGTTTCCTCCCTGGCTAATGACACTATAGCAAATATTTTTGTTGCATAAAACCTATAACTGCCATGACTATGGCCCCATGTCTTGATTTGATGGAGAGAGCGCAGGTACCCTTTCACCGTAGTTGCAGTAAAATTGCAGTCTTTATTTTATTAAACCAAGATTAAAATTTAATTTAACACAATTTGAAAGACAATTTTAGCCATTTAAAAATTGAACTCAAGATTTTGCAATATTGCAGGATTTTTTTAATAGAGATTAAACAAAACTAGAACTAGATTTTAATTTTAATGTGTCAAAATGTATAGACTAAGGGCCACTTAGAACAAAATTGCAAAATATCAAGTTTTTGTTAAATCTAGATTGTGCCATACGCATTTAACACATTTTCGAAGTCGATTTTAGTTTTCATCAAATAAGTAGTTATAATTACCGTTTTATCAGCGCTCCCAGTGGCCAGAATGAACTCGGAATAAGGATTGAAGCTGAGACAGTTCACCTCCGCCGTGTGCGCGTCCACCGTATGGGACGGCTTCGATGTGTTGTTACATCTGTACATTCATACAATATTATAATTGGTTAACAATCACTAGATAGTATAAAATAAAACATCCCTATGTATGCTTAGATCTTTAAAACTTTTTTTTAAATTGAAAAAAGGATTTTGATGTGGTTTTTTTTATATAGATAAGTGTGATTAAAGATGAAGGTTTGTATTTATAATACATGTATAATATAACCATACGAAGCCGGGGCGGGTCGCTAGTATTACATAATTTAAGAGTAAATCATCAAGAGATCTCACCTAGTGTCCCAGATCATCAATTTCTGATCATCAGCTACGGAACCGAAGAGAGACTCATGTAAGAGATGCCACGCGACATCCTCGACGACGGCCGTGTGACCCGTGAACACGGACTTAGCTTCGATGACGCGACCTTCCTTTGGAGTTGCGTTGATGTCCCACAGGCAGATCGTGTGGTCATCACTGGAATTGATAAACAATTTTATAAGAAAAACTTTATATTGTGTTGTGTATGAATAATATATACAATCAGGCAAATAAATTGCAGAGCCACTGTAGAGCTCCATTATCATTATCTTTTTTTTTTTGGGTGCATCTGCAATCAGTCCTAGGACTATGAGCGGATGTGTTCCGAGCGTCCGTCTGGCATGAGAGCGAGTCCTCCATCGAGGTTCTCTGCTCATAGAATTTATTAGATAAACATTATTATGATGAGAACATTATAATAATAGTGATTTACAGTGGGTCTGCAATTCTGATGCCAACTGTATAAAAATAGCTTACACAAAATCAAGTTTAATGTAAGTATAAACCGCACACTAGAACTGTGCACCAAAATGACTAAAAAGACCAATAATTAGAACTGTGAAATAACACCGAGTATGTGCCCATATATTATGATTGCTTCAGTAGTTATGCCTTGGGCTACAAACATAGAAATAATAAGTTTTTAAGACGATTTTATGTGGTCTTTATATAAATTTTAATGTATTAAGCATCCAAAGAAATAAAAAAATTTGACTTTTGACTTTTATCAAAAGAAGGTTTTGCATGTTCAGACTCACCTAGCTGATAGAAGGTAGCCATTAAGGTTGGGATTCCATGATAGTCCATAGCCTTCTTTTTGATGACCTCGTAATCTGTACACAAAACAAACTTGTGAGGTTAAAACATAGGTTTTTGTGTTAAAATACATGTGGGGATTTTCCAAAGAAGTTACATACAGAACAGGAAAACAGTAGCCTTTCATTTAAATATTTATGGAATTTAACTGAGTGTCAGCCAGATTAAAAATCCATAAATTTTAAAATAAAATTGGAGTTTTTTTTATTTACAGGAACTGGTAAAAACATTAAAATTGTGTATATTTTATCTTAGTGAATGATGTTTAAATCGGGATATTTACTTTTTTTTTAAATGATTTTACTAAACTCAATATTTCTGCATGGTTGTTTTATAGTGAAACTAGCTGCGCCCAGCAGTTTCACCCGCGTAAGTCCCGATCCCGTGGGAATATCAGGGTAAAAAGTAGCCTATGTGTTAATCCAGGCCTCTAGCTATCTACATACAAAGTTTCATTACAATCGGTCTGGTGGTTTTTGCTTGAATAAGTAACAAAACATACACACAAACTTTCACATTTTATAACATTAGTAGGACTTTCTTGTCATTTAAAATCCTTGAATTTGTACATAGTTACCTAAGATCAGGATGGCATTCCCCTGAAGGTTCGGGCTTGGAGGGATGCTTGGTGTAGTCAAAGACTAGGACATCAGAGGAGGGTGTCTTGGTGGCTATAACACACGGGTTCTGAGGCATATACCGCGCTCTGTTCACCTCGCCTTCGTGGTTGATCTTTATCTCTATGTCTATCTTCCCTGATACTGAACCGAAACCACCAAATTCTGAAAGTAAAGTAAGAGATTATTTGCATGCTCGTTTATTATAGACTAGCAGCGCTCGTAACTCCCGATCCCGTGGGAATATCGGAATAAAAAGTAGCCTATGCTATTCCCAATGAATCAATGTATCCTCATACCAAGTTTTATCCAAATTGGTCCAGTAGTTTCAGAGCCATTACAAACAAAAATCTTTAATGTTTGGCTGTAGTTTTTAGTTGACGCCGACCCATTTAAGTCAGCACACGACTCCTCATTTATGTTGTTTTTTCTTTGTCATTTTTTGTTTTTTATTTAATTAATTTTCATTGTCATGTTTCTTTCTTTATTCCTGTGTTTGTCGTGTGTTTGTACTCAATAAATGCTTTCTCTTTCTTTCTTCTTCTTTAATCTTTATAACATTAGTAACTAGCTTTTGACTGCAGCTTCGCCTGCAATTTCCCCCTTTTAGGCCTGAATCCCTTTTGAATGGATCTGAATACCTACACTTCAAAAACACACAATCGTTTGATATCTCTTATCTCTATTGAATCAGTCAGTCAATCAGTATATATGGAATCTAGTAACTGCGTGTTGTTTCAGATTTTTAAATTACTTTTTTTTTATCATTGGCAAAATAATTGTATACAATTGCTAAGTTAATAACTTTAAAATCACAGTAAGACCATGGCACATTCTTTAAGAAAGAGAATTCGAGAATAAGATATTATCTTGTTTCAGAGACATTTTAGGGTTTGAAGGCCTGATTTCTTTGTCTTAATGCCCTCTTCAATTGGTTTCAAAATGCACTATGCAAAGAAATAATATCTTAATATATATAAATCTCGTGTCACAATGTTTGTCCTCAATGGACTCCTAAACCACTTAACCGATTATAATAAAATTCGCACACCATGTGCAGTTCGATCCAACTTGAAAGATAGGATAGCTTGCATCTTAATTTATCCCGATATTCCCACGGGATCGGGAGTTACGCGGGTGAAACCGCGGAGGGCAGCTAGTCTTAATATATATAAATCTCGTGTCACAATGTTTGTCCTCAATGGACTCCTAAACCACTTAACCGATTATAATAAAATTTGCACACCATGTGCAGTTCGATCCAACTTGAGAGATAGGATAGCTTACATCCCGATATTCCCACGGGATCGGGAGTTACGCTGGTGAAACCGTAAATTATATAAATGCCCGGTCCTCGGTAGACGTAATGCCATATGACCTGGTTTTGGACATTCTTCTTTCCAATAATCCTAACTTAATTATGTTACTTTAATTTTATCATACCTCCTTTGTCATTATCATAGTGGCTCGCATCAAACTGTGCATCCTCATTTGGAAGCTGGACACTGGCAATCAACAAATGATTCTGCTCGTCTGATGTGTGTGTACCCAGAATTAGTCTGAATATAAAACAAGTATGAATTAATTACAGCAAGTGTTCATGAGCTCTTTATGTTAAGATAGTAAAAATACTATAATAATGCTCATGTATGGATTACAAGTTACCTATGGACTGAATAGTCTTTTCCTTCAGGTCTAGTGACGTCGGGTAGCCACTGGGCGGTCAGAGACGGCCACTCCAAAGCATGGGTCATCACCAGGTCGTATAAAAACGGAGTATTTTTCTTCCATATTTTATATTCCTCATTTATTACCCTCTCTTCTACTGCATCGTCGAACGTTTCTACAACCGATAACATATTAGACACAGGAAAACATTTCACAATAACCAAAAAACCAAGCTGTCAGCTTGTGAAGTTTTTCGCTTGTTTTTCTAAAACACTGTCTTCGAGCACACAATTACCTCCGTCTCCTTTGTCACCCATGTTTTATTTCACGTTTATTTATCAGAAATCTTTTATTTTAGGGCTGTTGTGAGAAGGCAAACAAAATTGCAAATCTACCGGCCCCGAAAGGCGCCAAACAAAAATTCTTGGCTTTGCTGATAGGGATGTGCTGTTATTGCAAGCAAATTATTTATCGATAAACAATATGTGAACGATTTTTAAATCGAGTAGGTACTACCTAACTATTTAATTTCAAGTAGAAGAGTTCGTTGATAACTCTATACTACTACTTTAAAAAAAAAATCGTAAATCAATTTCTTTTAATCTAATTTCTATATGTATTTATTCTATTTGTTAACTTTTAATGAACGAAGACAAAAAGTTTACGTTATATTCGTTTAGCAGCTGATTACTTACTACGTTTTAGGTTTATGCCTTATTTTAATTCTAGGGTTTAAACAAATTCATAGTTTTTTTTATTTATAAATGCGAGCTGTCTATCTGTCTGTTTTTTTTTAGATTTTCACTATTTCCTATGAAGATGTGGTTTATTTGTATAATTTATATTAAAATCCACCAAGTAGGTCTTTAGTCATCAATAAAAAACTACTGCTGCCTGCGGTGTTTTCTCCCGAGTATGCGTAATTAGAATGCACTCTGCGTCTACTATTTATCTCAATGTTCCCACTGAACCGAGACTAACCCCGTGTAGAACCGCGGGATGTATATTTATGACGCTACATTCGACCGATTATTTTTGGTTTTTGCTTCTCTTCTGACCAATGTTAAATACGTTTCACACATGGACCTAGAAATTCTATTAATCTATGGTTTCACACATGTTTCACATTAGAAATCCTTACATTTCAAAGGAATCGATGTCTGTTTGATATTCTGAATTAAATTCTGTCGACGAAAAATTGTTATGGCCATCCCTAGGTCAGGCTAGAATTCAATGAAAGCACAAACTTCCGCTAAAAAATACTAATATGATATGAATAAAGTAATTAATCGTCTAAAAGTTAGTTAAGTAGGTATTGATAAAACATTAAACCTGAGTTTTAAATAGTTTATATTTTTTAAATCAATTTGTAAGCTCTGTTGCCATTTATGTTGTAACAAAAGTTGTAGGTGCCTAATTCGATAATTACAATATTAACATCAATATCCGGTATTGTAGTATTGCCAGAAAAAAAATGTTTTGAATAAAAACTGTCAAATAAACGTCAAACTGTCAAAATAGTTGAATGTCAAAAAAATGGCTGATGCTGCAGCACGTCGAGAAGCTCGAAGGCGAAGAATTTTGGAGAATTCTAATAGTAGACTTCAATTGATATCGGGAAAATGTACCGAGGAAAGTTCTGCAGGTACAGTAATACTGGTTGTGATACCATACTTCCAAAATATCGTTCAAAACAAAGCATTTGTTTACATCGTTCGTCACTTTTCAGAACCTTTGATCAGCCCCTACATTCCTGAACCAGAGTACGAAATTCCTGTCGCGAGCAGTAGTAGCAGCTACAGCAAGACTGTACACCAGAATGGAGCATCGTTTAGGGAACCCGAAATATCGGAATTCATTTCGGCAATTCAGGAAAGTAACGCGGGAGGCGATGGTGAGCGAGCCAGTGACATGGCACCATTAGTGCCTCCAACACCGGAACCAGAATTAAAACCCACTCCATTCTGGGAAAAATTCATCTCATACAAATACGACATAGTCCTATTATCACTATTCATCCAAACTCTTTGTGGTTTATCTCTTATTTCATTTGAAAGTAATTACTTCTTTTTACCAATCATTATTTATATTGTCACAAAGCTTATTTGGTTTCCTTCACAGAACAGTTCTAATATTGCCAATGCCCTACTTTTGCTCAATGGTGTGAGCCCAGATAAGGTGCAAAAAATATTATACTTTACTCAATGTTTTGGTGTAATATCACGTGATACATTCGTGTATTTATTTGTGACTATTTGTGTACAATCTCTGTGGATTACTTTGAAAAGTTCTTTAGTCACTTAGTATCTAATACTTGTCCATAATCCATACCCTTTATGGGCATTACATTGACTGAAAAACAATAGCTGGCTAGAAGTACATAATGATATTGCATTCAATTTTTAAATCATTTTGTTGTAAATAATATTGTAAACTTGCTCCAAACTTTTATCCATGTAAAACAAAGAATATCTATATTAAATCAGCCTATGTAATATTCAAGGTTGCAAGCTACCTACCTACATACTAAGTTTCATTACAATTACAGAATATGAAGCAAACAAACATACAAACTTTTGTGTTAATAATATTTTGTAAATAATAATTGAATGCATTTCATTACACAGACCATAATTTGATTGCTTGTGCCTTCACAGAAAGTGAGAAACTAAAATGTGTGCGTTTTAGTCACATTGCCATGTTTAGTTTAATATTATAGACAATTTGTACATAGCTGATATACTTCCAGTTATTTATGCTAAATTATGCACCAATACTAATATAATTCCTATTACAAGTCATCGAAGAATAATAATTAAAATTTGTAACTTTGTCTGTTTTTTTTGTTAAAGTTTTAATCCTAATGCATTATATTAGATAGAATGCCAAACTAGAGAATTGCTAGTACTACAAATGTAAAGCAATATTATTTGTAAAACTCATGAGGACCTCATTGACTGTGATGTGTAAAAATAAATTAATGGCCTCATTCATTGCACCATAAGTAAATATCTGTTATTATGTACTTGTTAACTCATAAATTTTTGTATTTAATCAAGCTATTTGTACCTAGTTTATACTGCATTTTTATAACTCCATGTGGTACTTCCAATATAACATCATGGTGCTATAAACAGTAATAATTTTAGCATTTACGATCATTCCTAATATGCATAGCACTAAATTATCTGACCATCGATATTTATCTCAGTACAAAATGTAATTTGTGGTCTTTGTTTAAATGTATAGCATGAGTTAATTAATAGGGTAATGGAGGTTTGGCTACAATACAGAATTAAGCTGGTTTAGCATTATTGTACCAAAGAATAATGTACCTACTTTCTCAATACTTTAATAGTCTTTATCATAATTATGACATTAATATTATAGAATCTATAATACATGTATATACATATAGCACATATTTTTACAATAACATTTTTAAATATCAGCTTAATTCAGATTGTATTAAAATAAATAAAATGTCAATCATCATTAATAAACATAATTTTATTTACTACCTATATTTTGTAACAGATTTGAAATAAAATTGTTTGATTGACTTCTTTGTTTTCTTGTCAGCTGAAATAAAATAGGAATTTGAAAGTTCTATCTATTCTGACAAATGTGTAAGTATAATGACATTTTTGCAAACTCTAAATACTTCAATTAATTTGGTCAAGTGGTGAGTGAAGGGATATAATATTTAGAACATAAAATAAAAACATGAGATACCTATATATAACGTACTTAAACCACTATTTAACAAAACTACAAAAAAAACCTTTAAAATACATCGAAAAATGACATGGCAAAATGCATCTAAGAAATGATACAATCTATTGAGAAACAAATACTAATGAGGAGGTATTTATTTGAGTTTAAAGAAACTTTTAATACTATTTATTAAGTCCTTACTCTGTGGCATTTCACTGCGTTCACTCGTGCTCTGACGATTATCTGACTCTGCTGTATGTACCTTAATATCGGGCATTCTCTCTATCCCTTTTTTAAGACTAGTATTATTTTGTAAACTATTACTAATAGTCTTCATATGTACAGTGTCCTTAGAACTATTGTCAGTCGTTTCGTCAGAGCACCCGAGTCCCTATTGGGGTTTCGATGAGCTCTTTTGTTTCTTTTCTCGTAAAGGTTTGACGCGGACAAGGTCTGAGCGACCAAGTGAAATCATTTTAAGCTCCCATGCTTCTAAGTCTTTTCTGTAAAGAAAAAACAAAAAAGTTATACAAAATGTTGCAGCTTAATTTTAAAAGTGAGACAACTGTGTGCACATCATTATCATTACATAGTATAAAACAAAGTCGCTGTCTGTGCCTATGTATGTTTAGATCTATAGAGCTACGCAACGGAATTTGATGCCGCTTTTTTTATAGATAGAGTGATTCAAGAGGAAGGTTTTGGTACATAAAACAAAACTATCACGGGTACGAAGTCACGGGCAACAGCTAGTCTCTTTATAAAGGCTTCTTGAGCCATGAAAACAATTTGGCATTTGATCATGAATTTAATAGATGACAGACTTTAACAGTCTGTTATAAATAATACAAGAGAATATGATTTTGACCTTTGTTAGAAAAATGTGGCTCAAAAAAAGCTCCATACTTTTAGATGTTTGGACAATATTGCAGATTACAGACAGACAGGCAAATGTTCAATCAATAATCTACTAGCGGCACTCCATAACTCATATAAGTAAGACTGGAATCAGTATAAAAGTAGTCTATGTCTAAGGTTCTATTTATTACTTTACTTCAGCTGTTACTTTTACACTGTAGACCACTTAGTCTGTAGACTGTTTTTCTGTAGTGACCAGAAAGGTAATAATCACTCACTTATATTTTTTCATTAAATCTTGTGCTTGTTTGTCAAACTTTGCCTTATCGTTTGCACTTAGTTTCATCCACTCGGCTTTAACTGTCTCTTGGAACTGCTTTAAGTTGCTCCCTTTAAAACTGACAGATCTTGATTTCATGAATAGGAAATAGGAGGACATTGGTTTCTTTGGTCGACCAAGCTCTTTGTATTCCTGGAATATTTATATTTTTTTAACTTGTTATTATAAGTTTGAAACTTTGCATGATTCAATATCAAGATCATTATACTTACAGCCTTCAATTTTCTCTTCTCCTTGGCAGCCGCCATTTCTTCCTTTACTCTTTGGATGTCTTCTTTTTGTTCGTCCGTGAGCGATGCTTCATACATTGCTTTTATCTTTTTATAGTCTTCTAAATCTTTTTCATATTCCTTAGCCATTTTCGATTTAGTCTGAAATTAAGACATAAATATAGAAAACACTATAGCCATAGTAAGTAAAAGCCTCCTCGTTCATCTACTCAAACATGAAGTTCATTGTGCTGGAAGAAGAACCTATTTGCTATTATGCGCAGCAGGTTATCTACTAGCCATCGTTTAAATTGCAATAGAACAAGAGAAATATCTCTGTGATGTTATCATTCGGAAATGGGTGCATTTGCTATGAACACCATGCCGTTGTCACATAAGCATGAAGATAGCAGTATTTCAAGAATAAATACTGATGTAGTGAAATGCTGTTTAAATCTTATAAGCCCTTGGCTATCACAATTTACTATAAAGTATATAAGTGTTCTGTCTGTTCACCAGATCCAACTTGGTTCAGTGTTAGATAGTGCGTGAAATGTTGTTCAATATCACTACATGGTATAAAACAAAGAGTGCTTCCTGTTTGCCCCACCAAGCTGCCCCACAGTGGGGCAAAGTGGAATCGTAAAAAAATTGTAGTGTCGTTTGCCCCACTAATATGATTCTGCCCATCAGGGTTGGCACCTTGTTGAGAGTTTGATAATTTTCGTGTCATATCCAAAGTTATGAACCATCACGGTATGTTACAAATTACACTAAAACCTGCAGACTTAATTTACTTGTGGTGCCATAATCTCGTAATAGCTATGTACAGACCATTAAATAATATTGACAAGATCTCCATTTCAAATGTCAGTTGTGATAAATGTAACTGGGTTGGTAACCTATGGAGTGTGTTTAAATAAAAGTACAAAATGAAAGAAAGAAAAGAAATAAAAAGAAAATGATTATTTGAAACGTTAACTTCTGAAAGAATCTGGTTATAAATCACAAAATAAATTACCTACAGGACTCGTTACAAATAAAATCTTTGCCAAACTCAACACACAATAATTAGTCACTAGTAGTGACTAGTTAGTCACTAGTAGTGACTAAAACTGTATTTAACGTCAAATGTTAATCAATCTGAGATTTTTTTATTTTACAGTTAGTAGTGACTCACTACTAAATACAGTTAAATACACTGTTAAATACAGTTTTACTGATTAAATAATAAAAAAAACATCATGTAGCACATACTATTACAAACAGTCATGCAAAATATGAAAATTCTTAGAAAGACCAAACCAGTTTTATTTGGTAGGCATATTCGTAGGTAACGGTCTCGCCGGTTTTCTTGTTATGTGACGGTATGTTTTTAAAGTTGCCCACATCCGTTTTTGCAAGTGTATGCATTACATGCTACATAGCTTTCAAGAAACAACAAATATTAGTGTACGCTATTATGAGTAAAAAGTCAACCAAAGCTTACATAGCTCTTTTTTCTGTAGTACAATCAGAGATTCCGGAATGGGAACCGGGGAGCTGTCTTCAAATATGATTGAAACAAGTTAAATAAAAGTTTTTAAAATACGTAGTTCCCATTCCGGAATCTGTCATTTTACTATAGAGAAAGCAATATATAAATAGCAATGTAAGCTTTGGTAGCAGTAAAACTGTAGTTAGCTGAGTAAAATGTTAATCAAACTCCAAATATGGAGACAGCTGCTATGAGCTCATATACATAATTGAAATATGATTCAAATATGATTGAAAAATACATGGTTCCCATTCCGGTAGCAGTAAAAACATTTGACTACGCTAAATACAGTTAGCGTAGTCAAATGTTAATTAATCTGAGATTTTATTTTTCACACTTAGTAGTAAAAGTGACTAATTATTGTGTGTTGAGTTTGGCAAAGATTTTATTTGTAACGAGTCATGTAATTTATTTTGTGATTTATAACCAGATTCCTTCAGAAATAAACGTTCCAAATAATCATTTTGTACTTTTATTTAAACATACTCCATAGGTTACCAACCCAGTTACATTTATCACAACTGAAATTTGAAATGGAGATCTTGTCAATATTATTTAATGGTCTGTACATAGCTGTTTCGAGATTATGGCACCACAAGTAACTTATGTCTGCATGTTTTAGTGTAATTTGTAACATACCGTGATGGTTCATAACTTTGGAGATGACACGAAAATTCTCAACTCTCAACAAGGTGCCAACCCTGATGGGCAGAATCATATTAGTGGGGCAAACGACACTACAAAATTTTAACGATTCCACTTTGCCCCACTGTGGGGCAGCTTGGTGGGGCAAACAGGAAGCACTCAAAACAAAGTCCCTTCCCGCTGCCTGTCCCTATGTATGCCTGCCTAGATCTTTAAAACTATGCGGTTTTGATGCGGTTTTTTAAACAGATAGAGTGATTTAAGAGGAAGGTTTAATATATAGATATTAAATGCAAAATATTGCCGTGCGAAGTCAGGGCGGGTCGCTAGTCACTACATAGTATAAAACAAAGTGGCTTTCTCTGTCCCTATATCCCTATTCCCTATGTATGCTTAAATCTTTAAAACTATGCAACGGATTTTGATGCGGTTTTTTTTAATAGATAGGTATAGTGATTCAAGAGGAAGGTCATTATGTATAATATAGCCGTGTGAAGCCGGGGCGGGTCGCTAGTATTATTATAAAGTAAGATGTTCCAAACCTCAGCATCTACTTCTTGCCAATGCTTCGAAGTCCATGATACAGCTTCCTTCGAAGTTATCCCAGGGTTCTTAGCTACAAGTGCTGGCCTCATCTGGGACATGAACTTGAAGAACGGTGTCAATGGGCGCTTTGGCTTTTCTATACCCAGCTTGTCTTCTGCAGATTTCTTTGTGTAACTGCATGCTTGAATTGAACTTAGACAACTAGCTCTGAAATTGAAATTTACTGTTTTCTTACACTGTACGACAATGACTATCGATAAACGAAATTAGCTACAAAATTCTAATGGGTACTGTTTTGTTGCTATAGTATTGCTTTAACATTGAAAAATGAAAATAAGATTGGCCTTTCTAAAATAAACAAAGACGACGAGAAAGCGTCTTAACCTCAAACTTACCTTCCATGTAGAGCGGTTTTATAGCCTCCTATCATTAGATTACTAAAACGACACAGTTGACTATACGGAAACATTGTTATTTGTTACCTAATTCCACAATATGGTTAGAAAACTGTAAGAAATCAAAATGAAACAAGACTTCAATGCAAAAAATTATTTGCTCGCTTCCTAGCAACTAATCAAAACGTTTACGAATTGTAGTATGAAAATTAGCATGATGTAATTGAAAGAAAAAAAAATAGATAGTAAACAGTTATTCTCTATCTCTGTCTACGTCGTAAACTCCCTAAGTGCAAGTAAGACAAAATTTATGACTTTATGCGAAATATAATTACATCACCAATTTAACGATTTTGACATTTCTTTTTTTTTTCATCTAACGGCTTTGTACGAACTGCGCATATAACCAGAGTTAAACGATCTAAAATTCATTCATGATTCCACTTTGAAATGTGAAATGAGAGTTAAATGCATGGACTTAATATTATTTAATACTGTTGAATGAGAGCCAAGTTCAGTAGCGACGTAGCGACCTTTGCAGAACACTGAGTTCTTAGTGTTGCGTCATTGTCGACTTCGCAGAGAAAAGAATTGAAATCTATAGCTATAGGCACACTATAGGCACATGAGTCATGTGCTATAGGGTGCTTTTTTGACCCATGATCCTGACATTTACTATGGGAGCTAGGTAAAGTCATAGACTAATTCTAGGTCCATGGGTATAGTAATATTTATCGCGGTGCACTTTGAAACCCATGCCTATCGATAAAAGGTACACACCTATACAGCGAACACATAATGCCTGATGCCTGCACACCAAACCTCCTTCAAATCTCTGAAGCCTCTCGGAAACGGACAATATTTAAGTGCACCGCGGCATGAGAGTTACTATTTCTATTGTGTCTAAATGCCATTCACTATATATTATCTACATTGAAAAGGATTTCAAGATTGGATAGGATATGTATGATATTTAGAAAGAATCAAAAATATTAATTAACTCAGTCATTTTTTATATTTTATTTTTATCTATTTACAAAATAGCCAAATAACTTTTACATCTAAATTCTAGATACCTAGCACGAACTAGGCCAAGGTCTACAGTAAATAAATATTCTAGGTAGTTAATAAGTATTTACAAATTAATCAGTCGTTTATTTACAAATTGCCCAATTCATGTTAATTATTTTATTTGATGGGCGGGATTTTTTCTTGCTTTCGTATACAGTTGTTGTGGATGCGATGTCTTATTTATTTATTTATAATATTATATAGGTAAGTAAGCATAATGAATTGATTGCTCTTGCAATCAATCACACCTTTAAGGCGAGTACAGTTGGCACATGTAATTCGTTTGTCTTGCTAGTATAGGCCTATAGAACTTATTTAGCTAATTATTAGATTCACACAAACTTACAATTTATTTACAAAATCTTAAACTACCTATTTACAATAAAATCGCAATGTTATTTACGGATATACATTGAGGCAACCACACATTAGAATTTAAATAGGAAAGTACCATCGAAATATTAAGTAATTAATTCTGTGGTAAGTAGGTACCTACTTATACACTCACGAGGGTCTTTTTGAATTAAAGTTGAGAGCTAGTGTCTTGACAAAATTTACAATTCAACCGAATTTGGACTTTATGTAGTATGGCAGCACAGTAGTTCCTTTTTCTGCCCCATTAAAAAAGATCCTTGTCAGGCTATTATTCAAAATCATCACTAAAGTATAGCTTCTAAACTCCACTAATGGCACTTGAAAAGAGTTCTGACACACACCCGTATCTTCGAGCAGACTCTTCATTAGCTTCGAAATGTTTTTTGATTGTAACCAATCAGCAATCACTTATTATTCCGTCATAGTATAGTTTCTCCGGCAGAGTAGTGATAATGCCGCGGTTTTCTATACGAGTGCGTTTGAGGAGGGCGATATGTGGCGTACTTCTGTGGATGTCGAGGGAGAGTATGGGGGTGTGTGGCGTAGCAGTGGACTGTGAGAGGGGTCGGCGGCGGCACGGAGGGGCACTTCACTTGCGTCGGTTGTTTCCTCGGCCCGGCTATTCGTCTCCATAACGCCTTCAGGCGCGGTGTTGCGATCCACACTGCAACCATCACGCCTAAGATCTGTGACGCGAATATCCTGAAGAGGAACACCCAGAAGGCGGGCTGCGGGTGCGTCGAAGGTTCCGAAGAAGGCACAGGGGCGGCGAGCCACTCGTCCCGCCACGCGTACTCGTACACCCACGTGGCGAGGATGCAGGCTGATGGGACGGCGTATAGCGCCGCGAACGCCCCCAGCCGCAGCACGCTCTGGTCGGCGACGGCATGCGGCTGCGGCGAGGTGCCGAGCAGGCCAGCAGGCGCGGGAGCCGCCGTCGGACGACGCAGCACCGCACGCAGCCCCGACGACAGGAACACGCAGCCCAGCAACAGGCATATCACTTCGGGGACGATAACCAAAGCCAATAACGATTTGGTCGACTGGTTACCGACGAAACATGTACCTGTAACAATATTAAACTTTTATATTTCCTGTAACTAAATGCAGGCAGGTAGGTAATTACAATACGGGAATGTCGTTACACCTAGGTACTTATGAGTTAAGTAGAGCACATAAAGTGGAGTCTAATAATAAACCTCGATTCAGTAGGTACCTCTCCTTCCATTACCTACTTAAAAAGAGAGCGGATACCATCTTTATTGTTAGGTTATATCGAGCTGAATAACATTCCAATTTAAGTAAAGCTGTTCTCAAAGCGGACACCTACACAAACACGTCGAGAAAAAGGCTTGCATTAATAAGACGGTTAAAAGGACCGATTTAAAATTGAAATACGACCGTGAAAGGAGGAAAGGTGTCGTATTTAACGGCTCGAATAATGCCCGAGCATTTCTTTCGTTCATAATGGAAGTGGAATTGAAAAAATAAAAATAAAAGCGAGCACAATACGTACTCGGGTGTGATTGAAACTGCAAGCCTGAGAACGGTCGTGTGGCACCGACACAGCGCATACGTTGTTCAACTTCAAATATGATTAATTCAGAAGAATGAGGTAGGTACTGCGAGCTAGCAAAAATATTTTCTTATAACTTGGCACCAACACTAACTATATCTACCGACACAAATAGTCAATACAAGCCGCAACTGACGACGCTTTTAAGCCACATCGTAGAGTTGCATTTCCCAGCTATCAACTCCCTGAGTATAGGAAACCTGAGTGCGTACTGTCTAGTATTTACCACATTTACAAACCAAATACGGCAAGTAACTGCAAATACCAAACATACTATACGTTTGTTGAGATAGCCTACCGAGCTATAACATTTGCATAAGGCCATTCCACATGGACTTGTTCTGAAGATACCACGCTCACGACTTTCATGTGTTAAAATAAAATTAACTATAGGTATCTATATACCTATACCTGCTTACACCTTGGTTGCTTTTTATCTGAGCCAGTTCGGCCACCTTATAAAGCTGATTTATATCCAAAAGTGCATGTGAAGGCAAATATTTTGCGGCAATACATCCGGTGAATAAATTCGACTTGATAAGGTTTATTTATGGGTTTAATAAAATAAGGACACAGTGGAAGCTGACCTGCGCGAACTTTACGTAGGCGATTGGCAAGAAATAGCGCAGTATAGGGAGCGATGGAAGATTCTAGTTTCAAATGACAAAATCCACTTTGGGTAGTAAGTAAGTTAATAAAATAAGTTTGTAAATATTACAGGGAATCTTATTATTTATTTTGTTTTATTTATTATTTAGTTTTATTTAGTATTTATTTGTATTATTTAGTTTATTTATGGGTTTAATAAAATAAGGACACAGTGGAAGCTGACCTGCGCGAACTTTACGTAGGCGATTGGCAAGAAATAGCGCAGTATAGGGAGCGATGGAAGATTCTCGTTTCAAATGACAAAATCCACTTTGGGTAGTAAGTAAGTTAATAAAATAAGTTTGTAAATATTACAGGGAATCTTATTATTTATTTTGTTTTATTTGTCGGATCGTCAACGAAACGGAAGGCGCAGTTAACTTTGTATCGATGCGCCTGGGCGGAGTCGTGACGTCAACCCGGGTGGGGCTGAGAGGGGAGCGCGCGGTCGTCCGCACTTTGCTCTCAGCGCTCGAACAGACATCACGGAACTGTCTCTCCGTTTCGTGTCGTACATAGCTATACTTAGTGCTATTGATTATTACCTACTGTTCTAATAATTAGTCTTTTGTTTCTTCGATTGTGATTATTAAAACTGTATATCGAAACCATAGTGTCATTTTTCACGAATACCCACATACGCCCACTCAATGTCGCTTGAAAAAGGAGACACTAACCCGGTCCACCCGACATCAGGCGTGGGATCAAATCGTGAAAATGACTTATCAAGTGATACCAACGCGAACAATAGTGACTCACAGTGGCATTTACTTTTGGAGATGCAAAATAATCAAATGCGAGCTTTGATTGAAGCCCTGAAGTCCCCGAGTGAGAAGAAGGAGGTTATTCTGCCAGAATTCAACCCAGAAAAACGTGATTCTGATGCGCGATCGTGGTGCGCAACGGCCGACTTGTGCTTCGATGGAAAAACGATAGAAGGTAGTCAACTTATTATGGTCATCAGCAAGGCGTTAAAAGGATCAGCATCCTCGTGGTTGTCGCAGATCACCTATCCAGGTATGACGTGGGCTCAATTTAAAGATCTTTTTGTGGCCAGATTTGTTTGCCTCGAAACTTCTGCGGCTACCCTCATAAATTTAAACAACGAAAAACCGAGAGAAAATGAGACGTATGCTGCGTATGCTAGTCGCCTAGTTACGTCATTGATGAGCCGTTGGAAAGATTTTAGTGTTGAACAAATTGTAGTGTCGACAGTCATCGCACACTTGGCACAAATGGATACCCGTTTGCAACGACTTGCTTTCACAACGGAGGTTACTTCGCGTCTACAAATGCAACGTGAACTGCAAGCGTTTTCCTATTTAAAACGCAAAATACCTACTGATATGCGCAATGACGGTGGTAATGAAAAACGTTTGAGGCCTTTGTCGTCATCTCATATCAAGTGACATTTCTGTGGAAGACTTGGGCACAAACAAGTGGATTGTCGCAAGAAGCTGGCAGAGGTCAAGAAAGTGTCTTCTACTCCTACTACGTCGAGCTCTGAACAGCGGCATCAAATCAACGGCAACTCGGTGGTGTGCTTCAAATGCAACGCGCCGGGTCACATCGCGAGTCGCTGCACCGTGGGCAGGTCTGATGGAGCAGCGCGTGCGACCACGGTGGAGCGACGTGTCGACCTATGCACTGTCGAGCCCCCATCAGGAACATTGACACAATCTAGTAAGTGTTACACATTTCTTTATGATTCAGGTGCAGAATGCTCTTTGATAAAAGAGAGTCTTGCAAATAAGTTCAGTGGTAAACGAATTGATCAAGTTGTGTCTATAGTAGGTATAGGTAAGAAAAATGTTTACAGTACTGTTCAATTGTTGTGTGAGGTAGAAATTAACGGTTTTACGACTGAGATCTGCTTACATGTTTTGCCAGACACATACCTTCGTAGTGACATTTTGATAGGCCGTGAAATTTTGCGTAACGGTTTCCGAGTTAGTATGACTGCAACTGATTTTACTTTGACTAGAGATGTTTGTGTGAATACATGTGTGCCAATTAAGGTTAGCTTACCCGAAATTAGTTTAGATAATATTGACACTGATATCTCCTCGGATAGAAAACCTGAACTTGTCAAAATTCTACAACAATATTCCGATTTTTTCATAAACGGTTTTCCTACAACTCGTGTTAATACTGGGTACCTGCAGATTAGAATGATAGATCCTAATCGCATTGTACAGAGGCGACCTTATTACAAATCATCTCCGAATGAACGTCAAATCATGCGTGATAGGGTCAATGAGTTGTTAGATGCGAAAATAATTAGGCCGAGTAATTCACCTTTTTCTAGTCCGGCTCTTCTGGTCAAAAAGCATGATGGTTCGGACCGAATGTGTATAGACTACAGGGAACTTAATTCTAATACTGTACCGGACCGTTACCCGTTACCTTTTAATATCAGACCAAATTTCACGATTACATGGGGCGAATTACTTTACAAAATTAGACTGTGCTAGTGGGTTCCATTTGATACCGGTTCATGAAGACACAATTGAGCGCACAGCATTCATTACTCCCGATGGGCAATACGAGTTTTTGACTATGCCGTTCGGTTTGCGTAATGCTACATCTGTATTTCAGCGAGCGATTATGAATGCACTAGGTGATCTAGCACACAAGTACGTCATTGTGTACGTCGATGACTGCTTAATAATATCAGACACGGTGGAACAGGGTTTAGAGCGGTTACACGAAGTCCTCGTAGCTCTCACTAAAGCTGGGTTTTCACTTAACCTAAAGAAATGCTCTTTTCTTAAGAAACATGTTGAGTTTTTAGGTTATGAGGTTGAGGCAGGTGAGATTAGACCCATCACACGAAGCGGCTTGCATCCTAGCGGGTAGCATCCCCTGGGAGCTGGAAGCGAGAGCCCTCGCTGCCATGTTTACTTGGCGCGAGGAGGCGCTTCGGCAGGACGCCCGACCGGCACAACAGGAGGTGGACGCGTGTCGTTTGGAGCTCCGCCGGCTCGCAGTGGAGGGCTGGAGCGAAAGGCTTCAACAACCCGCGGCGGGACACCGAACGGTGGAGGCAATCAGGCCGGTATTGACGGAATGGCTCGACCGTGATCACGGCCGATTGACCTTCCGACTGACACAGATACTGTCCGGACATGGCTGTTTCGGACAGTACCTGTGTCACGTTGCGAGGAGGGAGCCAGACGAGCGGTGCCATCATTGTGATAATGTGGCTGATACCGCTCGTCACACGCTCGAAGAGTGTCCCGCCTGGGAGCCTCAGAGGCAGGAGCTGGTAGCAGTCGTAGGCCGCGACCTTACACTTCCATCACTGGTGCGGTCAATGGTGCAAGAGGAGGACTCCTGGACAGCCATACTTCGCTTCGCAGAGGTGGTCATGGCAGTCAAGGAGGAAATAGAGAGGGAGCGGGAGATCAGCACTGACAACCCGCTCCGTACCAGAAGACATGGACGCAGAAGGCGTCGTCAGGACGACCTTATGCCTCCATAGCTGGCTCGTGGCGGTGAGCGCGGGGCTAGCTCGCCGCCAGTATAAGAGCCCGAGCGGCGGACGCACCAGGTGTTCCTACGTGCGTCGCTCAAGAGGATAAGGTTACGTTGCGACCTCTGGAAGAGCGGTCCGAGAGGACTGGCCGTCGGTGTGTGGTTCAATGCTAACGCAGGTATCACACACTGACAATATGGCAAGTGGAGGAACCCCGTCTGGTTTTAGTCGGTGCGAGCCCGACATAACCCGTCAACCTCCCCGGGTTGGCGGGCATGCGGAAGGTACATTTCCAGACGTAAAAAAAAAAAAAAAGGTGAGATTAGACCCAACAAGCGGAAGATCGAGGCGTTGTCATCATTGCCACCACCACAGACATCTACTCAGGTGAGACAATTTATAGGTTTGGCGTCTTACTTTCGCCAATTTGTACCGAATTTCT
Source organism: Idaea aversata (assembly GCA_907269075.1). Lineage (NCBI taxonomy): Eukaryota > Metazoa > Arthropoda > Insecta > Lepidoptera > Geometridae > Idaea > Idaea aversata. Next base: position 4,092,817 of record OU026098.1, on the reverse strand, counting down.
CCCGGTTGATGGCTGCTCTCTACAGATTGACGTCAAACAAATGCCCGTTCGAATGGAAGCCCCATCATGAAGAGACACGACAAAAGGTAATTGATATCTTAACTAATGAACCTGTCCTCATGATTTATGACCCGCAGTATCCCGTGGAGCTTCATACAGATGCTAGTGCAGACGGTTATGGTGCGATCCTGTTACAATTCGTTGATGGTAAGCAAAGACCTGTTGCCTACTTTAGTAAACGCACGACACTAGCTGAGTCCCGATACCACTCTTATGAGCTGGAAACACTCGCTGTTGTCAATGCGGTAAAACATTTTAGACAATATTTACATGGTCGTAAGTTCACGGTTATAACGGATTGTAACTCTTTGAAAGCGTCTTGTAACATAACTGACCTTACACCTAGAGTACACCGATGGTGGGCTTTTTTACAGTCCTTTGAGTTTGATGTAAAATATCGAGTAGGTAAGCAAATGGCTCACGCTGATTTTCTATCACGTAACCTCTTACCAATAAAATCACCGCAACCTCAAGGTCAACGAGTTGAACAGAAGCGAGTCAATATCACCGAGCTCGCAGACAACTGGCTTCTAGTAGAACAGCAGCGAGACGATGAAATCAAAAAGGTAATTTCTGACTTAGAACAGGGACAGCTCAATGAAGATGTTGCGAGGACGTACGAGATGAGATCCGGTATTCTTCACCGCAAAGTGCAGCGGAACGGTCGAACAAAATGTTTACCTATTGTTCCTCGTGCGCTAAGATGGTCTGTAATCAATAATATTCACGAATCGATTGTCCACTTAGGATGGGAAAAGACCTTGGAGAAGCTGTACAATCATTACTGGTTTGAAGGTATGAGTAAGTTTGTGCGCAAATTTGTAGACAACTGCGTGACCTGCAAAGTTGCAAAACCACACTCAGGTAAAGTACAGGTAGAACTTCATCCAATACCAAAGACAGCGATTCCATGGCACACTGTGCACATCGATGCTACAGGTAAGTTGAGCGGAAAAAGCGACAAAAAGGAGTATGTCTTCGTGTTGATTGACTCATTCACTAAGTACGTATTGTTGTATCACACTAAGAACATAGACAGCAAAAGCAGCATAAAAGCGGTAAAGGATAGTTCTTCTCTTTATGGAGCCCCTGTACGCATACTAGCGGATCAAGGTCGTTGTTTTGCAAGCAGAGATTTTAAGGAATTTTGTGATTCTAAAAACATCAATCTCCACCTTATTGCTACGGGATCCTGCCGTGCTAACGGTCAAGTGGAGAGGGTGATGAGTGTCCTAAAATCTATGCTTACAGCAATAGAAACTGATAAAGACAAATCGTGGCAAGATTCATTAGGAGATGTACAACTTGCCCTGAACTGTACAGTCAATCGTGTCACAAAAGCCAGTCCATTAGAGCTTCTGATAGGTAAGGTAGCGCGTCCCTTAGATTTAATGGCCAATGATGATGATGAACCCGTTTGTCTTGATGAAGTTAGGCAATTAGCATCTAATAATATAGTAGCATCAGCGCGGTATGACAAAGAACGTTTTGATAAAACAAAGGCTAGTGTCAGCAGATTTTCAGTCGGGGAATTCGTTCTTATTGCAAATGAGAAACGCAATCAGACAAAATTAGACGTTAAATATAGAGGACCTTTTCAAATTGTTGAAGTACTAGATGGCGATCGCTATGTTCTAAAGTCATTGACTAGTAACCGTACTTACAAGTATGCTCATGACCGTGTTAGAAAAATGCCTGAGGGTCAATTACCAATTAACATTGATGAAGATAGTGGAGACAGTGTGACTGATTAAGTTGTGTGTGTGTACTGATTTTTGGTTCGATGGGTCGGAGACTGCACCAGAGTATCGTAGCTGTAGCCCGTTAGAAATCGGCATCTGCTCTTAGAGTAGTCCGTGGGTAAGCAGTAGGCGGTAGCTCTGGGTGGTGTAGTCGGGTCTTGCCTGGTAGCGTAGACCATGAGTCATGGGACGACTCGGCATTCCTTGTGGAAGTGCATAAAGAGCAATTGTGTTTGCTGGACCTTGTGTATGGTTGTGACCACGAACAAAAACTCAGTTGGTACCTAAGTTGTTGCTGTTCACAAAAATGAACGTTTGGTGATGAAAAATCAAAGTTTCTTTTTTTTTTTAATGTTGGTTGACCTCAGACTTTTTCATTGCTATGTTACATTGTCCTTAGTTTATTCATTTACTAGCGACTCCATGATTCCTGATTTTGCGAATTAAAATGACCTAGTTAGCTATAGTGATTTGAGTGTTAATAAAAATAATCTTAGTAGAGCTACTTTCTTTATTTTGAAAGTTCATTGGTCATTTGGATTCCCCTTTGGTTAAGGCATCATTTTGTTGAACGCAAATTGTGCTCTGGTGTTTTTGCTTCCTACAGATTAACACACGAGGACGTGTGTCAGCGCAGGATGGCCGTGTCGGATCGTCAACGAAACGGAAGGCGCAGTTAACTTTGTATCGATGCGCCTGGGCGGAGTCGTGACGTCAACCCGGGTGGGGCTGAGAGGGGAGCGCGCGGTCGTCCGCACTTTGCTCTCAGCGCTCGAACAGACATCACGGAACTGTCTCTCCGTTTCGTGTCGTACATAGCTATACTTAGTGCTATTGATTATTACCTACTGTTCTAATAATTAGTCTTTTGTTTCTTCTATTGTGATTATTAAAACTGTATATCGAAACCATAGTGTCATTTTTCACGAATACCCACATACGCCCACTCAATGTCGCTTGAAAAAGGAGACACTAACCCGGTCCACCCGACATATTTATTATTTAGTTTTATTTAGTATTTATTTGTATTATTTAGTTTATTTATGGGTTTAATAAAATAAGGACACAGTGGAAGCTGACCTGCGCGAACTTTACGTAGGCGATTGGCAAGAAATAGCGCAGTATAGGGAGCGATGGAAGATTCTCGTTTCAAATGACAAAATCCACTTTGGGTAGTACGTAAGTTAATAAAATAAGTTTGTAAATATTACAGGGAATCTTATTATTTATTTTGTAATTATTTTGAAATACGTACCTATAAGTAGTAGGTACTTATATTATAGACTAGCTGCGCCCCGCGGTTTCACCCGCGTAATAATTTTCTGGGTGACTTTCTTATTTTTTTCTTTCGTAAGATCCTTCTCTTGACAATAACAAACACAACAAAAATATAATTATTGAAATCGGTCCAGCCGTTCACGCGTGATGCCGTGACCAAGGAGAATAGGGATTCATTTTTATATAAAACTAGCTGTCCCGGCAAACGTTGTTTTGCCATATAAAAAAAACTAAATCAAAATCGGTTCAGCCGTTCGGGAGCTACGACGCCACAGACAGACACACACACACAGACACGTTAAACTTATAACACCCCGTCGTTTTTGCGTCGGGGGTTAAAAATCATACAAATCGGTTCAGCCGTTTAGGTGTAGTTTGGCAACTAACACCGCGGCACGATTGACATCAATATTTATACGTCACTCAATTGTTTTGCCTTCCCGGCACCTCTCCATTAAAACTTGAACTTTATGTTATGGTATTAAAGTTCTTATTGACTTGTATTATTACGAATCGTTTGTATGGTATGGAGTATAGAAAAGTGTTGTTTTTAGACATTTTTAGGCAATTTTTTAAATTTTTCTCTCCGTAAGAACCATCCTCGTACCATATGGAATATTCTAAAAAAAGAATTGGCCAAATTGGTCCAGGCGTTGTTGAGTTATGCGCTTACCAACACATTTTGCGATTCATTTTTATATATAAGATAATTTATGAGGCCTACATGTTACATGTTTCGACGACGACGCCTGTGCGGGCTGAGCTTTATTGAATTCAACATCACGATTTACTTCAAAAGTTATTTAATTTTACTAATTAGGTAAGTCCTACCAATTTCATAACATGAAAAGAAGAGATAAGAAGACCGAAACACCCACTTATTCAAACCTACTTTATTCCTTTAGTCTCCCGACAGTTTCTTTAAAGATTTAACTTGTTAGATGTATCTACAAAAGTTTGTGACTATCAAAAAATAAATAGCGCTACCGTTTTGATAATAAGTTTATCAAAACATTAAACAAGGTCTTTGGTTATACCGACTTATTACGAAATTTATTTAAAAAAGCTTTTTCGAGATTACCTAAAAATTGGACGCGATTTTAACTTCAAAGGTGTAAAGGAATAATAGAATATTTTTTCATATGCAATTCATAAGTACATACTCGGGGTATGTTAGTGAGCATTTGCAATAACAATGGTGACCATTTCAATTCAGATATTTCACACAAACAGTTCTTGTACAACTCTGAATGCGTGCTCCTGAGCATTCGTACCAGATTTAATCGCTTTGTATATCGCCGCCGAGATCAAAGAAAGGACTACAGACTCTTCACACTACAGACTTTTGTGAACGATAAAATAGTTCGCCGATATTTTATTTTAAAGCCAACTCACTTGTATATCAGCCACTTCATACTGACTAAACTATATCGGCCGATTAAAAAGTCTATAGTTTGTGAGGTTTTGAAATGGCGCAATCTTTCCGTTGTGTTCTCAATTCTCATAGAATTGTATTAGAATGTATTGATTGAGTATAATGTAGAGGCAGAGAAATGAGAGACCTACGAACGTGAAATTCTATGTGTTCTATTTATTTAGAACTTATTTTTTTCTACTTCCTTACTTTTATGAAAGTTTACAAATAGGTCGGTTGAAATGGCAGACTAGAAATCTATATGAGTGCCAATAAATTAAGAGGCTTTCATCTTTATTACGAACGGTGATTAAATGGTTTGTAAAAAAAAAAAATTTCGGCGAAATTATAGTTTGCATAATAATTCAAATTCGAAAATGCAATTAAGTTAGATTTGACTTTAATTTAATCAATTAAATATTTTAACAATAAAAAAATACAATAAGGGCCAATTATTAGGCTACAAGGCTAACTGCCTTTGTAACACTTAGACTTAAGGTTTGTTTTTATTTTATTTAATGTAATTTAAAAATGGTGTTTACAATAAAGAATTTATCTATCTATCTATCTTAAAAAATTAAAATTTAAAACCTTTTTAGGCACTTACCAAAAAAATATGCTGCACAAACAACTAACAAGTATTAATGCCATGGCCATGATACCTAGACTGATATGATGATGACTTATAAAGCATAAGACAACAAAACCTGCCTTTGGGTACGGAACCAAGCACCTATAGATACCTATCGTTATTAGTATCTATAATAAATAGATAGGTAGGTATAGACATATTCTATTCACCCCTTGTTAAAAACCAGTTCCCTATATGCCTTCAAGTTCCCTATAAGTCCTAATAGACTACGAATGACCGGCAACAATAATAAGCTGTCGGCACTACAGATAAATAAGGTGCTATAAAAACAAACGACTTAGATCGGTTACTATTTATGTGTCATTATTTTAGGTACCTATCGTAGACTTTGCTCCGTTTTAATTTTAATTCGAAGCGTAGCGTTCATTTAGTATTTATTTATTCTGGATCGTGATAAGAAGCTTGTTTAATGGTGTCTGAATTATCGATTAATGAATAAAATATCATTCGGCTTTTATATTTTTAAGCTGAATATAGAGAGTGAATTTACTAGGTGTCACCTGTCACAAATTAATTTAATATCGGTTCGAAGACCAAAGGGGAAAAAGGCGTTTTATTGGTGCTGGGTACTGAATACAAAATCTAAGCTTTGTACTTGTAGTCATTGATATAGGACAATTTGTTCATTTCTATGGGGGTGCTTATATTATTTTCTTCTTTAAAAAATAAGTTCGGGGTCAAACATCTATACCTACCTACCTATTTACATAATTTGGAATTTAAAATATCATAGAGAATGAATATTTAACGCTGATCCAAAGTAGACTGCTGTTTGTAATAGATGCTTAGTCTAGGTATTTACTTACCTATCGTTTTTTCTATTACAGATTTCTGTGCTAGACCCTACTCACATAATTATTTTGCTTTACAGTCTTGAAATCAAGAAGCTTTATCACGTACATACCTGTCAATTCATCAGCATCAACATCCCTAGTAACCAAGACAGCTGCAGCCAGCGCTGCCGGGACTCCCCACGCGCAGAGCTGAAGAAGCGAGGAGTGGCGCTCTGGTCGCGAGCTGGTGGAAGGAGGTCGTAGTACGCTTGCTCGCCAGGCGCCTGCTACTATAACCCACCTGGAAACAAAAGAAAACATTCATAAGAAACTTTTTAAAAGAGAATACTATCTATATCCGACTCGAAGGACCTTAAATATCGAAACATCAAATATTATTAACAAATTAAACAAGTGTGCATCTCGGTATAATCTATCTGACGGAACAAGGACCGAACTGCACGATCTGACTAAAAGAAGAACAAAGAAGTAAAATACTTTATGTAGTAGTAACATCATGATTAAGGTCCTTCGAGCCGGATTATTTCCTAATTTAATTGACAAAACTAAATATTCTATTTATTTTTTTCAAAATATGACATTTTTTTTTAATTTGCAAAAAAATTTAGTTAAATAAAATGATAGCTTACAAACGATAAGAAGTGGCTAATTAAGTCAATTAAAACAGCAGGTTAACTAGGTGAACGAAACTCAGCTGTTGTTGGCAGGTGTAAGAAGGTAGGTTACTTGAAATGGCAATGTTTGTTATCTACTTAATTAATTAAATTAACCAAATCGATAGTTAATCGATGATATAGTCGGTTTCATTTGTTTTTAGCACCTTAGTATGAATTTCATTTAAAAAAGACCTATCTAAGAGCTGGTTAGTTTAAGTTTATTAAATCAAAATGTTAGGCGAAAATATTTTATTGTATTTCTCAGAAAATCTGTTTAAGATCGGTTACTGAACCAGACTTAAAAATATATAACTTGTAGGTAAATTATATATCCAGTGGCAGTAAAAAGCGTGTGGTAAGGCGACACTGTATTCAACTTCCATCATGAAAGTTCCATGACTCCTTTTCGATCATAAAACTTTTTGTTTTATTCATATTTAGCTTAACGATCTCGAACAGGAATCGATAAATCGTTACTTTGTAATAAGGTGTTTTTTGTTTCACTCTATAATTGCATCTCGGCTTATTTTTTATCACTACGGATTCTCGATTCTCATAAATGCTGTTGAACTTGGCTACGAGTAAATTATAGTCTTTGTCATCCCTTACTTAGCTCGTTAAAAACTCTGACAGGTAAATCCATTTCACTACTAAGGTGTCGCCTTGTTTTGAACTGGAGCCAGTGTGAGCTGACCTATCGCCTTCGGTGTACGTAAAGGTGAAGAAAGGTGTGTCAAATGTCTCGTTAGATTGGTCGATGTGGCGAGCGTCGAGCGGTGGCGTGTCACTGGCACTTGAACAAACATACGGTCCCTATTTGTAGAGAACCGAAAGTGGCGATAGTCCAAACAGTGGTGTTTGTTCGCTCGCTCTGATGTTTGATCCGGCCGCTCGCACTCGCGCTGCAAGCACATGTAAGCTAACATTTTACTAATGTTTGTATGATTTGCATTGTGATAATTAGGCAGGTCTCAAGTAGGTGGTAGAACGAGTGCTCGTTAAGCTAGTTAAGCTACCAACCCACACGCTGCGATACCATTTACATAAATGGTTAATTAGTTGCGCCTCTCCATTTCCATTTATTAGCACTGCTTCAATGTATAATTAAGTGTTAAGTAGTTTGCTATGTAAATTCCTACGCCTACATCTAAAAGTTTCCTGGGACGTTAGTGTATATTTGTAAACATAGCCTATAAACTCTGAAATGAATCGACCATATCCCTACCCGGCCAGATGTCAAACTACATTAATATTCTGAATCCAATAAAATATAGAAGCTACAGTCGTAAACGGCGACACAAATGGCCCGAGTAGCGTAGGACTATTTTTAATCATGTGGTTTACCATCCATGGTAAGCCTGCTGGCGAAATCCGATACCCATCTCTCATTTGCCTTTTAACTAGCGATGATATTAATTATAATTTATGATATCTAATAAAATGATGATGCTTCGTAAATTTCGTAATGCGACGCGGTTGGGTCGTGTCTTAACTAAATGCAAATGAATACAAGGCGCGAAAAGATCGAGCTTTTTCGTTTTTTTATTTTTTATTAACAAGAATGGTGAGCGGTATACCGCGATAACACTATCTACCGTTTTAATGGACGATCGGTTTCACGCAGTTAAGGTTCCGCTGGTCGATCGTGTTTTTCATACAAATGAATTTAGAGTGTTATTCATTTATTCTTTATGGAATTTCAAAAAAACAAAAGTTAAATCTAAATAACAAGTCTATATCTAGCCCATGTAGGCGACGAAATAGACAAATTATATTTAATTTAATATAATTTAATAGAAATAAATATAATTTGTCTATTTCGTCGCCTACATGGGCTAGATATAGACTTGTTATTTAGATTTAACTTTTGTTTTTTTGAAATTCCATAAAGAATAAATGAATAACACTCTAAATTCATTTGTATGGAAACACGATCGACCAGCGGAACCTTAAATAAATATTTTGATTTATTCAACGGCTGTACATATTGCAAGGGTGTTTGTTTACTTAACAGGGGTGATTGAACTGAACTGATAAATGCCTATAAAATCTAACCTACTGACTGCCTATTGCAACAAATTGAAAAATGATATTCAAACCCTTGAGGTCATAAAATAATATTGGCCTTTAATCTAGATAATTTATGCAGCACTAGCAACTAAAATTCATGCTATTCAGTGCCTGAGATGTGTATTAGATGGAGTAGGCTTGCTTAAAACCTTTACCAACCTCTCAGCTTAGTCGATCGTGTCCAGATGAAAGAACTCGTCAATAGGTCTGGGACACAACTAAGCCTTTGGTTTCATCATGTTTTCCTTCACCGTAAGAGCAATGTAACAATGCTCTGGAGTCCCTTGAGAGTAACCTTGATTAACGTCAATCTTTGAACTTGTTTGTGTTCAAGCTATGGCCATGATATTTGATACCCCGACCAAGGCAGCCTGTCGCACCACGAGACGCGACGGGTTTACGAGAGACCACACAAGCCGTGGTTAAAACACTCGTGCTCTTATTTCAATGTCGGTCTGTCATGTCATAAATGACAACTTGACGTACGTCGAATTAGTCACCATCAAAAACTGCGGTTTACCGATCTTTAACAGACAAAGAAATAAGAAATAATTTGAAGTTATGCGAGATAAATCATCTGTTGCTGTAACCATTCACAAGTATAGGTACGATTAGTACATGGGTTTTATTTTGATTTTGAAGGGTCGTGTTGTCCATTAATTTCGATCTAACTGAATAGAGGTTGACCATAATATCCTCAAAACTATAGTATTTGTATGTTTATGTTAAAATCACCTTAGAACAGACTGTTTTCTTGTTACTACTATTAATATATCTTTGTCATGGTTACCGACTAAATAGTTGTGAAAAATCTACGCAGTCATCGAAAGTTCATATTAAAAAAGTGACGACATAGCTAATAATTTTATTTACCCGACTACGGCGAAGCCAAACGTCGTCGGATGCCACCTTGCCCTATATGAATCCAGTACTGTTGCATTGTAAGGTGGCATCCGACGACGGCTATCCACTGAACACAGAATTAGCACTCTGTGTTTTTCTTGTTTTATACTTTTTAGAGTGCGATTTTTATGTAGGTACCTAGTTTTTTTTTTAATTTTTATGTAGGTACTTACCTAGATTTTTTTTTAAATTTTTATTTACAAAGTTCTGAAAGTGTTAAAGGTGCCTGCCCAGAGACAGATGTGAAGCACGACAAATCACTAAGGATGTATGACTCGACGCGACACCGCTTTAAGCTAATTACGACCAAAATATTCAGCAGGCAGCTGTATACTAATTTGACTAATTAAAGTATATGGGTTTATGGTGATCATTTCTATTTTAAACTTCCGACTTTAATAAAAAGAGGGGCATGCAGTGTGATTGAATAAATCTAGTCAATTGAGAATCTAAAAATCACTCCGGAGTCTAAGAGGAAAGATTTTTTTTTGTTTGTAACGAATAGGCTCCGAAACTACTGGACCGATTTTGATGAAACTTGGTATGAGGATACATTGATTCATTGGAAATAACATAGGCTACTTTTATCTCGATATTCCCACGGGATCGGGAGCTACGCGTGTGAAACCGCGGAGCGCTGCTAGTCATACATGAATAATGCCCTCTTGCCCGTCACGTCAACTAATTACAGCTTAAGAAAGCTAAGTACTTATATATTACTAGCGACCCACCCCGGCTATATAATTATGCATCACTACATAGTATAAAACAAAGTCGCTTTCTCTGTCCCTATATCCCTATGTATGCTTAAATCTTTAAAACTACACAACGGACGGATGCATAATACAGCCGTGCGAAGCCGGGGCGGGTCGCTAGTTATACATATAAACCTTCCTCTTGATTCACTCTATCTATTAAAAAAACCGCATCAAAATCCGTTGCGTAGGTTTAAAGATCTAAGCATAGAGGGACAGAGAGCGGGAAGCGACTTTGTTTTATACTATTTAGTGATTATCCTTTGCTTACTAAAATTATTATAAATCCAAAAGTTTATTTGTTTATTTTTAAGTCTTTATGGTCAAATGGCTGCTCCGATTTGGATGAAAATCGACATAGTGCTAGGTAAGGGGATGGAGCGAAGGATATAGAATAATTTTGATACCGTTTCCGCGGGATCGGGATTTACGCGAGTGATACTAGAAACAATTAGAATCAACTAGTTTTTTAATAGGTATGTGTTATAAATCATAAATATTGAAGGACATTCCACACATCGCTATCTAGCCCCAAGCTAAGTAACTAGACTTGTGTTATGGGTGCTAGACAACGGATATACTACTTATATACTTTTATTTTGTAAATATATACTACCTACATAGAATCAACCAGACGACAGACAAATATTTAAGCATAAATACTTGTCTGAGGCGGAAATCGAACCCGCAACCCTGTGTTTGGCAATCCGGCATGGTGATCATTGTGCCAACTGGGTCGTCATCAATTTATAAATCTTTTTGTCCTTTATTACAAAGGGACGCGGAAAGAAAATGGAATGGAACTAGAATTTCTATAACTTATCACGAGTCATTAGGTTTGTACTAAAACGTTAGTAATTTAATAGTAGTAAAACTAATTAAGTTGCACCTATCAAAGTAACCAGACGGTATTGCTAGCTCTCCCTTTTAATTGATCATTTTATACGTATCCGTTGAGATTATCTAGAAAGTTTCTTATCAACGAACTGCATGTTAAGTCAAGTTAAGTGATGATGAAGTATGCAGTGACAAGACAATCTGACAATTTAACATTCCATCTAAAAAGTCTATCTAAAGCTAAAGGTTAGGTATTTACTAAGACTAAGGTACGGCCGGCTGCATAATTGCAGACCCATCGTAGAGCTCGAAAACGGCTGTTAAAAGAATGTTTTCAACACAAGCAAGATACTAGACACCTGCTTTAGTTGAAGTTTAAAGTCTTCTAAATCATCAATTATCAATTAATCAAACAAAAATTAATAGAATGTAAACATTCCAATAATAGTAATTTTCGAACTTTACCGAGGGCTGCAACTATCAAGCCGACATGTACATGTCAGATACCTTGGGCCCTACCGCGGTAAGTGCGTCGGCTTCAAGCCGACGTCGATATCCCAAACCGCGTCTTACAATGGGCAAATTTTTGAGCTTGCTTTTCATAGAAATTTTGAATAATTAAGTAGTGTTTTCGTGTGTTTTAAGTATGCAGGATTGCCGGGGACATCAAAACATTAAAAAATACGTGATTATATTACGTGGTTTTATTATTTAAAAAAAAACAAAGTCATATTTTGTAGTGTTTTTTTAGAAATAACAAAACCAGAATTACTTATTTTTAAATGTTTTGATGTCCTCAATAATCCTGCATACTTAAAACACATGACAAAACCCACTTAATTTTTCAAAACTCCTATGAAAGACAGGCTCAAAATTTCGCCCAGTGTGGGGCGCGGGTCGGCGTAAACCGACGCGTTGGTTTGAAGCCGATGCACTTACCGCGGTAGGCCCCCTTATCAAGTTCCAGGTACTACGCAGGCCATAAGTACTTACACAATGCAGTACAGTGACTCTGCCTCGTTATGTCAGCAGCCATAAAATTCAACACCCACTATTATGCCTACTATTTATGTAAACGGACCCATTTATAGCTGCATCCAGGGCGGATAGGCGGCTTCACACTTTCTTCGGCTTCATTATTATTTAATAACATAGGTTTAAAATACGTGTCAAGTTTCAACTACGATTTTATAGAGACAGGTCGAAAGTCAAGACGTAAATTAGGAACCATGATAGTAGCGATGTTATTCATGGTAAAAAGGACACGAATATCTGAGCAAGTGGTAAAAAAATTATCATTATGAAGTAAAAAGTATAATGTTAAGGAAATGATAAATTCAACAAGCGCTGACAACTTCCACAGCAGTGCCGACCGCTAGGAAGCATACTTTCTTCCTTACCCTAGCTGCTAGCATAGATTATTGCATATCTATAAATGTATAAATTAAAAAAAATTGACGGACAACTTACTTACATATTACATACGAACAGTGTAAGTTAAATAAAAGCTTGTCAAAATCTAAAAGTACATTTGTTTAAGTGTGTATCGATCGTGAAATTATTTAAATGGTTTAGTTATTTGTTATCACTTAACAGAAGTCTAGACTAATGGTCTTTTTAGTTCGTCGTTTTTATACGCTACACTTTTTTACGCACTTGGGTTTTGCAACAAAAATTCAAAATGTCTTGTCATTAGAGCTTTTAAACACACAAACCTCGCACGTCCTCATACATATGCGTTCTCTCTTGTTTATTTCGGTACATCGTAAAATCGATTAGCACCCGATTCGAGTGACTCGCCATCTCTAGCCAGGATGCACTATTTCTGTTATTCGTTGAATGAACGATTTCATATGACGTTACGAATTTGTTACACTTGTTTATTGCACCTCGTTTGGGATTCTACTTAAAGTAAAGTGACGGAACAACTAAAATTCACTAATATCCTCGTATCCGCAAGAAGATAACTCTTTTTAACCGACTTCAAAGAAGGAGGTTCTCTATTCGTCGCGTACTTATATACACTTTTATAGTTGTTGACGGAACAAGTTCTATTTCACTAAAAATCTTTGTATTCACTGCTAGAAGTTTGGTTCCTGTAGGAATTTAGGGATAAAAGTACCTATCATACATCTTCAGGAAATAAGCATCTTAAAGAGATTAGAGCGTCAAACAAAAAAATCCGGCCAAGTGCAAGTCGGACTCGCGAAGGAAGTGTTCCGTACAATGTTGTATGAGCCCCACCTAAATAATTTTCGATTTTCAGTATAGCGGCATCTTGATCTGTGAAAATTTCAACTCTCTAGCCAGCACGGTTCATGAGATACAGTCTGAAGACAGACAGACGGACGTGGCAGTGAAGTCTTTATAATAGGGTCCCGTTTTTAAACTTTGGGTACGAAACTCTAAAAATGGATAAGGGCGGAAAGAAGATTTAAACTATAAACTGTATGCCTACAATAAAGAACAAGACAAATCATCCACAATCCAGAAGCTTGCAAGCTAGTTTTTCAACAGCTACCTATTTAAGATTTTTTGACGTGATAACGTCTTATAAATCTATGAAAACCGTACTGCACTCACAAAAAAGTGTCATGTTATTAACAAGTATGCAAAATGCAAAATCAACGATACAAAAGAGTTTAATCAATTGTTTTTCATCAATGTTTTCTTAGGACGTATTGACTTGAATCTGAATCTTACTACTTCAGAATTCGACTTAATAGCTCAGTCGACTTATTTAGAATCAACCATCCCCCGCCTAAATCAAATTATCGTCCGTAAACCGACTTTACAGACAACCATTTTTTTTTAGTATATACCATGTTCCTTGTTTTCTACCTAACTGATTAATTATACTACCATGTTCTCTTGTTAAACTGAACCCAATTTAAGTTATGTGAAATCGATCATTCATATGTCAACTTATGATCGATGATCCTAAGTTTTGCAATACGAAAGTTAAAACTTTGACTTATTAGTCGATTTCAAGCTTTACTTCGCTGTAGATAAACTGTAAAATAGCATAACATATTCTTTCCACACAGCATTCAAGTTATATGATGATTAATTTTTTCAATTTATTCTCGTCAAGTTAACTTTTCAAGCAAAAAAATTAACTTGTAATTTATTGTTTTTTTTTTCAATTTCCAATAAATCTTGTCGCAGCAAAACTTCTTCGTAGTTCCATAAAATATAAAAAATTCTAGACATTTAATTTAATCATTTTATTTTACTAAAATACCATTTATTTTAGCATCGCATGTCTCTACGCGGCGACAACACGACACGCTATGTTTTATGGTATGCTTGAACAATTTAACTTTAATCAAATTAATAGTCTATTTTACAACTGCAAATTGCGATGCCATTTTATTAATAACAATCACTATTTTTAATGAAAAGTCTGTTTTTTCTAGATTTTTTTACATTATTATGAAAGGTCGGCATTTAGCCACTATCACACTTGTCTCATGGTAGGTGACGATGCGGCCGATGTAGCATCCTTCCTAGAAGATATCTATTCACTCGCGACTCAAAGACCACAAATTGTTATTGAAAAAACAAAAACTAAAAAAACTTGAAAAAAAATCCTTGTAACAAAAACTAAAAAGTGAAAAATAATCCATTTCGGGTCACTAAAACAGCAGATAACTTAAACATACTTGGAAGTCGGACTGGGTGGGATTGAATGTTGAGAGATATAATATAGGAAACATGGTGTCACCCAGTCCGACTTCCAAGTATGTTTAAGTTATCTGCTGTTTTAGTGACCCGAAATGGATTATTTTTCACTTTTTAGTTTTTGTTACAAGGATTTTTTTTCAAGTTTTTTTAGTTTTTGTTTTCAGGTTTTTTGAAGTCGGTTTTTTAAATTTTAATTTATTTTTTTATTTAACCATTTTTAGTGCCGCTGACACTGAAAATTCTACTCCATGAAGCGAAAGCGACTATTTCTTAAAATTGCAACCTGTACCTAATCGTAACTCATTGAAGAGTTTGGTGATGAGAAGGTTCAGATGCTCCATTCGTCGATAGGTACCTATTAGTGTATGGGCCAATTCTACTAGTGGTAATGGAAAATTGAGCAATTTGCTGAACCTCGCTGTGCAGATCTGTTCATCACTCTAAAGATCCTCATCAGATCTTCATTTAGGATAGGGTTCTCTATCAACATTCATACAAGCCCAGTCCGGCGACTAAAATCGACTAAATTCTTCAAATTGTAAATTGTGATCGTAACCGATTCAAGAGTTGTCTGATGAGAAGGTGGTTTTAGATATTCCATTTATCGGTAACTATTAGTTTATGGGCCAATTCTACTGGTGGAAATCGAAAATAGAGCAATTTGCTGCACTCTCGAGGTGCAATGCTGTTCATCACTCCGAAGACCCTCATCAGATCTTCATTGAAGATAGGGTTTTCTGTCAACATTCATACAAACCCAGTCCGGCGACTAAATTCGACTAAATTCTTCAAATTGTAACCTGTAATCGTAACCGATTGAAGAGTTTTCTGATGAGAAGGTGGTTTCAGATATTCCATTTATCGGTAACTATTAGTTTATGGCCCAATTCTACTGATGGAAAACGAAAACTGAGCAATTTGCTGCATACAAAAAAAGATTTTTCCAAATCGGTCCAGGCGTTTTCGAGTAATCGGCGAACATACATAAAAAAATAAAAAAAAATATATACGCGACGAATTGAGAACCTCCTCCTTTTTTGAAGTCGGTTAAAAACAACATTTATCTTTAACTTTTATTAAAAATAATATCCAATAGATCCTACATTCCATCGCAAATAAATATGAATAAATAGAAGAATAAAGACGAATGACAGAAGAAAGAATAAAGAAAAATTATAATAGAACCCTCGGTACCAAAATTGTGCTAGACTAAACTTTATCAACAATTATCGATTATCATCAACTAGCTGTTGCCAGCGACTTATAAACAACAGCATAAAAATCGGTGCAGTAGTTTTAAAGATCTAAGCATACATAGAGACAGATAAACAGCGGGAAGCAACTTTGTTTTTATGATATGTAGTGATAATAATCGAAAACTTTATCAATAATTCTCGATTATAATCGAAAACTTTATCAATAATTCTCGATTATAATCGAAAACTTTATAATTATCGATTTTCGATTATAATCAAAAAACGATTTGATTACTCAGGGAGATTATACCTAGGTTCCTTGATCACATATCATTATGATTTATCTGTCATTAATAGTCCGTTATCTGGGCCACGTGGAAAAATAAGAACGTTTTCAAAATGATTGCTCAGAAAAATTGTCATAAAAACAAGGATGTGCCAATAGCAAACGTATAAGTAAGTTGGTCAAACCGTAGATGGCAAGGCGAAGGCACCTATAGATTTCTATACAATTATCAGGTTGGCGCCAATCTCGAGCGAGTCAGCCTGCAGGATATAATTAGTGACAAGATGTATGGGTCGACTTCATCTAGGCTCCCGTGGTTAGTGCACGCACTAGATGTCAATCTCACTTATTTATCATTGCGTAAAATATCATATTTCTTTTAACATAGCTGTTGTAATAAATCCATGTCTGATCCAATTTAGATAGAGTTTAATTATGGAGCAAGATTCTTTAAGCTTTTTGAATCGAATAATAGCAAGGACTAGTTCCAGATGATGTCTATCTATGGTAAAATCATCTTTCTATGGCAGAAGCAACTTTAAAATAGGAAAATAAAAACAACGATTAATGTCTATGACCAGTAAAAACATAGATCACTCAACAGTATTTGCTTTTCCTGACCGGGTACAATTAACAAAAAAAATCTTTGACCAGAGACAATGGCTACCATAAAGCCCGCCATCTATCGAGCTACTAGACTACTTTACTTTTACCACATGAGTGTGCTTTTACTACTTTCTAAGCCAGAAGCAATGGCTAGAAGTTGCTTCCACCACCGTCCGTAAATTCTCTATGAGCAATGTTCTCAAAAACTAAAACAGATTAGGATGACTTTTTTGTTAGATGCATTATACATATTCTGCATAATATCTAACCTAATTCTTTCAGTAGTTCTAGTTTGTTGTAACCATAAACAATTTTTTATCAACAAAATTGTATTCATAGTTTTATGTTAGGGTATTATACGATCGAACCAAGCTTTGATCGCGTTGCCAAACATATTGAATTATGGTGACAGGATTTCCGCTATCACAACTAGCTAAGATATAAATCTACCTTGTTTTAGCTAGTAGGTATCATTGCTTTGATTAAGTAATTAAATTAATCAGTCAATTTTTATATGCTAGTAAGGTTTCTTTGGCAGGAAATAAGATGATTAAACTCGTTCAAGTTTTGAGGATCGTTGCAAAGTCAACGCTCTCCGTAAGCTTGAGCTAACTAAAGCTTGATGGAAAAACTAGAGATCTATTAAAAAAATTAAAACACTTAAGAGGGTAACCGCGTAAGTACTTTTCCATACAAAATAACTTTGTAAGCAACCGCTTAGGCTTTTTGCCTTATATGCATCCACTTTAGGCAAATTGATTGTTGGTCACTTTTTCAGCCGGTAACCGCGTACTTTTCCATACAAAATAGCTTTTTAAGCAACCACTTGGGCATTTTGCTTTATAGGCATTATGCATTCACTTTGAGCAAACTGCATGTTAGTCACTTTTGCATTTCTTAGGGCGAAAAGCTTTCTAGGGAAACCTCCAACTTGCCTTCATTGGCATCTTGCATTATGGTAACTCGATTATATGGGAAAAAGAAATAGGTATTTTCTCCCCTTTATATTGTCCGATTTCGGTGTTTCTTTTGCTTCTTACTTTTTTTTTATAAAACATGTAAGCCTAGAATACAAACTATTTAAATGATTGACCTATAACAAAACATTTTGGTACAATTCAATGGATGAAAACAGCTATGCCCTAAAACGAAAATAACATCGAAAAATGTCTGTGGTGTAAGACGCCATCTCCCAAAAGAGTACCAAAACAAAACAACATTTTTAAAACGTTAATTTCATAACAAAGTCAATTTAACGAGCGTTTGAGTGACACGTTTTAAAATCACTCGAAAATACGTCGGCTCTAACGAGATCTGATGGTTTGAAACGTTTCAAAGATATTTCAAAGATCCCGCCCGAATGCAGCTAGCCGTCAAGACGGATGAGTCAGCAGAACATTTCTGATGTAACTCTCGCTCGTGACTTCGGTCGATTGAAATCTGAATTTAACATTATTTAATTTATTTAAGGAACGTCTACAGAGCTTTACAAACAAGAAGATAAGCTGAGACGTCAAACGTGATTGGATTTAAATGCCGTGTCAAATAATTCGGTAAAAATAGCACCTTATTTGCCGTAGTTAGCCTATAAACTGAGCTATAAAGGCGCGTCCTAAGTAAACCATAAAATAACCTTTCCAGTTCATTTACATTACTCAGTATTTCCCTACGTCCAAAAAGAACTTCCATGCAAAGTTTCAGACTCGTACCAATTTTTTGATGAATATTTTTATATAGGTATGAGTATAAAGGCTCTATTCGTCACTTTATGTTTTCCTAAAAACAAAAAATGCGATAATACCATTAAAAAAAAAGAGTCCCCAAGTCCTTCCCAAATCCCGCTAATTATGATGAATCAAGACGAAAATGCATAGAGAAACAATGAAAATGGCATGACGTTCGTGGGGCCAAAGAAAGGAATAAAAAAACTCATAATAGACGGATGGTGTCAAAACTGTTCTCTTAGAACCGACCAAAGACGATTTGGGAGATAGAAAGCGGTGCATGGTTGTACCACTTGTATGTACCCAACCATTGGAGGCTCGTTTAGAACTATTACGAGGCAGTTACGATATGTACGTGGGACGCCATTCAAAATGTAATTGAATTTCTCTATGTTGCACGAGGCCCTATAAAACTTGAATTACTTATGTTTTGGTTTATATCATCTAAATATGTAAGAGGCTAAACAGATATCCCTATATTATGATGTAGAAAAGTTTTTTTTAACATATGATAGGTCAGCGTTTGACCACTATCACACCTGATGTGACGATGCGGTCTAAGATGTAACAGGCTTTCCTAGAAGATACCTATTCACTCGCGACTTGAAGACCCCCAAATTGTAAACGTCAGGAGAGACAGACGCAGGCAAACGATTTCATTCCTTTGCAGTACGAATAAGGAATGACGAAGCAAAACGCTTAGTGCGGACGCCTGGTATGTCCACCCATAAATCAGTGCCTCATATCGGTCTGCCTGCCAGTTCATAACTATACGCTTGTAATTACTTTTTGGTTTATTCAGCAAAATATATCAAATGCCTTACCTCTATAACGAAACACGGTTAAAACTGTTTTTTACAAATGATAAGTCAGCATTGACTTGACTCGAACCATAAAACAGGCCAATAGATATAGGGACAATCCAGGAAAGAACTGCCTGGCGCAAATTATTTAAGAGGACCGACTTCACCCGAAGTGAGGCAAGTTAAAGAGAAAGAAGAAGAGATATGCTCTCCCAGGAGAGCCACCTAGTTGTTATACAATTTCAAAAACCAATGTCAAAAGGGGCAGCCTTAGCATAATGCATGAGGTGCAGCTACACAGCACTGGTTAAGGTTTTTCCAACATTAGAACTTACAACCATTAATATAGTAACGTATAGAGGCATTCGAAATGTGGGCCTATAGACGCATGATGTTGATCTCATGGACGCAAAAAGTTACGAACGAGGAAGTTTGACGTCGAGTTGGTTAAAAACGCAAGCTTTTGAAAACCATCAAAAAAAGGAAATTGCTTATTTTAGTACACCTTTTGAGGAATCCGAGATATGAACTCCGGCAGTTGATAATGATGGGCAAAGTTGCTGGAAAAAGGAAAGTCGGTCGTAGGAAAAAATCCTGGTTGCGGAATATAAGAAAGTGGACAGGGATAGCGAGTATGCCGCACAACTTTTTGGCCTCGCGAGAGATCGGGTCAAATATGCTGAGCTGACTGCCAACCTTCACTAGTTGGAGAGGCACCCTGAGAAGAACAATAAAGTAACAGCAAATTTTGTCTCACGAACATTTTTCCTAGGTTTCTAAATATATTAAACCAAAGTAAAATGGCAGCTAAAACTCTCCGAACACAAAGCTGTTTTCTCCGAAGATGTAAATACTCTAAACTTATTTCATTTTAATGGTTCCAGTCATGCCGACCGTAATTCATTTCGATCCGTAAAACATTGAAAATGTTATGACAGCGGATCAATTTGAAATTTCGGTGTTGTATAAACATATAAAAACTGATCCGAGTTATTGGTGGATCTAATTTTATAGCTACGATTATAGTAGTTTATATTATAGAAAGAAAATATTGAGTTGGTAAGTAGATAGGTTTTTTCCATACTTCCATACCCATATAAATACCTAACTACTTGTATATTTTGTTTGCAGGAATAGTTTTCAAAATTTTTGAAATTTGTAACCACACTATGTATTTTCATTTATGGTATAGATAGAGGTTCCCTTTGGTTACAAAATATATATTTTTTTTTTTTCGTTCTTTAAATTTTTTCTTAGAACATTACCAAGAACGGAACTAAAAGAATTGTCATTTTGTCCAAATCGAAAACTGAACGTCTCCAAATGGGTATAAGTTTTATGAGAGAGGGACAATTCAACGAGTTGAATTCTTGGAGTTCAGCCGTCGTAGTCGTTGTTGTATCGATACAATCGAGTGGCGAGTATCGATGGGGCCATAACGAGGCAATCGAGCGGCTCGTTTTCCACAGAATAACCACTTTTTATTATTTTTATTCCGAGAGACCGGCGCGGGAGCATTGCCTCCGATATAATAAACAAGTACAGGATAGAGTTACCATAATTTCTGTTAGGATATTCTGCGCGGGGTTTTATAATTTGATTTCAATGAGATGATAATTGGCACACTATTCTTATAATTTTTCTCTCGTTTTAGATTGCAATATTTTTTAGGATCGCCTGTTAATGTTAATTATAAATCCCGTGGGAAAATTGGGATAAAAAGTAGCCTATGTTACTCTCAATGAATCAATGTATCTTCATACCAAGTATGTATCATCAAAATCGGTCCATTAGTTTCGGAGCCTATTTTAAGGAATGTAAGAAACTGTTATGTAATAACAAAATCTCATTGTATAATAAGTATACTTTGTTATTTTTCTTTCAGCACAAAAGTAACAAATTATCCTGAATTGTACATTAAAAGTGGTGCTGCTAAAGCCTCGCGCGGTTACGTTGGTTTGGTGTTAAAATGAGATAGCACTATTATATAAGTAGCAGGTGTGAAGGGGACACGCGCGGAATATGCCCTGCAAGCCTTCGACACAAACACTCAAACTTTTACACTTTAATTCGGTTTAAATAACTTTTATTCTTAAAAGCATAATATAAAATGATAAAAATATTTCACTTAAAATGAGATAGATACTGAAAAAAATTAAGTCTTACAAATTATTAGTGTAGGTATAGATAAAAATTAAAATAGAACACTTATCAATCAAATTAGGATATCCCAACGAACATAAGCAAAAACTATTTAAATTATGGTATGAATCGACTACTATGAAGGTAAAGTTTGAGAAACGCTTGGAGGCTCGTGCTTTTCGTCTCTCGTTAAGAGCTTTTAACGAGCCGACCTTGCCGTAACGACTAGACAGAGACGGCAACATCGCACCCGCCCACGCGAGACAAAGACAAACAACAACACTTCCAACAATAAGCTTACTAACAAGAGGAGCTACCAATCACAAAACGGCGTAACAACCGCAATCAACCATTGAATTATGCAACTTAACGAAGTTTGTTTACGGTGTGATTTCAATCGAATAAATATTGTAAGTTATTAAATAGCCACCGTCGGAGGTCGTCCCGCTTAACGAGAATGACTCAGGCGCATGTTTTTCTCGTTTTTCAGTTTTAAACCTTTCAGTCAAACACGAGAGTTTAATTTGGAGTGAGTGCGATGGCCGCGGCCACGGGATTCTCTCGTAAATGACTTTTTTGAAATTTATTTAAATTCGTTTAGGTACGTTGTCGTGGCTATAAAGAATGTTACAAGCGGGGTTTATGAGATTCTATCTGAAGATAACTATTGGATTTGATAATAAATTACATATTTTACTAGAGAAATCGTTGTTACCTATGTTTTCTTTATTTTTTCTAATCAAATTTTACATCATGCTGTGTCGCAATGGGGACAGATAAAAATACCGCGCGTTGAAATCTTTTCTATGAAAACATGTTTTAAGAGTGAAAGACATCAACGCGTTCAAAAAGTCTATAGATGAAAAAGACAACATTAAATACAGAAGTCTCCTCGCGACCATGACTATTGTAACATAGTCGAAACGTCGAGGTAAGAGAAATAAAAAACAAAAAATACGCGATTAACACCCGGGAAAATAATTACTATGAATACAAATCGTGTGAGTTTAAAAAGTTTAACATTACATACATTTTTTTTCTATAATAACATACTTCAAAAAGAGAAAGTTCCTATTTCCAAAGAAATATTATTTATTCTTTAAGTTAGGTATTAATTTTTCTTGCAAGTTTTAAACAAGAGGGCTTATTAATATCACCTGTCTACGGTCGTTGTAAAATGAATCAGGCAACTTGAATCGGTTAGGGTATTCCTTCTTAATACCCTAACCAGTTCAAGTTTTACGAGGGTTCCGAGGGATTAAATAAATCCTCTTTATCAGGTTTTAGGTTATAAATCCGCTGATAGCATAAAATAAACCTTATCATTGAGGTGTTTGGGTTGATATTTGCTTGGTAATTTTCTGAAAAGATACTGAAAATAAGTAGGGATTTGTCTCTACGTGTTAATTCTACGAACAAGCCCATCTTTGTATAAAAATATGGCCCATAAAGTACGTACTTATTTAGTTTTTATTTACCTATGTAGGTAGATAGAAGCCTCCAAATTGGAAATATTCTTATAATTCTTATTAGTTAACCAACGAGTGATTTGTCAGCTAAATATTTTTATCGGCAAATTAATACACAATAGTCTTCTATTGCTTCCCTGTTGGGCCACAGCCGGCACTCGTTTCGGAGGCCAAGATCCATATTGGGTCGCTAAACCATTGGAGTACCTAATAGTAAGTAGCAAAATAATACGCTTGTGTAACAATTTTAGTACATCATTAATTTTTAAAATCTGTACTAATATTACGTAACTCTGTAACTCTGTCTATCTGTTACGTCTTCACACCTAAAAACCACTAAAGAAATTGGAGAACATGACAGGCTAAGTATTTTTTACTTTATACCAAAGTAGTAGTCAGCTTGGATTAAGTCGAAACACGAGCGTATTTGTGACTTTGATGGGTAGCAGCCGAAAACCAGCTGATTGGTTCAAAAGGTCGAAGGTTCCCGACCAATATTAGGATAAACTAGAACCTATTTAGGCTGCTACAGCACACGTTTTACAACACGCACTGTCTATTTTCTCCTTTTTTAAATTTTAGTTCGAATAAACTTTTATACCTATCTACTTGCCTAAAGAGCAAACATTAAAATCCCTCATCTAGAGCAGTGACTAGAAACACGCTCATTTCACCCATCACGAACGTGGTTGTAAACTATAACGATAATAATCAAGAGTTATCAGAGTACCATGTACCAGGCGGCTGGTTTGATATTCTATTTTGCATCTCGATGAGGCGGCACCATCAAAGCGATAATCATGGCCACCAAGCCACCAATACCATATACCTATGTACTGACAGACCCGACACTTATTTTGGTGAAGCGTTAAAATGCTGCCAGTTATCGTTTCCGCCGGTTAACAAGGTATTAATTAGGTGTAGGTTTTCGAAATAAGGGACAAGGTAACCTGTTTAAAATGCATCCGTGCCGCGCTTGGTTAATGAATAGGCTTCTTTGATAATGAATGGTGCTACTGTATTCCTTATTTTCTTTGTATAATTCTGCAAGATTTTTTGCTGGGACTTTTTCGCCTTAAGCTCATTTAAAAGTCCTAACTAACTAGTCCATTATTTAGCCAGCAATTATATGTGTGTCTGGTTTGCGCCGCGGTGTAAAATTTTGGAGATGCTTTTCCCTTGAAAATATTTGTAGCTTCGATGAATCAAAAACCATTTCTAAGAACATAGAGAGGACAACGCTCGTCGCTGCTCCAGTCTCCTCGCGACCATGACTATTGTAACATAGTTGAAACGTCGAGATAAGAGAAATAAAAAACAAAAAAATACGCGATTAAGACCCGGGAAAATAATTACTATGAATACAAATCGTGTGAGTTTAAAAAGTTAATTTCTAAGAATTCGTAAATATGGCCATACTTTCAATTAAATTCTAGTATAACAATATTTTAATACTAATTATTTAAACAGTTGTATTTATGTATTTAGGTAAAATTGTTAGCGAAAATTATGTAATAGTTTTAGGCTAATGTATTTGTTAAGTCTACGGAACTGACGTCCAGTTAAACACTAGAGTTTATGTGGCGTTATTATTTATTCTAATAAATAAATATTTAAGTAAGTAAGTATATTATTTTGCGTAAAAATTAAAAAAATATTAAAATTAATTATTATAATACGAAAGCTTTGTCTAATAAAGCGCCAGTTTAATACCCTCTGTTCATTTTTCACGTATCGAGCAATGAGGCGTGGCATCGTTTTGGACATGATTGACGACTCTCAGCCTCAAACAAGACTTTGTTTTTTAATATTTTATTTATTTATTATTATAACACGGGAACAGTTTTATAATGTATTAATTGCGTGATTAAAACGATTGTTACTGATATTTATTTCGTATCGCTACACAAAGAAAAAAGTTTCTTTAAGTAGACGATACAGAACAATTTCTTGGTACATATTAGTAAAAATCATAAAATTATAGGCAGTATTAATAATTTAAAAGCAATATTCTGAAATTAAGAAACCTACTGTTTATTATTTTCAAAAACATTGACTAAAACCAAGAAATTATTCTCTAGCGTGTATAAGGGAGAGGATTATTTATTTCTTGCTAAAAGAATTCTTTTTTCTGTGCTATTACAATAGAACTACTGTTTACAGCAGACTAATTTTATCATTACGAACGTCCCTGCCAAAAAAAACTGATATTTTATAATCCAAAATCCATGCGATAAGATATAATTAAACACAGCCAGATTAGCGGCAAACTTCTGAATACAAAGTCGATAAATAAATACCAATTAAATAAATAAACTAGAAACACAAAGCCGGTAGATAAAATTAATTAATTATACCGTAAGATAGTAAAATAGCGTAAAGTTACCATTTGTTATGGATGTAGAAGAATGCGACTCGTTCAAGATTATAGTTTAATTTAACACGTTATGGGATAGTTAACTGAGCTTTATTTAAGCTTTTAAAGTAGTATTACTGTGGTATAACATAACTTAACTTTATAAATACGTAATAAGGTATCTGCGGGTAATAAGGGCCAAATTAATTAAAACTAAATATTTAAAAAAAAAAGGGAAAACTTGAAAATTATGCCTGAATCAAAACCTCAAACATAAAACATGGTAAATAAACAACTTAATGCGAGTAAAAATGACTACGGTAGTTAAACATTTGTTAAAGTATTTCTTCACTTTATTTCAAATCAAATAAAAATAAAAGCACCCAAAAACGAGTTAACATTTTAAACAAAAATTAGCAAATACCCGTTGCAAGTCGTAATAACTAATTTACAAAACGTCGCTTCGGCGCTAAGTTTATGCATCGAATATCCAAAGATAAGATACCAATTGGATAAATTGGCCAAGTAAATAAATTGCTGTGAAGCCTTAACGCTCTGCGCAGGCGCAGCATGTAAACCACCTCGTTAAATGAAGCTTTATGATTCGTTTACAGACATTCGTTTTACATACAATCGAATGGTGTTTTACAAAAACTTGTATTTATCATTCGAAGCTGCGACTCGTCTCAATATCGATAAAAAATATCGATTTAAACTTGTACAATTGGATTTGGCTTGGAAAATAAAATGTCATAGCATTTTTTTTTTCTTATACGTAGGAAGCTAGTTAAGTTTTTGTTCAATATGTAAACTGAAGACTACATCTTAAATTAGCACATAAATAGGAAATCCCACTAATAAGATAAGATAAGATAAGATAAGATACTTCTTCACGAAAAAACTACTGGACTTTCTCGGGTTGGATTAATACATAGGCTACTTTTTATCCTGTTATTTCCACGGGCTCGCAACTTACGCGGGGCGCACCATGTTAAAAAAGACTTAGCACCAAATATCTGAAACTACCAGAAGGCCAATTCTCGTAAATAACATTGTTCAAATTACATTTCAATATAATTTCGATTGCATTTCGATCACAAATAACACCCTCAAAGTAGCTCAAAATACCCTCAAAGTAGCTCAAAATACCCTCAAAGTTAGCTTTTTGTAAAAAAAACTGACTTTGAAGGTATCTTTTGCAATCGAAATGCAATTGGGATGATATTGAAATGTAATTTAAACAATATTATTTACGAGAATTGGCCTTCTAGGCTATTTACGAGTCTGAAACTGCGCAAGGCGGCTTCTTTTAGGACGGACGTAGGAGAGTACAATGAGCCTCCTTGGGAATGCGTATCCCAAACCGGAGGAATATAGGTTTCTTCCTCTCAGTGGGATCACCGCGTTAATCGACCACTTCTTCAAAGAGTAAGAAACATTAAGGTAGGGGTAAACACAAAAGATATGACACTCTGTGTGAGTGTGGGAGGGCCGCCCAAACGATGGCGCACTTGACGGCTTGCTCTCTCTGCCCTGTTAGCTGCTCTGCAGACGACCTCAACAGGGCAACAGATAATGCGATTGCCGTGGCTAAGTTTTGGGCGGGAGTGCTGTGATCAAGGTGCATTGCATTGGTCGCCGTTGACACGAAGAAGAGAACACAAAAGATCCCATTGGGTCGAAGTGTTGCTGGCTATTTTATTTGTCAGCCCCCAATATATAAGATAAGAGCACAAAGAAAATTTATGGAAATTTGATTTCCAACCTATAAACACCTTTAAAAATCGAATCCCGAATAAAGTTTGTAGTTCGAACTATAATGTATTCTGGTGTTCGTAATAAATCAATATCACTTTTAAAGAGACGACGGGTAAAATTGCGGGGCGCAGTTTATTATAATATAATTTTTTTAGGTGAATATAACGATTGTACCAGCGTTCTCCGACAGTCGTTTCGTCTTTGGACTGATCACCGATAGGACTTTTAATTTCTGAGAGATTCGCCGTCAGAACCATTCACCGTACGACGCGACGTTTCGCCGACAGCATTATTCGTATGTGGCTGTTCGACGACAGGACTTGTCAACTATGGACTATTCAGTGATAAATCGTTATTAACATCTTGTTTAATCTACGGCTTTTGTAATTTCGAACTATTTTTTTGTAAATTTTTGAAATTATTACTCAAGTAAAGCAGAAAAAGTTAAGTGCATCGATACTGGCAGACGGTGGCAGAGTTGCAAACTTTTTAGGCGTTAAAATGAAACAGGTTTTGAGAATTGATTCCGTGACCTAAGTCTGGGCACCAAACACCATCTTAAATTTATTAGTTTCTCAGAATTTTGGTATCGACTGTAAAATTAACCTGATTAATATTTTTAAAATTTTATGATAGGTAGGCCCATTTTGAGAGGTTTTGCTACTCTATTTAATTCTATTATCTAAGGTAGGTACACAAAATTGTCGATTTTCCACATCGATAATAATAATATCTGATCTTCTATCTGCCTATAGCGTACCTAACATAAACTTTCTGAAAAGACGCATTAAAGACTATAAAAGCTGATAATTTATAATTAATTACAAAATACTCCTTCTACGTCTCGTAGGTAAACACGTAAATATGGTTACAAGACTTACAAGCGGCAATAAAATAATTTGTTACAACACTATCTGTCCTTTCTTCTCCTGATATAATTGATAGGGAGTGAAAGAGATGGGCATAGGATAGATAGGATGCAGGTATCCCGCAGAGTGCATGTGCATCTGCTTAGCGTGCCAGGAGAACAACAACTATGGAGGCGGTCTTGCTTTAAAATAGTTTTGAAAAACAAAAATAATGTTGTAGTTTAATATTACATTGTTATCCTAGGTGTGAAAGTCACTCATTACAAGTCCCGAGACGGAGTTTGGCGCCCGAGCGTAGCGAGGGCGCTAATAGTTCGAGGGACTTAATGAGTCTTTCACCCGAGGTAAACACTGTGCTTTTCATTACGAATAATACATAAAATTCTTCCTAACAAAGAGAGTGAATGAGATACTCCATACTACCTGATCCTCTTACAAGGTTGGGACCAAAGAGGTTATCATGTAGTGTTCTTCTTTGGTGTTACTTAAAGCAAGGAGGTTAGGTTTTTGAAGTTCCTAATGCGTAATGATACGGATACTGGCTACATGCACATTGCACAAGCCGTGCGAAGCCATAATTTGACATGACAGCTGTCAGTGAAAGCAATTTTCCCTAGGGCTGAAAGTTTTATTTTCTACACGCTCTTCAGGCATCTTTAGATATACTTTCGGAGTATGAGTAATGAAAAATACCAATCCAATTAAAAGAGTTAGTAACAAGATAATTAAAGTAATATTAAGTAGGCAATCCTAATTAGTGACGCTAAGTTTAAGTTACATTAAAAATAAGTTTGCGAGTAAGATAAACAACCTATCTAAGCAGAGACTATAAAAGCCTCATTAATAATTATGTCGTTAATTAAGTTAATTAATCTTGAATAAGTTGTACACCAACTTGCATTGAGAGTCGTAAATAATGTCGCGTTTAAATCGGTCGTTTGAATAAATTCCAAATACTGATTACTTTACAATCCGGCAAAGAGAAAACTGAAATAAAAACGTACCTATTGATTTATTTATACAATCATAAACGTGTCCAAACATTTCTCTGTTTCGGGAAGCATCTACAAAACAGTCTGGTTTTCGGTATCGTGTTTAAATTACGGCTGTAGGGAATTCTCCTTACGATCAATAAATCAATAAATATATACGGCTATGTGTGCTCGGTTCGACTTCGTCCGACATTTAATGGAAATGGGTGTTTGTTTAGGACGCGCGATCCTGCGTCCGCGCAGACTAAGATCTGTTATTAAACGGAAGCCATTTTGATCGACTTCCTGCAACAGTTTCTAGTGTGACTACTGGACTGTATAAATATTTTGAAGCAAATCATATTTGGTATCTATTTGAATTAGATTGAATGTGGAAACTTGGAGTTTGGCAATGTTTTATCGTCATTATGATACGATTTACAGGAAAAGATCCAGAGAAATATGGTACGTAAGCTACCAAAATCATACAGCACTATACTGCAAAATACTAATAAAATCTCAAATTTCACAAGCAAACATTTGACACTAACAAGTAACAAAAACTTGACTTTCTTAGTGTATAAGAACCCACATTTCCACCCAAACTACTGTACGAAACACCGGGCAACAATAAATAATGATTTTTTCACCGCCACTAGGGTACGGCTGGCAAAAAAGTCTACCTGCACCGCTTGCACGACCCACACAATGGTGTCTCCATTTATTTGGCCCTACGTCTCAACATTTCACGATGGAAAAAAACGACCAAGACACACAAAGGACTGTTGCGTTTTCAAGAAACGTGACCTTCTGGTTTGGAATACATTTTAAATACTAAACGAGCTCCGGGAAACCTGGAATGATTCTGTAACTTTTATTTAAGTACGTTATTTAAACAACAAAGCAAAGGTTTAAAAACATACCGATTCAGAATTGGAAAGCAAAATCAATGACACAATAGCTTTGGTTGTGAACCTCAAATATCTATCATAGAATTAGCAAAGGTCAAAAAGCGGTATTTGAAATAACAGTAAGTCCTATCTGCTACTCAATGTCACAAAATATCTTCGTAATTATTTGTAGAGTTCTAAGAATTGTAATTGTAGACCGTAACAGCAGATGGACAGTTTATAATAGGCACTTATTGATAAAAAAAAATAGCTGTTTGTTCATATTTAAACAATGGACCCTAGTGTTTCTTCGCTTTTAGATTAGATTGTAGCTAAGTAAGAAGGTAGGTACTTGGTTTTATTAGTCTTGTTTGGGAGCATTCAATAGCTTATTAGCTAAAATAATGTTTGGTACGAAGATGTTCCCGTTTATTTATATAATTTTGTAATTCAGGTCTCGTCGGGCGGTAACCTCGAGCGGCGCTCAGATAATCGTCCTTAATTACACGGCTATCCATCATCGAAAACTAACAAACAAGATGGTTGTTGCCGACCACCCACCGGCCATCATCTCGCACACGCACTTGACGCTAAAATTGGAAGGCACCCTGGACACAACGGTTTATGAGGGGTTCAATCTTGAAATGATATCACTAATCTTAACCTCTAATGTGAAGGGTATTACAGAAGATGCTCACATCTTTTATAGAAATCTAAACTATACATACCTAACCATATTACAACGAACTTCTATAGAAAAACGTATTTATTTTCTACCTATCTACTTAAAAATCTGGTCCTAAAACGATTTCTTAGTTTATAAACCGAAGCTTTCTAGTACAGACACAAATAACTTTGAGCCGAAACGGTTTCAACTTTACGATCGAGTTCAATAAATCGTCAAAGCAATAACAATTCGTGCACTCCAGTGACTCCAATCCGAGTAAGAGTCTGGTATAAGACGATCAAATATAAAAAGGTATATCAAAAGGACGGTATAGGCACAATGGGTGAGATTATCATCACTCAGAACAGGCTGTGAGCTATCAGGACCGTGCATCGACTTACGAGTTCCACACCGCAACTATGCGGGTTACTTCAGATAAACGCCAGCAGTAATCATTGACTTACACTTTTACCGTCAGAAGGATATTGCTAACTTAAAGCAGATAGATAGTTAATAAAACAGGAGACCTGGCCAGAATCGGACCCTAAAATCTAAAGACTATTAAAGCAAACAGAGAGAGTATATTCAAGTAATAATAGAAAAGACATATCTACCAACAAACTGAACCTTCGCGTTAGCTGCACAATTCCTAAGTTAATATGGAAGTTATATTATACCATTATTATACAAAGTTTTTCATTAAGGTAGCCGATAATAGCCAGCAATATTATGATTATCGTAAAAACTTGTTTACACCATCAGATACCGCATGTTTCTAATCATAATACCATTATGCAATTTACGAACGGATCGTTCAGAAAAATTAAAATTCGTACATCGTTCGAGTTTTCGCAAAAACTTGGCCTACGTTCGCTTCTGGTGGTATCATTAGGGTCATTAAATAAAGAGACCGCCGCAGTGTTGCGGTTAATAGCACAATTATAAATCAATAGAAAACGCTAAACTCAACCAGTCGCGTCTTATAGTGTTTTTGTAAGGCAGTGGTCTGGTTCCGAGTATACTATTTGTATCCAACAAAGCGTGTTCCAATAATGAGGATAGGTCGATACGATCTCGAGCTGCGAGCGCGCGCCCCCTGATCACTCTTACAGATATGCAGGATCCTCGCCGGCTCGGCATCTTTGTACTCTCACCACACCGGTAAATACAGCATTGTTATCGCGAAATATATTACCAAGACGCTAATACACATTTTTACCCCTTTTTCATCAAGCTTTTTCCAGAACATGTTTCCTCCGAAAACGTAGTCGCGGACGACCTCGTTTTGTGTTTGAAACAGACGATTATTTATAACCCGTCTAAAACCAGTGACTTCTAAAATATGTGTCTTTTTACGATCGTTATACTGGAAATAGTTTTATTGCTTGCATCATGTACCGACGAGTGTAAAAGCAAATATCTCTCGAAACCCTGTGATCGAGCTGGTACAATAATGTTAGTGTGCGATGGGTGCAACCTTGCAGGTTGTTAAAAATGTAAATTATTCTGCCAGCGCAAACTACGATGATTACACATCAGGCGGATGAAGCCTGAAGCGTCGCTCTCGCTTATTGCCAGATGATTGAAGAGCCCGCCGCCTCCATACGTCTCTGGCGCGCAAGTGAGATGGTATACAAGCCACAGCGGGCGAGAGAAGGATGGCAACAGCTCAGCATCTGATTAGCATCCCAATTACGTCGCTGGCGCAGCGGGATCGAATCTTTGGATGTAGTGCTGCGCTGGGAAGCAAGACTTTTGTCGATTGTTTATACTTATTGATATTTTACATTAATTAAATTTTAACTGTGTGAAGTTAACAACGCCTTGTTAATAACTCAAGAGTTATGGGCGGAAAGCACTTTCAAGAAAACCTCTTTGGTCATTGTTTTAGGTCATTTGAATGTACTTATCTGATAAGTGATTACTGATTACATTGACGTAGAGTGAAGAATTCCACATACAAAACAGAAACCAGGATTTTTCATGATTTTTTTTTTGGAGCTTAATAAAAAAAGGATAAATTCTTAAAGAAACAGACCTCTAGCCTTACAATAAATTTCGCCATTCTTTATTCTCGTTTCGAAATTGATTCACAATATCGATAGCACGAATGAGCTCGCTGTGAGAGCCCTATTAACGAGAACGCGGCGAGTTGCGCCCGCGTCGCCGCGCCGCTTCGGCAGGCGTGGTCGCCTTCAGATTACATCGCCAGCGCAAGGAAATTTTAAATAAACAACAAATTATGTCCGAGGTAGTTCGAAGCCAGTGATTATGCGGCTCGATGCAGCCGGACGGTAACTAGAGAAAATTACGAGAACCCAATTATTGTGCCGTCGACATGCAATCGAACTTAAAGCTGTTTAGCTTAAACTTCAATCCGGTTTCAAAGTAATTTTCTTAATTTAAACCGACGAGTTTTCGACAAATTAGAACTCTTGAATTGAAAGATCTTGGGTAAAATCTCAAAGTCTCAAACATTATTTTAGTATTCAGCCCTGAAGTTATAGAAAAATCTAAAGTCCAAAATTGTATTGTCGTAGTAAACGTAGCAAATCAATAGAGGATAAATCAGGTCAATCATTACATTCTTTGAACCTACTTACCTATTAGTAATGAAACAAATCAACAGTCCATTACCCGATGTTAACCGACGCAAAAAATATTCAAAAAAGATAAAACAAACAAGTTTAATAAATCTCTGCGCTAATAGAAGGTGTCTAAAGAATTTAACAACCATACAATGCCCAATATAACATTAACTGATAGCGGTCAATTTATTAACCGTTCTCAAAATATATTCTGAGAAAATCACATCAGATAGAGGCTTCATGTTTTACACTTACAGTTATCTCGAAAAGCATTAATATAAAATCGAACGTAATTGTAGATTTCAGTATTTCGTAACTTTTATTTCTAAGTATGCTATAAAGTTGAAAGGTTGGCCGTGGCCAAAGACATTGTAGTGTGCGCTAATGAGCGTGGTTTAGCCAGGTTGAAGTTTCAGTTAACCGGCCATAGAATGTTTATATTCCTTACAAAGAGCTGGATGAGACATCTCCAAGAAATAGTCCCATCCATAACTATTTTTATGAGTATAAACAATAATAACAAATCAAGTGTGCACGGAAATAAATCATAACGGAACAATAGATTATGTTCTGTACCTACGTAACTCCACTCCGGCGAGGGCATGAATACAAAAACTAATTTGAAGGTTTCTCATTATGAGCGCAACCACAATATGAACTCAACTAAAGCTCAAATGGTTACGTTCGGACATTGTTATTATGGTAATGGTCCTAGTTTACTCCAGCTCGACTGAGGTCGCTACACTTTTTAGAGAGCGTCCGCAGATGTAACCCTTTTGTCGGCTGAAGGCAAACACTATAACAAGTAAAACATGGTCTACAAAGGTGAAGTGTCGGCAAACTATCTACCGATAGAAAGTCTGCAGCCTGGGGGTGTTTCAAGCGTCAATAATACGTTATGGAGGTAAACGGTGATTGACGCTTGCGTTTCACGAGTTGACTTGTACTCCAAAGTGTAAAGTAATTGTGATTAGAAAGAGATAATAGCTTTGAATATAGTTAAGTTTAACTTTAACGTCAATTTGAAGCAATCAACCAGTATTTTCCGAGGCAGCAGCAATGCACAAACGAGTTCTCTAGTATAAAAACATGAGGACAGACTAAAAGCTAAATAAACAACAAAGTTTCGTCATTTATAACGTGGAAAGTATGCAAAACTTTTAAATATCAAAGAAGCCGCCACGAACTAAATCTGACATAAATTACCATAACGGCTAGGACAAGCAATTAACTTCTCCACTTTCTAAGAAACTTTGTATGAATCTTTATGATTAGATTTATGGGTTAATTTCTGCAACATTTACATTTTTAATAGAGGCTGATTGGCGAATAAAGTTTTATGAAAACTACGGCGCGTTTTCAAAGCAAACCATCTGCTTTCGCAAATCTCATTATGTGCCTTAAACCAAAACTAACCAATTAGTTCGAGGAACGATTAAAATTATATAATCCCTTATGATAATAAAAACTTTAGTGCGGATGATTAAACTTATAATAAGTTAAATCAAGTCGAGAGAAACTGTATAACATAATTGACCAACTGACTCCGTGATAACTATCGTAAACTTTATATCAGTTACAAAGGGTCTGTCTGTTGTTTATGTTATTGGATTGATTATGAACTCTTATTTTACAAAATAATACTTTTAAAGTCTTAAAAAAAAACGCAAACGGCATGATCAAATACTCGCATGACTTAACCAATAGATTTGACGAAGTTAAAATAAATCCTGTCCGAAAATTAAGTTGTCTGATAAATTTCATAGATGGCGACAACTACAACTATTTTAGATTAAAAGGAAATCTAAATTATTTTACACAAGATAAACAAAAATAATCCTTAGGTTTGTCTGTAATTGAATAATCTCCCCGTAAACATAGCTTTTCCTAGAAACAAATACCCTCGTAACGCCTAGAATTCACATGTGCCATGTGTGCCGTTGAACACCAATTATTGCTCCAAGACTTGTCTCAAAAGTTTATTAACATGCAGGTACATTTTCACTACACACAGCCAAAATTAGAAAAAAAAAGAATATGTATACTTAGGTCGATTCCATTTGAAAAGCAACATCTCATCGTTTTTGAGCGGCAACGTATTCACCTAGCCGTGATTTATTGGCCCTCGTTTATTTTATTTCCCAATTCGCTTTACTTTACGGCCGATGTTCCTCTTCGTTTTAAAATAGTTTATTTCGAAGAACAAGCGTGATATATGTTGGTGTTATATTACATGGCAATTATTATTGGACATTCTGATATACGTAGGAGGTATCTAACCTAGGTGTTACAGTGTAGATTTCGCGATGGAGTAATATACGTCATTTGCTTTTAGCTACACTAAATCCTCTACAGTCAAAAGTAATTTACATTTGAACCGGTTATAAATCATGTCCTATTTGAGAGGCTTCAATATTGTGAATCAAAAGTAACTTCGATTATATTATGTAGTACCTATCACTAGTTGTTAAAATAAATTCGTGTCAGATTATATGGGTTTGGGCCGGTTGGTGAAGAGTGTGTTTAGCCAAACTGCACGTTTGGCCAAAAGAGTATTAAGGGTCATTGATTTGTCCTCACTCCGAATAAAGACAAAAGTCGCATTCAAAAGTTAAATGTTCAAGCAGGAAACATCTAACTATACAAGCTTTACAAAATATGTTAGTTTATTGTCCACCTTGCTTATTCACGGTACCTACTAAAAGATTATAAAATAGAAAGCCTTTGATGCGCAAAGGATGGTGACAAAACGTAATTGATCGGCGACAAAGTTACGGCTTAGGACGACTTTAACAATAATATAAAAGATGGTACCTGTGAAGTACAATAACAGGCAACAGGCATTGTTTATAAGCTGTATTGTATACCTACCTATACTTCGACCATGTACCAGGTAATTTTAGCAATGTAATTGTTTGGGTTTTACTATGGCTTTAGTGCTGCAATTTGCAAACGTGGCAGGTAGACAAGCGGTATCTATGGATGCGAATATTTGAATTGGTCATTTCCAAGTAAGAATACGTAGGTTTGTAAGTAAAAAATATAAACGCGACGAATGGAGACTTTTTAAACCTCCTCCTTTTTGAATTCGGTTAAAAATGAGACAGTGAGTTAAAATTGTCAGGTAAGTAAAAATTACAGGTCTGTTGACTGACCGTTGGTGATATCTGCAAGAGATAAACAAGTAAAGCACTTACCAAACGGAAGCAGCAAGGCCGAAGTAGTAGAGTAGCAGGAAGACGACGGCGCAGTTAGGGTTGGCGAGGCCGTCGTGTGCTAGCAGCAGCCGCGTCGGTGAGGAGGCGTCCTTGGCGCAGCCGGCAGCAGCCCGACCGGCCGCAGCTCGCACGCCCCATCCCGCCGCCGCAGCGCACCGGCACAGGGCTACCAGCACCAGAGCTCGTTCGCCAGCGCCGACGCCGCCAGCGCCGCACGCGAGCTGTGCGCCCACCGCGCACACCGTGCACAGGAAGCTCAACGCCGCCCACATCGCCAGCCACACCTCGGCGGCACGTCGCTCACCACCCTCCCACAGAACTTCGGCGTCGCAATACTGTGCGCAGCGACCGGCTCCGCGGGCCCACACCCAGCCGGACGGACGGCGAAGGCGCCTGCAAGCACCCGGCTCACCACCGGTGACGCCACCCGGAGCCGCGCGCTCACCAGGACCCTCCATGCACATGTGCTCGTGATTGTTCTCGGCTGGGAACAGCGAACAGTCGAGTTCGGGCGGCCACTGGAATCCGAACCCGCGCAGCACCGGATAGCAGCGCGCGTATACGCTCTCGCAGAGACCGCGGCACGGGCCGATCGGCAGCGCCACCTTGTCTGTACACATCGGCACGTATACCGAACACAGAAACAGGTGCAGCTGCGAGGAGCACCCGTACTGCACGAGCGGGCTGAACGTCTGCAGCGTAACGTCCGCGTCCGCCTGCAGCGTGTGCCGAGCCAAGTTAGGCATACCCGTCTGGTTGTACCCAATGTTCTTACACATTGCCACTTTGATAGGTTCGCATGTCCTCACGGAGGCCTCGCCGGCCGCCGCGCTCACCAGGTTCACCACCACCACAGTCACGACCGATACCACAGCGAAATGACACTTCATGTTATATACGAGACCTACACCTTAACGCAGATACTCAGATCGAAGAGCTCATCGTAATATTTGGAAAAGTTTATTTACGCGCGAGTTTGAGGCAATATTGAGCGCGCACGAGACGCGCGTGCGTCGGGGCTCGCGGCTGAAGGCGGTTTGCCGAAGGCGCGCGCGCGCAGCGAGAGGGGGGACCGATCACGTTCGTCGACGCAAAAAGAAGGCAGGCGCAGGCGCAGGTATGCGGGCACCGGGCGAGAGACCGTACCCGCGGGAAACAGGGAAATGCAGTCGTGCAGTATGTTTGTGTGTACGGAGTAGATGCTCGCGCGTCGCACGCCTTGTATACTACGCCGCCGTATCGCATTGCTCGCTCAACGCGTTATCACGCCCGGCTTATCATATTATCAGACGACGAGGGTAGATCCTGACCGTTCGATGACTATCGTAATCTCTATTTTCGATTGATCTCGCCTACATAAACCGATTTTACCGATCGATAGGTACCTACTGTGTTGATATAACGCAACCCGCGCTGACATCAAATATTTTTTGATATTAAAGTCTCGACACTAAAACCAAATCTAATTGTTGTTCATGTTCATAAATAAAAAAAATAAAAAAATAAAAAAAATTGTTTCCAAAATCAAACTCGAAAATTTTGGTAATATATTTTATTGTACATAATTTACTACATATTTTAAGCATTACTGTATAAATTTTAAGAAACAAAAATAGGTACAAATGTTATAATGAAAAATACTAGTATGTTGTACAAAAATTGGACCAAAATGTATATCAGGTATATAATAATAAATAAGTAGGAGTTATCAATTATCATCAAGCAGACAGATAACAAACGAGAAGAAATTAAAATCTTAATATTTACATTCAAATATGTATTACTATGAATATAGTGAGGATAGATCTTTAGTAAGGCTACACAAATGACAAATACTTTTACATACAATCTTAACGTAATAGGTTTACCTATGAGATATCTTTCAAGAATTATTAATTTGTATTTGTTGCCGGATGTTACGCGGACGTCCGCGCCAGCGCCGGACGCTCGAATATATGACTTTACCTAACTACTTACTCGTAACATGATCACTTAACGTAATATACAATCTTCACTCGTATCGAGATGACGATAACGACACATCCCTCGCCTCTATCACTAACGCGTATTATACAACATTCACATTATCAATAAATATTATCTCCGTTATGAGACTTATTTACCAAAACAAACAAGCGAATTACAATAAAATAAGGAATGCTATTTAAGCAACATTTATAAACTGTGCCACTCTTTTAATACAACAAATATTTATTGTAACAATTATCGTAATCAGCACTAAATGCGACAACCGATCGGAAGGTTTAGTTCTACGTTATTATATGGCGTATTCGATCACGCCAAAAACAAATCGGCCCGGACGATTTTAGAAAACGATCGTGTTTCGGTTAGAGGAATCTTCGGAACGACGACGTTTCGGAAGTCGTATTATGAACCTGAAATATGGTATCAGTGTTCGCCTCGTTACTGTCTACGTCTCGAGGCGGTTGCGATAGACTCGGCGCGGCACTAGAGCGTGTCGGTCTCGGAGATAGCTTGCAGCTTGTGCCGGAGTGCGTCGCGCTCGCGCATAACGTCCGCCAGCTCCGCCTGTAGCGCCCGGCACACGCGGTGTAGCACCGCGTTCTGGTCGAGTAGAGCGCGAGCATCAGCCGGGCCGGCGCCGCCCGCGCCGCGCGTCACCACCTCGAACGCGGTGTGCGACCGCGCCGGCGGCATCGAGCCTATACCCTCCGCGTCGTACTCGCCCTCCGAGCGTTGCGCGGGCAACGGGCGGCGCGCGCTCGCCGCCGGCGGGCTCGAGGGGGCGGGCGAGGCACGCGGCGGCGGCGCCGGGGCCAGCCGGGTCAGGTCGAGCGAGGAGGAGCGCGCGTGGTTGCGCAGGGGCCGCGGAGGCGGTGGGGGCGGCGGCTCCTTGCGCGGCACCGGCGGCTCCTCGCAGCCCGCGCCGCCGGCACCGAGAGACGTGGGCTCGCGGGCCGGCGGCGGCGGCAGGACGCCGGCGTTCTTTAAAGGCTTCCGCGGCTGCGGACGCTGGATCGGCTTGATGTCGGTGGCGGGCGGGCCGGAGGGCGGCGCGCCGTTGTCGCGTTTAGGGCTCGCGAGGTCGAGGTCGTCCCGGCGCGGCGAGGAGGAGGCTCGCCCCTCGAGGTGGGCGTCGGGAGTGACCCGCAACGCGACCGGGTGGTATATGGTCGGGTCGCGCTCGACCGCCGCGCGCTGGAAGTCGAAGTTGACCGGCTTCGGGCCGGGGCTCGCGAGGCTCGAGGTCGGCGAGTCGACGAACTTGGTCCACTGCTTCGAAGGAGGCGGGTCGAGTTTAGGCGGCGTGAGGTCCGGTCGGTCGCCACCGACCGCGTCCGCGAAGTCGAAGTCGGCGGACGTACCGGAGCCGAGCATGTCGGCGCCGAGGTCGACGAGGTCGGTGCCGACACCGGCGGTGGGAGGCACGAGGGCTGCGGGCAGCACCTCCGGCACTGGCACGGAGTTCCGTCGCAACACTATCAGATGCATCGCTATGCTGAACTCGTCGAGCGTGAGCATGCCGTCTTTGGTGATGTCAGCGAGCTGCCAGATCTTGCGCAAGTCGGGAACCGACAGCCGCGACTTCTCAAAAAATAGCCTGTGGAGAGTTAGACGAGCGATTAGCGGATGGTGTGTGTGTAAACATGTACTTTTGTCCATGAATGTATGTGTGTGTGTGTACCTGGCAGTGTGTCCAGGCAGCATGCCGCGCTCGGGTCGCAGCTGTGCGAACTGCGCGGCGTAGTGCGCGGCCTGCGCGGAGCTGATCGCCCACATGTCCTCACCCTCGCACTCCTCCTCGGACGAATGTCGGTCCGAGGATTCCTCTTCCGTACCTGAAACACACATCTTACTCAATTAATAATAATAATATTCACATAACTGAGATTCACATACACGCAAACTAAAATGTAAAAAAAAAAACTTAAGAAAACCGATTACAATAGATAGACCCGAAATGGATTATTTTTCACTTTTTAGTTTTTGTTTTCAGGTTGTTTTTTTTAGTTATTGTTTACAGGTTTTTGTGAAGTTGTTTTTTTTTTTTATTTTAGTTTTTTTTTGTTATTTAACCATTTTTAGTGCTGTCACTGAAAATTCTACTCCATGAGGCGAAAGCGACTATTTCTTTGAGGAGTTTGGTGATGAGAAGATGGTTTCAAATGCTCCATTCATCGGTACCTTAATAGGTACCGATGAATGGAGCATTTACACTAATGTGTATGGGCCAATTCTACTAGTGGAAAATGGAAATGGAAAACTGAGCAATTTGCTGAATCTCGCTGTGCAGATCTGTTCATCACTCCGAAGATCCTCATCAGATGTTCATCCAATTTTTATGGGACCTGTAAGTTATCCCCTTTCAAACCAAAAAATAATTTTCTAAATCAATCCAGGTGTTTTCGAGTAATTGGCGAACATACATAAAAAAAATACGCGACGAATTGAGAACCTCCACCTTTTTTGAAGTCTGTTAAAAATCCAAATTATGACGATGAAAATACGAGACGAAAGTAAATACCTATAAACAATACAATTTTCTGGATGATGATGGATGAATGGATTTGTAAGGCTAAAACTTAATAAGAAATCAATATTAGCCAATGTACTTACCACCTGACAAGTGAAGAAAATTTGAGCTAAACCACATATATTTTATGATATTTTTATACGAAACATACAAGGCGAAAATAACCCTTTCCCAGTCAGATAAAAAGTATACAAAAGTACAAACATGTTTGTCAGGTGTGGGGTTCGAACCCACGCTCCCTCTCGGGAACCAGAGCTTAAATCTGGCGCCTTAGACCACTCGGCCAACCTGACATGTTAGCAAAGTACGAAAATATGGTACGTTTTCTTGTACCCATCGCTTTTCATTCATATTTTGGGTTAAAATGCACAGCAATATTTTTAGTGACACTAAGAAAGATACAGCAGAAAATTGTAATTCAAATATAAAATAAAGTAAAATTTTCAAACATTTACTGCTTAATTATCTAACATTCTTTACTTCAATATCTTGTCCAAGATAAGCATATTATTTATATACAAAAGTTAACAAAACCTAAATAACAGATAAATAAATAAATAATAAATAAATATTTCAGGACATATTACACATCGCCATCCAGCCCCAAGCTAAGCAACTTAATGCTTGTGTTATGGGTGCCAGATAACGGATAAACTACTTATATACTTTTTTTTTTTTTGTAAATATATACATATTATATATATAGGAAACACCCAGAACCAGAAACAAGAATTTATGGTCAGCATAAATACTTGTTCCCGGCGGGAATCGAACCCGCAACCATCTGCGTCGCAGTCGGGTGTTCGCCCGACGCGCCACAGAGGTCGTCATATCTAAGATATCTACAAATAATCAGTAGCATGTAGTAATGTAATGAAACTTCTTATCCAAGAGTAGTAACAAGTGTTTTATTTACCTGTCCTACATTGTCTTAATAAATAACATAAAACTGTAATATAATAGATTGGGCTTGAATTTCGGTCCATTTTTTCAATTCCGGAATTGGGTTTCAATATTAATCTATTCAGTTCCGGAATTCCGTAATTCGATGGTTCCTTTAAACATAATAGGTATACAAAATGCATAATATTGATTGAATAACTGATGTTATCGAAATGCATTGGTATTTTAGGTAGGAATAATAAATCCATTGAAATAGCTGATTAGAACTGTAATTATAATTAAAAATCATCAAAAATAAAGGAATCTATCATCTAGAATCTAGAACTTTTGTTGGATGTGAATTTTAAAAAAGTCAGTGCGTTCAAGCTATTGTCTGTTAGAGAACTTCTTACTCAATTACAAATGTAAGAAACTGGTGAAAAGTCGCGTTCAGCTTAGACACTAGTAGGCGGTATTGTTTTTAAATACTTGAAGCATTGTCCTCTATCGCCGCCGTCTTAGAAAAGTGCCTTTTCTTAAAAAACGATATCGAAATTCCGGTTTTGCTCTCACTAATTCCGGTATTACAAACGATACTGAAATAAGCCGAAATTCCGGAATTTTGATAAAAACGGAATTCCGTAGCTCCAACTATAGGGACCATATATTACAGTTAATCATGACAATCATGACAATGACAATTGATGGGAATATTGTAAATGTTGGATTAGGTATTAGAAAGACATATTATTATGCTGTTTAGACATTTTGATATGTAGACGAAACAACATATCGATGGTTTCCGCAACAAAGGGCGTAAAAGCCATTTTGGCCATATTGAGTTTTTTATGCAGTTTTACTCAGTTTGTAACGCTCTATCGATCCCTATTTTTAAAATGGCGCTACGATGAAAAAAATAGATGTTACGACCTACATTTTTCTATTGGCTAAACATTGAAAAGGGGTCATAAAACAATATTATTTTTATATTGAGAAATCAATTTGATGTAACTACACTGTGTTTTTACTTTTTGAACGACAAACGGGGTAAATACACATAATTAAATCAATATGTGTTTTACGCCCTGCAAAAAAAAATAAACCTAAAAGAATATAGGTTGTATCTCACCTATGTTATATTAAGTACCATTTACGACTTTGGCATAAATAATAAATATGCTAATATTAGGATGTATAATTAGATAAAATTCAAAATACAATTTAATAATCTGTTTTGCGCCGTAATGTATTAGTCTACTTCGAAAAAAAATAGTATTTTTTCCCATAGGTGGTGCTAAATTTCTAAACTTACAAGTGATCCTAGCTGTCTTGTTCTTGCATAACTAAAGTATATTAAAAGAACAGAGACTTAACTATACCTTTATGTGATTGGATAATGCTTGTGATCTTATCGCAAGTATAGCACATGTCCTCGCTTGTTTGTTTACAGCGTAAACGAAATCAGTACGCGGTCAACGCCGTGCCGGTCAAGATAAAATAACTTTGTCATATTAATCTACACCAAATCTGCACACATATCACCACTACGATGCCAAGCCAGCACTTCTTGGCTCTTCCCAATCTCTTTGTTCTCCACGGAACTAGCTGGTTTTCGCAAGACGTGACCGTACCAGCGAGCGTAGGCAACATTCTTGCAATGTATCTGCAATGTCTCGGACATGTAAGCTGCCTCGGATGCGAGAGTTCCTGACGTGATCCTGTCGCGTCACTCCACAAATCCAGCGCAACATCTTCATCTACGTGACACGCAGCTTCTGCTTATGCCGCTCAAACACTGGTCACGTCTTACTACCGTACAAAACCGTTTAGTTTAACCGGCATAAACCTGTCTCTTTAGTTTAAGCGGAATTTTGGGATCGCAAATGACACCAGTCCTCACGACACTTGGCCCAAGCCTCTGAAATGCGTGACTTGACGTCGTAATCGATGTCGTCGGACGATCGATGACGAAGGAACACAGACAAAGGCTTTCTGCAAATCTTTATAAGAATAGAAAACGGCGGAACGGGGTCCGTGACCGGG
The DNA here is from genome assembly GCA_907269075.1 of Idaea aversata. Taxonomy (NCBI): domain Eukaryota; kingdom Metazoa; phylum Arthropoda; class Insecta; order Lepidoptera; family Geometridae; genus Idaea; species Idaea aversata. Next base: position 4,048,985 of record OU026098.1, on the reverse strand, counting down.
GTGTTAACTATATGGACACCTAGACACAGTGCACTTTTGTCGAATCCAAGAATCGACTATCCGACTATCTATCGTAGAGCTTCATGGTGTGGGACATGACCCATATACCTCGATAACTCCCACACTCCTGCACCGATCCCTTGCCCTTGAAAACTGGGGTAAAACATAGGGAACTCACCAGTTTAGAGTATGCGGTTACATAGGTTGGTTAAGATACCCACACTACGAGAACCCATCGCATTTCATACTTCGATAGGGCTTCAACTCTTCGTGCTCCTTATTCAGCAGCTCGTGGAAATAAGAGAGCCATCTCTTCTTCACCGCGATGTCCTCGCAAAGCAGATTACCATCGGGACGGGCTTTTACCCTCGAATGTGCCAACTTATAAATAAGCTTCTGTCCCTCAGACGTTTCCAACTTATCGTACAATGACTGTAAGTAGTCCTGTCTGGCTCTGGCTACTTTACTACTACGCTTGCAACTTTTTGAAGAGGGCTTTCTTCAATTTAGTCTCCCTCTGGACTATGTCCAAGGCAATCAATATGACAGGAAAATCAAGTTTCCTTGTCATATTTGCATCCATTTTAAGACATCCCAAACACTGCCTTCGCCGCACCGGTGATCGATGCCTAAATTAATCTTATCGTAGTGGTCCAGGACTGGTTCGTCGATATCGATCGTCCGACGACATCGATTATTTGTCGACACCAGCGAACTTGTCCACCATCTGATTTGGCGACAACACCGCACAGGTTGTTTATTTTTGGGTTTCACACAGAGATCCATGACAAGAAGACGGTGTTGATCAGTGAGACTCTCACCAGGAATGACTTTGCAGTTAGCCACGTTGCCGATATGATGTTTCCTAGTGATAGAAATCGATTTGGGTAGCGTGCCTCTCACTCCTATAGGTGATCAAGTAGTCGGGCTTCTTTTTGAAGTAAGTGTTCACGAGGGCCAGGTCGGCAGGGGCACACGTACATAGGATTTCTTCCCCTTCCGCATTTCAACTGCTGTAGCTTCCATGAACACGCTCATCTCGCCCACATGACCGTTCAGATCACCACCCAAAACGATCCCCTGTGACAACAAGATGGCCCCAAGGACCTCGCCGAGTTTGTTCCAAAACAATACTTTATCAGCATCGCTTACCAAGTAGGTTACAACCCCCTCAATAAGCACCTTCACGGCCATATGTCGGTTGCTAGAGCGTTTTATCTCCAAGATACAGTCATGCAACCCCTCAGCGAGCACCATAGCCACCCTGTTCTCTCCACCAGGACCCATGTAGATCAGCTTTTAGCCGCTCCTAATGTGCCGGGATCTGCTGCCTTTCCATCGAGTCTCCTACAGAAACGTAACGGCCACTTTTCGCCTGGAAAGTACGTCAGCCAGCTCCCTCAGCCTCTCACTCAGCTCCAGCAGCGCGTCCGGCTAGCGTGCCCATGTTCCACGTTGCGAAGCGGAGTTAATTTTTGTGAGTTGGGGCTCGCATCTAAGTAAAATATACTCCTATCAGGTTAATATTTTCCTAGTTTAGTCATTTATTAGTATAAATAATACGGCGTATTTACAAATTCTGAAACAAAAAAGGTTTATACTACAAATGGTTTAGGCTTATATGGCTTTTACTGTAGGTACTTTTTGCCAGACTGTATATTTGTGGGGTGTAACTACCAATTTTTTTCATTTTCAGGGATTTACGCCCTAGCTAACTTCTAAACTAAGACTCGTACAGTTCCCTAATTAAGCGAGGCCAAAGCCCGCAAAAAACTAAGAAATTTCTTCCTAGCACATTTTTTTATAAGTATAAAAACAAAAAAGATATTTAAGAAATATTTTTTTTTATTTTGTTTTTTGCTCATTGCCAAAAGTATGCAAAATGGAGATACGCCCTTTGTTGCGGAAACCATCGATATAGGAAATTATAGTGTCCATGATTCCTAGGCATTGACTGTCAATCTATTTTTTAGTCATTTGAAATTTTGTGTTTTATGAAATGCCTAAGACTCAATGTCTAAGGCCAGATGCATTATTATTACAGCAATGGCATCTAACAATTTAGGCATCATGGTCATAACTGGATAATTTCTGTCTGAAATGCCTATCGGAAAAAGTTAAAATGAAAATATGATCATAATTTCAGGTCAAAATGTCATTTAAATTAATTAAATAATTAATGGAGATTATTATTTTACGAAATTGACCATGTATTTTACGTACCTTTTAAGAAAAATAATCATAATTTTATGCTCCTGAAGTGCGAGATATAGAAAGATAGTTTAGATAGAGCGAAGGCAAGAACACTTAGCCATTTGGGAAAAATATAAATAAATATGTATTGTTTAAGGCCTAGGGTCTTTGATTAAAGTAAAATAGGCAAATATTATGAAAAGGTAGGTAAATAAAATCATATTTTAATTCTATAGTAATTTATGTAGTAGTAGTAGTTTGACGACCCAGTTGGCACAATGGTCACCATGCCGGACTGCCAAAACATAGGGTTGCGGGTTCGATTCCCGCCACAGACAAGTATTTATGCTTAGATATTTGTCTGTGGTCTGGGTGTCTGTATGTATATTAAGTATATATTTACAAAAGAAAAGTATATAAGTAGTATATCCGTTGTCTAGCACCCATAACACAAGTCTAGTTACTTAGCTTGGGGCTAGATGGCGATGTGTGGAATGTCCTGCAATATTTATTTATTTATTTAATTATTGTAATTTGAGCATATTTTTTTATTCATGAAAATAATACATGGAAACAACCAGACCACAGACAAATATCTAAGCATAAATGCATGTCTGACGCGGGAATCGAACCCGCGACCCTGTGTTTGGCAGTCCGGCATGGTGACCATTGTGCCAACCGGGTCGTCGTAGTTGGCACAATGGTCACCATGCCGGACTGCCAAGATAGATATTTGTCTGTGGTCTGGTTGTTTCTATGTATTAAGTATAAATATATATTTACAAAAGAAAAGTATATAAGTAGTATATCCGTTGTCTAGCACCCATAACACAAGTCTAGTTACTTAGCTTGGGGCTAGATGGCGATGTGTGGGATGTCCTGCAATATTTATTTATTTAAAAAAACTGGGTCGTCATAGGATGTAGTAGTTACTCACCCAATAATTGTGTATGTTCCTCTCCAGTGTTAGCAGGCCAGACTCCGCGACCCGTCGCACTATGCTCCCACACGGGGTGAACTCGCTCCGCTACGCTGTTGGTAGGCGTTGGACTCTCGCTGGCGGTGCTCCACGGCGACCCGTTCTTGCCTCGACGCTGGAAAATCACAAATTACTAATACGTTACTGTGTTTTGAAATGTAACATGCGAAACAGTGAGAGTAGAAGAAAATATTGTATACCCTGTTTCAGTAATTAAGCCTTATCTTATTCAAACCTAGTAATCCTACAAAGATTCCAATCTAAAATGTTGAGAATGATTACCAATGCTCCTTGGTACATCCCAAATAAACAACTCCACCATGACTTTAAAATCTCAACGATTCAGGAGGAAATAAAAATTGGCCTAAAATCTTATAAGAAAAGGCTAGAATCATACCCAAATAGACTGGCAAATGAGCTAATGCAATAACACAAGCTTTATTTAATTAAAACAAACAGCTCCAAGAGACCTTCTGGAGTTAAACGAATATGGGTTCTTCACTGGATGGACACCATGGATGACATATCATCATATCACTCATCCGCCTAACCAGTTGCTGAATGACTTAGAAACAGATTGCAATGTAAAATATTAAAAAAAAATAATAGTCATTTGATTAAATAATAGTCATGAACCAATTTGGAAGCAAATCGGCATAGTACTTTAGGGGATTTGATCCTGAAATTCCCCCATTTCCGAAACAAATGTTTCATATCACTACATAATATAAAACAAAGTCGCTTTCTTTGTCCCTATATCCCTTTGTATGCTTAAATCTTTTAAACTACACAACGGATTTTGATGCGGTTTTTTTTAATAGATAGAGTGATTTAAGAGGAAGGTTTATACATGCATAATATAGCCGTGCGAAGCCGGGGCGGGTCGCTAGTTGTATAAATAAAACTAAATTTTTAGCATGATTTTATTATGTAGATATTTACATCTGGTTCAAACCAGATGTAAGTCCCGAAACAGGGGGCTATCTTCTATTTAGAAACAGTAACTTCTTCCATTTCCAATCTGCCTTGAGCTTCAATTAAAGAAGTACTCATAATCATTGAATAAGTCAAGGTTTAATTACACTATTTAAATTTGAAAGGATAACATTTTTTATTTTATTTTTGAACACGTTAAATAAATATATCTGTTAAGTTTTTAATAAGAAACTTCTTCCCAATAAATTGATCAGTAGGTTTAAAATAGCCAAAAAAATTTTTAAATTAATGTTGCAAGCTAGCACTAAGTCCAAGCTAAGTAACTAGACTTGTGTTATAATGACCAGAAATAAAATAAACTAGACTAGAGAGTAGAAACTTACCCCTCGAGAACTAGATCTCTGTGACATAGTCTCAGATTCTTTCTCAGAATCAGTGCTCAGTCCTTCAGTAGTGTCGTGAGAAAGAGTCTGTGGGACATCGCTGTCGGACAGGTTCGATGATAGCCTCATTGGTTCATACGCTCCAATACTACTCACAAAGTTACGATCTCTTTTAGACATGTACTGTTCTTTAGGCGAGTTCGACAACTGGATCAAATCAGCAGTTGCTTCAGAGTTGATCGTCCATGTAAATCTCGGCAGAGGCAAATCCACAGGAGTAGATAATAGTTCAGGCTTCAATGACATATTTGTTTGATGTGCAGCAATCAATTTTAAAGCAGAATAAAACTGTTTCCTATTCAAATGGTTCAACGATGCGCAGTTGTTAGGTGCGACACTTATATCCATGATCTGAAACACATTAACACACAATTAATCACTTGTTGTCGAAGCTAATCAACAAATCTGTTGACACTGTTAGAACATAACCTAATCATAATCTTACCTGTTTGAGAACATCATTGGGAATATTAGATGACCTAAATAATTCTGTAGCTTTCAAAATCGGTATTTTCCCATTAGATTCTTCATCACAACACAAAAACAAATCACCGAAATATCTCATCTCGGTTTCTGTCAAATTGAGATCCTCCATTATAATTAAAAATTAGTGATCTTGTCGGCTACTAAGTGTTTGATCTAATTACTTGGATTTATAGTAAATTAAAAACATTATCTATTAGTGTACACCATATTCATTGATAAATAGACGGATTTGAAAAATGTTCATCACAAAAATTACACGAAGCAACCGAAATGTCACTGACAAAAGACTGACAGATGAGCGAGACAGCTAGTCCGCCATCATGAATTTTAGTGTTGCGAAAAACCGGTAATTTGATTGCTTTCTGTTTAAAAAAGATTACTTTGATTGCTCGAGCTATTTCAAATAACCTCAGAATAAGTAAAGATACAAATAACAGAGAACTGAAGAGAGGGCAGGAAGTTTTGGCGGGATTATGCAGTGCTGTCATGCGCGTTAGAATAATTTTAAATAATATTATTATGATAAATTGCATAATTATTGTGGATTTCAACTGAAATAGGTACATTTATTTCCTAATTAGAGAAATTAAATATTGAGTAAGAAATTTAATGTAATTTACGTAGTGTGCCTAACTGCCTACCCAATGTGGAACAGGTATTCATCATGGACTTATTATAGGTATAAATATTACGTCCATGGTATTCATAGTTCGTTACATTCACTGGAAACAGGAATTTTGACGACCCAGTTGGCACAACGGTCAACATGCCGGACTGCTAAATACAGGGTTGCGGGTTCGATTCCCGCCTCAGACAAGAATTTATGCTTAGATATTTGTCTGTGGTCTGGTTGTTTCTAGGTATTATAAGTATATATTTACAAAAGAAAAGTATATAAGTAGTCTAGCACCCATAACACAAGTCTAGTTACTTAGCTTGGGGCTAGTTTGCGATGTGTGGAATGTCTTACAATATTTATTTATTTATTTTATTCTAATGCTGTGATAATTACATACATAAATAAATGTAATGGTCAGTAGATGACATACCTCTATTATATGATTATTAAGAAGGTCACATTGAATTTTCCTAATGAAATCAAATTATGTGAAAGAGGAAAGTCCTTTTTGTAGACGGTACTGCGGTTATCAAAACTAATATGTGCGTGAACTAGCTAAATAAGTGCTACAAATTAGACAGTGGATGAGTTGCATTAGGAGTAGGTAGGTTTTTTGGAAATATTTTAATCTTTGAACTCAAACAATAGGAAGATTATTATTCGTACGTAAAAATTAAACGAAGGTTGTATTGTATGAATACACTTTTAATCAACATTACACATACACACTTGTTAATTGCAATGAAGCAACGTGGATGTTATAACACAATGATAATAATACACATACATAACACTACTTTCAAAGTAGTCAATAATTTAGATTACACTTTCTATTATAATTAAAACTTAAAATTAAATACGCCGATAATCTCGACAGAGTAATAATCATCGAACATCCAATACATTCTACATGTTGGTATTTAGTTATCCTTGGTTTGAATGTATTTGATGAGGTCGATAACTCGGCTAGAGTAACCGTATTCATTGTCATACCAGCTGATGAGTTTAACGAAGTTGTCATTCAGAGGGATACCAGCGGCGGCATCGAAGATGGAAGAGTGACTGTCTCCAATGAAATCAGAAGAAACGACTTGATCCTCTGTGTAAGCAAGAACACCCTTCAGGGGACCTTCAGCTGCCTCCTTGACCTTCTGTTTGATAGCTTCGTAAGATGCAGGTTTTCCAAGACGGACAGTAAGGTCGACGACAGAGACGTTCGCGACTGGAACACGGAACGCCATACCGGTCAATTTACCGTTCAGAGATGGAATGACCTTGCCGACAGCCTTAGCTGCTCCGGTAGCAGCAGGAATGATGTTTTGTTGAGCACCACGGCCATCACGCCACAGTTTGCCAGACGGTCCATCGACGGTCTTCTGGGTAGCTGTGGTAGCGTGTACTGTTGTCATGAGACCCTCAACAATCTCGAAGTTGTCGTGGATTACTTTGGCGAGGGGAGCAAGGCAGTTGGTTGTGCATGAAGCGTTGGAAATGACTTTGAATGAAGGATCGTACGCATCAAGATTCACACCGACAACGAACATGGGAGCGTCAGCACTAGGAGCTGAAATGATGACCTTTTTGGCACCACCCTCCAAGTGAGCGGAAGCCTTATCAGTCGTGGTGAAAACTCCAGTAGACTCTACGACGTATTCAGCGCCAGCCTTGCCCCATGGGATGGCCTTAGGGTCACGTTCAGAAAATACAGCGATTTTGTTTCCATTGACAATGAGATAACCATCCTGAGCATCGACAGTGCCCTTGAAGCGTCCGTGGGTAGAGTCATACTTGAACATGTAGACCATGTAGTCGAGGCCGATGAAAGGGTCGTTGATGGCTACCACCTGCGCTCCCTTCTCAACCGCGGCACGAAGAACCAAGCGCCCGATGCGGCCAAATCCGTTGATACCGATTTTCGACATGTCTGTAAATAATAAAAAGTAAAATTATGACGACATCTTTACGATTCAAGTTAAAAGTTATCATGGACGAGCAGGGTTATCATGAATCACCGAGCCAATAAAAGCAAAAGTAATTATTTATAAAATGTGGTAGGATGGATATCTATATCGACAACATCAACACTGATAAAAATATTTGGGTATGTCCAGTATCTAAGCGTAAACTGATGGGCGGGGGCCATAAAATACATTTTTAAGTATTATGGGATCAATTGTTAATTTTATTGTAAATCGTGATTATTTTATAATTTTAAACCTTCAATGTGTATTAGGTAGCCACCAAAGTACATGAAAGGCTTATATGTGAAAAAAAATAATGTGAAAATTAACTAACGAGTAACGACGACCTTAAATTTTTCAAGGTCAAGTTTATTCAAAGTCAATTTGTTTGCTAAGTGACATGATTGATTTTGAACACTTGGATTACACTTTAATTGCCTTTACATAATCATTACAATAGAATTGAACATTGTTTGATACCTAAAACGATTAAATTGCTAATCAGAACATTTTCATATAACACTCTGCTATGTAGGTAGGTAACATACTAGGGAGGAATCATAACGAAATTTCATACCTACCTAATTAACATTAACGGAAAAATTGATAAAAACATGATTTAGAAATAATAACTTTTGATTTCAAAATAATTATGCAATTTAATTGATAGTTTAGTGGTGAACCAGTAATCAGTGTCCATCACTAAAAAGAATATTATTGCTAGGTTGCTTGACATGACTAGGTATACCTAGTCATGTCAAGTCCTTTATTAATTTCACAATCTATTACCGTGATTGCATGACTCTTTATTTACTTTTTTATACTTATAATAGCTTTTTATACACTCCTATGAACTTTATTGAATTAATCAATAGCAAATCTGTTCTAAATAATTTTGGAGTTATACCGGCTTGTGTGGAGGTCATGTAAAGGTCAGTCATATTCAGACTAAATTATAGAAAACTAAATCAAAAATTTAAATGAAAATTCATACTAAGTAATTATTGTTGAAGCTGGTACTACTTATTTGCCTAATTCCATAATCTTATTTATGCAAAAATGACAAAAATAATTTTCCCGGCGATTATACCTACAATATGCGGCGATCGGATCACGTAATCACTGACATTTTGTTGTTAATAACATCTAATCTAATAACCACCTTATATAGTTTACGCAAAACAAAATTAAAACGAAAGAATAATGTCAATTTACTCACCGGAAAGTATTTATTTGTAGATTTTATCACAAATTGCAAACCACGTACTCTCCCCACAAAATGGAGTTTGAAAATGTCAGCTGAAGGACACAACCGGAGACAATAAATAGGAGGAAAGAGATCCGAGCGCAAAAAAAACTCATCAAAGATTAAACATTAAGACAGATGGCACAGGTCAAATCATTTATTTATTATAATAATAATAATTGTTTTATTAGATATTTTGACGTGATAATGTCTTACAAATAGATAAACATCTGCAATTACAATAAAGTGTGACGTTATGTGTCATAATATTGACAAGTCACCAAAGCAACGTATTATCGTTGCTATGGTTACCATCAATATTTTATGTACAGACATTTACTTTTAGTTACTTATTATACAGGGGAAGATTTACCATAATTTAAATTAAACTATGGAACCTTTAAGGAAAAAGACTGTAACAAAAAAAATGGTTGTCTGTAAAGTCGGTTTGCGGACGATAATATTTACGTGATAACGTCATAAGAACTCTTTTGTATCGTTGACATTACCATTTTACATACTTCAATGCGTTGCTATGGTAACTTGTCAATAACGCATGATGGCACTTTTTTTTGTGAGTGCAACTGTTCACCAATTTATAAGCCGTTATCACGTCAAAAATATATGGGTAAATAATAAATAAATATTGCAGGACATTCCACACATTGCCATCTAGCCCCAAGTGAAGTAACTAGACTACAGTGAGTGGTTAAAGTAATAGTAGTCCCTGTACAGATTCGTAAAAAAATCCACTTACCCTCATAATAAAATAGGTAAATATTTAACAAATCTGTTTCTGGATGTCCTATCTGTCTATTAATCTTTGATGAGGTGGAAAAAAACAACACCAATAATCTATGATTTTACTAGTGATAAGGATGTGAATGTTCAATCGGAAACTACCGGTTTTTTTGACAGTTTTTCAACAAATGTTTAAAGATTGACACTGACAGATTATTAGGTAATGTTGACGTGAGCTCGCGCGAATTCAAAATGACTCGCTAGCTTCTAAAATAATGCAAAATTCAAGAATTCCTCACACATGGCTATTAAAGTGGGAATCAATGGTTTTGGTCGTATTGGTAGAATCATAGCTAGGACCTGTCTTCAAAATTCGAATCTTCAGGTAAGATAATCACCATGCTCCGACAAAACATTTCTATAAATTACTACCTTTCTATTGAATTTTCAAACGTTTACCAGACAATGTAGCGTAGCATGAAGCATCTGCCCTTTGGCAATTGGGAGGTACTTTGTTTTTAACAAACTACTGGGATATTATCCACGGACTAAGTATACCTACGTACTTTCATAGAAAGTTTAATGGCAATGTAGGTACCTAGTCAACTTAGTTCTTTTTTCACAAAGTATAATTCAACACATTTTGACTTAGTCACGGTGGTTATGTAATGTTGTCCCCTGATAGTAATAAATATTTCTCAAGAGATGTTAAGATAAGGGTATGGCTATGCTGTAGATGCTTTGCAATCAACATCGCACAATATAATAATATGTAGTGCGGAGCGTGGGAGACAGGGCGCAGTTACCTTGATATGAACCAGACCACATAGATGAACTTCATGAATAGATCACAGTGATGTATCTTTCGACATGTGCAATTTGTCGTGCTCTCTATTTCAAGACATTTGTTTTATATGATGTGTGAAGTTTCTTTGGAATAGCCATACTCTAACACTTTGCTTATTTAGGTGACTGCCATCAATGATCCTGCAATCACCGCTGAATATATTTGTTACTTGCTGAAGTTTGACTCTACACATGGAAAATTGAAGTCCTGTATCAGCTTTGTTGGGAACACAATTACTATTGATGGTAAAAGTACCTTTTTAAAAAATCAATTTAAGTACCTAATAGAAATCAATCAGTAATTTAATACATAATCTAATTTGAAATTGAAAAGTACTTTAGTGTGCCTTTTGATTTTACCTAATACTTCTTTAAAATACCATATTTTGAACCCCCTAATGGTAAAAGAGGGGTGTTAAACCTCTATTATGCCTGTCTGTGTATGTGGCATTGTAGATCCGAAACTGAACTGAAACTGAATTTACCATGAATATTCTTAATTATATTTCATGAAAATCGGTTTAGGCATTTAAAAGTTTTTCATTGGTAATCAGAGCTGTGTTTCACAACGTCAGTTCTTCCTAGGTAAAAAAATATTTGATCTACAACTTGCTTTTTGCTTAACCAGATTTTTAGTTTGTTTCTTGCTTATGTTACAGATAAGCAAATAAAGGTGTTTCATGAAAACATACCGGCATGCATACCTTGGCACGTAGCTGGTGTCCAATATGTCGTGGAATCTTCTGGAATGTTTACCAATCTTGAGAAGGCATCAGTATGTTAATCCTATTTTACCAAATGAACATGCTCTAGAGTCTAGAAAATAAAACACGTTCCCTACTCTAAAAGTATGTGCTATTTGCCACCCCAGATTAGGCACAAGTGGTGTCTTACAGACTAACTCCTTTCTCTTGAGGGAGACCCTGAAACGTGTAATGGTACATATTAATGGGTTAATTTTATATTATCTTTTACTTTTACATACATTTCTAAAAGTTTAAAAATATTATATTATAGCTGAAACAGGCTAATCTTAATTTTCAGGGTCACTTAGCAAATGACTGTGTGAAACGAGTTATAGTGACAGCACCCAGTGTAGACATTCCTATGGTAATTCTAGGTGTCAATGAAAGCACACTTACTGCGGGTAAGTAAAAAAATAAACTTATTTACTGAACCCAATTAACTTGCTTTATAAGCCTAACAAACTTACTGTTTGAGCCTAATAAGCTTACTGCATGAACCTAACAAACTTACTGTTTGAGCCTAATAAGCTTACTGCATGAGCCAAACAAACTTACTGTTTGAGCCTAATAAGCTTACTGCATGAACCTAACAAACTTACTGTTTGAGCCTAATAAGTTTACTGCATGAGCCTAACAAACTTACTGTTTGAGCCTAATAAGCTCACTGCATGAACCTAACAAACTTACTGTTTGAGCCTAATAAGCTTACTGCATGAGCCAAACAAACTTACTGTTTGAGCCTAATAAGCTTACTGCATGAACCTAACAAACTTACTGTTTGAGCCTAATAAGCTTACTGCATGAACCTAACAAACTTAGTGTTTGAGCCTAATAAGCTTACTGCATGAACCTAACAAACTTACTGTTTGAGCCTAATAAGTTTACTGCATGAGCCTAACAAACTTACTGTTTGAGCCTAATAAGCTTACTGCATGAACCTAACAAACTTACTGTTTGAGCCTAATAAGCTTACTGCATGAGCCAAACAAACTTACTGTTTGAGCCTAATAAGCTTACTGCATGAACCTAACAAACTTACTGTTTGAGCCTAATAAGCTTACTGCATGAACCTAACAAACTTACTGTTTGAGCCTAATAAGCTTACTGTATGAGCCTAACAAACTTACTGTTTGAGCCTAACAAACTTTTTGAATGAATCTAAGAAACTTACTGTATGAGCCTAACAAACTTACTGTTTGAGCCTAACAAACTTACTGTTTGAGCCTAACAAACTTACTGCATGAACCTAACAAACTTACTGTATGAGCCTAACAAACTTACTGTTTGAGCCTAACAAACTTACTGCATTAACCTAACAAACTTACTGTATGAGCCTAATAAGCTTACGGCATGAGCCTAACATACTTACTGTATGAGCCCAACTAATTTACCAAATAAGTACCCCTTACAAAGAAATAATAAAAGCAACTTTTACAATACTTGTATACCTAGTTGATTGAATCCGGCGTTACTTTTAATCGTAACTCCATATCTGTAACTAGCGACCCGTCCCGGCTTCGCACGGCTATATTATGCATGTATTATACATATAAACCTTCCTCTTGAATCACTCTATCTATTAAAAAAACCGCATCTAAATCCGTTGTGTAGTTTTAAAGATCGAAGCATACATAGGGACAGACGGCGGAAAGTGACTTTGTTTTATACTATGTGATGATAATAGCTGTTGGATTTCCGAATAAATAAATAAATATTTCCAGGGCAAAAAGTAATATCGTGTGCCTCAAGCACACTTTACTGTTTAGCTCCAATTATAAAGATTCTTGAAGACAATTTCGGAGTTTCAGAAGGGTTCATTACGAGTATTCATGCTATGACACCATCATTAAAACCCTTGGATGGATTATGTCTTAGAGGAAAAGTAATTATTATTTTTCATTTTGTAGTTTCTGTTAGCATTAGTGGCATAATATAGTTCTTAGCTAGTCTGTTGACCGCTAAATGTAGTACCTAAATAATAATCAAGAAAATCTATAAATGCTTAGATTTTAGCACTGCGTTTCCATTATTTGGAAGACACCTTGGTTTACCCGCAGTAATATCATTACAGTAAGGCACGATATTCTCAAGCTCTCAGTAGTTAAACCACGTAAACAAACCGTTAAAACAGTCATTGTGAACTGTTCAAGTATGGCTATCCTTTTTAAAGACTTCTCCATTGATCTTAAGGGGTACCTGCGCTCTCTCCATACAAACGTAGTCGACTGTTTCCTCCCTGGATAATGACACTAGAGCAAATAATTTTGGTGCATAAAACTTATAACTGCCATGACCATGCCCCTATTTTTTTTAAATTTCTATGATACCTAAATATAAAATGAAAACAAAAACAAAAAAAAGGAGAAAACAGTCGACTACGTTTGTAATAGTTTGTATAGAGAAAGCCCCCGGTACCCTTTCCTCTTAATATAAGTACCCATTTTCCAGCATTGGCGTGACCATCGCAGTATTCATCAAAACATCATACCCGCGGCAACAGGAGCTTGCAAAGCTCTCGGCAAGATAATTCCGCAAATGAAGGACAAACTATCGGGTCTAGCTTTCAGAGTGCCGATAGTCAACGTTTCCGTACTGGATCTGTCGATACGGTTAGTGCAAAAATATATTAAAACTAGCTTTTGCCCGCGACTTCGTCCGCGTACAAGTCGAAAATGGACCGAGAAATCACGTTGTCCCATACAAACTTTGCCTTCATTTTTCAACCCCCTAGGGGTAGAATTTCGGAAAATCCTATCGGATACCTACGTCATACAAAGAACACACCCTCCAAGTTTCAGGTATCTACGATCAGCGGTTTAGGCTGTGCGTTGATCCGTCAGTCGTTCAGGACAACGAATTTTATATGTATAGAAGTTATTGTTCAAACCAGAGCGTGCAGTGTACACCATTGCATCTACACATTGGACGCTCTGCCTGCCTAGCATGAAGACCAAAACACGATACGATAAAGCTATATCACGCGATATAACTACATCAACTCTCAAAATATGATAGATAAAGCCGCCATGTTGAATTTTTATTATAAATTGCGATAAAAATTATGATAAAAATTCAACATGGCGGCTTTATCTATCATATTTTGAGAGTTGATGTAGTTATATCGCTTTATCGTATCGTGTTTTGGCCTTCATGCTAGGCTAGCTGGAGTCTTCGAACTTTTAGCTTTTAGTGGTATTTATTATATTTACATGACTATGTACCGGTTTTAGACTATGCATGAACACAAGTTTACAAGAAATAAAAAAAACTGTAGAAAAGGCAAGCCAATTCAACATGACAAACATTATAAAAGTTACAAACGAAGAATTAGTGTCCTCAGATTTCATGGGGGAACATTGTTCTTGCATTTTCGATGGAGATTCTAGTATGCAGTTAAAACCTAATTTCTACAAACTTATATGTTGGTACGAAAATGAACACTCTTACGCTTGTCGAGTGATCGATTCTATATTTTTCTCTGAAAAACAACTCTACCATTTGGAGTTTCCTTCAAAATTGACAAATGTTAGACTAAAATCTGTGTCCAAACGAGATGAAATATTACAAACTGACCCCAATAAGTTGCAGGCTTCAGTGGCTGTGCACTGTGACTTCGGAATCATCTCTAAAAATACATCAAGTGATACATATGCGAGTGGTACACATAGAAGTAAATCGTCACCTCGGCAAATGTTCATGAAGAAGCCAACGAATACTACTGGATCGTTTTCGGGATACAAAGACTCTATTAAAAATGATTTTTTCAAAATATGGAACGATAATGATATCGCTAACCCACCAGTTAAGCAAAACCGAGGATCCTTTTTCCAAAGTTGTACGACTTTTTCTCATCCGAATCCAATTTTGAAACAAATTACAAATTGCGCAAACACTCAAGAACGATTAGATAATGTAAAGAAAGAATTTTCTAAAATGATTAATATTACGGAAGATCTATTGAAAAAAACACACAGTTCTCAAACTCAAAACAAGGTTACAGCGAAAGATGAGTTGAAACTAAATGTTGTCTCTTCATTGATAGATAACAAGAAACATGATGAAGCATTAAAATCACGCGCAGACCCAAGGGGTGATTTTGATGATATAAAAATGAATCAACTTCGAAACAAGAGTTCGGACAAAGACAGTTTAAACAAATTAGGAGCAACAACAAAATTAGAAGAAACAAAGGAACCACATAAAATACCATCTTTTACTGGCTTATGCGGTGATTTTGAAAATAATAAACAGAGTAATATAAAACCGACCTTAGAAAGTAATACGAAACTTGATAAAGATTTAAAACCAATTAAATATCCCGAATCGTTAGAGAAAATAAAAATAGAGGAAGAATCAATTTGTTCTAACGTTGATAGAGAATTACCAGAATGTAATTTAAATAATCAAATCGAAATTGAAGATGTTGAAAAGGAGAGCCCAGAAATAAAATATTTAGATTTCGACTGTGCAGATACCGCATCAAATAACACTGATTTTGACAGTCATTTAGCAGACAAGGTGGTAAACTCGCTGATGGACAGCTTTCACCAAAGTTATCAAGTGCAATGCGTTGCTATGGTCACGAAAGAAAACACCTTTGTTAAATATTCACCCGAATCCGATCAAAATAACACAAAACAACCACAAAATAATGATTTGGTATATAACCAAAAGGACTCTAAAATTGATAGCGAAGCTCCAAAATCTGTAAATGAAATAAGTTTGTGTAAAAAGTTAAAAAGTTTTGCAAAAGCAAAGATTATTGACGAGGAACTTAAGAAGCGTAACATTGTTCTCGTCGACAACTCTTTTATTGCTGCAACGGATTCAGGGGTTGACATTACAAATCAATCACCAAAACCAAAGCCTACAGAGTCTCCGAAAGGGAGTATGTGCAAACAAATGTTCGAAGCACTCAAGGACTTCCCATTAGAAACGGGTTCAGAAAAATCAAGATGTGCCAGTTCAAAAACCTATATTGTGCCAACGAATTGTGAATATAATAAGAAACAAGATATATATGACAAGTTAGACAGCGCCAGTGGATCGGACTCGAATAATTCATTCGACGTTCACGATAAGAAATCACAAATCATAAATATTACTGATTTGACTAATTCGTTAGACGATTTAGAGCGCTTGGATAAAATTTGTAGGATTATCGAGATATCCGATGAGCTCTCCGATGAACTTTTCTCACCATTAGACACCAACGATGGAGCCTCTTTAAAAAAGGAGAGATGGTCATTCAAAGACTTGTGTGATAAGATCAAACTAGACGACTTTTGTAACAAAGTATTTGGGCATCTGACGATACGTAACAAGTGAAAATAAAAAGTGAAATTGTTATATTATTTTTAATAAAGTTTTGCGACGATTTACAAAATTAAAAAATAATTTGTTTTAACTTAATAGCTTCATAAAACACTTATTAAGTATAGCTTATTATGATTAGGTAACTTAGATTTCATATAACAATAATAAGGCACTCAATAAAGCACTGGATTTCACTGTACTCAACTGTTAGGTACTTAATTATCACAGAACTAATAAGTAATAACAAAATATCAATATTATCTACGAAGTATATACTTACAGTGGTTTTTCAATAAGAAAACAAAAGGGAAAAAGGATGGTCCTTTATAATTAAAATAACCAAAGCTTTTCTTCTTACTCCATAAACTTAATCACCTTGTATATTAAGAGGAAAGGGTACCGGCTCTCTTGTCATACAAACATAGTCGACTGTTTCCTCCCTGGATAATGACACTTGCACAAATATTTTTGTTGCATAAAACCTATAACTGCCATGACTATATCAAGAGAGCCGGTACCCTTTCCTCTTAAGTTTTAAAATAAAATAACTGTAGGTTTATTTTGGAGTATCCAATTCGTTTAACTCCCACTAGTTTTACGATTCTACAAAACAGTGAATCATATGACTACTAGAACTTTTTTTCCCAAAAATCCACCTTAGGGCAGAATCGTTAAACTAGTAAGAACAAACTATTCTATCAAAAATCCAGTCTTAAATTAGTTCTCAATCTAAAATTAGCTCTCAATTGACCAATAAAATCTATTGAGAAAAGAGATTCAAGGAATGTACAACACCAATTAAACTATAAGTAAAATATAACTTATTTGCTCTAAAAATGCATTCAAAATAAATTTCCTAACAAAAATGAACACCGGAATATTAAGTTTAAAAAACCAGGTACTAACATAGAGAAGCCAACAATAAAATTACTTTTAAGTAGACAAATTAGAACTAAAGGCAATTAAAGGCAGTACTTACCTAAAAAGTATCCACGGCCTTTTCAAAGTGCCTTGCGGTGCACGGGATTATCATAGGCTACTTTTATTCTTCGTAAAATCGCGGGACGCAACTAAAATTTTAGGGTTCCGTATCCAAAGGATTAAAACGAAACAAAACTCTATTACTAAGACTTCACTGTCCGTCTCTCTCATTTATCTCATGAAGTGTGATAGCTAGACAGCTAAAATTTTGACAGATTATGTATTTATGTTGCCGCTACAACAACAAATACTAAAAACAGAAAAAATAGAGCTTGCATACAACACTGTACGGAACCCTGCGTGCAAAGTCCGACTCGCACCTGGCCGTTATTTTAAATATTGCAGGACAATGTACACAGCGCCATCTAGCTAAGTAGCTAGACAACGGATAGAATAGTTAAATACTTTTCTTTTGTAAATACATACTTAAAGAGATACACAAATACTGTACAAAAATATTTGTTTGAGTATTAAACTTTGTGCGTCAGTGAACTGTACAGCAGTTGCAAGGCGTCCATACAATCCGATTCCTTCCTTACCCTTACGGATTCAGGCATAGGTACGCCTTCCTGTGGTGTAGCATAATAAAGGTGGACTCTTGACGCCCATCTGCTTACGTTCAAAGAAATATCATCCCTCGCCACTGGTACAGTCGGCCAATTAGCTGTAATACCAATTAGCTGAACCCTACGTGACACAAAAACAATATACAATACAATCCTACTAATGTTATAAATGTGAAAGTTTGTGTGTGTGTGTATGTATGTTTGTTACTCCTTCACGCAAAAACTACAGGACCGATTGCGATGAAACTACGGTATCTAGATAGCTGGAGATCTGGATTAACAGGCTACTTTTTTCCCACATATTATATTCCCACGGGATAGGGACTTACGCGAGTGAAACCGCGGGGCGCAGCTAGTATACAATACAAAAAAATTACAAAATATGTGTTAATACTACATTTTTACAGATGTGCGAGTGACCTCTGGGTCACGTGGGGTTCAGCTAATTGGTATTTCGACTGTACATAGAAAAATATAAACAGTATTAGGCATTTTAATACTATCCACCACCGTTATAATAAACGGTGTCAATATTCTTTAACAATTTTCTGTTCAATTGTATAATTGCTCTCGGAAATATAGCGTCTTCCATATCGACGAAGTCAGCGATGACAATGTTTACCGGTGCTGTAATGCCGGCACCAGAGTTACCTATGACAGGTCGACCGGGTGTGAAATTAAGCAGTTCCGGTAATACTTCGTCTTTTACCGGTATTGCGCATTTTGCTCGAAGATTTGATGTCCATCTGGAAAAAGAAAATAATAAATATTGAAGGACATTCCACACATCGCCACCTAGCCCCAAGCTAAGTTACTAGACTTGTGTTATGGGTGCTAAACAACGGAAATACTACTAATATACATAGAAACAACCAGACCACAGACAAATACCTAAGACTAAATAACAGACAAGTGTCTGAGGCGGGAATCGAATCCGCAAAGTTGTGATATAAATAAATAAAAATGAATCGCCGAAATGTATGTATGCGCATAACTTCCGAACGACTGTACCTTTGCATAATTATTTTATGTTCGGTATAGTCGGGAAAAGTTTTGATAAAAGAAAATGTAATATGAAACTGCGGGACGCAGCTATATAAATATATTTGTTAAAATTTGGCTAGCCAGTATGAAGTAAATATTTATTTTGCATAAAATTTTGTTATTTCAATTTTTCATTCGTTTTCTTGTTTCGCCAGTTTTTCACGAAACTTCACTGGCCGTAGAGTTTTTGCGTCAATGAGAATATGATACATCCTGATTTGTTCACTGCACTTGAATGTACACCTTTATTAAGTTAAATTTTATAAAAAAATCACTGTAATTATCTACTTGAACTCGAGACATTAGCTCACTTGGTGGCAAAAAACTCCCTGTTCAAATTGTATGCAGATACACAAAATGATTAGTAAAAAAACCGGCTAGTTACGTGGGGAACAAATGTCTTGCCATGACGCCTCCGCCAGGTCGTGGCAGACTGGGTAGACCCAAGAAGTGCTGGCTTGACGTCATAAAGGGTGATATGCATGCAAATGGCCTTACTAACCAGGATGCCGAAGATCGTGCGAAGTGGAGGCGTAAAAGTAGGAAAGCGGACCCCGGGCTCTCGAGAGGGATGCAACCGGGAACATAGCTCGGATGATGATGAGACAAAATGATTATTAAACTCCTACCGTAAAACTATAAAAGTAGGTGTCGGTGTCAGCACAGCTTGGTGTATGAACCCCGCGTTGGGGTTCCTTCGAACGTTCCTCAAGTACGTTATGAGACCGCTCACTCGGTCCTGTTGTGGCCAGGGTGATGGCCACGTCTGTGGCGGCCAGAACTCACTCGTTGAGAACACTGATTCGTTACGGTATATTATTATTACCTGGAAAAATATAATAATATAATATTGCAGGTCATTCCACACACCGCCATCTAGCCCCGAGCTAAGTAACTAGACTTGTGTTGTCTTATATTCAAATACATAGAATGACTACCTACCTGTTGCTTCAATCTATTCAAAGCATTCAGGGTTAACGTCTGAGGATCAATTCGCCGCGGCGCCAACCGTGTCCCGTACAAATTGACCAAATATCTTATCAGCTTCTGGTGGTCTTGTGGGGTGAAACCGTAGAAATGTTGGCAGTCCAATATAACTACCTGAAAATTATTTAGAGACATTTAACAAATACTTCACTGCACTGCTGCTGTTTATCAGATCAACTGTGCGCGCGGTGTAAGAAAATTTCACCCCTCCTTCCTTCTCAATAATTTCCTGAGTGTTTTCTTCTTTGGCAGGCCAGTAATAAGTGTGCCAAGCCTTGGGATATAATGTCAAACACATTGAGTGCTAACAAGCCCACCAACACAAAGTCTTTAAATAAAAAAATGCCCTAGCAGGAATGTGCAATGAGGACCAGTTCTTAAAAATAATAATTACCTCTCCAGGATGTAAATCAACAAACTCTCTCACTTCCTCCAGGGCTTTTGATATTTCCTCTGCATACAATCCATGAGTGAAGTATAGCTTCTCATCGCCTTTCTTTGTCGCCAATCTCAGGTCAAAGTATCTGGAAAATCAAGAAGATATTTTGGAGACTTTTTAAAACACTGATCTGGAGAATCTTCGAAAAAAAAACTAGAGAGGTGTCAAGGGACACCCGGATGGAACGAAGTTCCTTTCGACATTTTTAAGACCAAAAGTTGTAACGACACTTTTAAGACCAAAAGTTGTAACGACACTTTTAAGACCAAAAGTTGTAACGACACTTTTAAGAACAAAAGTTCACTTTTAAGACCAAAAGTTGTAACGACACTTTTAAGACCAAAAGTTGTAACGACATTTTTAAGACCAAAAGTTGTAACGACACTTTTAAGACCAAAAGTTGTAACGACATTTTTAATGAGTCGCGACACCACACTGTTCAATGCGAAAATATCTGGCTTGCTTTCTATAAGAGAGAGAGAGAGACAGACAGAGAAACATGCGACGCCGCACAGCTTACAATAGCTTACTATAGCAAAAAGTGTCGTGACAACTTTTTCGTAAGAATTTTTTCCGTCTAGCCCTCATTCACAACGCGCGATAAGGAACTATCGTTCCAAAAAAAAACACAAATTTCCAACAGAATATACTCATTTAAGGAGGCTTTACGAATTCCGAGATGTATGACCCAATAAACTACGTCATCAGTCTAATATTAGTCCACTGCTAGACATAGGCCTACCCTAATGAGCGCCATATCGTTCTATCTCCTTGCAGCATCCAGGGTTTACCTGCATTCTTTCGCAGATCATTAAACCTACCTGGCCCGACGGCGATGAATTTAATAAATAACAGGGCAAACGAAAAAATATACATATAGACAAATGTGTATAATGTACTAAGAGTTGTGTGGATTATAAATATAATTTTGATTAACATAACTCAAAAGATAGTTAGAATACTGTTACTGTACTCAGGTTTGCGCTACCTAATTTTTTCACCTGATCAGTAAATAGAAAGAAGTCTTCAAATGCAATATTAACCGTCTGTTTAATGATTACAAAGAACACAAAAGAAACAAAGACACAGAAGTGATTGAATTAATTACGTGCAGGTGCACATTAACATGCGTTTTTATTCTAAGATATTCAATACACAATATGTAATAGAGGGGGGAACATATGAACCTTGACCTTAAGGGGGATATCCGCGTACTTATTCTTACAAACTAATCATTTTATCCCCCGACATGTTGGCTACTACTTTCCGTTTTGCAAAATGTATGATTCCTAAAATATTGAATTTTCTTTATGTCGCATTCTCAAAGCATTGGTTCTCAAACCTAACATGAAATTCACTATTTTATCCTCGTATTCTCACTGGAGTGGTGTTGGCCTAGTGATAAAAGCCTCGACGTTAATTCCGAAGCTCATGGGTTTGAATCCCGGTCGACCGTGCACCATTGAATTTTTCTTAAGAAAAAATTATGGCCACTATTAACATTGCTTTGCAACATTGTGATAAATCCCGCGAAGTTGGCTCCAGACGTATTGGCGAGTTCTTTCCCCTGAACAAGGTCGACTAATCTGAGAGGGTGGTACAACTGTTCAGTAAGCCTACTCCATCTAAAACAGGCACTACTGTCCCCTGAATACCATAAATTAAAGTAGCTGATGCTGTAATAAAAGCCCTAATATTCTTACGGGATCGGGACTTAAAAGGAAAGGGTACCGACGCTCTCTCCATGCAAACGTAGTTGACTGTTTCCTCCCTGCATAATGACACTAGAGCAAATATTTTTGTGTCATAAAACCTATAACTGCCATGACTATGCCCCTATGTCTTGGTTTTTTTTCATTTTCTAATTATCATAGAAATAAAGATTAGTAAACTAAACATAGGGTCCTGGTTATCATGGCAGTTATAAGTTTAATGCAACAAAAATATTTGCTATAGTGTCATATATCCAGGGAGGAAACAGTCGACTACGTTTGTATGGAGAGAGCGACGGTACCCTTTCCTCTTAAGTAAACCATGAAAAGATGAAACTGAAAAGGTAGATATTCTCTTTAATCCACTGTAATGTTAAATGTATGTTATTGTCAATGTACAGTCACATTACCAATTAGCTGAACCCCACGTGACCTAGAGCGCATTCGCAAATCTGTAAGGTTGTAAAATAATGTTACCTGATTCTGTTTTTTTTAAAAACAATATACTATACAATACAATATAAAAAAAATAACAAAATAGGTAAATACTATATTTTTACAGATATGCGAATGAGCTCTGGGTCACGTGGGGTTCAGCTAATTGGTAATGTGACTGTACCTAATGCCAATTAGTAGTTGGTGCTGCGTGTCTACAGCCTGGGTGATGGTCCACCGTAATATCGTACCTCGGAACAGATTGTACAAACGATGGAGTATGGGCTGGGCGTCTGGAGCGAGACCACTCGATCGGGTTATACCGTATGTCATTGAATCATGACTGCCTGAAAATTGTATAAAGACAATGTCTTAATTTTTTTCTGTTTTAAAAGTGTTATTGGTCTTATTTTTTTTTGTTAGCCTATATCGGCCCATTGCTAGGCAAAGGCCTCCCTAACATCTTTCCAAGCATTTCGTTTTCCAAGGTTTATCCAAGCAAGCAAGGTTTATCCAGTCTGTGTCAAATGCATCAAGATCGTCACGTCATCATTTACGGGGTCTGCCTTATTTTGTTACTTACTCAGTTGTTTTTGGCCGTATTCAGAAACATTGCTTAGCAAAGCTTTCGTTTAGGAACTCTTTTCAGCATGCTTGCGAGTAACATTCAATTACAGCAAAAATGTGATAAAGCAAATACAAAGTTTTACTTCAGAACGTTGCTGAGTGCGGCTATTTCTTATTTAAATTGACAACTACCTACTTTAAAGTAGATACTAAACACTAACGGCCGCTCTTAGAAATATTCCTTAGTGAAGTTAAAGAACTATCTTCTCCAAATCAACATTACGACCCAGTTGGCACAATGGTCATCATGCCGGACTGCCAAACACAGGGTTGCGAGTTTGATTCCGCCTCAGACAAATATTTTTTCTTAGATATTTGTCTATGGTCTGGTTGTTTCTATGTTTTATATGTATATATTTACAAAATAAAAGTATATTTGTAGATATCAATTGTCTAGCACCCATAACACGAGTCTAGTTACTTAGCTTCGGGCTAGATGGCGATGTGTGGAATGTCCTGCAATATTTATTTATTTTATTATTAATAAATATGACAAAGAGTTGCTTTGTTAGGGAATGCTTCTGAGCATAGTCATAGGACAGTGCATGGAAAGATCAATAATATAAGTTTTACACAATATTTTTTACCTGGAATAGCAAGGTATATGATCGGAATGTTTTTCAAAGGCATCGGCAATTCGTTCATCCATGATTCTAAGTTTAGGGCAGTATCCTCCGACATCACTGCTAAAAAAATATTAATAATTCTTTTAGAACTTTACAAAAGTGGCTAGTGACCTAATATTAATATCTTTATTTTACTGTACGTTACTGTTAGATATATCTATTGCATGACTACAGCGTTTAAAAACATGTTTTTAAGTTCCTACCTTGAACAATAACTAGCTGAAGGTTCAAATGTGTGATTTGTGGCCTCTAAATTACTTGCTGTGAATCACTTCATTAGTTCTCTGTTTAAATATGTTTTCAATTAAACAAAGCTTCATCAAACAAATCTATGTTACAATTTTACAAAGCTAAATCATACACAATTTTTAAATATAAAAAATTGTAGCTGCAGTGAATTTCCACCAAGATAAACAAAATCAATAACCCGATTATTTTAAAGAGAACACTTTTTCTCAACAAAATGATTGGTTTTGGAAACTTTTTAAAATGGGTGGGTTAACATAATGTTGACTTTGACAGAGTTATAAATTTTATAAAAACGTTCCGTTACACTCGCTCAAGTGACAATATAGACGCGTAAAATGGAACATCATTTTGTGCGAATTTCTCGTTTTATTTGATTTTTTTCGTTTTCTAAGTTATTTAATTTTTTAAGACGTTCAATCCATGGAATTAATTATTGAACTTTTACCTTCACTATCACCAATTAAATAATAGGTACATAGGGTAAATATTTATCACATTGGACTTGTTTAAGCTGGAAGCTTGTTTAGTATTATTATGTACTTAAATCTAACATAATTAAGTAATTGATTGCTCGACTATTTAAGTAGGTACTCAAAAATACATTAAAATCTAGAATATAATTAAGTAGCTAAACATACAAAACCTCAGTTTATAGGTTTATACCTATAGTATACCTAAATAAAAAAGATACGAGAACGCGGAGTAGGTATCTAACTTCACGAAAACAAAAGGAAAAAAAAACATACCGATAACCTCGCCGCAAATAAGCACAAAAAATCCAAAATTCATATTGACATTCATTTATCACAAACCACTCTGAATGCTAACGAACTCGGCCAGTACTTATTATCTTATTATGTTTCAATTAACTAAAGTAGACCAATTATATTGCACGTGTGTGCTAAACAGGATTGATTCTAAACTGAAGTCGGTGTGCACTTGATTGAGAATAATCTCGTTAATAAATGCAAAAAGTATTTATCGGTTAGACTTTGTTTGAAACCGATAGCACAATATTATGCCTAAAGGCTGCGAATCTCCGGCACTACGCAAACAAGAATAATCAGTTTTACTCCTAAAACAAGTTCAGTGAAAGGAGATTAAACGTTATTTTTTTTAACTTTTGGTGGTCTAATAATAAAAATGACCTTGGTTTTTTTGTAAATCCCCGTGAGGAGGTACCTACTGGCTACCGTGTAATATAAATAGTATGTGACAAGACAACTTTATTAGGTACTTAGTTAAGTAGTTTACATCCTACCTAAGCCGGTTTATGTAAGTAAACAAGTTCCTTAGATATTAAGATTTTTTTTGTAAACTTGTTTTGAGATACCTAACGGTTTTTTTATGTGGTTGTCTTCCTACTTACTGAACCTTTTATGCACTGTAGATGTTTCAACAAGTTTTTACTGTATTAAATCGACTTACTATCTTTAGCTAGTCTATAGATTTTCACTGAGTTTTTAGAATAGAGGAAACTTTATGTACGAAGTAGGTACTTACCGGATAATCTTGTTTTTTTGTCGAACTAACAATGGCTAGTCTGGCTAGTCAGTAAGCATCGAAACGATATCCAACGACAACCAACCAAATTCAACAGCACAACTTAGGGTTTATATTTAGATGATATAATATGCAGCACGAAATACGACCTCACAAAATATATTTTATTAAAAATATATGAATGGAAACCGCACAAAATAGAGATAAAGATACTACAAAAGGCACACCGGACTAAAATTCTATTCTTACCTACCAGGGGCGATACGTTGGTAGGGACTAGTGCACTAGCCCCTATGTTTGCCGATAGGGGGGGGGGGGGGAAGGGGCGGACCGCCCCGGCCGCCACCGAGGGCGGAGGGTGGCAAAATTGGGAAAAAAATATTTTGTGCGGTCACTGGCGGTCAGTAAGACAATTTTTTTTCATATCGTTATTTTTTCTTACCAACATTATTATTTTTATAACGTCAAAAAGCGGCAAAATGCCAACATTAATATTATTATGACGTCAAAAGGCAGCGAATCGCCAACATTATTATTTTATGACGTCAAAAGGTCGGCAAATGATGCCGCTACTTAATTTAAGAAATGTTTATGAAATATTTTTAAAAGTTCTTTGGAGCCTTTCCTTATTTTTGAAATAATTAGAAATATCAGCATTTGATTTGTTGAAATTTTGTAGTTGCCGAGAAAAGTGACACTTGAAAAGTAGTTTTTATTTTAATCGATGTGGTTTCGATTATGGAACATATCCAAGAAAGTTTTAACAAATCACTGTTAAAATTCAGCGTTAGAATATCAGAAACTTCACAAATCTCGAAAAACGATTCCCAGTCCATACCTACTGAAATCTAATCAAACCGGTTCTACGGTTGTCATAACATCGTCACGACACCGTAGAACCTGTGGAGTCTTTAAGGATAAACCTAACCATTACTATCGTCAGACTAGAGGGAGCTCCGGCGTTATATACCCTCGCTGGTCTTCTACGGGAGATGATGCATTAGGGTGCATTTTCTGCACCTTAAAAAAGATAAGCGTGATGATGCATTGGGGATTTAGGCGCATTTTCTCCACCATAAAAAAGATAAGCGTGATGATACATTGGGGCGCATTTTCTCCACCTTAAAAAAGATAAGCGTGATGATGCATTGGGGCGCATTTTCTCCACCTTAAAAAAGATAAGCGTGATGATACATTGGGGCGCATTTTCTCCACCTTAAAAAAGGTAAGCGTGGTGATGCATTGGGGCGCATTTTCTCCACCTTAAAAAAGATAAGCGTGGTGATGCATTGGGGCGCATTTTCTCCACCTTAAAAAAGATAAGCGTGATGATACATTGGGGCGCATTTTCTCCACCTTAAAAAAGATAAGCGTGATGATACATTGGGGCGCATTTTCTCCACCTTAATAAAGATAAGTGTACCTAATGTAAAGATACACTTGGGCTTCCACACTCCACACATCCACACTTTGTAACTTTACAAAGTCTGGATGTCCTAAGCTAGGTTTTTAATGTGGTAAAAAAGTAATTATTGAGTGTCATATTGCAAAAGAATTAAATCCAGTTTTATTGTTGGATTAGTGAAGACACTAGCGCCACCACTTCAATTCAAAAATAATAAAATCAAGCTCTAATGATCTTCATTTGGTAGGTACCTATATCGAAGGGACTACTTATTTTGAAAGTGTTTTTTAGTATGTATCTAACTGATATTGAAAGTATTGTTTTTTTTTTAAATTTTATACAGTTTTCAGAACATCAAAAAAATTTAAGTACAAATACAATATTCATTCAATAGGTAAGTTTCGAGATAACTTATACCTTCTCATTGGCATTATATTTTTATCAAATTTTTCCTAAATGTTTAATTTATTTTTATCAGCCATTTATATTCCAGTCAGGGTCCAGTCGATATGAGATGACTCCAGTGCATGCGGTTCGCCGATGTTGCCCGAACGTGAATCGATGTCACCCGAAGTTAGCTGGCTTGTCGTCAATCCGGCTCCCTTCCAATAACTAGCTTTCGCCACGCTTCGATCGTGCCACACCACAGTTCAACTCGACGTTTGTACGTTCAATACGTAAACATTATCAAAGTTAAACAAAAATAATTCCACAGTGAATAAATTGACAAAAGTGATCAAAATTTCGAGTTACAATGAGCAAAATACGCTCCGGTGTGAAGTAAAGCGAGAGGTGATACTGAAGTAATTGTTTACGACGTGAAAAAGACTGGAAAAGACAATTTGTACGGTGTTGTTTTGGGCGTGCAATGTTGGATGCGAGATTTGGTTAGAGAGTTAAACTTGTACGTTTACTGGGACTTATTGCGAATGTGTATTGAAACGTTTATCGCTATCCACGGGCGCACTGCTATGCGCCACGATTTGGTACATTTTATAAGACACACATCCTCTGATCACTACTGCGAAGGAAGAATTTAGCTATTACGGACAGGTGAGCAAAACCATATTTTATTATACTTCATTATAACTCGTAGACATTTCTAGAACTTCTATCAAGGCCTTCTTGCTTTTAATATCTAGTGAAATTTCCACTTATGAAATCAGTCAAGTAAGTAGTTTCATTCATAACAATATTTATGTAAGGTAAGTGCATTTGCTTATTCATTTCATTTGTGTTAATAACAAGCATGATTTGATTCTTTGACTCACATTCATTGAGTATAAGGATTCGTTTATTTTCCTTAAGTACCTACCCAGTACCCAAACTAGATCAGACTATATCTGCCTTACCCCAATCCCAATTAATTGATTCCCAAAATTACAAACCAAACGTCTTACTATATTATTATTACCTTCTACACGTCTCGGGCAACGCTGACGAAACTAAACGACAATCTAAAGACGGCAAAATAGAAAGCTGCACCTTTATAACAAGATGTAAACAAACAAATATGGTTTCGACTTGCGTGTTTATGCCCGAGCCTCTCCCACGTCTCAGACAAAGGAATAATTTAATATTCTCGACTTGTCAACCTTGGTCCATGCTTCGATTCACTTCAGAAACGCAAACTCGAAATGCTAATAAATTATCAACACTGACACAAAGGTTTCTGTACAATGTTGGAGGTGGCTAAAGCAAATGAATCCGCATTCCGAAACTGTTTTGTATAGTGGCTTTCTTTATCTCTCTTAGCGCTTTTGAAATTCGGATTCACTACAACATAATCTACTTACCCTTCTTCTTTTTCCCACTTTAGGTGGGGTCGGCTCACGAAATGATCTATCCAACTTTAAAAAAATTAAAATTTGTTGCCACTAATAAAATTTCCACGAATTGTCATCAAACATTTTTAAGGAAAACGTTGGAAACTTTCCATTTCCCGTAATTCTAAATAATTCAAAAGATTTTGTTTGGTTTCATCAAGCTCGTTATCTTGATTTTAACGACTTTTAAGCTGTTTAAAGTTATGCCACTGTAGATGAGACATTACTTTATCTAGAGCCCAGAACTTAAAGATGACTTAACCTACGTGGGGTTAACTCATTCGTGAAAATAGATTCGAATGTTCCAAAGGTTATAAACGGATAACCCCGAAATGAGTTCTCAGAAACTCCAAAGATAGTAAAGTACGAAACACGAGAGTCTTTCGTATTTATTAACTTAAACCACATTATGACTAGTAGTTCGCCCCGAACTGAGACCTCACGAGTTTTTTTTCAGCTTTTATTATATTTCAGCGTAAAGTACTAAAATGTATAATATAACGACGAAAGACTCCAAATACGACAGGTCTATCTTATTTGAATGATAGGTGCCTAGTAGGGTCCTGGCAGGGTCGCCATATAAGGACGTGACAAATGAAACGATCGAATGTTGAGTTAAGACTGATTTATTATTCTAATTACAGAGAATATAAAGTAGATCCGAAGTAGGTACATTGTTAGGTACTACATCGCTATTATCTGACATTGGATGATTTAGAGAATCGAAACACGATAGGCACGATGTTGTTGTTGTTGTTAACTTGTTGTTGTTGTTAAGTTCTAAAAGCATAGGTCCAGCTTTTTTAATGTGTCCAACATAATATCCAGAAGATAGTAATTCCT
Organism: Idaea aversata; assembly: GCA_907269075.1. Lineage (NCBI taxonomy): Eukaryota > Metazoa > Arthropoda > Insecta > Lepidoptera > Geometridae > Idaea > Idaea aversata. Next base: position 4,019,230 of record OU026098.1, on the reverse strand, counting down.
TTCCTTCCTTCCTTATGTATCTACTTATCATAATATTACGTAAGAGGAAACGAGAAGACAAGCTCGAGAACGAGAATATATTAGAGAAGTTTGAGACCAATATGTCCTGTAATAAGTCTCTAAACTAAAATATAACAAGTCAATAAAAATTATAAAAAAATTAGTCATAAATTTAATAATTATCAGTCTCTAGATCGGCTAGAACCGAAATTCCTACTATTTGATACTATCCACCACTATTATTGTAAAACAGCCCATGATTATGAAATAAATAATTATAGGAAATGAATCAAAGAGAGTTCGGACGATTTGGGGTAAAGTAATTTTATTTAAATTTTAAATTTAAATAAAATTGGATTAAGAATATTGTAAATAGTAAGCGTGTTACATTGCGATGCTATACCTTCATTATTTTTCTTTTGCAATCACAATGTAACACGCTTACTATTTAAGTACAATATTCTTAATCCAAATTTATTAAATTTTATTTTCTATTTTTTAGTTGGATTTTTGAAGTGAAAACTTCTTATGGCACGTTGGGCACTTTTGTGGGTGAGCATTTTCAGCCGTTCTCGCGACAGACGACAGATTTTCTCGCGACAGATGAGATTTTACACAGATATACAGTTTTTTAATTTGGCTGTGAGTGTATTAAGACGTACATATGGTATTTTTTAACGGACGACTATTGACGGACGACAAATGTCGGACGACAAATGTTGGACGACAAATGTCGGACGACTATTTGTCGGACGACAAATGTCGGACGACTATTTGTCGGACGACTATTGACGGACGACAAATGTCGGACGACTATTGACGGACGACAAATGTCGGACGACTATTTGTCGGACGACAAACAGTCGTCCGACTATTTTTTTTTTTTTCATCTAAAACTCTTTTTGCGTATGTTCTCGCGACAGATGAGATTTTACACAGATATACAGTTTTCACTTCTGCCTGTTTTATTAAAGCGTGTTTTTTTTAGTTTTTTAAACTATTAATTTATTTTATACTTTTTGGTCTTTGATAACGAAATATGTAAGATCAGACCCTGGTTACCATTGAAAGACAAACTACTCGTCAAGACGATTCTAACGAGCCTAAACTCGATGGGGTTGTGTCGTTTCATTGCGAAGTTCCTATGACCACCTTCCAGTTCCATCATCAGACCCTGGTTACCATTGAAAGAAAAACTACTCGTCAAGACCATTTTAACGAGCCTAAACTCGATGGGGTTGTGTCGTTCTATTGCGAAGTTCCTATGACCACCTTCCAGTTCCATCATCAGACCCTGGTTACCATTGAAAAAAAAACTACTCGTCAAGACGATTTTAACGACCCTGAACTCGATGGGGTTGTGTCGTTTCATTGCGAAGTTCCTATGACCACCTTCCAGTTCCATCATCAGACCCTGGTTACCATTGAAAGACAAACTACTCGTCAATACGATTCTAACGAGCCCAAACTCGATGGGGTTGTGTCGTTTCATTGCGAAGTTCCTATGACCACCTTCCAGTTCCATCATCAGACCCTGGTTACCATTGAAAGACAAACTACTCGTCAATACGATTCTAACGAGCCCAAACTCGATGGGGTTGTGTCGTTTCATTGCGAAGTTCCTATGACCACCTTCCAGTTCCATCATCAGACCCTGGTTATCATTGAAAGACAAACTACTCGTCAAGACGATTCTAACGAGCCCAAACTCGATGGGGTTGTGTCGTTTGATTGTGAAGTTCCTATGACCACCTTCCAGTTCCATCATCAGACCCTGGTTACCATTGAAAAAAAAACTACTCGTTAATACGATTCTAACGAGCCCAAACTCGATGGGGTTGTGTCGTTTCATTGCGAAGTTCCTATGACCACCTTCCAGTTCCATCATCAGACCCTGGTTACCATTGAAAGACAAACTACTCGTCAAGACGATTCTAACGAGCCCAAACTCGATGAGGTTGTGTCGTTTCATTGCGAAGTTCCTATGACCACCTTCCAGTTCCATCATCAGACCCTGGTTACCATTGAAAGACAAACTACTCGTCAAGGCGATTCTTGACGAGTAGTTTGAATGAATGAACTATGAAGTATGGATAATGAGATAACTCCTGCTCTTTCATCAGATCAGCTCTATCATCAGATCAGTTCCATGGTACCATATTATTGTCACCGAAGTTACGCCCTTTCATTTGATACCCCACTCGGATATATTTGCCCTATAGTTTGTGTGCCATATAGGTAGATCCCCTTTTGGACCCCTATCTCCGTAACCCCCTGACCGATCCTGCCCATGTTCGAACTTAAAAATTCTATGAACCTCAACTATTTGTATACCAAAAATCATGAAGATCAGAGCAACGGTACTCAAGTTATCGTCGAACAAACATACAAACATACAAACATACGAGCGACCGACCCTTCTCAACACTAGACCTCTCTCGCTTCGCTCGTTCGGTCAATAAAACGTGAATGATAGACGTAGTTTATTATTAAATAACCGTTTATCAAAAAATATTGTAAAATTGAAAAATATACTTACGTAAAAATTATTAATTTTTAATTGAACATGCACAATAATAAAAAAACCATTAGCTACATGGAACAAACATGTATGCTTTTATAGGTATTTTATAGACTTTATAATAAGTCATGGTTAGTCATAATAAAACTGCTGCTAATTTCTCAATGTTTAGAATTTTACCTCTTTTAAAAAACTGTTGAATTCCCAGCTAAGGTAACAATTTTAATTAGAATTGTCCTGGAAGTACGTAGATAGAGTATGTGATGCTTCCTACCCTCCAGCTAAGTCCTGGACCCTGAAGTTGAAAGATTCTGAGAATCAATCATAAATTAAGAAAGCAAGCATAGACCAGAATAGTTAAAACAGTGTTATGGATGATGATTTTAGCAACGAAAGGATTGTCCTGGAAGTACGTAGACAGAGTATGTGATGCTTCCTACCCTCCAGCTAAGTCCTGGACCCTGAAGTTGAAAGATTCTGAGCATCAATCATAAATTAAGAAAGCAAGCATAGATCAAAATAGTTAAAAACAGTGTTAAGGATGATGATTTTGGCAACGAAAGAATTGTCCTGGAAGTACAGTCCACGGTCAAAAGTCTCTGCCCACCGTTACGTTTACAATCCCGTGCAGCACTATTTGAACATTATAACAACGTAACCTGTGGATCGAACCCACGTCGGTTGGTATAGCGGGTGACGGCTTATACCACTCACACAACTAAAGACTTAGCTAACATGTTGAAAATAATAATCACACTAAGTACTTTTAATTCAAGTATTTATGTTTGTGTGTAACGTCTATTAGAAGAAGGTCGTAACTCCAATACTTGTTCATAGTATTATTGTAGCAAACTGACCATTTACTTATGACCCTTACTGTACGTAGATAGAGTATGTGAATGCTTCCTAAGTTCCTTCCAGCTAAGTCCTGTACCCTAAAGTTGAAAGATTCTGAGAATCAATTACTAAAGAAAGCAAGCATAGATCAAAAAAGGTAAAACAGTGTTAGGGATGACGATGACGATCTTGGCAACGACACTTCTTATTAGGAATCCCAAACCCTTATAGAATCAATACAGATCTATTTCGGAATATGTTCTTTGGCAACCTAATAAATTATTGCTTATTGACGACAGAAGAAACGATTTAGTGATTGACAGGGGCACGTTGTTAAATCGTTAAAAAGATAATACAAATTTTGCAAGTTGAGGTAGGTAGGTAGCAAATTTTTAGGGTTCCTAGGGTAAAAACGACATCCTTTAACTCCACTTTCTGTCTGTCTGTCTTGTCACAAGGCTGCATCTCATGAACTGTGATAGCTACACTGTTGAAATTTTCACAAATGATGTAGTTCTGTTGCCGCTATAACAACAAATACTTACTAAAAACAGAAATGGTACGAATCCTTCATGCCACTCAAACTTGGTCGGTTTTTTTTATCTAAATGGTAGTTCTAAATAGTTGTCGATCCATAATACCGATGTAGGAGTGTACACGCATACGCAATACCAACCATACGCTATAGTGCCTGGTACATATTACCTGAAAAAAAAAATGGCTAGGCTTGAAATAATTAAATATTCCTAACTAAGTATTTACTTTTTGTTTCAGGTCGCTATTCATGGCATTACTAATGATAAGGGGCGATTGGTACATATATTTATGGTTGTTGTACTGCAAAATATATTCATCCATTATATGGTGGTTCGGCAATCATTGCCGCGGTGATAAGGTTCATGTGATAACGGCTGGAAGCAGTCAGTCGTCTGTAAGCTTGCAACGAGCACGCACGCGTCGCAAGAGAGCGCTGCAGCAGCACCGAGCCAAACACATCGTTGCTTTGACTAGAAGACCTTCGCTTAGAAGAATCGTTATGGCACCTGGATCCAGTACCGCCCACACTATGATGGAAGATAAGGAGAAGGCACTGCATGGGGCTTTGCCGGCCGGTGAGTTGCACCTCTAAATTTTTTTTTATATACTGAATAACCTTCGGCCTGCAGTTGAGGAAGGCTAATTCAATTTCTAAGCACCAAGTTTTTTCTGATGAAAATATTGATTTAACAATAAACTAATGTAGGACAGTCACGACGGATCTTTAGAAATAAGATCGAGGACAAATTTTCAGCCGCTCCTACTGACATACATATGTGTGTTTTGACACCATTTTCTTGATTATGATTCGACGAAAACTTTCCAAAGTATTTCTTTTTGATGGCAGTTAGACAAACTGTTGGTTAATTTCCAAAATATTATTACTTATAACCATTTTTAGATCCTTCTGTTGTACAAAATTGCTGGTATACCTTTTTTTTGCTTTACCAGAGACTTCATCGTAACTGTGCGTGAAAACATTTGATCTAAAACTGATCTTACTACAAATATTTACGACGAATATCTAGAAATAACGGCCTAAAAAATCTATATTATCAATAGCTTTTCAGGTTCATTCATTGAGTAATGTTTTTTGTTGGTTTGCATTACAATCAATATTGCAATTGATCTAATTAGGTACTTCCTCGTTCCTACTGTCATTTTAAGGTCAATATCGTTGTGCATCAATAACAAATGTTATTATAACAATGGCAACCTCGATACTATTATTGCTGCAATATTTAACTTTTTGACGTGACAACGTCTTATAAATTGGTTTGCCGGGTGACACTTCAAGAAACTGCGTTACGCTCCGCTGACGTTATGCGCTCACAATGAGAGCGAGTGAGAGGCACGCGGGCATGGTTAGCCCGCCTAAGAGCGAGAGAGACAGACATAAAAAGTGAAAGGCACGCGTCCCTTCCACTCGAGCACAGTTGTTGTCACGTAAAACTTTCGCCCGTATACCGACTTTACAGGCAACCAGTTTTTTTCTAAAGTATCTTGTGTTATCAAGAATAATATTAAAATAAATCTCTTTTGTCTTAAAATATCTGTTAATTATCAACAAATTATGTCTAAACTTTATTTTTATAACAATATAAACCTTGGTTACTTACTATTATTGCTGCAACATTTTACTGTTTCTTTTGTTTTAATAAGAATGACAACATTATAATTAATATTAAAAGAAATCTCTTTTGTCTTAAAATATCTGCTATAAATGATGCCCAAACTTTATTCTATTGTTTGGTGAATGGAAACTTTTACCAAGAACAAATAGATAATGTTTAGCATCATCATAACAAAGGTTATGTCTGTAATCATTAGATTTGTTTCGTCATCTGTGACGATTGATTTTTGCATCGAGACTTTGTGGCAAGTAGCCAGCGTATTCGTCTGTTTATGGTCTGCGTTCGTGGAAATCATAGGTTTAAGCCAATTACATCTAGAACACGCTGAAAGTGAGTGAAAAGATTTTAACGATTGGAATCTGAAATTGAACATGATTTTTGTGCCAATTGGTTGTAAGTGTAACATTATTAAGGAATTTAACGTAGAAAAAAAAGGCCGGTACTTGTATATTTTCTAATTGAATCTGGTGACATGATATATGTATCAATATCATATACCAGGGGTGGTCAAATCAATACCTAATTCGTATCGCATCAAGAGAACAAAAACCCATCATTCTAGTTAAAGCGTTGTTTCCAAGCCTCTTAAATTAACGGAACCAGTCAGAAGTTTAATACTTCGGTCAATTGCCTTGGGCCGCCTCATTGCCTGCCAAGAAAAGATTGAACTTTGGACTCGACAATTTTGTACCTAACAATCTTTATTAAGCCAAACTATTTTTACCAAATTAAAATGCGTTTTTAATATGACGTTTCTAATAAATAATGCGACTGCTTATGTGAACATAGTTTTAATAAGAGTTCAAATAGCGAAAACATTAGAAAACACTATGCTGGGTAATGAAGTTCATTGCCTATTTGCTTTGCCTGCCCTTGTCCCAGTTTATTTGTTATCGGAGCAGTAAATCTTCTTCCATTCTCCTTTAATAGCCGGTCTTTTACATCCATCTCTCTCATATTTTGTCTCACACAGTCCAACCATCTTTTCTTAAATCTTATATACGTCATACTTATTGAAGTGCACTATATAATTAGATATTTCGTATACGAATTGCCAAATAGTGCTGTTATTAAATGCACATTATAATTTAATGTATCTGATGATTAAATGACGACACTTCATGACAGCATTACGTGAACCGCTAAACACGACCTTTGAATTAATTAAAAGACAAGAATGACAAGTTCTCGATATCCGAGGTCTCTATACCTATTGATTTGAAAGTCCATATCGTTAAACCAAAACATTGTAGATAAATGTTTCAACAGTGAATATGGATTTCATCATTTTTAATGACAGAATCACTAATCCATTTAGACCTGGAGTTGCGATACTTGACAATAATAAGTCGGAACATCCGACACCGGCTGTAATAATAACTGTAGAACGAGCAGCTGATGACGTAGAAACCACACCTCCAAAATGAGGCCACTATAAACACTCATGCGACCAAGAACAATACGCTTGCCGCGGTTAATCTAATTTATTACTGTTCGGTGGTAAAATAAAATGATTTAACTATTGCTCAATATAATTTTGTTATCGATAAAGATAAGCATACAAAAGAAACACAAATAGTTTAAAGTATTTTATTGCAAGTACATAACAACGAAACGCTGAGCAAACATAATCTTTATACGCATTCTATGTAAATTACGGAATTACTTTCTTGTTAACTCCAGGTAAATATCTAGTTTCTTAGATATTTAACTGTCGTGAACCCTGGCCTCCATAAACTAAAGTTCTTTGGCCCGATACCAATGTATTTTTTCGGCCAAGGATTTACTCCACCTGTTCTTTTAACGCGTGACTGGTTATTGAAACATCAATGCTATTAAATTCTTTTAAAATCAACTTTGCGACCGGAAAGTGCAAGTTTTTGTTTGATGTTATCTGAGGCTAGCACCCTATTCTGTTTAATTCTTAAAACCATCAGATTACTCACTCTATTCACAATTCTTGAAATTCTACCAAAATTAAACAAAGATATGAAAATGATTAAGATTGATAGATTGCAAGTTGTTTTTTTATGTTCTTTGTATCAGTAATTAATTACCCCCCACATTTTATTGTTACTAGCTAATTTATCTATGTTATGACAAAGAGTGACTTAAATTATGTTATTTACCATTGACTTAACGACTGAGATATTTTTAACCTTGTGTTTATGTACATTTTTTATGCATTTCGATTTACCGGTACTTAGTTATATCGAATGAAACTGAAGAAAATAATTGAGTACCTAAGTAGGTACCTTTTTTAATGTTATTTATGATTGCATTCAGAGTTGATTAGGCTCTACGTTTCTAATTGATTTGTTTTGATACCTTTTTACCCGATTGCAAGGAAAGGGTTATGTTTTTCGAGCTACTCTTTGTAAGTATGTTTGTTTGTTTGTTTTCTGTCCCGTCCTTTGTCTTGCTTTAAGTTTCTACCTTTGAAGAATTGACTCTTTTACTTTATCTTTGAGATTTAAATCTTGGTTTTTATTTTATTATTTATTTATTTTATTTTATTCGGAAAGCAGACAGTGAACAATACAGCATAAGATATATAAAATTAATTCTACACACCATTTATGAGCTTTCGCATATAGACTCTAAACACTTTGCAATATCACATCCGTCCGAGAAGCATAGGTACCAAACCCACACCACAATAACATAAAATAAATACTTAAATAATATCATATAAAATACTTATATAAGTACCTATATATATTAAGAAAAGAAAAAAAAAACAGAAAAAAGAAAATAAAACAAATAAAGAAAGAACACCAATAAACGGAAACAACCAAAAACTAAATGTAAAAGAGAAAACAAATGAACAAACTTTATGTATATCATTGTTGTTTTTAAATATTGTTATAGAAACAACAATCTCTAGAACTGAGGTTCATGATCCCAGTGGGTCCAAATATTTAACAATAAAATATAAACATTTTATGAACGAACAAAACAGTTGATAATTTTGTTTTGAGGGCATATCAATTTGTATATGGCCGTGTTTATGGGCGTTGGTTAGTTTAGTAATGCCATATCAGTTCTGTGACGAAATATATACTTAACCGACATAGTTGTGGCTTCTTCAATGAGATTGTAGTCTTCACTGACCTTGTTTGACGTGGACTCCACTAATTAGACACTTACCAATGTCTTATAAGATAACTCAGTTACGATATTACTTTAAAATTGTCGAGCTATTTTTTCCTAATGATTTTTTTGCGAGCGAATCTTGAATAATTAACTATGAACTTGACATGATTAATTCTTCAAATGGTTTCCATATGCGGTTAAATATTGCAGGACATTCCATTTGTTCCATTTCTTTTGTAAATATATACTTATAAAACATAGAATCAACCAGACCACAGACAAATATCTAAGCATAAATACTTGCTTGAAGCGGAAATGGTACCCGCAACCCTGTGTTTAGCAGGCCGGCATGGTGACCATTGTGCCAACTGGGTCGTCATCTGCGTTGTTTCTACAGACTATTTATACAGGAAAAGTATTTTTGTAGTGCACATTTTTTTTCTGCTGAATATATGTCGGCAGTAGAGTACATTTACGCAAAAAAAAAAAACCAAAACTTAATGTGAAAAACTTCCTGCAATTTCTAAATTATTGGGTATCTCAGTATTGATACACACAGTGACACGTAGGTACCTACCTACCTTCATTTAGAGCGCGCTATTAAACTCGCTGGCGCTAGTATTGTATCCATCGACTTCGTCGTTTTGTTAGAAACACTTAAATGGTTATAGCTCTGAGAGTTTTTGAGTTAGCTCCAGAATAAAAAAAACAGTATTTTTTATTTTAATGTGCTTAAAACATACCGAAATTTGTGCACTACAAAAATACTTTTCCTATAGATGACTATAGCTATGCATACATAGAAGGTACGAGTGGTCATATTATAAATTTCTTGCATGATATATACCTACTAAACAAGCGGAAAGTTCACGAGTTCACATCCGTGGAAACTATACTTACGTCAATCATTTAAACAAGAAAGGGAAAAACATTACATAGTTCATGCAAAATATGCATGATTCCAAGACGTTGCAAATAGATTGAACTTTGTTATAAATTATGATACGATCTCATATTGCAACTGGCAACATCGTTACGGAGATCGATTTGACTGATTATACGTGAATAACAAGTCATTAATTGGTGATTATAGGGACACGTATCGTTTAATAAAAAAAATGATAAAAGACATTGCCGCGCCCCCTGATGAAGTGATAGTTGCTACCTAGATAAAACATTTAATTAGTTCTCAGAATTTATAAATAAATATTAAGTAATTAAGTGGAATGGTGCCCTGGAATCGGAATAACTATAGATGTTAAAAAGATGTGCCTAATATAATTCAGTATAAATAGATAGATAGATAAACACTTTATTTGTACAACACACAAAACGTTGAAAAAATCAAAGAGGACAAGAAAGCTTATTAAATTGTACAAACAGGCGACCTTATCGCTTAAAGCGATTTCTTCCAGGCAACCTTAGGATGGAGAAGGTCTGTTTTGGTGTGTTTGTTTGTTTTGGTTGTTTAATAGGATTTTATCCAAAGGAAAGGTAGTAAGTACCTACTTATTAAAAGACCATGAAATGAATATCATAGAGCAGTAAGAACGAAAGGTAAAATTATATCAAAAGATACATAGTAAGTACCTACTTATTAAAAGACCATGAAATGAATATTAAGTATAGAGCAGTAAGAACGAAAGGTAAAATTATATCAAAAGATACAAAAATACTATGGAATAGATGGAGCAACAAGAACTAAAAAAGAGTCCTTCTGAAACCCATTTTTTACGCAATTATTACTATTAATTTTATTAAAACGAGTCGCGATCACGTCAAGACTAATAGTTATTTTATTATACTTATTACCATTTCGATCGGGTTGCCGATGCATGGTCGGGGCGGGTAGTACCTAGATTCAACGCGATGACCCGTTTTTATAAAATGAATAAAGAAGTGTCATTTCGGAATGGTATCTTTATTTATATCTATAACATATACAGTATATGTGATGTTCCCATTCTGCCAAGTACTGGTAACATGCGACATACAACGTGACATGATTGGAAAAGTCCAGTAGGCAACTGATACTTAATAAGTTATTGACTGCCCCTTGTGACGCTGTTATCCAAAAGAAAACTAGTGTAAAGTAACGGAAGTGTAAATACAATAGCTCTCTTTCTAATCAGCACAAATATTCCTCTGAAAGGGAACCGTTTGAGTTGGTATCGACATATAATCATGAGGAGATAGAAGATGTGACTAGAAGAGTGATGAGTAAGAAGGTAGAGGGATGTAGAGGAAGAGGACGACCTAGGAAAAGATGAATGAGAAGTCTGATACAAGATATGAGAGAGATGGATTTGAACGAGGAGATGACGGCTAATCGAAGTGAATGCGGAAGAACTAGACGTACCTACTGCGCTGACCCCAAAAAAATTAGGACAAGGGCAGGTAGAAGAATTCCTCTGTGTATGGCCAGGTTATGCGACTTTATAGGTTCGCCTTTCATATAATCACTTGTATTCTCTGACTTATTTCTTACTGTCCATTTCTCGTCAACAAAAACAAAGTTAATTAAAGTTTATTGATTAAAATGATCCTTGCAGCAGGACGTTGGCCTCGTTGATTCACGTTATGAAAGTTGCTATTTTCGAACCGTTATGGGATATTCAGTTGTTACGTCTGCGCCGTAATAATATCCAAAGAATTTAATTACTGAAATTGTCAGAGTCATCTAGGGTCACATTGTAAAACTTCTTGAGAATTATTCTGTTAGTCTATGCTTCTTGATTAATTGATTCTAAGTCTAACAATAATTAGAGTTTGGATAACAAGACTAATCCTTATTAGCAAAAAGTCGTGTGAGATCATGTATCTAAAAATACAGTCGGATAAGTCTCTTCATTAAACTGTTATTATTAAGAACGCTGTCCAATAAGTACCTACTGCAAATTAACAATCCTGGGAATAACGTGGACTTAAATGGCTCATTGACGTCACAACTTCATTCTCTGAGATAAAGATCATTGTTCGCGTCATGCGTCTTGATCTTGTCTTCACCAAAACATTACCACTGTGAACTGTTTCTGTATTTCTAATTTTCCGCGCCAATAAAATAGCCAAATTATTACATTTGGTCGCCGTAAAATTGTTAGAAACATCACATTTGATGACACTATGCTTACGAATTGCTTACTTGGCAATGTCTCAAATGGTCCGATGAAAATTCTGCATAATTTACTGTAAATAACATTTTGATATCTAAAATAGAAGGGTGTTTATGTTGCAATTAAAAACCATAAAATTGCTAAGGTAGACGATTCGCAAACAAAACGCAGTAAGCGTTTAAACATACAACTTACGTCTTCGTTTCCATTTTTATTACGAAACGAAGTAAAAGTAGCCGATACACGTGCTGAAAGTTACTTGGTTTACAAACATTTACTGTAGGTATCTACAGTTCTACAATAATATTGACGTAAAGGTGAACAAGAGCGGAAGGTGAAATATGATTAGGAAACCTTTGCGACTAATATTATTAATGCTTACGTTTGTGAGTGTCTGTGGCCTCTTTATGCAAATAGTACTAAGCCCTAGAAAAACACTTACCCCCTTAATCCAAAACGAGGTTTAGACTCTAAACACTATCCCTATATAATCGTTATGCATAGTGTTTAGACTATAGTTCTCTATGTAATCAATTGGGATAGTGTTTAGACTATAGTTCACGAGTAAATCTGTGTCTAAATCTAAGATTTAAATCCACATCTCGAACTATCCTTAAACCTCGTTTTGGAAGGGGGGATAGGCTACATTTTATCACGGGTGAAATCAGTGACTAAAATAATATTTCTTTCAATTTTGCTATCTTTTTTTAGCAATTTACTTCTCTCACTTTATTGTCAAGTTATTTGTCGAGGTTATCTGAACACACCTTCTACTTCTATTATTATCATGTCATCTCAAATATGTTGGATGTGAGTTGGTGTAGGTAACTATTATCTATTCTGTAGTGTAGGTGCAAAGTCCAAACATTGAGTATCATGTAGGGTAGACAATGGATTGGCTTGTTGCCGCGCTCATGTTCCGAGGGCCTTGGATACTTGTGTTACAACACGGGTTTCGGGTTCTACTTCATTACTACAACTGTTAAATTGACGTTTAACAATAAAAATAATCTTGACGTCAAAGTTATCTCCATCTACACTAATATTATAAAAAGGAAATATTTTTTTGCTTGTTTTTATGTTTGTAACGAATAGGCTCCGAAACCACTGGACCGAATTTGATGAAACTTAGTATGAGGATACATTGATTCATTGGGAATAACATAACATAATAATAATAATAATAAATCATTTATTTCAGGCTACGAAGGCCCATAGATACATACCTTATAGACTAACATACATATTTTATAATATAAATTGAAAGTGTTAATAGATAACCTAAAACTATGTTAGTAGCACTTCCAGGACACTACACTAACATACCTAGGCATAGTTTTTGTCCCGATATTCCCACGGGATCGGGAGTTACGTGGGTGAAACCGCGGAGCGCTGTATCTAATAGCTGTAAATTTTAATTGAGTACATCTAAATTTTTGTTTGTTGTTTTATACAAAATGTTTTATACGCCAATTAACCAGTAACACACATTAATTATGTCCTTAGCTTAAATTGATCTCGTACAGTTAAGTACTTACCTAAATAATTAATTCGTTTATTTCCTTATGCGTTGTTCCTATTAATAACGTCATCGGTTCATAGATAGTGGTAACGTTGTTTCCTATAAAACTTGATAATCTAATGAGTTAAGAGTCTGTTAAATAAATGGCTTTAAAAGATTATCTTCAAATAGCTAGAGCGTACATAGGTATTGCTCTTTCCGTACAAATGTAATCCCCTGTTTACTTCCTGAACACATGCCTCTAGAGCATTTTTTTTATAAAACCTAAGTTTGCTGTACACAATACTCATGTCATGCCCCTCTATTTTTCATTTTTAGGGTACCGTACCCAAAGAGTAAAAACGGGACCCCTATTGCTAAAACTTTGCTGTCCGTCCGTCTGTCACCAGGCTGTCTCTCATGAATCATGAGAGCTAGAGAGTTGAATTTTTTACAGATGATGTATTTATATTGCCGCTATAACAACAAATACTAAAAACAGAAAAATTAAATATTTTTTGAGAATTTTAAGTTATTTTCAAGTTTATGATTTTTTAGGCAATATTTTTTTTGTTAAATTTTTCGAAAAGGGCAAGCAAAATACTTTTAACCAATACAGCCTTGTCTGAAATTCAATATTTTTAAGGTTTTTTATAACAATGGAAATATAGGAAAATGTATTCTCTAATATAAAAAGGAATACAGAGGACCATGTTTACAGCAATCCCTATAAACTATAAACTATAAATATATCGATGTATAGACTTCATAGAGAGTAAGGTTTTTACATTTGCCTTTTAAAACGATAATTGTTTATACTTATATATCTTAGGTCTCGATTTTTTTAGCTTCATTGAATGTCTGGCATGTCTTACCCAGCCAGAAACGTGTCAGAATCTTGAATAAAAACATTCTAGGTTGAATTATTGAGAATTTTGCCGATAAAGCAGTGATGTAACGACGTTTGCTAGCTAGCTATCAACTATAAAACAAGGCGTACAAAGGCGTGGCGATATACGACGATCCCATTGGCTAACAACTAACATGGAGTAGGTAAACTCGTTTTTTAACATACTGTTCACTTGACGTCAACAGTTTTTTATTTTATTTTCCGTGACTTTGGAATGATTCGCATCTGTTTTATATTTCAAATAACATGCTTAGTAACAGACCAGACCAGACCAACAGTTTTTTTTAAAGCCAGTTTATTAATATCTTAGTTAAAAACTTTAACTCGATGAATGAGCCTTGTATAGTGGATAACACTATTGTAAAATAGATTCAAGAGTCAAGACCATTGCAAAATGGCGTTTATCAATTGACCCGGAATCGTATAAGGTTAAGACAACTGATAAAAAATAGCTTACAAACGTCTGAAGAGACGTCTTTAAATCTTTAAGCAGAGACATTCACCATTTAGCTATAATTATTAAATGTCTTTTTAAATACCCAGTAACTTTATTAGAAGAATGTAGACCACCATTTGTTGAGGCGGAATACGTTCTATCACTTCACTATCACTACATAGGTAGTATAAAATAAAGTCACTTTTCGTCGTCCCTATATCCCTTTGTATGCTTAGATCTTTAAAACTACGCAACGGATTTTGATGCGGTTTTTTTTAATAGATAGATTGATTCAAGAGGAAGGTTTATATGTATAATACATGCATAATATAGCAGTGCGAAGCCACGCTAGTTTAATATTAGTAATAATATTATCATAAGGCGAATAGTAATATTTTGTCTAGGAATCCTACTAACAAAATAATATCCTATATTTATCCTTATATTTATATTAAAAAAACTTAAAACTTACATTAACTTTTTAAATAAAATTGCCAAAACGTTTTCTACACTAATATAATAAAACGTAAAAATTTTGTAACGAATAGGCTCCGAAACTATTAAACCGATTTTGATATAACTTGTTATGAAGATACATTGATTCATTGGGAATAACATAGGCTACATTTTATCCCCATATTCCCACGGGATTGGGAGTTACGCGGGTGAAACCGCGGAGCGCTGCTAGTTTTTTTGGGTTTTATAATGTTGATTTGGTAGTAATCTTAGTAGTCGTAGTCTCTTAGAGCAAAGGCTTAGGGACGGGTTAAACTTGTGTCTCGATAGTATTTTTTTTGTACAATCCACGGTCAAAAGTCTCTGCCCATCGTAACGTTTACAATCCTGTGCAGCACTATTTGAACATTATAACAACGTACTTAACCTGTGGATCGAACCCACGTCGGTTGGTGTGGCGGGTGGCGGCTTATACCACTCACACAACTAAAGACATAGCTAACATGTCGAAAACAATAATCACACTGAGTACTTTTAATTCAAGTATTTAAGTTTGTATGTAACGTCTTAGAAGAAGGTCGTAACTCCAATAGTTGTTGATAGTATTATTGTAGCAAACTGATCATTTACTTATGACCCATACTGTACACTTGATTAAATTGATATTTTGTTTTAGCAACAATGAGATCCTGTCGCATCAGTCCCTTTGCACCCCTACTGATCGCGCTGGTGGGTCTCCCTGCCAGGGGCAAGAGTCAGCTAGCACATAGACTGTCTAGACATCTCAATTGGAATGGGGAAAGCACTAAAGGTAAGAATATTATCTATACTATAATATTATAAAGAGGACATATTTTTTTGTTTGTAACGAGTAGGTTTCAAAACTACTGGACGGATTTTGATGAAACTTGGTATGAGGATACATTGATTCATTGGGAACAACATAGGTTACTTTTTATCCCGATATATACCCTCATGATCAGAAGTTACGTAGGTAAAACTGCACATCGCTGCTAGTAAGGTAATATTTAATATATTAACATGTATGTACGGTCGGCAGCATAATTGCAAACTTACCGTAGAGCTCCAAAACTGCTGGTATAAGAATGTTTTCAACACAAGCAAGATTCTAGGCACTTGCTTTAGTTGAAGAAAGTCTTCTAACTTATGAATTTATCAAACAAAAATATTAGAATGTAAACATGCCAATAATAGTATTTTTTTAACACTGGGATTGCAATAATGCAGCCGTCTGTACCTACCGACTTTATCATAACATCATACTTACTTTTAAAGGTTAAAACCCTTAGTTTAATGTATGCCCTGACCTAGATAAAATGCATAGTAGTTAAATTCGTTCTTAAGGTGAAAGAGTACCTGCGCGCTCTCCATACAAACGTAGTCGACTGTTTCCTCCCTGGATAATGACACTAGCACAAATATTTTTGTGCCATAATTCCTATAACTGCTATGACTATGCCCCTATGTTTTGGTTTTTTTCATTTTCTAATTACCATAGAAATTAAAATTAAAAAAATTAAAAAATAAAAATAAACAAAAAATAGGGGCATGGTCATGGCTGTTATAAGTTTATGCACCAAAAATATTTGCTCTAGTGTCATTATCCAGGGAGAAAACAGTCTACTACGTTTGTAATAGTTTGTATGGAGAATGCCCCAGGTACCCTTTCCTCTTAACTGTTTTCATAATCATCTTATTCAACAAATAGAATAAACGGGTCGCGGGACACGCGTTTGGAACGAACCTTATTTTTAACCGACTTCGAAAAAGGAGGAGGTTCTCAATTCGTCGCGTAGGTATATTTTTTTTCTAGAGTATGTAGTCCATGATAGCTATAAAGTTTTCACAGATGATGTATTTCTGTTGTTTTTATTTGCTTCCAAGTGCAGACTTTTTGTCCTTTCTTCTTTTTATCGTAAGTATGAATATTGGATAACAATGCGTTATCTGCATTATTCATAAATTATAAACATATTAATCTATTTATTAGGTACTTAATAAGATTAGATTTACTAATTAGGAATAGATCTTTTAATTATTTAATGATTCCTTTATTTTTTTGGATAATGATTATGCGCAGTGTTTTTGTGATGATGTTGTTAAAAGTAAAAAAATATCAGTCATGCAAGATTATTTTTAGACAAGAGATAGGATAAAAAAAACTGGTTGCCTGTAAAGTCGGTATACGGGCGAAAGTTTTACGTGACAACAACTGTGCTCGAGTGGAAGGGACGCGTGCCTTTCACTTTTTATGTCTGTCTCTCTCGCTCTTAGGCGGGCTAACCATGCCCGCGTGCCTCTCACTCGCTCTCATTGTGAGCGCATAACGTCAGCGGAGCGTAACGCAGTTTCTTGAAGTGTCACCCGGCAAACCAATTTATAAGACGTTGTCACGTCAAAAAACAATCAACGATTTCAGATTTAAGTGCCTATTTGTGAATGCCTTCTTCCTTGCATATCGATTTGACTTTTTTTTTTAATTTTGTTAGCTATGCCTACTAATTATAGGCATAAATGGTCTCTTAAAAGTAACTCTGTTTGTCTGTTACATTTTGTGTTAATTAATGTCTTATAAATTTATGAACCTGCACTCACAAAAAAGTGTGACGTCATGCGTCATGTTATTGGCAAGGTAACCATAGCCACGTATATATTTTTTGATGATTTTTGATACATGAGGCCTATGGACAAAGATTTTATGCTGATCCCGGACTTACGCAAGTGAAATAGCATATTAAAATAGTAAAAATGTTGCGAAACGAACCCCAACTCAGCGAAATGCTAGTCTCTTGACTGGCGCTGGTCTTCCGTTCGGTTACGCTACCGTAACGTATACAATCCTGTGCAGCACTATTTGAACATTATAACAACGTAACCTGTGGATTGAACCCACGTCGGTTGGTGTAGCGGGTGGCGGCTTTTACCACTTACACAACTAAACACATAGCTAACATGTTGAAAATAATAATCACACTGAGTACTTTTAATTCAAGTATTTATGTTTGTGTGTAACGTCTATTAGAAGGGCCTAATTTCCTTATCCCTACCAGCGTATCACCCCTGGTAGGGATAAGTGGATTCTTTTCCACCTATCCCTACTGGTGGAAATTGACTTCCACTTATCCCTACCAAGTGGTTTTTGTTGACAAGTGCAATTCAGTTCATAAGTTTATTTCTATTTATTTTCATGACATAATAACTCGCAATTTGCAGATTTAGGTTCGTCATTTCGGTTGACGCCCAACGTCTCCATTAGGATTTTTTCAATTTCATCGGATCCCCGCTCCGAGGAAAACAAAAACAAAAGACGATCAAAAAATAAACAAAAGACGATCAAAAAAACAAAAGAAGGTCGTCTGTAGTCTTACCAATATAATTTGTTTCTAGTATTCGACTGCAGCGAATACCGCCGCCGTCACATGGCCCTGTACGGCACGCACGATATCTTCCGCGCTGACAACCAGCAAGGGTCTGCCATCCGTCGGCAGAGCGCACATGAAGCCGTGCAGGACGCCGTGCTCTGGCTCAAGGATGGGAACAGCGTTGCTGTAAGTATACTCCTACTATGTACCTAGTATTATGGACGCCTACTCGAATGTGAAGCCATATCATTTTAATAAAGTAATGGATAGATAATTAGAATTGATATAACAGGAAAGGACATAATGGGAACTGATATAACGGGAAACAATGTAATGGGAAGTGATATGATGGGAGCCAATGTAATGTGAACTGATAGATATAATGGGAAGGGATATAATGGGAACTGATATAATGGTAACTGATACAATGGAAAGGGGCTCTAAGTGAACGGATATAATAGGAACGACATAATGGGTAAAGATATATAGATCAATTCTTTATTATAAACACCATTTTTAAATTACGTTAAATATAAAAAACAATATTTAAGTTTAAGTGTTACAAAGGGCGGCCTTATCGCTCAAAGTCGATACAATGGAAACTGGTATAATTTGAACCAATCTACTGGAAACTGATATAATTGGAACCAATATAATGGGAACTGATATGATGGGAAGGCCCTTAATGGGAACGGGTATCATGGAAACTGATGTAATGGGAACTGATATAATGGGAAACAATGTAATGGAAACTGATATAATGGTACCAATATAATGGGAATTGATATAACGGGAAAGGACTTAATTTGAAACGACATAATGGGAACCGATGTAATGGGAACCGATATGATGGGAAACAATGTAATGGGAACTGATGTAACGGGAAGGGACGTAACGACAACTGATATAATGGGAACTGATATAACAAGAAGCGAAGGATCCGATGTAATGGGAACTGATGTAACGGGAAGGGACGTAACGACAACTGATATAATGGGAACTGATATAACAAGAAGCGAAGGATCCGATGTAATGGGAAACAATGTAATGGGAACTGATGTAACGGGAAGGGACGTAACGACAACTGATATAATGGGAACTGATATAACAAGAAGCGAAGGATCCGATGTAATGGAAAGCGACCTAAAGAGAATCGATATGTGACGTTTTAAGTAAGGTACTTAGCATAAAGGAACACCCATAATTGGAATTACAAATACAGTTTTGTGTTTTACATAATAATACTTAAATTATCTTGTCTTAGATTAGGACAAATAATTATTGATAAATGAATGTCTAGATGACCCGAAAAAGATAGTATCAAATTATAAAACCAAGCACTATATGCCAAAAATTCCATTAAAAACAACATATTTTCAATCTTATCTATTCTAGAAAAGTTTACAAAGAAAATTTAGACAGATATATATATTAGAAAATAGACCAAAAACACATAAACAGTATGTAAAAAAACCGGTCAAGTGTGAGTCGAACTCGTGCACGAAGGGTTCCGTACATTATATTCTGTTTTTTTAGTATAAAACAAAGTCGCTTCCCGCTGTCTGTTCTTATGTATGCTTAGATCTTTAAAACTACGCAACGGATTTTGATGCGGTTTTTTTCAATAGATAGAATGATTCAAGAGGAAGGTTTATATGTAATAATACATGTATAATATAGCCGTGCGAAGACTGGGCCGGTCGCTAGTACATAATAACCATCATAATTTTTACATACTCTAGAATCAATAAATCAGTAAACATATGACGACATATAGAAAGTTTTCCACTATCTATAAATAAAAAGATACCGATAACTTACTATAAATATCCTGTTTATACACTGCACTTACTAATTAACATTTAACTTTTTGTGGAAATTACAGACAAACAAACATACTTACATTGTTTTCTCTCTTTTTGTCGTTTTAAAAACCAAATGTATAACGTCATAGATACGTCACAGTTTGTAACGTGTATTATAAAGAGAATAACTTAAGGTGCTGCTGGTCGATCGTGTTCCCATACAAATGAATTTAGAGTGTTATCCATTTATTCGTTATGGCATTTGAAAAAACAAAAGTTAAATCTACATAACAAGTCTATATCTAGCCCATGTAGGCGACGAAATAGACAAATTATATTTAATTTGGAAATTATAGCCATCAAAACTTCAGTATTTTTAGTAAAAATAATGCGTATTTCACGGGTAAAATAGCTACGCCGGGAGAAATATAATATCAAATAAGAAACCTACATCAAGTAGTAAATTTATCAATTAGTTCAAATAACTTAACTTTCAAAGGATTCATATTGCAGATTTTTCGTATTTTTCTAAATTCGAAAGGTCTGTTTACAAAATTTCCCAGCCCGTATTTTGTTCAAAACATCGTTACCTTTCACCTCTAGAGTAACACCCCGTCACGCGGGTAGCGGGGGGAGATGTAATCCAATGCGCGCTATAGCTTCACGAATACTTTTGTATAACTGGCTTTACCAGCAATGTATACGTAACGATTTAGCATTCAATGTGTGTGTGATGCTATCGACGAATAGTCGTAATGTTTGCCAAAGTCGCACGGGGACCAATGAAGACAAGTGACAGTGATTTTGCCAACCAATAGTGAACTATTATCTGAATCTCGCATCCAATAAAAACAGTTTATACGACGAACCGACGACGAACGAGTACCTACCTACCTAGCTGGTGAATTTCACATGTAATTTCGGCTCGTGTCATACCGTGAAGGTCATATCGTTCGCGCCAAATTCAAATTGCACAGCGCTAATTACCTACCGCAATATTTACGTACAAGTTGCGTAACTCTGGTACCGTTTGAGGGTTCTCTTTTTCACTATCACTACATAGTATAAAATAAAGTCACTTTTCGCCGTCCCTATGTCCCTTTGTATGCTTAGATCTTTAAAACTACGCAACGGATTTTGATGCGGTTTTTTTTAATAGATAGAGTGATTCAAGAGGAAGGTTTATATGTATAATACATGCATAATATAGCCGTGCGAAGCCGGAGCGGGTCGCTAGTATGTAATATAATTAATCTGAATATTTAATTACTTACCAGTGAATTAATTACCTATTAAAATATTACAGTTATTTAATTACCCGTCAACAATTAAAGTTTCAAATAAACCTTAAAAAAATATGTAAGTACGAGTGTCGAGTATGTACCTACTATGTACCCTGTTGTCTATTTTTTTTAGTTGTGTAATTTATATTTGCTATAGGTATAATAACTAAGAACAAAATATACATAAATACAAAAAACGTCAACGTACCTAAACATTTTTTGGAACGATAGTTCCATATCGCGCGTTGTGAAAGGGGGCTAGACGGAAAAAAATCTTACGAAAATTTGCAACGACACTTTTTGCTATAGTAAGTAATTGTAAGCCGTGCGGCGTGCGCATGTTTCTCTGTCTGTCTCTCTCTCTCTTATAGAAAGCAAGCCAGATATTTTCATTTCTATTTCGCATTTTTTAATTCGAATTAGGCAAGCCTGATACTAGGCTGTGTTATGGTGACTAGACGCAACTAGGCTTGTTTTATGGTGACTAGACCAAACTAGGCTTGTGTTATGGTGACTAGACCAAACTAGGTTTGTGTTATGGTGACTAGACGCAACTAGGCTTGTGTTATGGTGACTAGGCGCAACTAGGCTTGTGTTATGGTGACTAGATGCAACTATTTCAATGCTTATGTATATATACATATATCACTTTGAAACGTCTTAAAAACCAAAAGCTGTAACGACACTTTTTGCATAGAAAGCAAGCCAGTTATTTTCGTTTCGTCTTTCTATTTCGCATTGAACAGTGTGGTGTTGCGACGATTATTTGCAAAAAAATAATATAAATAAAAAAAAACGTGTGGCACTCGGGGACTGCCGCGGTAAAGCTATTGCATCGTGCATTGCATGTCAATAGTCGTCCGTTATTTATAGTCCGTTTTTGTCGTCCGTTTTTTGTCGTCCAACATTTGTCGTCCGTCATTTTTCGTCCGTCATTTGTCGTCCGTCAATAGTCGTTCGTTATTTATCGTCCGTTTTTTGTCGTCCGTCATTTGTCGTCCGTCATTTGTCGTCCGTCATTTGTCGTCCGACATTTGTCGTCCGACATTTGTCGCCCGACATTTGTCGTCCGTCAATAGTCGTCCGACATTTGTCGTCCGACATTTGTCGTCCGACATTTGTCGTCCGACATTTGTCGTCCGACATTTGTCATCCGTTTTTGGTCGTCTGACATTTGTCGTCCGACATTTGTCGTCCGTCAATAGTCGTCCGTCAATATTCGTCCGTCCATAGTCGTCCGTTAATAATCGTCCGTCAATAGTCGTCCGTAAATAATCGTCCGTCATTTGTCGGGGGAGTTAGGTTTTATTTTCGTTACGGAATTTCTTGATTCGGTCGCCCCGCCCAAGGCCCGCGATAAAATCTATGTAATAGCTTAAAAATATATAAAAAAAATACAATTCCTTCACTAATTATTTTTGACACAAAGTGGTACACTAGTTGTGTACCCTAACTTTCTAAAAATCAGTTTTTGTTTGATAAAAATTATTCCTGATTTTGGGAGGGTAGGCGCTCGCGCCTGGCGGTCGGCGTGTCGCGTGGCGCGAACGGGTCGCAGATTGTCTTCATACCTAACTAGCAGCGCTCCGCGGTTTCACCCGCGTAACTCCCGTTCCAGTAGGCGAGACGCGGATAGAACGCGCCCGGTCGTAAACTCGTGATAACTTCAAAACAAAATGTCCGATTCAAATGAATAAAACAGCAATTTACTGGTTCACTTCGCACGTCTACACTAATAATTATAATTTATGGATCAATATGGATTTATTTCGTATGGTTTCGGACTTTTGAATTAGCATAAAAATAAGTCCGTTTTGTGTAATAAGTTTTAACCGACTTCAAAAAAGGAGGAGGTTCTCAATTCCTCTGTATGTTATTTTTTTATTATTTTTATTACATATTATAAAGGGCCGATTAGTAACTATTAGTACATAGTAACTAATATGTATTCTGTGTATATAGGAAATCAAAATATCATTCATCACCAATTTAAAATTAGAATGCCTATCCAACTTTTGACATAGAGAATAATTAATGCCTGTAGAATAGACAGAACATCGAGAATTTTTACTGAGCTCTGTGATGTTCCCTCTATTTTGTTTTTTTTTTTCACATTTCGAACTTACAAAACAGGTAAAACGTACGTACTGGTAGCACATGAGTAGATTATTTACTCATGTGCTGGTAGGTTTGAGTCATAGAATTTGAAAATAGAGGAACGCGCGACGGGGCGGGGATGTTAGCAACCAGGCTATGTTTGTTTGATTTATTCGCAACACCTAAACACTGCTACACCGATTTTGATGAAATGAACGATGGCGCGACTTTCATGATTTTTCTTCTCTGGTAAAAAAGTGCTCAATGCGCCTAAAGAAGTTTTCACTTCAAAAATTGATAAGACCATGGAGACGGTTTTGTCTCGTTTTTATCTGTCTAATAATTAAAGGTACTCAGTGTGACACGCGCGCGCGTTGCGAAAGGAGGCTATACGGAAAAAAATAAGACTAAAAGTTGTAACGACACTTTTTGCATAGAAAGCAAGCCAGTTATTTTCGTTTCGTCTTTCTATTTCGCATTGAACAGTGTGGTGTCGCGACGATTATTAAAAAAAAATACAATTTATTCACTAATTCATCGAAAGGAACTTCAATCCATCCGGGTGTCCCTTGACACCTCTCAAGTTTTTTATTTTCAACATGTTAGCTGTCTTTAGTTGGCCGAGTGGTATAAACCGACACTCGCTACACCAACCGATGTGGGTTCGATCCACAGGTTACATAATGTTCAAATAATGCTGCACAGGATTGTAAACGTTACGATGGCGGTGGACTTTTGACCGTTGATTGTACACATTCGCACGGCGGCGCTCACCACCGCGACCGCACCGATCGCAAGCCGAGCACGCAGTGTTTACACTCGCGCAGTTCCGTAAGCGTGTTGTCACTGTGTGTGTGATGTGTCGCGCCGAGTCGCGCGGCGGTAACGACCGAAGCGAGCCCGAACGTGTTTATGTAATGTAGTGTGTGGTAGTGTTCTGACGCTGAAATTGTTGTATGCGGAATATCTTTATACTGCTCTTTACTGAGCCTTTCCTTTTCCTAAACAGTGTAAGGTGAAATAGCTATAATTTTAGCCACGTGCGTCCATGAGTTGAACCCGTCGAACAGGGGATTCTTAAGAGGCCGGATTAGCTACATCCGTTAGAATTCCTTTGAATTGAAGTAAGATTGAGACCTTTTTAACCGACGTCAAAAAAGGAGGAGGTTTTCTTTTTGTCACGTATCTTTTTAGGGTTCCGTAGCCAAATGGCAAATAACGAAACCCTTATAGATTCATGTCTGTCTGTCTGCCGTATGTCACAGCCACTTTTTTATCTAAGTATGTTCACCGATTACATCAATGTGGAACCGTAGTTAGGATGTATACAGGGTTTATTTTTCACATGGACCTTCAGGGCTATATTCTAAACCTATGAAATAGCGAAAAATGCTGAAAAGAGTTGCGTGCCCTATTTCGACAATAAATAAAACTGCATCATTATATTTTTGGACGTCAAAATTATAGGATGATTATTTTTTTGCTAAATCAATAGATTGATTCCTGGCTAGGGATTACCCTAGTCAGGAATCATCATAGCCTGCATCATTCGATTTTTGAAAAAGTCATTAGACTTTTTCAAAAAAAGGTAATGATGCAGTTTTCGTTTTTGTGAGGCATCATAATAGCCTGCAACATTAGATATTTAAAAAAGGATTTGACCTTTTTAATAAAAGTAATGACAAAGTTTTTATCAAAATCGGTCACGCAACTCCTTTCAGCATTTTCGCTATCTCTTATAGTTTAGGATATAGCCCCGAAGGCCCATGTAAAAAATTCACCCTGTATACATCCTAACTACGGTTTCACATTGAAAATAAATAAATAATAAATATTGCAGGACATTCCACACATCGCCATCTAGCCCTATACTAAGTAACTAGACTTGTGTTATGAGTGCTAGACAACGGATATACCACTTATCTTTTGTAAAAATATAGGGACTTATAATATATAGAAACAACCAGACCACAGACAAATATCTAAGCATAAATACTTGTCTGAGGCGAGAATTGAACCCGCAACCCATTGTTTGGCAATCGGGCATGGTGACCACTGTGCCAAACTGTGATTTATCCATTTTCAAACCAGTTCCTCTATTCCAGATATTCGACGGCACAAACATAACACGCGAACAGAGACGTGAACTCAGCGAATACTGTCTCACCGACATGGGCTTCCGGATACTCTTCATCGAATGCCTTTGCGAAGACCAAGTACTCCTCGAACGGAACATCATCGAGATCCTCCATTACTCAGCCGATTACAAATCCATGACGGAGGTAGAAGCTGTTGATGATCTTCGTAAGAAGTTGGAGCATTATATGAGGCAGTATGAGCCGATAGATGCCGGTGTTGAGACTATAAGCTTCGTTCGGGTTGAGGATATGGGTGAGACAGTGACTGCGCATAAAGTCGCCGGGCAGAAGGAGTCTGGGATACTTGGATACTTGTCTGGGATGAGGGGATTGCCGCAGACTCTTTATTTCACTCGGGTAAGTTTTTTTTTTTTTAATTTATTTATCATATTAACAATCATACACAAAAATAGGTTTTCTTAACATATAAAAACCACGGAGGTTACTCTTAATGCTAAGTAACAAATAAGTTAACGTCAGTCTATAGGTAAGTAGGTATTTAACGAGTATAACACTATCTTAAACATAACAATAATATACAAAAAGTAACCAAATAAAAGCTTTTAAAAAAATAGGAAACAGGTAGCTACATTCCTAATAATGTAATTAAGTTTATAATATACTTAGATAATTACGATTAAGTTACATAATTATTATTTATTCTCACTCATTTATTCTTGTTGCTTTTTTTTTATAAACAAACTGAATCTTCAAATAGTATAAAACAAAGGCGCTTTTTCTGTCTGTCCCTATATATGCTTAGATCTTTAAAACTTCGCAACGGATTTTGATGCAGTTTTTTTTAATAGATAGAGTGATTCAAGAGGAAGGTTTATATGTATAATACATGTATTATAGTCGTGCGAAGCCGGGGCGGGTCGCTAGTACAAAATATATAATACATCACTATAAAAACTTCGTATTCTATCTAAGCATTAAAACCTAACCTAAATAAAATTTAATTTATTTTAAAAATAATATATAAATTTTGCATAGAAAACAGTAAATCATTATAAAAACCTAAACGTAGAATACCGTCGGCAGTGAGGCAGGGTTGAGGCTGCGAATAGCTGCTGGCCATCGTGCTGACCATTGTCATGCAAAAAGGACCCAAGTAAAGAGGTCTAGTTCCAAAAAGTCCGTATAAAAGTACAAAATAGACTTAGATAAACATGTTATTCCGTTTAGAAATAGAAAGTCGACATTCGCAGAACACGTGTGGGCAGTTGATATAAACAACTTTTGTAAACACTTGTGATGCGTTTGGTTTGCGTTATTATTTGGTTGACTCTCCTATAGCTGTTCAAATTTATTTAATCATAACGGCCTCCTAGTCCAGGGGAGCCGATTGAAGCGGAAACGACCGACGATTGAAACGAAATCAAAAGACGATCGAAAAGGAAACCAAAGTCGATCGAAAGAGAAGCAAAAGACTTCGAGTATTGCGTTTTGTTAATGCACAATCAGGCAACAAAAGTGGTGGGTCACCATAGAGTTCAAATTGCCCTATTTTTTACTCTCAAAGGTCGTCGGTTTTGGCCTATTAAGTCCTGTTTCGTTAGAAATAATTTCTATGTTACAAGAATTAATTGTATCTTCATACTTTCTAAGTTTCTACAAAATCTGTCCAGTAATTGCGGAGCCTTCTTACAACCAAAAAACCATTTTTCTTTAAAATATTAGTGTACCTAATTAAATCCCTTCAACTCAAGCAGCACAGAGTTCTATTTTAAAACTCCGCGGTGGTCCTCCACTTTTGTTTCCGACTGTACCTTAATAGATACACGTGTATTATGAACAGTCATAACAATTATCAAACTATCTATGTATGATAATAATATAATTATGCAATTGGCTAAGTATTACGTGTTTCAAAACATAAATGATGCAACTTTTTGATCCGCCTACGCTGTTAGGTATAAAAATTATGATAATAAATCATAAGCAAAACAAATCGATTTAATGCCAACGTGCGTGTTTTGTTTATTTTTTTATGTATAATTTTAACGTGACGCGAATTTAGCTTAAAGAAATGCAGTTAAATAATTGACGTTTGAAATCATGATTAGAATGGAATTTTTTAAACGTAGATTTTTTTTTTATGATTGTCGGCCTCGTTGGCACAATGGTCACCATGCCGGACTGCTAAACACAGGGTTGCGGTTTCGATTCCCACCTCAGACAAGTATTTATGCTTAGATATTTGTCTGTGGTCTGGTTGTTTCTATGTATTATAAGTATATATTTACAAAAGATAAGTAGTATATCCGTTGTCTAGCACCCATAACATAATCATCAATATAGGTGGTACAGTTGACATAATTACACGTATTGCATCTCGATATTCTACCTCACAGGCATACGAAATTTAATATAGGTAAATGACACAAGTCTAGTTAAGCTCGGGGCTAGATGGCGATGTGTGGAATGT
Source organism: Idaea aversata (assembly GCA_907269075.1). Taxonomy (NCBI): domain Eukaryota; kingdom Metazoa; phylum Arthropoda; class Insecta; order Lepidoptera; family Geometridae; genus Idaea; species Idaea aversata. Next base: position 3,991,052 of record OU026098.1, on the reverse strand, counting down.
CCTGCAATAATTATATTTATTTATTGTGAAACCGAGCCGAATGAGATTTAAACAACGTTTTAAATAAATAATTCGATTTGTGACAAAATTGTGTCAATTTAACGTAAAATGAATCGTTTTAGGAATTTATTGCGTCCCTGCCAGCCTTAACCAATTTTTATTCCTCAGCAATCCTGAAATATTCCCATTTTATTCTAAAATTCTAAAAACATATTACATTTAATTAATTGTTCAACTCTTGGCAAAAACAGTCTGACTTGTGTTACATCAGAGTCGATACAACGAACCCATAAAACGACGAATTCTGTGACCATTACTATTGCACAATATTTTAAGAATAGATGTTTCGTGCCAATACCTAAATAACTACAATGATCAGTGATCACTCCCTTAAGGTGAAAGGGTACCGGCGCTCTCTCTATACAAACTCGACTGTTTTCTCCCTGGATAATGACACTAGCACTAATATTTTTGTTGCGTAAAACCTGCCATGACTCTGCCCCTATTTTTTTTTCATTTTCTAATTATCATAGAAATTAAGATTTAAGAAACAAATATAGGGACATGGATGACCATGTCCCTATATTTGTTTCAACTATAACTACCTCATGGTAGTTATAAGTTTTATGCAATAAAAATATTTGCTCTAGTGTCAGTATTCAGGGAGGAAACGGTCGACTACGTTTGTATGGAGAGAGCGCCTGGTACCCTTTCCTCTTAATGTTCATGATTGAGGGGCTCACGGTCTTGCTAGGAAGATTGAGAAGGGAATGGAATCAGTTGCCTGCGTCTGTCTTTCTTGACGTGTACAATTTGGGGGTCTACAAGTCGAGAGCGAATAGGTATCTTCTAGGAAAACGTGCTACATCTTAGACCGCATCGTCACCTACCATCTGGCGGGTGTAATAGTGGTCAAACGCTGGCCTATCAGTAAAAAAAAGTTCCAACCCAGAGTTTTATGCTACTAGTAAGAAAAAAACAAATGGTTGTCTGTAAAGTCGGTTTACGGACGATAATTTACGTGATAACGTCATAAAAAAAACGATTAAAAATTGAGATTTTTTTTAGTCCTTTATTTTTTTTCTTGTTTTCCTCTTTTTTTTTCTTTAGGTATATATTTTTTCCTTTAAATAAGTCTTCTATTCGTCACTCGCCACTATAACACAACATGAGCGATATTATTATTAAATACTACAGTTCCCTAACGAGAACGGTCGCGTCATGTAGGTAATCGGAACATGACACTTTTGTGTGAATGCAGGTGTTACATCAATTTATTAGACGTTATCACGTCAATAAACCCCTTGTTCATAAAATAAATATGCGAGTGCACAAACAATCACCCTCTCATTCTAAATGCATAAACGGTCCTCCGTTCCGTCATCCGTAATCACGATAATATGTAACTGTATACAGTTTGGTTCATATCTATAAATAACAATAGATTCAAATATTCTCAGAAACAGCTAAGGATAATAATGTATTTGGAATTTTATTTTATTTTATTTTATTTTATTCGGAAAGCAGACAGTGAACAATACAGCATAAGATATATAAAATTAATTCTACACACCATTTATGAGCTTTCGCTCGCTTACCAGGAATGATAGCACTAATCCAATTTATCGACATGGAGTCATTGATATTATGAATCATGGATTTTGGTTTAATATTTTTCAAGAAGCAACTACGCTGAACTACTCCTTCGCTCTCTAAATGAAAGCTTTTCAAATTTCTAATATTTTCTACTCATTAAAAGCAGTTTTTACAGTTTATAATTTACTGTGAAAAATTGCTTTTAATTAGTAGAAAATATAATATACACCTAGATTGGGGTATAAAGTGGGGCAAACAGGGTAGCACTATCTAGAAATAAGAGGTTTTTTATTACTTTTTTGTTCTTGAGTGTCTATGGTATTATGAAACCTATTATTTTATATTGTTGTTTGTTACAGCACGGCGAAAGTGAATACAACGTGCTAGGCCGTATCGGCGGCGACGCAGCTCTCTCTCCTCGCGGTCAGCTGTACGCGAACGCGCTCTCGGAACACATCAACGCGTACGCTACCAGAGAACCGTTCACCGTGTGGACCTCGGAGTTGAGGCGCACCAAGCAGACGGCTGCCGATATTCGAGCACCGAAACGGGCGCTACGGGCTTTGAATGAACTCGATGCTGTAAGTATCTTATATTTTATCACGGTTGCTCATAAAGTGGATCTTATTAAACCACTTTTAGGCTTATAATCCAACCAATCTCGGCTTTTTAACGCGCTCGCGTCATAAACCGCCTCTATGCAACTATCAATTTACCACACTTGTATCGTAATGTATTATTCTATACATATAAAATGCTTTGTCCTGACTGACTGACTGACGGTTCAACGCACAGCCTAAACGGCTGATCGTAGAGACCTGAAACTTGGAGGGTGTGTTCTTTGACGTAGGCAAACAAAGAACACACGATAAGAAAGGATTTTCTGAAATTCTACCCCTTAGAGGGTGAAAATGGGGGCCTATTAGACCTATTAGGCCTATTAAAAACCTATTAGAGCCATTTTCGACTTCTACGCGGACCAAGTCGCGGGTAACAGCTAGTAAAAGAGACCTCTGAAACTTTATTAGTTCTTTTTCTTTATTAGTTTTCTTTTAAGGACGTAAGGAGCACGAATTCGACCGCTAAAGGTGTAAAAATGGGCTGATAAAGTTTTTAGTTATATCCGAAGTTTTTAGTTCGTAGTAACTAGTATTATTTGTTTTTAAAGAATACTGTAGAATGCTCTGTGGCTACTTTAAAGAATACTGTAGAATGCTCTGTGGCTACTTTAAATAATACTGTAGAATGCTCTGTGGCTACTTTAAAGAATACTGTAGAATGCTCTGTGGCTACTTTAGCTACTATTTATCGCAATCTCAATTAGAATCTTCTAAGTATTATTTGTTTTTAAAGAATACTGTAGAATGCTCTGTGGCTACTTTAAAGAATACTGTAGAATGCTCTGTGGCTACTTTAAAGAATACTGTAGAATGCTCTGTGGCTACTTTAGCTACTATTTATCGCAATCTCAATTAGAATCTTCTAAGTATTATTTGTTTTTAAAGAATACTGTAGAATGCTCTGTGGCTACTTTAGCTACTATTTATCGCAATCTCAATTAGAATCTTCTAAGTATTATTTGTTTTTAAAGAATACTGTAGAATGCTCTGTGGCTACTTTAGCTACTATTTATCGCAATCTCAATTAGAATCTTCTAAGTATTTATTAGTCAAAAACTAAAAATAAAATCATAAACAAAAAACATCTACCCCTATCAATATCTCAGTATCTTATCTGAATCGTGAATACAATCAGGTTTTATCGGTTTTGCCAAATTATTATTAAAAACGTTTTTAAGTCCAAAGTCTACTTATTTAACCGACTTCAAAAGAGAAGGAATTTCTTCCATTGAAAATATTATGTTTTTATATAGCTGTTCGGGTATAACTTCTTTTTCAACTCACTATTTGTTATCAACGGATCCCCCGTTGAGAATTTCTCTCATCGGATCCCCTGGTCCAGGTAAGGGAGGCCGATAAGAGCTAATTTATTCATAATTTAGGCATTTTGTGTTTAACCGCTTTTAGCACTTTAAAAATAAATAATTTACTGTAAGAGTATAATTAAAAGACACAAAGAACTATACGACGTAGTTAAGTAGATAGATAATAGGCATTATTTTTTCACTGCTACGTCATACAAAACATGTTTTGTTTTTGTTATAATTTCGAAAACACTTCAAATATCTGATAGCAGTAATAGCAAAGCTTTTAAAGTAAGACCAATATGTTGTGGAGGTTTTATCGTTGAAGCCTTATCTATAATGAAATAGCGTGTTTTATAAATAAATTACTTTATACAGGGTTATTGGAAATTAATTGACACGGCGTTAAGGGCTTCTTCTGTGCACCTTAACAAACAACTTTTGCTCTACGACTTTTGTCAAAACTTAATACATATCCCAAAAAAATATTTAAGTGTTTCTCGTACTGTCTGGTAATTTTCTATGTCTATGCGGCAAGTGCGCGCGCGCGATCGGCACCATACCTACTATGATTGATTCTGTGACGTAGACGTAGAGTTGAGTATTATTTGAACTGTTGGATTTAATTTTTTATTTTTGTATGGAATATTTTTATAATGAATTTCCAAAAGTCGTAGAACAAAAGTTGATCGTTAAGGTGCACAGAAGAAGCCCTTAACGCCGTGTCAATTAATTTCCAATAACCCTGTATAGTTGTTAATGTATTATGTTGTTTGTTTAATTAATGAATAATTACCGGTGCATAAGTACCAATATTATAATATTATCGTGGGGCCATTAAAAATAAAACCCAATTACGACTCGACCTAAAGGAATTCACCGTCGAAAAACTAATAAAAGTACAAAAATAGGCACTTAGGTATGGTTGTTAGTCGGTAACAAAATGGAAACCTGTATCTTTTAAAATTGCTATTATTAGAATATTTTAAACTTAAGCATATCCTTAAAGTTTGGCTTGAGTTTAAGAACTTTAATTGTTTGACTTTCAATGGATTCCCCCCTAGTTCCCCCCACACCCCCAATTGTCAGTTTCTAATTCTTATCGGCTCTCCTTGTGATCTGCCAGGTGACCCGTTGAGAGTCACCCCTTTTAATCTTATATAATAACAAAAAACTTATCAATACCTTTAATATTAATAATTTAATACGGTGAGTCTTCCTATTTTCGTTTACCTCTTTGATTTTGAAAGTAAACCGATGTTGCAAAGTCAAATCAGAAACAAGGATTTTTTTAAATCATAAACAACTGAGTTATGCGACTGACAATAAATTAATAAAATAAAATTAAAATAAACTCAATTATTGAGCTAAAAGTAAAAAAAAGTCGAATTGAGAACCTCCTCCTTCTTTTAAAGTCGGTTAATTTAATTCACCATAAAACATACCACTTAAGGTACCTTCGTCACTGCAATGACTTGGCTTCATCCAAGTTCCTACAAGTTGATTTCTCCTATTTATTTTTAAATAATGACAGTGCAGATATAATAGAATAGCACAATTTAATACTTACTCATAGGTAACTTAGTCACGGAAAAATGTTTCGATTTGCGTGACAATACGAACAACCAGAAATAAAACATGAAATGTGTTTAGTTACGCATGTAAATTGAAAGTCATCTACATCTGAATTAAACACTACACATAGTTTTAAATAAATTCACTTTTCGCCGTCCCTATATCCCTATGTCCCTTTGTATGCTTTAAAACTACGCAACGGATTTTGATGCAGTTTTTTTTAATAGATAGAGTGATTCAAGAGGAAGGTTTATATGTATAATACATGCATAATATAGTGCGAAGCCGGAGCGGGTCGCTAGTTATAAATAATTTATACTATGTAGTGATACACATTTTTTATACCGAAAAAGTTATCCCTATGTATCTATATAAAATTCTTGTGTCGCGGTGTTAGTTACCAATCTCCACTTAAACGGATGAACCGATTTATATGACACTTTTTGTGTATATTCCTTAGGTCTGAAAATTGAACGTATTTTTTTTTAAAGTAGGTACTTATACAAATAAAAGTCCTAAATAAATATCAACGCAAAACTCAAACCAATGCATGGGTCCAGCTGAAATTTGGCATTCAAATAGCTGTTAGGTCGTAGGCTTCCGATAAGAAAGAATTTTTAATTTTAAATGGCGATCAAATTATTGTTAACTAGCGACCCGCCCCGGCTTCGCACGGCTGTATTATGCATGTATTATATCTAAAAACCTTTAAAAAAACCGCATCAAAATCCGTTGCGTAGTTTTAAAGATCTAAGCATACAAAGGGACATAGGGACGGCGAAAAGTGACTTTTATTTTATACTATGTAGTGATGCTGACCAAACCTGAAGTTATCAAATTATCATCTCTACATATAATAAATTCGAAGTTTTGGAAGTAAGCGTTCTACGTCCATAATGATCTTAGCACTATAGAATTCGCTAACCTTATATAGCTCCGGTAGAAAAAAATCTTGCATGCGCGATTCAGGTTTTCTTAAATTTATAAAATCACTAATTAGTTGATTATTCTTTTTGTTCTGCTTAAAAATTTTGTACACTTATGTATTTTAAGAAAACATAGCAATATACACATTTTTTAACTAGAAAATAAAGTAATTAATTTAATAAGATATTTTTTTTAATTTCAAGTAACTAGCGCCATCTCTTCGTTTTCGCGAAACTACCATTCATCTCAGAAAATGTTGATTTTATTTGTTTACCTTTGTTTGTGCAGTCTAATTTCGGGAACTAGGAAACAGATTTTAACATAATCTTCACGAATGTGTTCAGAAAATATCAGAAGAGGTTTAGGTATTTCAAGTAGATTTATATTACTAATTAAAATTTGATATTTCTTGGCGTAAAAAATAAACCATAATATTTTTGCGTGAAAACGTACAGAACGTAGGGATGATGTCAAAATTGTCAGTTTGACATACGGAAAGAAGCATCTAGCGCCATCTCTTTTTTTTTATTTATAATTTTATTATGGCTTCGCATTATTACTATCGCGCATAAAGCCAGTGTCGCGGTAAAAGATTAAATCCAATGCAGGAGCGTTTTTTGAATTTGGAACATTACAACGCTCCAGCAATTTTGTATGAACATGTGTATGAAGCGGCGTGCTGGGGTTATTAAAAACTTAAATACTCTTTGATTGGATCTCTTTTATCAAAGTACTAGCGACCCGCCCCGGCTTTGCACGGCTATATTATGCATGTATTATCTTCTTATCTATACATATAAAATCCTTTGTCCTGACTGACTGACGGATCATCGCACAGCCTAAACCGCTGATCGTAGAGACTTGAAACTTGGAGGGTATGTTCTTTGTATGACGTAGGCATCCGATAAGAAAGAATTTTCCGAAATTCTACCCCTAAAGGGGTGAAAAAGGGGGGCAAAGTTTGTATTGGACAACGTGATTCCTTAGTCCAATCTATTTCAAATTTTGCATAAACATTCTTTAACAGAATTAATGGAACACGTGTTTCGTATTTTATTGAAATTCATCCCCTAACGGGGTTAAAAAGGGGAAGAAAGTTATTTTGGGAGTGATTTGCTTCGAAGTTGATATCAATACTCTTTAGTGCTTTTGATTAGATTGGTAACATACTCATTAATTTATGATTGGTAAGATGTCACTTCAAGCTGACAGCGTTAACGTAAAACCTAAGAGGTTGAAAACTTCGAACATTGAACTGAAAAAAGGTGTCTTGCCATTTAGTACTGGGAACTTGACATAGTATTTTTTTTTTGCGCGATACGTTTGCTAATACCTGTCGATAGAGGACATTACGGCAAATGAAATATGCCTTTACACCAAATCTCATAGGTGTCTCGGAAATGGGGTATTTGACCAAACGTTATGACTAAGATTTTATCAAAAGTGCGCTGTGCACAAATAATGCTTTCTAACCAAACTTCTAAACCATCTCGGAGACGGGATATTTGTTAAAACATAGAACTGTTATAGGATAGCCACTGAATCACTTAAAACTCTATATTTTTATTAGGATACGCCAAAATTACTCTCTGCGCAACTGTTCAGCCCTACCTAATAATAAAATTTTGAACAATTTGCCAAAAGTCACAGTTCCCAAAGTTAGTAGATACTAATTATTAAGTAATTTAAAAGAAATATCTTTTGTTATGAATACGAAAATACCTAAACAAATGAATAGGACTTTTACACCTTTTTCATTTTTAAAATGGACAGGAAAGTGATCTTATAAGGGTTCCTTTTTTACCTTTTAAGGTACGGAACCCTAAAAACACAAAAGATGACTATGATAGATAGGTAATTACTAATTAGCACGATATGATTAAAGATTTACTCATGTGGTAATCGTAGAGTTTTGTGCATTATTGGCTCTGTGTTAGAAAGACAGAAATAGAAGAATTCATTTTTTTGGTTTAGAACTTTAGGTACGTAGACGTATACCCATTTTGGATCCCATCCCAAGAGAATTGGGTGCACCCGAGGTTTTCGTGTTCCAAGTTAAAATACATCTCATTCAAAATATATCTTCTCTATACATATAAAATTCTTTGTCCTGACTGACTGACGGATCAACGCACAGCCTAAATCGTAGAAACCTGAAACTTGTAGGGTGTGTTCTTCGTATGACGTAGGCATCCGATAAGAAAGGATTTTACGAAATTAATTACCTACCGGGTTTAAAAAAGAGTAGAAAGTTATTTTAGGCGATTTACTTCGACTCGAACTCCTTAGTGCTTTTGATTAAATTAAGTAAGTACATTTTATTTTGACACACATGTTTCAAACTCAATCTAATTTGAAATCAACAAAAAATAATCCTATTTTAACTATTTTCGACTCCTGCGCGGACGAAGTCGCGGGCAAAAGCTAGTACCTAATAAAGCTGCTGTTTGTGCAATTACATAATATTCTAAGAAACTGTGACATATTTCATACTTTTGTATTTTCCACAAATTCATTAAATAAATCTTTATTTATTTTTACAGAACTACGTAGAATTATGTTCTGTTCACGTGTTTGTATTTGCCTACAATATTTATCTATAGGTACATATAAAATGCTTTGTCCTGGACGATTGACTGACTGACTGACTGATCAACGCACAGCCTAAACCGCTGATCGTAGAGATCTGAAACTTGGAGGGTGTGTTCTTTGTATGAGGTAGGCATCCGATAAGAAAGGATTTTCTGAAATTCTACCCTTAAAGAGGTGAAAAAGGGGGCAAAATTTGTATGGGACAACGTGATTCCTTGGTCCAATCCATACTTCGGATCTCTATAAAATGCATTTTTTTGGTTTTTTAATGTAAAATAGCTCAACGATGGTTGATCGTAGCTCTTTGTTGCCTTAGTAAACATTGTTTAAAATGTTATTCTCTATAGATAGAAACTTTTTTTTTCTGGCCGGCATTTTTTTTGTGGATATTTTTTGTTAGAAACATGAATGATCTCCTTTTGCATAAACAATATTTCGATTTCTACGCGAACGATGTCGCGGGAAATAGCTAGTAGATGTACAAAGTAGGTAGAAATATCCGATTGTTACGTTACAATGTTGTTTGACCTACATCAACGAATACCTGAATGCATTTCAAGACATAACTACAGTATTAAATCGTTGCAAATAGATCGTATATCATGACGGGTATTGATCGTAAATTCTGCTTGGTCGATACATTGTTATTTTGCTACCTATACCTTTAGGTTTCCATTTTCATGTTTGTTTGACTTACTAGTTTTTAGTCGCGACCTTTTTCGCGTAGGGGTTGGATTTTCCAAAATCTTTTCTTAGCGTATAGGCATAATAGCTACGTGTAAAATTTTAGTCAAGACTTTGAATTTTAAATTTATGATCCATAACCTATGCTTTAAATATATATTATTTTTATTCTCATTTTTGGGCTTCAATTTAAGATCCAAAAGCAATGGTTTGCTTTAAATTTAATTATCCTCAATCAATAAAATATAATTTTATCAACAGCATCCACGCATGTTTATAATTAATTTTAAGAGCAATAATGATTCACGCATATCGCCTGATCGTTGACATTGAATGAATGCTAGAGAAAATATTCCATCGGATATTAACTCTTGCTAGAATAATCGAACTATTTTGCTAATAAATAGTTACAATTATCTGTTACTAGCTGACCCGTGCCCACTTCGTTGGGCATAATGTTAATAATCCTTTTTTTAGTACAGAGTGTTATGTTTTAATTTCTAACTGCCAAAAGGTGGGTATGACTAATAAATATGACCTAACGATTTAAATTATTTTATTAATATTAAAAATTGAAAATTAAATTATCTTTACTAATATAAAAAAAATACTTTTTGTAACTTAAATATAAAAGTTAGACATATGCTGTCGTTGACTTTTTTGTAGGCATTTTCAAGCTCCACATCTTTTCTCTAGAACTCAAAAATATATCTTTCATAGTTAAGGCAGCGTTCGTAAGAAACGCTTTCATTCGACCGTTTTTTCTCCGATTCACTTTGCAAAACGGACTACCACGTAAAAGCCTTTTTATTTTTCGGTTTTTTATATAACCTATGACACTCAGCAATAATGTGGCTGTCTATTGGTGAAAGAATTTTTAAAAAGCGTTCAGTAGATCCCGAGATTACCCCTTACAATTTAACAAATATACAAACACACAAACTTTACTTCTTTATAATATTAGTATAAAAGTATAGATATAGATTAAAAAAATACAATATTAAACCTACTTTTGTTTACTTACTATGTATTACCCACGACCCAGTTGGCATAATGGTCACCATGCCGGACTGCCAAACACAGGGTTGCGGGTTGTAATCTCGCCTCAGACAAGTATTTATGCATAGATATTTGTCTGTGGTCTGGTTGTTTCTATGTACCTATTATACGTATATTTTTACAAAATAAAAGTATATAAGTAGTAGATATAGCCGTTGTCTAGCACCCATAACGCAAAGCTAGTTATTGGGGCTAGATGGCGATGTGTGGAATGTCCTGCAATATTTATTTATCACTATCACTACATAGTATAAAATAAAGTCACTTTTCGCCGTCCCTATTTCCCGTTGTATGCTTAGATCTTTAAAACTACGCAACGGATTTTGATGCGGTTTTTTTTAATGTATAGAGTGATTCAAGAGGAAGGTTTATATGTATAATACATGCATAATATAGCCGTGCGAAGCCGGGGCGGGTCGCTAGTTACTTATAAGCAAACGAACTAAGGAATTTCGAAAAATGTACCCGAACTGTTACACGGATATCATAATATGGGCGTAGACCTTTATCCCTTTAAGCGTTCCTTAAGAGGGCAGTCGTAATTGTAACAACGAGTGGCTTAGACGCGATATAAAATAATTTTAATATTTAATTTATTCGACATCTATTTTAGAAGTCTGTACATAAACTTAATACAACTATTTATTTACCCAAAGATTTTACATAAAGACTAATTATCACAAGATATTACTAGATTAATTGTTACTAATAAAAATTATATTATAATCTAGTAAAAATAGTACGATATTCATAGGTAGGTATCTACCTAAGTGGATTTCTTATCTTAATTATCGTCAAAAAGGTAGATACGAGTACAATATAAAATGGCCTTTGATAAAACATGGTGATGGAAACATTCAGGTCATGTTCTACTCCAATTGTGTATGACAGGAGTAAATGACAGATGAGGTTAATAAGCTCTTCTCAATGTAACAGAGGCCATTGCTCGACCTATATTTGCAGGACAAACTGTTTATTTTGAGAAACAATTAAGTACCTACTACCTCCATGTGTACCTCCCTTTATTTATTTATTAGGTACACCAACAGTAACACACACCAATACTATCACTACATAGTATAAAACAAAGTCGCTTTTTCTGTCCCTATTTCCCTTTGTATGCTTAAATCTTTAAAACTACGCAACGGATTTTGATGCGGTTTTTTTATAGATAGAGTAATTCAAGAGGGAGGTATAATACATGCATAATATAGCCGTGCGAAGCCGGGGCGGGTCGCTAGTACTAAGAATAAGAAAAACATTACCGAAATAATAATAAAGTGTGTTTACCAATAATAGGTATACACAACTTTGCCTTAACAGATTCTAGTTTCTGGTTAAGATAACAAATAAGGCATTTTTTTTTTCTTTTGCTATTTTTTGACGTGTTAACGTCTATGAAATTGATGAACACCGGCAGCCCCACAAAAAAGTGTGACGTCATCACGTTCCGGGAACGTGAGTTTTATTGACAAAATGTTGACCATAGCAACGTAGAGTTTTATTGACAAACTGGTAACTATAGCAACGTAATGTTTTCTTACGACTTTATCACGTAAAATTATCATCCGTAAACAGACTTTACAGACAACCATTTTTAACCGACTTCAAAAAAGGAGGAGGTTCTCGATTCGTCGCGTACTTATATATATTTTTGTTATGTATGTTCGCCGATTACTCGAAAACGCCTGGACCGATTTGGGAAATTCTTTTATTGTTTGAAAGGGGATAATTTATTCATAAAACTTATTAGTAGTTAGTAGTAAGAGATTTTGTTGCTTTTTGTTTGTAATGAAACTCTGAAACTACACGACCGATTTTGATGAAACTTGGTAGGTATGAGAACACATTAAATTCCTAGGAGTAACGTAGGCTTCCCACGGGGTCAGGACTTCGCGGGCAACCGCCTTATGATGCTGGTAGTTTAGAATATGTTTTATAAATAAATACACATTCTTTCACATGTTTAATTTAACTATTTGCATTACCTACATAAGTATTACTAAACTGATAACAGTGTCAACAGAGCGTAGAGTTGTTACCAATCGTAATATAATATCGAGAAATATTTGCTTAGCTTTGACACATTGCATAATACCTACACAGTTAATTATTCAAAGAGGCCTTCAGGGCTAATTCCTGAACTAGTCAGCATAAATGGTTAAAAGAACCACGTGCCAAATTTTGAAAAAACTAAAACTGCATCATTAGATTTTTGGAAAAGTTTTTACTCTAGCGAGGAATCGAATCTGGTTTGCAAAAAAATAATCATCCTATATTATTTTTACTTCTTTTATTTTTTTACTAGCTGCGCCCCGCGGTTTCACCCGCGTAATAATTTTCTACGCAAATTTTCTTAATATTTTCTTTCATAAGAACCTTCTCCTGACAATAACAAACACAACAAAAAAAGAATTGGCCAAATTGGTCCAGGCGTTGTTGAGTTATGCGCTTACCAACACATTTTGCGATTCATTTTTATATTATAGATAGCTGCGCCCCGCGGTTTCACCCGCGTAATAATTTTCTAGGCAATTTTCTTAATATTTTCTTTCATAAGAACCTTCTCCTGACAATAACAAACACAACAAAAAAAGAATTGGCCAAATCGGTCCAGGCGTTGTTGAGTTATGCGCTTACCAACACATTTTGCGATTCATTTTTATATTATAGATTAAAAACTAGCTGCATTCTGCGGTTTCACCCGCGTAAGTACCGATCCCGTAGAAATATCAAAATGAAAAGTAGCCTATAGCCTTCCTCGATAAATGGACTATCCAACACAAAAATAATTTTTCTATTCGAACCAGTAGTTCCTAAGATTAGCGCGTTCAAACAAACAAACAAACAAACTCTTCAGCTTTATAATATTAGTACCTTTAGATTAAATAATTGTTATGCTGCCAAACGCAACACGCCAGAAATACCCGTCGCTTACAACTAATATTGTTGATTGTAACGAATGTGTTTTGTTTTTCTCAAAAGTGCTGAGATGGAATTGTAGGTGACATTTTTAGCGATATTTTGGGGTAATTTCGAGGCGAAAATTCTTTGTCATTTCAAAGCTAGACTAGTTTTAATTCTTAATTTTAGGATAGCTTCAAAACTATAAAAAACATTTGGCTCAAAATCACACTAAAATGTCGGTAAAAATCTCACCTACAATTCCATCTCAGCACTTTTGAGAAAAACAAAACAAATTCGTAACAATCAACAATTTGCACCAACGAAGGCGACCGGTGCCTGTAGTAACTATTTAGTAGGCTGTGTACCAAGGTCGTTGGCGTATGGACCCCCCTTAAGTTTTTAATAGGAGACATCTGGCCTGTAACTCTTAGGTCCGTATTAATAAACCGAACTCAATATCGATTTCAATCTTGAGTTGTTGCGCTGATTAATAAACCTATCTTAAGACGCGATTAAAGAACGACGTATCACTTGAGTCATACCGTATTAATAAATCAAACTCAGCTCTCAAAATATGCCTCAAGATGTAGTTTCGTGAACTCAAGTCTGATTGCGGGTCATACAAATCTTACATTTTTTTAAATATTTTCACATTAAAACAAGTTGACAGCAAAATATGACGACACTACCTACCATAGGGTAAGAACATATCATTTAAGGTAAGAACAAAGCGTTACTGTCATTCAAGATCAGTCTCAAATCTCAAGAGCGATATCAGCCTGGTTAAAACTTGAGTTTTATCTATTAATTAACGCCTAACTTAAGATAGTGACCACATCTCAAGACTCACTCGATTGATACGCACTCAAGATCGATATTGAGAGCGATTTATTAATACGGGCCTTAAACTGGTTCGGTAGAATCTACCCATACACATTTTAAAAAGTGAACCTTTGGCCCGCAGACCAGATTTTCGGTGGGCGAGATGACCCATATTTCTGTATCAATCAATAGTTATTGCTAATATATATCAATTCGTGGAAACAAACATTGGAAGGAGATTGCTTTGTGTAGTCTATTTATCAATTTTTTTAGTACTAACTTTACTATGTTATGATAGTGTTTATTTTAGTCTGATCCGTTCCATTGGTTAGAGTTGTGCGTTGATATTTTAACAGTCAGACAGAACTTTGAAGTTTATATTAATAGATTGTTTGTTTGTTTGTTACAGGGTATATGTGAAGGTCTGACATACGAAGAGATGCAGGAACGCTTCCCCCAGGAGTTCGCGTGGCGTGATCAGGATAAATTGCGTTACAGGTATGAAACATACTTCAATCTAATTTTTGTGAAATGTAATTTTATGTCTGTTCTATAAGTACTACCTACTTTGATTTGTTTTCTTTGTTTAAGAGAGGAAACAAACAAACAAAATGGCACTATTTTGCATTACTTACCTACTTCAAAAATGCTTTATCATTTGTGCATTTTGACACTTGCGCCCTATGGCACAATGATGTTTTGTCTTTTTGTTACTATTTAACACTTGCTCAGTACTTTTGACTGTATGACATCATGACTTTTGTACATTGTGACACTGAGACTATGTTACCCACCCACTATGTTGACCTCTAAATATTTGGTATCCATACTAAAATTATAAAAAACTTTATTCCTATTTAAAACACAAAATTAAATGTAAAAATTACAAATTACAAGGATACTTACTTACTTATATCGAATTACATTTAAATTTTATTTAGTGTGTGACTTTTGTATGATATTTTTTTGTATTTTTTTGTGTTTTTGTTAATTTCGTTTTAAAATTATTCAATATAGCATAAATTCGATTGTTCCAGATACCCGTGGGGTGAGTCGTACATCGACATAATGACACGCCTACGTCCCGTGCTGTCTGCGCTAGAAGACGAGCAGAACGTGGTGGTGGTCGGACACCAGGCCGTGCTGCGCTGCATGCTCGGGTACTTCCTCGATGCTAAACTTGGTTAGTACATTCCCTCATTACCATTGAATTCCATGACCCAGTTGGCACAATGGTCACCATGCCGGACTGCTAAACACAGGGTTACGGGTTCGATTCCCAGCTCAGACAAGTATTTATGCTTAGATATTTGTCTGTGGTCTGGTTGTTTCTATGTACTAAACGGATTTCACGGAAAAGTCCTTTTATAGCCTTAAAGAGTATTTACCAATGTATAGAATGAGTTAATGACATATAATTGATTTGATTTTTATGTAATAACTTTTAATTTTATTATTGACATTTCACTATTAATTTAGACTAATTCACATACCTCAAATGAGTTTAAATAGCCAAGTACTTTATTATAATTTTGACATCTTATTACTCTATTTAATGTGAATAAATGATTGATTTGATTTGAAAAGTATTACAAAAGAAAGTATATAAGTAGTAAATCTTTTCAAGATTTTTTTCTATCGAGGCAATCACTCTAATCGTGTTTCGAAGTGTATGATAATACAAAGCATTTCTTCACCTTTACGACAGTAGGAATATCATTCTATGGATTGTAGTGGTTGATACCCAAAGACTGTTTATATATGACACCTCTATCGCGCTTCTGGTCTTACCACTTCGGCTTAAGCCGTTTCGGGGGAGTTTGGTAACAAACACCGCGACGACGCGAGATTTTCAAATAAATAGAGATTTATATAAATTATTTTGTAATTTCCAGATGAACTGCCCTACATGAACATTCCACTACATACAATAGTGAAACTAACATCATACGGCTACAAGTACAAAGTTGAAATGATTAAAATGAATGTCGACTGTGTGGACACACATCGCCAACAACCTAAGGTAATTGTTATTATTAATTTATACAAAAACGACCCGCTCGGACTTCGCACGGCTATATTATGCATGTATTCTATTATATAAAAATAAGTCGGGTTTTCCTTCCTGACGCTATAACTCCAGAACGCACGAACCGATTTAGATGATTTCGGTTTTGAAATGTTTGTCGTAGTCCAGGGAAGGTTTAAACGGTGAGAAAGATCGGACTTACACGAGTGAAACCGCGGGGCGCAGCTTGTTATACATATAAACCTTCCTCTTGAATCACTCTCTCTCTTTGTCCTGCCCCTTTCCCAATTTAGTTGGGGTCGGGCCTCCTTGTACGTTTGCGCCAGGTCCTTCGATCCTGGGTTGTCATTGAAGAGATATCGAGAGCCTTTGACCCAACATTGGTCCACCAGGTGGCGGGCGGTCTTCCTCTTCCCCGGGGCTTCGTGGGCATATTTAGAACAGTTCTCACTGAGTAGCTATCCTCCCTTCGCATTATACTCGTATGGCCGTACCACCGAAGTCTACTCTCCCTGAGCTTGAATCACTCTATCTATTAAAAAAACCGTATCAAAATCCGTTGCGTAGTTTTAAAGATTTAAGCATACATAGGGATATAGGGACAGAGAAAGCGACTTTGTTTTATACTATACGGCTATATTATGCATGTATAATACATGCATAATATAGCCGTGCGAAGCCGGAGCGGGTCGCTAGTATACAATAAAAAAATAACAAAAAAGGTAAAAATACTACATTTTTACAGATGTGCGAGTGAGCTCTGGTTCACGTGGGGGTCATCTAATTGGTATTCCGACTGTACTTAGAATCATGAAAAAAGCGTAAACAATCTTGACCTAAATATTTAATTATTTAGCAAGGCGCTTATCTTAAACGCGTGAAGGCTGAAACCTTCATATGAAAAACCAATATTTGGTCTGATTATGTTTATATTATCTTGGTAAATATAGGAAGCAGTTTAGTAAAGCGGTTATCCAACGTTTTGGATCAATATTATGTTAACTTTAGGAAGTACTCTCTCTCTAGCTCTGTCCAATGGTTTTAACCGCGTTTTGGAAGTATAAATAACTAGTTGCGCCCCGCGGTTTCACCCGCGTAAGTCCCTGTCCCGTGGAAATATCGGGATAAAAGTCATCATGCAGGCTAATTCACAAACCATCGGAAGGCTGCCGAAACAAATAAAACTGAAAAGACAAGGATGGCAACACGTCAAAAGTCGCGGGAGTGAAGGAGCAGCATTTTTTTTTTCGGTTCGGTTGCTTTCTGATTTGTGAATCAGAGGCAGGTCTTTAGCTACCTACCTATCTATATATTGAGTTTCATTGCAATCTGTTCAGTAGTTTTTGCTCGAAGAAGTAACAAACATACACACTTTCACATTATTCTATCGGTTATCTAGCCACTATAACACTAGTTGCTTAGCTTGGGGCTAGATGGCGCTGTGTGAAGTGTCTCATATTATTTATTATATTATTTGTTAAACTTATTTAAGCGCGATAAGAAAAATGATAAGCGTGTAATTTTAAGATGCACGCGCATAATTGTAACACAAAAGTAACAGGCAAGCAGGACAGACAGACAGACGGATATCTTCTAGAAGTTTAGTAAGTACATGCATCCTTCTTTTTTTTACTAATTTACTGTTTTTTTGTTACAGAACTGTTCAATAAACCGAACAACAGCGGACGCTCTAGTGACCGTTCCCTCCCATTACGACACTCTACCATCAAACCTCTGGCAGAACACCGAGGCGCAACTTTAGTTCAACCGCCTCGGCCTTAAGGGGCCACAACACCATACCAGCATTACACTGTGGCTAACACATAGCTACTATTGAAGCCTATATAATCCACGGTTGTGAAAAACCATGGATCAACGCCGGAACGGTCTGCGACTGTTACAGATTTTGGTGTTTTAATTTAAGGGTCCATACGCTAATGACCTTGCTACACAGTTTACTAAATAGTTACTACTGACACCGGTCGCCTTCGTTGGTGAAAATTGTTGATTTTGTTTTTTTGTTTTTCTTAAAAGTACTGAGATGAAATTGTTTGTGAGATCTTTACCGACATTTTGGTGTAACTTTGAGCCAAAATTTCCCTATAGTTTTTAAGCTATTCTAAAATTAAGAATTAAAACTAGTATAACTTTGAAATGACAAGGAATTTACGTCTCAAATTACATCAAAATATCGGTAAAAATCTCACCTACAATTCCATCTCAGCACTTTAGAGAAAAATAAAACACATTCGTTACAATCAACAATGTTAGTTGTAAGCGGCGGGTATTTCTGGCGCGTTGCGTTTGAGAGAATAGCCTTAAAATGTTACTTATAAAGTAGGATGTTACTATGATGGTTGGAACATTTTGTTCTGGCTGGAATAGTAAGGAACTGCAGTGACTACGTTACAGTACATTTAGGTATATGAGCCAAAAATCTATGAACTTGCCCAGTAGAAATATTGTATGCAACGGCACTGACTTGACAAAGTTGAGCGTAACTAAAGCAAATATACTGGTTGTCTAAAACATTGACTCACCCTTCAGTTTTTGTTTACATTTTGTATTCTATGCTTGTTATGGGCTTTGATGCCGAAGCCAACACGTAGAGGCCCTTTACAATAAAAACTTTAATATTAAAGTATGATGTGGACACCAAACTGGTGATTATCCCTGTCTGCACCAAAATGCATCCAAGGACAACCTCCGATTTGGATAAGCTATTAATAAAGTACCTACAAGAGAAAATTAGGCTATTGTGATGGGATGGTAGTGGACTAGATACTGAGGAACTATGGGTACTATGACGGAGACAAAATCCTCAGGGATACCCACCATCCTGGGGGGGACTAAAAACTCTTTGGTAACCCTTCTTAGTGCAGCTTAGAGGGATGGAGTCTCATTCGAACTCTCCGCAGTCTCCCAAGCAAGGTCCCTGCCGTAACAATGTTCCACATACTTGTTTAGAGTAGAGACCTGAATCTGACAGAAGTTGGTTAGTTCCGAAGTGAACTATGGGTTGGGTGGGTCGAATTTTTGACAGCCAGTGTAATATGAAACTTCCATAGATCATAAGTAGGTATCAGATTTTTTTGTTTTACGTTTTGACCAATAACTATCAAGGTCAGCTGGCTTGAAGTTGTCCTACCCTGTTCAGTTTAAAGTCAAAGCACTTATTAGCTCAAATGAGTTCGTATAAAATAATCGAATGTGATTTGCTTAAGACTAGAGGTTCATTGACGATATATCTTACGAATTCATCTACGTATGTACTCTAGGTACTTATATAATATCATAATATCTATGTAAGTTTGGAGATAGCTCCCTTTTTTAATTAATTTAATAATTAATGTTATTTTTAAAGTTAGATACGGCTTTGTTTGTAAGGTCCTAAAAATTTTCGCATTTCTAAAGCGAAGTTTAGCATAAAGTGACCAACTCCGATTTTCACAAAAGTGAGAACAGTTAAATGGCCGCATTTGAACACGTTTTTCGTCGATGGTCATATTATTATTAAGCGTTTAGCTTTGTCATTCCTTATTCGTACCGTAAGGGAATGGAATCAGTTGCCTGCGTCTGTTTTTCCTGACGTGTACAATATGGGTGTCGTTAAATCACGAGTGAATAAGTGTCTTCTATGAAAGCGTGCCACATATTTAACCGCATCGTCACCTACCATCAGGCAGGTGTGATAGTGGTCATAGCTGACCTATCCATAGGTAAAAAAAATACTAATTATTAATCATAGCCGTTTTTGTTCCACTGTAACTACGTTATACTAAGCGTTGTTTTAATTAGACTAAGCGTCGTTTTAATTTCTTTTTAGTAATTTCTAGTTTGCGATATATTTTGTAAGGGAAGCCGGGATTTGTCTAGCAATGTGTTACGGTTCATGCTATCAACCTGCTTACATTAGTATATTTATACGAGCAACTAAGTTGTGCAACTATATGCAACTTTTAGGAAGTTGCTCGTAAATTTATACATTTTGGCATCGTTTTTAATAAATACCTAGGTTAATGAATAATTCAACTTGAAATGTACTTACGTTTAAGGAAGATGTTAGCGTTGATGAGTCCAATAAACGGACGATTTTTTAAGTTTCAGGGTGTAGGCAGACTTTTTGTTGGCCGATAGTCTGTTCCAAAACTAAGGAGAAAAAATATATAACACTGAAAAAACCATTAAAGTATCGCCTTTTTATTTTAATGAGTCCTTTTTGGATGGAGACCAATACATACCCCCTTATTCATAAACATTTTAAACCTTTAGTTAAAGTTCTTGTTTTGTCACTTTCGCTCATCCATCTGTCATTGGTAAAGTACGACAGTGACAAAACACATTTAAAGTAAAGAATGATTAAGGGGTTTATTGTTTTATTTTGGTGTAACATAGTACCTTAGGTCAATGACCTAATTTCTCTGTAGTTTTGGAATAGATTATAGTCTGTTTTTGCTTTAAGTTAATTAGGTATAGTTACTAGGTAACACGGTCAATTATCGGCTGCTTATTTATATTATACACGGAGTATTCCAATAAAGATCTGTTATTTGTAAGGAAAAAATGACAAATATATGTATCAATCATCTAAGCATGATTTTTGTAATAAATAAGGTATAAACTAGTTTATGATTGTTTCATTTTTATAATTTTAAAACTCCACGGCAAGGTTTCGTTTAAATTTGTCGCTGGCATTAGCGAAACTGACGTATATGCGAACAACTTATCTTCTATGATTTTTAGAAATTACTTAGACCTTTTTCGATAATTGGGAATACATCAAAATGAGCTATTTCATACAAAAACTGGGTTTTTTTTTTTCGAATATCCGTCGTAGAACAAAAGTTGAAGTTGAAAATTCCTCTAGAACTCTTAGCGCAAACACATTGTTAATACGTATACTATGAGTTATGACACAAACATAATCTAACAATACAGTGTTATTGTTGTGTTATTGGGACAATAAATCAATCAAAAAATCATTAGGTCAGCCATTTTATTGACCATGTAGATATGTAAGTATACCTCGAGGTTACTAGATACTTTAATATCGTGATCTGTCATCAGTTATGTAGATAGATGGTCGCCTACGGCAATAGTTCAATCTCAATTACAATTTAATTACAATATTACCTTGACTAAGTATTTTAACTTGAATTGAATTTAGATGTAATGAATAACAAAATAATAATTTTAAACACGGTAAAATTACTTTTAAACCTTAATTAATTAAATTAATTAATTTTAAACCTCGGTAAACTAATATTTTGAACAAAATACTTACTAAGTAGGTATATTAAAAACTAAACAAACAACCCACCCCTTATCGCTTCCGGCAAACAAAAATGCTTTCAACATTACCCCTTTATAAGTAAATAGGTACCTACTTATGTAAACTATTATTTATGTATTAACCTAAACTACCTACTAAAAATGGTTACCAATTTCATTCGTTATTACCCTACTAGCTGAGCCGCACGGTTTAACACAATACATGTAAGTCCCACTCCGTAGGGTTACATAGGGTTTTATTTAATTTTTTTTTTCCCAGGCATCTATGTATTCTTATTTATCAAATTTCATAAAAATGGGTTAAGTTTAGTAGTAAACTAGCTGCGCTCCACGGTTTTACCCACGTTAGTCCCGATCCCGTGCGAATATCAAAATAAAAAGTAGCCTATAGCCATAAATGGACTATCCAACACAATTTTTTTTTTTTCAATTCGTTTTAGCAGCTCCCGAGATTAGCGCGTTCAAACAAACAACGGAAGCCCTCAAAGATGAATAATTTTCCCCGTTTTTTCCACATTTCCCACTGATTCTTCGCTCCTAGTGGTCGCAGCGTGATGTTATATAGCCTAAAGCCTTCCTCGATAAATGGGCTATCTAACACAAACATATTTCCATTTCGAACCAGTAGTTCCTGAGATAAGTTCGTTCAAACAAACAAACTCTTCAGCTTTATAATTTAAGGATAGATTAATGTATCTAATGCTTGCCTATTCCTTCCATTGATTTCACCCGTCTCGAGTGTCATTGAAGACCTCTCGGATGGGGTCAAATGGGGTAAAGAAAAATCTAAATTTCTGTTTTCAGATTTAATCACGTCTTATTGCGTAGTTAAACGCTGCTTGGGTAAAAATACGAATAGGTGCGGAAATACTTTTTTTTAATTTGAATAGAAGTGATAAATCACGTTTGTACCGCGTTGATAAGATACCTAAAGAATGGCTTAGGTACATCTCTTTTGATTTTTTTTATATTATAAAAAATATTATAGTTTGGGTGTTTAATAAATATTATAAAAGTGCAAACAGGGCCCAATCCAAAATAGTTAATTAATGCAAAAAAAATGTAGTTCAAAGTGTTGTTCAGGGCACCGTTTGTGTGTTATTTTCCTGGGTTTCAGTATAATTCCAAGATGGAAATTCAGCACTTCTCAGCTTATACAAACTTAAACAAATTTAAGTCGAAAGGCGTCGCGACGTAGGCAGTGATGTCATCCATCGCTTATATATCTATCAGTTATCTAAGTATACCTACTTCTACATCTACACTTAATATTATAATAGTAAAGAGTTGTTCGTAACGAATAGGCTCCGAAACTACTAGACCGATTTTGATTAAGCTTGGTGTGGGGATAAATTGATTAATTAGGAGTAACATAAGCTAATTTTTATCCCGATATTCCTACGGGAACGGGACTTTGCGGGTGAAACAGTGGAGCAGGGCGTTGCTAGTGTAAAGCACAGACTACTAAGAAGATCTAAGGATGTGTATAGGTTCATACATAGTTTACGTACGTAGTAGGTCAACATGGGAAAAGTTTCACGTGTGCCATAATTTCAAGTGTTTGTTTATTTTACCCATATTATATCAGTCTAGCTAGAGCGTCGCGTTTTCAAACATTAACAGTCTATCTTGTCACCAAGTTTCATCGCGAATAGTTCCGCAGTTTTTTTCGCGATATTCCTACGGGATCGGGACTTACGAGGGTAAAACCGCGGACCGCTGCTAGTATGATAATATAAAGAGGTTTAAATTCATAAAAACATGAAATATTCTAAGAATTAATAAGCCAATTTATAATTCCCAATATCCCCACCGGATCGAGACTTACGCGGGTGAAGTCACGGGCTGCTATTCCCACAGGATCGGGACTTACGCGGATGAAACCACTGGGCTCTATTCCCACGGGAACGGAACTTATTTGAGTGAAACCGCAGGGTGCTGCAAGTCTATCATAAACACATGATCTTATTACCAGAACCTGTTGGTAGCTGAAGAGTGAATGGTGTCTGGCTATAAACGACCGTGGCTTATTTCATTGATATTGACTGTCGAGAGAGCAGAGAGCCTGCGAGCTCGACCTGACGACCCCGCAATACCATTGTCATACAAACAAGGACCACCGACGCGACCACACGTGCCTGAAGCACATTAGATAAAATCTATTTTCGTGTTTGTGATGAACGTTCGTTTTTTTTGTGTGTGTTGTTTAAAACGTGAATTCTGAGGTGTTTTAGGTAAGTTATGTGGTTTTTATTTAGTAGGTAAATATAGTGTTATTATAGGTAAGTGAGCTTTTTTCTATTATGATCTTTGTACCTTTGAATGTGGGTAGTTGGGTAGAAAAACAACATTGAAATTATAGTTTACGTTTATGGGGTTTACCAAGAATTTACCTGTGCTAGGTTATTAAGTATAAGTAGGTTTATGTAAGGTTCTGGCAAGTAAACTCTGTATCAGGCAATTCAGTGCCCTGTATTAAATAAATTAAAGTTACTGGCGCTGTAGATTAGATGTAAAGGCCAATATTATTGTATGTAATCATAGTTGATAGAGGAAAAGAGTATCATACGAAGTAAATAGAAGTATAATATTATGTCTATGGTATCAATTAAGTAGGTAATGCCCTGCTACATAATACTTGCCGACAATGTTTAGACTAGAATAGTTTATTGGCAATGTCTAAATATCCACCTACCATAGCAACCATAAATAGTCTAGCATCTCAATGTGAATATTATAAGCAAATATAAACCTAAATGACAAATATACTCTGGTTAAGTATACCTACATAATAAGTGGATCTTTGCTTAGGTACTTAAGGCGAATGTTATCCGAATGCACAAGAAATTCACATTCTTAAATCGAAATGTAATGTTACAAAAATAAGAAAAGAGACTTATTTTATGATTATTATATTAATAGCAGTGATTAAAGTTGCTGGTGCTGTATAAATCAATTACCTTTTTTCAATTTATAATTTACCTACTCTAGAACAAAATATTTCAATTACTTACTTAAACCATACTTAGGTTAACCTATACAACTTTTTGTGACATATTTTAGCGGTTAATTTGTACACACGAAACTAAATTGAATAAATTTTGCGTGCGTCCGGGATCCATACCCTTTAAAATATCGATCAAACCCAAGTCACTAGACTAAGTAAAATTCAGTAAGGGTAAGGAAATTCATAGCCTTTCTTAGTATTTATTGTAGGACTGGTATTTATTGCGAATCGAATAAATACAACTCGAGGTATAAGAATTTAATAAAAACCCGAATATTTAGTAATATCAAAAGGTATGATTTAAAATGTAAAACAGTCATAAAATAAGTCGTTTAAAATGGTAATGAATTATTTAAGCGATATAATTATTACTATAGATATAGGTACCTATCTACCTGATTAATAATTATTATGTAATGAGCGAATTATATTTACAAAACAAAAACTACTTGGTTGGGTTTATTTACGTTAAGTACCTACTATCAAGTAGATATCAATTATAGGCTTATGGTTACCAAGTAGTTATTATAGGCTTTGTCTATGAGTTAAAGTTCTTGTTTTGTATTAAAGATTATAGATAAGAAAATATCTTTAAAATATATGCGACACGAGATGAATAATAATTTTATCCTTATTAAAACTTGAAACTCGATAATTAACAAACCTATTGTCAACCATCTGGTTAGATTTATGTAACGTTTCAACCATATGGCGGGAATTGATTGGGTTTTGATTTAATAATCCGTTTGTTAGCCACATTGTCACATGGTTTGTAGCTCGTAACATTTAATTAACGATAACATACAACCGTAAGATGTTCGCCTTGGCCACAACTGGTCCCAATTTTACCACTGTTCAAACTATCGCGATAAATTCGTCATGGAAATTCAAGGTACTTACTTACACTTGAGATTAATAAGTAAATAAATTATTATATTGTACATGTAAGTAAGTACAACTTAATTTATTAAATTCAACGTGCACACAGGTGTTTAAAAATAAAATGGATTAAAGAATAAATAAATAAGTTTAAGTATTTTTAAGCTATTGCATAGCTTTTATCGCGGGCTTTGAGCGCGGTGACCGAATCCAGAAATTCCGTAACGAAAATATTTTTTTTACTAAATTATTCATCCTACTTCTCCTTCCTAATTATCTAATTTCATAAATAAATAAATATGGGTGGGTAATTTTTGATTAAAATTGAGTTGGATGCTTTCTTTTAAACTCTTTCGTTAACTAACTATCGGCGCTCGTTGGTTTCACCCGCGTATTCCGATACCCTAGTTATCATAAACATATTATGATAAAAGTTTAATAACTAAATACCTACCTAAATAATGCCTACAAGATTTCTCCTTTTTGACTTTCAGCGATGAACGAGCAAGATTTAATGGTGGCTAGAGCCTTGGCGGCGGAGTCCAGAGAAAACTCTCCAGGTGGTTCGCCCGGACCGCTGCGGAAGACACCGCTGTCGAAAGTAGCTGATAGACTGAATACTTTTAGGTACGTGCCACCTAATGTTTAATTATTTAGCTAGGTAACCCTATAAACATTAAGTATACGAAAAGAAAAAGAAAAGAAAAAAAGAAAAGAAAAAAAAAGAAAAGTAATATAAGTAGTATATCCGTTGTCTAGCACCCATAACACAAGTCTAGTTACTTAACTTGGGGCTAGATGGCGATGTGTGGAGTGTCCTGCAATATTTATTTATTTTATTTATTTATACGTAGCGCAGCGAATGTTGACCTCTGATGGAAAGTAGAAGGGGTATGCGCAGAACTCAATTTTCATATAAATATCGAGTTCTGCGCGTACCCCTTCCACTTACCGCAGAGGTCACTATTCGCTGCGCGAGGTATACTTATCTACCTACTAAGTAGGTAGTACCTAGACCTATACCTATTATGTGCTAGTATCACAAAAAATGCTCGAAGCACAAACCTATCCCACTTGATCAGGCTTGGGCTGAAAATTATGTCGAGTAGGTTTAAATAGGATTTTATTGTCCGGTACGCTCACAGAACAGAAAAAATAAGTTCTAAAAAAATAACTTCCTAGTTCCGTGGGTACGCTACATGCATAGGCTCATGGAGGAATAAAAAAAATCAGGGCGCGGATTTTTTTTCTTGCTTCATGCATTGCATAGGCTACATGCTACATTCGTGCACCTTCAGCCATCCTTCAGTCAGCACATGATTCTACCCACTCATGTGCCTTCAGTCCATCCATTAGCTTTGCACAACCTGCAACTCCCGCTAGAAAACCGCATAGATAATTTCTGTCATTGGCAACTGTCAATGTGATCTTAACGTCAATGTCAAATTCAAAATTTCATTTTGACAGATGCAATGTTGTCTTTTCATGAAATTCATAACCTAAGTTCTATGAGTTTAATTCTTACAATTTAGATGTAAATCGCGTTGTTATTTATATTATTGTGGTTTAGAAAAATCATGTTGCTTACGAGAAACGTAGAGATCACTGAAAAGTGAAGTGCACTACTGAAAATGGACTTGAAAAATAAAAATAAACACCCTGGCTCCAGTACCAGTAAAGATACAAGCAAAGAATTGGCTGAAGAAGAAGAAAGGTAGGTTCTTTTCCTCTGTAGATCTGTTCTAATACCATAAACTTATCGAAACAAGTACAGACTTAATAAAAAAGCATCGAAAGTTATTTTGCTTTTATTAGCCTAAAAGTTTGGTACCCTCCCACTTTAATGTGCAAATGTTTTTGATTTTAAAAATACATACGTTGAAATATATACTTCATACCTAATAACCATATTCATAGAAACTTTCATGCCTATTTTACCTCCGGTATGATCACCTACCAAAAACCGCTCTGGGTCCATCCTCTTCATATCTGTTCTTTCTCTGCGTACATAATCCAAATCAAAACAACTGCATTCTTAAGTTTTTCTTACTTACCTTACTTAGCCTTTTATACAATCTTTATTCATAAGGCTATCTATCGCTATTTTCTTCCAACATATAATCTTCTTTATTCATAGCAAGTCTTCAGATAGTAATAGTTTAATAATGTTCAAGTTACAATTAAATAATTACAGAGTATTACCTTTTATTTAAATTAAATTAACATACATATAAGATATATTTCCACACAGTCCGTCTAGCTAGAGACTCTAGAGCTTTGTTGTTCGACTCCTTCCTTGGGCAATTTTTTTGGAGATTTTTAATGTCCAAGTATAATATTTAGCTTAGGATGTGAATTGTCTGAGATACACAATTTCACCCAAAGTTCAAATGGAACCTATGCATCCCATTACTCAAGAAGTTAAAAATCTCAAAACAAAAGATTTTTAACAAAACATTTAACACTAGGAGAAAAATTGCAAGATCTCAATTTTTATGTGTTTGATTAATCCTAGAATTGGTTCATACATTTTTGACAAAAAGCAAAAATTGAGTTTTAATTAAATACTTTAGTGGTTACTAGTTAAATTTTATTAACAAAATAGATAAGTATGGAATATGTCTTAATGTACGGATATTTGTTTCTGAAACAAATATTTGTTGTAGTCTGGGTGTTTTTGTATGTTTGCTATCTATTTACAAAAAAGTGTATTCTACCCATTGTTGGTCACCATAACACAAGCCTTTTTGGTTAGCTTAGGGCAAGATGGCGCTGTGTGCAACATCCTGCAATATTTATTTATAAATGAGAATCACAGTCAGCCCTAATCTCTATTACCATATTAAATGTGGATCTACTAACATGACTAAAATGTTTTTGTCACTTTGATATAAATTCTATCTATCTATTTTGTAAAATGTTCTGTCTATCTATCATAGGTCAGTTAAAGTAATTTTTCTATACCAACTGAAAAATAAAGCCCCTGTTGTTTGTAACTTGCGAGTAGAAGTAATGTGATTTTGCTATGAGAATTTTACTATAAAAGTATAGAAATCTCTATGTTTTAAACGCCTTCTTATTTCATACTAGACACCAGCAGTCTGATTCACAAACCGGCGGAAGGCAACCAAAATGAAAAAAAAAACATGTGGCACTCGGGGACTGTCGCGGTAAAGCTATTGCATCGTGCGAGCTTCGTACAGTCGTACCATACATTCACGTTAAGCGAACGCTCGGCCGAGCTACATGGTAGGCGGAGTGGGGTGTTAGGTTTTATTTTCGTTACGTAATTTCTTGATTCGATCGCCGCGCTTAAAGCCCGCGATAAAGCTATGCAATAGCTTAAAAAAAATATTACTGCTCCTTCACTCCCGCGACTTTTGACCGCGTGTTGCCATCCTTGTCTTTTCAGTTTCATTCGTTTCGGTAGCCTTTCGATGGTTTGTGAATCAGTCTTCAGAGCCTTTAAAAAAAACACAAATTATGCAATAATGTGGGTAGTTTACAGAATTTTATTACTAGCAAAACCTATAACTATTCTAAGTTATCTCAAGTCTCATGCATTCAAACCATTGAGAGTTCTATAATATTCTATTCTGTGAAACAAGGGCATGTTGGTTTACCTTTATGCATGTTTATATTTTTATCTTTTTACAGTCATATTTTTTATTCATCTGAATAATTTTCTTAATGGGTCACTATCAAATTGATATTTTCACTGAAATACAATTCAGTTAAATGAAATGAAAGCAGGGTATCTAATTAGCCAAAAGACAATTTAGCTAGATGACTGCCCAATCGGCAGTAAATCAAATGAGCTAGATTATCTATATATACTAATATTATAAAGACAAAGAGTTTGTTTGATTTAACGCGCTAATTTCAGGAACTCATCTTCATCCGAATGATGTTCCCGGTTGCATCCCTCTCGGGAGCCCGGGGCCCGGGGTCCGCTTTCCCACTTTTACGCCTGTCGCGCCAATGTCGGGAACGAAAGGTTCGAATGAAAAAAAAAAGTGTCGGATAGTCCATTTATCGAGGAAGGCTATTATAGGCTACTTTTTATTTGATAATGCCAAGGGATTGCAACTTATGCGGGTGTAACCGCCGGGTGCAGCTAGTTACTTATAATCTCCGACCAAACGCCCCGAAAATCGCCCCCAATAACTAATGTATCTCTACCGCATGACTCATTCGATAACCTGTCTGGAATGTAACACTTTTAGTACAATGACTCTTGCTTGACCTAGCTACACTAGAACCTAAATATTTAGGAATTAAAACCATTTCAGAAATGAGAACAATGATTTTGGTACACAGCCACACCCTAATTCTGGAATTGTGATCCGAAAAATTATTTTGTTGGTACAAGCAAAGATACTTACTAAAAAAATGCGGTAGTTAGGTACCTATACTGAAAAAAAATGTAACTAAAGTACCTAAGTACTTACTGAAAAAAATCGTAATGCAGTAGTTAGATACCTATACTGCAGAAAAAGAATTTGAACGTTAAAATATTGTGTAAATACATGTGGAATTAATTTAACATTGTATGGTAAAGAAGCATCGAAATTAAGGCCGTAAAATATCTGCTTATATAAAGAAACCATACCTAAATATTTGTTTACGAAAGTGCACATTTATATTACAGTACTATGATTAAGCACACTTCATTATTTTGCCTAAAGTTATGCCTACTACTTAGTCATTTCGATTGTCTTTTATTGTCAAGGAAAAAGAGAAGTCACAATAACTTGCCAATTATTCAAATACGATTTGTACTCAATTAATTATGTTAACTTTCAGAAGATCGCGTGCGAAACGCTTCTTGATTTGATTACAGAAACACTTTCATTAGTGAAATGCTGAGTACAGCTAGACTTTCAGACAACACTAACCTCATTTAATCACATACTTAATTCATTCGAAACATAAAAGAGAATGTGCACTAGATCTGTAGAAAAACGCTGTTTTGTCTTTCCTTAATTTATGCTTACAATGGAGATAGAAAGTTAATGCTAAATTCTAAATGTTAAAATTGTGAGATACATGCGACATATCAATCAATTAAGTTATTGAAAGTTAAGCAATTGAGTCCTTAAATTTTTATTGACGTAGGTAGATGATATAGCTAGTCGTATCTTCTAGTTACACTAATTACCTCAAAACCAAAAGAGATTTGAAACAATTTCAGTTCATACCGCTGAAAGCAGACAGCTAAGCAAAACTGGCTGGGAAAACAGTTTAGTAAAATATTTTTTTGCGTTTTCATATTTTAATCTCTAACAAAGTAAATAATTAACTCGATAAGATTAAAGTCGTTGTTAATCACGACGATAAAGCAGACGCACTTATTTGCAATTTTCGAGCATTCGTCGCGCCCGTGGTCGGTGGTCGGGACCTAGTTAACAGGCGGTCGCGGTGGAAGGCTCACAACTCTACCGAATAACAGTCGGGCCGGTGCTCCTCGCGCGCTCTCACGTATCGCACGCTCGCCCACTCGGACAAAATAACTCGTACACCCCGCGCTTCTAACTCCCTCACATATTTACAATTTCCAACTCTCGTTCGGCCTTGCCTTTTAACTTCATGTGTCCGAAATTTTGCAACAAGGCATCGCGCTGACAAACAGAAGGTTGCCGCACCAAAACATTGCCGATTGCAAAATTCGAGATTTTAGTAGACTTTTAAAGGTGAACTTCGTCGGGTTGGATTTGAAATAAAAAGATTTTATTGTGATGTGTTGAACAGAATTAAAAACGATGTTATCGATGGAGTCTTTGTGGTGTCGATCGGAGAGCGAGCTGTCAACTCTGAGGCTTGTCAAGAACAGCGCAGATCGGCCTGAGTACCGGCTGACGAGGCGGAAGCCCTCGAAGAGTCTCATCCCTCAGGCGTTGCTGCACGCTCTACCCGACTCACAGCCCAGGAACCACCGACGACGAAGGTCCGGCACTTGGCCGTAAGTGGCACCATAGCACGACATCTCAAACCAGAGATCGACAAATCTAAAGATCATCTCTCACGCTTTAGCACTTCACTGAATTATCTTTATACTAATTCTTTATCATCATGACTGTCATAATTTATAATTAGCTAATTTCGATAATATACGAATGCCGTTATACCCTAGTCCAGTCTCATGACACGATTACAGTCCAGCACACCCAGTTGAACTCGTTATGCTTGTATTGCAAATGACTTCTATGCAATTGACATCATTAATATACTTGTGAAACTATTGGAATTGTAATTATGTGAGATGATTACTTGATTACCAGGTCGTTAACGTTCTCAAATGATTCTTAAAAGAGATCGCTATGGGTGTGGACAGCGGACACGCAAGAGGAATTAGGTTTCAAATGGGTCATACGGTTCACTACACAAAATTACGATGACAGCCAACCGTGTATTGTAGGCGAGTAACTTAAGACATCGTGAATATGATCTCCTCGCAGACTTTCTAACGTTTATCTCATTGTTTACTATTTTCAATGTCTGGTTTTGGTATTAAAATGGTTTCAAGTTACGTACTAGATATCATTATTATATATATTTCCTCATTAAAACAACATTCATTTCATACGGTAAAATTATTTAGATCATTGCCAATTATAACTTTTTATCAATTCAAGTCACCACTCACCATAACAAATTTTATCGATTGACTTACTTTCTTCACACACTATAAATATTATTTTAACAAAGATAGGAGCGAAAAACATTACCCTTTTCTTCCAGTCGGGTAAAAACAAGCCTCATTGGCCATGCTAAGCAAATATCTCCTTTTACACTTTTATAAGCGTCAGTCGTTAATTTTACTTTACATTTCAAACTTAGTCTATGGTAATAACTAGTAATGATTGTGTAAAACTGTGTTAAAGACATATTTATTCAGTAAAAGTGAACAAACTTATCAGATTAAAACAACTAATAATTTATCTGTATCTTCGTACGCGATTTGTTGGTTAAGTACTACAAAGAATTGATAGAAAAAAGTTTAGAATATTCTGCCTCCGTCTTTGGTTTCTTATGAACCCATTTCATCTTTGCTATGGTTTCGCTAAGATCTAGCTAGTAACGTTGTAACGGCCACCAACTGACCCAGATACTCCCTGAGGCATAACCTTCAGGCCTTACCTCATGTTATTAATACTACATTTCCTTTGAAGGTACCTACTCATGTTTGTACAGGAAGGGAATGTTTTATGATGCTCAAATCCGTTTATTATTTGTAGGTACTTATTTAACTACTGTTTGTCGGTAGAAGAAAACAATATGGCATATATATCAATGCAGTATACCTAACTAGCGACCCGCCCCGGCTTCGCACGGCTATATTATGCATGTATTATACATATACACTTTCCTCTTGAATCACTCTATCTATTAAAAAAACCCGCATCAAAATCCGTTGCGTAGTTTTAAAGATTTAAGCAAAGGGAAATAGGGACAGAAAAAGCGACTTTGTTTTATACTATGTAGTGATGATTATCTTTTAGAGATTATTTAGAAAGGAATTTTCAAATGAAAATTTTAAGTGGATGCCTACGTCTTAATAGCTATGTCTGATAAACCAAATAGCCCGTTCATTTGTTTATGCAATGCGTTAATTTACCAGTCAGTCACGGATTTTGATTTTTTTATTAGAATAATAGAAAAATACCGTTAAATACTCAGCTACTCCCCCTAAGTATTATAAATATAACGCAGTTATTTATATTTTAATAATAATCGTTATTTATAATAACAATAATAGAGTTTTATAATATTAATTCATATTTTAGTATGCAATTTATTTTTAATAATAAGATTTGCAAATAAATCACGATGATAATAATAGTGTTATATTTTTACGACTACTTATAAATAACGCTATTGCAATTTATTATAGTGTATGATGTCATGAGAACTTATAACTGAAGTTTTACCACAAATTAATAAAATCAAATTATTTATTTGTAATTATTTAATTATTAAAAAACTTTTTTTCTTCAGTAACATCTCTTTTTACAAATCCTATGTCTAGTCAACTATTTCGAGTTTATGGGATGTCAGTCGCGGAGCCAACGCAACGGCCTAATACGTGCCTTCCTAGGCCTACTCTAGCGTGTTTAAAAATGACCATACTTCTGAGTACCCTACTCGTTATAAAAAATGATGTTTTGAATGCATGAGAAGGACCTTTTTCCTATAGTGGGACAACATACGTTTGAAAAACAGACAGAGACCCGTGAGTGAGATCCCATTAGTGTCCCGTTTTTTCCCCTTGAGGTACGGAACCCTAAATACTTCTATCACGACCTATCTTATTAACGTTTTTGTTAGAACCTTGTTTTCGTTGATTATCAACAAAAACAGAAGTTTCGAGACCTTCAATTTTGACTAATTTAAGTGTTTGCATACCGAATTATAATAGTTAATTATTATCTAGATTTATCGTTTTCCAAGGTTGCATAACATGATAATAAGTTGATTTCGTAATAATTTTGACAAACCTTGTCTTTAAAAGTCAGAGGTAGTATTTGTATATAAGTAATATTATGCCCTAGTTGCATCTTATTTCTTTTGCCTGCCTTTGCCCCAATTTATTTGGGGTCGGCACACTACGTCTTCTTCCGTTCTCCTCTATTAGCTGTCATCTCATCGTCCATCTCTCTCATATCTTGTCTCGCGCAGTCCATCCATCATTCTTAGGTCGTCCTCTTCCTCTCCATCCCTCTACATTCATACTCATCACTCTTCTAGTCACATGCGTCTCCTATCTCCTCATCACATGTCATTATCCAGGGAGGAAACAGTCGACTACGTTTGTATGAAGAGAGCGCCCTGTACCCTTTCCTCTTAAAGAACATAAATAAAGTCAAGGTAAAATCAATAAGACCTTTGCCTTTATCCCTACTCCCTACTAATATTGTAAATACGAAAGTTACTCTGTCTATTTGTCAGTTTTCTTGTCTTCCTGTCTGTTACGCTTTAACACATAAACCCTTGAACCAATTTTATTTAATTTTGGTATAGAGATAGATGGGGATTGACCTAAAGTGTTTTAATCTCGCGATCTTATGCGGAGGAAGCCACAGGGTGCAGCTAGTTATACCCAGCTGTCTTTAGGTCAAGTAGAGGCCTTAGACCGACCTGAAAACTCTAACACAAGATGACCTACATACATCTACCTACACAAGAATAATAAGAAAGCAATTTCTTGATTAAAAGTTATTGACAATTCTTTAAATGCATACGTGTCACGTCGCTGCTGGTATTTAATTAATTTAAGGCGTTATCAATATCTCTGATAAAGCGACCTAGTAAAACGACAAAATATTGATAATACACTTTTTATACCTACCTAAAAATATCTTTACTTGAACGTAAATGGATATTTGTACCCAATTGAAATATCAAGGTTCTCATATATTTTTTATCATCACATATCAGACATCAGTTTCACAACTCATTGAAATAGTCGTCCTTCGGGCAAAGTATAAGATTGATTGAGGATGAGAACACATGATTTGAGATCACGCCTGGGTACTCTATTGTTCACTTTTACTTTACTCTAATAATATGGTCACAATATCGTTTAAATATACCTACGACGCAGAATGAGAACTCCTTATAACTTATGAACGCCTGGTACATTAGATCCATATATTATATCATCCATCTCAATCAACAAACTGACTGGGGTATCAGCGATTTCATCTATTATATGATTACGTCTAAAGATAGATATCCGACTCGAAGAGAGATTCAAACCATATATCTCTATCTATGTTGAGGTTGAATCTCATTTCCATTTCCTTCATGGCCATAACGATAGTTATAGTATAGATGGAACTTGAAGGAAAGCGTCGAAAGTGTTGATAGCTATCTCTGACAGATCATAACTTACTAAATCTGAAAGTACTAAAGTTCTAGTTTATAGACATTACTAGCGACCCGCCCCGGTTTCGCACGGCTACCTATATTATGCATGTATTATACATATAAACCTTCCTCTTGAATCACTCTATCTATTAAAAAAACCTCATCAAAATCCGTCGTTTTAAAGATTTAAGCATACATAGGGATATAGGGACAGACAAAGCGACTTTGTTTTATACTATGTAGTGATAATCGTTTATCATTAGACCGGGCCGTGCCCGGGGCGTGTACGGGGCACGGATTTAAAACGTTACATACATTTTGTATGAAACAATTTATATTACACCGTGCATGATCCGTGTCCCATCCGTGCCCGGACGACGCCCGTCTATTCCACGCATCCGCCCCGTCCGTCCCCTTGGCGGCTGATAACCCGGTGTAATATAAACGTGCTTCACGGACGGGCTCTGCTCCTGACTCGGCCCTGCCCCGGACACGACCGGTGTAATGAAAATCATCCCTTGTCAATCAAGTCATAATATACGATTGTGGAGCATCACTGTCTCGTGAATTGCTATTCTTCTCTATTGGCCGTAAGTCTTCGCGTCACTTATCAACGCTATCTGAATGGAACGGCAACGGCATTGTTAAAGTTGTTTATGGACAGTCGTTGTGTCACCTTTGTTTTGGATTTTCCGATGTGTCTCACAAGTTACGTAACGTTACAGTATTGTTATACTTCTTCCTATGTTAAAGGCATCAGTGATATTATTATTTACCTCTTTATATGGTCCAGCTTTATATATTTTACTAGCGGTCCCGGCAAACGTTGTTTTGCCATTAAAAAAACGGTCTGATTTGGGAATCTAAACCATCCAGGGAGCCACCCAAACGCATACAAAAAAATTCAGCCCTTTAGGAGGAGTTCAGTGACACACACACGTACAGTAGAATTATACATAAGTATAAAGATTATATTATTTACTATGCCTTTACTAAATGTATATTAAATAGGTACATGTTTATTAATTGTAATCAAGTAAGTACCTACTTATATAAAATTAAAATATAAGGTAAAAATCTAATTCTTAATCCTTTGATAGGTATTTATACTATCACTTCACTATCACTACATAGTATAAAACAAAGTCGATACATTGATTTATTCGGAGTGTTATAAGCTGCTTTTTATCCCGACATTACCACGGGATCGGGAGTTACGCGGAAATATATAATAATTTCAAATCCTTTTAAGAAACAGCGTACTAATTAATAGAAATCATAGTACCTCTACATTTAATTATATCATCAAACATGACCAAATTAATTTAATTAGTAGGTATTTATAACGAGTCTGTTAAATTTTTTTTCTATTCGTGTTATTGGTCAATCTAGGTTAAGAAACACGCAAGATTTTTAGTATTCTTTAAAAACTTTAATTACAATCATAATTACAATAGTTACCTACATATACCTTGTGACGTAAAGGCCATTAGACACAACAGGCATTGTAACTTAAAATACCGTGGTGCATTTAAGACCCAAAGTCCTACCTGATAGAGGGCATTATGGCGACAAATAATGTGTACACACCGAACCGCTAAACTATAATAATAAATAAATATTGCAGGACATTCCACACATCGCCATCTAGCCCCAAGCTAAGTAACTAGACTTGTGTTATGGGTGCTAGACAATGAATATACTACTTATATACTTTTCTTTTGTAAATATATACTTATAATAGGTACATACAGACAACCAGACCACAGACAAATATCTTAGCATAAATTCTTATCTGAGGCGGGAATCGAACCCGCAACCCTGTGTTTGGCAGTCCGGTATGGTAACCATTGTGCCAACTGTCTCGGACACGGGATATTTAACCAAACGTGTTGTCCAATGATTTTCCAAAAATACACGGTGCATTTTGGGCTCTTTCCGAGACGCTTTAGCGGTCCGGGGAATTATTTGTTCGCCATAATGCCCTGTATCGATAGATATGGGTATTTTGGAAAATCATAGGACAACACGTGTAGTTATATATATCGTTTCCGAGACCGTTTAGAAGTTCGGAGTAAAGACATTATTTGTTTACTATAATGCCGATTAGCATGGTTCTCAAAAAAATCACTATGCCAAGCTCCCCTACTAAATGTCCGGACCCATTTCTTAGCTATCACAGCCAGGCCATCTGTTTAAGTCTAGTTGCCATGGAGATGTCAATAAGTACTAAGTAACAGTTTCAATGTCACGAAATATCGAGCGGGTAATTGAAGTGACCACCACGGTCAACTGACCAAGCTTAAAATATAAACTAGACACGCCTAGTTTTCAACACGGTTATTATCTTGTAAATTGTGAAAATGCAAACCAAGTAAGCTTTTAGATATACAATACACCTATAAAGTTAGTTATGAACGCACAGAAACCCTTGATATTAGGAACAAGGAATTTTGCACAAAAATCCTTATAGAGTGAGCAAGAAGTAAATATTTTTATTTTAAATATTCTTCAATTAACGCAAATAAAACTGATATGCAAATATCAGTCGCATAGTATATGACAATTCAAATTGATTAAGATTTGTTTTTAATTAAATAAATGACATTTGAATTGAATTGAATCACCCAAAATCAGATGTTCTAACTTCTAAGGCAGCTGCATATGGGTCACATAGTTGTTATTAATTCATATAACTTTATATAAGACCTGCTTCTTTTGGTAATCGATTGCGGTAACTGGATAAAGACCACCTGGGCGGTCACCGCCATAATTGGTCTAGTGACCGAAAGTGAAAGCTTAACTTACCTTATGGCGAGATACTTTTGCAAAAGGTGTATATTAGTTTTGAGAAATTTTGAGATTAGAACAAGACTTAAATAAAATCGAGACTTTTTTAACTAATTTTCAATGTTAAATATTTATTATGAGGACTAGTGTCAGGCTTAATTCTTCCTGACACAGACTTATCTTTTCACTCTTCTTTTGAAATTACACAAAGTTTTGTAAAAAGATGTACGATTATTGATTACTACTATATTTTGTACTAGATTGATTATTGATTGGTATTATAGATTATACTAGATTGACTAGATACTACTATTGAAAAGAAAGTTGTTTTCAGGACTAGTTACTATTTAATTTCTTCCTGACTTATCTCTTCTCTCTTATTTTGGAACTACACAACTTTTTGTATAAAATGTACAGTTGTAGTCAGAATTGCAGATCCACCGTAGAGCTCCGAAACTGCTATTATCAGAATGTTTTCAACTCAAGCAAAATTCTAAGGTCTTGCTCGAGTTCATGTTTATAGTCTTTCAACTCATGAAATTATTAGATAAATATTATTAGTAAAAAAAAATTGCTGTCTGTAAATTCGGTTTACGAACGATAATTTTACGTAATAATGTCTTAAGAACACTGATGGTAACCATAGCAACGATAATACGTTGCTATGGTTTTATCGTTTCCATAGTGAGGATAAGATCTTTAAAACCTAGTAACGAATTTTGATGCGGGTTTTTCAATAGATAGAGTACCTAATTCAAGAAGAAGGTTTATAATGTATAATACAGGCATAATATAGCCGTGCGAAGCCGGGACGGATCGCTAGTCAATAATGTTGCTATGGTTACTTGTCAATAACATGACGCATGACGTGACACTTTTTTGTGAGTGCATGTGTTCATGGACTTATAAGACGTTAGCACGTCAAAAAATATTCCAATAAAAGTAATTTTAAAACTCTACGGTGGGTCTGCAATTCTCCGACCATACGTTTATAAGTAAAATAACTTGTATTGTAGTAATACATACAAAATATACATATAATTATGTATACGTGTTTATATTTTCGGTGTTATCATAAAATCACTCATTGACCTCATGACGACCACTATGTTTCTTGACACTTTGATAACAATGCCATGTCTCTTCACGACACACTTATTATATAAAGACCCTCTCGTTGTTTCTATGATTTATTATCTCTTTCTCTACATTTTTTATTTTCAAAGCTATTCGTTTTTAGGGTTCTGTGCCCAGAGGGTTTAAACGGGACCCTATTACTAAGACTTCACTGTCTGTCTGTCCCTCCGCCTGTCTAGTTAGACCGTTGAAATATTCACAGATTATTTATTTCTGTTGCCGCTATAACAACAAACATTAAAAATAGAAAAATAAATTAAGTGGGGCTCAAATACAACAAGGTACGGAACTTTTCATCCGACTCGCACTTGGCTGGATTTTATGTTTTTTTTTTTTAAATTGTGTGTTTTTAAATAAAGTGTTTCTATCTATCATTTTTGTGACATAAACAAAATTGTGGTCAAATGATGATAGAGAATCTAATGCACTTATTTTTGATTTCTATCTAAACTAACAATAACGCTTATTCCAGAATCTCTGTTAAATTGTATCTTTAACAACAACTGTATCAGTATCACTACACAGTATAAAACAAAGTCGCTTCCCGCTGTTTGTCCTTCTGTATGCTTAGATCTTTCAAAATACGCAACGGATTTTGATGCGGTTATTCTTAATAGATACGAGTGATTCAAGAGGAAGGTCGCTAGTCACTATCACTACATAGTATAAAATAAAGTCACTTTTCGCCGTCCCTATGTCCCTATATCCCTATGTATGCTTAAATCTTTAAAACTACGCAACGGATTTTTATGCGGTTATTTTAATAGATAGAGTGATTCAAGAGGAAGGTTTATATGTATAATACATGCATAATATAACCGTGCGAAGCCGGGACGGGTCGCTAGTATTAAATAAACTAACATAGTTCTGTAAAATCTAACACCAATATTCCAACATTGTATGGCGAACAACTAAGATTATTTATTGCCCATGAAATGAGTAAAGTGCTCGTGCAGGTGTAATTAACGTTCACATAATAATGGCTGTAAATCGATTAGGAGTAAGGTCGTAGGGTGGTTCTTTGTTCCTAGGAAGTATTCAAGAAACACTTCGTACACTTTGCTAAAGACAGAATACTATAATAGATGTAGTTCTTTATTACCCGACTACAGCGAAGCCAAAAGGGAGTGTTAGATTAGTTTTACGGGGCTGAAAATAATTTTTTTATCACAGTTGCTCATAAAGTGGATCTTATTAAACCGCTTTTAGGCTCATAATGCAACGTATTATACACGCGTGCGATAAAAAAATATCCAACTAGTGCTAAAATAATACGTCATCCCGATATGTCAAATACGTAATTACGTATCTTACTGCTAATGACATATAGCAGATGAAACATTCTTAAGGACATCGTTCAAATCGTACCCAAAACTTAAGGTGCCGGCCAGAAAAAAAAATGTTTCTATCTTGTAGAGAATAACATTTTAAACAATGTTTACTAAGGCAACAAAGAGCTACGATCGTTGAGTTATTTTACATTGAAAACCCAAAAAAATGCATTTTGTAGAGATCCGTTTGACCACTTTTAAGATATTACTACAGAAAAAATATAAAAATAAGTAGTAAATGGATAAGCTTTGTCTGTTTTTATTATATTTATATAAATAGGTAAATCCAATAACCCTTTCAGAAGTTTTAGTGGGATCTTAAAAGTGGTCAAACGGATCTCTATAAAATGCATTTTTTGGGTTTTCAATGTAAAATAATTCAACGATTTTTGATCGTAGCTCTTTGTTGCCTTAGTAAACATTGTTTAAAATGTTATTCTCTACAAGATAAAAACAATTTTTATTACTGGCCGGCATTTTTTTTGTTGGTATTTTTTGTTAGAAACATGAATGATCTCCTTTATCTGGGTTATACTGTTTTGATGTATAGAAAAAGGTACCATCCAAAGAGTTTTTA
The DNA here is from genome assembly GCA_907269075.1 of Idaea aversata. Classification (NCBI taxonomy): domain Eukaryota; kingdom Metazoa; phylum Arthropoda; class Insecta; order Lepidoptera; family Geometridae; genus Idaea; species Idaea aversata. The sequence goes on along the minus strand of OU026098.1, from coordinate 3,950,054 downwards.
AGCCTTGCTGGCTTAAAACTCTTTGTTGGTACCTTTTTTCTTCTTTTCAAAAGGTTGTCTCTAAAGTCTGATAACGAACGATAATATTACGTAATGACGTCTTTAAAAATAATTAAAATTTGAGTTTTGTTTTTATTTTGTTTTTTCTTTAGGTACATAAATATATTTTTTCCTTACCATTATATTGTTTTTAACCGCCGACGCAAAAACAAATGAAAAAAACCCTAAAAAAATATTGTATGTCAGACGCTGTATAGGTTGAAAGTCTTTTGCCTAGCCTTTCGGCAGTGTAATTAACAAAAAATAGTAAACATAACCTAAAACTCTTAAAAACTTTTTATTATTAAAATTTTAACAAGTCTTTTTTTTATTCGCAACTGTGATAAAAAACGTCGTACGATACACGTGTGAATTGATCATTCCATCTCGGCTTTTGCCACGCTCGCGTTCCGCTCGCGCGTCATAAACCGCCTCTATGGAATGATCAACTTTCCACACTTGTATCGCAATGTACTATTTACTCTTCATAATATAAAATCGTTAAAATTGTCCGGAAAAGTGCCATTTTTAGACACATCGCATAAAAAAGTCTGTCACCTAAGCAAGTGGCCCTTACGTAGGTATCCCTTAGGTTGGTGAAAACAAATTTATCTAAGAAGCTAATTTAGGGAATCTTTTAGGCTAAGGGAACCTTAGTTAGGGGATGCTTGGGAGTTCGTTGGTGAAAACGGGCATTATAGCCTCTTCATTTGTGCTATTGTGAAAAAAATGGCCGAAATGAAGAGGCTAAGTGAAAAAAAAGGGAGGGTTATTCCTGTTTATCACTATCACTACATCACTACATAGTATAAAACAAAGTCGCTTTCTCTGTTCCTATACCCATATGTATGCTTAAATCTTTAAAACTATATACGCAACGGATTTTGATGCGGTTTTTTTTAATGAATAGAGTGGTTCAAGAGGAAGGTTTATATGTATAATACATGCATAATATAGTCGTGCGAAGCCGGGACGGGTCGCTAGTTTTTTATATTATGTTGTTTTTTTCTCTGTTTCAACACGTAAGAGTTTTCAAATTGCCTCCCTTTCTGGTACTACTTAGCAGTCATCAGTTCAAGCTAAATTTAATTTAAAAGGAAAAATAAAGTAAGTACCTAAGTAATTAATTAAGTTAAATTAATTCTGAAATTAATCAATTTTCAGTTTTACTTTTTTATTAATCTCAGTTTTGTAAACACGCTTTTATTTTTATAGTAGCTTATCATATAGTCATGCACCCCAGTGAACGACAACTGATTGCCACCTGCTGTTTATCTTGTTTATAAACATAGTTCATTTTATTCATCAATTACGGTCGTGATAATATATTTATTTTTGTTGTCTGTCATTCATTATCGTCGGCTATATGTTTTGTGTTTGATAAATACTTTCGTTCATCAGATCTAGAAGATGCATGACCATTCTTATACCTACTTGTTCTTTCCTTCTTCTCGATCACAGCCTAGTTGTCCTAGATTTTTTTAGGCAATGCCTTAAGTGTGGTACAGGACATGTTCATCCCGGTATCGAGGTTAAGTCCAAGACCACGGTAAAGTTCTGAAAATAAGTAAAAGAACTATAAACAAATGAATAAATATTGCAAGACATTCCACACATCGCCATCTAGCCCCAAGCTAAGTAACTAGACTTGTATTATGGGTGCTAGACAACGGTTACTACTTAGATACTTTTCTTTTGTAAATATATACTTATAATGAAACAACCAGACCACAGACAAATATCTGAGCATAAATACATGTCTGAGTCGGGATTCGAACCCGCAACCCTGTGTTTGGCAGTCCGGCAGTGTGACCATTGTGCGAACTGGGTCGTCAAATTAAGAGACAGAACTTTCTGATCTCTAATCGCTGTTCGTAAACGGTAGCTAATTACGTGGTATCAAATTATCTAGTTTCTACAGTCCGAGAAATGTCGTTTCTTTCAACTTTTCACCCTTCCTCAAGTCCGAAGGCCTCAACACCGGTTCGTATGATGAAATCGCAGTGATGACGTGCTGTTCTATGTCGGTCAATGCTGTTGACACTACGTTTCTAATCATATGGTTAGGTGGTCGAAATCTACGTAACCGTCTCGTCGTTTTGATGAAGGACTTTCACATGAATACCATGCAAGAAGCAAGCTTATAATTCTTAAATCCTCTAGACATAATATTATTATATTATAATCACAATATAAATGTCACTACATAGTATAAAACAAAGTCGCTTCCCGCTGTCTGTCTGTCCCTATGTATGCTTAGATCTTTAAAACTACGCAACGGATTTCGATGCGGTTTTTTTTTTAAATAGACAGAGTGATTCAAGAGGAAGGTTTTGGGATATAAAACAAAACTACCACGCGTATGAAGTCGCGGGCAACAGCTAGTATATAATATAATGATATCCATGACATGCATGCATGCATAAACTTATCTACCAATAGCTAGGTAATCATTATTATATTATGTCAAATAATCTTGGTGTTATTATCTAAGTAAGCTATTATTACAAGCAATTTCAACCAACCAATGACAAAGTTGTTTGTTTTATAATCTTAGACTATTGCTTGACAATGGCTTGACATAATGATGAAGCATTTATTTACTGATATATTTTTACATTTAGATTTTAATCTTTGGTTATGTTTTAAAACCCAGATAAGGTTCAGATAACGTTCCCACTCCAGTTTTTATAATGTTTTGATTTATATAAAGTGACTTGAGTACTTGAAATACTTAAATCAACACAAAAAGAATCAAAACCCGAACAGTGGGTCAACTAAACTCGGTCAAGCGACAAATAAATGCACTTTATATCGGTCAATGTCGATTTTAATCACGGCACATTAAGAAAGCTGAATCATAGATTACAAACCAATAAAACTATGTAAAATTATCGGAACCATCTCGGTATGGTTATAGAATATGTTGTCATTGTAAAGGGTTGATCACCTCTGAATGAACGAACGTTTCGCGATAACATCTGAAATGGAATGGTACACGATTATCGCGCTAACATTTCAAGGTCAGAACTGTCACTGAAGTGAAGAAGCCTTCCCGAACGAGACTTCTCGTCAGTTGGCAGAACTGCGCGCGCGCGTCTGCACCTAAACGCTATCACAATTCAAACAATATCCAACGATGAAACCTCGCGCGTCGCACTAAATCTTTCGATATCTCGACCAATACTGATTGGTATGTAGATAGTGCATCGGGACGCGATAACCCGGGCTTCATATATTAACATGGCAATGTTTTGAAGTGTTAACAAAATGTCTTTGTATAAGAACGCTTTGAGGAGGCAGTTTTCCCACGAGTCGGGCAAGACGGAACTTGTTAGGGCCAGAGAGGAGTACCTCGATCGAAGGTATGTAACTTAATGTCAGTTAATTCATTACAAGAAAGTTATTTTATTTATACTAGCTGTAGCCCGGGACCTGCTACGCGTGATAGTTTTTTTTATGTACCAAAACCTTCCTCTTGAATCACTTTATCTATTAATAAAAACAGCATCAAAATCCGTTTCGTAGTTTTAAAGATCTAAGCATATACATAGGGCAGAAGGAAGCGACTTTGTTTTATACTATGTAGTGATGATATTATTATTCCATAGTTTTTCACAATTCATGTACCTAATAATCTATGTTTACTAAATTTAACTTTATGTTATTATTATTTGCATAATTTAAGTTAATATTGTGACTTGCGATCCGATTTAGTCCGCATAACATTTTTCTGGAAATAAAAAATTTGGCTTTTTCTTATCATTGAAATGATTTTCATTTGATTTTTCAAATATCTCAATTGACTTAAAGTTACTTCGTTAAAAAAGGATGGAATCTCAAAAAACAAATCAAACCAAAATATAAATTATTTTATCATCATTCACATTCATAACGCGATTCAGAATATCTAGTCAAAATCAACGCCATATAACTGTGAAATACAAGCACACTTACTTTATCCAGAAAATCAAACAGCCACGTGCAAGCTCCAGACACTAAAAAAATGAATACTTATCATGAATACAATGAATTCTAAATGAAATATCCTAATAACCAAACCATCTTATTGCTGTATTTCACCATGTTTATTGAATAAATCCTTTATATTTTTAATGTCCGCGTGGTAGTTTTGTTTTCTATACCAAAACCTTCCTCTTGAATCACTCTACCCAATAAAAATACCGCATCAAAATCCGTTACGTAGATAGAGATCTAAGCATAGGTACATAGGGACAGACAGCGGGAAGCTACTTTGTTTTATACTATGTAGTGATTGCTTCATGGATGTCATTTATTTTATGTTGTTTGCTATTATTATAAGTATATATTTACAAAAGGAAATGTTTTTAAGTAGTATATCCGTTGTCTAGCAACCATAACACAAGTCTAGTTACTTAGCTTGGGGCTAGATGACGATGTGTGGAATGTCCTGCACTATTTATTTATTTATTTTTTTCATTATATATTTGCCCGCGACTTTATCCGTCTACGGAAAATTCGTCTCAAACAATTCGACTAAAACAATTCGTCTAAAAAACAATTCGACTAATAACAATTCGACTAATAACAATTCGTCTAAAACAATTCGTCTAAAACAATTCATCTAAAACAATTCGACTAATAACAATTCGTCTAAAACAATTCGTCTAAAACAATTCGTCTAAAACAATTCGACTAATAACAATTCGTCTAAAAACATTACCATTCCCGATTACACTTGGGTTTCAAAAATGGAGGTATACTGAGTCGCGGGTCTGGTACACTGCCGCGGTGGAGTTAACATTCGATGATGGAGGTAAAATAAAACGTGGGTATGTAGGACGCAGCTGCAGTGGAGTTAAGAGAGATATATAAAGACCCATCTGGAAAAACCCCTACCCAGAACCGACATGGATAGGTTAGGTTTATGTTAGAACTGCGACCACAACGCACGAGCCGAGCGAGCGAAGCGAGCGGTGCCGCGGCAGAGCGGCCGGCGAGTGCTAGAAACGAATTCTACCCATTTTACTTTAATATTAACTCCACTGCAGCTGCGTCCTACATATCCGCTACTCAGCATAACTCCATTACCGAATCTTAACTCACTTCGAACTTAATGTTTTAGACGAATTGTTATTAGTCGAATTGTTTTTAGACGAATTGTTTTAGACGAATTGTTATTAGTCAAATTGTTTTTTAGACGAATTGTTTTAGATGAATTGTTTTAGACGAATTGTTTTAGACGAATTTTCCGCAAATCACTTTATCCGCGTAGGGTTTGAATTTTCCTAAATATTTTCTTAGTCATCGCCAACGTTATAACGGTCTGTCCATTGGTTTGATTTGTGCGAAGATATATCAGTCACGAGCTTGAATTTTATTTATAGTAGGTATATACATTATTTTTTCATTGATCAGAAGTACCTACAATATATATTCATAACTTACTTCCCTATGCATAAGCACACACTTATGGGTGTCAGAGATTAGCTTATTTACACCTTACGTGAGTAGGTATAAATATATAAAATTTTGCATTGATTTTACGTATAATTCCAACGTTGGACTAGTATCTCACCTGATGGCAAGTGACGATGCGGCCTGAAATATAGCACGGTTTTGTTTATCTGGAGGGGTCTCCAGATAAACAAAACCGTGCTATATTTCACATTTAATGAGGGTTCATTTGTTACTCTTTGAGTAAATTGTAATGTGTTTTGTCTATACGTTGTTGGAAACCTAAAAATATGCCAATTGTCTAAAACAAAATCACATAGTTTTCCTCTAACTAACTCAATTGTACATATTCCTTAATTTACTTCTTTTCGTATACATTTCAAAGATGGCATTTACGAGTGCTTTCGAACAGAAAATCTTTTGATAATTAACATACCTGTTTACTATCAAGACTATCGAGTCATCCGAAGTTTGCAACATCACAAAAGTCATTCACTGTTACGATCAGGTTTCTAGATTTCCTTTTCCTTTAACGATGTCCATCTGTATAGGGTTAATGATCTGTATTTTATGTAATGTCTAAGTTATGGTTATTGTTATGGTGTTAACCTAGTTCTTCTTTCTAGAAATCATACGGTTTTATATCGTAAACGTTTTGGATATTTATCCTTTTTCGTATGATATTGAGCGTCTTTAAGACTGATGGCATGGCAATATTTGGCAATGGCAAGCATATAGGTACAAAAAAAAAAATATGATAATATTTTCCGTTTCCTAGACTACAATATTAAATTGATAGTATTTCGTGTACTAGGTGTGGAAAAAAGATAGAAGCATTTAAAGTCATTAAAGTCACGCCAATACACTTTTAAGGAACTTCAAGAACCTATAACCTCCTTGCAAACAAATAATTTTTGTTTTGTCGTTATTCTTTGTTCATCTTTTATTTACTTAGTTTTCTAAGAAAACTAGAATTTCTGGTACTAAATGTTTCAAGGTTAAGATGTTAATGGGTAACATAGTCTCAGTGTCAAAATGTATAAAAGTCTTAATGTATATGTATGAGCAAGTGTTAATAAGTAGATACAAAAACAAAACTTCATTGTGGCACAATGCATCGGAGTCTAAATGTGCTAGTGTCATAATTCTGAAGATAAAAAAATAGGAAAAGTTTGTATTTTTTTAGGAAGGAAGCACAGAGTATGATCTTTACAATAAGTATCATTTAATAACTTAAATGTATATATATTTTTACAGACATACTTACCTCGAAAATTCGGTATCGTATTATTATCATCATCATACAAATTGTATAGAATTATCATAGACAGATCATGCAAGTTTTTTTACAAGTCTAGTGTGTCGTGCGTGCTTATAAGTATTAGCCATCATTATTTTTCTAGTAATTTACTTGTTGTTTTTTTTTTCAATGTTATTTAGAAATATTCGTATTCATTTCATTAGCAAGGTCAATAGAGTTAATTCAAAACTTCAAATGTATTATAAGTAGGATACTTGTACTTACAGTATGATTCAAAAGCATTTTGTTATTAATATCGTTATTTAAGACTCTGTTCTCTTTTGTCTTTGTGTTAAATGTTCACTTGTAAATTAATATAAACACAAAAAAGGGGCGGATGACAATCTGTACAATCTGTGTGTGTTAAATGTTTTAATTCTATTTCTTCGGTCATTTTGGTTTCTGTAGTTTTGTCTTTGTGTTAAATGTTCACTTGTAAATTAATATGAACACAAAAAAGGGGCTGGTGAGTGGTGACAATCTGTACTTAAATGTTTTACTTTTATTTCTTCGGTCATTTTGGTTTCTGTAGTTTTGTCTTTGTGTTAAATGTTCACTTGTAAATTAATATGAAAACAAAAAAGGGGCGGGTGACAATCTTTACTTAAATGTTTTATTATTTTATTTCTTCGGTCATTTTGGTTTCTGTAGCCCCTCCCACAGAAATATATTAGAGCCATCTTATCACCATTAATCTCCCGAAGTGTTAAGCCGTTGACGGATACGTCATAAAAGACTTCTCCAATCATTAATTTGGCCATTAAAAAGTCAATTGCAGCTACTTCTTTGTTCAAATCGGTTACAGTTCAAAAAATAATTAACATTCTTATTGGTTTATTATTGACACCTGCGTATTTAATTAAGTACTTATATTAATTAAATTAAAATAAAACACGCTGTATGTATAAAATTAACATTATCGTTTTTGTTGTCGGTTCATTTAATACAGTATTATGTGTTCAAGTGCGTCGTCGCTTCATTAACGAAATGTTTCATTTTTATTTTATTTGATTCAGGTATGTTTGTCATAAATATCTATTGATAAAATTACCTACCCTGTCATCACTTGAACTTTTTACCCGACTGCAAGAAAAGTTTTATGTTTTTTGCGTCTATATTTGTATGTTTTTTTACTTTCGGATCGGTTAATAGGACCGACGAGACGCCTCGTGTTTTTACTTTATAAGTTGTGTTTTTGACAAATAGATGGCACTGAATCACCACTAAATATTATAATCGTACAAAAATTTTAAATTTGAAAGTTTGATAGATAAATTAAGAATGTTTCATCTACCTAACATGTAATTAGCAGTAAGATACGTATTTAACTTATCGGGATAACTTTTTAGCACTAGTTGGTTAATAACTGACGCGTGCATAATACGTTGCATTATGAGCCTAAAAGCGGTTTATTAAGATCCACTTTATGAGCAACTGTGATAAAAGTAATTTGATCGTATTGTTTCAAAAGCGGAATCACTAGGATTAATATGGAATTGAAGGACAGCAGTGATCCGCTGATGTAACTTATACGCTTGCCCCGATCAAAATTAAGTTATTGAGTTTTCTAAATGTCAATTTTCTTTATTTCCAGGCGTACAAGGTCCCTGAACGCGCCGTCTCCCATACAGCAGTTTGGACCATGTGGGAGAATAATGAAGAATTCCGCGATGGTCATGTAAGTTACATTTTCTTTTTTAACTGGAAACTAAGGAATACCACCGGTATCGCATCGAAGTAGGGGAGACCGAGGGGAGTTGCAACAATTTTGACATTTTGCCTCATAAAACGAGTCCTGGCTGTGTAAATAGTACGTAACTAGTACCATTAGATTGCTCATTCTTTCTACTTTGTAATGAATGCATCAACAAAGCTGTAAGTGTAGAATCTGAGGAGCTATTTAATTTTAAACGTCACAAGTCGTTTTGTTTCAACTCCCCTCGTGCTAAGGTGATTTGCAACAGGGGTCGCGGTGAGTTGCAACATGTATTATTTTGATAGAATTATGGGTTGTAAAGTAAAAACAACCATACCATTCAACGAATTTTATGGTGTTTATTAAAATAAGAAGAAATTCTAACAATAAACATTAACATTTTAGGAAATATTTCATAAATTGAGCAGAGTAAAGGCTTTGCAAAGCGTAAACAAAAAACTATCAACATTTTTTAATAAAATATTATTCAAAAATATTAAGAAATGAACTAGTACGACATGGGATCATCACCATCATCATCAAGCTGCATCACGAAGGCTTTTATTATGGAATGTGACTCTTCTACTGCACCGAGGTCATATATCTCCCGACTTACACGCACAATTGCCCAAATGAAGAGGTTAAGTGCTGAAACAGCCTCGTAAAACTAAACTAACTAAACCATATCTCTGACTTGATATACCCCTGTCGGTTTTTCTTTTATAATCACTAGGTATGCTGAAACAAACAGAAAAAAAAACAAAAAAATCCAGTGCAAAAGCAAATTATCCATACAAAATTCAAACAAGGTGATTTGCAACAGGGTGTCACCTCAGTGGCAAGAAAGCTCCCAATTTCTATTTAATCACAAATTAGCAGAAAACGACAAATAAATGAGCCATACCATCGATAAAATTTGAATCTTGAATCAATAAGCTTTCAAAACGTATATAACATAAACCACAATATAGCTACATTGCTGAAATATAGGTATCTCTAAATAACGTTAAAAACTTACTTTTTGCGATTTTCGTCACGCGAGTGTCATATCTCAGCAACCGCACATGGTAGGCGATGGACGACTACTGAAGGGTGCGCAGGAAAGGAAAAGCTTCTCAATCGCGTTATTGCCAACTGGCTAACGGTTTTGGATTTCGAGATATTAGCACTGTTGCAATACCCCTCTGTTGCAAAACCCCTCGGTCTCCCCTACCTCGAAATTTACGGGACGATTAACAAAAAAAATAGGTACGTACTTACTTATCACTGGTTTTTGGCGGATTTGGAAAAATAATGGGCTAAATTGGAATACCTAAGCCATTTAATCTTCAATCAGAAAGTGAGTAAAAACCTTTTTAACCGACTTCAAAAAAGGAGGAGGTTCTCAATTCGTCTGTATGTTGTTGTTTTTTTTTTATTTTTTTGTGTGTATGTTACGCGATCATTCGAAGACGGCTTAACCGACTGAGATGATTCTTTTTGTGTTCGGAAGGTGACACCTCAGGGGTGGTCCCATAAAATTTTGGTAGAGATCTGATGAGAATCTTCGGAGTGATGAACAGAATTGCACCTCGAGAGTGCAGCAAATTGCTCAGTTTTCGATTTCCACCAGTACAATTGGCCCATAAACGAACAGTTACCGATAAATGGAATATCTGAAACCACCTTCTCATCAGAAAACTCTTCAATCGGTTACGATTACAGGTTACAATTTGAAGAATTTAGTCGAATTTAGTCGCCGGACTGGGTTTGAATGAATGTTGATAGAGAACCTTATCTTAAATGAAGTTCTGATGAGGATCTTCGAAGTGGTGAACAGAATTGCACCTCGAGAGTGCAGCAAATTGCTCATTTTTCGATTTCCACCAGTAGAATTGGCCCATAAACTAAAAGTTACCGATAAATGGAATATCTGAAACCACCTTCTCATCAGAAAACTCTTCAATCGGTTACGATTACAGGTTACAATTTGAATAAAATATTCGCCTTTGCCTCGCCGGACTGGGTTTGAATGAATTTTGATAGAGAACCCTATCCTAAACGAAGATCTGATAAGGATCCACGGAGTGATGAACAGATCTGCACAGCGAGATTCAACAAATTGCTCAGTTTTCCATTTCCACTAATAGAAGTGGCCCATACACTAATAGGTACCGATGAATGGAGCATCTGAAAACACCTTCTTATCACCAAACTCTTCAATGGAATACGATTAGGTACAGGTTGCAATTTGAAGAAACAGTCGCTTTCGCCTCATGGAGTAGAATTTCCAGTGACAGTGGCACTAAAAATGGTTAAATAAAAAAATAAATTAAAATTTAAAAAACCGACTTCAAAAAAACCTAAAAACAAAAATTAAAAACCCTGAAAAGAAAAACAAAAAAGTGTAAAATAATCCATTTCGGGTTACTTACTTGGAAGTCGGACTGGGTGACACCATGTTTTCTTTATACCTCTCAACATTCAATCTAACCCGGTCCGACTTCCAAGTAAGTAACCCGAAATGGATTATTTTACACTTTTTTGTTTTTCTTTTCAGGGTTTTTAATTTTTGTTTTTAGGTTTTTTTGAAGTCGGTTTTTTAAATTTTATTAATCTTATTGAACCCCACAATAAATGCCTTGGTTGCTTTTCCTCGTTGCGAAGGGAACACAAAACAAAATTAAACTTATAAGATTTGGGATTATGTATGAGATCACTGTGAAACTGAAGACTTAAGGCCTCTCTACTCCCCTCCCACTGATCAGCTAGCTAGCTGGAAGCTTAATCAGTTATTTCCCATCCAAGGGTTGCCTGGAAGAAATCGCTTTCAGCTATCAGGCCACCCATTTGTGCAACATATACTTTCTAGCTAACTTTGCTTTGTGTATATTGTGTTCCTTGTTCCTTACTGTGTTGTACAAATAAAATTATTCATCCGATCGCGAACTTGTGCAATGCCAATTGCCAATTTGCTAGAAATTTATCCATATTTGTCCAAGACTTCAGCTATAGTACCTATTGTTATATTTATATTTGTTGAGCTGATTTCTGCAACTGGATCTCCTTGATGGGAAAGATTACCCGTGTAAAACCGAAGGTTTTAACTAGTGTTATTAAAAGTATCTTCCTTTCTTTTCTCCTTGAGCTTTGAGACCTTGGTCGGATGGATGCGGTGGATGCCCTTCTCTGCAGTTATTACCTTGCTACAATAATGTAGATTGAAATTGCTACGGTAATTTAGGACCAACTTATAAAATAGGTTTTTATGAATCATTGATTGGAAATAACGGCTACGGTCGAACTTCATTGTATGAGACTAAAAAATCTAAGTTAACAAAATAAAATAAAAATAGTAAAATTTAATAAAAATAAATAAATTTAATGAAAAAATTTTTTTTATTAAGTTGTAATTTATTTTTAATTGTTTTATTTTATAAAAATAAATAAAATTAGTTTAAAAGTTTAGGTACTTATTGCCTAGGATTTTTAAGTTAGGTCCCAATTTCACCTAGTTTATCTTTTTCGCGGTGGAATTTGAAACCACGACCCTCGCAATGCTTACCACCTTAGCTACGGTGGTATATCTATGTCTGTGGTGGTGACTCTTAAATTAAACTACAAATCGATTTGAGTCAATTATTGTTTCATAATAAACAAATTGAAAACTATAGAATAACTAAATATTCACCCATCGAGCGTGAATAAGTTTCAGATCGAGTTACTGAAACAAATTGATTTGAACAAGCAATTTGTGTTATGTTGCTAATATGCGAAAGTATGTGATTTGTCTCTGTTTGTCTCAATCACGCAAAAATACTGAACCGATGTCTATGTAATAACACATACCTAGGCTAGTTTTTACCCGACTTCAAGTGGGTTATGTTTTTGTCTGGTATGTAATGAATTGGAGTCAGCATCGAATCGTAGCAAACTCAGTTAGTCTAAGGTAGCAAATCGTTTAAGCAGCGGATGGTCGAAAACTGATGTCGTCATAAATGCAGGTGGTCTAAATTTCAATTTCGTCTAAATAGGGGGTAGTCTAAACAAATGTGTGTGGGTTTTTATTTGACCTTGTAGGGACCTCGACGGCTGAGACGATTTCAGTAAATGATACGTGGTCACGATTGCAGGCAGTTGTATTTTAACGTGATAACGTCTAATAAATTGATGGAACACCTGCATTCACAAAAAAGTGTCATGGTAAACGTCACGCGTCTCGTGTTTGTTTAATAATAATATCGCTCATCTGGGTTTGTGTTATGGTGACGCGACGAATAGAAGACCTCGAAGACCTACATAAAGGAAAAATAAGTATATATAAAGGGGAAAAAAGGGAAAAGAGAAAAAAACTCAATTTTTTATAGTTTTTATAAGATGTTATCACGTAAAATTATCGCCTGTAAACCGACTTTCAAACAACAATTTTTTTAACCTCTATCCAAATATTAACGGTACAACTTGAAAACAATAGAAATAAAATAAAACGAAATGTTATCAAATTGGGATTCTCGGGCACGGGTCTCTCCGGCACTAACCCATGAGTATGAACTTCCGCGATGAGACCTGAAATGATATAGGTATGTGTAGAAAATAACCTTGGTCATTAAATAAATCAACGGCGGATACAACTTACTAGACTTGAGTACTTTTTTACAAAGGTTTTTATGAAGTGTTACGCTTCAGAGATGCTGTAATTTCCGTCCGTGAGTTTTGACGTGACAACGTCTTATAAATTGGTTTGCCGGGTGACACTTCAAGAAACTGCGTTACGCTCCGCTGACGTTATGCGCTCACAATGAGAGCGAGTGAGAGGCACGCGGGCATGGTTAGCCCGCCTAAGAGCGAGAGAGACAGACATAAAAAGTGAAAGGCACGCGTCCCTTCCACTCGAGCACAGTTGTTGTCACGTAAAACTTTCGCCCGTATACCGACTTTACAGGCAACCAGTTTTTATGAAGTGTTACGCTTCAGAGATGCTGTAATTTCCGTCCGTAAGTTTTTTGCAATCAGTTACCACCAGGAACAAAATACTCTTCCTACTATTCAAATCAATAAATGACAACTTAAAGAAACGACAGGAATGTGTAAATTGTCGAATTCCCTCCGAGGAACCTCCCAGTGACTCAGGAAACTGGTTCTTAAAATATCCACGTCCTTCCCTTTACATTCTTGGAATTTTTGGGCCTAATTACAATTTCTCAAAAGATGTTATCTCAGGAATTACTGGGCCGCGGGATAGGTTTTTATCAAATTCTATTACAGATAAGTTGCTACATTGTGCAGAATAAAATATAATATATAGAATATATATATAGAATTGTGTATCTATAAATATTAAATTCAAAGTTCTGTAGGCCTATTTTCTATGCAGTGGGTATCTCGGTGGACATCAATTTGATATGCACTTTGCAGTATATTGCTGTTTTTCTAAAATGATGGTGATTACCACGTTACGTCATAGCAGCAATGAACTGCAAAGTGCATATCAAATTGATTATGTCCACCGAGATACCCAGTGGATAGAAAATAGGCCTACTGATTGGCTGACTGATATATTCAACGCACAGCTCAAACCAATGGATGAATATTAATATGGATATGGATATTAATATAAACACCAACTCGAGGTTTTGTGATGTTTTGCGGATTAGTAGAAATAATTACGTAAAATACCAACTACGCACAATTCCACATCTCAAAACACCACCTTGTAATTTTAGAGTGGAAACGCAAAACACCACCTTGTAATTTTTTTTAAAACCAAAGTAGAGTGGAAACGCTAGAGAAACGTTAGAGACGCATAACACCATATACGCGAAACACCAACTCGAGGTTTTGTGATGTTTTGCGGATTAGTAGAAATAATAACGTAAAATACCAACTACGTACAATTCCACAAACGCAAAACACCACCTTGTAATTTTAGAGTGGAAACGCAAAACACCACCTTGTAATTTTAGAGTGGAAACGCAAAACACCACCTTGTAATTTTGGAGTGGAATCGCAAAACACCACCATGTAATTTTTTTTAAAAACCAAAGTAGAGTGAAAACTAAAACACCACCGTAGGCATCTGCTGAGAAAGAGTTGAAAGCTAGCTTAAAACGATAAATAACTACTGAGCTGATTTGATGAAATTTTATACCGAATTTGTTGCTGCTGAATATAATTCCACTGCCATTTTCCTACCCTCACTCGCGTCCCTTGAATGCCCTCATTTATCTTCTAGGCTCTCCTAGAAGATAAATCGGGGCATTGCTACGTGCTACATCTTATACCGCATCGGCACTCACCATCGTATTAGCAAGTGGTAAAACGCTGACCTATTTATTGTAAAAAAAAAACGATATTCCCAACCTCTTCTTCTCGTATAGTGGTGTGGCTCACCTATTGTAAGAGTTTTCAGATCGCCTTAAGGCCTCTAACTTGACCTAACGACTGCTACTAGACGTAGCAACCTAGACCAACGGGTTAACGTGTCTTCCGAAGCACGGAGGGGCTCACGTAAACACATTTTTGCCACACTACTAATTGGCCACCCATCGAAGTAATGACCGTGCCAGGCGTCGCTTAATCCGCACGATCGGAAACGAACAGCGAGAGTCGCTTAGCTGTGATATTCCCAAGGAATCTGGACTTAAGGGGGTGAAACAACGAAGCTTCATGAAAATCAATGTGTAAAAATTGGTTCTACAATTTCCGGTATCAGCGCATATGGACGTGCAATTTTAATAACCATTTACCAACTCAGTTGTTTAATAATATTATGCTAAATAGAGTTAATGTTTCAAATTGCAAACATAGTCTTACAAGGTTACACTTAATGGTCACACTTTGATGTTTTTCCTTGTTACATGATTTGTCTTTATGTTAATAACAAGTCCTATAATTTAGATCATTAGAGAAAGTTTGCAAATTCGTACCGAAGACTTCTTTGTTTACAAAAACTTTCAATATTATATTACCAGAAGTAGATGGAACAAAGTTTGATGCAAAATTTAGTACTTTCTAGTATAAAATTGATCAGTCTAGTGTGACGTTTATGTTCTCTACCTCACTGTTCAAAAATTAAAACAACAACAAAGTTTTGTATGAAATATGTCCTAACGTTATCTCATAATCAGTGTAATTTCAATCTCTGCTTTGTTACCGTTGCTCGTTATGGCTTTGCACGATTTGTCCATATAGCCAGCACTTAAATAATCTTTGCATCAAGATTCGATATCTTCTTCGATCAATTAATGACATTCTTTATCGAAACCTCGTCGTCAAGATTTTGCTTAATGAAAAAACGTCTTAGAAGTTTTTCTTTTGACCCAAAAAAACTTCTCATAATTTTTGGGTTGAGTAATTATTTCTTTGTTTTGTTTTTATTGTGTCCAGTTAATTCGCAAGGGTTGTAGCTATTTGCTTTCAATTACGTGCAAAAGGTTTAAACAAGGTTGAGTTAAACAAGGTTGAGTTCAACGAAACGTAACAATGGACACTTCGACGCTGTAAACATGTATATTTTGTTGATTGAGTGCGAAGTATCAGTTTAATTATTAAGGTGAAAGGGTACCGGCGCTCTCTCTATACAAACGTAGTCGACTGTTTTCTCCCTGGATAATGACACTAGAGCAAATATTTTTGTTGCATAAAACCTATAACTGCCATGACTATGGCCCTATGTCTTGGTTTTTTTCATTTTCTAATTATCATCACAAAATCGATACGCCTAGGAGTTTCTGTTGTACAAACTTATAACACCCCGTCGTTTTTGCGTCGGGAGTAAAAATAATTAGGTACAAAAGAAAAGTACCTACCTATATCTATTATATTTCTGCATTTATAAACATAGAAAATGTTCCTTTGATCCTAATAAAGATATATTTTTGTTATCTTTCAGGCAAATCCAAGACCCCGCGTCTCAGAGACTGACGTGGTACAAACCTCCGCTGACGGTGCTGGTCATCAAGAAGGTCCACGATGCGACCATCTTGGCACCCTTCGTCCAACTCGTACATTGGCTCGTTCATGTAAGTCATTTAGGCTGTTTTTAACCCACGACGCAAAAACGACGACGGGGTATTATAAGTTTGACGTGTCTGTGTGTGTCTGTCTGTGGCATCGTAGCTCCCGAACGGCTGAACCGATTTTGATTTTGTTTCTTTTTTAAAGGTGAATTAATCGGGAGTGTTCTTAGCTATGTTTGATCGAAGTCGGTTCAGCCGTCTGAAAGTTATGGGACATAAAAGGCGGGGATTTTTTAAATTCTAAGTTTTCATTCCTTAAATTGTTACGTAATGTTATGTTATTGATAACATCTTTAATAGAATAGAATAATGTTTTTAGAGAAGCACATGGTCAAATCAGAAAATAAAAAAACAGCCCAAGTGAGAGTCGGACGCGCACAAAGGATTCCGTACCATTATACTCTGTTTTTAGTATTTGTTGTTAAAGCAGCAACAGAAATACATCATCTGTGAAAAATTCAACTGTCTAGCTATGACAGTTCATGTGATACAGCCTGGGCCTAAATTCACTAAGGTTCAAGTCGTTGGGCGCGCGTGATTAGGGGCGGAGGGGGGGCGGTTTTTGTATGGAAATCTCGTCCTAATCACGCGCGCCCGACGACTTGAACCTTAGTGAATAAAGGCACTGGTGACAGAGAGAGACACAGTGAAGTCTTAGTAATAGGGTCCCGTTCCGTTTATACCCTTTTGGTATGCAACCCTATAAGAAAGAATAAAAACACAGAATCAAATCTAGTTTATAACATACTAGCGACCCGCTCCGGCTTCGCACGGCTATATTATGCATGTATTATACATATAAACCTTCCTCTTGAATCACTCTATCTATTAAAAAAAACCACATCAAAATCCGTTGCGAAGTTTTAAAGATCTAAGCATACAAAGGAAAATAGGGACAGAAAAAGCGACTTTGTTTTATACTATGTAGTGATGTAACACAGAAATCCTACAAAATTTAGGCGAGAAAGAGCTATTGATTTTTGTGTAGAGAATTACGCGGTATTATGTAACTCTCCTAATAGTACCTAACTAATTATTGGTATCGGAAATGTACAGAACAATGAAATTAGTTCTAGAATCGATTAACGTCTCGTACAATCGAACCTTCTTTGCATAAATGTCTACCTATTTGAAATCTATTTTTAAACATTCTCTGATAATAAAATGCAAATTTGTATGTTCACACAGCGAGCGAGTATTATATAAATAAAACTCACATTTACAAATTATCATAGTATTTAGGTTCTAAAAATACATTTTTAAATCTAAGTTTTTCTAAGGTGATCGTACATAAATAAATATAAAAGTACCTACTTGCGAGACGGCTTGAGTACCTGCTCCTTTTTAGGGTTCCGCACCCAAAGTGTTAAAACGGGACCCTATTACTACGAAGACTTCACTGTCTGTCAGTCTGTCTCTCACCAGGCTGTGTCTCATGAACTATAGCTAGAGATCAGAAATTCCCACAGATTATGTATTACTGTTGCCTCTATAACAACAAGAACTAAAAAAAAAAGTGGGGCTCCCATACAACATGCTACGGAACCCTACGTGCACGAGTCTGACTCGCACTTGACCGGGTTTTTGAAGTCCTTTAATTTATCAACTGGCAGATAGATGGCGCCATATTCTGCCAGCTGAGAGGCTGACCAAATCCGCTGACCAAATCCTACTAAAATTAAAAATGTGAAAGTTCGTGTATTTTTTGCCTAAAATACCAAACTGATTGCAATAAAAATCTGTAAAAATTATCGATATCTTCCAGGAACATGGTGTTCTATGCGATCCTCAAAATGTTACTTAATCATTGGTTTTTAGGGTTCCGTACCCGAAGGGTAAAAACGGGACCCTATTACTAAGACTTAGCTGTCCGTCCGTCTGTTTGTCACCAGGCTGTATCTCATGAACCATGATAGCTAGACAGTTGAAATTTTCACAGATGATGCATTTCTGTTGCCGATATAACAACACATAAGTACTAAAAAAAAAAGTATATATTTTTTGAGTATGTATTAAAGAATTTTATTTATAACTAGCTGCGCCCCGCGGTTTCACCCGCGTAAGTCCGATCTTTAAATTCTCACCGTTTAAACCTTCCCTAGACCTCCACGAATAATTCAAGACCAAGATAAGATAAATCCGTTCAGCCGTTCTCGAGTTTTAGCGAGACTAACGAACAGCAATTGATTTTTATTAGCTGCGCCCCGCGGTTTCACCCGCGTAAGTCCGATCTTTCTCACCTTTTAAACCTTCCCTAGACCTCCACGAATAATTCAAGACCAAGATAAGATAAATCCGTTCAGCCGTTCTCGAGTTTTAGCGAGACTAACGAACAGCAATTGATTTTTATATATATAGATAATATTCCAGGACAAAAGTATGGTTGTGTTCGTGGAAGCGGCAGTATTAGAAGATACGTTACTGGCTGAATACGGTGACTTCAGCTCTGTTAGAGAGAGGCTGATGACCTTCCGTGCTGGTACCGACGATCTCACGGACAAGATTGATTTTATTATATGTTTGGGAGGTGACGGCACGCTCTTACATGCTAGCTCATTGTTTCAGGTGAGGATTAAACAAAATATTTTATTGATTACTAGCAGCGCTCCGCGGTTTCACCCGCGTAACTCCCAATCCTGTGGGAGTATCGGGATAAAAAGTAGCCTATGTTACTCCCATTAAATCAATGTATCCTCATACCAAGTTTCTTCAAAATCGGACCAGTAGTTTCGGAGCCTATTCGTTACAAACAAACAAACAAAAACATCTTTCATCATCATCTATTTATAATATTAGTGTAGATAGATTGACATCTTCTATACATATAAAATGCTTTGTCCTGACGGATCAACGTACAACCTAAACCGCTGATCGTAGAGACCTAAAACTTGGAAGGTGTGTTCTTTGTATGACGTAGGCATCCGAAAACAAAAAGACTTTCCGAAATTCTACCTCTGAAAAATGGGACAACGTGATTCCTTGGTCCGATCTTCTAATTTAACGCGGGCGAAGTCGCAGGCAAAAGCTAGTAAATGTCTAAATCTCTTCGATCAAGGTAACTTGGTCGGCCTTTGGTCACTGATATATTATATCAAGCTATACCGAACTAGTATTAAAAATAAAAATAAAAGTTAATTAGCGAGTTAAACATTTTGTTATGTTCACAGCAATCCGTACCTCCAGTAATGGCATTCCACTTGGGCTCGTTAGGGTTCCTCACACCTTTCGAGTTCAACAATTTCCAAGATCAAGTTATGAACGTGTTAGAAGGTAAGAAACCTATCTATATTGTTAAAGGCGAATCTGGGCGCTTTTCGAATAACAAAATCTAAACGAAAAAAACCATTTTAGAACACCTTCTTTTAATTCACAATCTCCATTCGGACCAACTAAACCGACGAACTAGTTGTGCTAAATGGAACTACTGATGGTTTTTTTCCAAACTGACCAACAGGTCGGTCAGTTAATTTATATCACCTGAAAGGATCAATTCGGATCAGGTAGTTTTTAGAGCAAAACGTCCTTAATTAAAAAATGTACATAGCGTTAAATAGTATGGGCACATGAGTAGAGATGACCAGAGGCTAAGGTTGTTCGGAGCTGTCAAAATGAATACGTAATTGTGACATAATCATGTAGGGTTGGCACAGGTGGATTATATTAAATAAAAAAAACTGGTTGCCTGTAAAGTCGGTATACGGGCGAAAGTTTTACGTGACAACAACTGTGCTCGAGTGGAAGGGACGCGTGCCTTTCACTTTTTATGTCTGTCTCTCTCGCTCTTAGGCGGGCTAACCATGCCCGAGTGGAAGGGACGCGTGCCTCTCACTCGCTCTCATTGTGAGCGCATAACGTCAGCGGAGCGTAACGCAGTTTCTTGAAGTGTCACCCGGCAAACCAATTTATAAAACGTTGTCACGTCAAAAACTTGAGAGGTGTCAAGGGACACCCGGATAGAACGAAGTTCCTTTCGATTAATTAGTTAAGGAGTTGTAATAAAATAAAGTTTTTTGTTTTTTAATTTTTTTTTATATGTACTTTCTTTTTGTAAATAATCGTCGCGACACCACACTGTTCAATGCGAAATAGAAAGACGAAACGAAAATAACTGGCTTGCTTTCTATGCAAAAAGTGTCGTTACATCTTTTGGTCTTAATTTTCTCCGTCTCTTTTTTCGCAACGAGCGGTAAGGAACTTCGTTCCAAAAAAAATGTGTTTCAGTGTCTTTTATTATGGGCGTTTATTTTAACGCGGTAACAATGTAATCTGAATTTTGATGATTAATCTATACTAATATTATAAAGCTGAAGAATTTGTTTGTTTGTTTGAACTCAGGAACTACTGGTTCGAATTGAAAAAATATTTTTGTGTTGGTCAGTCCATTTTTGTAGAAGGCTACTTTTTATTTTGATATTTCCACGGGATCGAGACTTACGCGAGTAAAACCGCGGGGTGCAGCTAGTAGGTAAATAAATGAATGATGAACTTAATACCTAAATCAGAAATTTTTATGGCTTTCCGGGAAACTTTGATGACACAGAATCGAACGTTAAATAGATAAACGTTGACATACTAGAATTCACAAGTAGTTTGTTATACATACATATAACTATGCTTTCCGTCGTGTCTAGTCACTATAACACAAGCCTAGTTGCTTAGACTGGAGCACTCACTCACTAAATCGTTTTCATCCTTCCTCCCTCCCTCTCTATAAAAGAAAATCTTCTATCCGTGGTCTGGTAACGATAGCACAAGCCTAGCTGCTTAGGTTGGGGCACTCACGCACTCAATTCCCACCAGTAAAGGTACATATTTATAACTATTATATCCGTCGCGTCTTATATCCGTCGCGTCTAGTCACTATAACACAAGCCTAGTTGCTTAGACTGGAGCACACGCTCACTCACTCACTCAATCGTTCCCACCCTTCCTTCGAAAGAAAGAAAATTATTGAAGTCTTCTATTTCGTCACTCGTCACCATAACACAAGAATGGTCCACACTCACTCCCTCCCTACTTAAGATCAAATTAATAACACTATATTTTATTAAACAATATGAAACAAACATGCGACGCGTGATGTTTACCGCTCGTATGCGAGTGTGACAGCCCTGAATTTGGGCACTGGCCGAGCCAGTATAGACCGGTTTCTCTCCGTACGTGACGTGCCGCCAGTGCTCACGCACACACGCGCGTCAAGCTTGTAGTAGTGGACTTGTCAGAGAGCTTTGTATGACACATTAGTCTCTGGTTGTATTCTTTACTCATGTGGTATGGGAGCAAAACCTCCTCAATTAAAAGGTACTGCATTAAAATAGCAAAATGTCCTTGATACTAACCAACCTCTATTTAAATGGCCACGGGAGCAAAACGTCCTTTATTTCAAAAGTACTCTACGTATTAGAATTTTCAGATGAAATAAATTAGAGTCCTATGTTTGTATTTAGTAGTCTTTGTATATGGATCTGAGAAGAGATTGAATAAGTTTTTTTCTATTGCAAAGTGTTCTTGGTTATTTTTAATGCATTCATTCATCACTTCAAAAGTCGTGTCCAATTTCCAGGTCACGCAGCCCTAACCCTCCGGTCGCGTCTCCAATGCGTCGTCCTCCGGAAGTCCCCGGACACGGGCAAGGACAAGAAGAAGCCGACTACTATCCTAGTGCTGAACGAGGTGGTGGTAGACCGGGGACCTTCGCCGTATCTCTCTAATATTGACCTGTTTCTCGATGGGAAGCATATCACTTCGGTTCAAGGAGATGGTGAGATTACAATCAAATATCTATTAGCCTAACTAGCTGTCCCGGCAAACGTTGGTTTGCCATATAAAATTGCAAAACAACGTTTTATTCCCTCCATCGCAATTGGACGGATTCGCAACTGGACAGATTCGCAGCTGGACAGATTCTCAGCTGGACAGATTCTCAACTGGACCGTATCGCAGCTGGCCAGATTAGCAACTGGACAGAGTACAGTCGTGAAAAAAATAAATTTATAAACTAAAAACATAGGGGTTACATTTTAAGTATTTATTCAAGAAAAGTCTGTAACAATATAACACAAAATATATCAGAATAACACATAGGCTATATTTTATCCTTGTTACAAAAAAAGTGATAAATTAAGAACTGCTCGACCTTTTTTATGCAAACTTCACATAAACCATCTACTAAATAGTCCGAACAAAGCTTAAACATTTAGTTTGGATAGGTGAGCCCGTTCTTGAGTTATAAAATTACAACGAAAAGTGGCATTGATTTTAATATATGTACTAGCGACCCGCCCCGGCTTCGCACGGCTATATTATGCATGTATAAACCTTCCTCTTGAAACACTCTATCTATTAAAAAACCGCATCAAAATCCGATGCGTAGTTTTAAAAATGTAAGCATACAAAGGGAAATAGAGACAGAGAAAGCGACTTTGTTTTATACTATGTAGTGATATAGATAAAATACAAATAATTTCGAGAAACGCGTTTTGAGTGTGAAGAGGTTTAAGTGTAATGACTGTCTGACTGACAGAGCAAAGTGGAAGGAGAAGACCAGAACGGTAGACCCTACATACTAGATGAATTACCGTTACCAGGACGTCTTCAGGATTTTAACACCCTGGGTTTGTCTCTGCCCAAAAGTTGAGAGCGAAATATCAGTCTATTCCACTTTAACACAGGCGAACCTTTAGTGCCCTTTCAGGACCTAAGAATAAAAGCAACAACCAGGTACTCAAAGGCGACTCTATTCGAACCAGTTGGCACAATGGTCACCATGCCGGACTGCCAAACACAGGGTTGCGGGTTCGATTCCCGCCTCAGACAAGTATTTGTGCTTAGATATTTGTCTGTGGTCTGGTTGTTTCTATGTATTATAAGTATATATTTACAATAGAAAAGTATATAAGTAGTTTATCCGTTGTCTAGCACCCATAACACAAGTCTAGTTACTTAACTTGGGGCTAGATGGCGATGTGTGGAATGTCCTGCAATTCCTGAGCAAAGCATATCTTCTAAACCTATCTAACAAATACTCGGTTCCTTCCAGGTCTAATAGTATCAACTCCGACTGGCAGCACAGCATATGCTGTAGCAGCTGGAGCCAGCATGATCCACCCTTCAGTGCCGGCCATCATGGTCACACCAATCTGTCCTCACTCGCTATCGTTCAGACCCATCGTTGTACCCGCTGGTGTTGAACTTAAGGTAAGGTAGACATTATAGGGAAAAGTGCCAGAATCTGGTAAACTTTTTTTTTCATATAATAGGTCCGTTTGTTCCAACTTTTAAAACATCAATACAAGTCTTCGCTTGACTTCAACTTTATAAACTGTCACGTAAAAATTAACATATTTTAACGGGCAAGTTTTAAGCGTGTTTACAGTCGAGTACAAAACTGTTATTTGTCAAACAAAGAAAAATAATTAAAAAAACAATCGAAAAGATCAGCGTTTGACCACTATCACATCTGCCTGATGGTAGGTGAAGATGCGGTCTAAGATGTAGTAGGCTTTTCCAGAAGATACCTATTTATTCACGACTTGAAGACACCCAAATTGTACACCCCCAATTTCTTGGAACAGTTCATAAAACATCAATGAGCTTTTCAAAACTAGTTCCATTTGACTCAATGGATGCTTCTCACTGACAACTTTGAGGAGTGATAAAAAAAACTTAAAGATGCCAATAACCAGAGAACTTATGTTTGTTTGTAACATGGTACTTTGTTCAGCTTGCCAAGAGATTTTTGCAGGCCAGAGATGTTTCTACATGAACGTAAATCAAGGAACTTCTAAACTTCTGCCTCTCCTTTTTTTTAATAAATGAAGATAGCGACATCTATTCGATTCGAAACTAATTAAAAAAAAACCTTTCATAATAGCTAATTTTAATAAACAAATTAGGCACATATATGATGTCTTTATGCCTAGCCCTTCCCTCTGAGAAAAAGCCTGTGCTTTAGCAGTAGGACATATTTATGGGTTCAAAATGACCTTCCTGAAAACTATGTCAATTTATTATTCACTAAAAGAGCGCTGCGGTTTCACCCGCGTAAGTCCCAATCCCGTGGGAATATCGGAATAAAATGTAGCCTATGTTACTCCTAATGAATCAATGTATCCTCATACAAAGTTTTATTAAAATTAGATCAGTAGGTTTAGAGCCTATTCGTTACAAAACAATATTTCCTTTCTATAATATTAAGTGTAGAGGTAGATATAATTATTTTCACCTAAAGTATATTTATTAAGTTGTCAAAGTTCGATGATATCTATTATTATTGTGAGCCTCTAGTGTCCCACTTCAGGGCAAAGGCCTCACTTCTCCCCTTCCACTGATCACGATCTTGCGCGACGGATTGACAATCTGACATCTATGGATTTAAAAAAAATGTCAACTGACCACAAAACTAGGTTTTGCTAGCGACTCCGTCCGCGTAGAGTTGAAATTTAGAAAAATCCTTTCTTAGCGCATGCCTACGATGTAAATAAACAGGTAATATTAGACTGATCTGTCAATTGGTTTAAGCTATGCATTAATATATCAACAGGACTTTGAATTTTATATTTATGTCCAACCAAATTTTAGATTGCACTATCACCCGATGCCCGAAACGCAATGTGGGTTTCCTTCGACGGCAGAAATCGACAAGCGTTACAACACGGAGATAGGTACATACATACATAACAGGCTGATGATTGTCGATATATATATACAGTAGCACGCGCAGCTTTGCATTTTGTAAATACATAGTTTGCTGACTTAATTTGAAATATTTTTTTAAGTAGAATGCATTTTTTCAATATGCACGACGGGTTAGACGCAAAATGTAGTACACTTTGCAAAATGTGAACTTCGCACAATGAGCACTTCGCGAAAGGTGAACTTTGCACAATGAGTACTTTTAGGTTTTCAATCAAAATATGCAAAGAGTCTTTTGCGTATTAAATAATCATGAACATGAACTGTTATGTCAAAAATAAACTGAGTGCTCATTGTGCGAAGTTCTCTTTTGCAATGTGCTCATCATGCGAAGTGCACATATTGCGTCTAACCCTACCCGATGCTCTATCAAACTGAGCTACGCGGCAATTTGCATCAAAGGCGAATAATGCATTCTATTCGTTTAACTTTGACTTAGAAGTTGTGTATTCCTAACTTAATGTAACTGCATGGACTCGCGATCACAAAATTAATTATTATAATAAATTAGTAGCTTTTAATATTAATAAATGGGACAAAATTGGTAATAATTAGGCACGAAGAAACATCTTCGTTCTTAGACGGTCACTTAAAATATTCAGGTGTTAATAATGGATACTTGATTAAAATGTGGCCAGGGTCTTGAAATTACGCTATTTCGGACAATATTATGATTTTAAAAGGCTTTCCAATATTCAAATTAAAATGAAATTATTGAAGTGAAAACTTCTTTAGCGGCGTTGAGCACTTTTTCTGTAATGGGTATAAAATCTTAAACTCGCGTCAGGACACGTGACCTGATCGAAAAAGCGTAAGACGGATGGAGAGTAGACAGCTATCCCCTCTCTACGGCGCGGCGAAAATGTATGCCTGGGCCTACTGTTTTTAATTTGGCTGTGAGTGTATTAAGACGTACATATGGTATTTTTTAACGGACGACTATTGACGGACGACAAATGTCGGACGACTATTGACGGACGACAAATGTCGGACGAAAATTTGTTGGACGACAAATGTCGGACGACTATTTGTTGGACGACAAATGTCGGACGACTATTTGTCGTCCGACTATTTTTTTTTTTCCCCGGTTTACACCATTCAATCCCATCCTTTAAACTCAAGTTCTTCTTCTTTATTCTTCATCCCTTTATGACTACTTTGCAACTCTTGCAAAGTCTGGAGCTGGTGGCTCCAGAATTATTAAATGAGTATTTGAACATGTTTGAAAGTATGGAGGTTGTTTCAGATAACGCCTAGCCTTGAGGCGCGTTGTCCCGCCAGCGTATCTTTCGATGGACGTTCCCAATTGACGCTCATGCCGGGGGATAGGTAATAATTATAATAAAACCATGGGATCATACGAATGGGGTGTCAGATCATAAGGATAGAGTATCAAATCATGGGATCATACGAATGGAGTGTTAAATCATAAGGATAGAGTGTCAAATCATGGGATCATACGAATGGAGTGTTAAATCATAAGGATAGAGTGTCAAATCATGGGATCATAATTATTACAAAATCATGGTGTTAGTTAAGTGTTAACATTTTTAAAATCAATCGAATCAAATTGATTGATTTTTAATCAAATATTGTTGAATGTTACTAATGTTGCCGTCTCAATGTTGCTCAACTTGTATGTATGCACCATCAAATCATAAGATCAGAATGATAAAGCGTCAAATCATGGGACCATTACAAAATCATGGTGTTAAGTGTTCACAAATGAAATTAATTAATTTATGAGCAAAATTAGTTGAATGTTACCAAATGTTGCCATCGCAATGTTGTTCAATTTGTGTGGATGTGGACCCATAAAATCATGAAAATCAACAGCGTCAAATCATGGGAACATTTATTACAAAATCATGGTGTTAAATCAGTGAAATCATGTCATGGCGATAAAGGGACAGATCATAGGAATAATATTGCAAGTAGGGATCATAAAACCATTGTCCTTATGGGATCGTAAACATAAATATTACGTATAAGATACTAATGGAAAAAACCAATTGGGGCACTAATGTTTGAAAATGCACTGGTTACGGCTAAAACTTATCTTTTGTTTATACTTTGATGAATGTTGTGTTTTTTAATGCTTTTACTAATATTATGGTAAGTATATGTCTTGTCTTGCTTTTCACATTTAAATGCTTTTTGCTTCGCTTCCTTTTTGTTGCACATTGTAATTGAGTATTAATTTTATACTATTTTTCTACGCCCGTATTTTAAAAAAAAATGTCTATCGTCCAGTAGTTTATAATTATTTTGCCTCTGACAACAAAGAGCTTAATTACAGATTCAAGAAAGCCAGAGGTGGAATAATTTTGCATGAACGAAAAATTCAAAAAGGTTGTAAATATAAAGATATTTACTAGCATATTAATTTTTTTCAAAATCCTGCGGTATAACAGCTATCTATATGTCAAATTTTACACTGAGCCTTTCATTGTTTTGAGTTATGCGTTGATCAGTCTGGATTTAGAATTCAATATTTATAGAAGACAGTCTTTGTTACAAATACGGGCGTTCCATAGTTAAACTTTCATATAATTTAACCTTAAACATTTTTGTTCCAGCTTATATGTCACTACCTCGGTCTACCCCGTGCCTTCAATATGCGCCCAGGACCAAATATCGGACTGGTTCGATTCGTTAGCCGAATGCCTACATTGGAACGTTAGAAAGAAGCAGAAGCAAATGGATGAGTTGAGCGATTTGACGCATTCGTCCAGCGACACGCTTGAGGAGTTGGATAATAATCACCATGATGATCGACCGGCGGATACTTGACCGTGTGCGGTGAATTAGTGGGATGGTTACAGTGTTGTTAAAGCTGAGTCTAAGCAAAAAAAACTCTTAAGGTCTCACTAGCATGTCAAAGAAAAATTAACCAATGTGCTACACAAAAAGTTGATTTCTGAGATAGCAAATAAGGGTATTTTGAAATTTTAATAATGGCTTATCCAAATTTCAAACTACACTTATCCGATTGGGTATAGAACGGCAGATCTAATATGTATTAGCAAGCTAAAACCACTCTAATCGAAAGATATACGAACTTCATACCAAAATATTAAGATGAAATTGCGGCGTGAAGTTCGCGAATACTTTAGCTGGCAAAAGCTGTGATTGGTCTTCCGCACCTCGATTAAGTGAGTTAACGAGACTCGCTCAGCTATCAATGAACTATATGCGGCGATGTTCACACCGCAACGTTGTATAGGAAAATATCGGTGTGAACATAGGCGAGAGGTATAGCAAATAAAATGCATATTTGGTCTGCTGGTTTGACTTCGGATACAGTACGACAAAATACTAGATATCATATCGCTTTGTCGCTGTTTGGGACGAACTTCACACAGTACTTTGTGTATAGAAAAATAGTGTGATGTTCGCTGTATCTTTTGTTGGCAACTTCAGTTCACCCAGCTTATAGGCTCAGTTTAAACAGCAAATATTATAAAAGACTTTCGTGTAACAACGAGTTATTATTATAGGCAGATTTGTGATGTGAATCTTCTAGTTATTAAGGCTAGTAATAAGATGATAAAATAATTTCTGTATTGTACAAATATGTTTGTATATTCTAATGTTTGTTGTGTATAGATTTTAATCGCTATAATGCCTCAATTTTTTCCGTATTTTTCGTTAATGGTGCTCAAAGATAAAAAAAACTGTGTATTTGTTGGTTATGTTTTCTAATATAATGTACCTACCAGACTTTCAGTATGTGACTCATATTTTTCATAAACATTTAATAAGCTTTAATTAAAGTGTATTTTTCCTCTTTCTTACTTTTACAGATGACTGGTGTGCGAGAGAGACAAAATACATTTGAACGAAAATGCTTTATATGTTTATGATAGAAGTTTGGTAGCTAATATATCACACTTTTTAAATGTCAAAGCTTTCTTTTAATGTTAAAAAGTAACCAAAAATCTATAAAGCTGGGTGTTCACTATACGAGTTGACTCGTACGCAGATCTTAAATCATGTCGCCTGACTTAAGGTGAAGGGGGAAGGGTAAATCTTAAGCTCCTTCTAAACCCCTGCCCCACAATTTACTTGCTTTATTACCACCCTGCAGATGTAAACATGTCATCCGAACCAACTGGAATATTTTATATGAAAACAAAATGGCGTCATCTGAGAAAAATTGATTGATGGTAACACTGTTTTGATTGATGTAATATTGACGCGTTTTAAAATCAGTCAGAAGAGTAGAGGGTTACTTTCAAAAACCAAATGTAACGGATGTAAAGAAAAATATGTGGCTATGGCTAATCCAACTTATTTTTTAGAAAGTATGCAACCTTTATTAAGTAATTATAACAGTCACATTAAAGAATCAAATACCCTATCGCCCGAATACTGAAAGGCGACTTATCTTAAGAGGCGATTAAATTGACATTTAGGTGTACGCTTCAATAGGATAGGAGCGTCTTAAATATTTAGGGGACCCCATAATATTTGAGAGTCGTTTGAGTAGTCGGGCATGGTTATTTTGTATGAAAATTAACTCATAAGTGTAAACTCGTATATGAGTTAGCTTGGGCGCAATTCGCCAACTCGTATAGTGAAGACCCGGCTTAAGTTAAACTCGCGTGCGAAATAGGGCGATATAAAGGGGAGTTGTGGCGCCAGTCTCTGCTTTTACCTACTTTTTAAGGTGTTTTGTTTTTTGGGCAAAGGGCATAGCTAATATTAACTAGTTTGTTTAATTTATTTGTCTTGTGATATTGTTTTTACAAATTGCCTGGGATTGTATATATTTTGCTTTGTTCAAGGGTTTATGCTATGAATATTACGATACAAAGTTAAAAAATCATAGGCAACACCAAATTATAAATATTATTAAAAAAATGAAATACTTAATATAAAAGCAATAAATATATTAGTTCAATTTTATAACACAGGATGTCTTAGAACAGCGCTCGGTCTTTTTTGAGACGTTCTGTTTAAAAACAGTGGTGCTAAATGAATGCAAAGTGCCAATAAAATATATTGTATGTAATCGTGGTAAAGGAAACACCAAATGTTTTTCATAGCTAGAACACGAATGGCTATGGGTAATAAATTAATCACATATTTTTAGAATAATAAGATTTTCTAAGGTTGCGACTTCAATTCAATTAAACTGATTTAACGGATTCGCGTTTAATTTCGTTGTATGTTAAAACCTGACGTTTCTAACCCCCGAATACTGAAAAGCTACTTAATTGACGTTAAGTGTATGCTTTCTATTGAAGCCTACACTTAAATTTAAATTTAAACGCCACTTAAGATTAAGTAACCTTTTAGTATTAGGGGGTAAGACTTTAAACGCCATTATATTCGTTAAATTAGTTTAAATATGAATAAGATTTTTATTTATAAAATTTATAGATAAATAAATCATATATTTCTGTAAATACAAATTCACTGTTTTAAAAATCTACCTACATAATGCATTTATTATGATGCTATTATGGTCTTTTTTTTTGTGAGGAAATTTCAAAGAAATACACACTTTTTAATTATTATTCATATTGTTTTTGTCTTCATAAAATAATTCCGATGTAGATATCTACATTTGCCGATGTTTAATAATTTTATACAATTAAAACTGTCTAAACCGACTTCGTCATTTTTATTTTCTATTTTTATTGTAAGTTTGTATACCTACTACAGTGCCCGCACCCATTGATTTAGAATACTACGTAATTTAAGTATAATTATCTCAATCTATCTCAATGCCTCGATTTTTGCTGAAGTCTGGTAATAAAAACTAAAACTACCTCGTCTTTGCACACTATAATACGTAAAGCCTTGTCTCGATTATTGTTTCTTCTTATTTTCTTTTATCTTATTTCATTTATGCCCATGGAATTTATGGCAGTGCAAGAAAATGTACTGTGTGTGTGTGTATGTGAAATGTGTGTGTGTTCTGTGTGTGTGTAATGTATGATCTCAGAAAAAGAAATAAAATAGTCATAATACTCCTTTTTCTGAGTGTATGATACTTTCTTAATCGGTCGCCAAGTCGGTCACAGACCGAAAGAAAAAAAAAGTATTGTCCCATCAAAAACGTCACTGTCAAAGTGCGAATTGTCATTTCCATAACCTCAAAAATTCTACTCAAATGTTTGCGAAATTCAGGAAAATTCCGCAGAAAAACAAACAATATTTTAGCTAAAATGTCTAAAATAACTAGTATAATAAATTATTTATCACGTCGAGGAATAACAACTACAGCACCTCGCGAGGGGAAGAGAAATTTCAGAAAATTCGTGCTAGCAAACAAGAGGGGTTCTTACTTACACAAACAACGACAAACCACTGCTAACAGGGAACTAGACATCGATACCAGAGGAGTCCGAGACGTAGGATACATAAAAGATGGAAAATTCCATCTAGTTCCTGAAATGATACCAGAAATAATCGTACCTAATTTAAAGGACTGCGAACTAAAACCTTACGTTTCGTACAAGACAGCCGACGTTATCCAGAGCGAATTCACACCAGAGCAGTTGTTCGACGCTGTTTACAGTAAGAAAATCGTTCTAGATTACAAACAAGGCAAGTTAGATGATGAAGGTATGCCTAAAGAACCTTCGGAAGAAGAAAAACTGCAGCCCGGTGAAGCAGTCGCTCAGGCTAAAAGAACTGGATCGGATATATTTTAAATTGGCAATGTTTTAATTGTAGATTTTAAGTAATTAGTGCGTAGAATTATTTAAATAAATGTTTAGATGTTTATGAATGTTTATCTTCAACTCTAACTATACTCTGTATAACCCAAACTAATCAGCATCATCTCAGCCACAGGATATCAACTACTGTCAATGCAGACATTGGTTTCCCCCAAAGATATCCAGAGCGATCAAACACAAGTTGTCAGTCCACCTAGTCGGAGGCCTTACCCCTACTCATAATTTATGCCCCATTACAGGCAAACAGGTGGACTATTTTAGACAATTTGTACTTAGAGGTAGTCCATGTTGTCAAAACATAGAATTTATACTTTTATTTTGATCGATAAGAAGGACATACCATAATATCCACCTTTTACTGTGACTGTCCTATTGAACTCTACTCTAAAGTGTAAATAGGTATCATTTTCAGGGTTAGTCTTAGGAAAAAGTAGTAATGTTAGTACAAAAAGATGCCAAAAATTCAAAGCAAAAATCAATATTCCTAATGCTTACTTACCTTTGAAGCAGAGAACACTACAGTGTACTCACTCATACTTAAGTTCATACATCCAAATAAATTGGGATAAGGGCGCAGGAAGATGATATTTTATCTGCATAATACTTTGTACGTGTTCTTACAAGTCCACACGTCTAGTGCCCTGCTTTATTCTATTTGAAATAGGTGTCTATACTATACCTCCTTTTTCATAGCGTCACACTTGTGATTCAAACTGGAAAAACTGGTTTAGATCAAAATAGAGTTGAGTGTTTGTTGAAAAATAAGGCTCAGTTTTGTTCATTTTTAAGGAGTTATTTTTAATATTTTGTTACAATAGTTTTATGTAACGAAATATTAAATTAGTTAATAAAGTAAAGTATAACTTACTACGTATACATTTTATTTATACATAACTATGTATTATTCCTTAAAAAATAATTTTAAAATCATTTGTGAGTCGGTAGGTTAGGTACCACATAAAAAGTGACTACCAAACCAACCTACCAACAAATAAGGAAAACCGGCCAAGTGCGAGTCGGACTCACTCACAAGGGTTCCGTACACTGTGGTATGGGAACCCCACTTAATTTTTTTTTATGTTTTTATTTTTTGTAAGGTATATCGGCAATAGAAATGACTTCAACATCATCTGTGAAAATTTCAACTCTCTAGCTATCACGGTTCATGAGATACAGCCTGGTGACAGACAGACGGACGGGCAGACAGACAGCGGAGTCTTAGTATAATAGGGTCCCGTTTTTACCCTTTGGGTACGGAACCCTAAAAAATCAGCATTTAACCATTAAACGATCACCTACCCCCTGATTAAATAATAATCTCAACTTAACTAATCAGTAGGTAGACAAATGAGAAGCCGTGACTGTTTGACCCGCGCTTTATCAATCTCTACTGTGAATTTTATTATTCACTATTAAACAGACATCATTCAAACGAAAGTAATCGTTTCCCGCGGTTGTGTGACTTACACGTGCGTACTGCGTACTACGATCCGGTTAGATAAAAAAACTGTCTATAGATACCTACCTAGCTATGGGTGGTAATTATTCCGCTATGGATCCAATGGACGTCCCTGTGCCGGAATTGGAAAAATTATTCGAACGCGATGGTTATCTGAAGCCCTACGAACGTGAAATCAGACGCAGGTGAGACCTTTTTACATTTAATAATTTTAGAACTAACATAGGATTGTGATTTGTATGGAATTTGTTAGAAAAAGAACGGAAAATAAATCGAATTTTAGGTTATACTAGCATAGAGGAAGATTGTTTACTTGTAGTTGGCAATCTAGCGTTCGTACAATTTTCTAATTCGTGTTATTTTTACGCCAATACGCCTTTTAAACTTCATAAATTACAATGAGTTACTGTTAACATGTATTAGATAAACTTCTCTGTTAATTTAGTTCTATGAATAGCACAATAACCAATAAATTTATAGTCAGCGCTGCAGTCGCTGTTATTACCAACTCTATTCCAATGTCAAATGAAAGGTCAATTGAATATCCAGCCGTATAAAAAAAATTGGAACCAACTTCAGAAAAGCGGTATGCGATTCTATTAGTTAGTAGTAGAGACATATCTACTTCTCTACTAATAATTTATACTTATGCAAAAGTTTTTTGTTTGGTTTACGGTTCGACATTTTTTTATAAATACTTGTACCTACAGGAGTAGTCCACAGTGCAGTGTAAAAAATGTAGAAGTCCCTTTTGAACGGTTGAAAACGCGGGGCGCAGCTTGTAAGAGCAACGCAATTTTAACTTAAAACATGTTTGTTTCATTTATAAATCGTAAAAATTGGTGCGCATTTCGATATTAATTACTTAGGTAGACACTATACCTACTTTTATCTAGCTGCGCCCTGCAGTTTCACCCGCGTAAGTCCCGATCCCTTGGAAATATCAAAATGAAGTACCGTAAAGCCTTGCTCGACAAAAGGACTATCCAACACAATTTTTTTTTTAATTCGAACCAGTAGTTCCTGAGATTAGCGCGTTCAAACAAACAAACCAACTCTTCAGCTTTATAATATTAGTATAGTAGTACCTACCTATAGTATATTATATTATGTAAGTACCTACTGTAAATAAACTATTTTTAATTTTAAATAAAATAAATAATATTAATAATTAGGTGCACAGATAAATTTCCGAGATAGATAACCTACTTGTAATAAAATTTCTTTAAAAATGGTACTGCTACACCAAAGATGCATCGCAAAATAGACGGAAACCTGGATTAATAACATATACCTATGCTTCTTTTTATCTTGATACTAGCGACCCGCCCCGGCTTCGCACGGCTGTATTATGCATGTATTATAATATCTAAAAAACCTTCCTCTTTAATCACTATCTATTAAAAAAAAACCGCATAAAAATCCGTTGCGTAGTTTTAAAGATCTAACCATACATAGGGACATAGGGACGCGGACGGCGAAAAGTGACTTTATTTTATACTATGTAGTGATTCCCACAGGATCGGGCCTTACCCGAATAAAACCGCTGCTGCAACTGGTATTCAATATATGATTTCAGATATGGTTGCTTCAAAGACATATGGGACAAGATGCAGACATGGGAGGGTGGAGTGGAATCGTTCACAAAAGGGTACAAATTCTACGGAGCCCAGTTCAACCCAGACGGTTCGGTTACATGGCGCGAGTGGGCACCTGGCGCGCACTCTATACATCTGCAAGGGGATTTCAGTGAGTTAATAGTACATTGTTAACCTAGAGCTGAAAGTTTTATTTTCAACACGCTCTTCAGGCACCTTTATGACTTACCTACTTTCGGAGTATGAGTAATGAAAACTTATTTACTATCTACATATAGACGCTTTATTGCAAACAGAAAGATAAATAAAAAACAAAATAATGAAAATCATGCTAGATAGATTAATAAATAAATAATAAATATTGCAGGACATCCCACACATCGCCATCTAGCCCCAAGCTAAGTAACTAGACTTGAGCTAAGGGTGCTAGATAACGTATAATACTAGGTACTTATATACTTTTCTTTTATAAATATAGGTATACTTATAATACATAGAAACAAAAAGACCACAGCCAAATATGTACATATATTAGGATAGTTTTTCGCGATTTGCGGAGTTTTTGATACTCTAACTAACAGTATACCTACTTATTTTACATACAGAAACACCTGGACTACTACTTGTTTACAAAAACAAACATCTGTAGGTACACAAATACTAGTTCGACGGTGGGAATCGAACCCGCAACACCTTCGTCACAGGAGGGTGTTCGCTTACCGCGCCACAGAGATCGTCAAATAAAGGAATTATGTATCTACATATACTATAATATTATAAAGCTGAAGAGTTTGTTTGTTTGAACGCGCTAATCTCAGGAACTACTGGTTCCGGAGATTGACCGCGGGGCGCATCTAGTTTATTATATATATTTTTTCCAGACGGTTGGAACTCAAAAAGCCACCCATTCAAGAAGCTAGAGTACGGCAAATGGGAGCTCCACATCGCTGCGAACAGCGACGGCTCTTGCCCCTTGAGGCACGAGTCCCGCGTCCAGATCATTGTCAACGAGCATCTGTACCGACTCTCTCCTTGGGCTAGTTACGTGAAGCCATTCGAGGGTTTCACTTACCAGCAGTTCATTTATCATCCAGACCAGGTATGTACGGTCGGCTGCATAATTGCAGACCCACCGTAGAGCTCCAAAACGGCTGTTATAAGATTTTTTTTAACACTTGACAAGCAAGATTCTAGGCACCTGTTAACTTTAACTCAAGAATTTATCAAACAAAAATATTAAAATGAAAACATACCAATAATAGTAATTTTTTAACTCTACCGGGGTCTGAAATTATGCAGCCGACACTGTACAATCAACGCTCAAAAGTAAACTGCCACCGTAACGTTTACAATCTTGTGAAGCACTATTTGAACACTAGCTGCGCCCCGTGATTTCACCCGCGTAAGTCCCGATCCCATAGGAATATAGGGATTAAAAGTAGCCTATGTGTTAATCCAGGTCTCCAGCTATCTAAATACAGAGTTTCATCGCAATCGGTCCAGTAGTTTCTGCGTAAAGGAGCGGGTGTCGGCTTATACCACTCGGCCAACTAAAGACATAGCTAACATGTTGAAAATAATAATCACACTGAGTACTTTAATTCAAGGATTTATGTCTGTGTGTAACATCTATTAGAAAAAGTTCGTAAGTCCAATGTTTAAAGTATTATTGTAGCACACTGATAGTGGACTTATGACGCATACTGGACATCCTTCTACTATTAGAGTATAATATACTTTTAATAAAGGAAGAATGGATAATTTGTCCATTCTTTCAAATAATTTAGGTAAAGATGATAGTCGGAATTATGTAATAAATCCATAATCTATAATATTTTTCAAATGGGATTAAGAAACGATTAGATAGCAACGTCTTGTCTGCGCGTTGTGTGTAATCTTTATGATGTACAATAATAATATACTCACCTTCTTACATACATTTTTAGTTCAGATTTAAAGTAACTTTTTAACATAATATGTCATACAACATCTTTTTAGGGTTCCGTACCTCAAAAGGTAAAAAAGGAACCCAATAAGATCACTTTATTGTCCGTCTGTTTATCCGTGTGTTACCAACAATTTTCTCTGGGACGGGTGGACATTAGCAAGTTGAAATAGTGAACGGTACGGAACCACAAAAACCACCACTTTTCTGAAATAGACAAGCTTTTATTTTTAACTTCTTACAAATAACTTATTATTTCAGCCATACAAATTCAAACATCCAAAAGTATCAAAACCTTCGTCCCTCCGTATCTACGAATGTCATGTCGGTATCGCGACACCGGAGGGTAAAGTCGGGACCTACAACGAGTTCAGGGACAACATTCTACCTAGAATTAAGAACCAAGGTATTTCCTCCGTTTTTATTATAAATAAGCTATTTCTTTCGGTTTGCCATACTTCGTTTGTTTCCAGGAATTAATCTCTATCAGCAACACTATTGATATGAATAAAAATATAGTATGGTTATTTTTTTTGCAATATCAACAGGTTCCATTCTTGCCTACGGTATTGACTTTTCCAAAAATCTAATGATGCAGTTTTAGTTTTTATCAAAATCGGGCATGCAACTCCTTTCAGCATTTTTGGCTAAGTATCTCTTATAGTATAGGATTAGCCTTAAGCCCACGTAAAAAATTCATCCTGTATAAGCACTATCTGCACCACGCGGCTAGTGCTTATACAGCTTATCCTACCTACACATAATATATAATAGTTACTATAAACTACAAACTTTGTCAGTCGGATTTCCTAAAATCTTACTGTTCCCACTGTTCCCTTACGAATAATTCGCCCACGAGTAACATAAGAAACGACGCGCATTGGAGCTCAGCTTTGGCTAGGTGGATAGTACGCAGAGATCATGAAGACGAGCTGACGCGCAAGCCGTTCATGTGTAGTCTATTGCTCCATTCGGGGAGTTGCATAGCGAGAGGACACAAAAGAAATATGTAGGGACTTAAGTGAGTACGTTGGTGAAAGAGCTTAGAAGGCCAATTCTCGTAAATAAAATTGTTCAAATTACATTTCAATATCATCTCGATTGCATTTCGATCATAAATTATACCCTCAAAGTAGCTCAATATACCCTCAAAGTTAGCTTTTTGTAAAAAAAAAACTGACTTTAAGTGTATCTTTTCGAAATGCAATCGGGATGATATTGAAATGTAATTTAAACAATGTTATTTACGAGAATTGGTCTTCAGAGCAAGTAACCAACGTATGTCCCGAGATTCGGCCTTTATAACCTAAGATGTCGATAAGGCCATGGGAGGAAGGTGGGAGTGTTCCTTTACGTCCTAAAAGCAACCTTAAAGAAATTTCCATGCGAAGTTTCATACTCGTAGCTCTTTTAGTTTTAGAGATTCGTTGATAAGACTTTTTTAATAATAGGTAAATAGACTTCTTAACATCTTAAGCTTTTTTACTACAAATAAGCTTACCTAATACTCCATTGAGCCAAAAAAGAGACTGTAATCTTATGGGTCAGAGTGCAATATTACTACGAAAAGATGCTCAGAATTATGACTAGCTGCAACCCGCAGTTTTGCTCTCTTAAGTTAAAGCTAACTAAAACTGTTAGTTAGATGAGATGGTTTCTTTACCGTCATTTTACATAATTTAATGGCGAAAATTCCTTGTCGTTTGAAGCTTAAACAAGTCAATATTTTATCTTATTTTCAGGGTACAACTCCATTCAGCTAATGGCTATAATGGAACACGCTTACTACGCATCCTTTGGATATCAAGTTACTAGTTTCTTTGCTGCTAGCAGGTAGATAATAAAAATATAAATTAATAAAGTCTTTTGCCATTTGTACCACCCAGACTTGACACAATCTGTTAACACCTCACCTAGGTATAAAACTTTGTTTATTGACTCGCAAAAATGACAGAAATGGCCCCCAGGCAAAGTGTTAACAAATTGTAGGAAGTGGAACTCATCAAAAAGTTACCTATTACCGTTTTTTTTTTGCCGAGGTAAAGCCTTTTGGAGGCACACGGCTCCTAAGATCTTATTTTTATATATTTTTTCTACTGTATTCTCTGAATTTTATGTCTTTTTATCTAATACTTTTGTTCTTACGCTTTGTACAATCCACGGTCAAAAGTCTGCCCATCGCATCGTAGCGTTTACAATCCTGTGCAGCACTAACGTTACGTTGTTAATCTGTGGAATCTAACATGTTGAACATAATAATCACACTGAGAACTTTTAATTCAAGTATTTATGTTTGTGTGTAACGTCTATTAGAAGTAGGTCGTAACTGCAATATTTGTTGATAGTATTATTGTAGGAAACTGATCATTTAGTTATGACCTATACTGTACATGTCAGTGTTCTTATGTTTGTTTGCCACTTTTCTAAATATTTGTGTCGTGTGCTTATCCAAATAAATGTTTTTCTATTCTATTACCCTGAAAGATTTGTTAAAGATAACTGTAATTTCCAGTCGCTACGGAACCCCCTGCGAGTTGAAGCAACTGATAGACCGCGCCCACGAGCTCGGCCTATATGTCTTACTAGACGTGGTACATTCACACGCGTCCAAGAACACACTCGACGGACTGAACGAGTTCGACGGAACCACGGCGGGTTACTTCCACGACGGACCGAGAGGCACGCATTCTCTCTGGGACAGTCGCCTCTTTAACTATTCAGAGTGAGTCCAGCTAGCCTAGCATGAAGGCCAAAACACGATACGATAAAGCGATATAACTACATCAACTCTCAAAATATGATAGATAAAGCCGCCATGTTGAATTTTTATCATAATTTTTATCGCAATTTATAATAAAAAATCAACATTGCGGCTTTATGTATCATATTTTGAGAGTTGATGTAGTTATATCGCGTGATATCGCTTTATCGTATCGTGTTTTGGTCTTCATGCTAGGCAGGCATACTCCGTATTATACCGGATCAAGAGGCATATTCACTAAGGGAGAACGTTAATCGTTAATCGACCACTTCTTCAAAGAGTAAGAAACATTAAGGTAGGGGTAAATACAAAAGATCCCAATGGGTCGAAGTGTTGCTGGCTATTTGTCAGCCCTCGAGAACGTTGGACCCTATTACTAAGACTAAAACACTGTCTGTCCTTCCTTCCGTCCGTTTGTCTGTCTGTCACCAGACTGTAGCTCATGAACCGTGATAGCTAGACAGTTGAAATTCAATGTGTATAGAATGCTAAATAAGTTTGATAATAATGCATGTTTGTTTTCAGAATCGAGGTGTTGAGATTCTTGCTGTCAAACTTGAGATGGTATCAAGAGGAATACCAATTTGATGGCTTCAGGTCAGTGTTTATCCATTACTAATAATATAATTGCTAAAGCAACTCCGTCTGTCTGTTGCGTTATAACATAACAAAATGATCCGCCATTTATTGAATTCATTTGTTACAAAAAATGTGATTAATGAAGAACCGCTCTCATTTTGTGCAAACTTCACATAAACCATCTACTAAATAGTCCTAACCAAGCTTGAACATTTGGTTTGGATAGGTGAGCCCGTTCTTGTGTTATAAAATTACAACAAAAAATGGCATTGATTTTTATATATATAGATAACTAGCGACCCGCCCCGGCTTCGCACGGCTATATTATGGATGTATTATACATATAAACCTTCCTCTTGAATCACTATCTATTAAAAAAAACCGCATCAAAATCCGTTGCGTAATTTTAAAGATTTAAGCATACATAGGGAAATAGGGACTTGGGGACAGAAAAAGCGACTTTGTTTTATACAATGTAGTGATGATATTTTCAAAGAGTCCTTAATCGTGGTTATTTCCCTTAGGTTTGACGGTGTAACATCAATGTTGTACCACAGCCGTGGTATAGGTGAAGGATTCTCGGGACATTACGACGAATATTTCGGTATGAATGTAGACACGGAGGCGTTGGTCTATCTAATGCTGGCCAACGAGATCGTCCACACCATAGACAACAGGGCCATTACCATAGCTGAGGTAGAGTATTTTATTTTCTTACCATCTGCATCCAGCTAGATTCCTGTTAGATAAAAAAAAATCGGCATATAGTGCAGAACGCTTTTTCGTAGCGTGTGCTCGAAAGAAAGCGGACAGTTTTCTATAATAATGCGTTTTTTGCTTGGTGGATTATGATTTTAAAATTTACCACGATCTTCGCAATGCCTAACTACATACTTATTTAACAAATTACAAAACATATTAATGATTTTAACTAGTTTAAAAGTGAAATTGATTTCTACAAACACAAAATACAAAATAAAAAAATAATCATTTTTACCTCTTTATAGGTCGATGTATTTACTTACTTAAAATATTTTAAAGGAAAAATGCATCTTTGCAATTCCACCCCGGCGCGACTTGAACTCACGACCTCTAGCCTACTAGTGCAAGCTTACGCACTTCAAATTTATAAAGATAAATATAAAACTAAATAGATACAATTAACACATTACCCTTCTTTGCATCGCGTAGTCGAGTAAATCTTCGCTTAAGTCTTGTTATAATAAATTAAATTTATTTACTGGGAGACTAAAGTATCTGACATTTAGCGTATTTAAGACATTTCTTCAGTAACTATGTTGCCGTGTGTTTCGTCGGGCATTTCGTCCTCTGAAAAAGGAAAGATAAATAAACTATTCTATTCTCGGAGGGAAAATTCGAACTGTTTTTGCTGGCTTAAAAACTCTTTGTTGGTACCTACCTTTTTTATACATCAAAACAGTATAACCCAGTTCAATTAAGAATGTTTCATCTACATAACATGGAATTAGCAGTAAGATACAAATTTAACTTATCGGGATAACTTTACAACACTTGTGCGAGGTAAAGTAAAACACGCGCGTGCGTAAAACGTTGGATTATGAGCCTAAAAGCGGTTTAATAAGATCCACTTTATGAGCAACTGTGATAAATAATTAATATTCGTTTACGTTGCAGGATGTATCCGGCATGCCAGCTTCCTGCCGTCCGGTGCAGGAGGGTGGTACCGGGTTCGATTACCGCCTCGGTATGGCCCTCCCGGACATGTGGATCAAGTTGCTGAAAGAGGAGAAGGATGAGGATTGGAAGATGGGTCATATCGTACATACGTTGACTAACAGGCGGTATAAGGAGGGGACTGTTGCTTATGCTGAAAGTCATGACCAGGTAAGCCAACCTGACCCATGGTTTTATATTATTTTCTGTAAATATAGACTAACTAGCGGCTTCGCACGGCTATATTATGCATGTATTATACATATAAACTTTCCTCTTGAATCACTCTATCTATTAAAAAATCCGTTGCGTAGTTTTAAAGATTTAAGCATACATAGGGATATATTATGGACATAGGGACAGAGAAAGCGACTTTGTTTCATACTATAGAGTGATTTAAAATACTAATTTGAATATTTATGAGATTTTTTCACTAGTTCTTTTTAAATAATTTTTTGAATATTTCTAAACTTTTAAACTTGGTGACGTCACCAATGGCGTAATATCAATGTCTTCCATTGCCTAACTAAGCTGTGTAAAAAAAGTGTGCATATAGGTAATTGACGTATTAACTGTCATTTATTTTTTATTTATTATGGCACATGTCGATTTCGTCATAACGCCGATGCATGGTGACGTCATCAGAGTGCAAGTGAAGTTCAAACATATTTAATCGAAAATATGCTACATCAACGTTTATTTTTGATTATATATTTATCTATAATGTAGAAGAAGTCTATTTCTCTAAATAGTTTTGTTTTTTTCAACATGTTTCTTATCTTTTAGTTTTTTTTTGTGTTTTATAATTTATTTAGTCCATAAGCTAAGTGTAAGTTTTTGTTGCAAACATATGTTTTTCTATTTCTAAAAGATTTTTGACGTTTTTTTTCTTATTGTCCCAGGCTCTAGTAGGCGATAAGACCATAGCCTTCTGGCTGATGGACGCCGCGATGTACACCCACATGAGCACCCTCTCCGAATCGAACGCAGTCATCGAGCGTGGCCTCGCGCTGCACTGCATGATCAGGCTCATCACGCATGCGCTCGGAGGAGAGGCCTATCTTAACTTCATTGGTAAGTACGTTG
This sequence comes from Idaea aversata, assembly GCA_907269075.1. Classification (NCBI taxonomy): domain Eukaryota; kingdom Metazoa; phylum Arthropoda; class Insecta; order Lepidoptera; family Geometridae; genus Idaea; species Idaea aversata. Next base: position 3,907,071 of record OU026098.1, on the reverse strand, counting down.
GTGGGCCATAGTTTGTGGGACTATCAATATAAAATAACTAGCTTTTGCCCGCGACTTCGTCCGCGTAGAAGTCGAAAATGGACCAAGGAATCACATTGTCCCATACAAACTTTGCCTCCATTTTTCACATCCTAACGCCGTTTGTCCACCGCCGCCGTCACCGTCACGTCAACGAGAACGAGATTATTTGGGGCCGAGTTTAAGATGACGTGACGGCGATCGTTTTTCCACCGCGCCGATATATCGGTGGCTCAGTATTATATACAACTTTGTCGTGGGTGGTAGTCGGCAGTGTTGCCACCTTGCCCAAAGAGTAAGTTGCTAAACATACCGTAAAAAGTTGCTACTTCCGAAAATAAATACTCTGGTAAAAGTTGCCAAAAGTGGTTAAACATAAAAAGGCAACATATAACAACAATTTAAATAATAAACGTCGATTTCGAAGACATTTAGATTCCCAGGCGAAAATGAAAACATAAGTATCGAACAAGACTAGGCAGCCTAGGTAGTCTTGTTCGATACTTTTGAATTTTGTGAATTTATTATATTGTAAATTTATTATTTGTTTGTAAACGCAGTATAGACTAGGCTGCGTTCACAAACAAATAATAAATTCAAGTGACAAGACTCTGTCTCTTTTACACTTTGAAGATTCTCTAACGGGAGAATTACTCTAACGGGAGTGGTTTGGAACGCAACCTTAGACTCATGTGACCTTAGCACATAGACATATTTTTACCACTTCATAACTCAAAATCTTACCAGAACATTAGTTGCATTCTGAATGCATCTAATCATGTATTCTTCTTCCTTTAATAACACAAATTGAAATTGATTGAGACGATGGTAACATACTTAAGTAGTGTAGCTAATAAATTTAGCAACTAAACTTTTTTGTCTTTAGCTAACTATTTCGTAAATGTGGAAAATTGGCTAAAGTAGCAACACTGATTGCCGGCACACGTCACGCCGCCGATCTACTGGAATCTCGGCTGCCGGGATGACGGTTCTCGGTTGACGGACTTGCGGTGGACACGCGGCTATAGTAGTCTATGTATCAGTACTTCGGCGGCGTCATCTCGTTCTCGTTGACGTGACGGTGACGGCGGCGGTGGACAAACGGCGTAAGGGGTAGAATTTTGGAAAATCCTTTCTTGTCGGTTGCCTACGTCGTACAAAGAACACACCCACCAAGTTGCCTACGATCAGCGGTTTAGGCTGTGCCTTGATCCGTCAGTCAGTTAGGACAAAGCATTTTATATGTATGGATGTTGACAAGGCAATACTTAAGCATATACACAAATAGAAATAAATATGATAAAATTCTCCGTTTTCCTACTAGATGTAGAAAAAAGATATAAGCATTTCAGGTCCACCCGTTCCTGAGAAAATCGGTGGTGACAGACATACAGACAGACAAGAAAGTGGGTTATCTATATGGGTTCCTTATTTTTACCTTTTGAGGTACGGAACCCTAAAAAACGCGAATATAGTATTTTCATTGGACAAACCTGTTCAAAGATAGAAAATTGTTTCAATCCTAACACATCCTAACTTAGTTTTTATGACGATACTATGTGATCTCTATACAAATGTATTAAGCATCCAAATGAATGAATAAATGAATATGAATCATTTTAAAGTTTCAAACGAGCTATCAGCTGCTTGTACAGCAAATTGGTCTTCAAATCTGATCTTTAAGATCGATATACCGCCAGCAATTTAATATGTACCATTCAGGCTATACGGAAATCGAACCCGCAACCTTCTGCGTCACAGAGGTACAGTCACATTACCAATTAGCTGAACCCCACGTGACCCAGAGTTCATTCGCATATCTGTCTTCTTCTTCTCGTATAGTGGTATGGCTCACCTATTGTTAGAGTTTTCACATCGCTCTAACTTGACCTAACGACTGCTACTAGAGGTAGCAACCGGGACCAACGGATTAACGTGCCAACGGCTTAACGCGCATATCTGTAAAAATATAGTGTTTACATATTATTTTTTATATTGTATTGTATAGTAGGTACAATCCACGGTCAAAAGTCTCTGCCCACCGTAACGTTTACAATCCTGTGCAGCACTATTTGAACATTATAACAACGTAACCTGTGGATCGAACCCGTCGTCGATTGGTGTAGCGGGTGGCAGCTTATACCACTCAGCCAACTAAAGACATACTAACATGTTGAAAATAATAATCACACTGAGTACTTTTAATTCAAGTATTTATGTTTGTATGTAACATCTATTAGAAGAAGGTCGTAAGTCCAATATTTGTTGATAGTATTATTGTAGCAAATTGATCATTTACTTATGACCCATACTGTACTTATCAGAATCAGGTAACATTACTTTACAACCTTACAGATTTGCGAGTGAGCTCTAGGTCACGTGGGGTTCAGTTAATTGGTAATGTGACTGTATAATGGGAAGAATTACTAAGAAAGAAAAATCTCAGTAGATTCACAATTTGAAATCTGGATCCAAAGACAAAAAATTATCTCACAAGATCCAACCTGGATCTTGCTAATGGATCTTCTGAGAATAATCGCTAATCCAACCCCCTTTTTTCCCTTTGTAGGTAACGAATTCGGTCACCCCGAATGGCTAGACTTCCCCCGCGCCGGTAACAACTCTTCCTACCACTACGCACGTCGACAGTGGAACCTCGTTGACGATCCTCTATTGAAGTACAAATATCTGAACCAATTCGATAAGGACATGAACCATCTTGAAGACAAGTACGGGTGGTTGAGAGCTGATCCGGTAAGTTGAATCAAAACCATTTAATCGCATATTTTTACAAGCTTTTATTTAACTTGCACTGTTTGTATGTAAGTAAGTTGTCCGTCAAAATTTGCAAATGAAATTTACGGTTACCGATTGAGCTGAAATTTTTTATTTCTCTTACCTCGACGTTTCGATAGATGCAATAGATGGTCGCGAGGAGACTGAAGCGAGCGTAGTCCTCTCATGCTGATAGTTGAGGGTAGTAATTAAAGGTAGGTCGAGTACCAACACTCGATTTTATAAACAGTTTTTATTAACAGGTAAGAGAAATAAAAATAAAAATAAACGATTAGGACCCGGAAAAATCTATACTAATATTATAAAGCTGAAGAGTTTGTTTGTTTGTTTGTTTTAACGCGCTAATCTCAGGAACTACTGGTTCGAATTGAAAAAATATTTTTGTATTGGATAGTCAATTTCAAACAGTTCCGATCCCGTGGGAATATCAAAATAAAAAGTAGCCTTCCTCGATAAATTGACAAAAATACAAAAATAATTTTTCAATTCGAACCAGTAGTTCCTGAGATTAGCGCGTTTAAACAAACTCTTCAGCTTTATAATATTAGTATAGATTAGTTAGGATATTATTCTGGCCTAAATACCCAATTCCTGATTGAATATTATCTCCTTATATAATGTTAACTAACAGGGTTACGTGTCGTGCAAGCACGACGGTGACAAGGTGATAGTGTTCGAGCGAGCCGGTCTACTGTTCGTCTTCAACTTCCATCCTTATCAGAGCTTCACGGATTACAGGGTCGGAGTCAACGTCTCTGGTACTTATAAGGTAAACTACCTACAATAAACAACAAAAAACAAAACAAATAAATCTAATATATATAAATTACGTGTCACGTTGTTTGTGCGCGATGGACTCCTAAACTACTTAACCGATTTTAATCAAAGCACACCATGTGCAGTTTGTTCCAACTTGAAAGATAGGATAGCTTACATCTTTATTTATCCCGATATTCCCACGGGAACAGGCGTTACGTGGGTGAAACCGCGTAGCGCAGCTAGTAAATAAATAAAAAACTAAAAAACACTACACATACACATTATACTAAACACACACACTAACACACACATAAACTAAACATACACATACTAAATATTGTAACCATTTACTAAATAAATCATTATTTTTTTTCTGCATTGTATCAAACGTTCTGAGGCCTTACCAAGAGTTTGGCCTAAGAATGTTAACTATTGAGCTCTTGCCCTTAAACTTGTGCGAGTGCGAATATATTGGCACATCATTTAATAAGTTATATCCGGAGCAAATAGCAGCTCGGACAGATGTAGGAGCTGGAGTCGGTTTGGGGGCCGACGGTAACTTGAAACTTGACATCGTTTAATTCAAAATAAGACAATTAAAAAATAATAAAAAAAACAACCTACTTACGTTTAACAAAAATTAAGTCCAAATGGTAGTGTCAAAAGTCCGTAGGAAGTGTGCCCAACAGGCTGGCAGCGTTACCTCATTGGATGGCGATGCTTATCCGCTGTCCGAAGTAGGAGTCTGCCCTTTGGTCACCCGAAGCTAAAACTAGTAATTTTGAAACATTTAATTTTCCACATAAAAATTTGGTAGGGATCTTCGGAGTGATGAACAGAATTTCACCTGCGTGCAGCAAATTGCTCAGTTTTTTGTTGTTGTTTGCAGGCCGTTCTATGTTCGGACAGCAAAGCATACGGCGGGTTCGGCCGCGTAGAGCCAAACGGTGAGGTGCATCACACGCAGGGTACTCCCTGGGGCAACAGGAATGATTCAGTACAGGTAATTAACTACAAGTAACACTTACTTAACACCCTGTATAAATAATACATTAAAATAGGACTGGTTTCGTTATGCCAGATAAGTAACTAAATAACTAGACTTGTGTTATGAGTGCTAGACAATGTATATACTTTACTTTTGTAAATATATACTTATCATACATAGAAACATCCAGACCACAGACAAATATCTACGCAAAATACATGCGAACCCGCAACCCTGTGTTTGGCAGTCCGGCATGGTAACCATTGTGCCAACTGGGTCGTCATGGCAGCAACACTTTTTCTTTTCGAGTCAGTAACGTTCGACGAGTTAATTCTTTCCTGCTCAATAGTTGGCCACTGCATCAGCGTTGACCTCCATCAGGTCCTATCCTACCAATGTTTAGGTATAAGGGCACATGGGCTTAAGAGCACCATGTACTGCGACGGGGCTCTAAACTAGCATTGGTCCTCAGTCGATGCAATGTACCACTAAGTAGCTACTCTAGCTCATCATCTTTCTGCCCTTATCCCAATTTATTTGAGGTCGGCGCTTCTTCTTCCATTCAATCCTATTAGCCGTCATCTCATCGTTCACATTCATTTCTCTCATGTCTTGTCTCACACAGTCCATCCATCTTTTCTTAGGTCCTCGTCCATACGTCGTCCTATCAGCTACTGAATAAAAATTAAACTATGTAAATGACCAGTAAAAATCTATTTTGTAATGTTTTAAGAAGTTTTATAAGCATTATTTTATCATTTCTCTGGCCCGCGTTCCGGTGGCTATAGAGCGCGCCATCTCTCGAGGAATTCAGAAACTAGTTTAGAAAAAAGACGATAGTAAAGTAGGGTTGCCATACTGCCTGGCCTATTGTGAAAGTAGCTATAAATATATGCTATTATTCTTGGTAAATCAATAAAAAATTACATTGTTCTTTTCTTTGTTTCCCAGGTCTACATTCCATGCCGCACTGCAATCGTTTACGCTAAAATTGATTGAAGATTTTGTTATGAATTTAGTACTCTATAAAATTATGAATTTAGTACCTACATATCTTTATGTTACTTTATTAAAATGAATTTACTTTTACAAGATAAAAGTTCAAATTAGGTACTAAAATACTTGTTGTTATTCATCTTGAAAGATATGCATGAATTGTTTGAAATTGTATAGGTACTAGTCCACTTTGGATAAGACTCAATTTTGTATGTGATTATTAGTTAAGGTATAAACTTGTATGTTATATAGATACTATATTTTAATAAATGCCTATAATTTTGTTAATTATTGTGATCTAATTAACTCTAGGTTCTTTAAATTTAACAAAAAACTGCACAAGTTGTCTTACGATTTTTATTCTTAAAAAAAAGTTAAAAAATACAAAGAAAAAAATGTTAATTATTATTACCTAAATGCACTCCTATCAATAAATTATTCTTAGGAGTACAAGTTAAAGGTTTTAGCTTGGTCAAAGTGACTTTATAACCACGCTCAATAGCTAAATGACCTCGATCCGAATCGATGGCGGCCATACACCGTGAACCTCGCACGGTCAAAGGATGCTCACTGTGGGTCTGATCGGCTGCTCGACCAATACTCATATACTGATCGACAGACAAACTTTTAAACTTACGACTTCTCGGGTAAACTAATCTATCTGTTGCATGAAGAGAACCATAACAACAAGGGCACAGGACAAACTTTGCATTGGCTTTGAGACATTTATCTAATACCAAATCTGTTGCTATACCACAAGCGTGTAAAGCTACTCCTATATCAAATTTTCCATTGAAGAAATCTAAATTACATTGAAATAGATAGACGTTTTGTAATTTCATGTTATGGACTCTTTCCCTAGCTCTAAGTAATGATTGTTCTTTGTTATCTAGGAGTATGATAGTGCAGTTTGGTAACAAATGAGCTATGAGAATGCCTAAATGTCCGCTCCCACTGCAGAAATCAACAATAACATCTTTATCTTTAGCTATTTTCAATACAGCAAGTGCTAAGTTTTCCAACTGCTGTGTCTTACGTTCAACTCTCTTATCAGGCAGGTGTCCTGCATTTGGATTTGCTCCATCTGGAATTGTACTCCAATCAATAGTATTTTCAAAGATATTTTCAGTTATATTGAGTTCCATTCCATTGGTAAGACAGCTGAGAGAAGATTCAATGTTGTCGAAGTTTGTGAGCATCCTTCGAGTGGCCTGGCGTGATAAAGTATCTGATTTATATAAACTAACATCTTGTATTTTAGGTATAACTACATTACCTATAGATATAGACTTATTATCTAACTTACATAACAACTTATCTAAGCTAATTATGTTAACAAGGCTTAAAACGTCTGCATACCATTGGTAAGTCAGAGGTAATGATGTTTTTAGAGATTCTCCAACCGTTTGCATTATTATGTAAAAAGAAGGGAAGAGAATTAAGTCTGCTAAAGTGAAGAAAGGTCCTTCTGCAAATTGATGACTGATGTTTAAATCTTCAATTTTGATGTGGCAATCATTTGAGCTTTTTGACTTTGATTTCCATTTTCTGTTTTTTCCTTTCTCTCTTTTTGTGTCCCCTGAAGTTTCTTGATTGTTATTTTCATTATTTTGAGAATCAATTGTTTCTTTCTTTTCTTCATTTAATTCTCGTGCAACTTTGTAAACATTATGCACTTTGACAGGTTTTCTCAAATGATTTTCAAACCGTACCAAATTCACCGGCACCTCTTCCAATAAATTTGCTTTAAGGACACTGTTAACTGTTTTTAAAATATCAATTTCACAGAATTTAGTCCAGATTGAAGCTTCGTTTGGTGCTTGGAGGCAACTTTTACGGAACCCAAGTAATCCTTCATCGTGTTCTAAGTTATTCTGTGTTGTGGTTCGATGTTTGCAAATATGGCGGGCTACAGCACAGAGGCCTGTTATGATGGTGTCTCCATCCACCAGAACAGGGAGAGAACATAACGAGACTAGTCATGGGACCGTACCTTCAAGGAAATTCCCGTTTTCAACGACAATTTGTGCTACTTGCTCGTCAGCTATGCACTGGGTAACTGGCACGAATTTCAGGTTCAACTCCTGAGGAGAGCAGTATTTGTAAACGCAATAGGTTATGAGCGATTCTAAAGGGACTTGGATGGAGTTGTATTTGTTGCGGTCCGCTACTGTAGAGTAGGTCTGCAGCTCCAGAAACACTGTGTTTTCCATTGTTTGTTGGTATGCGCTGGTGACTTTCTTTATGTCGAAGTAAACTGAAGCATCAACAGTGCCCTCAATTCTTGGATTTAAATCGTAGGAGTTATTAATTTATGAAAAAATGCATGAGTACCTAATGCGCTTTCAGTTTAGAAAGAAATAATTTAATTTTGAACAAAACAAAGCCTAACCTCAAAATGGCACGACAAAATAGGGATGGGACGTAGACAGAGAATTTATGGACTCGCTACCAAAATAACAATAATTACTAGAGTGAGAAGGATCGAACGTCTAATGAGTAAGTGGGAGCAAGACAAAGTATAAATTTTTTGTCTCTATTTGCGTATAGGTTTTTTTTGTTTGGCTCCAATGTCGCCGGAGCCAAACAAACGTTTAAAGTTTCGTTTTCTTATCCCGTAGACTATAATTTGTGTTACTTGTGACTTATAAGATATTAAAAATGAGTACTAATTGGTGTGAACTTGTGCAGTGATAGTTAATTACTGTGGCAATTTTAGGTATGTTGAATTCGCTGTCTCTGGCTGTCTCACACGTATACGCTGGTAGCTTGTCTATACTTATTCTCTGTCTACGGGATGGGACAATTGTTTGTTTGAATCAATCAATTACGGTATTTACCGATTTTTGGTTTTTGTACGAAAATATTTCTGTCAAAATGTCAAATCACTCACAGCCATCAGTGTCAAAAAAGAGAATGTTTATGTTCCAATTTCTAACCTGAAACTTTACTTATTTTAGTTTGAAAATACATATAAATTCAACAAATTAATCATAATAATAAGTATTCATCAATATGTTAAGTGTTTTTAGTGTCTCCAGGAACTCATATGCAGTTACCTGTCTTGTAACTCAAGTTAGAAATAAAGTTCACTGGGTAAGTTAATTTCCAAAAAGCTACTTTACCAAGCAAGACCTTTTAAAAACATTTTATTTTTTAAGGCCAAAGCAAAAAGAAAAACCAGTGCAAAGTACAAAGCAATGAATCACTTCGACGACTTCTACGGCTCAGTTTTTGGCGACCAATGGCCACCAATGAGAGAAGCACTAGTGAGAAAATCCAAATATGTAGCAGTAGTAAACAATTATGGAAATCCTGAAAAAACTATCGAATTTCTTACTAAAAAAGGTATATATAAATTATCGGAACATCATTTGAAACTAAAAAATTACTTATTTTAGGCAACTTTTTCAGTAATGTGGCTATTACTTTGACGAAAGCTTTAAAATCTTCTACCCCCCTTGCAGAAAGTTTAATAAAAACCAATGTACCAAATTGTAATAAAATATTTCAATTTCAATATGTTACAAATCATGACATTATTGTAGTGCTTAAGCAAATAAATCTTAAGAAAACTAAAGATCTATGGGGGATCTCCGTTCCGATTGTTAAATCAATTATTGAACTCATTATACCCGAACTTGTCATTGTATTTAATAGACGTATAGATTGTGGTGTGTTTCCTGATTTAATGAAATTAAGTAGTTCCACTGTTTAAATCTGGTAGTACCTCAGACCCCTCCAATTTTAGACCAATATCAGTGCTACCCACGTTAAGTAAAATTTTTGAAAAACTAATTTTAAATCAACTACTTAAACATTTTCATGATAATAATATTTTACATAGTAAACAGTTCGGTTTTAGTAAGGGGCGCTCAACCACTGATGCGGGGATAGCGTTAATTAAAAATATATTTGATGCTTGGGAGAAGTCGCATGATGCGTATGGCATATTCTGTGACTTATCCAAGGCATTTGATTGCGTTCAACATAAAACATTGATCATGAAACTACACCACTACGGTATTAGGAACGGCGCCCTGGATCTTATCTCTTCTTATCTGAGTGGTAGGGTCCAGTGTGTCGATGTTAACGGAAAACGATCCCCCGGATCTGCGATAGTAATGGGGGTTCCTCAAGGATCCATATTAGGACCTTTCTTGTTCTTAGTTTATATAAATGACTTACCTTACCTTGTAAGGGACAACCATGGGATAGTGTTGTTTCCAGATGACACCTCCTTGGTGTTCAAGGTTAAAAGGCGTTAGTCCAACGTTGACGATGTGAACAATGCTCTCTCTAGAATAGTTGATTGGTTCAACTCCAATAATTTATTACTGAATGGATCCAAAACTAAATTAATTCGATTCACACTTCCAAATGTAAAACAAGTAAAAACTGTTGTAAAGATTAATGATGAGGAAGTTGAATTAGTCAGTAAGGCTGTCTTTCTAGGTATAACTTTAGATGCTAAGCTTCAGTGGGGCCCGCATGTGGAAGCATTGTCCAATAGACTTAGTTCTGCCGCTTACGCCGTTAAGAAAATTCGCGAATACACGGACATTGAGACTGCTCGTCTAGTCTATTTCAGCTAATTCCACAGTGTCATGTCGTATGGCATCCTGCTGTGGGGGTGTGCTGCAGATATTGATGCTATTTTTATATTACAAAAAAGAGCTGTCCGAGCTATCTATAAAATGGGCCCCAGGGAATCACTTAGAGAAAAATTTAAAGAGATAAATATATTAACGCTCTATTCACAATATATTTACGAAAACTTGCTCTACGTTCACAAAAATCCTGATATTTTTCGCAAAAATAGCTATATTCATAATTTCAACTTAAGAAATAGGGATGAGCTGACCTTGCCCGGTAGTAGGCTCCGGAAAATAAGCAGGTCGTTTAATAGTACATGTGTGCTCTATTATAATAAATTACCTAAAGATGTATATGACATGTCCATTAACAAATTCAAAACTTTTATAAAGCACTAGCTGCGCCCCGCGGTTTCACTCGCGTAATAATTTTCTGCGCAATTTTCTTAATATTTTCTTTCATAAGAACCTTCTCTTGACAATAACAAACACAACAAAAAAAGAATTGGCCAAATTGGTCTAGGCGTTGTTGAGTTATGCGCTTACCAACACATTTTGCGATTCATTTTTATATTATAGATAAATTGTGCGGTAAGGCATACTATGATACCTCTTCGTACCTTAATGACAAGAATCCATGGATGTGACTTTAATTGCTCCATTTCAAATAATACCTTCAAATATTTGTAATATTGACCTTTGTGAGCGTGATCACATAAAAAAAACCCCATGAGTTTCTTGTGCCTTCTTCTCATTGGTGGGCGCGTTCCGAAGGCACACATCCTAACTTTTTTTTTCCTTTGTCCAGTCAGCTCTGTGACCGAACATTCTTGGCCTTCCTTCCAACAGTTGCCAGTGTCAGGTTTTTTTTTCATTCTTCTTTAGTGTCAAGTATAATCTCATTCTTCCATAAAGTTCTATAGGACGATTTCAAGTGATCATTGTATTTTTAAACTTATGTATCGAAAGAAATAAAGAAATTTGACTTTGACTTTGACATAGCTGGGCACCCCTCCCAGTGACCGAAATATATAAAAAAATATTCGCGAATCATTTAATTGGACCCGCGAATCTATTTTATTCGCGGTTTCATGTTACACTTTAAATAAATACCTATAAAAAAAATCTAGGACACCTATCGCACTTCTGTAAACGGCAATGGCTTGCTCAATAATTTATAATACAGCTGATGTCATTCGTTATTGTAATACGAATAAACAGCCATTTCAGTTATATTTTAGCTAAATTATTACGGAAATCACATGAAAATGGCCAAAATTACGTCACCGGTTTTGAGCTTTCACAAAGCCTCACCGACCCGCCGGCGGGCGGGTCGGTGAGGCTCGTTAATCGTTAATTAACGAAGTTAACATTTTGATTACCGTAAAACACTGCAACATTGCCAACCAGTTGCAAAATTGCCTATTTCGGTTTTATTAAAATATCTCGCGTTTGCTAAGGTTTTTCTTATTTTTTACCATTTGGTACTAATTTTGCATTATTATGGGACCACCTTTTTTACTTTTTTTTATTACTCTGTGATTGTACGGTCGGCAATTGAATGACAAAAGTCAGCGCGAGTGGCAGTGAATTTTTGGCGTCTTGGAACTTTTGCTGTGTGAGCCGTAGGATAGGTGTTTTTGTGCGGTTATAGCACTCAGGGGTAAGAGATTTGTTTATTTAAGCCGTATTGTTTTATATTTTTACGATAAGAGCATTATTTCCTCAAAATAACTTAGTAGGCATAGATGCACAGTGTTTTGAGAACATAGGTGATGCAACTTTACCTGGGGTTAGGGTTGACAATAAAATCTAACAATATTAAAAAAAAATACTACATCTTACATATAATATAGTAACTACATACGCGTGTATCTACTTTTCCTACTGCTGTACTAAGGAATGTCAAAAGTTTAAAATTAGGTTACCTTATGCGTGATATAATTATTGTTAAGAATACATACAACTTAATTAATTCTATTACAGTTATTAAACATGGACAAAAGCAAAAGGCGAAGCAGAAGAAGACCGGGAACAATTGCATAATTTGCAGTATTTTTTGTTTTAAATTTTTATATAAAGATACCATTTCGTTGTTGAGATGCCAAAGTGGTTATTATTTGTACATTAAAAAGGTGATGTCTTTTTAATCATGTTCTTTATGCCATTGTTTGAAGTTCTATTTTGAAATATAAAAGAGTATTTTTATTTATTAAACAATTTTATAACATCAATATTTTATTTTGACAACCCTATTTTTTGTATGAAAAGTTAGTGGAACCTGATACAACATTACCTAATGGCTCTGAATTGTTTTTCATTGTCATTATATTAATAATTTTAGTGCTGGGACCGGGTATAATGTTTTATGCATATGCTGAAATGAAATTTTAAACGATCCACATATTATTTATTGAGATATCCTTCTAGACAAAGTTGCATTTTTTGCCTACAACTTTGCCTACGACTTTGAATGTCTATAATTTGTAGAATTTGCATCTGTTACACAAAATACTACCTTAAATATCAAGGCAAACAGTATATTATGTGTCTTATGGACTGAAAAAGCCATAAAAGAAAAACATCAAAGAGATATAATGCAAAAACGTCAAAATCCGTGCAAAGTTGTAGCGTTTTACGGTAACGGATTAACTTTAAGTTAACTTTTAAAAATGTTAGGGGACACGTTAACTTCCGTTAATATGCAGAAGTCCGTTAATCGTTAATCCAATGCTTACTATTTACCGCACGGCACCGCGGCGCGGCGCGAAAAACAGGAGACAAGTATGAATGAAATGACAAGCGCCGGGCGGCGCGTGGCAGCGCGTGAAACAAAAACAAAACTAGATATATTTGGCCGGCGCGTGCGAGTGAGAAAACTGCGAAGAATTTTTTTTAGTTTGATCATTTTTTACCTATATATATAATGTACTCTGTGATCATTTTATTACTTAGCGCCGGTGCTTACAGTGACGAGTGTTTTGTTTGTGAGTGTAATGTATTGTGCATGTGCAGTGTAGTAATTAACTAACGCAACGATATAAATAAATAAAATAAAATAAATAAATATTACAGGACATTCCACACATCGCCATCTAGCCCCAAGCTAAGTAACTAGACTTGTGTTATGGGTGCTAGACAACGGATATACTACTTATATACTTTATACTATAAAAATGTAATTTTACACATATTAACGGATTAACGATTAACGTTAACTTGCGTTAATTCTTCCGAAATGTAACGCTTTAACGTTTAACGAAGCTAACTTTTTTGTAGCGGATTAACGATTAACGAAGTTAACTATTTGATTAATTAACGGTGCCCAGCTATGATTTTAGGGATAGGTTTACTCACAGTCCCTTACGCCTATTTTCCTTTGCAAATTTTGATAGATAAATACCTACTTTATTGCAAACACCATTTGTAAATTACATTAAAAAAAATAAAAAACAACGCTTATGTCTAAGTGTTACAAAGGGCGGCCTCATCGCTCAAAGCGATCTCTTCCAGGCAACCTTTGGATGGACAAGAAGTAATTTAAAGTGGCTTGTCGACCCAGTTGGCACAATGGTCACCATGCCGGACTGCCAAACACAGGGTCGCGGGTTCGATTCCCGCCTCAGACAAGTATTTATGCTTAGATATTTGTCTGTGGTCTGGTTGTTTCTATGTATTATAAGTATAAGTATATATTTACAAAAGAAAAGTATATAAGTAGTTTTGGAGATCGTTGCACCACAGGCAACGCCGGGAGTCCTAGGGTCGGCGTTGTTGGAGAGATCGCTTCCAGTGGTTTCCAACACCACTAGTTTTTGTTATAGGCAGGATATTATGTTGCGACAGCAGGAGATGGACACAGACGAGACGTATCGTTACATTAAAACCAGGTTTTATATCACGAAGTACACCATTTTATTCTCGTATTAATATGCATTGACCGTGCTGCCCCCAAATAGCGGTGGCACTTTATTGCAACCAAAACATTTCGTTCATAAACTTAAGAATATAAATAAAGCTCTACTTCACACTGTACATAAGGCTATTTCACACAACGTGAGCGCCACACCACCCCCCTACGGAGAAAGATAAACCCTAATTATTATTAATCTAGAATTTTAAATTTAACTCGCCTGCCTGATCTTGTTGTATATGGCAACGGCTTAGAGGGTTCAACTGAAATAGGTGAAGGAGAAACAGAAGGAGAAGGAACCGCCAAAGAAACAGGTTGAGGATCTGCACAGGCAGGAGTCGATAGGACAGTTGGCACAAAGGAGTTTGCAGGCACAGTTGCTGAATTGCCTGAATTACTAGACTTATCAGAATTGGCAATATAAGCAGGCTTAACTCTATCTACACTTAAGGTAACGTCTCTGCCTCTGATATGAACAGTTAGTGTTTTCCCGTCGCTAGCCTTATCGATGACCGGAGCCATGTTTTGCATTCTGTATTGAAAGTTTCTAACTGAGATGACGTCATCTTCACCCAGTTGTTATGATAGCCACTATCACGTGACCTTCATACACTTTGACAGGTGTTTTTGTATCGATATTTTCAAAAAGGCATTCTCTAAGGCTTAAGTTGTAAACTTAAAACGTCAAATGACATTACAAAACTTCTAACTGAGGTTTTTCATAGCAACTGCTCGGGCTCGGGCTCTGCTGATTTTATTTCGAAAAATAAATAAATATTGCAGGACATTCCACACATCGCCATCTAGCCCCAAGCTAAGTAACTAGACTTGTGTTAAAGGTGCTAGACAACGGATATACAACTTATGTACCTACTTTTCTTTCGTAAAAATACTAAAAAACTTATAGTCCACTCCACAAATGTAGCTCCTTGCCAACAATTGGAACTAAGGTTAAAACTTGTATTAAAAAAATGTGATTTCTGTATTCGCTCCAATACTATTCCGGTAAACAAGTAAAAACTGATACAGTAATTAAATTAAATTGAATTTTAGGCTATTGTCTGGCGATTACAGTCTCTGTCTGAGGAACTTTTTTTGTAAACGGACTTTAAGCAACTGGTCCCGAGCAGTTGCTATGAAAAACCTCAGTTAGAAGTTTTGTAATGTCATTTGACGTTTTAAGTTTACAACTTAAGCCTTAAAGAATGCCTTTTTGAAAATATCGATACAAAAACACCTGTCAAAGTGTATAAAGGTCACGTGATAGTGGCTATCATAACAACTGGGTGAAGATGACGTCATCTCAGTTAGAAACTTTCAATACAGAATGCAAAACATGGCTTTTGACAGTTCTGAAATGGAAACTTTTACCAGTTGGCGTTTTAGTATAGTTACAAACTGGATAGAGAATAGGCCTACGGGTATGGTCCACTATATGGTGGCTGTAGTGGACGGCGGACCGCATCCTCTCTCAGATAAACGTGCGAAGTGGTTGCGAGGTCTTTAAACGTGAACGGAGCATTATCGCCGTGTCGCGATGCCGGTACCGGTCGAATATTAGCCATATGCCTACGAAGTGATGCGACTAAATCTGCAGGATCTTTAAAAGGAAGGCTTGGCAGAGCGACCAAGAGTTCGCCAGGGAGACGTAATGTTTCGCCGTAAAGCATTTCGGCTACCGACGAGTTTAAATCTTCCTTATAGGATGAACGCATGCCGAGCAATACAAGAGGCAGTGCTTGTGCCCATTCACCGCTATGGCACATTAAAGAAGCCTTAAGCTGACGATGAACGCGTTCAATCATGCCATTTGCTTGAGGGTGATACGCGGTCGTTCTGTTGCGCTTAATGGCGAAAATCTCCATCAGCCGCCTGAACAAATCGGATTCGAACTGCGTACCTTGATCAGTAGTGATAATTGAGGGAACACCAAATCGAGAAATCCATTCTTTAACGAAAGTTCCTGCGACTTCTTCCGCCGTAATAGTTTGCATTGGCCAAACCTCAGGCCATCTGCTAACCCTATCGATGGCCGTTAGACAATAACGATACCCCTTACAGGGAGGAAGAGGGCCAATAATATCAATATGAACATGCATAAAGCGACCGGAAGGTGTGCTAAAGTGAGAAAGTGGTGCGACGTTGTGCCTGGTTACTTTGCTGCGCTGACACGCATCACAAGTCCGTGCCCATTCTCGGCAATCTTTATTCATTGATGGCCACACATAACGATCTGATACAAGGCGTAAAGTCGCTCGAATACCAGGATGACTCAAATTATGAAATTTATTAAAAAATATGCGTCGCAATTCCAACGGAACATAAGGGCGAGGCTTGCCAGTAGAAAGATCAGAAAATAAAGAAAAAGATGTGCCAGGAACAGTGACCTTAGATAATTTGAGGCTAGATTGTCCCAGCAGCAGATGTTTCAATTCTGTATCGGTGTCTTCGCTTTAGCAAGACTTTCATAATCCTGTTCGAGTGAAATAGCATCAACACGAGACATAGCATCGGCGACGACGTTGTCTTCACCTTTTATATACTTAATGTCTGTTGTAAATTGGCTTATGAAAGAGAGTTGGTTCAATTGTACCGGAGGAAGCTTCTCGCGGCGCTGTATAAAAGCGTACAGCAGCGGCTTATGGTCGGTAAAAATGGTTGCATGTTGCACTTCGAGAATATACCGAAAATGCTGTACACTTTCATACACAGCTAAAAGCTCTCTGTAATAAGCGGGCCATTCAGACTGACGAGGAGTTAACTTTTTGCTAAAAAACGCGATAGGATGCCATTGGCCGTCGATGAGCTGTTGCAAACAAGATCCAATATGAACACTCGACGCGTCGGTAAATAACCCGAGGGGAACGTCGGCAATAGTGTGATGGAGCAACGTTGCATCGGACAGACTTTTCTTGCAATCCTCAAATTTTGACAATAGTGCTGGGGTCCAAGGGTATGGTTTGGAACCCTTGCTATTGGTGGCAACCAAAGCCTCGATGAGAGGAGCTTGAAATTTCGCCGCATGCGGGATGAATCGGCGATAATAATTGATCATGCCTAGGAATCTACGCATGCCTTGAACTGTTTCAGGAGGCGAAAAATCCAGCAGGGCCTGTATGCGACTTTTTGGTGGGCGAGTTCCTTCGGAAGAGATGTGATAACCAAGAAATTCGACTTCTCTAGCACCTAAAACGCACTTGGAGGAATTGATAATCACTCCATAATCCTGGAGACGCTGGAAAAGGATTCGCAGATGTTCTTTGTGAAATTCCGTAGATGCTGAAAATACTAAAATATCGTCGACATATGGAAAACAAAAGTCGAGACCCCGTGTGACCTCATCGATAAAGCGCTGAAAGGTTTGACCTGCGTTTCTTAACCCAAAGGTCATGAAGGGAAATTCGAAGAGGCCAAACGGAGTAACGATGGCTGTCTTCGGAATGTCGTTTTCAGACACTGGAATCTGATGGTAGGCTTTAACCAGGTCCAGGGTACTGAAGACCTTCGCACCAGCAAGATTATTAGCGAAATCATTGATGTGTCGGACAGGATATTTGTCTGGAACCGTCCTGGCGTTCAAGGCGCGATAGTCGCCGCATGGACGCCAGGTATTGTCTTTTTTAAGGGTCATGTGCAGAGGAGAAGACCATGAACTCTTAGAGGGTCTAGCAGTACCACATCTGACCATCTCCTCAAATTCTTTCTTGGCAAAGGCCAACTTCTGAGGTGCCAAACGACGAGGGCGACATGATACTGATGGACCTTCTGTGGTCTTTATATAATGAACAGTGTCGTGCTTGATAATCCTAGGTAAGCCAGGAGGTCGTGTTAGGTCAGGGAAATCGGCTAAGATTGCTGCGAAGGGGGAAGCACTTGCGACTACAGCTTTGATACTCAGCTGTTCGACGTCAGCTGAAATAGCTGCACAACGCAACCCTGTAATGTTGTCGACTAATTTTTTGTTATGACAATCAGGAAGAAGACAATAATGAGCTAAAAAATCAGCTCCTATGATCGCTTTCTCGACATCAGCCACTACAAAATCCCATGCGAATTCACGGCGCAACCCTAAATTAAGACGCAAATTAACCGTTCCAAAGGTTCGAATTTTGCTACCATTAGCAGCACTGAGCTCGAAGTCGGAGGATTCCCTACGACGTGGAAGCCAGTTGTGTGGGTAACAACACAAATCCGATCCAGTGTCTATAAGAAATTGCCGTTTGGAAACTCGGTCGGTAACGAAAAGGCGGCGGCTTGATGGAACACAATCAGTTGCCGCCACTACTGATTGTTGTTTAGGTTTTCCGAAGCATTCCAATCGCAAGGTAAAATACATTTTTTAGCAAGTTTACCAAACCGCCTGTGGTACCAGCACCGCTTAGATGATGACGGAGACGATGAGCGTGAAGTTTGCCTGCTATTATCTCCACTCGTGGGACGGCTTCTCGATGTCAACGCGCTAACCTGCTTAGTGAGCTCAGCTACTTTAGCCGTTAGATCCTGTAGTAGATCCGTCGGTGGGACCGGAGCCACTGGTACCGAAGATGTAGAGAACACAGATGACGAAGGACCTGACAGGTCTATAATCTTGTCAGCAAGGTCAGCTAATTTGTCTAAGTCTAGATCAGATTGCGATGTAAGAATAGCCTGTATATTTTGTGGAAGTCGACGCATCCATAATTCCCGTAGAAATTTTTGATCGGGTGGTGCTGAACCTGCCAATGATTTCAAGTGCCGAAGGAATTGAGAGGGTTTTCTATCTCCTAATTCCACATCACTAAGAAGCTGCCTAATTCTCTGCTCCTCCGATATAGAAAGTCTACGAACAAGTTCGGATTTTAAAAAAGAATATTGTTCTCTCAGAGGAGGGGACGTTATTATGTCATCAACTTCACCCGCAATCCTATGATCCAACTGACTAATGACATAATTATACTTAGTGTTTTCTTGTACTATGCCTGCAATCTGAAATTGTGCCTCGACTTGAGCGAACCACACTGCAGGTTTGTCGGGCCAAAATGGAGGTAATTTTACAGAAACTTTGCATGATTCTCCCACTGTTGGAGGTTTTAAAGCAAGTTGCTGCTCCAGAGCTGCTTTCTCTGCTAACACCCTATCCAGTTGTTCCCTCAAATCAGGTTGTGCCATTTTAAAAATTCAATCTTAATTTTAAAAGTCAGGCAAACGTAGGAAAATATGTATAAAGTGTTCTGAAATTATTCTGCACACCTGTAGATACCTAAATTAACAAAACATGCGGTACATTCAGCTCAAACACATAACAAAAATATAAAATAGCTGTGTTGTTAATTAGGCGCTCATGAAAATCAAAACTCTATAGGAAAATGGTGTGTGCTTATTTAAAATGTTTAAAAATCCGTTCATTAGTTATTAATACACTGTTGTTAGTAGTTATGACTTAAATTAACTAACACAATCACCACAAAATAAAGTTTTTAAGTACTTAAGTAACGTTCACACCATGCACAATTATTTACCAATTACCCAGTATGTTGATTTTGTTATGTTAGGTTGAATAAAACAATGCAATTTACTGGTATTAGTTTTCACTGATGCGCTTGCAGCGAGTTCGCAGTCACTTGATGAAGTTTTGTTTGGAAAAACTCGATTGAGAGGCGCAGGAGTTCGTTGAATGATGCCGAAAAGGTTAGTTTGTTTTCGTCAGATTGACGCACTCGAAGTAGATATGAGAAATGGTTCGTGTTCACCTGGTAAGCTGCAGTTTGTTCCTTGTCGGGGGTCACCAATTTGGAGATCGTTGCACCACAGGCAACGCCGGGAGTCCTAGGGTCGGCGTTGTTGGAGAGATCGCTTCCAGTGGTTTCCAACACCACTAGTTTTTGTTATAGGCAGGATATTATGTTGCGACAGCAGGAGATGGACACAGACGAGACGTATCGTTACATTAAAACCAGGTTTTATATCACGAAGTACACCATTTTATTCTCGTATTAATATGCATTGACCGTGCTGCCCCCAAATAGCGGTGGCACTTTATTGCAACCCAAACATTTCGTTCATAAACTTAAGAATATAAATAAAGCTCTACTTCACACTGTACATAAGGCTATTTCACACAACGTGAGCGCCACATAGTATATCCGTTGTCTAGCACCCATAACACAAGTCTAGTTACTTAGCTTGGGGCTAGATGGCGATGTGTGGAATGTCCTGCAATATTTATTTATTTATTTATTTAAAAATCCCTTCTTAAATGTTAACTCAAAAGACAGAAGGGGGGGTTCCATTTCTTCTCTGCAAAGTTTTATGTTACGAGAGTCAGTATTGACTATAAACTGTCAGATTACTTATACAATAGCTACCCGATCTGATTGAAATGATTCAGCGAATACTGAAACTCTCTGCCTGCTTTACTGTTGCCCAAGATTTAACATTAAGATAGATAGATAGAATGCTTTATTGCACACATAAGTATGTCTGTGTTGTCTTATCCTTAAGCTTAAGAGTAAACAGATATCTTATAGGCAAGCATGCTTTATCTTCAAGTCAAATCTACATATAAAAAGTACTAATTTCTTCTAGGTGCACACTGTCTCAAAAACCTGCTATCAGTTCAAAATCAATTCCACAATGAGTACACTCCAGAAAAGAAAATAGAAGTAAAAGAAAACCAAAATATATCAGACACAAAAATAGAGGAATATGCAGAAAAACTGCAATCAGACATCATTGAAAAACTTTACCCTCAAGGGAAACCATCCCCAGATAGACTGGACTTTACAGATGATGGTGAAAAGGCAGCAGTTAAGAAAGTTAAAGATAGTATGTAAGTATATAAAAAATTCCATCCCAATTTATATAACTAGCCGCGCCCCGCGGTTTCACCCGCGTAAGTCTCGATCCTGTGGAAATATCAAAATAAAAAGTAGCCTATAGCCTTCCTCGAAAAATGAACTATGCAACACGATTTACACATGTAAGATTTTTTAATTTGAACCAGTAGTTCCTGAGATTAGTGCGTTTAAACTAACAAACAAACTCTTCAGCTTTATAATATTAGTGTATGTCAGTGACAAAAGGAAAAAGACGGAAGGAAGTCGTCAATAAAGTGCTTCATTTGATGTATATATGTCAGTGCTGTTCCATGCCATAAATGCCATTTCCAATATACTTATAGATTCCATTCTAATATGCATATATATTCCATACCAAAATACATATAGATTCCATTCTAATATACATATAGATTTCACTCCAATATACATTTACCCACATTCCACATATTGAAATGAAGGCAGTGGTCACATTATTCTTCATGCCATCAATTCTCACAACATCAGCTTATAGTCCCTTGATTCACACCAAGAAACGAAAAAACCTACATTTCCATTTTTCCGTTCCAATAAAGCCAGGCTTTACAAATAAAAATTTGTAATATAATTTCTTGTTTTCAGAAATTCAACCAATACAAATAAACCCACCAACCAAGCAAATTATAAAATGTACAATAATCCTAGTTTATTTTTGAATTTTCAGAGTGACCACACACAAAACGCTAGACGAATCGCTATCTGAAGCAGTGTTTGATCAGAGTCGTATCGTGGACCCAGCCATGGGACTGACTTCGGAAGCACTCTATCAATACATACCTGCCACTAAACTGAAGGGGATGGATGATTGGATACCAGAGTCCATACACTATTCTTCTATGACTAGTATGTATAAATATACTAGCGACCCGCTCCGGCTTCGCACGGCTATATGATGCATATTATTATACATAAAAACCTTCCTCTTGAATCACTCTATCTATTAAAAAAACCGCAACAAAATCCGTTGCGTAGTTTTAAAGATTTAAGCATACATAGGGATATAGGGACAGAGAAAGCGACTTTGTTTTATACTATGTAGTGATATTGCACATACCCATAGCGCCATCTAGCCCCAAAATATGCAATTAAGGTTGTGTTATGGTGACCAGACAATAGACACTTAAATACTTTTTTGTAAATACTTATTATGTTATACTAGCTGCGCTCCGCGGTTTCAACCGCGTAACTCCCGATCCCGGGGGAATAGCGGGATAAACAGTAGCCCATAGCATTCTCAATAAATCAATGTATATCCTCATACCAAGTTTATCCTCCTTAGTTCTGTTAATGTGATAGAAAAGTTAATTTCATGTTGGTTTTCGGAAAGGTAAGTTTTTAATTATATAATTTATTGTTTGCAGAAGACAAAGACTTCCCTCTTCTAATTGAGCCGGAAACGACACTGAAATATCCTGAACACTTAAAAGTTTACACATATGAAATGGGTAGTGAATGGAGCACATTTCCGGAACCAAAGAGATGCAATACTGGTAAGATATTATAAAAACTAGTTGTCCCGGCAAACGTTATAAATAAATAAAAAAACAGCGCACTCCGGGAGTGCAGGCAGAAGTGAAAACTGTATATCTGTGTAAAATCTCATCTGTCCACCGAGAGATGTCGCTGTTAACACTGTTGTACAGAAGTGAGTATCGTAGTTCGGCCGTTTGCACAGAGATGGCGCTGTTTTCAATATTGCATAGTAGTAGAAGCACAATAACTGTTAAAATCTCATCTGTCGCGAGAACGGCTGAAAATGCTCACCCACAAAAGTGCCCAACGCGCCATAAGAAGTTTTCACTTCAAAAAACGTGTGGCACTCGGGGACTGCCGCGGTAAAGCTATTGCATCGTGCGAGCTTCGTACAGTCGTACCATATACATACACATTAAGCGAACGCTCGGCCGAGCTACATGGTAGCCGGAGTGGGGGGTGTTAGGTTTTATTTTCGTTACGGAATTTCTTGATTGATAAAAAAAAATATAAGCTTTGATTTGCCGTATTATGTTTGGTTCCACGAATTGATCTCTACTAACAATACTTTCGATTGATACAAAAATATAGAGTCAATTAGCAGGTTCGATACCTGGCTAGGGTAATGAATTTTCCAAAAATCTAATATAGCAGTTTTAATTTTTGTCAAAATTAGGCACGCGACTCCTTTCAGCACCTTTTTCTATTTCGTATAGTTGAGTCCCTAAATAAAGAAACTCGCACTTTTTTAAAAGTCTGTTAAAAAGTATATCCTAAGTTCCATAGATTGGATTGGATGGATTTTTTTGTTTGTCTGTAATGAATAGGCTCCGAAATTACTGGACCGATTTTGATGAAACTTGAAGGATACATTAATTCATTGGAAGTGACATAGGTTACTTTATATCCTGATATTCCCACAGGATCGGGAGTTAAGCGGACAAAACCACAGAGCTCTGCTACTCGTAGATATTTATACACACATGACTGTTAATCTACCACCAGTACTCTCAAGCCCTAAAGTGTCAAATATCTTCACCAGGTGTATACAACTATTATCCAATGGACGGAGGCAGTGTGGTGACCGT
This sequence comes from Idaea aversata, assembly GCA_907269075.1. Lineage (NCBI taxonomy): Eukaryota > Metazoa > Arthropoda > Insecta > Lepidoptera > Geometridae > Idaea > Idaea aversata. Next base: position 3,883,591 of record OU026098.1, on the reverse strand, counting down.
TCTAGCATTAGACGTGCAAGGCGGAGACCGCGTGTTAGACCTGTGCTCGGCGCCCGGCGGGAAGTCACTGGTCGCGTTACAGACTCTACTGCCTGACCTCGTCGTCTGCAATGATATCTCTATATCTAGGGGGAATAGGTGAGATTTTACATAATATTATCTGTCTCAGCGAACGTTGTTTTGCCACATTAATTATTTCTTGTCAATATTTTGGTATCATCACTATCACTACATAGTATAAAACAAAGTCGGTTTCTCTGTCCCTATATCCCTTTGTATGCTTAAATCTTTAAAACTACGCAACGGATTTTGATGCGGTTTTTTTTAATAGATAGAGTAATTCAAGAGGAAGGTTTATATGTATAATACATGCATAATATAGCCGTGCGAAGCGGGTCGCTAGTAGTCAAATAAAACTAAGTATGTAGTGACTGATACTACAATATTAATTAGTTAATAATGAAGTCGGATATTTGACGTGAATTGGTTTACATTGCAGAACTCGAAGGGTGTTCTGTGACTATCTATTCGACTTTGAAACGAGTAATAAATGGCGGGAACGTGTTATATTGAATAATGTCGATGGCAGAGAATTTACAGATGATGAAGGATTCGATAAGGTAATCTATACTACTATTATAAAGCTGATGAGTTTGTTTGTTTGTTTGAACGCGCTAATCTCAGGAACTACTGGTTCCAATTGAAAAAATATTTTTGTGTTGGATAGTCCATTTATCGAGGAAAACGGTATGTTTGTATGTTGATATTTTCTCAACAGTTCAAACTACTATACATGGATTAAACTATAATTATATTTCAGTTACTTAGAAATTGTATGGAAAATTTTAGTAAACCTAGATTTAGTTCATACATTTTTAAAAGAAGGCAGAAAAAAGGGAGGAGAACCCCCAAGGAAAGAGTGGAAAGGAAAGGAGTTTCATTTTGTGTCAAAAATGTATGAACAAGTTTAGATTTAATAAAATCGAGGTTTTGCCATTTGGCTGTTTACGAGCCTAAGTTTTAACAAATCCTATGAACTCTTTTTTAAAAGAGCTAAAACTCCTAATATAAGGTTTTAAAGTAATATTTATATATATATAACAGGTGTTAGTAGACGTCCCGTGTACAACGGACAGACATTCCGTGAACGAAGACGACAACAACATGTTCAGAGCGGACAGGATCAGGGAGAGGCTCCGGATACAGGAGCTGCAGGCACAGTTGCTCATGTAAGCTCATGAAAATACACATTGCAGGACATTTCAGACATCGCCATCTAGCCCCAAGCTAAGTAACTAGACTTGTGGTAAGGGTGCTAGACATCATCATCCGAGCGATGTTCCCGGTTGCATCCCTCTCGGGAGCCCGGGGTCCGCTTTCCTACTTTTCAAGTAAGTAAGGAAGGTAAGGGTGCTAGACAATAAAATACTTATAATACATAGAAACAACGAGACCACAGACAATAATATTTAAGCATAAATACTCGTCTGAGGCGGGAATCGCACCCGCAACCCTGTGATTGGCAGATCTGGCATGGCGACCATTGTGCCAACTGGGTTAAGAGGAAAGTGTACCAGGGGCTCTCTCCATACAAACGTAGTCGACAGTTTTCTCCTTGGATAATGACACTAGAGCAAATATTTTTGTTGCTTAAAACTTATAACTGCCATGACCATGCCCCTATGTTTTGATTTTAATTGTTTTTTAAATCTTAATTTCTATGATAATTAAAAAAAAAGAAAAAACAAAACATATTGGCATAATCATGGCAGTTATAGGTTCTATGGCACAAATATATTTGTGCTAGAGTCATTATCCAGGGAGGAAACAGTCGACTCCGTTTGTATGGAGAGAGCGCCGTCGCCGGTACCCTGTCACCATAAGTATTTTGGGTTATTCTGTGTGTGTCTTTTTTTCTAGCATTTTTTGGTGCAATAAAGTATTTATCAATTTTGTTACAGTAATGGATTACGTCTCGTGAAAGTAGGCGGCACGATCGTATATTCAACGTGTTCTCTAAGTCCGATACAAAACGATGGAGTTGTACATTCTGCGTTGAAGCAAGCGTTCGAAAACTACAACATCATTGCTACTGTTAAGTTAGTATTTTTAATTTAACTACTATAGATTACCCAAATTCAAATTCATTTATTCCAAAACTAATCTATACATATAAAATGCTTTGTCCTGAACGACTGACTGACTGACTGACGGATCAACGCACAGCCTAAACCGCTGATTGTAGAGACCTGAAACTTGGAGGGTGTGTTCTTTGTATGACGTAGCCATCGGATAAGAAAGGATTTTCCGAAATTCTACCCCTTATGGGGTGAAAAAGGGGGGCAAAATTTGTATAGGACAACGTGATTCCTCGGTCCATTTTCAACATTTACGCGGACGTAGTCGCGTGCAAAAGCTAGTCTACACTAATATTATAAAGAGGAAAGATTTTTTTGTTTTTATGTTTGTAACGACTACTGGACCGATTTTGATGAAACTTGGTATGAGGATACATTGATTCATTGGGAATAACATGCTGCCTACCATCTTAAGCCAAGGGGAGCCCCACACACCCCCGCTACCCTCCCCCAGGGTGGCGGGTTAGTGCATAAGGATGCATTTCTCCACCTTAAAAAAAAAAGTGTAGTTTTTATAGCTTCCGATATTTCCAAGGTATCGGGAATTACGCGGATGAAACCGCGGAGCGCTGCTAGTTTTATTCGTATTAATTGTTCTGTATATTTTTTTATGTCGTGTGCTTGTCCAAATAAATGTTTTTCTATTCTATTCTATTAATACGTCCATGACTGGCTGTAGATATCTACAAAAGATATCTACTAGAAATTAAAAATAAAGAAAAATTAGAAATTAAAGTTATCATAAGAATCGAACAAGGGTTCGATTCCCGAATAGAACCCGCAACCCTGTGTTTGGCAGTCCGGCATGATGACCATTGTGCCAACTAGGTCATCAATTAATATTATTTATTTTATTATTTTCCAGAGACCTAACCCCAGCGATGGCCGGATTCAGTAGCACCTTGCTACTCGGTTCAGGATCGTGTGCACCTAAATATGGACAGTTGATTCTACCGTCAATCGAAGCTAACTTCGGACCGACATACTTCGCTAAGATGGTCAGAGTGAAGTGAGGTGCTAGTCGAATTGAGGTATAAATGTAAATATTTATTTTAAAGTAGTTTTTGTTATTGGACTTGTATGAAATTACGACAGGCAGGGTCTCGAACGTCGAGAGTCAAAGAAAAAAAAAAGGCGATTATACGTATTGAGAACTTCCTCTTTGTTTTTAAATTGGTTCATCATCATCATCATGTCAGCCCATACACGTCCACTGCTGGACATAGACCTCCCCCATACCACGTCACAAACAGCGGTCCTGAGCCGCCTCCATCCACCGAATACCCGCAACCGCTACAATGTCTTCGGTCCACCGGGCAGCTGGTCTCCCAACACCCCGTTTCGCTTTGCATCGCGGCCGCCACTCGAAAACCTTTACAAAACCCTTTTTTTTAAATTGGTTAAAAAGGGAAATTAGAAATTGTGTTTTGGGAAAATAATATGTAAAGAACATTTCAAAAAGTTGATTGTAAAATATATTTTCCAGTCATATTTATCAGAAGTTTAAGTACATCAAAAGCATTAAAGGTAAAGATATTTGCCAGAAGTGCATTGCCACTAAAGTATATGCACTTAAAATATAAATACTTACCTCGTAATAAAAGACATATTTATATGAAACGAAATGGCACGCAATATGTATAAAACAACAGTTTTACTTACTTTAGATTTACACTGAACTCCTTCCTAAAGCATAACTGGTGGGAACTGATGAGGTTGCAATACAAAAAGTAGCTAATAAAAATAAATAAAAAAGTAGTAAGTATCTTAAAATGGTTCGATGAACTTAACTTAAACGTAAACTTTTAGTAATTCGAACTTTTTATGTGAAAAAAAGGTGTTAAATTCGCTAGAAAATTAGCTGTTTAAAAAAAACACCATTAGGTTTTTCAATAGTAGTCTGAATTCAACAAAAATAAAACTCTTAGGTCAATGACCTCTTACTCCGAGGAACAGCTGATTTTCGAGTTAACATAACCTAAAAATTTCCAAAAGTCGTACAACAAACTATGTTCGACTAGGCGTCTAAAACAACCCCCCGTTTCGTATTACAATAAAAGCCCTCGTGTTCATTGTATATGAGCCTGTTTCTGTATGTATATTTATTATATTTACAAAAAAACTATATAAATATTAAATCCGTTTCTGATCACGATAACACAAGCCTAGTAACTTAGCTTAGGGCAAGATAGCGCTGTGTAAAACGTGCTACAATATATATTTTTATAATTATATCTATAATAATAATTTATTCACACACACATTAATCTGATTACAAATTAATAACTGATTATAAATTAAATTACAAATAATTAAATTAAGTACAAATATTAAAAAAGATATAATTAAAAAAACTAATCAGGCGCGAGGCGACACGGCCAATCTCCCTCACAAATGCCAAACCCTTGGCTCCCCAACTCCTCCTGCAGCAGTTTCGGCAGCCGCACCGGTCACACATTAAACTTATTTCTAAATACAAACAATGAGATTTCAAAATATATATTACTAGCGACCCGCCCCGTCTTCGCACGGCTATATTATACATAAAAACCTTCCTCTTGAATCACTCTATCTATTAAAAAACACCGCATCAAAATCCATTCCGTAGTTTTAAACATTTAAGCATACATATAGGGACAGAGAAAGCGACTTTGTTTTATACTATGTAGTGATGAAATATAGTAAAAAACATTGAACAAGTCTACAACTTTTATACAGTCCGTTTCGACAAAGACATAGTCATATGAAAGGGGGTTCTAGACGTCTCTTTGAACAATTTTTGTTCTACCTTTTTAATTATTTTAACTTTTTTTTTTTTTGAGGTTATATTTTTTAGATAAATCAACAGTTTTTTTTTAAACAAATAAAATCCCAAGGTCAAAGTCTTCTAAATCCAAGAAACAGCTGATTTTTAAATTATCATAACCTTCCAAAATTTCGTATTAAACAATATAATTTTTAAGTCTGTAGAACAAAATAGTTAGTCTAAACGTCTAGAATAAACCCCTTTCGTATTACTATGCCGTCGTCGAAACACATAGTAGATGTTTTAAGTCATGTTGACGCTCTGTTTTATGCGTGCGCCGAGCAACTGTGGATCAGAGCTGCATATATCACATCTTTCCTCAAATGGACTAAATGTAACATTACAATTGTAACAAAGAAAATTATAATCGACCCTATTCCATAGAAATAACGGTCAAATTGATCCATCGCAGGCAATCCTTTCATTTTTTTCTTAAATATGGGTTTTCTCATTATTCTCCTGTAAAGGTTCATTTTCAAGTTCGATTTTTTCCTCGACTCTATTCCAGGGTTGTTCCTCTCCGCTCCCGAATAGAGTGTACACTATCATCTCTATGATGTACAACCCTATTGTCACGAAAAATATCACTCGCCATGCTGATATTGTTTGCTGGAAATTAAAGATGCAAATTAAAAAATACTCAGCCACATTTTACCTTAATTTACAGCTTTCTAGTACTAAGAGTGTTTGGGCTAAGCCGCGGATGGACAGACAGACGGACGGAGGTTGCGAAACGGGTTCATTATTAACTAAAAAATTACCTAGTGATTTTGTTTCCCTTTTGTCAGAAGGCAGAGAAGTGTTTTTGGCGGAAAACGAAAACATATGGCGTATTGTGTTTTTTCTTCGCTTTTATTCGAGTAAAATTGCATCATTTTGGTGTTAATAATAATAATAATAATTATCCGTTTTGTTCCACTTCTAGGCAAAGGCCTCCCTTTAGTCTCTTCACAGACCCCGGTCAGTAGTGATATCTGGCCAGTGTTTTGAATAGGCGTCCATTTCGTCTTTCCATCTTTATCTGAGTCTGCCTTGGGGTCGTTTAATGTTGTGTGAGACCCACATAGCTGTGATTTTAGCCCACATTTTGTCCGACATACGGCAGCAGAATTTTAGTGTTATTTTATTCAATTTTATTTAGTAAAAGTGCACAAGTATAGAGAAGATTAAATCATAACTCATAATATCTCCTATGCTGTATACAACTTGCTGCGCCCCGCAGTTTCACCCGCGTTAGTCCCGATCCCGTGGGAATATCGTGATAAAAATCTATGTGTTATTCTAGGTCTCCAGCTATTTACATACCAATTTTAGTAGTTTTACGTGAAAGAGTAACAATCAAACACACACACACACACACAAACTTTCACATTAATAATATTAATAGGATAAATAATTATTATAATACTTACATTTTGACCTGTCAGTAATCCAACGAAAATTGGTACGACTATACCAGGTATCGTAGCTACCGTATTTGTCAACGCCATCAAAGTACCTGTCGATTAAATTTTCATATAAATAATACTATTTACGTTCAAAACGGCTGTTATAGGAATGTTTGCAACACAAGCAAGATTCTAGACACCTGCTATAGGTGAAGTTTAAAGTCTTCTAACTCATCAATTAATCAAACAAAAAATATTAGAATGCAGACATTCCAATAGTAATTTTCGAACTCTACCGAGGGCTGCAACTATGCAGCTGTACATGAATTTTAGACAATTTATACGCCATCATGTATGTGGAATGGAGCCAGTGGAATTCATCACGAAACCAAAAGAACTGCGAGTGTAAAACTTCGCTTGGGGATTCCTTTTAGGACGTAGACCACTTGAGAAGACTAGCCCTAACTGGGGTCTAGTTTTTTCTATTGATTGTTACACCCAATTTTCATTTATCGAATTAATTGACGACCCAGTTGGCACAACGGTCACCACACTGGACTGCCAAACAAAGGGTTGCGAGTTCGATTCCCGCCTCTGACAAGTATTTATGCTTAGATATTTGTCTGTGGTCTGGTTGTTTCTATGTATTATAAGTATATATTTACAAAAGAAAAGTATATAAGTAGTATATCCGTTGTCTAGCACCCATAACACAAGTCTAGTTACTTAGCTTGGGGCTAGATGGCGATGTGTGGAATGTCCTGCAATATTTATTTATCTACAAAATGTGTCTTTCGTTTTATAATATTAAAAGGACTTACCGGCAAAATTAGGTGCAATGTCGATATGGTTAGACAGGAATCCGCAGAACATGCCGCCTATAGACGTGACGGCTATCGCTGTGAGAGCGACCGCGGCGCCGCGTGCGCAACCCACGTAGCACAAGCTGAGGAGGCATACGGCCGGGACCAGGGACGCTAAACAAACAAACATTTCAAATGCTAAAATATAATTTCAAAAATTTTCATTTGACCAAGTCGTTTTTCTGGGACAAATGATTTATATGTATTTAAATATTAAATACAAAAATACTGATAGCATTTTATAGACAGGAAATTAAAAAAAAATTACGCTTCCCTAACCAAGTAAAATAGGTATGATTATGTTCCGACAAACGGACGCGACGTCGTCGTTACAAAAGTCTAAGTCAAATTTCTTTATTCATTTCGATGCTTATGTATATTGATACATTGATCACTTAGAATCGTCTTAAAAACTAAGTTAGGATGTGTGCCTTCGGAGCGCGCCCACCAATGAGAAGAAGGCATGGGGTTGCTGTTCGGGTTGCAACTCACAAACAAAAATACACCAACTATGAACCTTTTCGCTGTCGTTAAATGTAACATACCAAACAATGTGCCAACTTTTCTCGCCGTAGTAGTCGTAATCATATTCTTTCCCCTCATCAGATCCAAAGTCTTGCTCAATGCGATGCTGAAGATCCATAGAGATAAGAATGGCAAAGCTGTAGTCACGGCATTCTGTAAAAAAATGTGAGCGTCAAGAAAACAACGCTTTTTGGTATCAAATTTTCATACCTGCGACTTTAAATGGAATCAAGGAGTAGTGCTTGTATGAATTTAATCTATAGATATCTATACTAATACTAGCTGCCCTCCGCGGTTTCACCCGCGTAACTCCCGATCCCGTGGGAATATCGGGATGTAAGCTATCCTATCTCTCAAGTTGGATCGAACTGCACATGGTGTGCGAATTTTATTATAATCGGTTAAGTGGTTTAGGAGTCCATTGAGGACAAACATTGTGACACGAGATTTATATATATTAAGATATAAAGCTGAAGAGTTTGTTTGTTTGAACGCGCTAATCTCAGGAACTGCTGGTTCGAATTGAAAAATTTTGTGTTGGATAGTCCATTTATCGAGGAAGGTTATAGGCTACTTTTTATCCCGATATTCCCACGGGATCGGGAGTTACGCGGGTGAAGCCGCGGAGCGCAGCTAGTTTATAATATAAAGATACCTATTCATTACTTTGAAACTACAAAACCGATTTTGATGAAACTTGACATGCGACAGAGCGGATATAAGGATACTTTGAATCGTTAGAAGTAACAGAGTCTACTTTTAATGTCGAAGTCTTCGAGTCTCATGTAAAAACTCTCACCTCAGTCATATTAAACTTGAGAACTTGCTTCATATAGAAGGGTAGTTCAATGAGCAGCATGTACCATCCCCAGTTGGAACACGCGTGTGACACTAATATCGCAAGGAACGCGGGAGATGATAGCACGCGACGCCACGGCACTGATAGATTCTGAAACGAATTACGATAATAATCACTACATAGTACAAAATAAAGTCACTTTTCGCCGTCCCTATGTCCTTATGTCCCTTTGTACGCTTAGATCTTTAAAACTACGCAACGGATTTTGATGCGGTTTTTTTAATAGACAGAGTGATTCAAGAGGCTCTATTATGCATGTATTATACAAATAAACCTTTGTATAATACATGCATAATATAGCCGTGCGAAGCCGGAGCGGGCCGCTAGTTATGAATATAATAAATATTGCAGGACATTCCACACATCGCCATCTAGCTCCAAGCTAAGTAACTAGACCTGTGTTATGGGTGCTAGACAACAGATTTACAACTTATATACTTTTATTTTGTAAATATATACTTATAATACATAGAAACAAACAGACCCCAGACAAATATCTAAGCACAAATACATGTCTGAGGCGGGAATCGAACCTCGCAACCCTGTGTTTGGCAGTCCTGCATGGTGACCATTGTGCTAACTGGGTCGTCTACTAGATATGACACCACCAATTCTGTTTTCAACTACAAAGTGCCAGAACGTCAATCGACGTGACAGAAAAGTAATAAACATAAGGATACAAAACATTTAGATGAACACAAAAAATAAATAAAAAAAAGTAAAACATGAAGTCCCAAGTTTCAACGAAGATATGAGACCTTTTTCAAAAACCATTTCAATTGAATCAACAAGAGATTTTTAAAAATCATGACTATGCTATACCACTTTCAAAAGACGCCCTTTGCAACTGGCAGCACAAATGCTCACACTAATAATTAGTGAGTCATAAGGCATAATAAGCAACAGAAGGAAATTTTCGAGCTACCTTATGTCCATGATCATTAGCAGTTCCACCCAATGAAGTAACAATCATGTTTCTCTCTTCAACGCTTATCAGTGGTTGTTCCGATGGTGAGTCTTGGATAAGGAATACCCACAGGAGACACCAGATGCAAGATAGGCCTCCCATCACGTAGAATACGCTTTCCCAACCTGGATAAAAAAATGGTTGTCTGTAAAGTCGGTTTACCGACGATAATTTTACGTCATCATAAGGAAACGATGAATAGTTAAAAAGCATTGTTAAGGTTGAATGTTTCGTATCGCTAAGCAAAGTATTCCGCTAGATGGCGCTTGTTTTCCCCGAAAGTATTGTTTTATTTTATTTTGCTATAATTGACGTGGAATTAAAGTATTTGTATATATATTGCCTGTTTTCTAGTTTGCTCTGAACATATTTCAAACATAATTTAATTTTTTGGAAGTCACATTTTAATGTATTTCCAAAGTACAATTTTTAACTCTTGTCACGATATAAATGACACGCACACATACAAAACAATAAACTGTAGCAACTATAGACTATATTTGACGTAGTCCTACAGATACCGATTGGTGTAGTCATTTAGAGCGGCGGGGTAGTGTTCTGAAGAGCCCCGGTTCAAATCTCGATACAAATATTTTTTTTTAATGAAAATATATTTTTGAATAAATTTTCAAAAACAGGATCAATTTTATGGTAGGTACTGTTAGTAATCATTTTTTTTTTAAACTAGGACGAATTCTGAACTATGCAAATTGTACTAGGTCTGAATGAAAAGAGAAAAATAAAGACAAAGTAATGTACAAAAAGGTTTATTTATTTAAAATTAGTTCTATCTTATCTTATATCGCGGGCTGACATAGCCAGCAACACTTCGACCCCTTGGGATCGATTAACGCAGCGATCCCACTAAGAGGAAAAATCCTATGTTCCTCGAATGTAGTAGCCCTTCACTGATTTCCCACTCTTGCGTGTGTTTCTTATCAACGTAATCCTTTACGGCCTTTGTGATTGTGCATGCTGGCAGGCCCGTACATGGTTCTGGTCCAAGCATAGCACTTGCCGATCCTGTTCTTGCAGCTCATCAGCCTTCTCATTTCCTGCTATTCCTTCATGGCCTGGGACCCAGAGTAGTCGTAGTTTGTTCCTACGGCCCAACTTGTGTTTAATAATTCAATCACTTACAAGACACTAAAATTTCCTCAAGGTTTATTTTCAGTAGGTGCTCAGATGGATGACACTTTAAACACAATAGTAGGAATATAATAAATGATTATAATATTTTATTTTTGGTTTTTCTATTTATTGACTACTTGACATCTCTGTTGACTCTCCGTTACCTAGGTAACAAGCGCGCATCTAGTGCGAGGCAAAGTATCGACTGGGTGTATGTTGCCAGTGTGTACAACAAACAGTACCAAAAAAACAACAAGACTGCTTGGTTTTTTTTCTCGCGAATTACTATACTTCATTTATATTTTATTATATTTTTATACTATTAATTAAATGCAAACAAGTATAAATGTTTATTTATTTATTATATACGTAAAGTGATAATTTGATAAGTCTATCAAAATAACGTATAATTCAAGTATCAAAAGTGACGCGACAGTGCCAAAAGTTACATAAAATCTTGCAGGTGTAGGTCTGGCAGCACTGAGTTGAATATCATGCAATTGAAAATATTTTGATTTTTATTAGACAGATTAGACGGAGAGGCAACGTCGCCCTTATCCAGCAAACTGTATTGCGGCTCTGCTCTAGCGTAATTGCGTGTTCCTGCTTCCACACACAACGCGACAACGTCGCGTGTTTCCACACATCTATGCATCACTTACACTATGACCATACGTCAATATAACCGTGCACCACTACATACGTAAAATTGGTCTCTTTTTTCACGCTGAAACAGAGTACTTCCTGGATGTTAAACAGTGATATTTTTGGTCTGCCCCTACAATAGCTTAAATTAGGCCTACTTTAAGTCATAATAAGTTAAATATCTCAGTATAAAACGTAGGAATCTCTAAAACATTTAGTAGGGAAAACGTATAACCTTAATTTTTTTTATTTATGTATTTTTTTCTTTATATAAGTCTATATATTCGTCACTCATCACCATAACAGATGAGCGACGTTATTATTAAATACTCTGTTTCCTAAGTTAGCATGACGCGTTTGGTCATATTGCCATGACGCATGACGTCACACAATATTACCGTGTCACACAATGTTACCACTTTTTTTATGAATGCATGTGTTCCACCAATTAATTACATAGAAACAACCAGACCACAGACAAATATCTAAGCATAAATACCTACTTCTCTGAAGCGGGTATCGAACCCGCAACACTGTGTTTGGCAGTTTTTGAAGTGAAAACTTCTTATGGCGCGTTGGGCACTTTTGTGGGTGAGCATTTTCCGCCGTTCTCGCGACAGATTTTGACGCGACAGATGAGATTTTATTTGTGTTAGTCTTTTTGTTTAACTTATACTGCCATCTATTACACAAATTGAGAAACTTAGTTTCTAGAAAGACCGCTATTCGAATGTAGATGGCGCTGATTTACATTTTTTACTGCCATCTAGCGAATAAAAAATAAACTATATTTGTTTAAGTGAGTGCTAATAGATGGCAGTAGCAGATCGTTTCAAGAAATATTCTATGAGAAATAACAAGTTTATTGTTTTCACTTCTGCCTGCACTCCCGGAGTGCGCTGTTTTTTTTTATTTATTTTATATTAACTAACCGACATTAGCAGTAATAACTCCCGCCATTAACATAGATATGACAGTTCCGAGTGAAGTTCCCGCGTAAACTAGAGCCGCCATGACACTCCTCTCGGCTGGAGGGGCCCATTTTGACAGTAACACGTGCATGGCCGGAAACGTTACACCCTGGAACAAAACAAATTAGGATTTTAGTATCTTAGCTTTTCGTTTCTATTACAAGCTTTTTTTTATAGGTACGGTCGCAGACAGAATTGCAGACCCACCGTAGAGTTCTAAAATTAATATTATTATAATGTTTTTGACGTGATAACGTCTTATAAATCGATAAACACCGGCAGCACTCACAAGTGTGACGTCATCGCTCACGTTCCGTTATTAAATACGTTGCTATGGTTACCATCAATGTTTCCTTATGGCGTTATCAAATACAAAATAAAGTCGGTTTACGTACTTTACAGACAACCATTTCTTTTCTTTTTTTTTTCTAATTTTATGAGTTAAAAGACTTTAAAGTTCTCCATCCATCCATCCATCTTTAACTTCTTGTCCACCCAAAGGTTGCCGGGAAGAGATCGCTTTGAGCGATAAGGCCGCTCTTTGTAACACTTAGGCTTAAGCTTTGTTTTTTTTTTAAATTATTAATGTTATTTGAAATTGGTGTTTACAATAAAGAATTTATCTATCTATCTATTTCCATCCAGCAAGATCTTGCTTGAGTTGAAAACATTCTAATAATATCAGTTTTGGAGCTCTACGGTGGGTCTGCAATTCTGACTCCGATCGTACAGTATGGGTCATAAGTAAATTATCAGTTTGCTACAATAATGCTATCAACAAGTATTGGAGTTACGACCTTCTTCTAATAGACGTTACACAAAAACTTAAATACCTGAATTAAAAGTACTTACTCAGTGTGATTATTATTTTCAACATGTTACCTATGTCTTTAGTTGGCCGAGTGGTATAAGGTGCCACCCGCTACACCAACCGATGTGGGTTCGATCGATCCACAGGTTACGTTGTTATAATGTTCAAATTAAAAAACACAGGATTTTAAACGTTACGGTGGGCAGAGACTTTTGACCGTGGATTGTACATAGCATGTGTGTTGTCTAAATAAATCGTTAATCTAATCTATCACCTTACACCTAGATCGAAATTAAGCGATTAATTGTGGAAATTCTCAATGGGAGTTCCAACGAATTCTAATTAATTATTGGCTTGGAAAGGCTTATTTATTATAGAAAGTGGTTTCTGGAATTAGAACTAACCTATCTGCTAGATTAATTAATTACTTTAGATAGTCATGTAAAAACGAAGACGGGTCGTAAAATGACTCCTTAGGTACAATCAACGGTCTAAAGTCTCTGCCCACCGTAACGTTTACAATCCTGTGCAGTTCTATTTGAACATTATAACAACGTAACCCATGAATCGAACCCACGTTCGGTTGGTGTAGCGGGTGGCGGCTTATACCACTCACACAACTAAACACATGGCTAACATGTTGAAAATAATAATCACACTGAGTACTTTTAATTCAAGTATTTATGTTTGTGTTTAACGTCTATTAGAAGAAGGTCGTAACTCCAATACTTGTTTAAAGTATTATTGTAGCAAACTGATAGTGGATTTATGACGCATACTGTACCTCTGGATCCAACAAATCTGGTTTTTTTCTGACGCTATTCGATTAGAAGAATTCATTGGACTCCGGGAATCGAACCTATGACCTCCGGATAAGATCAGGGTACTTTCCACTTAACACTCATTAGCTGTTAATTAAGTAGGTACTACCAAACAAAGATAAACTAACTTAAACAGGGTGCTTGGTACTTAGGTCAAGTTGACATGTGATTAGCGATGTACCAAACACTTTGTATTTCCATTATCCCTATCCCTATATATATATATCCACTCCCTTGCTTATGGAAACGATCGTTTCCAATTTAAAGTGTCGAACTTTGCTCATGGAAACAATTGTTTCCAAATATGATTTTTAATTAAACGATTTTGTACTCTATTTTGTAGGGCGTAAGGTCCACCGAAAAATATTTTAAACCATAGACAATGAATTTATCTATCATCGAAACGTAAAATGACAACATTACAAAACGAATTTCTATTAAAAAATACGAAGTGAAGTTTCGAGTCGCCATTTTCTGTGTTAATGCTCGCAGATTGTGTTATTGTTTTTTAAACATTTTATTACCAAAATGATTGTTGTTTTATTTTTAATAGTTTAATTTTTTTTTCATTTTTTTTTAAATGGCAAAACATCGTTTGCAGGGACAGCTCTACTAGCTGTCTTCGCAAACGTTTTGCCACAAAACGTAAACGCATGTTTTGTTTATAACAGTGTAATTAAATTAACCGAAGACGTACTTTATACCCTGTATGTCATAGCTAAGCCCTTAGCTCCTTTATAAGCGGCTAATTTGGCACATTTACCAAACACTAAATATCTAAAATTAAAAAAAATGGGTGCGTATACTTATGTACGCGCGTGAGAAGTTATATGTCTGTATGTCCGTCCGTCCGTCTGATATTTATTTTGCGGGCAGCTTCAACCCGCATAAAAGTTACTTGAGTATTATACAGTGATAGTATTATTCATCTTAAAATTTCGCTCTCGCAGCTTCGACCTGTTTTAGTTTTGGGTTACGCAGCTGCAACATGTGACATTAGTGTCACAGATGCGCGCGCATTTTCAAATTTCACTCTCATCACATTTTCATAACGCGCTTAAAGCAGTATAACTTCAAAAAATCACTTACCCCACCTATCCCTTCACCGACTCTCATCACCACAGCTGCAATATAATGAGCCTCTGCCATCACCGGCGTCAGCAATGTACAGACAACGTTGATGCTCACGCTAAAGAACATCACCCATTTCGCGGAAAATAGTTCAGCTACGCGGGCACCTAGAATAGATTAGAAAAAACTTTAAGTACACACAAAAAAAAAACAAAAAAAAGGTCCGTGTACTTATGCTTATGTACGCGCCACAGTTATAGGTCTCAAAAAATCCTATGATGTTTATCGCTTATATAAATAAAAAAACGCTGCCAAACGTAACGCGCCAGAAATACCCGTCGCTTACAACTAATATTGTTGATTGTAACGAATCTGTTTTGTTATTCTCAAAAGTGCTGAGATGGAATTGTAGGTGAAATTTTTACCGATATTTTGGGGTAATTTCGAGGCGAAAATTCTTTGTCATTTCAAAGCTAGACTAGTTTTAATTCTTAATTTTAGGATAGCTTCAAAACTATAGGAAATGTTTGGCTCAAAATCACACCAAAATGTCGGTAAAAACCTCACCTATAATTCCATCTCAGCACTTTTGAGAAAAACAAAACACATTCGTAACAATCCACAATTTACACCAACGAAGGCGACTGGTGCCAATGGTAACGTATGGATACGCCAACGACCTTGGTACACAGCCTACGATTTGCTATAGTGTCATATAGTGTGATATATAGTGGAAGGTTTACGTATATAAAACAAACTACCACGCGTACGAAGTCGCAACAGCTAGTTGAGAAAAAATGGTAAAGGGACTTTGTTCCAAACGCGCGTTTATTTTTTTTCTCTAGAAATGTCCATGGAGCATTAAAAGGGATATTTCAGACACAATCTATACTAATATTATAAAGCTGAAGACTTGGTTTGTTTGTTTGTTTGTTTGTTTGAACGCGTTAATCTCAAGAACTACCGGTTCGAAATGAAAAATTATTTTTGTGTTGGATTGCCCATTTATCGAGGAAGGCTTTGGGCTACTTTTCATTTGATATTCCCACGGGATCGGGTCTTACGCGAGTGAAACTGCGGAGCGCAGCTAGTAGTAAATATTTCAGTGTAAACTTACCGGGTATCTGAGACACAAAATAACCCCAAAAGTAGCAACTGAGGACGATGCCCTGAATATCAGACGACCATTCAAACGGACCATCCAGTTCCTGAAAACAAATTTTGTATTTTTACACTTTTTTGGATTTTTGTCATTAATAGTAATGAAACTGCTCGACGGATTTTGATAAAACTTGGTATGAAGATACGTTGAATCGTGGGAAATAAGATAGGTTATTTTTATCCCGATTTTCCCACGGAATTGGATCTTACGCGGGTGAAACCGCAGCTTGCGGTTTACAAGTATAAAAATAGTAGAAATATAAATAAATGCTCCAATTAATCAAGCGATTTCCTCTTATTGTTGTTGTTGGGTCTGGCCGGAAGACCAGCGCTGCAGCTAAGCATGTTTGGCTGCAGTTCGACCCATTTGGGTCAGCACACGACTCCTCATTTATGTTGTTTTTCTTTGTCATTTTTGTTTTTTATTTAATTAATTTTTATTGTCATGTTTCTTTCTTTATTTTTGCTTGTTGTTTGTCGCGTATTTGTACTCAATAAATGCTTTTTCTTTCTTTCTTTCGTATTGTAAACCGAGAACCTCTTTTTAAGAAGTTGGTTAAAAATAATCAACCTTGTAACAGGTCAATGGTACAGATTACGTTTTTGGTTCGATTCCAATTGCGATTGGAGAAAATGGGTTGAACTCGTTAAATATTTAGAATTATTTCATTTGAATTGACTGCGGCCTGCGCACGCGCGGGTGTGTCCTATATAAAACACGTGTATCTTATGTTGATCAAATACTCATTTCTTGGTAAGGTCATTACAGGTCAAATAAACAAAAATCATACATTACTTACTATTTCGAGTTTGAAAAATCCAAATACATAATAATAAAATATTCTATCTATCTAAATCATTTTCAATGAAGATGTATAGGTATACGACTGTTCAATTGACATTTAAGAGGTTTTCATTCGGAACATCGATCGTAACACAAATTTTTCAATTAGACCAGAAACAAATATCTGCAATTCTTAATATATATAAATCTCGTGTCACAATGTTTGTCCTCAATGGACTCCTAAACCACTTAACCGATTATAATAAAATTCGCACACCATGTGCAGTTCGATCCAACTTGAGAGATATGATAGCTTACATCCCGATATTCCCACGGGATCGGGAGTTACGCGGGTGAAACCGCGGAGGGCAGCTAGTTTATTATAAATATTTCGAATAATCGAACCAGCAGCCGCATTAGGTACGATCGTCGTCGTTCATATAATTTCCACTCAGTGTAGTTTTCTACCTACACAAACTAAGCCTGCATTCTATACAAAGCAAATAACCAGCACGTCGTTGTTATAATTTAAAAAATAAATAAAATAAAAATAAATATTGCAAGATCGCCATCTAGCCCCAAACTAAGTAACTAGACTGGGTTATGGGTGCTAGACAACGGATATACTACTTATATACTTTTCTTTTGTAAATATATACTTATTATACATAGAAAACTATTGAATTAAAACTAACTCTATTCTAACTCTATTGAATTTGAAACTATTGTAATGAACCTGCCGCCCTGTCTAAGATTTAACAAACAACATTCTGCTTTCTATCATTAGGTACATATAAATCATTAATTTTGCCATCTCCATTATTGCGTCATATAACCAGGCAAACTGATATGGGGCACCGATTCATGGTGGAAATACCAAACGTGCGCTAAGCGTTTTGATTCGTCATCCCTTATTCGTACCGCAAGGGAATGGAATCGGTTGCCTGCGTCTGTCTTTCCTGACGTGTACAATTTGGTTGTGTTCTAGTCGCGAGTGAATAGGTATCTTCTGGGAAAGCGTGCTAAATCTTCCACCAAGTAGGTGTAATAGTGGTCAAACGCTGACCTATCATATGTAAAAAAATGGGTGCGTGTCCTTTTGTACGCGCGTGCGAAGATATACTACTAGAAGTTATACGTTCGTCTGTCTGTCCGTCCGTCCGTCTGTCTGATATCTATTTTGCAAGCAGCTTCAACCTGTTATTTTAGTGTTATAGTGATGCGCTCGCATCTTAAAATTTCACCATAGCAGCTTGAACTTGTTTTACTTTTATGTTACGCAGTTGCAACATGTGACTTTTGTGTTACAGATGCGCGCGCATCTTAAAATTACACTCTCATATTTTTTCATAACGCGCGTAAAGAAGTATTACTTCAAAGCCACCCAGACCCAGTTGGGACAATGGTCACCATGCCGAACCGCCAAACGCAGGGTTGCGGGTTTTATGCTTAGATATTTGTCTGTGGTCTGGTTGTTTCTAGTATTATAAGTATATATTTCCAAAAGAGAAGTACCTATATAAGTAGTATATCTGTTGTCTAGCACCCAAAACACAAGTCTAGTTACTTAGCTTGGGGCTAGATGGCGACGTGTGGAATGTCCTAAAATATTTATTTATTTATTACTTCAAAGCACATTTTCTACAAAAGGACCTTACCTTGACGGTACTATTCGCGCCCCCAGTCGGCTCACACTCCACCTCTCCACTCACCACCTCCACATGGTCCTTGTTTAGAGACAACTTGATACCAGTATGATTCAACATGCCGACCATAGCAACTGACAGGTTCACCTTTAAGCCGTACACTATGGCCATGCCGATTGAGCCGAGTATGGCCAAGATGTAGCGGGCTGGGACAAAACCTGGGGACAACAAATTAATTATTGGCCACAAGTCGATACTATATTATAAAGAGAAATGTTTTTTATATTATACTAGCTGCGCTCCGCGGTTTCACCCGCGTATCTCCCGATCCCGTGGGAATATCGGGATAAATTAAGATGTAAGCTATCCTATCTCTCAAGTTGGATCGAACTGCACATGGTGTGCGAATTTTATTATAATCGGTTAAGTGCTTTAGGAGTCAATTGAGGACAAACATTGTGACAGGAGATTTATATATATTAAGATTTGTAACGAATAAGCTCTGAAACTACTCGACCGATTTTGATGAAACTTGGTATGAGGATACATTGTTTCATTGGGAATAACATAGGCTACTTTTTATCCCGATATTGCCACGGGATCGGGAGCTACGCGGGTGAAATCGCGGAGCGCTAGTAATTAACAGAGACAGATTGACTTTATAATAGTAATCAGTTTTTCCCGTACTATAAAAACATAGTACACTATATAAACTTTCTAGAGTGAAACAGTTCATAAACCCACAAAAGTGCCCAACGCGCCATAAGAAGTTTTCACTTCAAAAACTTAGAGAATATATTATAGATAAGATATTTTGATAAATGATCTCTGAAAGTTCTGAAACTAACCTAATGATAAGTACTCATTAATACTCATTGTAAGTTGACTTATCTATACTTCTATACTAATATTATAAAGAAGTAAAGTTTGTGTGTTTGTATATTTGTTAAATTGTAAGGGGTAATCTCGGGATCTACTGAACCGATTTTAAAAATACTTTCACCAATAAAAAGCCACATTATTGCTGAGTGTCATAGGTTATATAAAAAACCAAAAAATAAAAAGGCTTTTACGTGGTAGTCCGTTTTGCAAAGTGAATCGGAGAAAAAACGGTCGAATGAAGCGTTTCTTACGAACGCTGCCTTAACTATGAAAGATATATTTTTGAGTTCTAGAGAAAAGATGTGGAGCTTGAAAATGCCTACAAAAAAGTCAACGACAGCATATGTCTAACTTTTATATTTAAGTTACAAAAGGTATTTTTTTTTAATATTAGTATAGATAATTTAATTTTTAATATTAATAAAATAAATGCCCAACGAAGTGGGCACGGGTCAGCTAGTGTCTTATAAGAGTAAATAAATTCTTTAAACCTAGTATTTTTGTAAAGTCTGAAGTAGGTACATATATTTTTGTATTCGGGTTTGAATGATATAAGTAGGTACCGATCTAAAATAGCTCTAATATCTATGTTATCGTATAAATAAACAACATTCCAGATGATGCATCCCGGGATAAAAAAAAACCGGAACGACTAGTTGACCCTGAACATTAAAAAATCGATAAGCAGTATGTTTAGTAACGCACTTGCGTGCGTTTACGCTTACGTTTTGGTTTAGTTTAGAGATTTATTTGACGTATACAATAAAATTCGTAACTTTATAGACCTGTTTTTATAAAAGGCAATAGGTATTTTTCAGTATTAATACGGTGAAACTTTCAGTTTAGCTTTAAGGAACCAAACGCAAAATGCCTTTTGTTATTTATTACTAGCGACCCGTCCCGGCTTCGCACGGCTATATTATGCATGTATCACTACATAGTATAAAACAAATTATACATATAAACCTTCCTCTTGAATCACTCTATATATTAAAAAAAACCGCATCAAAATCCGTTGCGTAGTTTTAAAGATTTAAGCATACATAGGGACAGAGAAAGCGACTTTGTTTTATACTATGTAGTGATAGTGATTTAATCCTACGTCCCACCCCAGGGTAAAATTCTCATATTTTCTATGCCTTTTGCCAAAAAATAAATGTAATGGATAAGGCATCGAAAATTGTTGTTAATTGATGTGTGTACTTAACGTTTGTAAGTGAGTACTTTTTTAAATTTTGTTATCAAAACGACGAAATTTCTTGTCGTTTATGAACCTACTAGCGACCCGCTCCGGCTTCGCACGGCTATATTATGCATGTATTATACATATAAACCTTCCTCTTGAATCACTTTATCTATTAAAAAAAACCGCATCAAAATCCGTTGCGTAGTTTTAAAGATCTAAGCAAACAAAGGGAAATAGGGACGGCGAAAAGTGACTTTATTTTTTACTATGTAGTGATAGTGATACAAAACAACTGTGCCGTCTTTCATGGTTCCGTATCCAAAGGGTGAAAACGGGACCCTTTTACTAAGACTCCAGTGTCCGTCTGTCTGTCGGTCACCAGGCTGTATCTCATGAACCGTGATAGCTATAGTCAGTTGAAATTTTAACAGATTATGTATTTCTGTTGCCGCTATAACAACAAATACTTACTAAAAACAGAATATGGCATAAAGGCATGGACAGTGATTTTAACTGTTCTGTTACATCTTACTTTGGGTACGGAACACATCGTGTTCGAGCCCGACTCGCACTTGTCCGATCTTTTTTTAGAATTAAGTTTAGTTTCGTCATAATTTTGCCCCATATTTGCGTTAGGTAACTAAATATTTATTTGTTAAGGGTTAGGGAAAAGCCGTTATGTATTTTGATATTTTCCTTGTATGTATAGTATATATGACTGATTTATTGACGTACATAAAACATACAATAGGTACATACTTTATTATAACATAATATACATACAAAATTACTTACCTAAGTAATTATTTTATGTAGTTAGGTACTTGCATAAGTACTTACTTAATAATACTTTAGTTGTGTACTTATTTTTATTTAAATATTCATAGGTAAGTAATTTTATTTATTTACCTACTCATAATGGTAGTTAATATGTTACTTAATATTAATCTCAAATATGTTAGTAAGTAGGTACATAACTTTGACAAAATATTTAAAAAAAAGTAAGTAAAATTACTCACGTCCTAAAATATTTCCTTTCGCAGGCACATCCATTTTTATTAAACTTTCATCAAAAATCTTATTTACAATACGTAACTAAAACTACTTCTCAAAAAATACAGGATACACACAACTTTGTCGGACGAATGCATCGAACGGACTGAAGGACTTATTAAACAAATAATAGTCAGTAAACTAACAACAAAGTGGTGAAATCTCAATTTGATGTTTATTTTTCCTCTTAAATTCTACGAAATGCGAGCATACGTGCAGATAATCACGTGAAAATATCAATCATCTACATGAATTTTCACGTAAACCTCATAAACAAGCTTTCGCGCGTCTTCAAGGTGACCTTGGAAACTCCTGGATCGATGATGTTACAGGATAGTATAGTAGGTAGGTAACTTTTATAAAAGTTATGCAATTGAATAAAGGCGTTCTTTGAGCATGCAGGTTAATAATTGCACTAATAGGATGCAATTTACTATAACGCAAGGAATAAATAATATTACATTACAATTTATGCTGAAAAAAATTAACCTGTCGTAATTAGTATAAAATTTATTTGAACTTCCCGCTCCGTCTCATTTCCGGTCAAGTTTATAAAAGTGTTGCCATTGAAAAAATTACTATAACTTGTCGTTTATATTCCTGTCAACGTCAAAGTCACTTTTAAGTCAAATGTCAATGTCAAAATGACAAATGTGGATTGTTTTCTTTCACAGTTTTTCATTTCGATTTTCAATAAAATTCTGAAAGAAATGAAATCTCTAACGAATTAGAATAAAAAGAACAAATAGGAAATAATATTGTCTTACTGCAGTATAATGGGAGCAAGTTATACCATACATAATATATGGAAATCGATTGGAAACATCTCCTTTGAATTCGACTCAGTTCATTCGTGGCGCTGGCGCTCGTAACCGGTTACCGCCGCGAACCACGAACTCATCTAAAGTTGTATTGTAAATTGTGTGGTGAAAGTTTGATGTCGCGTGCCTAGGAAGTGTCCACTGTTACACTTGGGTTGAGGGTCCGTTGTGCCTCGAATACCTACATTAATTCGAAAGTGAACTATGGTGATACATGCCCCACTAACTGTATAAATGTTTACATGGTTAAACTAACGTTTCTATGTAAAAAGTTAACACAAAAACTTTAAGAATGGCTCTTAAAATGGAACAGAAAAATGATTTGGATTTTATATTGAAGAACTTGCTTGCTGGGGGTAAGTATCGATTTAATAATAAGTAATTTTTGATGTTTGCTTGATACAAATTAATTTAATTTTATAGAATTCAACTAAGAATTTTTTAAATTAGCTAACTGTAAAAAAACTGTATTTATTGATGATCTAGTGTGCCTAAAATTTTACTCAAATAACTGTGGGAATTTCCCAAAATCTCTTGATAGTTCTCATCATAATAGACACTAAATACTTGTGTAAAATATCAAGTTTCTAGATCTTCAAATCTGGCTGTGTATTGTCATTCATTTACAAAGAGCCAAATCTTTAGAAAATCTATTCATAGATCATTGAATATCAATGACTACAATGACTTATTTGAAATTTAAAACATTCAAATATATGACATTATGGTAATTCAGAATAACATTGTCAATAGAATCCAATAAGACATTGACTCAACTTACATCCTTTACAAAAAAAAGCCAGAAGTTAGCAATAACATGTAATGAGCGAAAAAATCACAGTTTTATTTGTCTGTTTGATTTATTAAGGTTCCATAACTCAAGAGGTAAAAAAAGAAACCCTTATATTTTACAGCTACATTTTTATTTTTATTCTATTTTATTTTTTGTCTTTACTAACATACATTGTAAGGTTTGTTACTAACAATTTATGGATTTTTAATTATCCGAAATAAATGAATAATAATAATAAGATCATTCTCTTGTCTATCTGTCTGTCTGTCCGTGTGTACCCACGGGCCTAAGCCAAGTGGTTTAGACTATATCATGCTGCTATTGAATTTAAAGGAGTGATTCATGGATTCATAATTACTGCCTTCTGCTTAAAAATGTATTTTCATGCATAATATATTTATAATAATTTAAATCAACCACAGCACAGGTCATATTGTATGATTAAAATGTATGCCTTTATTTAACTTTAAAGCCTTTATTATAATAATTTTATGATCCCTAACAAAACAGAAATAGAATCATTAAAAACACTATCAAAAACCTACGTCCCCTTCACAGGAATAGCAGGCATGTGTTCAAAGACAACAGTAGCCCCGCTAGATAGAATCAAGATATTACTCCAAGCCCAGTCATCGCAGTACAGGAACCATGGAGTATTCGGTGGATTAGCGGCTATCGTGCGGCAAGAATCACTCCTAGCATTGTATAAAGGAAACGGGGCACAGATGGTCAGGATATTCCCTTATGCAGCGACACAGTTCACTAGTTTTGAGATGTATAAAAAGGTGAGTTTTTTTCATTTATATTTTATCTCTCTATAAAAATAAATTGCTGTTTCTTAATCTTGGTAAAACTCAAGGACATCTGGATCGATTTGGCTAATTTTGTTTTTGAAATAGTTGTGGAAGTCAATAGAAAGTTTAGATGTTGAGAAAATATGGAAAAATTTTAAGGAAAATAGGAAAAACATAAATTTGATATTTCCAAACCAACTGTTCTTACCTGTTTATCATTTGATTAGATGTAGGTGTAGGTTCATTAGGTCATCTTGTTTTTGTATATAGATTCTACAGTTATTTTTAAACAGTTCTAATCTATATAATATACTAGCTGCCCTACGCGGTTTCACCCGCGTAACTCCCGATCCCGTGGGAATATCGGGATAAATTAAGATGCAAGCTATCCTATCTTTCAAGTTGGATCGAACTGCACATGGTGTGCGAATTTTATTATAATCGGTTAAGTGGTTTAGGAGTCCATTGAGGACAAACATTGTGACACGAGATTTATATATATTAAGATATATCTATATTAAGGTGAAAGGGTACCGGCACTCTCTCTATACAAACGTAGTCTACTGTTTCCTCCCTGGATAATGACACTAGCACAATATTTTTGTGCCATAAAACCTATAACAACCATGCCCATTTTTCATTTTCTAACTATCATAGAAATCAGGATTTATAAAACTAAAAAAAAAACATAGGGGCATGGTCATGGCAGTTTTAAGTTTTATGCAACAAAAATCATATAAGGGTGTGTGTCATGAAGCACACACCTCATCTGCTTATAGTCAAAATGACTGATCGCATGATAAAAGTACAAAAAAAAAAATGCAACAAAAATATTTGCTCTAGTGTCATTATCCAGGGAGAAAACAGTCGACTACGTTTGTATGGAGAGAGCCCCCGGTACCCTTTTCTCTTAATATTATAAAGAAAAAAGATCTGATTGCTTGTTTGCATTGATTAGGCTCCAAAACTACTCTACCGCTTTTGTTGAAACTTGGTATGAGGATACATTGATTCATTGGGAGTAACATAGGCTGCTTTTTATCCCGATATTCCCGTTCCTTCCACTCGACACCACCAAAACGACACCACCGGTGGAACCATCGATGGAATCTCTAGTCCATACTATGGACTAGAGATTCCATACGACACCACCGGCCACCGGCCTTCCACTCGACACCACCAAAACGACACCACCGGTGGAACCATCGATGGAATCTCTAGTCCATACTATGGACTAGAGATTCCATACGACACCACCGGTGGTGTCGTTTTGGTGGTGTCGAGTGGAAGGAACGGATATTCCTACGGGATCGGGACTTGTGCGGGTGAAACCGTGAGGAGATCCTTGTTTAATAAACATTAAACTTAGATCAAATTGATTTCTTCCTTAAACATACTTTTTCGTTCATACATTCTTTGACTATGCTATCTAGCTAGCAGATAAATTCAAAAGGAGAGTTTTTTGTATAAATATCATACCTAATTTAGAATTTTATAGTACCTACTAAGTAAATAGGTAAAATTTTCTATGTAGTTTATTATATCTTGCAAATGCCTCTAAATTTATTTAGATTTATGTTTTGAATTGTCTGGAATTTCTTTGTCTTATTTCTGCTGGGAAACTAAAAAATATTATTTATTTAATTTATATTTACAGGTGTAGGCAATACATTTTAATATTATATTTCTTGTGAAAAATGAGACACCTACATCTACAGCTCTAAACCTACACTACCTAATGAATGTTAAAAGAGGATTTTATTAAATTATTTGACTCGGAAACTACTGGACCGATTTTGATAAAACTTGGTACGAGGATACATAAAAACCTTAATAGTAACATAGGATATTTTTAATTCCGATATTCCCACGGGAACGGAACTTATGCAGGTGAAACCGCAGGGCGCTGTAAGTAAAAATAACAAGGTATAGTGAAAATATTTACCTACAAACTTAACACTATGGTCACGCATTACGTGATATCGCTAATTCTAAATGCAAACCATAATGATTGACTAGTAACCACAAAGTAGTAGCACAATTAGTTTTGCCGATCGATCGATGTCGACTTTCGCTGAATAATCGATAGTATATCGATAGTTCATTAAAAACCGATAGTATCGATAGCCTATCGATAGTATCGATAGCTCAAAACGAGGCAATACTATCGATAGCTCAAAACGTGACAATACTATTGATACCATCGATAGTTTATTTTTATTTTTGAGCAACAATACTATCGATAGTTTATTCTTCGGGAGCAACAATACTATCTATATAGTATTGCCACGTTTTGAGCTATCGATAGTAAAGGTTCTTTTAGATGAAAACTATCAATAGTAAAACTATCGATAGTTCGGCTGCGGCAACACAACACTACAGCACATCGCAGCTTCACCCGCGTAAGTCTCGATCCCGTGGAAATATCGGGATAAAAAAATAGCCTACGTTACTGTCAACGATTCAATGTTTCCTCATACCAAATTTCATCAAAATTGGTAAGTATAGTAGTTTCAGAGCTTACTCGTCACAAACCAAAAACAAAAAAAAAACCTTTCATATTAGATATTTGTGTGATAATTTCTTTTTGATATAAAATTGTGAAACATATTTTATAGCTTTGCTCATAGCGAAGTTAACCATCCTCCTCATATTATAAATGTGAAAGTTTGTGTGTATGTTTGTTACTCCTTTACGCAAAAACTACTATGCCGATTGCAATGAAACTCGGTATATAGATAGCTAGAGACCAGGGGCCTTATTCTGCTATTTTGCATTAATGGATTTACCATTGTCATTATATCGAGACTCTATTGATATTATATCGAGATTGTTACTTTATTTGGTATTCTGCTAAAGTTTTAATAACATCGCAATAGAATCACTATGGAGTCTCAATGGTATGGTAATATTTACGTTGCAGGTGTTGCCTGGCAACATGGTATATGTTGCTAAGCAATATACCGTTTTGACAACTATCGAGATTCCATTAAGCCACGATTGTAGAGCATAATACCAAAGTGAGTTAGTTGTGCGTCAGTGGTGTTTCGAAACATTAGGAGAATACCAATTTGTTAGCAGACTTAGGCCCCAGTCTGCTAACACAATTGTGTTTCAATTATTTTATTTCTTTTTCTGAGGTTTCAATAGTGTGTCGATAAAATCGTAATAGACATTTAATGTCCAAAAATATGACATTACATTATGTCAAATTGGTATTCTCCTAATGTTAACTATTCTATCGAAACACGACTGACTCACTTTGGTATTCTGCTCTAGAATCGTGGCTCAATGGAACCTCGATAGTTGTCAAAACGGTAAATCGTTTAGCAACTTAAACCATGTTGCTAGGCAACACCAGCGACGTATCTATTACCATACCATTGTGATATGTTTTTAAATGGGTATTTAAATAGTTAGAGGTTATTAATAAGAAAAACGACCGCCATGATCAATTTGCAAAATAGGTAATACTTTAATGACATTAATAGTGATGTGACTATAAACTATAATATTAGTGATGTGCTCAATACATCGCATATTGAGACTCCATGGCGATTCTATTGCGATGTTATCAAAACTTTAGCAGAATACTAAATAAAGTCACAATCTCGATATAATATCAATAGAGTCTCAATATAATGACAATAAGTAAATCCATTAATGCAAAATAGCAGAATAAGGCCCCTGGATTAACACATATGCTACTGTTTATCCCGATATTCCCACGAGATCGGGACTTACGCGGTTGAAACCGCCGGGCGCAGCTGGTAGCTAGCGTAGCTAGTAAATTCATAATTCCCATTTTTATACTTGTCCAAAATAATATAAACAACGCAGTAGTTTGTTAAAATCACAGCACGTGACGCTTATCGATATTATTTTTCCTATCAATTGTGATCCCCCTGTTATCTATCACTTAGTTTTCGGGTACAATGTACGACAAATCGTTCGGAGAAAATATATTCTTAGTACCTACTTATACTTTAGAAATATTGATTTATTTATCAAAGTACTATTATTTGAAGTAAATTTTATATAATGACTAGCTGTCCCGGCAAACGTTGTTTTGCCATTTACAAAAAAAAATACTGAAAGAAACAAAATAAAAAATAGATGTTGGCCGATTCTCAGACCTACTGAATATGCTCACAAAATTTCATTAGAATCGGTCGAGCCGTTTCGGAGGAGTTCAACTTCGAACCCCGTGACACGAGAATTTTATATATATAGAGATTAATAGCGCTGCTTGTGATTGTTATAAACTAATACTTCATAGTCAAATCAATCTAATCAACAATCCGTAGTTAGTTATAGGTAGTTAACGTTTGGAGTATTTCTATTTACAAAGGCCTTTACATCCTTCCATTACAATAATTAACTATTCATTGACTAACCCTTCTAACAATTACTTACTGAAATAATCACTAAAATAACTTAAACTAACATTGCTATTTACACTGCTAAAGTTTAAAAATACAATTAAAACAAAAAACATGGTACCTACTTTAGTGACGAAAATCGAGTTTAAAAAACAGGTCAAGTTCGAATCGGACTCGTGCACGAAGGGTTTCGTACTTTATTTTATGGGAGAGCCCCACTTAATTTATTTTCTGTGTATAGTATTTGCTGTTGTAGCGGCACAGAAATACATAATCTGTGACAACTGTCTAGCTATAATCCGCGTGCAATGAGAATGGGATGGAACCTTGTCAAAGTAAATAGAAAATGACAGAAAAGTAGCATTAGCAAAATAGTTCTGAAAAATAATTAGGTATAAATTAGTTATTTGCATGGTCATAGTGTCGCGGATTTGAAACGGACCCATTGATTTAAAGAAAAATAATTATTGTCTGTGGAAGATTGTCTATGGAGCAATGGCGATTTCATTTAAAAAAATGTTGTTTCTCTAAAATTATAAATATGAAACATATTGAAACATTTTTGTGTAATTTTAACCGACTTCAAAATAAGGCGGTTCTCAATTTGACCCGTATATGTGTCAGATACAGTAGAAATACCTATACTATATTATATACCTACACTAAAGATGAATAAATAAAAAAAATCTAAACTAATTACCTATTATTCAGAACTTTTAGGCTAACGCTACTTGAAAACTGTCATTTTCGATTTACTTTGACAAGGTTCCGTCCCATTCTCATTGCGCGCGGATTTATATCACGGTTCACGAGATACAGCCTGTATGCCTAGCATGAAGACCAAAACACGATACGATAAAGCGATATAACTGCATCAACTCTCAAAATATGATAGATAAAGCCGCCATGTTGAATTTTCATCATAATTTTTATCGCAATTTATAATAAAAATTCAACATGGCGGCTTTATCTATCATATTTTGAGAGTTGATGTAGTTATATCGCTTTATCGTATCATGTTTTGGTCTTCATGCTAGGCAGGCTGGTGATGGTGACAGACACACAGACGGATGGACGGACAGTGGCGTTAGTAATACGGTCTCATTTTTACCCTTTTAGGTGCGGAACCCAAAAAAGTACATGACTAAGTTCAAAAGTTTTTTTTTTAAATCTGAAATAAAAAATCAGTTGTAGCTAAGTAAGCATATGGATTCTAACTACATAGTAAAGAATTCAGTATTGTTTACTTAATAAAGCATACATTACGTATAAGACTTCGACCTCGGACGTTCGCAGAATCTTAAATAACTAAAAACTTATAGAAATCTTTGAAAATAACTACCAGACGTACAACTTCTACCACTTTGTTTTTCTAAAATTTTATTAGAATTTAAACCCAAATGATATATTTTTAACCGACTGCAAAAGAAGGAGGTTCTCAATATTTTACCGATTATTCGAATACGGATCAACCAATTGAGATGATTATTTCTTTTATTTTCGAATCTATCTAATAAGTTGAAAAGTTTGTGTGCATGTTTGTTACACCATCACGCAAAAACTACTAAACCGATTCCGATGAAACTCTGTAACTGTAAGGTAACTGAAAGAGGTATAAAAAACACAGGATCCGATGCAACTGATCAAGACTGACTCACTGACTGTCTGACTGTTGGATAAGCAACTTTTTATCCCGATATTCCCTTGGAATCAGCCAGTCTACGCTTCCATACTAATATTAAAGAGAGAAAATATTTGATTCTTTGTTTGCATTGAGTAGGCTCCGAAATTACTGGACCGGCTTTGATCAAATTTGGTATGAGGATACATTGATTCATTGGGATTGTTATAGACTACTTTTTATCCTGATATTCCCACGGGATCGGGAGTTACGAGGGTGAAACCGCGGAGCGCGACCTGTAATCAATAGAATCATAACGTGTAGAGATTAGTTAACAGAAACCTATTAGGCACACTACCCGGTTTATTACTCGGTTTAATATCTACGCACTAGAAAATACCTATTTAGGTATGTATGGTAACTTTAATTATGCAAAATTAAATCGAATTAAGTAAGGTGTGGTAAGATGAATAAAATACCATAGCTTAATACGGAAAACCGATTAAAATTGTTGTTAAATTCATTAAACTTTTAGGACAATATGATATTTCCCTTTAATATTAACTGAATGACATCATTTTATTACTCATTGATTTTCAAATAAAAATGACCCCAGTTTATTTTTATTTGAATAAAAATTATCTATCTATCTAAAAATTTCATATAAAATTATGATAAGAATTTCACATTTCAAATGTACCATTTTTCCGCGAGAATGTGGCGATCAAACCCTGTAGTAGTCGCATAACACCATCATTTACGCGAAACACCAACTCGAGATTTTGTGTGTTTTGCGGATTAGTAGAAATAATACCAACTATGCACAATTCCACCACCTTCTAAATCGGAACCCCTAGTCCAAGAAAAACAATCAGATTTTAATGTAATTTTTAAGATATTTTTATAGGGTTAGTTATTTAATGATATGGTAACGTAGTAAATATTTTTAGTCTATTAAAAATGGAATAATCATTCGTAAATTAATATACAATAAAAAAAATTAAAGGAAAATACCAGAATGATACCTGTGGATATTCAGGTCAACACAAATGCTACCCGTTCAGTTGAATTGAATTCGTCAAAGATAAGTTTTTAGAGTTATCAACTTTAGAATAACTAAGCAATAGGATGTATATTAAAATGAATAAAAACGATGATGTACCTATAAGTAAGTAACGGGGCCAGCGACCGTAAAGTAGCACGAGTAACCGCAACTTGCGTACATCTCAGTGATTTGCAATAAGGTCCAATCACTAGAACCTCCAATAGGAATGTGGCTACTAGCGAAATATTAGGAAAGGACCATTGCGTAGTGCTGGACTTCCCAAACTGTGTGTGTTATCCCAAGGGCGTCATGAGTCGATCTTTATTGATCTAAAATAAAAAGCTCTGGCGTAGTGCAAGGAGGCGACCTTTAACATGCTCTCAACACAAATTCAGTGTCTCACTTCTCATCAATGTAGTATTAAAAGTAAATAAATCTTAATATATTCTATTGTATGCTGTAGGGTAGGACTCTTTGGCGGACCTTAGCTCCTGCCAGAGAGAAGAGTAAGGGAAGATGTAAGTAGAGAGAAGTAGTGGACACTTCTCATAACAAATAGCATTTCAAAATCGTACATCCTAATTCAGGTTTTAAGATCGTTAGGAAATCGTGATTTTTTCTAACAGGTACTTATTGTTTTTAATGATACTGACTAACACTAGCTGAAGCCGGAGATAAACAACGACACAATCAAACCAACACCAACATTATAGATGGAAAACGTTGTGATTATTGAATTTAATGATCGTTGGCGAACTCTGATGAAACATTATGTAGCTGAGATTACGTTAGTTTATCTGCTTAAGTGTGTCACAATATGGATGAAATGCTTTGAAATTAATAAACTAGAAAGGTTTAACTTTAATTTGATGGAAAAAAGCCATACCTACTTATGCCTGTCGCCAAAAACGAAATGTGTTGATTTATGTCGTTTTCGGAAGAAAGTTGTAATTTTGGGAAATTGTCGTTGTTACCCTGAGGGATTTTTGTTGTGGGTACCTATAGTTTGTAAGCGAGTTATTTACCTACATCTTGATGTAATTAAAGCATGATAATTCCTTGCATTTTGCTGTTGGCTACCTAGGAATTAACCGCCTTCTACTAATATGGGCAAGCAAGATTTACCTACTTTATGTGTTATCTTTTGATAACAGTGCAGCCGTTTTTAGAGAGCAAAACATTTGTCGAAATATGATTGCATCTTCCTGATTACCTACTCAATCATATCTATAAATGCCACTTGCGTACAGTGAGGCATAGCACTCAAGGTCGACTACTGATCAACAATAAGCCTTGACAAGTGTAATTTCTTTAGATTTGGTCGTGTCAAATAAACAGGATCCATGACACTTTCTGTGACCTCTAAACGAACCCTCGGCGTTTTCGTTGAAATGACGCGGAGGTCGGGCGTGTCGTGAAATCTTTGATTTATTAGTTATAGCTACGGTCCTTTTTTAAACAGTATACCTAAATTAATTAGGAGTTTCGAAAATCTAAATATTTAAATAAAAATTTACCAGCATCTTTTTGCGCGTGAGGTTGTGTTTTCCAAATTTCTTTATTAGCGAATGTCTACATCTAAATCAAACCAAATCCAAATCTAACACTATCTGCAACCAAACGCTGCTGCGGCTATCTGGTAAGTACCTATACCAAATTATAGCTCGATCCGTCAATTTTTTTGAGCACTGCGTTGGTTATTAGTCAGCCAGTCAGTCACATCTTTGAATGTTATATTTAAAGATGATTTCTCAGATCTACTTTAATATATGTATAGGTCCGCTCTAGTGACACGGACATTCTTGCATATTTTAATAACTTGGAGGGCTTTATTTAAATCTTTTAAAACTACCTAAGTAATTTACGCAGCTATATTTTTTATTTCAAAAAATTAAAAAACCGGCCAATTGCGATTTGGACTCGCGCACGAAGGGTTCCGTACCTTTATATTCTGGTAATATAGCGGCAACAGAAATACATCATCTGTAAAAAATTCAACTGTCTAGCTATCACGGTTCATGAGATACAACCTGGTGACAGACAGACGGATGGACGTGAAGTCTTAGTAATAAGGTCCCGTTTTTACCCTTTGGGTACGGAACCCTAAAGATTTAGTTAGACTATAGTCAACCTGCCATATTAAAGTGGAATTATTCCGGCCATATCAGCCACATGCCGGATGAACTTTGGGCCAAAACAACAACTTTTTGAGCCCCAACCAGGTGACCACGGCGAAGGTGGTAGATGGAATACCGATGGTGGTGGAATATGGTTTGGACAAACTGGCAGATTGGCAATCCGTCGCACAAGATCGCGATCAGTGGAAGGGAAGTAGAGAGGCCTTTGCCCTGCCTGCAGTGGGACACTTACAGGCTTATAATAAAATTATTTAGTAAAGTGCGCATTATAACATCAAATAGTTGCCAGTTGGCAATGAATCTTAGTACCTACATACTTGCGCTGATCGCGACCGGAAGCGGGCGATTCTCTGACCTATACGTATGAAAGAGAGAGTGACGGTGCATGAGGTACGTATGCGCGGGCGCACCCGTCTGGCCCACTCTCGCTCGATACTTGACACTCGCTAGACATTGACATTGAAACTTGATGAATTATACGACCGATAGCTTCTGGCCGTGGCTTTGCCTGTCATTTTACCCTCTTAGAGGTGGAAATCCAATAAAACCCTTTGAGCCAATGAGACACACACATCTGGCTAGTGTTTACTTTGGTTTTCCCGATTTAAAACCATAATTCAACCGCATTAACTGGATTAAACTAGTTTGTTTTAGTTACATTACACTTAACAAAGGACACATCCTGCAAATTACATGTCTACGTCACAAGCTATGCTTTTATATATTACTAGTTGGGCTCCGCGGTTTCACCCGCATAAGTGCTGATCCCGTGGGAATATCAAAATGAAAAATAGCCTATAGCCTTCCTCGATAAATTAACTATCCAACACAAAAATATTGTTTCTATTCGAACCAGCAGTTCCTGAGATAAGCGCGTCCAAACAAACAAACAAACTCTTCAGTTTTATAGTATTAGTATAGATTAGTCGGGTAGTCAGGACTGTGAATTTTATATTAATAGATTCGTTTGAAATTGTAAAATTATGTATCTGATTGTCGCATACATAGCTTACTTACTATGTATTATTTAACTAGTTTATTTATATGCCAATTCATACAATGCATATCAATCACAAGTATATCTTTAAATAAATCTCAAAATGCAAAACTAAAGTATGTACCTACATAATAATATGTTAGTCTAAGGTATAAAATCTTAAGGAACTTCTTATTTATAAGTTTAATGTGTCTGAAATTAAATAAATTTCGGTTAAATTTAATTGAAAATTTCATGTTTCGATTTCCAGTAATTTTGGGTCAGTCCGCCTTCGCTTTGATTCTTTGCGTTGCCTGAAAGGGATTGCCTTTGAATAAAAAATGCAGGACAATCCACACAGCAACATCTAGCCCCAAGCTTGGCAACTAAGCTTGTGTAAGGCCGGGCGCATACGTACGTTTACCGCATGCGGTTATCGCATTCGGGTTCTCGATACTTCAAATCAGTCAACCAGAAACGCAAGTGCTGGCATTAGAAACGTACGTGCGAAATATTTTCCGTACGAAAAAAATACGCGCTCGTGCGGTTGTCAGAACATTTTGTATAGATTTAACGTATTCGTGAACCCGTATGCGTACGTATGCGCCCGGCCTTATGGTAGCTTAACAACGAATAGTATACTTAAACTAGCGACCCGCCCCGGCTTCGCACGGCTATATTATGGATGTATTATACATATAAACCTTCCTCTTGAATCACTCTATCTATTAAAAAAACCGCATCAAAATCCGTTGCGTAGTTTTAAAGATTTAAGCATATAAAGGGAAATAGGGACAGAAAAAGCGACTTTGTTTTATACTATGTAGTGATGCTGCAAAAACATACATATTTTGCATATAGAAATACCCTGATCAGAAACAAATAAGTACATAAATATCTGTTACGAAGCGGTAATCGCATCCGCAACCTCGTCGAGGTTTGAAGTCTTCAATCATTGTTGACGACCCAGTTGGCACAATGGTCACCGTGCCGGACTGCCAAACACAGTATTGCGGGTTCGATTCCCGGCTCAGACAAGTATTTATGATTAGATATTTGTCTGTGGTCTGGTTGTTTCCATGTATTATAAGAAGTATATCCGTTGTCTAGCACGTATAACACAATAAGTCTAGTTACTTAGCTTGGGGCTAGATGGCGATGTGTGGAATGTCCAGAAATATGTATGTATTGTATATGTTTGTATTTCAGTACCTAAGCCGTGTCCACATACCGTACGTGCAACACGGCGATAAGTTCGTGGCTGGCGCCGCGGCCGGAGTGACGGCGGTAACACTCACCTACCCTCTCGACACTATAAGGGCACGGCTCGCGTTCCAGATCACAGGCGAACATCGGTATAGGGGGATAGTGCATGCTGCCACTACTATGTTTCAAACGGTTAGTTATCTTCTGTACATTAATGGCCCCTCTACATGATGGCCCAGCACTGGACCAGCGAGATAAAGATAAGATAAGATAATTTTTATTCAGAAATACAGTACAATATTAAACATAGGTACAAAATTTTGCTTAAATCTATGTCCACGTGTGCCTGAACTAGGTGATCCTGTGTTTCAGGCGACATGTGCTGATAATTTAAATTAAAACTAAAAATGACCACTTATTATTAGACACGAAAGTTGAATGTATAAAAATGCATGTTTATGTATAGGTAAACAGAGTTAATAATATTAATCATCGAATCTAAGTACAAATATGTTTATAATAAATAAATTACAAGTTATACTTACACCTATTTGCTTACTTTAAAACTATTAGTAATTCCTCTGTATCTTCGTAGGACATATTTTGAAGTGATTTCTCGACGGCTTTTTTACAATTTATGTAGTTAAGTGGAAAAATATTTGCTAAAGCATTTAGTTTATTATATAGAAACGGCCCTAGGAACATGTAGAATTTATGTGTGAAAGCAAAGTTAGTTCTTATTTGTAGACGGCAAACTATATCACTCCTTCTTATATTAGCAAAATGATAGAGATGTTAGATGTCCATGCGATGGTTGAAACGCCACGTTCAGCCATCGTTGCCCACTTCCTTTGATGTGCAACCGAAAAACCGACACCGTGGCCATCCAGTCGCCATCCCACGAACCATCCGAAACCACTACACCCTCCACATGCTGGCCCATATTAGTGGGCCAGCATGATGGCCCATCATGTAGAGGGGTCATAAGGATTCAATCAATTTTCTTTTCCACATAGCGCCATCTACACAAAGCATCTACCTTCAAACATAAAAAAAATTATAGTGAACCTCCACTTTTATTATCTGACTAGTTGTAGCCTGCGACTCCGTAGGCGTGGTAGTTGTTTTGTATACCTAAACCTTCCTCTTGAGTCACTATCTATTTAAAACCGCATCAAAATCCGTTGCGTAGTTTTAAAGATCTAAGCATACATAGGGACAGGCAACGAGAAGCTAGGTACTTTGTTTTTGATGTGAAACATCTATAGCCGCACGTAAAACAGATTTCTGGCGTGGCGACGCATGCCATATATGATGGTATATATATACAGTCTATATGCAGTAGTGTGTACGGTGTACACCGTAATCGACTGTGCGATTCTATCACAATCTGTTCTTTTCTGCATATTACTTTTACAAAATAATGTCGATGTTTCACATTTGCCAGGCGTCCCGTGACGGCTCACATTTTTTTATACTATTTGGTGTAATTTTGTATGTAACGGTTTTGTCATAAATAATGAAGTTCTTGACATTATGCAACAAAATAAAGATGAAAATTGATGATTAAATTGTGTTAAAGGTAAAAGTTCAGGGGTATAACCTTTTGTAATGACCCTTGACAAATGTGACCACGCCTTGACCAGGGAAACAGTAAAAATATCATTAAATTAGTGTACAAGCAGATTAATGTTAAACTAGCTGTCGCCCGCGATTTTACCCGCGTAAATTCTAAAAAAACCTAATTTACCTTTTTTGGTTTTGGGGAATTTTCAAAATTAAACAGACAACACCATTATTTATCAAAGGGCTCGCAGCCAATAATTGTGCTTGAAAAGTCCTTGAAGTTTTAATAAATTAGGGTAGTTTTTCCGAATTTTAAAATGAAATTTTAATTTTCTCTCTATTTTTTCATATATTTTAGTAGGCCAATTCTCGTAAATAACATTGTTCAAATAACATTTCAATATCATTTCGATCACAAATAATACCCTCAAAGTAGCTCAAAACACCCTCCAATTTAGCTTTTTGTAACAAAAAAAAATATGTCTTTTTTTTTGCAATCGAAATGCAATCGGAATGATATTGCAATGTTATTTAAACAATGTTATTTACGATGATACCAAAAGCTTACTTTGAGTGTATCTTGAGCTACTTTGAGGGTATTTTGAACTACTTTGAGGGTATTTTCAGCTACTTTGAGGGTATTTTGAACTACTTTGAGGGTATTTTGAGCTACTTTGAGGGTATTTTGAGCTACTTTGAGGATATTTTGAGCTACTTTGAGGATATTTTGAGCTACTTTGAGGATATTTTAGCTACTTTGAGGGTATTTTGAGCTACTTTGAGGATATTTTGAGCTACTTTGGGGGTATTTTGAGCTACTTTGAGGATATTTTGAGCTACTTTGAGGGTATTTTCAGCTACTTTGAGGGTATTTTGAACTACTTTGAGGGTATTTTGAGCTACTTTGAGGGTATTTTGAGCTACTTTGAGGATATTTTGAGCTACTTTGAGGATATTTTGAGCTACTTTGAGGATATTTTGAGCTACTTTGAGGGTATTTTGAGCTACTTTGAGGATATTTTGAGCGACTTTGGGGGTATTTTGAGCTACTTTGAGTGTATCTTGAGCTACTTTGAGGGTATTTTGAACGACTTTGAGGGTATTTTGAGCTACTTTGAGGATATTTTGAGCTACTTTGAGGATATTTTGAGCTACTTTGAGGGTATACTTTTTTCTGCATAATATATTTATAAATAATTGTGTGTTGTCACAGGAGGGCGGTATACGCGCTCTATACCGCGGCTTCGTTCCAACAATGATGGGCATGGTCCCGTACGCAGGGTTCAGCTTCTACTGCTTCGAGTCGCTCAAGCATTTCTGTATGAAGTATCTTCCCACGACCCTATGTAGGAAGTGCGATTGGAGTACAGGTATAGATTACTATTTATACATATTATTATGTTAAGTTCAAAGATCGAAAAATACTATAAACTAAGTTTATGGTAGCTGTAAAATCTGTTTTTAGTATTTGTTGTTATAGCGGCAACAGAAATACATAATCTGTGAAAATGTCAACTGTCTAGCTATCACGGTTCATGAGATACAGCCTGGTGACAGACAGACGGACAGTGAAGTCTTAGTAATAGGGTCACGTGTTTACGTGTTTCCTTTGGATACGGAACCCTAACAGTTTTAAAATTGCTATTATTAAAGTATTGGAATGTTTACAACTCAAAAAGGGCTATAAGGCCTTTTTCATTTTCAACATTCATAAGGTGTGGAGTGGCGCGCCTTCGTGAGTTAACAGATCTGTACTTTGCTTCGACATTCCTTATTCGTACCGCAAGCTAATGTTATCAGTTGCCTGCGTCTGTCTCTCCTGACGTTTACAATATAGGGGTCTTCAAGTCGAGAGTGAATAGGTATCTTCTAGGAAAGCGTGCTACATCTTAGACCGCATCGTGACCTACCGTCAGGCAGGTGTGATAGTGGTCAAACGCATATGTAAAAAAATAAAATAGAAACTACACCTTTTTTGTTATATCCTTTTTGCTTGAAATTAAAAACTAAAATAATAGCCAATCCAACTACTCTAACTCTACTGTAACTCTATGGTGGGCCTGAAGTTTTGTGACTATCCCGACTTAAAAATGCAACAATGTAATGGCTGAAAAACTCCCCATGCCCGCCCAGCTACAATGTTCCATAATGTGTCCAGGTGGTCTAGTGCTATTGCCGGGGCAGCTAGTGTTCTATATGTATGTGTCCAGGTGGTCTAGTGCTAACAGTACCCGGTAAGTTGGTATGCGGCGGTCTGGCCGGGGCGGTCGCACAGAGTCTCTCCTACCCTCTGGACGTCACCAGGAGACGTATGCAGCTCGCATGCATGGACCCACACACTGAGAAGTTTGGGTAATGTTTACAATACTTGCATAAATTATTTGTACGGGTTGACTGGGTGAAGGCTCAGGATCTACCTAAGGGCTTTTACCTAAAGCCCCCTTACGCCTCCGTTAAAAACATATATCGTCACGGAGCTCTGGACTGTAGCCCAATAAGCTGGATACAGAAGGTCCCCATTAAAATTATAATTATATTGTCTATGTTTTTAATGGAAGCTGAGTCCTTTTGTATCCACAGAACCCTGGGTTGCAGCCCAATAAGCTCCTAATATAAATCGATGTTTTAAAAGGAGGCATGGGCCTTTTGTATACACGGTAGGCTGCAGCTCAATAAGCTCTTAACATAAATCGTCTATGTTTTTAATTGAGGTTGGATCCTTTAATATCCACGGGACCCTGGGCTGCAGCCCAAAAAACCCTTAGGCAGATCCGCCCATGAATCTACACAAAGATATTTTCACTAAAATCACAGCGATAACAACAACTGCTGATGTAATAACTGTTACTAAAAACAATTTTCAAAAACCCCCGACTTCAAATAAAACTTTTGAATGGCTGAACCGATTTTGATCAAACATAGAACACTTCCGACTAATTCACCTTTCAAACAAAAAAAACAAATTAAAATCGGTTCATCCGTCCGGGAGCTACGATGCTACAGATAGACACTCACACACACATACAGACACGTCAAACTTATAACACCTCTCTTTTTAGGGTTCCGTACCTCAAAAGGTAAAAAAAGGAACCCTTATCACTTTCTTGTCTGTCTGTCCGTGAGACACCACCGATTTTCTCAGGAACGGGTGGACCTAGTTTGCGTCGGGGGTTAAAAATTGAGAGTTAGCAACAAGCCATATAAAAATCGCACTCAATCTACCTTTTTACTCTCAAATATATTGTCGCACTCCTCTTTATGTACTTACTAGCTGCGCACCGCGGTTTCACCCGCGTAAGTCCTGATGCCGTGGGAATATCGGGATAAAAAATTGCCTATATGTTAATCCAGGTTTCTAGCAATCTACATACCGAATTTCATTGCAATTGGTTTAGTAATTTTTGCGTGAAGGAGTAACAAACATGCAAACACATACGCATACCAATACACAGATTTTCACATTTAGTCGCGCTCTCTACGGTTTCACTGTCTTTAAAAATACTGAGTCTTCATACTTTAGACTACTCCTGTACACAATTTCAACAAACAAACTATCTCGTTTATAATATTTATCACAAAAAGCATGAAAAGCAGCACCTCTATAAAATAACCACAGAATTCTGAACTATATTTAATTTTATAATAAATATCTGACTAACATAAATGTATTATTTCAGCTGTATGTATGTAAATATTTGACTAATATTCAGTATGGTTTCTATTGCATGTCTCTTGGATGGTGTTGGTCGAACTTACAGGAGGTTGGTTGTTACAATATATTATGGGGCCTCTCCACGATACGCCATGATGGAAATTCACAGGCCATCACAAACGTGTAGAGGAGGACCTTTTCGCCCGTGATCGGCGACGATCGAGCATGGTCAGACGACAATTAACAAATGTGGAATGCCCGATGGTGTGGACAGCTGCACAATCATGGTTTCAATCAAACCACTTTCTGTAGTTGTCCATCATGGCCGATCGTGGAGAGGCGGCATTATAATCTTTATGTATAGGTATATTTATTATAAGTATGCACCTTAGGTATCTCTTTACAAGCTTTTGAAGTGCCTTTGAAATAGGTCAGAAAAGCACTCATTACGGTTACGACGTTAACGTTACGATCGTAATAATTTGTAATGGAAGGTACTACTCCAACCTCTTTGGGTTCCATTAAAATAAATAATAAAAAAATATTGCAAGACAACCCTTGCTGCGCCATCTAGCTCCAAGCTAAGAAACTCCAGTCCGCGATGTGGTTTAAATCCTACATAGCGGACTATTCTTAAACCTCGTTTTGGAATAAGGGGATCATGTTTTTAAAACTCCATATTTGAATCAGGAACAAATTGTAATTAGTTTTTATTTCACAGCATGGGTATGGTAAAAACCCTGACGTTAATATACCGCGAGAACGGTATACTGAAAGGACTATACCGCGGTATGAGCATCAACTACATCAGGGCCATACCGATGGTGGCGACATCTTTCTCCACATACGAACTTATGAAGCAACTTCTACATCTCGACACCGGGATGAAAGTCTCATGATTTTGTACTAACATTATTGTTTAGTTTTATTAACTGTTTATTACGGTGTCACTCGTCATGTGAACGGAAACTGAGCAAACCTTTGGGTTGATAGATAACTTTATTACGGGTACGGATATGGTAAAGATGCATCGTACATAGCACGTCGCACATCGATGTCGACTCCATGGAAAAAAATGTATGGAAATGGCGCACGCACATTGCGAAAGATGCATCGCTGCGATACATACATGCAAGTTTAAGGTGAGCGCACACCTACCCGTACCGCACGCACCACACTAGCCGCATCGACGGAATTCCCCAACCGCTGCTGATGACGTCACCCGCGCCGCAGATGACGTCACCAACCCCGGCGTGACGCCCCGCCCACAGCGTACGCTGCGGTGACTGCGGCGCGGACAGGTGTGCGAGGCTATTAACAAAAGCGACTGCGGCAACTTAGGCGCGTGCGGTGCGGCTAGGTGTGGGCTCACCTTTATCCTTGTGCTCCGCGCCACACTGCTTCGTATCTACTTGTACGATGCATCTTTGGAATAGCTGTACCTACCATTATGTTCAATGCCCCGCTGTTTCACAAGCTTTTCATTCCGGGAGAATCTGGATTAAAAGTAGCGTATATGTTATTCCAAGACTTCAGCTATCTACTTTCCAAGTTTCATCGCAATCGGTTCTAGTTTTTACTTGAGAGAATAAACGGACATTCCCATGGTATAAGTTAGCTGTTTCTAAGTAAAACGTTAGTTGAACTTTTGACATTTTCGCTGACTTTGAATGTCAAAAGGAGACAAAGTATTCAACTAAAGTTACTCTTAGGAACGTTTCCGAGTGCGATCTAGTAACTGAAAACTAATTACAATACATTTCATGTTTTATCGACACATTTTTTTACTTTTTGTCTCTCTATGTAAGTATTAACTAAGTACTTAGTTTTTCCTAAATAAATTTATTCACTAGCTGTGCCCCTCGGTTTCACTTACGTAAGTCCGGATCTCGTGAGAATATCGAGATAAAATTTACCTATGTTTTAATCCAGATATGCAGCTATCTACTTACTGAGTTTGGTCACAATCGGTTTAGTAGTTTTTGCGTGAAGAAGTATTAAACATACATACTTTCACATTTGTAAAATTAGTCGGATTTAGGATTGAGCATAAAATGCACACAACTTTGAATATTATTTATTTTTCTGTTATTTTTTATATCTTGTGCCTTTTGACGAAGTTTTATATGTAATTTTTAATAATTAAAAGCTATAGCAATATATTAAATTGAGCAGCTCCATATAGCGTTGATCAAATTTTAAATAAATGAGATTTATATTAGGTGAATTTGAATATGCTCTTTTGTCTGTAAAGGGTTGTTTTAGGATAGTTTTTAAAGAACGAATATTTTCTGCCGCGGTCAAAAGTGCAGTAGCAACCTTTGTCAAGTCAGATTTTTTTAAATTGACGGGCGGGACCGAACTATGCCATTCGGGGTCATTCCCTCTGGGACAACCGAGTCGTTCAACCGTCGGACTAGTGGGAATTTTAAGTTGTTAATTCTATGCGGAAGCTAGCCTGCGATTTACACATACTTAGATACGCTGGCAATTATGAGACTAGATGTTGCTACTGGACTTCTGATCATGGTACTGTTAATTTTAAAGTACAGTTTTGAAAGCTGTTCAAGTTCATTAAATATGAAAAATATAAATGTTTACGCACCTACGAGGCTTCTGTTTTATCGCATGTACAAGTTTTGTAAGTTAAATGTATCTAAATACATAGTTATTATGTACCTAGGCAATAATTTTGATTATTTATTCACAATTTGTATATAATAGACCTCTACCTATACAGGGTTATTGGTAATTATACTAGCAAGCCGTTGAGGGCTACTTCCGTGCACCTTAACAAACAACTTTTGTTCTACGACTTTTGGAAATTCGAAAAAAAATGAAAATTTCGAGGTTATGTGAATTCGAAAAACAGCTTTTAAAAAATCTAAAACAAAGGTCATTCAGACTAAGTACAGTAGAGAAAACTTAATTACTGAATTTTTAATCTTAACTGAATTTTAAGGTTAGTGACCTCTCCGTGTAAGGAACAGCTGATTTTCAGCTAATCCTAACCTCAAAAATTTCAAAATTTTCAAAAAAATGCTTGAATTTCCTAAAGTCGTAGAACAAAAGTTGTTTGTTTTTGTGAACAGAAGTAGCCCTCAACGGCTTGCTAGTATAATTACCAATAACCCTGTATAAATAAAAAATATATTTATTAAAATATATACCTATCTTAGTTAGCTCCAGACGTATTGATGTCTTTTCTCGGAACACGGTCGACTAAGCTGATAGGGTCGTATTATAGGTGCTACTGCGCATCTCGATTAGACGACTAACATTATTTATTATGTATTTACATATCAATTTATTTGTTTGACATTTTAAAAGCTGCTGAATAAAATAAACGTTTTTAAAGAATTTTCATTCCGTATTTTTTTAGTATTAAGTTCGAATATTTTTTCACGATTTTATTCAGTTAAATTGTTTGTGACATTATTTTTTAATATTATATTTATTATTAGGCCAACATACATAAAACATCACAGTAAATAAAATTATGTTGGCACCAAAGATCCTTAATATATAGTACATGGTTGTAGAACGAAATAATATTTATTGAAAATATAAATTGTTTTTAGTAAAATACCTACCTGTTTTATTTTAATTTAGGTGTCCTGTGTTTTAGTTACAAAAGTTTATACCTACTTGCTTGGATAGGAATCCAACACCACTTTTCCTTGCTGTATAAAATGGTCATTGCTCTGTAAAAAGTACTAGGCAATCAGAAGTAGAAGGTATAAATCACACTTATTACGCAATCTCTCTTTCTTAATTTTTTTCTCTTTCTGTTACCGTGTAAATTGTTTGATGAAATTGGTCCGTAAGTACTAGGCTATCAGAAATCAGTAGAAGGTATCCCATAAAAAACTGTCAGGTTAACGCTATCTCTCTCTTTCTTCATTTTTTCTCTTTCTCTTACCGTGTAAATTGTTTGATGAAATTGGTCTGTAAGTACTAGGCTATAAGAACTCAGTAGAAGGTATCCCGAAAAAAACTGTCAGATATACGCTA
The DNA here is from genome assembly GCA_907269075.1 of Idaea aversata. NCBI lineage: Eukaryota > Metazoa > Arthropoda > Insecta > Lepidoptera > Geometridae > Idaea > Idaea aversata. The sequence continues at coordinate 3,838,875 of OU026098.1, read as the reverse complement.
TCTCTCTATTTCTTCATTTTTTTCTCTCTCTTACCGTGTAAATTGTTTGATGAAATTGGTCTGTAAGTACTAGGCTATAAGAACTCAGTAGAAGGTATCCCACAAAAAACTGTCAGATATACGCTATCTCTCTCTTTCTTCATTTTCTCTTTCCGTTACCGTATATGTGTAATTTATGCCTTCTACTGACTTCTGATTGCCTAGTACTTTTTACAGACTAACGACTATTTATTTAAAAGTGGTGTTGGATTCGTGGTCGGTTGTGCTTTATTCTAGTTCCATGAGTTTCCGTTCGCATGAAATGACTGAACTACGCCAGCCTAATACTCTTCAACTTAGGCCACGAGGTTATACGACTTGAATATATTCTTATGTTCATTCATACTGGTATGGCAAAATAGTATGACCACAAGGAAAAGGGTAAACTACATGATAGAAATAAAAACCGATTATTTATAATTAATTTTATTTATTATCTAATAATTCCTATCAACGGGCACAGTACGGTTGCAAGAATAAATTATTTCATCAGTAATGTATGTATGTGTACACAAGTATTATTGATTGCCATTACGCAGCGGTTCCAATCCTGAACTCCCAATAAACTGACGAACATTCGCAGTTTTATTATAAAACACACAACGCATACAAAAAGTTCTCATGAATAATGCCTATGCGCAGGAAAGCCTTACTTTTAAAACGAGCTTCGATTGAGTGAAGCGAAATACGGGTACTGACATAGAAACCGGATTGGTCGAACGTCCACCAATCAGTGCTATGCTGCACGCTGATTGGTCCATTTCGTGGTCACGTTTCGTTCGAGCAGTAGATTGGGTTTCTATGTCAGTACTCTAAAAAACATTGTGCAATTTACGTTTCATTTCACGCGAACGAGGCTCGGACATATTTTTTGTATTTTTTTTTAGATTTTTCAGATTATATTTGTTTTATCTATAACTTATATACTTAATACTTATATCGAAGATAACGTGCAGCGTCAAGTGATATTGGTGGGTAAGGTATTATACACGCGCTTTACAATTTTGAAATTACAAATTATGTTTTTTTTTGTATAATATTTTTTTTGTATTAAATGCTACTGACAAAAGAAATGATTCATTGCACAATATCGTAAACTAATCGTAGCTTTAAGATCACGATCACCATCGATTGTAGTTTGCGAACTTCACACCACAGCATTGAAAACTAGCGCCATATTGTTTCCTGTGACGTCACAACATGGCGTAAAACCGGTCCTATTGTTATTATAATCGATTTGTATTGACGAACTTCACACCGTTGTTTGATAGCGATTGTGATCCATATACTATGATAGGGTTGCCGAAAAACCTTGAACATTGACTGATCGCTTTTGTCAGTAATTCAAATGCTTTACGGATTTATAATAAGAAAAAAACCCTATAAAAGGATACCTTAAGTTATTTAATAACGACATTACAAATCCCATTCGACAATACATTACACAATTAACCGTTTCTCAATTACTGAGGCTTATTTCGTCATTTTCTCAAATTCACTTATCATTTGGAAAAAAATAATCGACATGAATATGAAATATGGGAAACAATTTCGCGCTAAATTTAATAATAATAACTTATGCCTTGATTTCATATAAAGCAAAGAATTTAAGACATAAATGTCATTTGTTATCGGCATTTTATGACAGATTAAATTGCACTGGTTCAATGTTTTTTTTTTCATCGCATTATTCCTAATTATTCTGTACGTATAGCATATTTTAATATATTAATAAATATTTCCAACAATCTGTCATAAAATTAAATGCTTGCTTTAGCAAAAGAATAATTTATTAAAATTTTATATAGAAACAAAAAATGTGAACCTACGTTAGTATTTTAAAACTGAAAAAATCATTTTTATAAAATAAAAAAAAGAACTAGTAAAGATTTTGATCTATTGAAAAACTTATGAAAAATGTATCTACTCTAAGTTGTGAGTGTTTAATGTAGATGATCCGACCCGAGTGTGGTCGGCAAGTTGGTCACCAAGTTACAACTATGGTGGTATGTCCATTACTTTGGAACACATGAAATAAAACTACCATGTAGCAAATGGTACGCTTTTTAATGATGTCTAAGTGTCTTTGATACATATAAGTCAATGATACAATGAAATTTAGTCGCGTAACCGGCATATAATGAACATACCAGCATAATACGTCGGCAAGAACCTTCCAAACACTACCGGTTCATACAAACATGCACGAGAAACCCGGCAACCTTTCTCCTCCACAAAGAATCGAAACATTGAAACAAATTATGATTTGTGAACGTTTCTGTTTCGATTCAAAGTTGACATTTACTGGAACGTATATAACTTGCGCATACAATGACTAGCCAGTACCGAAAACATGCACTCAAATGTGTTCAACATCCAAGAGTTAAAAACGAAAAAGTAGCTTTAAAAAATATATTGAAATTCTTTCAAACAGCAGTCAAATTTTCGTACAAACCTAAGCCAAACACAGATTTGACACAAGAATTGAGACCGCAATTTGGTGACAATGCAATATATTAGAAAATTACTAAAGGTCAGTCCAGACTAGGCTTTCCCTAGTAACCAACAGGACTGTACCTCAATCATTTGAATGCATGTACGATAGCTCTACTTGGAGACATTACAAAAACGAAACAAATGTTATTACAATACATTCAACATATTTGAGGAAAACAAGCATAATCTTACTGTCTTAGTATTAAAAGTTAAACAATTTCGAGAAATGTTTAAGGCGCCATTTTTTAACCTAAAACTCATAAACAAACGTCATGTTTGACAAAATGTTTATTGAAACTGTGTCTCAGCTTCTTGTAGTAAAACAGTAAAAATTAAAAGAATGATCAAACCAATTCGTTAAAGTTGCAAACAGGCCACCATACCATTATCAAACGACCTCGCTTTGAACTAAAGGTATTCGCTAACTTAAAACCACAACTTGAAGAATGTAGCTTCCAACAGCTAACAATATCTCATTCCGACATTATAATACTACGTTTAAAGTTATAAAGCCACCGGCAGCCGTGAACGAATTGGTATGAACAATCGTCGTAAATGACAGACAGAACGACAGACACGTATGCGTTGGTTGAAGGAGGAGGTTCGCGCGGAGCTTCCCGCGAGATGGCGACGTCGGTGTGATATGCGCCTCCGCTGAAACAATAATGGTATACTATTAATTTCTTGTATTAACCCACAAGTAGGTCAGTGCTCGCAAACTTTTGAAGTTAGAGGCGCACTGGCTAGTCGATATTTTCATTTATTTATTTGCACGACAATGGTCTTATAATTATTAAAATAAATAAGGTACAATGGGCAAACGATTGAAGCACCTATCCTATCGGCTATCAGTTTAGTTTAGTCTACCTAAGTTTAGTTTCCGAAGAACTCGGCGCTGCCGTTAAGTTTATTTATTAAAAACTAGCTGCGCCTTAAATCCCGATCCCGTGAGAATACAAGATAAAAAGTTGCCATTGCATTAAACAAGGTCTCTAATTACCTACATACCAAGTTACATCGCAATCGATTCAGTAGTTCTTGCGTGAAACAGTAACAAACATACAAAAACTTTGATATTTTTAATATTCATAAAAGAAATATTCAAACTCAAACTTCTTTACCCATTTGGACATCACACAACTTGCTTGAAATCACATATTCATAGGATTATCATCGGATGTACAGTCGGCTGCATAATTGCAGCCCTGGTAGAGTTAAAAAAATACTGTTTTCATTCTAATATTTTTATTTGATAAATTCATGAATTAGAAGACTTTAAACTTCAACTAAAGCAGGTGTCTAGAATCTTGCTTGTGTTGAAAACATTCTTATAACAGCCGTTTTGGAGCTCTACGGTGGGTCTGTAATTATTCAGCCGACCGTCATTCACACACATCAGTTTACTCACGTCACACATCATTCATCAACTGACAGACGGATGGCGCCATAATGAAAATGTATGAATCGACCTTTTCGAGGTTGCGCTGACAGTTAATAATCTTAAACTTATTGAAAGAAGTTAAAAATACAGGTAGGTATACTCACGTGCAGTCTACATGAAATAATCCGGTGTCCGCCTTGTAACGTGCGGCTCGCCGCGTCGCGGGGCTGGATCGAACTGAAGGCTGAAACAAACAACTCACACATCAATCATCCATCTCAAACTGACAGTCTTAGACTGATGTACAGCATATCGAGTCATAAACTTCAATATCCACGGAGAAATGGTATCGAAATGATACGAAAATCGATTTTAAAAAACGATTGTTTGTCATCACTTTGCGCTTATAATCATTCGAAAGGAAATAGGTAAGTATTTAGAATGTTACTTGTTGTTGTAATTGCAAAATAATTGGTTTTAAAAAACAATATATAAAAACTCTTTGCAAGGTTGCATTCTTTTAGCATAAAAAATACTTAGCAAGGTTGCAAAATGTCTCTCTGTATCTGCTTATCTAAAATTAAATAATTATGTTACTTACAATGAATACTTGAGAGCATCATCCAATTCCATTATGGCGGCTTGATTTCCACATCTGTGAACAAAAACATAAGAGTGAAAATATCTATAGATCTATGTTGATCTCAAAATAGCTTCCAGATGTTATAAACTAAAAAAAGTGACGTTTGTCGCACAATAACTTCACGCAAAAACTACAGAATTGCGATTAAACTTGGTGTGTAGTGTAGATGTCTGGAGCCCAGGAATGACACGTTGGCTAGTTTTTATTCAGATATTTATACTGGATTGAGATTTAAACCCAATGTTCGTACGATTGGACACACTGGTACCTATTGAATGTCCTAATTGGTCCCACGATGCGACCAAATTGTTCTAAGAAATCTTATCGGTCGCGTGATGATGCGTAATTAGGACGGCGCCTAAATCTGTTCCTTGGGTGATTGCGTGTGGGAAGGGCAACCTTCGACTGCCTCCGCGCACTACCATTAGAATCCTTCAGAGTGACAACGACAACTTCCTAGAGTGACAACTTCCGAAACGACAATTTCCGAGAAAGTGTATACTAAACTCGTCAATTTTAAGATGAAAAATTCCTAAAATGACAGATTCCGAAAATGACGAATTCCGTGTATGGCTCGCTTACCTATAGCAATAGTTGGGGGCGGAGAATATAGTGACAACGTTTCTATCGTGGCACCAGTTGTAGCCCTCCATGACGAGCTGATGCGCGCGCGACACCAGCGTCAGGCCGTTGCTGTGGTTGAACGTCTCCGAGATGTCCTGCCCGAAGGTGTAGCCGGCGCCGCGGGGGGATATGCCCCATCCGCCTCTGTACACAACACAAACATTATATTAGTTAGATATATTCAAATATACATTAATTCACTAGTAAAACAGACAACCAGACGGACAAGAAAGTGATCATATAAGGGTTCCTTTTTACCTTTTGAGGTACGGTACCCTAAAAGTGACATAACTTTTAAACAGCTAAACTGATTTTTATCAATAACTAGCGACCCGCCCCGGCTTCGCACGGCTATATTATGCATATATTATACATATAAACCTTCCTCTTGAATCACTCTATCTATTTAAAAAAACCGCATCAAAATCCGTTGCGTAGTTTTAAAGATTTAAGCATATATAGGGAAATAGGGACAGAGAGAGCGACTTTGTTTTATACTATGTAATGATAGTGATACTGTCGATGAAGTCACATTTCAAACAAAATTCTGATTTTTATCAAGAACACTGTCGATGAAGTCTCATTTCAAACAAAAATAAACTTAATCAATTCGGTCCTACCGTTTAGGAGTTACGATACCTTACAGTGACGCACTGATTCACAGAGAGGGGGTTGATAAGAGGTTATTGCATTGGTACCAAACAAAGACGATTACAGCTTGTTTAAAAATCAGTGGCAATTCGTTTAACACTTAAAATATACTACTTGTACTCGTATATCGGCTGCTTACAGCAAATATACCTCTTTAATTGGGTCCTTAATCCTTATTGCATAAAGTACAGCTAATAAAAATACTATTACACCTAGAAGCCTGATTAATCTGCAACAAGACAAGCTGATCCCAGCTTATCGAATCATTCTAATTTATGTCGATTGCGCGATAGAAAGAAGAGTGAATACAGAAGCACGCAAACGCTGTGCAAACGCTGTGTAAGCTCTTCAAGGAAAAATCTTTGCTGTCTCAAACCATTTGATAAGAGCCCAAGGCCCTTCAACATGACCTTATTTACCTACTATGATATTCTTACGCAAATATTTAGTCAGTAAAATCCAACGTTCTACTGCATGCTTAGTCGCTAATTCGTCATTATCGCGAGAAACGTCGATCTGTGTGTATAACCTACATTTAGGTGTCCATTGTCGTTAGATAAGGCGCGAGACAAAACAGTAGTCAATTAGAAGGCAATCGGCGACGATTCGATGATATAGCGGCCTTGAGGTCAGGGGATACGTAAACTGGTATGTTTGTGCACGTGCCGGCGGCGTAGTATTGTGATTTTAGTAAACAAGAAGTGGTTTAATTAAGGTTCAAGGTGTTGGGAAAATCCCAAAGAATCATGAAATAATATCGGACATTCGATGGTTTTTATGCTAAGTCAGATATGATTATAATCAATTGAATGCTATAGATTTATAAAATAATCAGTTTTAGTTGCGCCTTATTGTTGCACTGCACAGATCCTGGATTGCTTATGTGTGATCGAACCCCTGTGCAAAATTCAGCGATCTAGCAGCCATATTCAAACTTTTCATTCTTGTGTCAAGAAAGAAAAGTTTGAACAAAAGTATAAAACAAAATGAAATATGACTCGCACTTACCGATCATCTAATAAATTTATAGCGGCGGATTTTTTGAAACGTTTACGCCCATTGGTTGATAAATTTTGTTAATTTACAGTAGGAGGGGACACTGGAGCGTTCATTGTGATCAGTCAATCAGCCAGCAGGGCAAGCATGGGCCGGGGATAAAAATTATATCCACCCGTTATGCCCCCTGTCAAGGGAGAAAATTATTTTGTCCACCTGCCAAAGCAGGGCAAAAGGGGAAAGGATAGGTATATCTCCATTTGACATTACACGTGAACATCTATTCCCCGCCTATAGCATGCTACGCCTGTAGCGTTTCGCGCCCATGCTCGGGGGCGTGGACAAACCTGACAGAGGGAAAGACTATTTTGTCCTTTCCGTGTGGATAAAATGTCCTTGCCCTGCTGACATCTAATTAGTTAATCAGTTTGGCTTTATGCCAAGTCTTTTCTTCTTCTTCTCGTAGAGTGGTGTGGCACACCTATTGTTAGAGTTTTCAGATCGCCTTGTGGCCTCTAACTTGACCTAACGACTGCTACTAGAGGTAGCAACCGGGACCAACGGCTTAACGTGCCTTCCGAAGCACGGAGGGGCTCACGAAAACACATTTTGCCACACTACTAATTGGCCACCCATCGAAGTAATGACCGCGCCAGGCGACCGTAAACGATCACCGAGCGTCGCTTAGCTGTGAGCCTCCCATTTTTTTAGCTTTATGCCAAGTGATTTGTTCGTAGTATACCTGTCATCGGGATCGCTCCAGAGCAGATCGCACATGGGTCCCTCGTGCGGCACCTCCTGCAGGCGGTCGAGCGCGCGGATGTGGTCGAGCGTGTCGATAGACGGGGACAAGCCACCGTGGAGGCAGAAGATCTGCCCGTCCACTAGGGCCGTTAGCGGGAGGAAATCGAACTGCGGGAGGGAATTACAGCTGTTAACTTCATAGGTAGATAAATAATCGTTGAGGCAAGTGTCAAAAAATATTTATAAGCTAACTTCGTCACGTGACTAAGTTTTTAACATGTATGATATTGTCATGGATTGGTGATTGATATAGCTAGAAAATTAGTAGATTGACTGCAACGATGGATTATTGTAAACAATTGAGCAGAGCCCTACATTTCAGGAATTGATGCTGATTATGTGTTTAAATCTCATTTGCAAAGTCCTGATTGACTGATATATCAACGCACTGCTCAAAACAACGGACATATCAGGCTAATATTTGGTATACGGATAACTGTTATGACGTAGGAATCTGCAATTAAAGATTTTTGGGAAATTAAAACCCAACCATATTTAACATGTAGACGCGATATCGGTCATTAAAATTTGACTCTGTACAATATTTCAAGTTCCAGAGCCTGTGAGTTGTCAATCGGTACTAAATATAATAGTGTTAATAATAAATTACCAAATCGGTGAAATGTTTCCATACGGACGCGTTCCCATACTTGCGGAGGCACTCATCGTAGAAGCCGTATACCTGAGTGATCTGTCGTGATTCGTGGTTACCGCGCAGGATGGTTATTCTCTCACGGTATCTAACCTGCAACAATATAAAGATAATTGTTTAGATAGTGGTAATTTTAGATAATATTGGCTTGGATTTGCGTTATCTGTAATAATAAGGAACATAACACGTTAGATTTCAAATTAGCTTTATATTGGTCTGAAATCTGATCAGTGAAGTTCTTCTCGTATCGCAGATCGCTCTAAGGCCTCTTACTTGACCTAACGACTGCTACTAGAGGTAGCAACCGGGACTAACGGCTTAACGTGCCTTCCGAAGCACGGAGGGGCTCACGAAAACACATTTTTGCCACACTCCTAATTGGCCACCCATCGAAGTAATGACCTCGCCAGGCGTCGCTTAACCCGCACGACCATAAACGATCAGCAAGCGTCACTAAGCTGTGAGCCTCCTCCTTAACCTGCACGATCATAAAGTTCTGAAAGAAACATCGTGATGGAACTCGCCGCGTCTTAGTTTGCTTTGACGAGTTTTTTCCTCTGGATATGGTCGACTGATCTAAGAGGGTGGTGAAGATGCTGGGCAAGTCATATCTTATACATATCCCAGGCACTACGCAGAGCCATAAAAAGCATGGATTCAAATTTGATGGCGCTGTATAATTCATAGATAGACAACCTCTTTATTGTACCACATTAAACCCTAATTCTAACATAAACTCCTACTACAAAAACAATATTAAACCAAACAATATGGCACAATGGGCAGCCTTATAGCTAAAAGCGATCTCTTCCAGGCAACCTTTGTATGGACAAGAAATCATCTGGATGTGATGACTTAAGAATTTGCAAATATCCTTTTATTTGTGCAAAATGTCATGTTTTTAGATCCACTATGTGGAGTCTGATAATCAGTAGAAAAATAGAGAAAGAACGATAACTGTTAAAGTAACAATTCAAGACATAGCAATCGATTAAAACGGGCTTGTTGTTTACCACCCCAAAAAGAATCAGCTACGGAACTTTTATGTTCCACGAAACGATTGTAACAGGAATATTGAAACAAATTAGAAACAATGTACGCTAAAAACGCGATAAAAAACGACTTCCTCGCACGTATGCGTGAGATGCACGCAAACTTGCAGAGACACGGGGTCGAGACTCGAGTTTCAAGGTGCCTCAAGTCAAGGTTACTGTTACCGCTATTTACTAGAGACACGATTGACGAAAATATAATATTTTATCAACTAATTTACTTCTAAGTTAACATGTTTTAACCTTTAATCTTACGGTAAAGAAAACTGAATGTATTCTAAAATATATAAAAGTTTGATGGTACCGGTAATTAAAAGATTCTGAGTGGATGTGGGGTAGATACTACCTATCTTCCTCCTTTAGCCCTTATGGTTAACGTTACTTTACTAAGCAGTCCCCCTAGGCATGATTAGGTACTTTCTATTATAGATACATACCCTATCGACAGTTTTTTGAATTTTATTTTTGTATGAATTTGATATGGGCCAAAAAAAGTCACGGGGTGTTGCGTTAGAGAAAAAAAAGGGTAGACAAGTTTCACCTTTATGTCAATTTCATACAAATAAATAACGCGATTGACGATATCGCTAATGGAAAATAATCTTGTCTAAGAAGGCAGAGTGGAAAAACGTGAGGGTACCTACCTCCTTCTAGAGACCTTTCTCTAGAAGGAGCCTTTAGCCCTTATGATTGCTTTACTTAGCAGTCATTAAGGACGTTTTTGATCCCTAAAAATTGTGAAAAATTCGGCTCGTTCGAATTGCGTGTCTGAATACAATCGTAAAAAGTATTATCAGCAACCACCATCTAGTCAAACTCAAACGATCTTTTCATGTAAATCGTGTTAGAAAACATCTCTATTTGTTTCGCGGAAACAATTTCAATATCAAAGAGCGAAGTGAAATGAAAGAATCAACAAAATTCATGTACATCGTTATCTTTTGTATTAGGAATACATTTCACAAAGAATAATGTTTGCATAACACGGTTTCTGTAGGTCGTTGGTTTGGATGTCTGTGTGTGAATATTTCGCGTTGTAACGTACGTTAAGTTTTGTGCAATTTCGCACTTTAGACATTAAACATGTAGCTACAGCAACATCATAAACTTAAGTAGTATAACGACCGAAGGCAAATAAGATGTAAACAAGTTATAGAAGTGTACAACTGTTTGTCTTCCTTGAGGTCCAATACAACAAAATCCACGAATGTATGAATGACAACATCGCAAAGACAAACCGCCCCGTTCTACACAATTCAAATGTTGGCCGGTAAATAACTTGTCAACATAATAGGTTCTGCTTCTGGTACAATGAAGTTCATATTGCAAGTTGGGTTAGCGGGAAGTCGGCAGCAAATCTTCGTCACGGCTTCGTATTTGTATACGGGTTGTTTTCCGCAATTAGACCTTTTTAGTTGGATTCTTTTAGCGTGAGGTTCCACTTGTCAGGGGGAGAACCACCCTAGCTCTTCCATAAATTTTGCCACTAGATGTGGTTTCTCATTTTTTTTTGGAAGGCTATTGACGTCGCCTATTATCCTGAGTCTAATTTCCGCTAGTACCATGCAATCCATAGCAGCACGGTCGAGAAGTATTAAATTTCTTATGCAGAAGTAGGCAAGCATAACAGTAGCCATATCGTATTTTATACAAAGGTTATTTTGCTATATCTAGCTAGACGATATAAAATTATTAGCAAACTAATAACTGAAAACAGCTGAGTTTGCTTTGCGTAATTAATCTGTGGCTTGGTCCAGTTCCAATTTTTTTTGCTGCAATGCAAAATAAAGCAGTTGGTATCAGGAAATGACGTAAGCCACATTAAAATCTGTAGACTGAACATTATACTTCACTTGTGAAAGTAGGTATACCCGTGATAAGGATTTTGTAAACAGTATGAACATTATCAAGTGATAGCACGAGATAAACGAAGTGAGGCGAAGTCTAGTAAACACCTATTAGCACCTAAGAGTAACAAGTTATTAGTACAAATACTTGTGAAACAGGCTTTCCACGCTTGACCATAAAACAGAAAAAAAATATCTATACTTTATATTAAAAAGCTGAATACCTAGTTTGTTTGTTTGAACTACTGGTTCAAATTGAACAAATATTTTTGTGTTGGATAGTCCATTTATCGGGGAAGGCTTTAGGCTATATAACATCACGCTGCGACCAATAGGAGCGAAGAATAAATAAATAAATATTTCAGGACATATTACACATCGCCATCCAGCCCCAAGCTAAGCAACTTAATGCTTGTGTTATGGGTGCCAGATAACGGATAAACTACTTATATACTTTTTTTTTTGTAAATATATACATATTATACATATAGGAAACACCCAGAACCAGAAACAAGAATTTATGGTCAGCATAAATACTTGTTCCCGGCGGGAATCGAACCCGCAACCTTCTGCGTCGCAGTCGGGTGTTCGCCCGACGCGCCACAGAGGTCGTCAATCAGTGGTAAATGTGGAAAAACGAGGAAAACTATTTATCTTTCAGGGCTTCCGTTGTTTCTTTGAACGCGTTAATCTCAGGAACTACTGGTTCGAATTGATTTTAATTGAATAAAATATTTTTGTGTTGGATAGTCCATTTATCGAGGAAGGCTATAGGCAACTTTTTATTTTGATATTCCCACGGGATCGGTACTTACGCGGGTGAAACCGCGGTGCGCAGCTACTATTTATATAAAAGAGTAGCTAGTATAAAAATATCAACACGTTTATTTTCATTCGAGGGTAAAAGAATGAAAAATCGATGTTCGCTTAACTCTTCATAAAACTGTGAGTTATTGATCGTACCTTCAGTGCCGGTGGTTCATCTCGGGACGCGGACACGGTCGCAGCCACCGGAAGGGCAATGACCTAATATCAGATTAGAGGATTAACGACGACCTAGCTTTATTGGGTTTAGGTTTTACAATCGATAATAATAATTAACAGCCACGTTATTATCTATTGTTATACTGTAATCAAAGTTTAAGAATGTCGGTGGTCTTACCTATAGGACGAGCGGAAGAGCGGTGTTGGCTTAATGGTAGATACCTCGACTTTCATTCTGAAGGTCGTGGGTTCGAATCCAGGCCGGCCGTGCACCAATGTATTTCTCTTAAGAAAAATTTATGTGCGCTAATTGACATTGCTCTTACGGTGAAGGAAAACATCGTGATGAAACCCGCGGCTTAGTTGGCTCCAGAAGTATTGACAAGTTCTCTCCTCTGGACATGGTCGACTAAGCTGAGAGGGTAGTAGGTGCTGGGCAAGCCTACTCCATCTTCACGCAAAAAGGACCCAATTAAAAAGGGTCCAATCGCGGAAAACAGCCTGTATACAAGTACAAGTAAGTACCTATAGGACGTTATAACGTTATTATGATTGATATGGTTACCGGATTGGCATGAATGTTCTACCTTCGTCGTCAATTTAGGGCTAAAATCATTTATTTAAAAAAAGGTACAATATGGTGATACAATATTATAATGTTTAACAATTTCTAAAAATATATAAAACTACAAATAAAAAACATCCTCAAGCGCGTATTTAGGGCTTAATAGTTAGGGAGCTCCTCCTTCGTCTGCTTGGTGTGAAATATCATTGTTGGTTTGGATTTTTTTTAGGTGAAAAGCGTCATAAACAGGTCGGAGACCGTCTGCTGCTGCTGGTTCCGTACTCAAAGGGTAAAAACGAGACTCTTTTACTAAGACTTCACTGTCCGTCTGTCTATCACCAGACTGTATCTCATAAACCGTGATAGCTAGACGGTTGATATTACTGTTGCTCTAGCAATAAATTAAAACAGAATATAATGGTGCGGAACCCTTCGTGCTCGAGTCCGACTTCCTTTTGGCAGGTTTTATATCGGTAGACTAGCTTTTGCCCGCGACTTTGTCCGCGTAGAATTCGTAAGAATGTTTATGCAAAATTTGAAGTAGATTGAACCAAGGAATCGCGTTGTCCCATACAAACTTTGCAGCCCTTTTTCACCCTTTAAGGGGTAGAATTTCAGAAAATCCTTCTTAATGGATGTCTACGTTATACAAAGAACACACCCACCAAGTTTCAGGTCTCTACGATCAGCGGTTAAGGCTGTGTGTTGATCCGTCAGTCAGTTAGGACAAAGGATTTTAAAATAAATAAATAAATAAATATTGCAAGACATTTCACACATCGCCATCTAGCCCCAAGCTAAGTAACTAGACTTGTGTTATGGGTGCTAGACAACGGATATACTACTTATATACTTTTCATCTGTAGATATATACTTATAATATATAGAAACAAAAAGACCACAGACAAATATCTAAGCATAAATACTTGTCTGAGGCGGGAATCGAACCCGCAACCCCGTGTTTGGCAGTCCGGCATGGTGACTATTTTATATGTATAGATAGATAGATGTAAGCCTAAACATATCTCCTGCAAAGTTTGACCCAAATAAGTGGAAGATCTAGCTAGAGAATGCCCAAAAATTTTGTAACTCTGCATCTTAACTATTTGCGTGGTGTGGTTCAAACTTTGCAGACCCTTTTATTTGACCGAAGGGACGTATAATATCAAAGTAGTCTAGAAGGAATATCGGGGACAAAAAACTCGACTGTAGTTGCTCTGAGTTTCAAATATTGTAATGGGTAAACAAGGTCAAGGTTTATAAATGTGATTTTTCATTTGTTAAAGTAAGAGTTAATGAATATCCACGTAGACGTTGTTTGTTCACATGAAGAGTCGTAAGATATTGACACTGAGGTAAATTGATTGGCCTGATTGGCCTCGTTTCTTCGAGTATCTTGACCTAATAATAGAATGTCGCTCTATTTATTGAAGGACTCAAAGTTAATAAAGTCATACTTGGGTAGGGTTGCCATCCGTTCGGGTTTCCCCGAATTTGTAGTCCGGGTAAAAGCCGGGACAAATGAGACCCCGACTGATGGGACATAAGAAACTAAAAACTACGTGGGAGTGTCGTTCACTACACTAATATTTTCAAGTTACTTTGCCCGCACCGTAAAATAGAACCCTGGTCGTTCAAGGTCATTTTTAGGGTTCCGTACCCAAAAGGTAAAAACAGGCCCTTTTACTAAAACTGTCCGTTTTGTCTGTCTTTCACCAGGCTGTATCTCATGAACCGTGATAGCTACACAGTTGAAATTTTCACAGATGATGTGAAAATTTCAACTCATCAAAATCCGTTGCATAGTTTTAAAGATCTAAGCATACAAAGGGACATAGGGATATAGGGACGGCGAAAAGTGACTTTATTTTATACTATGTAGTGATTACGGAACCCTTCGTGAGCCAGTCAGTTAGCACTTAGCCGGTTTTTAATTTACATTAGTTGTAAAAAAATGTAAGACTGACTATTTTATAGTTTCTTACAGATTTAGTAAAAAGCTTGTTTTTTTCCGGGATTGTCCCGAAATCCGGAGTTTTCATGCTTATTGTCCTGGTTCGCAAATTTTTGTGATGGCAACCCTATACTTGGGGTTGGAAGATTATTTTAAAGTAACTGATACTCAGGTAAATTGATTGGCCTCGTTTCTTCAAGAGTCTTGACCTAATAACAGAATATTGCTCTATTTCTTGAAGGACTTAAAGTTAATAAAGTCATACTTGGAGTTGAAGAGATTTTTTACGTAAAATTCAACAATTCGGATTCGCGAATAGATGTAAATTTGTAGTTATTTTACTAGTGATCGCGTGACTAAAACGTAAACAGATGTACGTACTGCTTTCATTTCGGTTCACACTGAGAAATACGGGGTTACCTCCAACTGTATTTAATGTTCTAAATAACATCCGTTTTATTTGTGTTACAATAACGTTTGAATGGTTGATGCTGAAGAAATAATCGACAGGGCAATTAATAGTTTACCTACGTGTTTTCTGCAACTACACCTCTTTGGTTAGATCCTTTTTGCGTGAGGATTGAGTAGGCTTGCTCAGCACCTATACAGTGACCGTGTCTAGAGGAAAAATCTTGTCGATGCGTCTGAAGCCAACTTAGCCGCGCAGTGTTTGAAATTAATTAATCGTAAATCGTATCGCCACGTGCATTGTCCGCGTACCGATACGTAGGACAGTGGACCCACAAAAGGAGGAGAGTCGGAAAGTTCTCGTTTCACTGCCGTCTTTCTCGCGTCCCTCGAAAGCTTATTTGGAGGTCTTAAAGTTACGAGTGTTTAGGTATCGTCTAGGTAAACGTGCTACGTCTTAGACCGCATCGTCACTTACCATCGGGCGAGATAGTGGATATTATTGAAATAAATCAAATCCTAGCCCATTTAGCTATCAAGATTCTTAAAATGGTTAATCGAAGTTTTGACAGGACTATCCACCAACTGGCACTTTACGAGTACCTAATTTGATAAATTTCGGGTGGAACTCAACTCAATAAAGCTTGCTAAGCTACAAGTTTGTACCTACGTGAGAATCTCCAAAATTATATCCTCAGTGCTTAGTCAAGTATATGCCTACGAAACTTAAGGAATCCACGTGTAAAATTTTCTATTTCTAGACTCAGTATTTCGGTTGTGCGTTGATCCGTAAACAGTTAAGTTTGCCTTTTATAGGCATACTAGACGCGCCCCGCGGTTTAACCCGCTTTAGTGTTTCTTTTAAAGTGATATTTATTCCGTACAAACACGCGGAATACATGATACTCGTAGTTACTATGAAATACAAACTTTATCAGCCCTTTTTAGTCTTTTAGATGTTGAATTTCTAAAAATCCGTTCTTGGTGTTCCCGTTCTAAAAGGAACTTCAATAGAAATTTTCACGACTCGTCGTAATGAGTCTTTTTCCCTTTGATATATACGGATAGAAGTCTCAGTAGGACCTATAGGCAGAGAAAGTCCTACGGATTTATGGAACTCCTAAAATATTACAACTTATAGTAAGTGCCTATAAAACTACAGCCGGTTTTACGTGACTATTGTCGCTATGATTTAAGACTGTAACACAAGTTGTTTCGTAAGCATATCTACGGCTGTACACATATGTACGACGTACGTGACACGATATCTTCTGTAAAACTTCCACTATTCTTTTAGCGATTTACTTTTATTTCACTTGTCTTTCAAAGTAAGAATATAGTATGAATAAGAAGGAAGACCGAATCTATTACAAAAGCATCGCTGAATGCATAAATCTATACATACATTATAAAGCTGAAGAGTTTGTTTGAACGCGCTTATCTCAGGAACTACTGGTTCGAATTGAAAAATTATTTTTGTGTTGGATAGTCCATTTATCGAGGAAGGCTATAGGCTACTTTTTATTTTGATATTACCACGGGATCGGGACTTACGCGGGTGAAACCGCGGGGCGCAATGAACTATAAATTAACTTAGATTAGTCAAGGAGCTTTGAAGAATTCTGAGATCTATTTGGTTGCAATGTTAACTAACCTACAAATATATAATTCAAAGTCTGACAGAATGATATATCAACGGACAGATCAATCCAATAAACGGATCAGGCCACAGTTTGGCATAAATATAGGCTGTTACAACGTATAATATACAACGAAGTTTAAGAAAGGACTTAGGAAGAAGCTACTTGTAGCATATGTGGACCTCAGCTTTCATTCTGAAGGTCGTGGGTTCGAATCCCGGCCGGCAGTGCACCGATGAATTTATCTTAAGAAAAAATATATCTGCGCTAATTGACATTGCTCTTACGGTGAAGGAAAACATCGTGATGAAACCCGCGGCTTAGTTAGCTCTAGAAGTATTGACAAGTTCTTTCTTCTGGAGATGGTCGACGGGACTGGGCAAGCCTACTGCATCCTCACACAAAAAGGACTAATTGCGGAAAACAACCCATATACAAGTACAACATATGTAGAGCTAAAGATGCTGATTCCTGAAAGAAACATTACCATATGTGGAGTTCTTACCTTGAGGGCAACAAGCAATGTGACTGTCTCAACGCTGTAGTACCCGCGGTCAACATAATCACCCATGAAAAGGTAGTTGGTGTCTGGCGAGCGGCCTCCGATGCGGAACAGCTCCATCAAGTCGTGGAACTGCCCGTGCACGTCCCCGCATACCGTCACTGGGCATTTCACTTCTTGCACATTAGACTCCTTCGTTAGGATCTCCTTTGCCTGTAACAATTGAGACACAGTTTAAATAAGAGCTTAAAAAAATATAACCGTTTCCGGGTAAATATAGAATAATCTCGCGGTCGAATGGTGAATATAGACTCGATAGAACACTTGTAATGTAACTTTTTTACGAATGGTAATAAATACGCCGAAAACGTGATTTTTATATTAATGATAGTCCTAATTATAGCAATTTTTTAATGTCAGTCACAAGCAGCACTTCTGAGTGTTTTGGGAGAAAAGAAATAAAAATCTTAAAAAAATATTAACTCTGTAACCAGAGGTGATTTTCCAAAAATAAAAACTGGAAAGTATGCGCCTAAAGATCCTTTATCAAACGACATTAATGAAAGGCCTATCAAACACTGTGTAACGTCTAGTCACCGTTTTATGCGCGTAAGTTCCTATCCCGTAGAAATAGTGCGCGAAAGCTCCTATGCCGTAAAGTATCTAGTGTTATTTCAGTCTTCAGCTATCTACACAAAAAGATTAATTCATGCCCTAAAACAAAAAACACTAAAACATCGATACGAATTTTAAGATGGTAAATTCATAAATACCTACAAAAATTTACAAGATAAGTAAGTATAACACTTTCGAATTGAAGAGGAAAGGCCCTGCATAGTCACCACAGATTAATTAATATAGCAAGTATGGGACACGGTATAGGCTAAAAATAAAGAACCTTGAACCTTCAACAAAATCTGGTCGCTTTATTGTGATGCGTAAATTTAAATCGTGAACAGTTTCGAGTTTTCGCTTTGAAGTGTTTTTTATTTTTATTATAATCATTCGTGCAGCCAAAAATGTCAACCATTCTAACATTTAAGTCTACCTACCTAGTCTACGAGTAGCATTCTCGGTTTATAACATAGAGGTAGGCGACCTTAAGTTTTAACATGAAATATTACAGTAGTTTACTTGAAATTCTAAATAGACAGATTCAGCTGTCTCAATGGGTCATTGACATCGACAATATGGGAGTGCAAGCAGACTGAACTGTTATTGAAATCATAAAATATTGTCGCTAGAAAAGTAAAAAACCGGCCAAGTGCGAGTCGGATTTGCGAACGAAGGGTTCCGTACCATGTTGTTTTCTGTTTTTAACCGACTTCAAAAAAGGAGGAGGTTCTCAATTCGTCTGTATGTTGTTGTTGTTGTTGTTTTTTTTGTGTGTATGTTACGCGATCATTCGAAGACGGCTCAACCGATTGAGATGATTCTTTTTTAGTATTTGTTGTTTTAACGGTAGAAATACGTAATCTGTGAGAATTTCAACTGTCTAGCTTTCAAGGTTCATGAGATGGTACAGCCTAGTGACAGACAGTCAGACAGACGGATGGACGTCCGTCCGTCCGTTCGGACAGACACAGTGAAGTCTTCGTAATAGGGGCCCCGTTTTTACCCAATGGGTAACGGAACCCTAAAAATCACATCACTATCACTACATAGTATAAAACAAAGTCGCTTTCTCTGTCCCTATATCCCTATGTATGCTTAAATCTTTAAAACTACGCAACGGATTTTGATGCGGTTTTTTTTAATAGATAGAGTGATTCAAGACGAAGGTTTATATGTATAATAAATGCATAATATAGCCATGCGAAGCCGGGGCAGGTCGCTAGTAATACATAAATGGGAATAAGTTACCGATAAAACATTATGTCAATACTAATGTTTGCTTGAAATTATCAATTTATTATTGTTTTCTAATCTAATTTAATAAAAATTTAATTATTTAGCAATACAAATTCGATTTATTTTATTGACATGCTTACGACAACAAACAGTTTACATATTATTATACAATTATTTTAATAGATTTGAATCCAGCCACAACAAATTTACATTTCTCACAAACTTTAAGGTGAAAGGGTACCTGCGCGCTCTCCATACAAACGTAGTCGACTGTTTCCTCCCTGGATAATGACACTAGCACAAATATTTTTGTGCCATAAAACCTATAACTGCCATGACTATGCCCCTATGTTTTGGTTTTTTTTTCATTGTCTAATTATCATAGAAATTAAAATTAAAAAAACCAAAAAATAGGGGCATGGTCATGGCAGTTATAAGTTTTATGCACCAAAAATATTTGCTCTAGTGTCATTATCCAGGGAGAAAACAGTCGACTACGGTTGTAATAGTTTGTATGGAGAAAGCCCCCGGTACCCTTTCCTCTTAAGCATACTTGAAGTATCAAAGAACACTTTAAAAATAAATGCAACCATTCTATTAATAAAATACCCACATCATTTAACATAAACCCAATTAAAATCACTAATTAAACTAACCATACAGAAATAGTAAAATACCTGCCGAGGATGGACCGCTATTAAGAATTTACGGATTATGTGTGTAAAGAGATTTAAATCTTTATGGTATAGAAACCTTTTTAATAAAGGTTTTTTGAAAGGAATTTTTACCACAAAGATTGAAATGTGAATAGAGATGACTTTAAGACATTATCCATTTTTTTTCTTTCAAAATTTATTTATTTATAATACCATTACTCATTGCACTCACAGTATACACCAAAACGTGCAAAGAGTCATTAAGTTATTGAATAGAACTTAAATAACAAACAAACATATTAGGAAAACTATAGCAAATACTAGCTGCCCTACGCGGTTTCACCCGCGTAACTCCCGATCCCGTGGGAATATCGGGATGTAAGCTATCCTATCTCTCAAGTTGGATCGAACTGCACATGCACATGGTGTGCAAATTTTATTATAATCGGTTAAGTGGTTTAGGAGTCCATTGAGGACAAACATTGTGACACGAGATTTATATATATTAAGATTATACGGCTAAAATATTAGACTGGGCGATTTTGTACATTAAGATACTTGGGAATAATACTAGTCAAGTCGATAACAGACTTTTGATATCGAAAAAAGTTTCGCAGTAATCTCAACGGAGACGCTTTGATTAGACACAAAATATAACTGATGTTTTGTTTGGAATACCAAATCTAGCGGACTTCTTTTCGTGTTATTATTAAGCCTTTAATTTCTGTCTGAGCAATATTGCTATGGTACGGCAGCATAAAGCGCTGTTGAAGTAAAACCCCCACTGCACCGGCTCATTTTGTCTGCAGCGGCCTTTGGGTCCAGAGTCAGTTAACTGACTTCCACGTAGGCCATTGCAGGTTGTGAGATTCTCGTTAAAGGCCGATCCACACACAAAAGTGACGGCACGTGCCGTTCAGTAACTTATCCATCAGTATCAGTCGCATACTTTTTGTACTAGCTATCCGTACTCGTCATTGACAGTGACATCGCTGAACGTCACTGTCACTGACGAGTACGGATAGCCTAGTACAAAAAGTATGCAACAATATCATTTTTCACTGACACTGATGGATACGTTACTGAACGGCACGTGTAGGCACTGTTGTGTGCGGATCGACTTTAAAGGTGGCGGTTCAAGTCGCGACAAAGACAGGAGACTGAGGGGACTAGGGGGCACAAAATGATGTGGAGCAGGATATCAAATGTTAAAAAATATTAAATGATTATATGATGTTAAGAGGAAAGGGTACCGGGGGCTTTCTCTATACAAACTATTACAAACGTAGTCGACTGTTTTCTCCCTGGATAATGACACTAGAGCAAATATTTTTGGTGCATAAAACTTATAACAGCCATGACCATGCCCCTGATATTTTTTTGTTTTTTTTTATTCTTTTATTTTTTTAATTTTAATTTCTATGATAATTAGAAAATTAAAAAAAACCAAAACATAGGGGCATAGTCATGGCAGTTATAGGATTTATGGCACAAAAATATTTGTGCTAGAGTCATTATCCAGGGAGGAAACAGTCGACTACGTTTGTATGGAGAGCGCGCAGGTACCCTTTCACCTTAAATCTCTTTGATTACGTGACGTAGCACACGTGAACATTTAAAAATAGACAATGATTAACATAAACATTGAAATAGCAAGCTTGACTTGTTTCTATAAGTTTTTAGAGCGATCCAAAATAGTGTCAAAACAGAAGTGTGAAAAAGGGGGCTACTATTTTGGGCATATTTACCCGCTATACTAAAATAATAATTATAAAGGTGAAGGGTCTGTTTGTTTGCTGACAATGGCTTATCTCAGGAACTAATTGGTTGTTTTGAAATGGCCATTTACCGAGGAAGGCTATATAACATCACTATTCGACCAATAGGAGCAGAGAATCGATCAAAAATGTGGCAAAAATGGGAACAAAATCCTTTTGACAATTTCCGTTGCATGCGCTGCATAACCGGTTAATATCGGGATAAAAAAATAGCTTGTTATTCCCGAACAGGTAAGAATTGCCTTATGAGAAAGATAAGTTATCTTCAAAGAATTATTATCTTAAGGAAAATACAAAGTTAGAAATATATTTTTTCGTCCAATTTTCCTGCATTGTCGGCAGTTTTCAACTTTCTCTGATATCCGGCCGCAAGATGACCGGATGGAGAAGTCTGCCCGCGATGTCAACAGAAGTGAAATGAACTGAATGAAACTCACAAGTGCTCGCTCACATAGCATTTGTATATATCTAGGTATCTAATATATGACGACCCAGTTGGTACAACGGCCACCATGCCGGAGTGTCAAACACAGGGTTGCGGGTTCGATTCCCGCCTCAGACAAGTATTTTTGCATAGATATTTGTCTGTGGTCTGGTTGTTTCTATGTATTATAAGTACCTATATATTTACAAAATAACAGTATATAAGTAGTATATCCGTTGTCTAGCACCCATAACACAAGTCTAGTTACTCAGCTTGGGGCTAGATGGCGATGTGTGGAATGTCCTGCAATATTTATTTATTTATTATTTATTTAGGTAAACAAATTAAAAGATAAAAATATTCAATCACGAAATCTCTAAAACGAAGAGTCTGGGGAGCTACGGGAGTACTACGGAAGGAATTTTGGAAATTAGACCTGAAGTGGTAAAAAGGCCTTTTTCAATATCCAGAGAGTCTACCAGACAGTAATCCAGACAGTAACGCAGGTAAAACCACAGGGCGCAGCTAGTGTTTGTTTTTTTAATAATGTGGTTCACTTAGTTCTTTCTTCTGGACACGGTGGACTAAGCAGGTGCTAGACAACTCATATTCAAGGCACTACAGCGCCTTGAATAGCATATTATACTGCTGGCTCTTGGACGTAAAAGGTCAATGTGTTTTGTGATTTTTGATTCATCAGATAATTTATTACCATTATTATCACAAAAACAATAATAATAAATATTACACAGGTACTTATTTCAATTATTATGATACAAGTTATCATAATAATTGAAATAAGTACCTATCCTCTTTGTTTGTAAAAGCGAATTTTATCTTTATTAAATCTACATTATCTACATACAATTTCAGGGATGATAAAGTATGAAACTAAGAATTTGTTTTTTAAGAAATTTTTAAAGTTTTCTCATATAGATTACAGTAAATAAATTAGAGATATTTAGGTATAACTAAGTTCCCTCATACAGCCACAAAAGGGAACGGGTCGGAACAGTTTTTGTTTACTGCCTTCACTCAAAGGCCTCCGTTTATTTTGGGGGTCTTTGAGTCACGAGAGTATAGGTATCTTTTAGAAAAGTGTGCTACATCTTAGACAGCATCATCACTTATCATCGTGTGAGATAGTGGACAAACGTTGACCTATTTATTATTTAAAAAAAATTTACTTATTCCGTCCCATTACTAGGCTAAAGTCGGTCTTGGGCTAAACTTGGCCAGTCTCCGTCAAACGCATCTTGATCGTCACGCCATCTTTTCAGACTCTTCTTCCTTCTTCCTCATAGCCTTATCCCATTATTTGGTGTCGGCTCTCCTAGAAACTCTTCGTCAGGAAGCTCGGTCCTGGGTCGTCTTTGTCGATATGTAGAAATTTTTAATATCTTTATTAAGCGTAGACATACATAGATATGATATTTTTCATACAAAAACTTTGTCGTCGTTATTATTTTCTAAGCATAAGACACCTCTGCGCAGAATTCAAACATGACACTGGAAACAAACATAGTATGGCAAAGTTTCAGCACGTTTCCCGATCTCATATAGTTTAACAAATGACCCTGAACTGAAGAATTTACCCTGCATGTTCATCTTAAATATTTTCATACGTTGTGTTTTTTTGTGTTGATATCTTTTTTCGCTCGTGCGGTGTGCCGGATAGCCGGATACATCTAATATAAAATCATTGCCGCGGCATTGAAATTCACCTTCTAAGTTAAACGAACCGTTTAAAAGGTAGATGATAAAATAATGACTCAATGATAATTAACACTGATTTACTTACGTCTGAGTCACTATCATACGTCCATCATTATAATCACTGTTTAATTCCATAAGTCATGTTTGTTTTGGACTTAATTTGGCGTTATTTATGACGAACTAATATAAGAAATTGGTCAGATAGCCTTTGAGTTTTAAAATATTTTCTGTTACAAAGATTATGTTACTAGATGAATAGCTTTTTTCATCTGCGTAGGGTTGGAATTTTACAAAATCCATAATAGATGCCTATATTTTATCAGCTATCTGTATATTACATTTTATCCCAATCCGTCTGTTGGTTTGTTCTGTGCGTAGAGAGGTATATAGAACCAAAATTCCGTGTCGTTTCCTAGTTTGAGTTTGGATAAACTTTGAATCGACAATAATAATTGTCGTCTTTAAAGTGGTTTATGACTTTCTGTACGCTAAATACGAGAGATCTAAGATTAAGTATTGAACAAGTTTTGACGTGATTACGTCTAATAAATTGATGGAACACCTGCATTCGCACAAAAGTGTCATGTTACCGGAACATGACGCGTCCCGTTCCCGATGTGCGACTTAATGCAACATGAGAGTATTTAATAATAATATCGCTCATCTGGGCTTGTGTTTTGACGAGTGACGAGTAGAAGACTAAAGAAAATAAAAAAGGAGAAAAAACCTATATAAAGTAATAACAAAAAAAACTCAATTTTTCATCGTTTTCTTATTTATTTTATTTAATTATTATTAATAATTATTAATAATTTATGACGTTATCGCGTAAAATTATCGTTCGTAAACCGCCTTTACAGACAACCATTTGTTTTTTCTTTGAATCTAATGAATGAACTAAAAGGGACACCTACATAGCGTGCATAGTTATTCTCGAAAACATTAGTAGTAAGGTATTACTCATCACAATAGTACAAATATTAAAACTGTGTCATCCTAGGGTACTTTGGATCCACGGGCCTACCTATGAGCCGGTTTAGTACGAATTTGAGACCGTAATCTGATCGACACAGTCACCATTTGATATCTACGTGGTAAATAGACCAATACATTTGTTCCACTTAATAGATAACCTGTAGTTTGTCGCGAGTCTTATAACTGCTTTCGTTAAAACGCAAATAGCTATTTAACGATGGCTTATTTATTATTTACGTAAACAATAACTGAATTATAACAACCACAGTCAAAACACTGAAAGTAGGAATACGAAATTTAACGCAGAGGTTCCCTCATTATTGTAAAGTCTTATTCTCCCTGCCCTTATCTATTTTTACCCGACTTCGGCAAAGCCATAAGGGAGGGTTATGTTATTAACCTGTATGTATGTTAATCTGTTCCCGCCTAACTTCAAAACTACTTAATATAATAATAATTTAACAATAATAATTGAGGTATCGATAGAAGCTTGTCAATGGTCCACTGGTTATAGGCTATGTAACGTCACAATAAATTAAATATGGCGCCCTCTCGAGACATGGAGTTATAAATAAAAAATAAAATAAAAAACAACTAGACCACTATAGATGGACCTTTTTTGCGTGAGGATGAAGTAGGCTTGCACCTAAACTATTACCCTCTCAGCCTGCCTAGCATGAAGACCAAAACACGATAAGATAAAGCGATATAACTAATAAGCTCTCAAAATATGATCGTTAAAGCCGCCATGTTGAATTTTTATTGAAAATTGCGATAAAATTTATGATAAAAATACAAAATGTCGGTTTTATCTATCATATTTTGAGAGTTTATGTAGTTATATCGCTTTATCGTATCGTGTTTTGATCTTCATGCTAGGCAGGCAGGTTAATCTTGTCACTACGTCTGGATCCAATTAAGCCGCGGGTTTCATTACGATGTTTTCCTTCATCGTAAGAGCAACGTCAATTAGAGCACTTAAATTTCCCGAGTCCGACCAGCCTAAAAAAATAATTTTTCGTAAGAAAAATTGGGGTTCGAACCCATTACTTTCAGAAAGAAAGTCGAAGTATGGAACACTAGGTGTAGGTTCCCTAGTATTTTTAGTAATTCCCACGGTATCTATAAGAGTAAACCTGCGAGATGCAACTAGTTCTGCTATAAATATGGTCTGCAAAATACCTGTGTATCGCATCTTAATTACAATACAATCATGGGAACGCGGGATGTTTCTTTCTCAGTGCATACGTGCAGATTGTCAATATGTTTTTCATTATGTCAATTATATTGACCTTGTAAATACAAATGTAACTATTTCTAACAGTATTTTAATAGAAGATTCATTTGTTTAACACATTTTATTTAACCTATTTCGTCGACCACCTGAACATAATTATGACCCGGCAAGTGCTAATTATGTGGACCCTACTTAGAACCCGAGGTAGATTCTAGGATGGACAGCCTCCATCAAAGTTATTTTTAAGTCAATCTCTCTGGATATTATATCATGTTATTTGCGAATGAAATATGTCAGAAAAAAATATATGCCTATACTAGCTACGCCTTACAGTTTTACCCGCTTTATCACACCTTTTTACCTCTTTAGAGGTCGAATTTACAAAAAACATTTCTTAATGCCTGCGTCCTAAAAGGAAACCCATGCGAACTTCCGGACTTATTTCTCTTATAGTTTCTATATTTCTTGATGAGTCTTTTTCTCTTTTATTATGTGTAGGTATATTTTGCTCTACCCGTACGAAGCCGGACAGATCGCTAGTAAATAAATATTGCAGGACATTGAAGGACATTGCACACAACACCATCTGGCCCCTAGCTAAGCTAACTAGCCAACTAGGATAGAACAAGACGAGAAATTCAGAAAACATAAACTACGGACACGATTCATCAACCCTGCTAAACAGGTAATAGGTACCGTCAAGCTGCCGTTCTTGTCCAATAGAAAAAAGTTCAATATACTAGGGATATTAAATAAAAAATTAAATTACAACAAAATAAAATAAAAAACAATTAATACACTAATGTTATAAACAACGAATAGGCTCCGAAACTACTGGACCGATTTTGATGAAACTTGGTATGAGGATACATTGATTAATTGGGAGTATCATAGGCTACTTTTTAGTTGCGGGAGTTATGCGGGACACCGCGGAGCGCTGCTAATAAAATAAAAATTAATCAAACCCGGTTCCCCGGAGCAGTTCCCCACTGGATAACAATGGCCATTATGGCCAACCTCTTTCCCAGAAACAAACCTCCCGGGTAAGGTTGTACAAAATAAGCAATTATAAATAAGTAAATACTTTTAACAAGATTTAATTAACTTGTGAAGTCGTAACAGTATTTGATTAGATACGAAACCTTATAAAAATTGCTAATTGGAAAAAACTTTCCTAAGTTGGCTGCTGTTATAGTTTTTGGTTATTGGAAAACTTTTATGAAAAATAAAGATTAAATAGTGTTGTTTTAAGTTAAGATCATTAAAGTCAAACGAGTACTTTTTGTCTTGGGCTAATAACTTCTATAGCTTTATAATAAGCTGAAGAGTTTGTTTGTTTGCACGCGCTAATCTCAGGAACTACTGGTTCGAATTGAAACATTATTTTTGCGTTGGATAGTCCATTTGTCGAGGAAGGCTATAGGCTGTTTTATATTTCGATATTCCCAAGGGGTCGGGACTAACGCGGGTGAAATTGCGGAGCGCTGCTAGTCTCTAATAAAATGGCCTTGGCGATAATATGTCAAGTTTTCTTGTTAGCTTATTTGTCCCACAACTCGGAACTCGTAGGCACAAAACTATGCAAATTATTCTTAAAATGGATTAAAAAAAACTAAAATAAAATTACGGTCCTTAATAATTATGTCGGTCGGCCTTCTTTACAGTATAATATAGGTAAAAGTAAAGTTATTCGTAATGATGTATATTAATAGATACAAATTCATACAAGGTCTTTTGAAATCATTTTACAAGTAAACAAAAATATTCTTACTTTAAATTTTAGTAATCTTTATACAAATATTATAAAGCTGAAGAGTTTGTTTGTTTGAACGCACTAGTCTCAGGAACTACTGGTTGCAATTGAAAAAATATTTTTGTGTTGGATAGTCCATTTATCGAGGGAGGCTATATGCTACATTTTGATATTCCCACGGGATCGGGACTTACGCGGGTGAAACCGCGGAACGCAACTAGTATATAATAAAATATCTGTCTCCAACCAATCTTGATAAATTAACAGGTAAGGTTCCATCTATTTCTACTACAGATAGATGAATGGCAGGATCTGGCGAATCATGGTGGGGATTAGAAGAAATAAAAAGATGCTTTTGGCCTAGTAAATTTAAAAAACCTTGGAGGCTACATATAGGCAATTTTTTATTACGATACTGGAAAACGAGAGTGAATCAGCGGGGCGCAGCTAGTTTTAACAAAACTAATTACCCTTTACTTATATGTAGTGTTTAAATTTATAATTATCAAACAACCTTTTACACAGAACTTGAACAATGTAATTAACAAAAGGGTATGTTAGGCAGTTAAGTGAAAAGAGTAGGTAATACTAGAGACCCGTCCCGGCTTTGCACGGCTATATTATGCATGTATCACTACATAGTATAAAACAAAGCCGCTTTCTCTGTCCCTATATCCCTATGTATGCTTAAATCTTTAAAACTAGGCAACGGATTTTGATGCGGTTTTTTTAAATAGATAGAGTGATTCAAGAGGCAGGTTTATATGTATAATACATGCTTAATATAGCCGTGCGAAGCCGGGGCGGATCTATTAAAAAACCGCATCAAAATCCGTTGCGTAGTTTTTAAAGATTTAAGACATAGGGATATAGGGACAGAGAAAGCGACTTTGTTTTATACTATGTAGTGATAGTGATATTCTCTTATCTCTTCTCTACATCGACTAATCGCAAGTGACACCGCCCGCGGGGCATGACTAGTAATGCTACATTGGGAACAGTAGCTGTCTAGGTGATTGTCAGTCAAGTCTCTATAGACTAATTAAAACATTTAGTTATGCCAGTGTGGGCGAAATTTCTAAACCTACGTGAATGTTTTTAAATGCTATGAATTACTTATTCTTATAAATTATTAAATAAATAAAAATTGTAGAACATTTACAAGCCCAAGTTAAGCAACTAGGCTTGTGCTATAACGGATAGAATACATAATTATATATGTACCTTTTTTAAAATATAAATTTAACTAGCTGCGTCCCGCGGTTTCACCCGCGTAAGTACCGATCCCGTAGGAAAATCAAAATAAAAAGTAGCCTATAGCCTTCCTCGATAAATTTACTATCCAACACAAAAAGATTTTTTCAATTCGAAGCAATAGTTCCCGAGATTAGCGCGTTCAAACTAACAAACTCTTCAGCTGTTTAATATTAGTATAGACAACAGAATGCTTGCTTAGAATACCTTAACATACCCATTACGTTATACATTTAGGATACTAAAATGAAAACTAAGTACGAAAATGGGTAGATTTTTTGAAGTGAAAACTTCTTATGGCGCGTTGGGCACTTTTGTGGGTGAGTATTTTCAGCCGTTCTCGCGACAGATTTTGACGCGACAGATGAGATTTGACGCGACAGATGAGATTTTATTTGTGTTAGTCTTTTTGTTTAACTTATACTGCCATCTATTATACAAATTGAGAAACTTAGTTTCTAGAAAGACCGCTATTCGAATGTAGATGGCGCTGATTTAAATTTTTTACTGCCATCTAGCGAATAAAAAATAAACTATATATGTTTAAGTGAGTGATAATAGATGGCAGTAGCAGATCGTTTCAAGAAATATTCTATGAGAAATAACAAGTTTATTGTTTTCACTTCTGCCTGCACTCCCGGAGTGCGCTGTTTTTTTTTTTGGTGTAAAATTTATGTGCGCTAATTGACATTGACCGGCTTACTTGGCTCCAGACGTATTTATCTGTATTATGTACAGTCACATTACCAATTAGCTGAACCCCACGTGACCTAGAGCTCACTCGGAAATCTGTAAGGTTGTAAAGTAATGTTACTGATTCTGTTTTTTTAAACAATATACTGTACTATTCAATATAAAATATAAGAAAAATAACAAAATAGGTAAATACTATATTTTTTTACAGATATTCGAATGAGCTCAAGTCACGTGGGGTTCAGGTAATTGGTAATGTGACTGTACATGGTCGACTCAGCTGAGACGGTAGCCTAAGTGCTGAGCAAGTCTACTCTATCCTCACGTAAAAAAGACGTCAAAATGCGGAAAACAGCTCAAGTTTTTAATCAATAATTTCAACTTGGTTGCATCTCAACTTGTTGCATAGAAATAAATTGAAGTATTTATTTTCCTGTTCCTGTTTTTAATACATACTAGCTGCGCCCCGCGGTTTCACCCGCGTAATAATTTTCTACGCAATTTTCTTAGTATTTTCTTTCATAAGAACCTTCTCCTGACAATAACAAACACAACAAAAAAAGAATTGGCCAAATTGGTCCAGGCGTTGTTGAGTTATGCGCTTACCAACACATTTTGCGATTCATTTTTATATTATAGATTTTTTTTAGTTCAACTTTTTCAAAAATCTCAACTTGGTTGCATAGAAATAAATTAAAGTACCTATTTATTTGCCTATTCCTGTTTTTATTATATTTTTTTTATGGTAAATCAGTTCTACTTTTTCAAAGTTAGGAGTTATTTTTAGTGGTGAATCGGGGGCATTCAGTGGTTTTTCAATCAATGGTCTAATTTGGTTGTATGGAAATATAGATTTAAGTGTTCAATTTCCTGTCTCTTTAGTATGACAATGCATACATCGCCATCTAGCCCGAAACTAAGCAACTAAGCTTGTAATATGGTGAGTAGAAAACAATTAAAATCCTAAATATGAAAGTTTGTGTGTGTGTATGTTTGTTACTCCTCCAAGCAAAACTACTGAACCAATTGCGATGAAACTCGGTAAGTAGATTGCTAGAGGCCTGGTTTAACACACAGGCTGCATTTTATCCCGATATTCCCACGGGATCGGGACTTACGCGGGTAAAACCTCGGGGCGCAGCTAGTACTTATATACTTCTCTTGCCATACTAACTTACTTTTTAAGACAATTCAATGTGATCTGATAAGAAACATTCCAACTGAATAAAGAAATTTTGACTTTGATTTTGTAATTAGTTTCAGGGCCTAACTAAAATTGGTTTTTAAAATATTTCAATTCCCAACACTACTATAGTGGTATGGTTTCGACCCACCATACCCCCAGGGGTATGACCAGGGGTATGGTGGGTCTGCAGTCTTTAAAACCCATAGTTTCGGAAACACTGCTTTGGTTGCCTTCTACAATATCCATGGGAGAGGAAGTAGCAATAATTTATGATGAGGATAGAAATAAATAGCAAAATGCATGCAGTATTACATCATTATTCAAATAACATGAGCATTTGAAGCTTAAATATACTAACATTTTGAATAATTTTATAATTCCCATTACATACTTTACATATTATGGGTAAAAATGATAACCTCTTTTCAAGTAATTAAAAAATAGTTTAGGTATAATACCTAAGTAGGTATTAGTATTTAGGTATTTTAATGATCAAAATTATAAACTTGTTATTCATACCTAATTTAAGTTAACCTCAATTTTTGAACCATGTTACAGATAGGGAGATATTATTATATCAACTGCATTTTTAATAAGCACTAACTTCCTTTCAGATAATTTGTGTTGTCAGTGTTAAATTGCCAGCACCATGTACTTGTACTTGTATACGGGCTGTTTTCCGCTATTATACCCTTTTAATTGGGTCCTTTTTGCATGAGGATAGAGTAAGCTTGCCCAGCACCTACTACCCTCTCAGCTTAGTCGACCATGTCCAGAGGAGAGAATTTGTGTCTATACTTCTGGAGTCAACTAAGCTGCAGGTTTCATCATGATATTTCCTTCACCGTAAGAGCAATGTCAATTAGCGTACATAAATTTTTCGAAAAATCCATTGTTGTACGGCTGGCTGGAATTCGAACCCACAACCTTGACAATGAAAGTCGAGGTATCTACCACTAAGCTAACACCGCTCTTTGCCGGCGATCATTGTGGAAATCATAGATAGATATACAAGTTTTTTTGCTCTGTACTTTGTATATGTAGGGTTATTAATTTCTATAATCCTTTCTAAGCCATATGCCTATGTCGTAACAGCTTTCTGTATGTCAAATTTAAGTCTGATCTGTTATTGGTTTGAGTAGTGCATTGATATGTCATTCAGGACTTTGAATTTTATATTTATAGACTTAGGTTGATAATGATAACAGAGTGACTTCAATTGGTTTGTTTTGAACCTTTTTAAGTTTTGCCCTTTCTGGTCCAGAGTGGCTAGAGATAGGACACACTGGAAGGAGTTGGAGGAGGCCTATGTCAAAAAGCACAGAACTTAGAGATTTTCTATAACAGATTAGCTATTTCAGACATAACTGTACAACCTAAGTAGGCAATAAAAGGTTTATATTATTATTATTAAGTTTTGACAAGGCAAGACACATAATGAGCATAGATGGACCGTGAGCCATAAAATATTATTTCTGTAAGACCTCAATAATAAACAAATAGTAGATTATCTCATAATTTAATAAGATAATTTACTATTTGTTAAATTGTTAATAACTAGCTACTCGTCCCTTCGCATGGCTATCACTACATAGTATAAAATAAAGTCACTTTTCGCCGTCCCTATGTTCCTTTGTATGCTTAGATCTTTAAAACTACGCAACAGATTTTGATGTGTTTTTTTTAAATAGTGATTAACGAGGAAGGTTTTTAGATATCTCCTCCGAGGTCGTCCATGTTTTTTTCAAAAGGTCCGGGTCTGTCGGATTTTCCGCGGGAAATCCCGCGAGATCCGGATTTCTCGAGGGGGGTCATTAGAATAGCGATAACAGCGAAGTTATGAATGGGAGCTAGATACACCCTATGTCATAAAGAATCGGTATGAAGTACACTACCTACCTATATATACATTAGTGCAGTTTTATCTTGTTATGTATTATTAATTCTAAGGTGAAAGTCCTTTCACTGAACTTTCTCCACTTTCTCCAGTTTGTTGTACATACGTAGTTATAATTTAAAAATTAAAGGAGTTATTCCACAAAAAAAAATTATATGACTTGTACAATTCAAAACTTACAAGTTTAGGACAAAAGAAACTACTTTACTCGATATTTTATAGCCCTGGCAGACTAAAGCCATCTGGCCGTTTAAGTGGACCACCCGCGTCGCGGGCGCGCGCGTCGGCAAAAAATTCTTATGTTTACATTTCATTTACGATAACACTGCCGCGCTAAGTGGTTTCGTTTTACAACTTTGTTTACAGTTTAGTTTGTCATGAATCATTACACAAGAGGTTGGTTGTTTGAAGTGCTTTGTTTACGAGTATGAACAAAAAACCAAACACTCGAAAACCGTTTTTAGTGACCGTGGGAACGGTCGGCCCGCCTCTAGGAGGTTATTCGTTTTTTTCGAGCTTATTTACACGAAATAAAGCCAAAATTACGCTAATTGAATGATTAGTACGTATCAAGATATGTTGTTACTGTCGAGATTATCTATCCACTAGTGTATTTTTATTCGGAATAAATAAATATTTACGAGAATGTCGCGCCATTGGCGCTGTCTCGTGACTTGGTTGATGTATTTGACAATTTCTTTACGAAATTTATTCTAAAAACCTATAGAATGGTATAAAAACTGTTTAGAACTCATCCATCCATGTTTTGCTTGGTTAAATTATTTTATTCGTTCACAAAACACAAGCTCAAGTGCAAAAGTTGCCGTTGCGGTTGCGACGTTCCCACTTGACCTCAGACTCGCTCAACAAATGCGAAAAAAGTAATATTTCCGGTTGTTATATTGGTAGCTATGAGTCTGTATAAACAACTTAATGTTTTCTCTTTCACATTGTCTTTGTTCGAACAAGCTAGCTATATTTTTAAAAGCTTGACATTGAGATTGAAATAGGAGCCAAATTATCGACCTCCAGGAGGATGCGACCGTTGCGCGCTGTTTTAATAGCGGCCTCCAGGAGGTATTCGACCTTGGAGGGGATATAATACATGCATAATACAGCCGTGCGAAGCCGGGCGGGTCGCTAGTATTCATATAAACCTTCATCTTGAATCATTCTATCTATTAAAAAAACCCACACTTAACTCCGTTGTGTAATTTTAAAGATCTACGCATACATAGGGACAGACAGCAAAAAGTGACTTTGTTTTATACTATGTAAGGATAACAATATTGTTGTTGTTTGCTTGTTAATTGCTCCACCAAGCACTGCAGCAACAGTTGTACTATTAACAACTGAATTTAATGTCTGTTAAGTTTTCATGAGGAGCTGAATCGCTTTTGGTCCGTTTCTTTGGTATTGCGATACCTTGAAGTCAGAAACATATAATTGGCTGCATTTTATTATGATTCTCTGAGGGGTTCAGAGGCTTTTATTTTTGAAAACAGAGGTGTAGGTATTTAAAGCTTAAATTAGAAAATTAGTACTATGTTTTTTACCTTTTGGCAGCTTTCTTTAGACAGAATTAGACTATGATTGGTGTTTTTATAAGATGATGGATAAAATGGTTCTCATGATCTCATGAAACTTATATGGAAGATTTGGAGGGAAGAGCTATCATTATAGCTTGATTGGCGTCCTACGAAATATTAACGAGAAAAATCAATAACAAACATACACAAAGTATTGCAAATAAAAAAACAGGTATAGGTAAACACATTTCCACGGCTTCCGGCTAAAAATATCCATTCGCCAATTAGGCAAATATCGATAAAGATTGATGGATGGGTGTGGTAAACATCTTTACGAGAAATAAAGCTGATCGCTCTAAACGAAAACTAACAATGGTAAGGTTCTAGGCTATACGCGCCGCACTCCATCGGTCATAGCATAGCTCAACCAACCAACAGAATCGCGTTCTTGACTCGTTGTAAGTACATTAATCATACCTACCTACAACTATAGATATGCATACCCGCGGAAAATGATTAGTTGAGCATCAAAATCAATAGATTGCATGCTTTCAATACGATCTAAATAATGAATTTTATTGAACTTACCTTGTCGCATAACGTTTTTACTTGATTTTCTGTCAATTGCTTGCATTCGTTTAGTTGTTCTATCCATTGATCGAGTTCCTTTAGCGATGCTTTGTCCTCCATAATTTGGGTCTGTAATTAACGTACGTGACGTTAACTATGTTGGTGGTTGTTTTTAAGTTTTAAATATACACAAAACCATGCGAATTAACTATTTATCACTATGCCCAGAAAACTGACTACGGCGAACACTTTACAAAATGGCGTTTTGCGTGACGTCAATTTTCGGAAAAGAAGCCACCAAGCGGCTGCTGCGGGAACGAAGCCAAATTATGAATGCGTTCAGATTTTTTTACTATGAAACTGATGAATGGCTTAGGGACCAATTTAGACCAGTAAAGGGTATTTGTACTAAATTGGTCCCAATACTTCGAGCATTATCGAAGCCCCAATATAATAATTTTCTTCTAGAAACTACGAAGATAGGATGGAAACATACTTTCAAAGATCCAGAAGGCACAATTTTCGCTTTGGGTATTGTTGGTTGCAGTGGTTCGGTAATTAAATCCATTGTTATTTATTGTAAGATAACTGATCAACATAAATCTTCTTCAGATGAATTCCTTTCAATAAAATAAAAATATTTTACAGAAAAACAAATAAAAAGAACTCTCAAATTTTTGTGCAATTTATTTTGTTTGACTGTTTCATTCTTTCAAGCTTCAAAGAATAGAATAGTTTTTATTAATTTTAAGAAAATAGCGGACTAATGGCCAAAGTCAAAGTGACCCAAAAAACTTGTGAGAACGTCAATTTTTATGAAGTGGCCATATTCTACTTTTGACAGTGACGTTGAAAGCCAAAACCAAACTGAACTGACACTGACAGTTTGCGACTTACGTGATTGATTGCGTAGTAGCGCAGTGTTGCCAACGTTACGTCTTTTTACGAAGATCTACGTACTTTAGGAACTCTCTTGCAAACCCACGAACCTCAGTCCTAGAATCTACGTATTTTCTATTTTGTAAAATAACAAAACTCATAACTGAATGTGCATAATTTCCTTTTCATTCGCGAAAAAAAGTTAATAAACGTTTTATACTAAAGCACACTCGCATTTCCAGCACAATACTACTTTTTACTAATATTTCTTTTCATTATTTTTAAATAAAATTGAAACAAAGTTCTCATTCCATGGTCTCGTCTCACACAGCTCGCCTTGTAGAATAACTTAATATAAAAATATTTCGATTCGATGGAGTTACTGTTGTTTTGTTCTTTTAATATCTATCAAAGTTCGATTTAATTGAACACAATTTAAGAAATAAACATTAGGAAAGAACTAGGTGCGGTTCGCTTTCGGTTAAATGCAGAGCTAAAACACTCATTTTATTCCTCTTCAATTTCACCCAAAAAAAAGTTAGAAGATCTACAGACTTTTTAATGGGGTCTATCTACATATTTTTCAAAATCCGAGTTGGCAACACTGTTGTAGCGAGCAAGGCGAGGGTCGGCCATTTTCGTCGTTCTTTCAATTTTGGTTGGCGTCGGGGTTACGTCGGGTGCTTTATTGCTCGGTTATTTTATCGCAAAAATGACTGAAACGTTGAAACTCAGAGGCACTCTTTGCGGCCACAATGGATGGGTTACGCAAATTGCCACGAATCCTAAATACCCTGACATGATTTTGTCTTCTTCCCGAGGTAAGATTATTTCTAACCAATTTCGTATGAACAAATCCATTTCCATCACAGTTTATATGCTAGTAAAATCATCCATTTCCTTGTAGAAAGGTCATGTCATTCTTTTAGAGTTTTGTCATAGTGTTATTTCTTGTTTATGATGAATAAAACTTTTGCCACGCGAAACCTGAGCGGCAAGCGGATATGGGGCTGATATTATTTTCTTGCAATACTAAAACACCTCGCTCTGTGACGATAAACTAACTTTAGGACTTTGTTTCCAGACAAAACGCTTATCGTGTGGAAGTTGACACGCGACGAGACAAATTACGGCGTGCCACAGAAGCGCCTCTACGGTCACTCCCACTTCATCAGTGATGTGGTTCTATCTAGCGATGGAAACTACGCTCTGTCCGGTTCTTGGGACAAGACCCTGCGTTTGTGGGATCTTGCCGCGGGCAAGACCACCAGGCGATTCGAAGACCATACTAAGGTGTGATAGAACTTTACTATTTGATCTGTAATAGTGCCCATGTGGCTATAAGTGTTTAGAGCCTATGCGAGGCAGAAGACTAGTGTTTTTGCGCCTTTGCGAGGCAGAAGATATGGAACACTGACGAAAGGCTGTCCTGTCCGTAGCATCGTTGGGTATGTAAAACTAACCCCTAAGGATTGTAGGCTATCACACTATTTGACTAACCGTTTATGAGTACAATATATTATGGCTAGGAAACATGAGCCCAGTAAAAGCTAATACAGTAAATTATCATGGAGAGAATTTGTAAACATGTGCCAAGCCTTGCTAAATCAATGGCTATAAATTGCTGACTTCATGTTAACCAACTCTTACTAATGTGACATTTAGGTTTCCTATAATATTATCATTACTGTTATTATACCTGACTTTTATCGCACAGGATGTACTATCAGTGGCATTCTCAGTCGACAATCGTCAAATTGTCTCTGGCTCCCGGGACAAGACCATCAAACTGTGGAACACACTTGCCGAGTGCAAATACACAATCCAGGACGATGGACACACTGACTGGGTGTCTTGTGTGCGATTCTCTCCCAACCATGCTAACCCAATCATCGTTTCTGCTGGATGGGACCGCACAGTTAAGGTAAATATTGAGAGCTGGATAAATCTATTTATTAATAGAATGTTTTGATTATCGCAAACTTTTAGTGCAGTGTTTATTTACAAACACTGTTTATAGAAAAGAAATCATAGGTTTGACTTACTGAAGTAATCTGCTCCAAGCAAATGACCTAATTAAAATGCAGTTATTTTGAAGCTAAATACATCCAAGAATATCGTTAGCTATTTTCTTAATGAAGATTACACATGATACTTATCACACATTGAAATTAATGCAAACTTTTTTCTTTTTCTCTTAGGTCT
This sequence comes from Idaea aversata, assembly GCA_907269075.1. NCBI lineage: Eukaryota > Metazoa > Arthropoda > Insecta > Lepidoptera > Geometridae > Idaea > Idaea aversata. The sequence goes on along the minus strand of OU026098.1, from coordinate 3,801,034 downwards.
GGCATCTTACCAACTGCAAGCTCAAGATCAACCACTTGGGCCACTCCGGATACCTGAACACAGTCACTGTCTCTCCTGATGGTTCACTTTGTGCCTCTGGTAAATATACATTGCTTTCTGTAATAGCCAAGTCAATGCTAAAACTGATTGATTGACTAAATTGATAAATGGGCTATATAAACTCTAGCTAGATGGGTCTGGCCGGAAGACTAGCGCTGCAGCTAAGCATGCTTGGCTGCAGTTTTTAGCTGAGGTCGACCCATTTGGGTCAGCACACGACTCCTCATTTATGTTGTTTTTTCTTTGTCACTTTTTTGTTTTTAATGGAATTTCTTCCTTCCTGTGTTTGTGCTTTCTTTCTTTCTTAGAAGTGGAAGTAAAAACAATCCAAAATTTTGTATTTTGTTCTCAGGTGGCAAGGACATGAAAGCAATGCTGTGGGACCTGAATGATGGCAAACACCTTCACACATTGGACCATAATGACATCATCACTGCACTATGCTTCTCACCTAACAGATACTGGCTGTGTGCTGCTTATGGACCTTCTATTAAGATCTGGGTATGTAACACATTACCTACCTACTGTTTTTTTTTTCAATTTATTTCAAAGGTAGTTTCTGCAGCGAGAGGAGGAGATTAAGGAGTTTATTCCTAAAAACTTATTTGCATCAAGAAACAAATTCAAATGTGCGTCTTATATGAAGATTATGGAAACTTTTTCATTGATTTTTTAAAGAAAAAGTAACTGTTTTATTGAGTAGAGGCTTTGACATTATTTTATCACAAAGAATGTGTCTCTTACAAGAAAATCTAACAATATTTTATTATTATAGGATCTGGAAAGCAAGGAAATGGTTGAGGAGCTGAGGCCAGAGATCATCAACCAACAGCAGACCTCCAAGTCGGACCCACCCCAATGTCTCTCTCTTGCCTGGTCAACTGATGGTCAAACACTCTTTGCTGGTTACTCCGACAACATCATCCGTGTCTGGCAGGTCTCTGTCTCTGCACGATAAGACCCCAAGGGAAAACAATTTCATTTATTTTTCTTCTCATTTATACTGTATATTTAGGATAAAAATAAATGGAATTACATGATGATAAAAGTAATTAGCATTTTTATTAAGTCTGATCTCCTTGTAATAGTGATAAGTTTCAAGCATTACAACAATGCATGTTATGTACATTATGTATAGTATGTATTATTATGGTAATTTAAAATATAATAAGTTAATTTAAAAACAGATTTGTTTTCCTTATGATAAAAGATACCAACACCATTCACACAAAAGTTCAAGACATACTATTCATATTTAAATCATTTAGGTAACCCAGCTTCGTTTAGTAAATGGTTTCCATTTGTTATCTCTTTAGGTCCATCACCAACTTTAGTATGAATAACATATTTGAGCAGATCTATTTCCTTAGGTTCACATAGAGAATTCAAAACTTCAGTACTTAGGCCCTGTCCTGAGAATTCTAGGCCTCTAATAAAGTTGTCTGTAGATGATGGAAAGGCATACTTTATCAATGAAATAACTTTAGGCACTTCTTCCTCCAGTAAGTAGAGACAGGCATTAGGTCCAGCATCAAAGGTGTAAGCAACCTTAGGTTCACCAGACATTTGATTATACTTGTGAATCAACTCTACTATGCTGTGAGAAATGTCATTCATATAGACAAAAGGAGGGTATGAGTCGAGGCATACAGCATGGAATTGGTTACTGTCTTTCATAGCTATTTCAGCAAATGTTCCAAAGTCTCGATTCCTTATAGAATTGCAGATTTCTTCAGTTCTCTTTGGGACACAGTGTTCAACTCTATATTTAAGTAAATCAGAGGTTTGTTTTGAGATTCTCATGCCATCAGTAGAGCTCGTTTTCTTTTTACTGTCTCCTACAACTAAAATCAAAGCCCTCATTTGAGGCCATGATGGCGATACTTGGCTTGCCACGGAATCCGTTCCTTGAGGATCTGTTCCTGCACACCAGCGGACGAAACCACCGTAAACACTCCTGCAAGCACTTCCAGACCCTAATCTAGCTAGAGAACTAACGTCACTCTTTACTCTGTACAATTTAGCAAGTGCGACGACTAAGCACGCGTACCCAGCCGCAGAGGAAGCCAATCCTGCAGCAGTAGGAAAGTTATTCTCCGAACAAACATGAACATTCCAGGAGAGAAAGTTTTCGTCAACACTTTTCTCGGCCAAGGCTCGCGCTTTCACTTCTCTCAAGCAGTTCTGTAAGCGCTTGTTCGTAAAAGATTCCTTCTTCCCGTTGAGCCATATCTGATCTTCTTGGAAGTCAGGACGAGCACATACAGAAGTTTTAGCGCACATCACATTTGTATCCAAAGTGGCACTCACTGAATCATTTAGCGGCAGTATAAGATCTTCGTCACGCTTGCCCCAGTACTTTATTACGGCTATATTTACTGGGGCTACCACTGTAATTATATCACTCATTGTGTTTTATTATTTTATTTAAGAATTTTAACTTGGTTAATAAATCACCTCGCAGAATTTCAAAAAGAACTTCGTCGGCGGGCAACAACTAACTAAATAAAGAATGTCAATGACCTGTCACGTCAAAGTGACTTTCAGCTGCCGTATTCATTCATTCATCACTAGATTGAGTGAATGTATTAGTGATGAGCAGGCGTTATCGATAACATTTTTAGTGATATATTTTTCTCTCTCTCTCAAAAGACTGATCAAAAGTCATTCAAAGAAGAAAAAAAACTGTCACTATGTGCTTGGCCTAATATTACCCGACCAAATGAAATTGATAATTTTGTCCTTCAAACTGTTCGTTGGTGGTGATCATTTTCCTAGGTCGGATTATTTACACATTTCAACGCTGCCATTTTCGTTTTGTGGCACAGTTAGCGGCTGTGGAGGTGTAATTTTTAGTAAAATAACGGGCATTTATTTACTGATAGTGCCGCATTTGTTTTGATGTGATATAGTGTTGCAGTGAAATATTAGAGAGTCACGGATTGTGGCGTTGAGTTTTCAACTAGAGTTGTTGCTCCCAATAGACGGAGAAGGTGAGTCGGAATTATTCAATATTTCGAGGTATTTACTGTATTTTAATTGGTATTTCCGTGATGTAGTGTTAATGTCCTGGGGTATTGTAACTGTACGAGTTGTGGGAGTGCGGTGCGGTGCGTGTGGTGAAGTGCTTCGCGTGGTTTGCGATGTTTGTGACTAAATGGGCGTTGTGATCGAAGGTTTATCACAACGAATTCGTCACCACTCGGCGAGGATTAGCCAAGCATTGCTAGAGTGCACGTACTGTACACCTACACACCAAAGAATTTGCAATCATCCTTGGCCTGAGAATCATTTTTCTGCCTATATACCATCTGTTCACATTTTCTATGAACAGAAAATTAAGGAAGGTTTTTCATCACCACCTAGTTTGCGCCTAAGCCTATTTACCATATCTTCCTTGGTAGGTTCCATTTATCAAGCTAGTTATCATAACAAGACAACAATCCTATTGGTCTTTGTTGGGTTTATCATTATCTCAGTCTAAAAACTAAAATTATAACTACCTACTAGGTACATAAATCCTAGATAAGTTTTCTTGCTATTTCATTACTTACTCAAATTAGTACTTAACTGAATAGATAATTACCTAAGAACACTGTATCTATACTAATATTAATAAGAGAATACTTCATCAGTACTTCATCGTATCAGAATACTTGTTTGATTTGAATGTTTGTTTGATACAATAAATGATATTCTATTCTATTTTGTTTGCATTGAATAGGCTCCGAAACTACTAAATTAATTTTGATGAAACTTTTTATACACTCTTTTTATCCCGATATTCCAACAGGATTGGGAGTTACGCGAGTGAAACCACAGAGCGATGCTTTTTAGTATAAAATAAGTACTTGATTGTTCATCGGTCGAATTCTGTAAATATTTTATAGGTATTCTCCTAAGAGCGGTGTTGGCTTAGTGGTAGATACCTCGACTTTCATTCTGAAGGTCGTGGGTTCGAATCCAGGCCGGCCGTGCACCAATGTATTTTTCTTAAGAAAAATTTATGTGCGCTAATTGACATTGCCTATGGTGAAGGAAAACATCGTGATGAAACCCGCGGCTTAGTTGGCTCCAGAAGTATTGACAAGTTCTCTCCTCTGGACATGGTCGACTAAGCTGAGAGGGTAGTAGGTGCTGGGCAAGCCTACTCCATTTTCACGCAAAAAGGACCCAATTAAAAAGGGTCTAATCGCGGAAAACAGCCTGTATACAAGTACAAGGTATTCTCCTAGTTAATGGAGGGCTTTGTTTTTATCATTATGTTTGTAATAGTTATGGCGCACAAATAATGTTAGCTTCTATCAAAATAATTTTAAAATGAAAAATCATTAAGCATGAAAACTCCAATCGCAATTATAATTAAAGTATGTAATTACTTACCACTTTCATAAAAAAACTGTTGACATGAAATTACTAGGAAACTAACTAGAAGCCTGTTATTGGTAAACACGTTTTTACACTAGTAGATTAGCAGTGAGAGCTATAAAATAATGTCAATACATACGTACAATCCAAGCAACAAAAGTTGAGGCATGTCAGTATTTCTGCCTGCATACTATGTCTTTTTCCTCCATTTACTCTATTAGCTGTAATGTCATCGTTCACATCCATCTCTTTCAAATCTTGTCTCACAGTCCATAACATCTTTTCTCAGGTCATCCTCTTCCTCTCCATCCTTCTACGTTCATTCTCATCACTCTTCTAGTCAGGTTCACCATAAGAGTTTTAAATTGCTATTATTTTATTTAGTGTTAGGGTGGGTACATTAGACATTGGAGAAGGTACGCCAAGTACTCCATAACCTTTAGGACCCTAATGTATGTAATGTATGTGGAGTTTTTCTAGTATCAATACATTTTTAGGGTCTTTTCTATTTTTTACCCCCCCGTATCCAGCTCAGTCTTCACCGGTCATATAATTTTACTAATTGTCACCTTGGTTTTTGATGTTATTCTCCCGAACACGACATTGGCAAATCCACGGCATTATTATTGGCCTGTAAAGAGACCATTACTTAAGTTGAATTTGATAAGAACATCTAGTGTGGTCAGCATTTGTTTCCTTATCTTACACAATAGCCATACAGAAGTAATATTCGGCCAACCCTTAGATGATGCTGGGCCAAACGTCAATTAATTTTATATCACTTTGGTCAACAACCCTCATAGATGATCGATAGTCATAATTGTTAACATCTGCCACCATATAGGGAACATATGTAAGGGGAGAGAAAGCTAAAACAAGGTCATAAAATCTAAACTAATAAATAAATAAATAATAAATAAATATTTCAGGACATATTACACATTTCGATCTCAAATAATACCCGCAAAGTAGCTCAAAATACCCTCAAAGTTAGCTTTTTGTACAAAAAAACTGACTTTGAAGGTATCTTTTGCAATCGAAATGCAATAGGGATGATATTGAAATGTAATATAAACAATATTATTTACGAGAATTGGCCTTCTGATAGTTTCTTTGCATAGAATAGGCTCCGTAACAACTGAACCGATTTAGATTAATAAATAAATATTACAGGACATTCCACACTTCGCCATCTAGCCCCAAGCTAAGTAACTAGACTTGTGTTATGGGTGCTAGACAATGGATATACTTACTACTTATATACTTTTTCTTTTGTAAATATATACTTATAATACATAGAAACAACCAGACCACAGACAAATATCTTAGCTTAAATACTTGTTTGAGGCGGGAATCGAACCCGCAACTTTGTGTTTGGCAGTCCGGCATGGTGACCATTATGCCGTCAATTTAGGTAGATGAAACTTAGTATCCCCATACATTGATTCATTGACAGTAACATAGGATCCTGATATTCCCACGGGATAGGGAGTTACGCGGGTAAAACCGCGGAGCGCTGCTATATAAAATAAAAGTTAAGATCCTCGAAAATAGAAGATACTTATTCACTTGCTTTGAATCTCAGGCAACTAACTAGCTGGTTTCGCAATCTAGCTAGTAGGTATGTGAATGTTAGTTTGACATCCTCTGTTTATGAGTGATCGGAAACGTCGATTTAGTCGTAGGTAGAGTTGGGAGCAACAAACAAAGTTTTTACAATATATTTATTGTTTTTCTTATCTAGTGGGTTTTAAATAAATTCTGTCCCAATTCTTTGCGAATATGAATTAGATAAGAATTGGGACTGAATCATTGTTTTATTTTTTACACTAACTAGGTAGACAGAATGCTTTTTAAAAAGATAAATAAAATTGACGACCTCTGTGGCGCGTCGGGCGAACACCCGACTGTGACGCAGAAGGTTGCGGGTTCGATTCCCGCCGGGAACAAGTATTTATGCTGACCATAAATTCTTGTTTCTGGTTCTGGGTGTTTACTATATGTATAATATGTATATATTTACAAAAAAAAAAAAAAAAGTATATAAGTAGTTTATCCGTTATCTGGCACCCATAACACAAGCATTAAGTTGCTTAGCTTGGGGCTGGATGGCGATGTGTAATATGTCCTGAAATATTTATTTATTTATTAAATAAATAGTAAAAAAAATCCTCGTTAAATCTAGATTACTACAATAGACATTCTTACCACAAAAAAAATATAATAAAAAAAAAGATAAAGATTTGTAAGTTATCCAGTTCCGCTAGACTAAAAATAAAACGAAGATTAACACGTTCAAATTTTACAAATTGTGTTCTATTGCTCTCCTCAAAACATCGAAGGCTTCCTCAATGGCAGGTGTTATGTCTTTCCCTGGTTTGTCATTACCAGAGTACCATACGGAACCGCATGTGCCTTTCTGCAGCATTTCCATGAAATTCTTGACTGCTGACTCCACCCTGAAATATAAAAAACCGGCCACGTGCGAGTTGGAGTCCCCCACAAAGGGTTCAGTACCATGTTGCATAGTAGCCCCACAAAAATATAAATATTTTTCTGTTTTTAGTATTTGGTTGTTATAGCGGCAACAGAAATACATAATCTGTGAAAGTTTCTACTGTCTAGCTATCACGGTTCATGAGATACAGCCTGGTGGCAGCGAAGTCTTAGTTAGTTAGATACTACAGGGCCACCAGAGGCAGAAATAAGACAGACGCATTTTTCTAATAGGAGAATATTCAATACCATTGAACTATGGTGGAGTTCTATCTGAGGCATGTTGGTTTTATCATGCCATAAATTAAATTAGAAAAAAATAAATAATATTGTAGGATATTTCACACTTATATCACCGCCTAGCCCTAAACTAAGCAGTTTTCATTTTAGAAATTTACAGTTACAGATAATTGTATGAAATGTTAAAAATATTCCTTTTAAGTCCCAATCAGGAATTCCTGTGCCATACTTCTAGGTCCTTAGATCTCTCGGTTTAGTTCTAGTTTATGCTTTATGTGTCAGTCAAATAAATAGATATCTTACTTTTGAAAGACGGCCAGATCAATTCGTTTTTCAAAAAAAACCCCCCTATTTTCATCATGCTCCCTGTGTTTTAAGTTTTTTAAAAGTCCTGTACCTGGAGTAGCATATTGTCAGCACCCTTACGCCTGTACGCTCATAAAAGTCGCCAAACTAAAAATAAATACAGATTATAAAAAAATCTAGATACTCTAATATTTTTTTTATCAAGGTTCAAAATCACTGTGAAGTCAAAGTAAACTTCGCAAGTCTTTTTTTTTACCTTTTTATTAAAATCTTATAACATAAAATTGTCTTCCATATAAAATAAAGTATACTACCTACTACTATAAAATCAAAGGCCTTGATTAAGGATCAACGCACAGCCAATACCACAAGAAGGTTGTTGAAGGAATTCTAGAAAGTTCAAATTTAGAATTAAAAAATCCCCCGACTTTTATCCTCTATAACTTTCAGACGGCTGAACCAATTTCGATCAAACATAGCTAAGAACAATCCCTACTTATTCACCTTTAAAACAAAAGAAACAAAATCGGTTCAGCCGTTCGGGAGCTACGATGCCACAGACAGACACACATACTCACAGACACGTCAAACTTATAACACCCGTTTTTGCGTCGGGGGTTAAAAAGAGGTCTATTTTAAAACGTTAGTGTACTGATGGATGACTTTAGGAGGGGAAATGGGAAGTAGAACTTACCGTCAGACACCGACTGAACTGTAGAACACCACTTTTAGTAGCACAATAAATAGGTACCATAGGTGTGCGAATTAGAGCTACCTTCGAAGATACGTTCACAATAGTACCACCTTTACCGCCTTTATCTTTACCCATATGATCAATTCCTTTCCAAGTCAATGAGATCAAGGCTTTCTGAAATGTATTTAACGTGCACGACTGAACCACGAACTTCTAAAGAGATCCCTATTCTAATATTTTATATGTGTAACTTTATTTGTTTGGTCGCAGTTAAACGGTACGATTGATTTTCATGAAAATTTGTATACTGGTAGACCATAATTCTGAATAATTATATTTTTATGCGAGTGAAATCGAAGACCGCTACTAGTATTATAAATGCAAAAGTTTGTGAGCGTGTATGTTCGCCTTTAAACTTTGGGATAACAAGAATTCTAAAATATACTTCCCTGGGATGGGTAGCTATAGGTGAAACCGCGGGACAAAGCTCTACATACATCTAATTTAAATTTAAACCGTCTGGTGGTCTAGGCACTTCGCAAGCTTGATATCTTGCCATGCCTTTGCTGCAATCTAAGTAATTAATATGATAATTGCATTTGTTCAGGACCCATGGGGTTTCAGGCAGACGGAGCGCTTCATAACTACGTTTGAATAGACTATTAGTAAAGGCTCATTCACACACGGGAACCGTATCTACAGGACCGGCTTTTAACAGATCCGTTTTTACTGGAAAATAATGTTCACGCAATATTTGCAAGACAATTTTTAAAAAATCCGTCGCTTAAGATACCGTATCGGGTTGGGTATTTACCGGATTCAAAATACTGAGGCGTGTGTGAACTCGTTTATACTGCTACATACGCCATCACCGAATAAAAACACCTGTAAACCAGGTCGATATTTTTTATCACCGTATAAAAAACATCTGTAAACCGATTCGATTTTTTTTACCGGATCCATAATGTCGCATGCAAACATGCCTATACTGCTACATTGGCCATCACCGAATAAATACACCTGTAAACCGGGTTGATATTTTTACCGGATCCAGAATAATGTCGCGTATGTGAACACGCTTATACTGCTACACACGCCTTTACCGGATAAAAAGGGATACGAAATTTTCTTTACTCACAAAAATGAACTTTTTTCTGTTTTTAATATTTGTTGTTATAGCGGCAACAGAAACACATTATTCATGAAAGACAGACGGACGGACAGCGAAATCTTAGTAATAAGGTCCCGTTTTTACCCTTTGGGTACGGAACCCCAAAGTTCCCAAAAAACCGGATCTGTAAACCGGGTCGTTATTTTTTACCGGATCTAGATTACTGTCGCGTGTGTGAACACGCCTATACCGGTACAAAACGAAACTGTTTAACGAACTGATGTGTAAATGAGCCTAAATAGCATTTTGAAAGACTAAACAACGTCGCGTATTTTAACTGGCTATAGTCGAAACAATTGTATTCAAACATTAATAAAGGCGAATTTATTTACCAAATTGATGTCGCATGATTTCCTCCATTGACCCGGTGAATCATCCATGATTCCTGCACAGTTGATGATCACATCTAGACGCTTGAAAGTTGACAGTACTTGTTCGAAAGCCTTGTTAAGACTGTCTTCATCGGATACGTCGCATTTGATGAAGGTTATACGATCTGAATCTGGTTTACAGCGGGCTATGAGCTCTTTTACTGCATTTTCGGCTATATCGAGTATTGCTACTGCCTGTAACATTACGGAAGTACTGTTATTAAGACTAAGCAGTTGACTACATTCTATACTGTGGCTGTTTTCCGGCACATAATTCCATCTCCAACTCTCAGAGTACATCTTAATACGTAATATGGGCAAAAGATAACGCAGAATCAAAGCAATATGTTCGTTTTCCCGCGTCATTTGCTTAATTCTAACCAATTTATAAAGTGAAATTAAAAGTAATTCACCTTAGCGCCTTCTTTTAAAAGTGCCTCAACTTTAGCAGCCCCTAGTCCAGAAGCGCCACCAGTAATCAGCACAGTTTTGCCATTTACTTTCCACTGCGACTCCATTTCTCTTATCTAAAAGAATTGTTACACACCTATCAATGCAAACAATTTTTTATTAGTCAATTACTTACTTGGAAATTGTAAGAAACAACGTCTTATATTTATTTATTTATTTGGTACAGCAACAGTAAAACGCACTAATACTCAGAATAAAGAAAACATTAAAACTTAACCTTATAAACTAAAATTGAAAATTGTTGAATGTAAGAAATAACGTCTTTTAAGAGGAAAGGGTACCGGGGGCTTTCTCCATACAAACTATTTCAAACGTAGTCGACTGTTTTCTCCCTGGATAATGACACTAGAGCAAATATTTTTGGTGCATAAAACTTATAACTGCCATGACCATGCCCCTATATTTGGGCTAGTGTCATTATCCAGGGAGGAAACAGTCGACTACGTTTGTATGGAGAGAGCGCAGGTACCCTTTCACCTTAAAACGTAATATAACCTTTAAAACTAATTAAGGTATATAAAGGAAATCTTAAGAGACTTTAAATTATAATTAAAAGCTAAGGTTGTATATAACAGAACAAGGCTTAAATTAAATCGAGACTTTAGAATCTTTAACGTAAAATTTTACAACTGTTCGCGAGTTTATTAAATCTTTTACATCTGACACCACCTTGTCACTCACTATCAGGCGATATAATGGTCAAACGCTCATGTTAAATAATAATACAGTGGACCCCCGGTAATCCGGCAAACATTATGCAGGACAGTGTCGGATTATCGAATTTGTCGGATTATAGAGCACTGCCTAAGACCCCTATAGTCCGGATTTTTTTACGAAAGAGTACCTTGTAATCCGACAAATTACATATCTAATGACAAGAATCTATATATCATACGTACATATGTATGTACTTTGAAGTACAAATCAGACTTAATTTATGTAAGTCGAATTTAGTAAATTAAATAACAATTGAGAGCATACGTTTTATTATAAAATTAAGCATAAATGCACATACATATCTACTATTTATAAAAAACTTAGCTTTCATCGCCAACATGGGTCCCGAAATTGGTGCATGCCTGTTTCTTTCCTGAAGAAACCACATGTACAAAGCTTCTTCCACTTCTGGATGTTCAGCTTTCTTGAGTGTCTGTCTCTTGCCTGGCCCGCAGTCAGTAGTTGACACGAACTTCTTAATCTTCTCGTGGTTTTTTTAATGTCATAAATTGTAGATCGGCCTACGCCGTATTCACTTGCTAAACTACTGAAAGTTTCATTGCGATTTAAGCGATCTAAAATATCACATTTTTCTTTAATTGTCAACGTTTTGTGCTTTCGCTTCTGGGTTTGTGACGACATTACTAGGTACTATACCTAATACACAATGAATAAATAGTAAACAATGAACGCACGCTAGGCCGTACCGCTATCACTAGTAGTCAAATTCAAACTAAGTAAAACAATGCATACGCGTCGAGCGCAATAGCGGTGGCGCGTACGAGTTGTGACCTGTTCAAACCTGATCTATATGTATTAGCAAAGATTTTGTCAAACATACATGTAATTCTAAGTCATGTCGGATTACAGAGGGCGCCGGATTAGACAGGGGCCGGATTATCGGGGGTCCACTGTATATGAAAAACCATAGTAGGTACCTATTAAAAAAATGTTACAAAACCACATGAGTACTACTCATGTGACAAAACTAAATTCACACGTGAGATTTGTTCTGTAATACGGCCCTAAGAACCATTAAGTTGTATTTTTTTTTAAGTAATCATAATTAATGTAGACTTTAATAACGATAATTAATGGATTTTTTGTTTTCTTTTAACTAATATCATCGTCAGGGACATGACAGCAGACCGGTTAAGTGAAAACTTGAATATATTTTTAAATTGATTTATTAAAAGTGAGGCATTAACACGCTCCGATTCGCGTGTTTGCCCGTTTCGTACCGTGAAACTGTTATTTTCAATATCAAATGTCTTTAATTGACCGAAGATGGAAGACTGAGCTCGCGTATCATGTTGATGTAGCTTAACTATCGCATTATTTATCGAATTATCATTATTTTATTGGAATTGGGTAATAATTATAAGTTACTAGCAACGCCCCGCGGTTTCGCCGAAATTGGGATAAAAAGTAGCCTATGTAGCCTGTGTGCCCAAATAATCAATGTATCCCCATACCAAGTTTCTTCAAAATCGGTCCAGAAGTATTGTTGTCTATTAAATAAACAAAAAAAATCCTTTTTAAAATATTAGTATGGAAATGTGGATTGTATGACGATTTGCCTTGGAAAAATATGCTTGAGCGTGGTTGGATATTACGAAACTTAAACAAGGTTGAATTCTTATTGATTTTCTACAAACAATATAGTATTATTATTTCACAAATTAACAAGTTTATCAGTGCAACCTAAATAAAATCATTTCTTATTTCGATGACGTTTTGTTCCTGTGTAACAATTTTTGGTAGTTGATATTTCGTTGAATATTTTCTCTTTAATTTTATTATGTAGACCAGTTATGACCTCTAACTACCTGATGTTAAATGACGATGCTGTTTTAGGATAGATAACCAAACTAAATATTTTAATATTTTATTAGTAAAAATCTTATCATCAGTGCCCAAATTCTAAATTCATTTAGAAACGGCATTTTGGACTATTAAGTACGACCGACTGAGGGGAGTAAGATTAACTCATTACCAGGCTACGGCAAAGCTAAAACGGAGGGTTATGTTTTTTGTGACTGTTACTACAGTGTCGTATAGACATAATAATATATATACTGTTTTACCATGTTTTGTGTTAACTCTTCTTCATGCGCTTATACCAATTTAGTTGGGGTCGGCGCAGTATGTCTTTTTCCATTCACTTCTGTTAGTCGTCATCTCATTGTTCACATTCATCTCTCTAATTTCTTGGGCAGTCCATCCATCTTCCTTAAGATCATCCTCTTCCTCTCCATACTTCTACATTCATACTCATCACTCTACGAGGCATATGCGTCTCTTCTCTCCTCATTATATGTCCATACCAACTCAAACGGTTCTTTTTTCCTTTTCAGTAACTGGTGCTACGTTCAGGCTTCCTCTAATACATCGGTTCCTTATTTTATCCAATCTCCGTTACTCCAAACATCCATGTCAACATTCGCATCTACATCATCAACAGCGGAGATGCAAATGTTTTTCTCATCCTTTAAGAGCCAGTTCAGACACGGCGCAATCCGCGCGGACGCAAACCGCGCGGTTCCTATCCGCGATGCATGGTCCGCGCGGTGTAGTATGAATGATCTAGTACTTTTCCATTATAATAAACTAGCTGACCCGTGCCCACTTCATTGGGCATTTATTTTATTAATATTAAAAATTAAATTATCTATACTAATATTTAAAAAAATACTTTTTGTAACTTAAATATAAAAGTTAGACATAATAATATGCTGTCGTTGACTTTTTTGTAGGCATTTTCAAGCTCTACATCTTTTCTATAGAACTCAAAAATATATCTTTCATACTTAAGGCAGCGTTCGTAAGAAACGCTTTCATTCGACCGTTTTTTCTCCGATTCACTTTGCAAAACGGACTACCACGTGAAAGCCTTTTTATTTTTCGGTTTTTTTATATAACCTATGACACTCAGCAATAATGTGGCTTTCTATTGGTGAAAGAATTTTTAAAATCGGTTCAGTAGATCCCGAGATTACCCCTTACAATTTAACAAACACACAAACTTTACTTCTTTATAATATTAGTATAGATAGATGGTCCGCGCGGTTGGCGTCCGCGCGGATTCCGCCGTGTCTGAACTGGCTCTAAGATAAATATCTATACTATGGTATGGAATGGAATGAGTTGCTTGCGTCTTTCTTTCCTGACGTGTACAATTTGGGGGTCTTCAAGTCGCGAGTGAATAGGTACCTTCTAGGAAAGCGTGCTACATCTTGAACCACATTGTCACCTGCCCATCTTGCGGGTGTGATAGAGGTCAAACGCTAACCTATCATAATATGTTAAAAAAAATCCTGTTTCGTGTTGACTGTCTACAGTTAACTCAAAACGGGGTTTCTTCTTCATTATATCTCGCTTGCCTAGGACAGGGGTCGGCAACCTTTTGAGTCAGAAGAGTAAAAAAATGCAATTTACGAAATTTCAAATATTTTTAAAGAGCCACATTTTTTTGCTAACAATAAAATAATAGTATCTACTTGCGTAAATATTTTTTTTTGAAGAAAGTCAGCAAATGCCATCTGCACCTCACTGTAGCAATTGGGAAAACTTTGCCATGTGTCAAATATACGTGCCTCAATTCCCGGTATTTCGTGCCTCACTCAACTCGCGGCATACGGAACTAAAGAGCCACAGCTTCACACCCAAAGAGCCGCATGTGGCTCGATCGCCGCAGGTTGCCGAGCCCTGGTCTAGGAGAATAGGTAAAAGAGAATAGAGAAAACTCGCGAATAGGTATAAAAACTTTATGAACATTGAACGTTGCTTTTATTAACTATGTTTTGAAAGAAAATATCTCGAACGTATTTCCTCCTGTCATTGAGACGTAAAACAAATAACAAAGGGAAAAGTTTGGTGCGGGAAGGATGTGAAAGCTGAGTTCACAGTGATTGAATTTTAGTGAATCAGTAGCGAGGGGTCCGTACAACCCGATTCCTGTCGGCTTACCATTAATGAAATATCTCTCCTCTCCAACACTACTACTAGGTATGATAAATAATTTAGAAGTAGAAAAATTATTCCAGAAGCTCCGATTTTAAAGAAAAACTACATATTTTCTCAACTTAACGGTCATTTGGTAATAAATCTTCTAAAGTGTAATCCGTTCGTAATTTAGTAGATACAAGCTGTTCTTAGTTTGTGACTTGAATTATTTTATTTCATGATAAAATAATCATCAAAATCGGTTCATAAACAAAAAAAAAACAGCGCACTCCGGGAGTGCAGGCAGAAGTGAAAACAATAAACTTGTTATTTCTCATAGAATATTTCTTGAAACGATCTGCTACTGCCATCTATTAGCACTCACTTAAACAAATATAGTTTATTTTTTATTCGCTAGATGGCAGTAAAATATTTAAATCAGCGCCATCTACATTCGAATAGCGGTCTTTCTAGAAACTAAGTTTCTCAATTTGTGTAATAGATGGCAGTATAAGTTAAACAAAAAGACTAACACAAATAAAATCTCATCTGTCGCGTCAAAATCTGTCGCTAGAACGGCTGAAAATGCTCACCCACAAAAGTGCCCAACGCGCCATAAGAAGTTTTCACTTCAAAAATTGTTCCCGAAGAGCCGTAAAAAGCATACAATCAAATTGAGAACCTTCACTTTATTCGAAGTCGGTTAAAAACAACTTGAAACTCTTTTATCAAACTTAAAAAACAGACTTCAAATTCACACCTGGCAAACAAACGTGACCGATACTCCTTAGCTAATAAATAAATAATTACAATTGCAAATCCTACGCATCGTATACAAAATTCCTATTAGTATTGCATTTTATCGGCGGATGTGTCAATTTGTACTAATCCATTCGTGTAGTAGTGTGCCGGCTGACGACGCCAGACCGTCTGTGTGTTTGTCACTGCTGGGTTTATTTATAATACATGGCCTGTAGGTACCTACTTGTATCATCTCTGCCTGCCTAGCATGAAGACCAAAACACGATACGATAAAGCGATATCACGCGATATAACTACATCAACTCTCAAAATATGATACATAAAGCCGCCAAGTTGAATTTTATTATAAATTGCGATAAAAATTATGATAAAAATTCAAAATGGCGGCTTTATCTATCATATTTTGAGAGTTGATGTAGTTATATCGTTTTATCGTATCGTGTTTTGGCCTTCATGCTAGGCTAGCTGGTGAATAATTCGACGATAAAGTTTGGAAAAAATCCATTTCCTCTTTTCAAATCGCCATCCATAATTTAACTCTTTACCGTTTCATCCGCGTAACTCCCGTTCCCGTGGGAATGTCGGGATAAAAGTAGCCTATGTTACTCCCAGAATCAATGTATCCTCATACCAAGTTTCATCAAAATCGGTCCAGTAGTTTCGGAGCCTATTCAATGCAAACAAACAGATCTAATTTGGTTTTTAGTCGTTGAGAAATAATGGTTTTGTTTAGCAGATAACAAAATAACGTGATATTTTGATTTCTAATTGGGATATTTTGGGAACGACATTACCTAAAGGCTAACAAAAACACTAACGTGTGTATTTCCATCACTTTTTAAGACGCTTCACAGTTATGTCAAGCATTACACGATTCCTAATATAAAGAATTTATTATGTTGATTTCTTAATTATTTTACGTATTAGGTAGGTATTTTGTTTTTGGGTTATCTCAAAGATTTATTATGGCGCCGATTCTTAGAGATTATTAAGACTGACTGAATTGATAGTGATGTCACAGTTATAAATGTCTGAACAAAAGCGTAGACGCAGCTGTAGCGAATAAGCCTAGATTTACTTTAAGATTCAGCCAGGCTACTCTTAGCTCGATAAAAAACGGATGCGTCCTATTCCGTCATGTCTAGAAATAGCATCAGCTATGTATTAACCAATTTAGCTACAAATGTCTTTTAAGATCAGCAAAATTAGTCTATTGTTCCATCCCACTCTGAGAAGCGTTCGAGGAACCCAGGAAGTTTCTGGGCTTTTGTTTGGAGCTGGGTTGGCTGGAATAGCAGTCGACGATCATGCACTATGGGCAGACGGTATGCCTGATAGAAGCCCTCAATGTCACTGGAACACGTTCATTTTCCAGGGGCACCCATTGCCCTGGAAAATGGATGGTTTTACGTTTTCCTCACGGTCTTTTTTCATTACGCCCCGTAAATAACGAAGGGGACCGAATTATCCCAGTAGATATTTTTGTATTCATTAGGATTAAAACGCGATAACGGAAATCCTTTTGTCCGCTGGTAGATTCGTGTCTATATTAAAAATTAGGACTAGCTACGCCCCGTGCCGTGGTTTCATACGCTTTTTCAATAAAAACTTTTTACTTACGGCACATAAAGAAATTCTCACCGGTTTCTGCTGTGCGTTGATCAATCTGCCAAGTTCAGGTTTACCGTTGACTAGGGTTACCAGATACAAAAATGAAATTTCCTGACAAAACCCCTGGCATTGCATTATATTTTCTGACATTTTCTTTAAACCGTTCGTTGTGCGTGACGATTTTTACACTTCAAGACAATTTTATAGCGATATGGAGCGATAATAAATACGAATCGTTAGATTACAATGTATACAATTTATTCACAGTTTAACGATCCACATTTTCCTTCCCTAAATTACTTACTTTACTTTCATTTAATTATTGACATTTGATTTCAACACTGTTAGTGTTTATCATCGTTTAAGTTTATTAAACATTTTATCTCATTGTTTTTCTCTTTTTAACCCGCAAAATCGACGGGCTGTTATAAGTTTGACGTGTCTTTGTGTGTGTGTCTGTCTGTGGCATTGTAGCTCCCGAACGGCTGAACCGATTTTGATTTTGTTTCTTTTGTCTGAAAGGTGAATTAGTCGGTAGTGTTCTATGTTTGATCAAAATCGGTTCTGCCGTCTGAAAGTTATAGGCGATAGAAGTCGGGAGTTTTTTAAGTTCTAAATTTAAGTTTTACCTTTAAATTCCTGACCATTTCAAATTTTCCCTGTTTTCCTAACAGGGAGCTAAAATTCCTGTTGTCTAGTAACACTTCCTTTGACCGTGTACTATTCAAAGCTCTGATAAATATTATAACTGCGTTTTAATCAGTAAAAGGAATGACGTAATTTCTATGTTTACCGGTGAACTAAGGACTTGCCACTTGCATACTGCAGTATCCACAGTTATGCCATAGAAATCTATACTCTATAATAAATTACAGACAATCGTTATTCGAATGTATCGTGGTATACTTTTTGTGAAGGTACGTAGAATTTATGATATAAGGTCTCGGGTTATGTTTTCGTCTATTGAATTAATTTGATAGCCTTGCTTGGTAAAGGAATGAAACGTATTGGAATATTTGGGTAATCTTTTGGCTTGTTATTTTTTACTAGGTGCGCTCGGTTTCACCCGCGTAAGTCTCGATCCCGTGGAAATATCAAAATAAAAAGTAGCCTATAGGTTAGTGCTTTTATTTTTGTTACTACTTTTCTGATTGTCTTGTGTCGTGTGCTTGTCCAAATACATGTTTTCTTTCTTTCTTTCTTTCCTATAGCCTTTCTCGATAAATGTACTAAAGCCTTCCTCGATAAATGGACTATTCAACACAAAAATGATATTTTAATTCGAACCAGTAGTTCCTAAGATTAGCGCGTTCAAACAAACAAACTCTTCAGCTTTATAATATTAGTATAGAAGTATAGATTTTTCCCTAAGAATGAGACTATTCAAGGCTTTTGTACATAAAAACCAAATCCCATAATGTCAGTTATTAATTTCCCGACATCCGTGATAATTGTATATTTTTCCAAGACGTCAGTTTTCCAAAACATCGTAATTTTCACCCGAATCGGTAGAGCCGATTGACAGTTATGAAGCAACAAATGAACAGACTTTGAGATTTATAATATTAACACGAATTTCAAATGGCGTAATTTTTTTTTTATTATAAAAATAAAAAATATTTACCCCGTTGTTTTGGCTTAGTAACATCGACCGTAGTCACGGGGAGTCTCGAGCACACTGGATGTTGGAGCGTTAATAATAGTACAGTCAAACGAAAAAATGTTTGAAGTAATAATTTAAGAAAAAACTCTTTGATTCAAAAATATCATTGAAAAAATACGCGAAACCTTTGATTATTTTTAATTTTAAAAAAAGACGTACTTAATTAATTACCTTTATTTTCAAATGTTCAAATTCCTTTTTCAAAATGATACCCATAGAATTTGAGTTCGTTTTAATTAGGAGTGATTGTTGACTGTGATTATTGTATAATACGTATTTATGTGTATATTTTTATTTTATTTTAACGTCTAAGGCTGACTATTATCAAAATATGCAAATAATAGGAGGTTTGTACCAGGGTGTAAGAACAATGTAGGAGGTATACTGATTTGTATGAGAGCAAGCCCTTACACACCACCACCACTTTCTGTTACCTACAGTGTGAATTGTATGATGGTAATTGGTTTGTATGGCTATCAGAACTTAGTAGAAGGTTAATAGAAAAATCATGCTCGATATATTTGAATTCTTTTTTCAGCTTCTTCAATACCTTTAAGGCCATCATATACACATACAGGAAAAAAATGAAAGAGATAGAGATAATTTAATAAGTGTAATTTATACCTACTACTGACTTCTGATTGCCTAGTACTTTTTACAAACTAATGACCATTTTCTACAGCAAAAGTGATGTTAGATTCGTGGCTGATTTATGTAGGTACTTACATAGTTATGTTTATTTCAATAGTTGTTCCAACCCACCCATTAATTGTTTGTAAATTGTTGATTATTTTTAGCATATTTTAGGTGTATGTTTTGTAAATTTTAAATAAGTAACAAGAACGATAATCAAAGAGTGTTTTTTTATATCACTACATAGTATAAAACAAAGTCGCTTTTTCTGTCCCTATTTCCCTTTGTATGCTTAGATCTTTAAAACTACGCTACGGATTTTGATGCGGTTTTTTTTAATAGATAGAGTAATTCAAGAGGAAGTTTATATGTATAATACATGTATAATATAGCCGTGCGAAGCCAGAGCGGGTCGCTAGTTATATAAATAAATGATATTATTTAATCAAAGAGTTTTTTCTTTAATGATTACTTTAAACGTTTTTTCGTTTGACTGTACTGTTTTTGACTTGAACAACAGTTTTTTTTATGTTTTTTTAAGAGTGGTATCAGTCGACGGAAGAAAAATATTTAAAAATATTAATCCGGCAACCGGGACCGCGGTTCCAGTGGGTTGCGGTCCCAGTCGCCGGAAGCCTCCATACAACATGGTACGGAACCCGATTCGCACTTGGCCGGTTTTTACGCAGCGTAAAAGCAAACAACCATTACACAAGACTGAACTATTTTGTTTGTACTAGTAAATACGGCCTAGTTTCCTAATCCCTAGCACAACATCTTTCGAAATTTTTTCACTGTTGTCCAGTCTACCGCTGGTATTGAACGTCTTTGTTATTATGTTCGTCCTACTTAAGTTGACTATTCTTTGAATATAAAACTAGTTTAAAGTAGGCAAGTAGTTAAAGCAAATAACTTACGTACTACTTAGTACAATGTAGAAACCATTTTTTAATATATTATACATAGCGACCCGCCCCGGCTTCGCACGGCTATATTATGCATGTATACTATAAACCTACCTCTTGAATCACTCTATATATTAAAAAAACCGCATCAAAATCCGTTGCGTAGTTTTAAAGATTTAAGCATACATAGGGATATAAGTAGTATATCCGTTGTCTAGCACCCATAACACAAGTCTAGTTACTTATCTTGGGACTAGATGGCGATGTGGAATGTCTTGCAATATTTATTTTATATTTATTTATATAAAGGGACAGAGAAAGCGACTTTGTTTTATATTATGTAGTTATAGTGAAGAAGATATCAGAAGTACAAAAATATACAGGGTTAATTTAAATGGTTTAGGTCCTAAATAACTCTGAAAAACCAACATATTACATTAAATTATCAGAAACTCCGGAAATCGCGAAAAACGATCTCCATGCATTTCGTATTAAAATTCAATCAAGTAATTGTCTAACTATTACCCGTAACATTTTGTTTCTAAGGCGGATGTTCGCCCGCCCGCGCCGCGCCAATGAGGTCGTCATAAGTCTAGTATAGCGTTTGTGAGAGAACCATGGAGGAAAAAAAAAATTCCCCGCCCAGATGGAGTAATAATCATGCCTATTTTGTATCGAAACCTATGCGGCCGCTCAGAGGGGTGGGAGGGTAGGTGGAAGCGGGAGACAGGGTTTGTCTTTTATCTCTATCACATATTTTCATATACGTTACGTTAGATAAAGATAGAGACATTCATGTTATGACATAACCAATTAAAAACAAAATATCAATAAAGTACGACATTTATTTGTCTTTATTGGCATGTAAAAAACAAGGAACTTCATGGTTGCTGAATTTGAAAATAGTGATGTGATGTGGTATGAAGCGTAACGTATATTTATCGATTATTTACTTATATTTTATTGTTCAGGGGTATTTATTTTAGTTCAAGATCAGACATCCAGGTGGTGAGGATGAAATCTATCACCTATCGGAATTAAATATACTTACCTAAATTGCATGGATCATGTCAAATTTTAAGTGGAGATCATGCCTTAGCAAATGTAGCGTAGAAAGTCCTCCAAATACTTGGAGTGAAGACTTTCGCAAAGTGACTAGTAGCTGTTGGAGGTGCAGAGGGGGGACCAAGTTCAGTGGCGTGCTATTGGAGAAGCCTACTTGTACTTGTATACGGGCTGTTTTCCGCAATCAGACCTTTCTAGTTAGGTCCCTTTTGCGTGAGGTTCCACTTGTCAGGGGGAGAACCAGCCCAGCTCTTCCATAAATTTTGCCACTAGATGTGGCTTCTCAAACATTTTTGGAAGGCTTTTAACGTCACCTATAGTCCTGAGTCTAATATCTGTCAATACCATGCAGTCCAGCAGCACACGCGCGGTCGTTTCCTCAGCCTCTATGCACGCTCTGCATAGTGGGCTGTCCGTTATATCCAGGTTATGGAAGTGCTTGTTGAAAGCGCTGGGACCGGTCAAGGCGATTGTAACTAAGCGCATTTGAGGGCGGTTTAAGTTTAGAAGGCGTTTCGTGAGTCTGTTGTTTATGTCGGGGAGTGCTAGTTTGGCCTGCCTACAGCTTTCCGTCGTGGTCCAGAGGTCACGGTGTCGCATTTTAGCGTGGTTGCGGATCCAGGCTTTGAGTTGGTTTGAGGGGATTGGGACGGAAGGTTGAGGCCCGTAACTGACCGCTTCCACTCCTCTTTTTGCCAGCTCGTCCGCAGCGTCGTTTCCCCTTGAGCCGCTGTGTCCCTTTACCCATTGTAAGGTCAGACTATTGTGTTCTCCTAGTCTGTTGAGTGTCTCGTAACATTCGTAAATCAGGGCTGAACTTATAGTTTTACTGTTCAGTGCATGTAGCACCGCCACGCTATCGGACAGGACAGGATTCTGATGTCATGGCCCGAGACATCGCGATCCAGCGCAGCCAAGCTTGGAAGATTGAGTTGTGAGGGCCTAGAGTTACGCTTAGATTTATGTTTAGGTCCTCCGAGAAGACCCCGGATCCAGTGGCCAGTTTTTCCGTTTTTGAGCCGTCGGTGTGTATATCCACATTTCACTGGGTTGCGGATAGTCACGTTGTCCTTCAGTCATTTGTATGGTGTAATGTCTTTTGAATTCGTGTATTTTGGGTATTGGAGAAGCCTATATCCAGCAATGGACGACTAAATGTCGATAGTGTTGATGATGAAATATCCTGCAGTCCACGTGAACGAAGTCGGGGGCACAGCTAGTAGAGAACTAATTATACAAATAAAAATACATCACCAATTTTAAAACAATATTTTTAATTTATATTTTAACTATTTACATTACGTTTAGAATAACTTTTGACCAGCTGTTTTTTCTCGTAAATCATCATTAATATTGACATAATATTTAGTTGAGTTCGTAATCTGAGGGAAGCACTTTTTGTTCATGAACCTGTAAGTAGGAAAATATATTATTTAGATATAGAGCTAATGCTGAAATTAATAAAACACCAATACTTCCTTCAGTATGGTCTGTCTGACTCTGAAGCACAAAGATCTTACAGTTCTTAGAATCTTTTAGAAAACTGCGATAAATAAATGAAATAAAATAATAATAAGCTGACGATTCGATTCTATATTATTTTTTATCGACTACTTCACATCACTAAAAATCAACAACAATATTTTCTACCAAAAATTTGACCACGAAAATTGTAAAAACCAAGCGGTTTATTACTTACCAGAAAAATGTGATACCAGAAAGCTTTGTACTTTTGATTGCGGCATGGTTTCTGCATAATTTCACTGCCCATTTTGTTAATGTAATATTTTATTTGTAATATTTTATGACAGAGGTGATGTCCATGTCACACGCCATGAACGACTATTTGAAGGAAAAGTGTGAATGTGTGTGTGAGCTACAAAATTGTATCTCAGCCGGCACCCATATTATGTTTTGATTACTACTCCATCAGGGCGCGGAAAACTTTTTCTTGCTTCATGGAGAGAACAAACAAGAAAAAGAAAATGGTTGTCTGTAAAGTCTGTTTATAAATAGAAAATAATTTTACGTGATAACGTCATAAGAAAACATTGGTGGTTACCTTGTCAATAACATGACGTTGCTATGGTTACTTGTGGATGTATGTTAAAATGTATAAATTCAAAATACATAATGTTATAATTCATAAAGTTAAAATACCGAAAATCAAAATACATAATGATTCAAAATACTTAAAGTTAAATAGCATAAGTTTTAAATTCATGAAGTTCTAAATATATAATAATTAAAATATATAATGCTTATAACACATAATAATCAACAAGCCTAATTTTAAAATGTATAACTATCAGAATATATAAGTTGTAGGTTCATGTAAACAAAGACCACATTGGTAAGTACCTTACATAATATTTGTTTATTAAAATAAGGAAGTTCCAAATACCGAAGTCATCATCATCCGAGCGATGTTCCCGGTTGCATCCCTCTCGGGAGCCCGGGGTCCGCTTTCTCCAAATACCGAAGTACAAAGCAAATATTGAGTTTTTATTAAGTAGGTAAGTACCAGTCATTCTTTTTTCCAAAAAATACACCGTTAAATAGGTAGGTAGAATTCGGTACTGGCAGTTCTGACGGTAAATTTTACTACAATTAATTCACCTGCGGTTTTGTTTTCACTACATAGTATAAAAAAGTAACTTTTCGCCGGTCCCTATGTCCCTATGTCCGCATCAAAATCCGTTGCGTAGTTTTAAAGATCTAAGCATACAAAGGGAAATAGGGACAGAGAAAGCGACTTTGCTTTATACTATGTAGTGATAGTGATTGTTAGGTATTAGCATTATTTTTACAAATAAGTTATCTAATAAAGTGCTTATATAACTATTTCCTATTATTATAACTATAAATTATGCTGATTTAGACCTCAAACGAGACGCGATAAAGGCCAGACCACCCTCGGTCGTTTCGTATAATTCTGTAAATGGTGTTCTTACGTGCCCGATATGCCGTAGAACATTTTCTGCAAAAATCGGGTACGCTAGTCACCAAAGAGGAGCTGCTGAACATCGAAGCTCGTCATCTTTTTCTGCATAGGCCGAAATCGGTCAAGGAGACATCATCACTATCACTTCACTATCATCACTACATGTCACTACATAGTATAAAACAAAGTCGCTTTCTCTGTCCCTATATCCCTATGTATGCTTAAATCTTTAAAACTACGCAACGGATTTTGATGCGGTTTTTTTAAATAGATAGAGTGATTCAAGAGGAAGGTTTATATGTATAATACATGCATAATATAGCCTTGCGAAGCCGGGGCGGGTCGTCAACAATAAATTAAATAAGGCCATTCATTACTTTATTATGTTGTATAATAATTTAATTTACATAAACGCGGGAACAATCTCTATTCATAAATAAGTTTAGTTATAACAGTCCTGCGTCAAATACCTCTAGTAGTTTTGGAAACAATCTTTTCTCTTAATAATATTTGTATAGAAATAGGTTTTACGTTTCAAAGTTTACTAGTACTATTTGTTTAACCTAAAATACATTTTTATCAGTCTAGATAAAGACTCATCACGGAATATCTGAAAGTACAAGAGCTAGAAGCCTGAAATTTCACAAGGGGGTTCCTATTAGGTAGTAGACGCAAACTAAGATCAGGTTCACCATAAGAGTTTTAAATTGCTATTATTTTATTTGGTGTAAGGGTGGGTACATTAGACATTGGAGAAGGTACGCCAAGTACTCCATAACATTTAGGGCCCTAATGTATGTGGAGTTTTTCTATTATCAATACATTTTTAGGGGTTTTTTTTGCATCAATTGACCAAAATAAAGTGGTGGTGGAACATTGCCTGTAAACATAAAAAAGTATCAGGATACTTGTTTGACGCAGCAAAGACTGAGCAGGTCATTCCTCTATCCTGCACAGTCTTCATCGATCATATAATTTTCTGGTCATATGCCCCAAATTGTCTTCTTTGTTTTTAAAGTTCGTTCTTCTCCCAAGGCGACGTTGGCATATCCACGGCATTATCATTACCCCGTAGTTAGGTAGATAGGCTTCTAACATCATCCCTTTGACAATGATGCCAAGTAACTCGTCACATTCCATCAGGTTGTCCAGGCATGCCGTTCTCTTCCTATATGAGTATGCTCCATCCTCGACCTCATCCTTCGCTTCCCATCAGGTGATGATAAGGTCAAATGCAAGACCTTTTATTTACTTACTAAAGTTGAAGTTGATAAGAACATCTATTGTGTCAGTATTTGTTTTTTTATCTTACACAATAGCCACGCCGATTTTCCTCACTCAACTTATGCCTGAGTGCGGAAAATCGGAGCCCCTAACACAGAAGTAATTGTCTGCCAACCCTTAGAGATGATGCTGGGCAAACCATCAATTAATTTTAAATCAATATGGTCAACAACCCTCACAGATGATCGATAGTTATAATTTTTACCACCTGTCACCGCAGAGATGATAAAATACGACCCCTTTTTCTTTTGGAGAGTAACAGTGTAACCACTAAAACAAGGTCAGAAAATCTATACTTACCAATATTATAAAGAGGAATTATTTAATTGGTTGTTTGCATTGAATAGGTTCCGAAACTTCTGAACCGATTTAGATGAAACTTAGTATCCCGATACATTGATTCATTGACAGTAACATAGGCTATTTTTTATTCTAATATTCCCACGGGATCGGGAGTTACGCGGGAGCGCTGCTATCTATTCTTAATATTATAAAGCTTAAGAGTTTTGATGAAGATATGAATTAGATAAGAATTGGGACTAAATCATTGGTTTATTTTTTCAATAACTAAGTAGACATAATGCTTTATTTAAAGATAAATAAATAATTAAAAAAATACTCGTTAAATCTAGAACAGTACAATAGACAACCTTACCACAAAAAAAATATACTTAATAAAAGAAAAGATTTGTAAGTTATCCAGTTCCGCTAGACTAAAAATAAAACGAAGCTTAACTATTGTTCAAATTTTACATATTGTGTTCTATTGCTCTCCCCAAAATATTGAAGGCTTCCTCAATATCAGGTGTTATGTCTTTCCCTGGTTTGTCATCACCAGAGTACCATACGGAACCGCATGTGCCTTTCTGCAGCATTTCCATAAAAGTCTTGACTGCTGACTCCACCCTGAAATATAAATAACGCGAGTTGAACTCCCCCACAAAGGGTTCAGTACCATGTTGCATAGTAGCCCCACAAAAATATAAATATTTTTCTGTTTTTAGTATTTGGTTGTTATAGCGGCAACAGAAATACATAATCTGTGAAAGTTTCTACTGTCTAGCTATCACGGTTCATGAGATACAGCCTGATGGCAGCGAAGTCTTAGTTAGTTAGATACTACAGGGCCAACAGAGGCAGAAATAAGACAGACGCATTTTTCTTATAGGAGAATGTCCAATACCATTGGACTTTGGTGGAGTTCTATCTAAGGCATGTTGGTTTAATCATGCCATAAATTAAATTAGAAAAAAAAATACTATTATACCGCCTAGCCCTAAACTAAGCAGTTTTCATATAAACAAATTACAGATAGTTGTATGTAATCTTAGAAATATTCCTTTTAAGTCACAATGTGGAATTCCTGTGCCATATTTCTATCAATGTCTATGCTTTATCTGTCAGTCTAATAAATATACTTACTTTTGAAAGACGGCTGGATCAATTAGTTTTTCAAAAAAAATCCCTCGATTTTCATTATGCTCCCTGTATTTTAAGTTTTTTAAAATTCCTGTATTTGTTGTCGAGTAGCATATCGTCAGCACCCTTACGCCTGTACGCTCGTAAAAGTCGCCAAACTAAAAATAAATACAGATAATAAAAAAAATCTAGATACTCCAATAGACGAGCTGCTAACATCGAAGCTCGTCATCTTCTTCTGCATAAGTAGCCAGAAATAGTCACTGTGGCCGAAATCTGTCAAGGAGACATCATCATTTTTTTCAAGGCTCAGAACGAAAGTCAAATTATCCCAAACTTCGCAAGTCTTTAATTATTTTTTTGTTATAATTTTATAACATAAAATTGTCTCCCATTTAAAATAGAGTATACTACCCCTAGCCTACTACTATAAAATTCTTTGCTTTGATTAATGATCAACGCACAGCCAATACCACAAGAAGGTTGTGGAAGGAATTCTAGAAAGTTAAAATTATGTTAAAACCATTAAAAAAACCCCGAATTTTATCCCCCATAATTTCAGACGGCTGAACCGATTTCGATCAACCATAGCTAAGAACACTCCCGAATAATTCACCTTTAAAACAAAAGAAACAAAATCGGTTCAGCCGTTCGGGAGCTACGATGCCACAGACGTCAAACTTATAACACCCGTTTTTGCGTCGGGGGTTAAAAAGAGGTACCTATATTTTAAAACGTCCGTGTACTGATGAAGGATTTTTGGTAACTCCAAGTTTAAGGAGGGGACATAAGAGGTGGAAGTAGAACTTACCGTCAGACACCGACTGAACTGTAGGACACCACTTTTAGTAGCACAATAAATAGGTACCACAGGTGTGCGAATTAGAGCTGCCTTCGAAGATACGTTCACAATAGTACCACCTTTACCGCCTTTATCTTTACCCATATGATCAATTCCTTTCCAAGTCAATGAGATCAAGGCTTTCTGAAATGTATTTAACGTGCAAGTCTGAACCACGAAGTTCTAAAGAGATACCTATTGTAATATTATATATGTGTAACTTTATTTGTTTGGTCGCAGTTAAACGGTACGATTGATTTTCATGAAAACTTGCAGGGGTAGACCATAATCTTCTATACACATAAAATCCTTTGTCCTGACTGACGGACTGACGGATCAACGCACAGCCTAAACCGCTGATCGTAGAGACCTGAAACTTGGAGGGTGTGTTCTTTGTATGACGTAGGTAGGTATCAGATAAGAAAGGATTTTCCGAAATTTTACTCCTTAGGGGGTGCAAAAGTGGGGCAAAGATTGTATGGGACATAGTGATTCCTTTGTCCATTTACGACTTTTACGCGGATGAAGTCGCGGGAAAAAGCTAGTTCTAAATAATTATATTTTTATACGAGTGAAATCGAAGACTGCTACTAGTATTATAAACGCAAATATGTTTGTTACCCCCTTCAATTGGGGATAGCAAGAATATATTCCCTTGGGATAGGTAGCTATAGGTGAAACAGCGGGAAAGCCCTACATACATCTAATTTAAATTTATACCGTCTGGTGGTCTAGGCACTTCGCAAGCTTGATATCTTGCCATGCCTTTGCTGCTATCTAAGTAATTAATATGATAATTGCATTTGTTCAGGACCCATGAGGTTTCAGGCAGACGGAGCGCTTCATAACTACGTTTGAATAGACTATTAGTAAAGGCTCATTCACACACGGGTACCGTATTTACAGGACCGGCTTTTACAGATCAGTTTTTACTGGAAGGTTATGTTTACACCATATTTGCAAGACAGTTTTAACAAATCCGTTGCGTAAGATACCGTATCGGGTTGTTTATTTACCAGATCCAAAATACTGTGGCGTGTGTGAACTCGTTTATACTGCCACATACGCCATAACCGAATAAAACACCTGTAAACCGGGTCGATATTTTTTTACCGGATACAGAATAATGTCGCATGTAAACACGCCTATTATACTGCTACATTGGCCATCACTGAATAAAACACCTGTAAACCGGGTCGTTATTTTTTACCGGATCCAGAATACTGTCGCCTATGTGAACACGCTTATACTGCTACACACGCCTTTACCGGATAAAAACGTATACGAAATTTTCTTAAAAACTTTACTCACAAAAATTAACTTTTTTTCTGTTTTTAATATTTGTTGTTATAGCGGCAACAGAAACACATTATTCATGAAAGACAGACGGACGGACAGCAAAATCTTAGTAATAAGGTCCCGTTTTTACCCTTTGGGTACGGAACCCCAAAGTTCCCAAAAAACCGGATCTGTAAACCGGGTCGTTATTTTTTACCGGATCTAGAATACTGTCGCGTGTGTGAACACGCCTATACTGGTACAAAACGAAACTGTTTAACGAACTGATGTGTAAATGAGCCTAAATAGCATTTTGAAAGACTAAACAACGTCGCGTATTTTGACTGGCTATAGACGAAATAATTGTATTCAAACATTAATAAAGGCAAATTTATTTACCAAATTGATGTCGCATGATTTACTCCATTGACCCGGTGAATCATCCATGATTCCTGCACAGTTGATGATCACATCTAGACGCTTGAAAGTTGACAGTACTTGTTCGAAAGCCTTGTTAAGACTGTCTTGATCGGATACGTCGCATTTGATGAAGGTTATACGATCTGAATCTGGTTTACAGCGGGCTATGAGCTCTTTTACTGCATTTTCGGCTATATCGAGTATTGCTACTGCCTGTAACATTACGGAAGTACTGTCATTAGGACTAAGCAGTAGACTACACTGACGTACTAATCAATTTTATCTATACTGTGGCCGTTTTCCGGCACATAATTCCTTCTCTAACTCTCAGAGTACATCTTAAAACATAATATGGCAAAAGATAACAGAAACAAAGCAATATGTTCGTTCTCCCGCGTCATTTACGTAATTGTAACCAATTTATAAAGTGTAATTAAAAGTATTTGACCTTAGCGCCTTCTTTTAAAAGTGCCTCAACTTTTGCAGACCCTAGTCCAGAAGCGCCACCAGTAATCAGCACAGTTTTGCCATTTACTTTCCACTGCGACTCCATTTTTCTTATCTAAAAGAAATGTTACACACCTATCAATGCAAACAATTTTTATCAGTCAATTACTTACTTGGAAATTGTAAATTGTAAGAAACAACGTCTTTTAAAACTTAACCTTTTAAACAAAAATTTAAAATTGTTGAATGTAAGAAGTAACGTCTTTTAAGAGGGGGGCTTTCTCCATACAAACTATTACAAACGTAGTCGACTGTTTTCTCCCTGGGTAATGACACTAGAGCAAATATTTTTGGTGCATAAAACTTATAAGTGCCATGACCATGCCCCTATATTTGTGCTTGTGTCATTATCCAGGAAGGAAACAGTCGACTACAACGACTTTTACTACTACGTAAAATTTTACAACTGTTCGCGAGTTTATTAAATCTTTTACATCTGACACCACCTTGTCACTCACTATCAGGCGATATAATGGTCAAACGCTCATGTTAAATTATTAATGAAAAACTAACTATACCTACTAAAAAAATGTTACAAAACTAAATTCACACTTTAGATTTGGTCTGTAATATGGCTCTAAGAACCATTAAGTTGTATTTTATTAAAGTAATCATAATTAATGTAGACTTTAATTACGATAATTATTGGAATTATTGTTTTATTTTAATTAATCTCATCGTCAGGGACATGACAGCAGACCGGTTAACTGAAAACTTGAATATATTTTTAAATTGATTTATTAAAATGAGGCATTAACACGCTCCGATTCGCGTGTTTGCCCGTTTCGTACCGTGAAACTGTTATTTTCAAAATCAAATGTCTTTAATTGACCGATGTTGGAAGACTGAGCTCGCGTATCATGTTGATGTAGCTTAACTATCGCATTATTTATCGAATTATCATTATTTTGTTGGAATTGGGTAATAATTATAAGTTACTAGCAACGCCCTGCGGTTTCGCCGAAATAGGGATAAAAAGTAGCCTTGTTAATCCAAATGTAAATCCAAAGTAGCCAAATAATCAATGTATCCACATACCAAGTTTCTTCAAAATCGGTCCAGAAGTGTTGGTGTCTATTCGTAACAAATAAACTGCAACAGAAACTGAAACAAGGTTGAATTCTTATTGATTATCTACAAACAATATTGTATTATTATTTCACAAAATTAACAAGTTTATCAGTGCAACCTAAATAAAATCATTTCTTATCTCGATGACGTTTTGTTGCTGTGTGACAATTTTTGATTGAAAAATTACTTTTGTGTTGGATAGTACATTTATCAGGGAAGGCTACTTTTTATTTTGATATTTCCACGGGATCGGGACTTACGCGGGTGAAACCGCGGGGCGCAGCTAGTTTCGTATAATTCTGTAAATGGTGTGCTTACGTATGAAATGCGATTGAATATTTTCTGCAAAAATCGGGTAAGCTAATCACCAAAGAGGAGCTGCTGAACATCGAAGCTCGTCATCTTCTTTTGCATAGGTATTGTGGCCGAAATCGGTCAAGGAGACATCCAGGTTGATTCACAAACTATTGGAAGGCTACCGAAACGAATAAAACTGAAAAGACAAGGATGGCAACACGTCAAAAGTCACGGGAGTGAAAGAGCAGCAATATTTTCTTTCGTTTCGGTTGCCTTCCGACAGTTTGTGAATTAGGGGGATCATCAACTATAAATTAAATAAGGCCATTGTTTTATTATCTATACATATAATAAATCTGTAGACATAAAAAAATCTGTAATTGTAAAATATCCAGAAAAAAAATACACAGGTCGTCTTAGAATCGTAAGCTGAACACGATAGGGTAGTTTTTAGAATTTTTGTTTGTCTGTTTGTCTGTTTGTTTGAACTAGGTAATCTCATAAACTAGAGAACAGATTTCAACGAAGTCCACACCAATATGTTCAGAAAATACCAGATAAACATTTAGGGTATTTTTCAATTTAACTTTAATACAATAATTATGATAATTGATAAAAAAACATTTAAAAAATGTGAAATCGAAATATTTTTCCGTGTAAAACGTAATCAAACGTCAAAAAGGAACAGTACGCTTAGCATTACTTTTTTACGTATTCGATCAAACATACTATATTGAGTATTTACTATGAAACTTCCTAAAAATCAACTTACTAGATCCACCCGTCTCTGAGAATATCGGTAGTGACACACCGACAGACATACGGACAAGAGAGTGACCTTGTAAGGGTTCCTTATTTTCGAGTGCTTCAACAAGTCATACTAGGCGTACAGGTACATGCCTCCGCTCAAGATGACAGTTGTCATAAAACCAAATAGTTTGCATATATCTACTACCTACGTGAAACTGAAAAGGAGGTTAGTACAAAGAGGTACTACTACATAAAATTACGCATCTGCTTTACCGAAGACCTCCTCGATGTTACACTTATATCGCGTATAATTTATTTAAATAGTTTGAATTATGAGTTCAAGTCGCGGACACCTTAGAAAATAAAAACAAAATAAAAAAAACCGGCCAAGTCCGAGTCGTACTCGCGCGCCGAGTGTTCCGTACATTAGTTTTTATACACCTTGATTTTTATACACCTAATAGGGACCATAGACTTCAGTAATTTCAACTTGCTAAGTCCAACCGTTCCTGAAATAATCTGTGGTGACACACGGACATACAGACAGACAGACAAGAAAGTGATATTATAAGGGTTCCTTTGTTACCTTTTGAGGTACGAAACCCTAAAAATAATTTTCCAAATCGGTTCGAGCGTTTTCGAGTAAGTAATCGGCGAAAATACATAAAAAAATATACGCGACGAATTGAGAACCTCCTCCTTTTTTGAAGTTTTTGAAGTGAATAATAGATAAGGTATGTTTGTAAAAATCAATTTTTAGGGTTCCGTAGCCAAATGGCAAAAAACGGAACCCTTATAGATTCGTCATGTCTGTCTGTCTGCCGTATGTCACAGCTACTTTTTTATTTTGTTTTCCCCAAAATTACGTAGCCCTAGCTACCTAATAAAGAAAATCTGGGCAATTTGGTCTAGAATTCAGAAAATTGCAAAAAGGGTCCGGACATTCAGTATGGGAGCGTGGCAGTGTTATGTTTTTTGCGCTGTGATTTTAGACCCGATGGAAAAATAATGCCCTTACGCTTTATAGATTTTGTATGAGGGCAAATTTTGTTCATTTAGGTGGGTATGGGTCTCAAAGTGAACCGCACACTTTTGAAAAATCATAGGACATAATTTTTCTTTAAATATTCCATTTCCCAGACGCTTTAGTAATTGGAGGTTGGCTTAGAGGTTTTAGATAGGAACCACACTTTTGGCATAAACAAAATGTCCTTTTGTAGTTTGGCATAAACGTTTTAGCATAATAAAATAACCCTAGGCATACCGTAATTTTACACAATTATTATTGGCATAAAGTCACCGCGCACTTTTGGAAAATCATGGAACATCACGTTTCTTCAAAAACCCTGTATCCAATACGCTTTAGAAGTTTGGTGTGAAGGCATTATTTGTTTTCTTCGATATACCCTATCGATAGGTATAGGTCTCTAAGAGCATCGTGCATTTTTGTAATAAAATCATAGGACATCACGTTCCTTCAAATACCCCGTTTCCGAGACGTTTTAGATGTTTGGTGTGAAAGCATTTTTTGTTCAACGTAATGCCCGCTATCAATAGGTAAGGACGTTATTTTATGTTTAAGTATCTGTTCTGTCCAATGGCCTTTCATATTTAGGTTGGATTTTACCATTCATATTTGAACGCGATTACTTCAAGCTAATCTCCGTTTTAGGCATTCATCTCGTTCAAAACTCCAAATTGGATTTTACCAACGAAAACTGATCACGATTAGAGCTAGAACGCGTTTAATTTCTGAACGCCCAATTTTGGACGTTTAACGCGTTGAACACGATCAAATGAACTGTCATCGGATCTGTCATCGTGTTGTTAGGTTATATATCTAACATTAATTACGTATTTTCGAAAACATCGTCATTTTTAAAGTAATAGCATGAAAAGGGCTTTAGCGCTCGCATTTGATGAAACCTATGATGAAAATATAGTTCGCCGTCCAAGATGGATCCGTGAACGTGAAGAACATTTTGACACCCTTGATGATAAGGATTTTGTTACAAGATTTCGTCTCACGAAACACACAGTTCTAAACTTATTGGAGTCTATTGAAGATAAACTAGAGTTTCCTACAAATATGTAAGTTCCCTTCTGTAGTTTGTTAGTTCTCACTACCCTGGTATGCGGTTAAACCTATACTTATGTGTTTGTTCTTTTTTAGAAACAACAGTGTATCACCCATCAATCAATTGCTGTGTGCCCTACGCTTCTACGCAACAGGATGCTATCAAATGACTGCAGCAGATTTATGTGGGTTTAGCACTTCTACTGCCCATAGATTTGTGCACAAAGTCAGCGCCGCTATTGCTACACTGCGACCTCGCCACATTTATTTTCCTGAATTACCAGAAGAGATCCGCCAGACACAAATAGAATTTTATAAGAGAGCCAAATTTCCGAATGTTATAGGTGCTATAGATTGCACTCATGTGAAATTTATAAAATCACCAGGTTAGGCATTGCTTTTTTAATTTTCATGAGTTTCTTAAAATATTGAAGTGCACTATGAAATATACTTACTTACTACTTTTTTTTTCAGGTGGAGATCACCCGGAGATTTTTCGAAACAGAAAACAATATTTTTCTTTAAATGTACAAGCGATCTGTAATGCCAAACTGGAATTCACTGATGTGGTTGCACGATGGCCAGGAAGCACCCATGACTCATACATTTTTAACAACTGTTATAGAAGAGCTATGTTTGAACAAGGACAGTATGGTAATGCTGTTCTTGTTGGAGATGCAGGCTATGCTTGTAACAAATACATGATGACACCATTAGAACAGTGCAATACTGATGCTGAAAACTTGTATAATGAATCTCATATCCGAACCAGAAATTGTGTAGAGCGGCTTTTTGGAGTCTGGAAAAGGCGTTTTCCAGCCATGGCCATTGGCTTAGGAGTGTCAGTAACAAATTCATTTCCAATAATCATTGCCACAACTGTTTTACACAACATAGCCAGAAGAAGTGGTGAAGAGGCACCACCTAATGATAATGAAGTAATAAATCCAGCATCTTGGGAGGCTATTTTAAATCAAGGAAATATTAATACTGGAAGTGGAGATGGAAGACTACAAAGGACTAATCCAAATCATAGAAGGCGTAATGAATTTGTAACAAACTATTTTGCACGGTAAGTCTACACCTTTTTGAATTTATCAATAACTAGCGACCCGCCCCGGCTTCGCACGGCTATATTATGCATGTATTATACTTATAAACCTTCCTCTTGAATCATTCTATCTATTAAAAAAAACCACATCAAAATCCGTTGCGTAGTTTTAAAGATCTAAGCGTACAAAGGGATATAGCTACAGAGAAAACCACTTTGTTTTATACTATGTAGTGACTAGCAAGATTTTCTTTTAATATAATACAGATTTTCATTAAAAAATTAATGCTATGCTATGTGTACGGACAGAGGAAAGCTACTTTTTTATACTATGTAGTTCAATATTTATACTCCTAGAAAAGTAGAAAGTAATTCCTATTTTGTATCTTTTCAGATTACCAAGATAATTGAGGGAGAAGGTTGACTATTCCACCTTTTGCTTACTTATTTTAATTTTTTAAGTCCCGATCCCGTGGGAATATCAAAATGAAAAGTAGCATAGAGCCTTCCTCGATAAATGTACTATCCAACACAAAAAGATTTTTTCAATTCGAACCAGTAGTTCCTGAGATTAGCGCGTTCAAACAAACAAACTCTTTAACTTTATATTATAGTATATAGATTCTAGCATGTTATAAATTTAAATAAAAGTAGGTAAGTATCTTTATATATCAATGAAATTATCAATGTGTTTATGAATGTTAAATAAAGATCAATTGTGATTGTAAAATATTAATAAAACTAAATTATTTTGTAAAATCTATTCTTTTAATTTATTTAGCTGTATTTTAAATATTTCTAGCTTTATTTTTTCCTGCTCTGTTTTGAGCTTCTCCTGTTCTAGCTTTTCTTTTTCCACCTTCTCCTGAACCTTTAAAATAGCCATATTTTGTCGATGCTCCTCCTCCGCAAAGGCATTCGTTGTGAGCAAAGTTTTTATACGCTCATCATTTAAACTTTGCTCCCTTCGTAAAACTGGCCTCCGTCGACTGGGCCTGGCAGAGCTAGTAGTTGCCCTGAAAAGAACAGAATAAATTAATCTAAGATCACCAGAAATGTATGTGTGAAAACTTTAATTGTATATTACTACTAGCTGCGCCCCGCGGTTTCACCCGCGTAAGTCCGAACCGTTTAAACCTTCCCTGGACTACAACAAACACAACAAAAAAAGAATTGGCCAAATCGGTTCAGCCATTCTCGAGTTTTAGCCAGACTAACGAACAGCAATTGATTTTTATATTATAGATAGACTAGCTGCGCCCCGCGGTTTCACCCGCGTAAGTCCGATGCGTTTAAACCTTCCCTGGACTACAACAAACACAACAAAAAAAGAATTGGCCAAATCGGTCCAGCCGTTCTCGAGTTTTAGCCAGACTAACGAACAGCAATTGATTTTTATATTATAGATTACTAACTAGCAGTGTACTGCAGTTTTAACCACATAGTTCCAGTTCTGGTAAAATATAAGAATACTGCCTTTCTCGCTATCCAACACAAACTAAATTTTAATCATATAAATACAGACAAACACACTTGACGGGGGACTTTGTTTTATAACATGTAGAGATAGAGATTCTAACCTTAATGGAGTGGGCAGTAGATTCTGAGCCTCTGGCTGCATACGAGGCGAGGGACTCCGGGATGTAGCTAGAACTGGGTTTCTCGGCTCTCGCAACATGCTTGTATTGTATTGTGACCAATCCTGAATGGAAGTGTTATATATTCATTACACAGTTTATGGCTTATTAATGTGTCTCGTCATATTACTTTTCGGTTTTTTAAATATACCGCATCAAAATCTG
The DNA here is from genome assembly GCA_907269075.1 of Idaea aversata. Lineage (NCBI taxonomy): Eukaryota > Metazoa > Arthropoda > Insecta > Lepidoptera > Geometridae > Idaea > Idaea aversata. The sequence continues at coordinate 3,763,815 of OU026098.1, read as the reverse complement.
TTGCGTAGTTTTAAAGATCTAAGCATACGTAGGGACAGACAGGCAGGGAAGCAACTTTGTTTTATACTATGTAGTGATTTACAGTAGGTACATAGATTTTAATAAATATTAAAAAACTTATATTACTTAAATATTTTAGTCCTAAATGATTCTGCATACTTACAACAGTATATGCGGTACATGTTTCAGCACACTCTGTTGGAACTTGTGTTTCAAAAACTAGATGATCTGAAAAATATATTATATAGTTACTAGGTGTCCCGGCAAACGTTGTTTTGCAGTATAGATGAATAACATATATACAGACAGCATCGCCATAAACTATCCAGGGAGCCACCCAAACGCATACAAAAAATACATTAAAATCGGTCTAGCCGTTTAGGAGTTCAGTGACATACACAAGTACAGGTCGTACAGAAGAATTATACATATATATAAAGATCTTAGATGAAGTTGTCGTTTCATGCTAATAATGCTAGTTACTAAAAAAGCGGAATCTAGCAACATATATTTCAGAATTTGTAAACACATACCACTAGAAAGCGTAACCTCGACTTCAGCTACTGCAGTACTGCTACCAGCTACTGCTGCACTGGTACTAGCTTCTGCTGTGCTGCTACCAGCTACTGCTGCACTGGTACCAGCTTCTGCTGTACTGCTACCAGCATCTGCTGTACTGCTACCAGTTGCTGTAAAAATAATGCACATAAGCTATCAACAAAGTATCACTAATTAATGATTAGCTCATTTATTTAATACTAACTTTTGCCCGTGACTTTGTCTATGTAGAAGTCGAAAATTCAGGACAAAGCATGATATTATTGTATAGATAATATAATACTCACCTAGAACATGAGCGCCATCGGTATCAAATGGATTAACGAAGCCGGTCACTCTTGTTTGTATTATCTCAGATACGCGTTCAATGACCGGATCTTCATTAAATTTTTTTGGGGGACCTCCACCTGTTACATAAAAAATATAAATAAATATTGCAGGACATTCCACACATCGCCATCTAGCCCCAAGCTAAGTAACTAGACTAAAGAAGGTAAAAAAGAAAAAAGAAGGTAGGTACAGATTGGATAAAGAGAAATTACTCAAAGTTTCTAAGGTTTTATGTAGGTACTTTTCAAGTGTGTACTCACCTGTAGCCAAATGATGTTGATTACGTAAGGTTATTAAATTTTTTGCCCTTTTTTTTAAATTCTCCCAACATGTTTTCAGGGATACTGAATCTCTGGGATGGAGATACGAGGTAGAATTAAATTCAGTGGCAATTTTTTGCCACTGTTCATTTTTGGCTCGAATTGTAACGTTGTCCGTTTTTTTGTTTTCGATTATATCAAAATACTTTTCCACCAACTCTACTATAGTATTTTTTTCACTGGCGGCAAATGTTGGTTCTCGTTTGCGTTTCATTTTTGCAGATCGTTTGTAAAAATTTCAAATTCGAAAGCACAATCACTCACAACCAACACCACCGGTTCACAATTATGACAGAATTTAAAATTTCCCAAATAGCTACGTTGGTATTGCCAGTTATGAATAGAAATATCCAGAACAAACATATGATTTCATTAATTTACAATCAATTTCATTATTTTGATAATATTTAAGTATATTATAGTTTATTATTAACAATAATAAATCTATTTATAGTGCAGTAATAAAATAATATAATTTAAAATATTATAACACAAATTCAATTTTCCATTTTGTAGGGGAACAATTTTGTGACCTTGTAACAAATTGCAATTGTCAAACTATTCTTATTTTTCCTCTAAAATTTGGCATCGCGTGGCAGCCATTTTGCCCTCGCTCATCATCGTTTTGTCTATGATTGTTTCAATCAATTGCGAGTTTACTTTATTAGGTTGGCGAAAGTTTGGTTTTCATGAACGCGATCAAAATGTAGTCGGTAAAATCCATTTGTACTTGAACCGAGATCGAACCCAATACGAAAACGCGATCAATGTAATCTTCGTTTTATCAATCTCCGATTAGCGTGGCACTGGTAAAATTGGCCCTTAATCATCAAACAAAAATTTAGTTGCACCAAAATAGATTATTATTTGCATGATGTTGGTGTTTATAAATACTATAACCTCTTATATTATGAATACAAAAATATGGATAGAGGGACAACGGTAGATAATAATTCTTTTTTACTTTAATTTACAAAAAACCAAAGATGAGATGATGAGGAAGACAAAGAATGTTGAAAGTTTTGTGCGAATATGAATTGGACTTAGTTTTAGCTTATCATATTGTTGTGTATTATGTTCTATTTGAGTGAAATAAATAAATATAAATATTACTTACCTACATAAGTACCTTTGCCAAATCAATCAAAAAATATAGCTTAAAAACAATGTATCTATTTTGTTATTATATAACTTACACCGAACGATAGTATCTATGCGGGAAAATGCTAGGCATTCTATATAAACCAAAACCACATCGCGAACAAAGTCGCGGGCAACAGCTAGTGTTGTATAATAATTTAATTTACATAAATGCGGGAACAATCTCTATTCATAAATAAGTTTAGTTAAAACAGTCCTGCGTCAAATACGTCTAGTAGTTTTGGAAACAATCTTTTCTCTTTATAATATTTGTATAGAAATAGGTTTTACGTTTCAAAGTTTACTAGTACTATTTGTTTAACTTAGAATAGATTTTTATCAGTCTAGATAAAGACTCATCACTTGTGACAAAAAAACCGATTTCTTAGTTTAGGAATCGGTTTTTTTGTCACAATTTATATATATAAACCTTTGTTTTTTGTGTAAGTTAATATTGTATTCATTTTACTGCAATAAAACATTTTATTTATTATTATTATTTATCACGGAATATCTGAAAGTATAAGAGCTAGAAGCCTGAAATTTCACATGGGGGTTCCTATTAGGTAGTAGACGCATACTAAGATTTTTGGAAATGCGACCTATTTCTTCTTTCCCTTATCCCGGCTCATCCAGGGTCGAGCCGTCGGATTTTTGCGCCATGTGGTTCGATCCTGGGTTGTAAGGTGCTTGGACATTCGACCTCTAAAGTGTAAAAAGGGCTGATAAGTTTTCTTCTTCTTCTTAAGGTGCCCTCTGACTTAACCAAGTTTGGCAGTTAATTTGGAATATTCTTCTTATATCTAGCGAGGCGAAAGAGTTCGGCTGCACTCGCTATCCCCGTCCACTCCCGGATGTTACGCAGCAAAGATTTTTTCCTCCGACCGACACGTCTTTTGCCCGCGACTTTTCCCATCATAATTAGTTGCAGTAACTCGTACCTATCAGGTCTCAATACATGTCCTAGGTAGGCAACTTTTTGATAAGTTTTGTAGGACGAGAATGCGCTTGTGGCTTGTAGAATGTGGCTACTCTATCGGATTAAACCGCGGGGCCCAGTGATAAATGATAAATAACGGAAACATACGGAACTGAAACCTAATTCTATCGTATAATAAAACAGTGTATTCACGCATGGCGAACTCACGCCATCCATATGCCATTACTATACGGAACACTGTTACTTTAATATACTACAATTAGCGTATTGGAAGGAACTTATTATAAGTTCTTTTAGTAATTAAGGAAGGTTAAATTTTACTGCGGAAACTCATTGAGCACCATTCACTTAAGGTAGGATGATAATATACCTAGTCTATGATATTGGAGGAAATGCGCGAAATTTTTTTTTACCGCAAAATATGTGCTTGCATTTGATCTCATCTCACCTGATGCGAAACGACGATGAGATCTAGGATGTTACATGCTCGCCTAGAAGAACGGGATATTTGGATAACATGATGGAACGCGACGAGTCACTTGGCATCTTGACTTTGTACAGGTGGTGTTAGAAACCGCCGGGAAAGGCCTACCACCACTTGATCATCTGCTTCTATAGCCCCAACCGGGGGTCACGTGTAGGGCAAAGGCCTCCCTCCCCTCTTTCCCTGTCTAGTTAGCGAGAGGACACAAAAATATATGTAGGGACTTAAGTGAGTACGTTGGTGAAAGAGCTCAGAGCAAGTAACCAACGTATGTCCCGACATTCGGCTTTTATGACCTAAGATGTTGATAAGGCCATGGGAGGAAGGTGGGAGTGTTCCCTGTCTAGTGTCAGCTTGGTCCAGTCCCTACGATGCGAGTCCAATTCGTCCCGCCATCTCCTTCTGGGCCTGCCGCGGGGTTGCCTGCTGTTGGGGACCCAGTCTGTGGTGGTTTTCGGACATGCGGCAGATATGACCTGCCCAGTTCCATTTGAGTTCGATGTAGCCAACTTCCTTGATTTTAGTATGTGTATTATGTTTGTTCCAGTGATGTTGACGAGGTAGCCTAGCTGTGGCGCAGCAATGCCGCTGCCGAAGCGGTGCGTGGAGCCGGTGCTCGTGTCACGCGGCGCGGTGCCCGAGCGGCTCGCGGTGCCGTCCGAGCTCGAGGCTGTCACTAACGGGACACTCGCTAATACAGTCAGGTAAGGACACTAACCACGGAACACTTTTACTCCTAGGTTTTCTCCTATAATTTATAAATAGTTGGAGGTTGTCCTTGGCTGCATTTTATAGTGCAGACAGAGATAATCACCTATTTGGTATCCACATCTAACTTTGTAATTTTTACTAACAATCAGGGGCCTAAGTCTGCTAACACAATTGTGTTTCAATAGAGTGTCGATAGAATCGTAATAGAAATTTAATGTCAAAAATATGACATTACATGTCAAATTGGTATTCTCCTAGTGTAAACTATTCTATCGAAACACCACTGACGCACCACTGACTCACTTTGGTATTCTGCTCTAGAAACGTGGCTCAATGGGACCTCGTTAGTTGTCAAAACGGTATATCACTTATCATATACAATATTGCTTGGCAATACCAGCGACGTATCTATTACCAATCCATTGAGACTCCATAGCGATTCTATTGCGATTTTATTAAAACTTTAGCAGAATACCAAATAAAGTCACAATCTCGATATTATATCAATAGAGTCTCAATATAATGACAATGGTAAATTCATTAATGCAAAATAGCAGAATAAGGCCCCAGGAAGTATCAGTCTTGGAAGCAGAAACTATCGAAGACTGGACTTACTAACACAGGCTATACTTACTTTCCCTTCTCCCTTTTTACAAAGAATCTTTTTAATTTAATCTAATTAAAGTTCTCAGTGGATCCACAAATTGAAATCTGGAATCAATGAGTAATACGTATATTTCATTAGATCAGGGGTTCCCAAACTTATTTTGTCTACTGCCCACTTCACTACATAGTATAAAACAAAGTCGCTTTCTCTGTCCCTATATCCCTTTGTTTGCTTAGATCTTTAAAACTACGTAACGGATTTTGATGCGGTTTTTTTTAATGGATAGAATGATTCAAGAGGAAGGAAGGTTTAATACATGCATAATATAGCCGTGCGAAGCCGGAGCGGTTCGCTAGTTGAGAATAAATTATGTTTAGCGCCCCCACTATAACATAAAATTAAATAATTGATTGTGAGCTATATTACCAGAGATTAAAGATTAATTCTAAACGAGAGTCTTACTATAACCCGCCGTCTTACTATAAGTCTTACTATTTTTGGGTCCGCCCCCCTTTAGGCCTGCAGCGCCCACAAGGGGGCGTTATCGCCCACTTTAGGAAAGGCTGCATTAGATCCATGATAGATCTGGCAAAGGGATCAACTAAGAGAGAAAAATCACAATTTAAAATCTGAATCAAAAGAGAAATATTTGGTCAATGGATCTTCTGAGAATGATTGAGAGAAAAAAAGAAATTATTTCTTGAGGCTATAAGGGAAGATTATTTACACCTTTTTTGCGGTGTAGGCATCTCTAGTAGTTATTAAGCCAAGTGGATACAAGCTAACTTCCCCTTTCAAACAGCCCGACTACCGACTATCTATAAATGAAAATAAATAAATATTGCAGGACATTCCATACATCGCCATCTAGCCCCAAGCTAAGTAACTAGACTTGTGTTATGAGTGCTAAACAACGGATATACTACTTATATACTTTTCTTTTGTAAATATATACTTATAATACAATAGAAACAACCAGACCACATACAAATATCTAAGCATAAAGACTTGTCTGTGACGGGAATCGAACCCGCAACCCTATGTTTGGCAGTCCACCAAGAGATCTATCACCAAGAGATGTTAAACGCTTTGCGCCTATAAGAAGAAGACTAAAATCAGTGTCTTCAAATTCCATATTAAAACTTACTACGACTCAATTAATAACTGATAATAGCTAACGACTTAAATTGGCGATTTTCCTGTTTTGTAACATCAAAACTAACATAAATCCCTAGATTTATGTAACTATAGTATTTAAGATGCTGTGCAAACTAGCTGCGCCCCACGATTTTACTAACGTAATAATTTTCTGCGTAACTTTCTTAATTTTTTCATTCATATGAAACTTCTCCTGACAATAACAAATAGAACAAAAAAAGGAATTAGCGAAACATTCTTGAAGACCCAGTTGGCACAATGGTCACCATGCCGGACTGCCAAACACAGGGTTACGGGTTCGATTCCCGCCTCATACAAGTATTTATGCTTAGATATTTGTCTGTAGTCTGCTTGTTTCTTTGTATAATCTAATATAATATAAATTACGTGTCACGTTGTTTGTGCGCCATGGACTCTCACTACTTAATCAAAGTACACCGTGTGCAGTTTGATTCAACTTGAAAGATAGGATAGCTTTCATCTTAATTTATCCCGATATTCCCACGGGATCGGGAGACGCGGGTGAAACCACGGAGCGCAGCTAGTAGTATATAAGTAGTATATATCCGTTATCTTATCTAGCACCCATAACACAAGTCTAATTACTTAGCTTGGGGCTAGATGGCATTTTGTGGAATTTCCTGCAATATTTATTTATTTTAATCACCAATATTCTGAATTACAGACAGTTATCATCGCTGTCTAAACATGCAGAGGATATGTTCGGCGAGTTAACTCGCGAGGCTACCAACTTGGCTGAAAGGACGAACGTACTGCAAGCAAGGATTGATCGGCTAGCCATCAAGGTTACACAGTTAGACTCGGGCGTTGAAGAAGGTAAGATACTAAATAAATAAATCGGCCAAGTGCGAGACGGACTCGCGCATGAAGGGTTCCGTACCATGTTGTAAAACCCCACTTACATTTTCGAAACGAAGTTCCTAATTGCGGGTATTGGCAATACCTAGCCGAGAAGGTACACGCAGAGAAATAGGAGTCAACCAGAAGTACAAAACTGTATAGTTAAATTATTTTACGACAAATTTAGTCTGAAATACTGTTTTCTTGTAATCTCTACGATTTTATTTTAAACCTCACTAAATGTTTAATAAGGTACACTAGAAAAATATTTTAAATCAAAGCTACAATAATTTTGTATTTAAAACAATAATTCTTGCTTCATAAACGAAATGATTTGTAATGTTTACTAGAATAAAATGTACAGTTAACGAAATTAAGTGTTCTGATTAATGATCGTCATGTTGGTAATGCACTACGAAGTTGCCTGTACCCACAACAACATTATTTTAATTACTACAAGAATGTATAATTATATTTATGTGTAGCTACTTATTTATTTAGTTTCATGAGTCACAACTAGATGGCACCAGTAGTAATTTTAGATCGCGCTATCGTTGTGTTTTATCAAATTACCTTGGTCGAGACGAAAATTTTGTTTTGTATCGCGGGTGCGTACTGATTACAGACTCCGCACTTAAAGCAATATGTGGCTATACTCCACTATAGCCATAAGTGCTGCATTACTCGTAGAGCGTGCTGACGCGTAGTCTACGAGACAATGTAGTCTAAATTTAATATTCCTTTTTGCTGTCTAGGATTACTATAATTGATTTAAACATCAAACGCAATTATCGGAACTAGAATATTTTATACACTACAAAAATATCTAGTTACATTTACAATAACCTAGTAAACGTAACTAGATTGTTTATCCGTGTATACTAGTAGACTAGTAGTGTGTACAATAATTTCTAGTTGGTCCTCAATAAAAAATATTTGGTAAAGACAACTAGTGGGTACTGCTGTCACGGATCCAAACAGAAGTTCTGGTTGCACTTACGAGATTTCTCGTACGTCTAACAACATTTTTCTCTGTGTGTAGGTGGTATTTATTTTAAGAACTAAACTGACGAGGGAAAATCGCGCTCTGACAAATATGTTTTTTATTTTTATTTAAATATTTGAGGATATAGCTGTACGTAGTCGTATGACAACTTATCCTCAAAGTTGAAGAGCTTCAATTTAATGCACTGTAATTTAAACAATTTTATTTACAAGAATTGAGAATTGAAGAATTTTTAAAGGCACGATTCCATTAGACAAGTCTTGCATACGAGTATGACGTCACATTTGCGTACAACTTGCATTGGAAACATGTTTTTGAGGATGCGCGCGCAAATTGCATGCAGGTTTTTCTTGCAAACGAGTGGAGTTGTTCAACAATTGTGTAGAACGTCATGGGTGGAATAAAAAATGTACAAGTTCAAACTACCTCATACAACTTGTAGCTTGTATCCAGGTTTGTTCAATTTGCATACTAGTAATTTGCCTAATGGAATCGCGCCTAAAGCCTAGTTCGCATTAAGCTAGTATTTTAGTCGAGTAGCGAGTAATTTAGTAGCTAAAATACTCGCTACTGCCCAAAAACCGTTCGCACTTTGGTCGAGTACAGTTTACAAGTGAGTGGTGTATTGTAAGATGAACAACCTACAAAACAATGCAACGATGAGGCGGCAACTAATCAACTCGACTAATTCGAGAGCTCACTGGCTCACCGGCTAAACAAGTCCGAACACTTGTTTAGCCGGTGAGCCAGTGAGCAGGGACGCGTGGGGGAGGGGTGCTACTCGCCACTCGCCTAATTAAAATAGAATAAAATGGATCGACTCGTCTAAATTACTTACTAACCTACTCGACTAAATTTTTGGTGTTCGGACACGTTTAGCTACTAAATTACTCGCTACTCGACTAAAATACTAGCCTAATGCGAACTAGGCTTTAGTGGAAGTGTGCAAGTTCACTTGCTTTGTCACCAAACGTATCAAATTAATGATTTCTAACCTTTTTCCAGTATCACTTCAAGACATCCAAATGCGCAAAGCCTTCCGCTCCTCCCGCATCTTCCAACAACAATTGTTCTCTCGCAACACGATGCCGTCTGCCATGTTGTCAACATACGCACGATGCGATCGACCACCGCCGCTCGAGAAACTGAACGAGTTCAGGGACGATGGTCGCGATGCGAGGAAGTTCTACACTGATCCGGATTACTTCTTCGAATTGTGGCGTCGGGAGATGTTGCAGGATACGGAGAGGATTCAGCATGATAGGGGGAAGAAGGTAAGGCATATTTATTTATACATATAAAATGCTTTGTCCTGACTGACTGATGGATCAACGCACAGCCTAAACCACTGATTGTAGAGACCTGAAAAATGGAGGGTGTGTTCTTTGTATGACGTAGGGATCCGATAAGAAAGGATTTTCCGCAAAGTTTATATGGGATAACTTGATTCCTGGTCCATTTTCGACTTTTACGGGGACGAAGTCGCGGGCAAAAGCTAGTATTTATATATTTAGAAACCCCGGGTCGAAACAAATCATTTATTAAAAAAAAAGTATATAAGTAGTTTATCCGTTATCTGGCACCCATAACACAAGCATTAAGTTGCTTAGCTTGGGGCTGGATGGCGATGTGTAATATGTCCTGAAATATTTATTATTTTATTATTTATTATACAAGTACAAGTTAAAAAAATAGGCGCCTCCATTATGTATGACGTCACATTTGCGTACAAGTTGCTTGCATTGGAAACATGTTTTTGAGGGTGCGCAAATTGCATGCAGGTCTTTCTAGGCATACGAATTAAAAATGTACAAGTTCAAACTACGTCATACAACTTGTAGCTTGTATGTAGGTTTGTTCAATTTGCATACAACTTGGATACTAGTAATTTTCTTAATGGAATCGCGCCTTAATTAACCCAATAGTTGATATAAAAGGACTTTTTGTTCCACTAAGTTCAACCATATTTGAAAAAAGTCTTTAGTTTAGTCTAGTTTTATGGGGCTATTTCCGCACTTAACCTCTTCATATGGTCCATTGTGCGTGTAAGAATATCCTACTTGTCACTTATTTTATTTTATTTATTCCAATAAAAAAAACTTAATCTAGTACAAAATTAAGGTGCAACAAAAACTCTTTCTAGTTTGTCCGTGCACCAGTGAGTCGTTGGTAAACAAAGAAGTTAAAAAATTAATACACTACAAAAATAAAAAAGAACAATAACATAACAAAAAATCAATAAATTCATAAATCTAAGGTATATCAAAAAGACCCCCCGTCCCTATCTATCTCCGCAACGAACTTATCTTGCATCTCAGTCGCAATAAAAACATTCCACGGCTACCTCTGCCCGTAGCGTCGCGTCGACGATCACCTAGAAATTACCCACACCTACAACAATAATTGTACTTATTGATGCATCGACTCGAGAATGTTGCAAACGCTATGAGCGCGATGTAGGTATCAAGTGAGATAAACAAGTTTGCGAACAATGTACAGGGTGTTATGGCATAGATGAGTAAGTAAGCAAGATAGTTTTTTTACTTTAACCATCCCAGGTCCTTCCAGAAAGCTAGCAGCTTTTTCAGGCTGCTGCAGGCTTCCCGAAGAGATGCCAGCGATTAAAGAGAACAAGCCAAAAAACCTGCTTATTATATACGTAAAATGTTTGGTAAATGCAACCTCTTTTGTAACCCCCTTCCTCATTCCCCAAGGTCCGCCAGCCTCGTAGCGGCGGCGGTGACGGTCGCTCAACTCGACGCGTCCGGACTCCGCACTCAACCAACGACCGCATGAAGGAGGCTGCGGTGAAGCGAGGGGAACACATCATGCAGCCCGCACAGCTACGGAACTATAACATAGATCATTATAGGCAGGCTGAGCCACTTTACCGTTAGTATATTTATCAAACAATTATTATTTATTTATTGTTGCATTGAATTTACTAATATTATAAAAAAATTTATGTAATATTCCTTTGGATGTTGTCTTCATGTAATAATTAAAAAAAAATGGCACAGCAGCACAACAGTCTCCTAAAAAAATTAAGTCGTTCAAAGCCTTGAAAACTGGAAAAAAATATTCACAATTCCATTATTCGTCAACGACGAAGACGATCGGGAAATTCCAATTCACTTAAACATCTTCAGTTCAAGACCTCTCTGATGGTATGCGACATAGCTGGATCTCCTTAAATCTACAAGATATTACCAGTCAGACTTAACAAATTTGGAATGTCCAATGTGGACAGCTTCATACTATTTTTGGCAGATTTCCATCATGGCCGATCGTGGAGAGGCGGCATTACGGCAAAAAGCTCCCTTAACCAGAGCCTTATCTTATAATACTCGTCTTGTAACGTTCCAGAGACGACAGTAACAGACGGCGGGTATCGAGTGGGTCAGAATCGTCCGCCGTCCAACCAGCCGGTCGCCGCGCGACCCAACTCCATCGAGATTGAGAACCAAGTGAGGCAGCCCAGGATCACTGGAAACGGACATGGTGAGGGTACATTCACATCGTCTCTTCTCTCAGAGCTAACGGAGAGGGGACAAGCTGCTGCTGCGTTGTATGCACAATAGCCTGAAGTCGCTTTTTTCCTGAAATATAATTTCAGGGTTAAACAACCTTTTTTTCATCTTCTTTACTGCACTTTTCAGAGAAGGCTAAAGATTAATTACTATCCCAAACAGAGTCGTTACACACTTCGTCGATTTTTACTGGCCATAAACATTTTTCAGTATAATAAAAACTGAAAGAATTGAACAGAAAAAGAGGCTGTATGGCTGCATAATTAACCCTTTGCTGATGGACAAGAAAGTGAGATCACTTTACGAAACACTAAAAAATTTTTTTATTTGTAATTTGATCTCCAAGATCAACCATTTTTTTTCAATCACAATTTTGGTACCGGCCATCGAGCTGCCATCTATCTAAACATAATGAGACTAGTATTATACGTCCACCACCGGTGTAAGCTGGCCCTAAAGCCTAGTTCGCATTAGGCTAGTATTTTAGTCGAGTAGCGAGTAATTTAGTAGCTAAACGTGTCCGAACACCAAAAATTTAGTCGAGTAGGTTAGTAAGTAATTTAGTGGAGTCGATCCATTTTATTCTATTTTTATTAGGCGAGTGGCGAGTAGCACCCCTCCCCACACTCATCCCTGCTCACTGGCTCACCGGCTAAACAAGTCAGAACCTGTCGGATTAGTCGAGTTGATTAGTTGCCGCCACATCGTTGTATTGTTTTGTAGAATGTTCATCTTGCAATACACCACTCACTTGTAAACTGTACTCGAGCAAAGTGCGAACGGTTTTTGGGCAGTAGCGAGTATTTTAGCTACTAAATCACTCGTTACTCGACTAAAATACTAGCTTAATGCGAACTAGGCTTAAGTCGTGTAACTGCTAACATGTAAACTGTACCATTCCAGCGTTCTCCCCGGCAGCAGTACGTAGCGGCGAAGAGTCTCCATACGGCTCGGTAGCTGAGGGTGTATACGGTAGCGGAGGCGGCACCCCGCGCCGCGCCCGCCCCTCCGTGCCACCCCCCGCGCCGCCCGCTACCACGGACACGCCCACACCCAACCACAGCCCGCCCAGGTACAGTATGGGTCATAAGTAAATGATCAGTTTGCAACAATAATACTATCGACAAGTATTGGACTTACGACCTTCTTCTAATAGACGTTACATACAAACTTAACTAGTAGTTCGCCCCGAACTGAGCCCTCACGAGTTTTTTCAGCGATTATTATATTTCAGCGTAAAGTACTAAAATGTATAATATAACGACGAAAGACTCCAAATACGACAGGTCTATCGTATTTGAATGATTGGTGCCTAGTATCGCTATTATCCGACATTGGATGATTAAGAGAATCCAAACACGATAGGGATAACTTCTTGTTGTTGTTGTTAACTTGTTGTTGTTGTTCTTAAGTTCTAAAAGCAGAGGTCCAGCTCAATCATCACACCCTGGACATCTGTTGACTCTTTATTTTTACTCAAGATATTTTTAATGTGTCCAACATAATATCCAGAAGAAAGTAATTCCTTTCCTTCCTTCCTTATGTATCTACTTATTATAATGTGTCGTAAGAGGAAACGAGAAGACAAGCTCGAGAACGAGAATATATTAGAGAAGTGTAAGACCAATAAGTCCCTAAACTGAAATATAACAAGTAGGTAAATATTAATTATAAAAAAAATTGTCACAAATTTAATAATACCTAATGAGAGTCTCTAGATCGGCTAGAACCGAACATTCCTACTATTTGATACTATCCACCACTATAATTTTAAAACAGTCCATGATTATTCAAATAAATAATTATAGGAAATGAAGCAGAGAGAGTTCGGACGATTTAGGGTAAAGTAGAATATACACTTTATAAACCACAACACAAGGGCCTCAGTCAGTGATACAAAAACGTCAACCATTTTAGATATAAAGTTATCTTCTTGGTTTCCGTTCAGCTGATCAATAGCTGGTTCCAGCAGCTTCTTCTAAGGCTATGGGGAACGAACACGGAAGTAGAATTTCTGGTGGATTAGAGAAGTAAAATTGCGGAAGGTGCATGTCTTTCTGATGACTAATAATTATAAAATCGATAATCCATTTTAACACAAAGAAATGTTAAAGCACGAAACACTTTTACTTTATTATTCATGTAAGTAGGTATGGTTTTAAAGAATTTCTGAGAATCATATTTGTTTTCCTCTCTGATAATAATGAGTATGATATAAAAAATATTATTTTAAAATTTTATTTTATTTTCTATTTTTTATTATTGGATTTTTTTTATTGTAGCGTGTTTTTTTTTAGGTTTTTTAAACTATTTATTTATTTTATACTTTTTGGTCTTTGATAACAAAATATGTTAGATCAGACCCTGGTTACCATTAAAAGACAAACTACTCGTCAAGACGATTCTAACGAGCCCAAACTCGATGGGGTTGTGTCGTTTCATTGCGAAGTTCCTATGACAACCTTCCAGTTCCATCATCAGACCCTGGTTACCATTGAAAGGCTAACTACTCGTCAAGACGATTCTAACGAGCCCAAACTCGATGGGGTTGTGTCGTTTCATTGCGAAGTTCCTATGACAACCTTCCAGTTCCATCATTAGACCCTGGTTACTATTAAAAGGCAAACTACTCAACAAGACGATTCTAACGAGCCCAAACTCGATGGGGTTGTGTCGTTTCATTGCGAAGTTCCTATGACAATCTTCCAGTTCCATCATCAGACCCTGGTTACCATTGAAAGGCAAACTACTCGTCAAGACGATTCTAACGAGCCCAAACTCAATGGGGTTGTGTCGTTTTATTGCGAAGTTCCTATGACCACCTTCCAGTTCCATCATCAGACCCTGGTTACCATTGAAAGACAAACTACTCGTCAAGGCGATTCTTGACGAGTAGTTTGAATGAATGAACTATGAAGTATGGATAATGAGATAACTCCTGTAGATTCCATCCAGCTCTATCATCATCATCAGATCAGTTCCATGGTACCATATTATTGTCACCAAAGTTACGCCCTTTCATTTGATACCCCACTCGGATATATTTGCCCTATAGTTTGTGTGCCATATAGGTAGATCCCCTTTTGGACCCCCTATCTCCGTAACCCCCTGACCGATCCTGCTCATGTTCGAACTTAAAAATTCTATGGACCTCAACTACTTGTATACCAAAAATCATGAAGATCAGAGCAACGGTACTCAAGTTATCGTCGAACAAACATACAAACATACAAACATACGAGCGACCGACCCTTCTCAACACTAGACCTCTCTCGCTTCGCTCGTTCGGTCAAATACTTGAATTAAAAGTACTCATGTGATTATTATTTTCAACATGTTAGCTATGTGTTTAGTTGTGTGAGTGGTAAGCCGCCACCCGCTAGACCAACCGACGTGGGTTCGATCCACAGGTTACGTTGTTATAATGTTCAAATAGTGCTGCACAGGATTGTAAACGTTACGGTGGGCAGAGACTTTTGACCGTGGATTGTACACAGAACTCAAAAACTCAACTCTTTTAACGTGATAACGTCTTATAAATACCGCATGCAATCATAAAGAAGTGTCACGTTCTGTTGGCATGGTAGGTAACCATAGCAACGTATTTTCATCAAAGTTTTCTTATGACGTTATCATATAAAATTATCGTCCGTAAATCGACTATACAGACAAATGGTTTTTTTATTTGGACACATACATATACATACATACAATTTGCATGAAATTACGAGCGTCTTAAAAAGTAAGTTGTGTGCCTTCGGAACGCGTCCACCAATGAGGTGGTATGAATATATAAGACTGGTGTGCGGCACCGATTCATGGTGGACATACCAGACGTTCGCACTAAGCGCTTTGCTTCGTCATTCCTTATTCGTACCGCAAGGGAATGGAATCGGTTGCCTGCGTCTGTCTCTCCTGACGTGTACAGTTTGTGGGTCTTCAAGTCGCGAGTGAATAGGTATCTTCTAGGAAAGCGTGCTACATCTTAGGCCCCATCGTCACCTTCCATCAGGGTGGTGTAATAGTGGTCAAACGCTGACCTATCCTAGGTAAAAATAAAAACGTGTGGCACTCGGGGACTGCCGCGGAAAGCTATTGCGTCGTGCAAGCTTCGTACAGTCGTACCATATACATACATACATACATATACGTTAAGCGAACGCTTGGCCGAGCTACATGATAGGCGGAGTGGACTCCCCACTCCGCCTATCATGTAGCTCGGCCGTTAGGTTTTATTTTCGTTACGGAATTTCTTGATTGGGTCGGATTGATAGAATGTCGTCCGACATTTGTCGTCCGCCATTTGTCGTCCGACATTTGTCGTCCGCCATTTGTCGTCCGATATTTGTCGTCCGTCAATAGTCGTCCGTTAATAATCATCCGTCATTTGTCGGGGGTGTTAGGTGTTTTCGTTACGGAATTTCTTGATTCGCCCCCCAAGGCCCGCGATAAAATCTATGCAATAGCTTAAAAAAAAATGAATAAATAAATGAACAATTCCAATTGTATTGTATTGTACTCAGGTCGTCGTTGCCCCCGCCCCCGCCGCCCCCCGAGCTGACGTCATCTCCTCCCATGATGAATGGCGCCTCGCCCCCGCATCGCACCGCGCTCGACGCGCATCTAGACCACATGCACGCTGTTATCGGTAAGATTACTCTACAAATAGATTGGGAGGTTCATTTTAACAAGGTTGAGGTTTCTCTTTTATACTTTTTTGTTCTCTAATATTCTTTTTCATTTTCTGTATTTTTAATGTTCTTATTAGGGTTGCTTGTCAACATCTTTTAAATGGTTCTTAATATGTCTTTTTGTCGTGTGCTTGTCCAAATAAATGTTATTCTATTCTATTCTAATTAAGATAAATACATGTATTGTATAATATCCAACTTTGGACCCTAGTCGCCGCCATTTTGAATGGAATAAGCCGAAAATTATATTTTCTGAAAGTACTCTTAAATAGATGAGTACGACAAAAATAACACTCAATTTTCAATAATAAGCTTTGAGCTTAATAAAAATAGCTTTGAGAGGTAAAAAGAGCACTTGATTTTCAATTTTTTTTCTTACACTTGAGTAATAAGTGGTGTAAAAAATACATACTATCAAAAAGTAATTAGAAAATTTTAATTCACTTTATGAGTAATAAGTGGTGTAAAAAAACACGTACTGTCAAAAAGTAATTGGAAAATTGGAGATCTGGGTGACTTTTTGACTATCTGGATACCCTTCACTACATAGTATAAAATAAAGTCGCTTTTTCTGTCCCTATTTCCCTTTGTATGCTTAAATCTTTAAAACTACGCAACGGATTTTGATGCGGTTTTTTTAAATAGATAGAGTGATTCAAGAGGGTTACATATCATAATAACTAAGTTCAATATAACTATGTTCGAAATAACTACGGTCATAATACCTACTGTTCAAAATACCTAATGGTTGTTTCACATATTTTTGTAATTACTAATGAACGAAATACCTTATGTACGAAACAACTACGGTTAATTGAACTATGTTCATTATAACTATGTTCGAAATAACTACAGTCATAATACCTACTGTTTAAAATACCTAATGGACGAAACACCTACGGTTAATTTAACTACAATAAATTCACCTACGGTTTATTCAACTGCAATTAATTCAATTATGGTTTTCACCTACGGTTTAAAAAAAAAAACAAAAAAAAAACCAAGTGAAAAAGATAGAATTCGTTTCTAGCACTCGCCGGCCGCTGCCGCGGCACCGCTCGCTTCGCTCGCTCGGCTCGTGCGTTGTGGTCGCAGTTCTAACTTAAACCTAAGCTATCCATGTCGGTTCTGGGTAGGGAGTTTTCCGGGTCTTTATATGTTGCCCCGATTTTTACCTATTTGACTTAGTTAGGGCAGCATATAAAGGTCCACCCGGAAAACTCCCTACCCAGAACCGACATGGATAGCTTAGGTTTAAGTTAGAACCGCGACCACAACGCACGAGCCGAGCGAGCGAAGCGAGCGGTGCCGCGGCAGCGGCCGGCGAGTGCTAGAAACGAATTCTACCTATTTCACTTGGTTAGGGAGCGTGTATTTTATTAATTTGATTTTTTTTTAAACCGTAGGTGTTTCGTACATTAGATCAATCGTTTGTTAGCTCAATTAATTTTAGTTGAATCAAACTTAGGTATATTAAACAGTAGTTGAATTGACCGTTAGGTATTATGAACGTATGTGAATTGACCGTAGTTATTTCGAACATAGTTATATTGAACTTAGTTATTATAATGTGTAGCCGAATCGACCGTTAGGTATTATGAACTTATGTGAATCGACCGTAGTTATTTCGAACATAGTTATAATGAACTTAGTTATTATGATATGTAACCTTCAAGAGGAAGGTTTATATGTATAATACATGGATAATATAGCCGTGCGAAGCCGGGACGGGTCGCTAGTTCTAAAATAATGTGTTGTCGTTTTCCAGGCATGATGTCATCAGACGAGATAGTAGGCGTGGCGCCGCCCCCGCCGCCGGCCCTACCGCCGTCCCCGCCCGCGCCCCCGTCGCCTCCCGCCCAGGGCGTGCCGGGCGCCGGGCCCGTGGGCGAGGGCGAGGACCGCCCGCGACCGCCCTCGCCCAACACACTGCTCCGCGGCGCCGCCAAGCTGAAGCCGAGACCGCAGCAAGAGGCGCAAGTCGATCCCAGATCAGATTTGTTGAAGGCTATACGAGATGGTTAGTGCTTAAAACGTATAAAATCTCTGACCTAAATGTTTCCTGATATTAACGACACACCTAGAGTGTTTTAGTTTTTTGCCACTGGTAAAAACTGGAATCTTGAATCTGAATTCCAGCCATTGAATCTGTATGTCATGCCGATTGAGAACAAATACGTTCGCATTCGAAAATAAAGTAGCGTACATTATGCTACCCGTGTCAGTCAAGAAACAGCAAACAATACTCCCTTACACTCAAGGTTTCACTATTGAAACATACTGCTAAACTTTGCATTAATTTAAATTAACAAACTGACTTGTCATTTTTTTATTTCAGGTATAAAACTGCGCAAAGTAGAGAAGCGTTGCGACGAGACGACCGGTCGCTACGACACGTTGCGCGGCGCGCCCGCCTTCCTCGACGTCGCCTCGATACTGGCGCGACGCGTCGCCGTCGAGCTGAGCGACTCGTCCTCGGGCGAGTCCGACACCGACGACTCGGACCAGTGGACCGAGTCACGGGCGTGACGCCGCGCCGAGCCGCGCCGCCCGCCACCCGCGCCGCCAGAACACATCGACTCCGTTCAACTAACCATACGACCACCCAAGGCGGAGCTACCGAGGAACGTTCCGCTCCCAATGAGCGTTGCGTCCCCGCCTAAGGTAAACACGCCCCCGATCGAGCCGGTTTCGCCTCCGGTAACTATCCTTCCGCCAAAAATTTCGCCTCCGAAATCGATGTCTCCACCGAAAGTTGCGCCTCCAAAAGCGGTTTTTCCACCCAAGGTATCACCGCCTAAAACGGTAACGGTGCCCACGCCTAAGATTGCAACTGCATCTCCGCCTAAAGCTTCTACTGCATTTCCGCCAAAAGTTTCACCTCCTAAAGCAACGGTGGCATCACCCCCAAAAACGGCTTCACCCATCATCCCACCTTCCCCGAACCCTCCAAAAGTCATAACTAACCCGCAACCGGAACCAACTCTTTCAAATAAAGTAATATCACCCCCGATGCCAAAACTAAACCGATCAGACTCTAAAATCGATGACAAAAACATTAAAAAAATAGAGCCAGTCAAAGAAGCTCCTACAAAGAACGAAAAGCTATCACTGCCAACAGTTGAAGTGGAGAAACCAGTTGAAAATGGAACTTTACCGGCTGCACCAGAGCAAGAAGAATCAAACGGAGTCGGGGATAAGATAAAGATATTTGAGAAAGCGGCCGAAGAAGCGGCCACTGCTGGTAAGATATCGCGAAGTGGATCAACTCGACGCCCTCGTACCGAGCGGCTACCTTCAGACGAGTTGCCACCTCCCCCACCGACTATAGTCCGGCCTGAAGTTCGCCCGCTCGCATCGCCTGCAGAACTAACAATACGCTCGCCAAGTCTCGGTGCATCCGTACCCGATCGCTTCCCTTCCCACGGCACGGCTTTCCGTAACGTAACGCCAGCTCCAGTCACCTCCGTCCCTTCAAACGAAGACGACGACGCACCGAGCGCGTTCAAATCTTGCAAAACGAAACCTAAAGAACGCGAAAGAGAGAGATACTCCGTCAGTCGCGGCTCGAGTTACTTCACTCGTGGCTCGGAGGAAATCTGGTTGGTTAAAAAGAGAGATATAGAAGAAATCGAGGAACGGGTTTTAGAGTCATTTAGACGTGGTGCAGCTACGTTAGGCCGTGGTGGTAGAAGGCAATACGCGAGGAGCGAGTCTCTAGACCCCGGCGGAGCGACCCGGGCTCATACATTACGTAGGCAAACGAGCGTAGCTTGTACTTGTAATCATGATAAACGAACCCGGGCCCGAAGTGCCGACACCCCGCCTCGCACCACTACTCCCGACGATTCCTTGGATAAATACGAGACCTTAGTTTAAAACATTCCCTATTGTTTTACCGTGTCACTATTACTAGTACTATTTTACGAATATAAAGGTCCCCTTTAATATCTAGCTTCAGACCCGAAAGTTGCCAATACGCCGCCGATCTCAGCCTAAAATGGTTAAACCTACATTTACAAAATAAATTTAAGCTAATGTAATTTTCATAGTCGGAAAAATAGAATCCATTCCTGAATATTATCGTGTAACACCAAAAGTAATAATAAGATTAGTGTCAATTTGAACTTACTCTCTTCTCATTCAATTTGTCTCTTCATCAAATTAATTTAAAAAATACGGTGTTACAAGCTTATCTGGCTATGTGAAGTATGCTTGTAAAACTGTACACAAATTTTGGACTGTAGGAGGTACCCTTATTGTTATTTTGATACCCTATCTATCAAAACAGACAATATTAAAAAAAAATACTTTTAAAATCCACTCTAGCCTAAATATAGCAAATAGTGCATTACTAATTTCAAAAAACTTTTTATACCTACTTTTTATGTAATAAATTCATAAAAATGCCAAAGTTTGTCTGTTTGTTTGTTGACTTTTCACTGTCAAATGGCTTGACCGACTTTGATGAAAATTTGTACAGGGGTAGGTTATAATGTGGAGGAGGACATAGGCTACTTTTTATGCGAGTAAAATCGCGGGGTGGAGCTAGTTAATTCATAAATAAGCTGTCCTTTATTGATATTCTGTAGTAAGCAAAAGCGTAATAATTTTCTTACACAGTAGCTGCGTAAAATCCGATATTAATATTGGTATCAAGTATTCTATAAAAAAGACAATGAAAAACTTCCATTTTAGTTCTACCCCAGAACTGTTGTAAATGTGGAAATAAGACTCCCAAATTCCCACTAGTTCTACTATTCCATAACACTAGTGAAAAAAATCCGATTAGGTCTACCGTATCAATGTTGAGTAGAACCAGTGGGAACTATCGAAATAAAATACTTTTAGGTTTTTTGTAAACATATTAGAAGAGATATTAAGAAATATTTATCGATTAGCCCACCAGAACCCAAACGTATGCAAGGTGCTTTTGCTTGTTCATTTCTATGTATGATTGTTATACAGTCTGACCAAATTATCTGTTCGTTTTGTAAAGCTAATACAAGTCATATTATATTTTATTATAATAAAACAAAAATTTTAGAAAAAGTTATACAGGTGTTTTAAGGTGAAAGGGTACCTGCGCGCTCTCCATACAAACGTATAGTCGACTGTTTCCTCCCTGGATAATAAAACTAGCACAAATATTTTTGTGCCATAAAACCTATAACTGCCATGAATATGCCCCTATGTTTTGTTTTTTTTTTTTTCATTTTCTAATTATCATAGAAATTAAAATTAAAAAAAAAAACAAATAATAGGGGCATGGTCATGGCAGTTATAAGTTTTATGCACCAAAAATATTTGCTCTAGTGTCATTATTCAGGGAGAAAACAGTCGACTACGTTTGTAATAGTTTGTATGGAGAAAGCCCCCGGTACCCTTTCCTCTTAACCTGAGTAGAAATATGTAAGGATTTTGAGACAAAGTTTTGTACCTTACTGGATTCTATAATTATTATTCTTCTGTGAAATTTTGTAAATTGACTTTTTTCCCACTAGCTTAACTAATAAATATGTGTATATACCTACCCGACGTATTGAGAACTTTCTTAATTTTTTTTAAGTCGTGAAAAACGTAGTTGAACTATTGAGAACACAAACTTTTACCAGTTCAATGATTGAACTACTTGGTTGAACTGATGGGAATGAACCAAATTGTCGTACCGATTTACCTGAAGGCCAATTCTCGTGAATAACATCGGTCAAATTACATTGAAATATCATTACGATTACATAAACATATTTTTGAGAATATCAAAAGCTGACTTTGATGGTCTTTTTTTGTAATCAAAATGCAATCGGAATGTTATTTTAATGTAATTTAATCAATTCTATTTACGAGAATTCGGCTTCTGAATAGAGAATTTGGTCGCACTGTAACTATTTAGTGAACGGTTGTGATGTGACAACATGAGATTCTTGTAATACATAAATTATTTAGCTTGAAGTAAAAAAAAAAATGTAATGTTGCTAGTCTACGGAAATAACCATTGGGAAATGTGTAAAATGTAATATAATTTGTTTTCGATTACAATATACGTAGCTATAATATAATATACTAGCTGCCCTCCGCGGTTTCACCCGCGTAACTCCCGATCCCGTGGGAATATCGGGATGTAAGCTATCCTATCTCTCAAGTTGGATCGAACTGCACATGGTGTGCGAATTTTATTATAATCGGTTAAGTGGTTTAGGAGTCCATTGAGGACAAACATTGTGACACGAGATTTATATATATTAAGATAGCGCAATTATACAAGGTTATTGTTAATTATTTAAGAAAGTTGTTTAATTGAGGGCTACTGTGCAGTGTGCACTCTCACGATCAACTTTTGGAAATTCGAACATTTTTTGGAATTTTTCGAGGTTAAGGTGAAAGGGTACCTGCGCTCTCTCCATACAAACATAGTCGACTGTTTCCCCCCTGGATAATGGCACTATAACTGCCATGACTATGCCCCTATGTTTTGGTTTTTTTCATTTTCTAATTATAGAAATTAAGATTTAAAAAATGTAATATAAAACAAAAAATAGGGGCATGGTCATGGCAGTTATAAGTTTTATGCACTAATAATATTTACTCTAGTGTCATTATCCAGGGAGAAAACAGTCGACTACGTTTGTAATAGTTAGTATGGAAAGAGACCCCGGTACCCTTTCCTCTTAAGTAAGTACGAGAAAATCAGCTGATATTTTTAAAGGTCATTCAGACTTAAAAAAAAATGATAAAACTTAAATAAGCATAAGTACTTAAGCATACTTATTTTTATAACCATTAGTAACCCATTCATATTCGCTGTTATCGCTATTATACTGACCCCTCGATGTCGCAGGGTTTCCCGCGGGATGGCCCATTCAGATCCCGGTAAATTGCAAAAAAATAGCTGACACAGGAAGGGATAAGTAATAAAAAGGGTCACCTCTCCGTGTAAGTAACAGCTGATTTTCGGGTACACCAACCTTTCCAACAGTTGAAGAGAACAAAAGTGCACAGAAATAGCCGTCAATCGCTTTCTTGTATAATTAAATTACGAATAATCCTGTATATTATAGCTACGTCTATTGTGATTTTCAGTTGTATCCTTCAATTAACTTTGTGAACAATTTTAAATACTTAACCTAAATATACTGTAGAAAGATTATTTAGTGATGTAAGGCTCGGTGCAGACGACGGACAAGGCATGGCAGGAATGGCCAACGCCCGCCGGGCGTCATACCAACTATTACATAAGCTGTGTCACTGATTAATAGTAACTCAATTTTTGAAGACTTATTTGGGCGTGTCATGAAAAATAATATGAGAGTAAAGATTTAAGATGCGCGCGCATCCGTAACACAGATGTCACATGTTGCAGCTGCGTAACCCAAAAGTAAAACAGGTTGAAGCTGCGAGAGTGAAATTTTAAGATGCGCGCGCATCACTGTAACACTAAAGTTACAGGTTGAAGCTACCTGCAAAATAAATATCAGACGGACGGACGGACGGACAGACCGACGGACGTATAACTTCTAGAAGTATATCTTCTCATGTGCGTACACGCACCCATTTATTTTCTGTAAGCAACTGATTATGCGCGCATTGTAAGTGCGAACTTAGATTGTTGTTTGAAATATGTTTAATGATGATCTACATATTTGTTTCTGTATTTATCATATTTTTTTATTATCTATACATATAATCTTATGTATATAAGAGAAAAAAGACTCATAATAATATCAAAAACCTTTGTGCAGTGGTCAGTCATACATAGTTTAAATGAAATTTTACAGCCTGTCCTGTCCTTTTCTGTCCGTCAGTCTGCGTTGAGCCTAACTGTATAAAAATACTTTAATTTATCTTTGTTTTTTAATAATTATGTGACCTGCGTATGTAGTGCCAATATATAAAAATATATCTACTCCAAAAAATATGAAAGTTTCCCATTTTTATACTAAAATCATCTGCAACTCTACCAGTTAGAAAGCAATTTGTGTTTAAAAGGAATACAATAGCGCTAAACGGTAGAGATGCAGTTTGCATCTTTCTTAGTGTTAAGGAAAAGAAATCTCATGATTTTTCCTTCTTTTTGTATTAAACTTTTTTTATTTTTCAGGAATTATCTATACATTCCGCGTTGTCTATGGTTGCTCACGCGACTTTACCTGTGTTTTTTATGTAAAAGAGCAACGAATGTGTACCAAATTATATAAAGTAGGATTGTACCTAGATATAAGCTTATTTGTGTACCTTATGATTTTTTATAGATAGACTTATTATTTTTGTCTAAAATTCGCTATTTATCTTATACGGTGCATTATGAATATTGTTGAGTAGTTGCGGCCCGCGGTTTTACCGCACGATCCTATGGACTATCGGGATAAAGGGATTGTGACATTTTATAGCATAGTGAACGGTCGGCCATTTTTTCGCGGTCTACTTTCAAACCTATAGCATTGTATAGAAGACATTAATCTAAACAACAAATGCCATGCGATAATATCTCGCAAAGAGACAAATTATCCTCTTTTATGCGGCAAAATCTTCTTAAAAATTATTTTTAGCTTCAAATAGCAGGCAAACATGAACCCAAAAATATTTTTTGAGAATTATGCATATCCAAAATTTGCATCTCGTCGTGATTTAAACTCGTGACCTACCGCACTTAAAAAATAAAAAACCTGACACTTTACAACATTTTGTTTCATATCATTTGTTATTGTTTATTTGTTGTCTTCTATATTTTGCCATAGGATTAAAAGATGGCTGCGCAAAAAAAAAAAGATTAAGGCGATTACTATGCCAGTCTCTTTACGTATATGAAAATACCCCTTTGCCCATGTGTTCAGGGTTCTAGCTATCGACTTTTATCGCAACCGGTTCAGTAGTTTTTGCTTGATGAAGTAACAAACATACATCCAGACACTGATGCAAAAACATTCACAATTATAATATTAGTAAAAAGTAGAATTAAAGAATTAAGCGCATCAAAACGACCCGACAATGCTGTGGTCTAGATACGTGGGTAATTTCTTCATAGAAATGTATTCCTTTATTTATTTCCTGAATTTACACTAGAGCTTTTTTTTTTTCATAAAACCTAGGTTTGCTGTAGATATTCCCCTCTGTTTACCTTCTAACACCTAATTACTGAAGAAAAATTTATTATAAAAGAACTTCTAGGGTCCAGCGAACTTAGGGTTTATAAAAAAAATTGGTCCAGTCCAGAAGATTCAGGAAGATAAAGATATTTGTATGGAGAATGTAATAACCACGTAGGTACCCTCTTAATTGTCTCTGGTCTTGTAGAATTCATATAAACCAGAGACTTCAAGAGAAACGTAGAGTTGGGTCGAAAACGCATGATTTTTCAACATAAGAATTTACTTTTAAGTTACTTTCTGTATATATAATAGTAAATTATTATTTTTCACTTGTATATTTTAAATTCTACATTATTTATACACATGTACTCTCATGTAATCAAAGTAACAATAATTATAGTAAAGTGAATAACATGATGTAACATTTAAGTTGCGCGATATTCGATAAGCAGCATGTAGATTAATGTATGATCACGTTTAATTTTAAGAAATGTAATTATAGTTATAAGTTTATGCTAAAAAGCATGTTTTATAATATATTTAGATTTAAAACGCCTCTTTATTTTTGTCATAAGACAGTTGCTGATTATTTATTTGCATTTTTTCATGAATGTTTTCATTTTTTTATATTTTTTTTTATTAAATATGAGAGTTGTTGTAACCGAAGATAGTCCGATGTGAAATGAATACAACATGAGTTTTAATAAGAGCTATCACGTAATTGTCATGTTGTTAATAATGGTCGTTCAATGTGCTTTGTATCCCGGACTATAAATTGTCTAATAAGAGAATATTTTATGAATTGTTTATTTGCTAATACATTAAGTTAAAAATATTGTGGTTTTCTTTTTTTACACCCATTTTTACATCCTAAACCTCCTAGAATCTAGTCTAGAACTAGTTTGAGACTTCAATATTTATTCAAAACTTATTTAGAAGGAAGGACATTCCACACATCGCCATCTAGCCCCAAACTAAGTAAGTAAGTAAGTTATGGGTGCTAGACAACGGATATATACTTGTATACTTTTCTTTTGTAAATATTTACTTATTATACATAGAAGCAACCAGACGACAGACAAATATCTAAGCATAAATACTTGTCTGAGGCGGGAATCGAACCCACAACCCTGTGTTTGGCATTCCGGCATGGTGACCATTGTGCCAACTGGGTCGTCAGTATTATATTAGAGGTTATACCAAGGTTATACTAGCGTTTAGGTGTATCTCGACTAAGTGTCCATTTTTCAAAATTCCAAATCGATTGAAGCTTAATTATCTAGTTAAAAATGGAAACACCTAAATACACACAAATATTTTTTTTGTTTGATAAAAATATAATATGTTGTGGGTAGGTATATTCCTCTATCATTT
The DNA here is from genome assembly GCA_907269075.1 of Idaea aversata. Classification (NCBI taxonomy): domain Eukaryota; kingdom Metazoa; phylum Arthropoda; class Insecta; order Lepidoptera; family Geometridae; genus Idaea; species Idaea aversata. The sequence goes on along the minus strand of OU026098.1, from coordinate 3,737,019 downwards.
TATGGGGACAACAGGCATAAATTTAACATATTATATTTCTATTGAGTTCCGCTGTCCCCATTGAATGGGAACAGAGTCAATGGGGACAAGGAATAGGTGTAAATTCCTACTAAGTAGGTACACTAACCTTTCAGCTTGCGTCACAGGAAAATACAATTCAATACAAATAAAGGAAAATCCATGTAAACAAGGCACATGCGTAGCATGTACGTACGTACATCCAGTGTAGACATCAATTATAATACAAATAGCAAACATTTTTAAAATTGCCGCTTTAATATCAGACAATTATGGGAAAACGGTAATGAATGAAGTTGTAAAATGTTGCCCGCATAAATTAATAGGGATTGCTTTGGCTTTATCAATATCGATAGAAAACCTGTTGCGAGCATTATTTCCGTGCGATCATTTCAGCACATTTTCCATGCGATTTATTTAGAATTTACTCAATCAAACCATGGACGATTAAAATACGCGAAAAAACTAGTCTCATGGTTTTCATTAAATAGCAGCACTGAATGATAGCTTCCTTTTGCAGCTTGTCATTCGTAACATTCGTTTTTCTTCTTTCATTCCGTTCGAAAAAATCAAGTACCTAGGTTTGGTTGAATTTTTTTTAAAGAAAAGTTAAGTGCGATCTATTTATCTGTGTTTTTATGATAAAACAGCAATCGCGTATTGCAATTTCGTGTTAATTAACGGCTAAAAGGCATATACTTTAAAGTGCAACTGAGTTTTGAAAGTGTTTATTGAAGTTACTAGTTTATTTGCGATAAAGCTTCATCACGTCGAACTTTCATTTTCTTTCAAGACGTTACAAAACATTGCAAAATGACTTCAGCACTTTATTTGGAACACTATTTGGACAGTCTACAACACCTGCCCATAGAACTGCAGAGGAATTTTAAACTGATGCGGGATTTAGACGACAGGGCCCACGGCCTAATGAGGACCATCGACCTTATGGCTGACGAATTGTTACCAGATATACCGAAAATGGATGAAGAAACGAAGAAAGAGAAAGTAAATACCATTCAGGGATTGTTTAACAAAGCTAAAGAATACGGTGATGATAAGGTGCAGCTCGCCATTCAAACATACGAGCTAGTTGACAAGCATATTCGTCGCCTTGACTCTGACCTTGCTAGATTCGAATCTGAAATACAGGAGAAAGCCATGAGCGCTCGAGCAGCCCAACAAGCTGCTGCAGATCAGGAAACTAACACGACCACTGTCAAGAAAGGTAGGAAAAAACACAAGGGCAATGAAAAGAATGCATCCAACACAGGTAAAAGGAAACGCGCCGGAGCTTCCAGCGAAGACGATGCAGTTGCAACCGGCCGATCTACAGCCAAAAAGAAGGCACAACGCAAAGGTGCATCGTCATCTGCAAACGCATCGAAAGAACAAGAAGAGAATGCTGATTTGGACTCTGTCGCTGGCATGGCCCATCCTAGCGACGTTCTAGACATGCCCGTTGACCCTAACGAGCCTACTTACTGTTTATGTCACCAAGTGTCATATGGAGAAATGATAGGATGTGACAATCCCGATTGTCCCATTGAATGGTTCCACTTTGCCTGCGTCGATCTAAAGATCAAACCCAAAGGAAAGTGGTACTGTCCTAAATGTACACAAGATAGAAAGAAGAAATGATCCACACCCAAACTTACAGTTAAAAACTCAGAAAAGACTGTCGCAGTTAAGAAAGAAGTGAAATGATTTTAAAGACTATGGTAGTTAGAAAATATTAAATAAGGTGACTTAAGGCTGTTTTATCCATATGGCTACAGCTAAATCTCAGTAACTGTATTTTTAATATAAATAATAAAAATAATATTTTACAAAACTGCATTGCTCATTGCAGTGCAATTTTTGGAAATGAGTTTTTCTTAATAATAACAAAAATCATAAATGAAATCTGGTCATATAAGAGATGCATTTGCAGACTCAGTGAATCCCATTGATGGAATTGGGTAAAATGAGTTTAATTCCAAAGTCACACAGTCATAATTGCCTTAAGTCACCATAATACACACAGCAAAGTCAAGGGAAAACATTTTATATTTACACGATTTGTATTCATAGCCATGGTTAGGGATTTGTTCCCTTGAAACCGTAGCTATTGCAACATAGTCGCAACATTTGATTAAGCAAAATAACAAAATTATTCAATTAAGATTCCGGAAAATAATACTTTTTATAGATATTTTGCTTATGAAAATGTACGACTCAATCCCTAGACTGCGTTGATCTGTATAGATTTATTATTAAAGTTATATTATTAAACCTAATTATATTAAAGAAAGAAAGGACAAAAGTTCTGTACTTGGAAAAAATGGAGTTTATAGGTCTTAGAAAAAAGCAGAAGTTTATTGTTTGTTTCATAAATTCCAGTCTGCCTGTTTGAGATCTGGTTTTCACGATTGGATAGCTCTGTTTTCTGGGAAGGTTGTGGTATACTATACTTAAAACACCACTAAGTATGAAATGAATAATTAACGAAAAACTAACTAACGCTTTTAAAACCGTGAGGTGCAGCTAGCAGAGTAATAAAATTGTGTAGCATAGCATAATAAATGTGATAGTATTTGTTAACCCTCGGAAATAGGGGTGTTATTTTAATTTACACACAGATTATTTCTGAATAGATGCCTCATCTATAGATGCAAGCAACACATAAAAGACTTGTTATAGTTCAAAATTGTATTGATCTCATACTCATCGATTCATGCATACTTGGAACTCACAGACTTGGTTGACACCTTGACACTGATGTTTTTCTATTTATTTTATTAATACAGTTACCTATAATTATTTACATAAACACCTGAAAATGATCACATGATTACATGAAAAATAACCCCATGAGTTTCTTGTGCCTTCTCATTGGGGGCCGCATTCCGAAGGCACATATCCTAACTTAATTTTTAAGACGATTCTATGTGATCTTTGTACAACTGTATTAAGCATCCAAATGAATAAAACTTTTTGAATCTTTGACACCCATAAAACCATAAGTCATGATTGTTCGTTTTACTTTATTGAGTTAAATGAAAGATGTTTGTTCACTACTGTGGTTTTTTGACTGCCTAAAACTTACAATAACTTTAACATAAAAGCTTAACTACAATCATGTTCTCAAACAAGTTTAATACATTTTTGAACTAAAGCAAGTAGAATAAGAGTATAAGAATATTTATTTCATAGATTTTGGGTACATTGTGGTGCCATGTCCAAGTAGTATGTGTTGTATGCATCTATCTACGCTTCACTATCACTACATAGTATAAAATAAAGTCGCTTTATCTGTCCCTATTTCCCTTTGTACGCTTAAATCTTTAAAACTAAGCAACGGATTTTGATGCGGTTTTTTTTAATAGATAGAGTGATTCAAAAGGAAGGTTTATATGTATAGTACATGCATAATATAGCCGTGCGAAGCCGGAGCGGGTCGCTAGTAATATTATAAAGAGGAACGATTTTTTTGTTTGTTTGTAACGAATAGGGTCTTAAACTACTGGACTGATTTTGATAAAACTTGGTATGAGGATACATTGATTCATTGGGAATAAGATAGGCTACTTTTTATCCCGATATTCCCACGGGATCGGTAGTTATTGTTCAATGCGGCATCTATTCGGGTATCTATTGTTAGACCCCAATGTCAGTTTGATTCGATTGCGATTTCAACTTAATATTCCAAGACTGTTATTAAGAGGAAAGGGTACCGGCTCTCTCTCCATACAACGCAGTCGACTGTTTCCTCCCTGGATAATGACACTAGAGTAAATATTTTTGTAGCATAAAACTTATAACTGCCATGACCATGCCCCTTAGTCTTATTTTTTATATATCAGGTATTTTGTTTTTAACTCTTACTTTTTATGATGATTAGAATATGAAAAAAACCAAGACATAAGGGCATAGTCGTGCTAGTTTTATGCAACAAAAATATTTGTCCAGGGAGGAGGGGGAATAATTATCCAGGGAGGAAACAGTCGATTCCGTTTGTATAGACAGAGAGCCGGGTACCTTTTCCTCTTAACTTAGTTTCATAAAATTCGATCCAACTAATGAGCATTTTTTATGAATCGGAAGTTTAAGTAACTTGTTTTACATCAAGATAACTATATCTACTTAATTAAGATGTTATATTATTAATGCTAAGTGAAGATTACTTTAATGTGCCTAAACAATATATTTTATCAGGTAAGTTGTTCCTGTTGCTATAATGTTCAATTTTTGTCCATAGCTCATAATTAGGTATTGTATTATTTTAAAACTAGATAAATATTTAGTCGTTTATGTACCTCAGGTTATTTATTTAATCGTATTGCGATCAATTGGAGGCAGTGGCGTAGTGTGGGTTACTGTCGCCCGGGGCGAAAGTCATAATATGCCGCCCTTTTGATGTCATAAAAATAATATTTTGGGAATTTGCCGCCCTTTTGACGTCATTAAAATAATAATGTTGGCAATTTGCCGCTTTGCCACCCTTTTGACGTCATAAAAATATTAAAGTTAGCAATTTGCTGCCCTTTTGACGTCATAAAAATAATAATGTTGGTGTTGGTGGGAAAAAACGTGCCGATATGAAAGAATTGAGCGAAAAATTAACTGTCTGACTGACCGCCAGTATCCACACATATTTTTTCTAATTTTGCCGCCCGTCTAATGGTGGCGCCCGGGGCGTACGTAATTTTTAGTATTTCTTGTAATAGCGGCAACAGAAACACATCATCTGTAAAAATTTCAACTGTCTAGCACGGTTCATGAGATACAGCCTAGTGACAGACAAACAGACAGACTGTGAAGTCTTAGTAAAAGGGTCCCGTTTTTACCCTTTGTTATTGTTGGACAAAAAAGGTACGAAAGGAAACGTATAACCTCTCTAAATCCGGACAACACCTAAAATAAGGTGGAAAGTTAACGAATTCTTAATTAAAATTGGTTACGTTTGTATGGATTTAACTCCGCCGGCCCCTTAATTAAGGTGCAAATAGGAGCCAAAAGTAATAAAAAATCATCTCTCTTTTTATTTCGACTTAGTTTGCTGAAAAAACGAGTAAGAGTTTTTGTAAATAACATGAAAGAACTTACCTATAAAGGTACTTACTCAAAAACACTTTTTTCACAATTTTCCATGCAGTGATTAAAAATATTAAAATGTTCATCTGGACTGAGGGCCCATTTCTTACTGAAACAAAAGGAAATTAGTTGAAAATAGTAAAAAGTGGTCTACAAAATTTGATGAACCTGTTTTAAAAAAAATATGACGTAATGTCTTGGGCTGTCAATCCAGATCTTAAGGTGAAAGGGTACCTGCGCGCTCTCCATACAAACGTAGTCGACTGTTTCCTCCCTGGATAATGACACTAGCACAAATATTTTTGTGCCACAAAATCTATACTTAACTGCCATGACCATGCCCCTATGTTTTGGTTTTTTTTCATTTTCTAATTATCATAGAAATTAAAATTAAAAAAATCAAAAAATAGGGGCATGGTCATGGCAATTATAAGTTTTATGCACCAAAAATATTTGCTCTAGTGCCATTATCCAGGCAGAAAACAGTCGACTACGTTTGTAATAGTTTGTATGGAAAGAGCCTCCGGTACCCTTTCCTCTTAAACATCTCAGAAAGTTTGGTTGGAGTCAGAATTGCAGACACACCGTAGAGCTCCAAAACTGCTATTAGAATGTTTTCAACTCAAGCAACATTCTAAGGTCTTGCTCGAGTTCAAAGTCTTTCAATTCATTAATTTATTAGATAAATATTATTAGAATAAAAATAATAGTAATTTTAGAACTCTACGGTGGGTCTGCAATTCTGACTCCGACAATTATTTAACAATTTTAGCTATAGTTGAAAAGCATTAGAGGAAAGGGTACCGGGCGCTCTCTCCATACAAACGTAGTCGACTGTTTCCTCCCTCGATAATGACACTAGCACAAATATTTTTGTGCCATAAAACCTGTGACTGCCATGACTATGCCCCTATGTATTGGTTTTTTCATTTTCTAATTATCATAGAAATTAAGATTTAAAAAAAGTCATGGCAGTTATAAGTTTTATGCACCAAAAATATTTGCTCTAGTGTCATTATCCAGGGAGAAAACAGTCCACTACGTTTGTAATAGTTTGTATGGAAAAAGCCCCCGGTACCCTTTCCTCTTAATTAATTGCGTATGGCCCTGTATTTGCACCTTGTTCTTATTTAAACAATAGTGCCTTGCATGCTTTACCAAAATATCTACAATTTCTTTATCATGAAAATGCATTTTTTCTATTTCTGGATTTGTAGAAATAAGTACAGTCGGCAACAGAATTGCAGACCCACTTTGGAGTTCTAACATTACTATTATTGGAATGATTTTATACTGATATTGTTTGTCTAATAAATACATGAGTTGCCCTTTAACTTGCTTGAGTTGAAAATATTCTAATTAATAGTAGTTTTGGGGTTCTACGTTGGGTCTGCACTTATGGTGCCTGTTTGAACCTAAGTATATTATTAAGTTTTAGCTAGCTTGGAATATTTTTGAATTTGAGTCAACCTCATCATTAATAATTATTATGAAATGAAATCTAAATTAGAGATTAATAATAAATAAAATAATTATTATAATAAATTAATTAATATATTGTGACTACATATTGCGGTTATATATTGTTTTCTTTTAAAATATATTAACTATGGTTAACTAATATAAATAGTTTAATATAATTTTGAGCACAAAGATGTACTATATGTATTAATTTTGAGTAAATACCTACTGAAATATAAGCAATAAGAATTTAGGTGTAGTCTTTTGAATAAATCGAGTGGACATTTTATGTACTTATTAATATATTGTTTTATTTTTTTAATATTTACTTAAATAGTTTTAGGTTTCGGAAGACTAACTAGCTGTACCAAATGAATCAACAAAATCAATTCTCAAAAAAAAAAAGAAGTTATGCCCAAAAAGGTACTAGCGACCCGCCCCGGCTTCGCGCGTCACTACATAGTATAAAACAAAGTCGCTTTCTCTGTCCCTATATCCCTATGTATGCTTAAATCTTTAAAACTACGCAACGGATTTTGATGCGGTTTTTTTTAATAGATAGTGATTCAAGAGGAAGGTTTATATGTATAATACATGAATAATATTGCCGTGCGAAGCCGGGACGGGTCGCTACTTATACATAAACCTTCCTCTTGAATCACTATCTATTAAAAAAAACATCAAAATCCGTCGCGTAGTTTTAAAGATCTAAGCATTTATAGGGACAGACAGCTGGAAGCGACTTTGATTTATACTATGTAATGAAACCGTCGAAATATGAACCCTCCTTTTTTGCAGTCGGTTAAAAAAGGACTAGTTCCTTATGCCTCGATAGAAAGCAGCACCACTTAACTACTGAATAAAAAAACTGAAATATGTCCAAGGCCAGTAAAAATCAATTTTGTATTGATGTAAAATGTGTAAGCATTTGGTAGATTTATTACTTAGATTTGTGAGCATGATCACAAAAAGAAAGATGATGACGTTCTTGAGTTTCATGTGGCTTTGATTCTCATTAGTGGGCGCGTTCCGAAAACACATTAAATGGATAAAGGGTAAATTTTTAAGACAATACAATGTGCTGACTTTCGCATCATCACTATCACTACATAGTATAAAATAAAGTCGCTATCTCTGTCCCTATATCCCTATGTATGCTTAAATCTTTAAAACTACGCAATGGATTTTGATGCGGTTCTTTTTAATAGAGTGATTCAAGAGGAAGGTTTATATGTATAATACATGCATAATATAGCCGTGCGAAGCCGGCGCGGATCGCTAGTTTATAATATTTGTAGAGATAGCAATCTTCAATTAGTAAGCGCCTGTTTCTTTTTGTAGATCAAATCTTGTAACAGAATTTTACACTGCCGATTGAATTGAACTAAATGGTTCTAACGTCTAAAAACACATTATAATAAAATAAATAAATATTGCAGGACATTCCACACATCGCTATTTATGCCCAAGCTAAGTAACTAGACTTGTGTTATAGGTGCTAGGTGGTGCTAGACAACGTAGGTAAGTACCTATATACTTACTACCTACTTATTTACTTTTATTTTGTAAATATACCTATACTTAATACATTAAAACAACCAGACCAGAAACCAGAAACAATCATTTTTGAGGCTATTGGTGTTTTATTGGTTTAACTATAAAGAAATTTCACTGCTCGCTATGCACCTTGCCTTGTGTTGATGTTTTTCGTGTGTTTTTTTACATAATAGATCAGCGTTTGACCACTAATGATGGTAGGTGACGACGCGGGCTAAGATGTAGCACGGTTTCCTTGCACCTATTTACTCGCGACTTGAAGACCCTCATAATGTTCACATCAGGAAAGAGACGTAGGCAACTGATTTCACTCCCTTCCTACGATTAAGGAATGACGACACAAAACGCATTTCCACCATGAATTGGTGCTGCATATCAGTCTCCCTGGTTTTACCAATGACGAAAGAATGGAGTTTGTAAAATTGGTTTATTCCTAACCTGAACCGAAAACGTAATTCGGTAGCGGGTTAGGTTAGGAACTGCAAAAAAAAAAATTATTTTCATTCCGAACGTAACCCTCTTCTGGGGCTACTCCTACCGCGGTAAGTGCGTCGGCTTCAAGCCGACGTCGATATCCCTAACCGCGTCTCACAATGGGCGGAAATTTGAGCTTGCCTGTCATAGAAATTTTGAATAATTAAGTAGTGTTTTTGTTACGGACAATTTGAATTGTGGCGGCAATATTTGCGGGTCGCGCGAAGCCGACATTTTTATTGTAATGACGTAATGACAGATCGAGCGGCCATAATGAATTAGCATAAATTGAACCGAATAGACTACGACAGTACCTATTGTACCATTTTTCCTTTATTTAATTATAAAATAGAAGAAATAGAAAAGATTCGGCGTTTTACTTACAACCAGACAGGAACCCCCTCAATTAGGACTAAACAGTTTTCGTGTTTTAAGTATGCAGGATTGTCGGGGACATCAAAATATTCAAAAATAAGTGATTATGGTTATATTAGGTAATTAAAAAAACAACAAAGGCATATTTTGTGGTGTTTTTTAGAAATAACAAAACCAGAATCAATTATTTTTAAATGTTTTGATGTCCCAAACAATCCTGCATACTCAAAACACACGAAAAAAACCACTTAATTTTTCAAAACTCCTATGAAAGACAGCCTCAAAATTTCGCCCAGTGTGGGGCGCGGGTCGGCGTAAACCGACGCGTTGGCTTGAAGCCGACGCACTTACCGCGGTAGGGCCCCAGGAACCTGAAATTAGGTCGTAAAGTTCTGTTGCACACTCCCCGAAAAATATTTGATATAAGTAGGGCAAAATCGTGCCCAAAGGAGTCGGTTACATTTACATACATACAAACATACAGGTATAATACCTTTAGGTGTATTTGTTCAGAAATCACTGACATATATCTAAACATACACAAAAACACTTAAGTACTAACATATAAACTTTCCTAAAATATTAGTAGACACCTTCGCCATAAGTTGCATCAGCCCATGATGTGTGAACTTACGGTCTTGCGTCAGGCGAAGGCTGGATGCAATTTCGTCTCGTTTTGTTGCCTTATTTATAGGCGCAACTTATGAGCTATCATTACCATGTAAGTACCTAGCTAAGTATTTAATAATAAAGACCTACTTAGGTAGGTACATAAATCATTTAAATTAGGTTCTAGGTTTTAAATTTTTTAAGGGTATCGTACCCAAAAGGTAAAAACGAGATCTATTACTTCGACCAATTAATAAGACTTCGCTGTCCGTCCGTCGCTGTCTGTTTGTCTGTCCTGTCAACAGGCTGCTTCGAGTATCTCATGAACCATGATAGCTAGAGATTTTTTAAATATTATGTTTCTAATGTTTATCTTGTACCTATTACAAAATGACGACGATATTTGACTGAATAAGCTTTGCAAAGCTAGAAAAATATAACACAATTTAAAACAGAAACAGTTCGATGCTTCCAACGAAACTCTGAAACTAAAAAGTATCAAAAGTCCGATTATCAAACTAGCCACCGAACTAGGTAGATAGGTAAGTACTTACTTTCAGTGGTAAGTCGAAAATTACGACGGGAAATAAAACTTAATACATAGATATACTAGCTATGTACCTACTTATCTATTATACTATCTAGCTAGATTCTAGAAACCGAACTACTTTGATATGTATAAATAAAATAAATAAATAAATATTGCAGGACAATCACATCGCCACCTAGCCTCGAGCTAAGTAACTAGACTTGTGTTATTTATGGGTGATAGACAACGGATATAGGTACTACTTTTGTAAATATATACTTATAATATAATACATAGAAACAACCAGACACCTAGGCATAAATACTTGTCTGAGGCGGGAATCGAACCAGCAACCCTGTGTTTGGCAGTCATAAAATATGAAATTCATAAAATACTCGTAACTTTTTTAAAAGTAGGTAAGTTTAATAAGTTAAGTACCTACTCAGATAAATATGACTAAGTATGATCTACGTACGTTTTATGAAATGCGTTTGTCGCGTCTATCTACATACTTACATGTACCTATAAGCTTATAATTATGTACGGGGTTATGGACTCATATCTGTAAACTTCGCGGCGAAGTCGTCAGTCGTTTAGCTCGTAATTCTGAATATTACCTACTATGCATTTATTTTTGGCAATTTAAGTAAAAAGTATTTGAAACCAGAAGTTAAAAGAAAAAGTAAAGCATGGTAAGGTACTTCGTAAAAGGCGGGAAAAAAAATTGACCCTCAAAAATTATAATAATAAATATAGTAGGTTCCTAGTGGTATTTAGAAGCCGCATGGTTTTATCACAAAAAACCAGTTAAAAAAAGTAGATTAAGTACCTATTATAGTTGAAAATAAAAAAGCAAAAATATTTATAAGGTAAGCTAAGCTTAAGCGTTAGGTAAAAAAATTGGTAGAGCTAAGAAGTAGCGGTGCTTAGAAATACCAGCCGCGATGTTTGCAGATATGACCCAATAACCCGATATGACTTACCAAGTTAGCTCTCTATCAATCAAGTTTATATCGAGAAGGGTTGACTGAATGTCTGCTCTCGCGCAGTCCTCGGGAAACTTTGCGCGGGAAAACTTGTCTACTTTTAACACTCTGTTAAAAAAAAGTTAGTTAAAAAAACTTTAAATATGACGACCCTTTTGAGGAAAATGTGGAAGAATCACTCGAAACATAAGAGTAAGTTTATTTTAATTTTATTTTTCAAGGGATTTTAATTATTTAATTTATTTTTTACTTTGAAAACCGACGATAAAGACAGCTGTTTTCGTATAATCGCTAGAAGGCCTAATGTAATCTTAAGTACTTACACTTATATTATAAAGAGGAAAGATATTTTGTTTTTCTTTTGTTTGTAACAAAGAGGCTCCGAAACTACTGGACCGATTTTGATGAAACTTGGTATGAGGATACATTGATTCATTGGGAATAACATAGGCTTATCCCGATACTCCCACGGGATGTGGAGTGACGGGGGTGAAACCGTGGAGCGCTGCTAGTAAATAATAACTTTGACCATAACTATTGTTCTCGAATTTGGACTATGGTCTCGAAGACTCTATATTTAATTATTTTATTTGCAAAATAATTAACCTTATTCGAAACGCGATTGCGACGTGCCCGTATCAATAAATCAGATTTTTTAATATTCTGTATCATAGCGAATTTTAATTTAATTTTCTTCTATACCAAAGCATAGGAACGTAACTAAACCGCCATTTTAAACCTAATTCAAAAAAGTTTCAAAAAACTCATTTCGATAACAAAGCAAATATTTAAACCTGCAATAATTAGCGACCATAATTAAGACCTAAATATTTAATAAAAAATAGAGAAAATTACATAAAACAGTCATTAGATAAATATTTGTTTCAGTGCCAATCTGAAACAATCTGAAACTTATTTTTTTTATATTTTGTCACTAATATTAAGGCTTTTAAAAAACCTTAGTGGCCCTTCCGCAGGTACCTTAGTTTTTTGCAATAATTTATCAATCTCTCGCCAAAGACAATAAAATATTTTCTTATTGCTTTGTTTGGTTGCGGGCCGGTGCCAAACTAGTCATATGGGCTAGAACCTTTATTCATATTTAATTTCCTATGCCTGGGAAAAATAATTGACCTAATAAGTAAGAACTGGACCTAACAATTTTCTATGCTAAATCGCCTTATAAAATTGGTTAGGCCGGATACGCCCCGCTCGGCGCGCCTTATCTAGTTCCAATCTAGATCTTTTCCTTAAACGAAATGAGTTCCGAATATTTTGTCCTTTAATGTAGTGGAATAATAGTACATTGCGATACAAGTGTGGAAAGTTGATCATTCCATAGAGGCGGTTTATGACGCGCGAGCGGAACGCGAGCGTGGCAAAAGCCGAGATGGAATGATCAATTCACACGTGTATCGTACGACGTTTTTTATCACAGTTGCGAATAAAAAAGAAGACTTGTTAAAATTTTAATAATAAAAAGTTTTAAAGAATTTTAGGTTATGTTTACTATTTTTTGTTAATTACACTCCCGAAAGGCTAGGCAAAAGACTTTTAACCTATACAGCGTCTGACATACAATATTTTTTTAGGGTTTTTTTCATTTGTTTTTGCGTCGGCGGTTAAAAACAGAATATATTAGTTCCGGGTTTCATTAAAAACAGAATATATAAAAAATATATATTTATGTACCTAAAGAAAAAACAAAATAAAAACAAAACTCAATTTTTAATTATCTTCAAAGACGTCATTACGTAATATTATCGTTCGCAGACTTTAGAGACAACCTTTTGAAAAGAAGAAAAAAGGTACCAACAAAGAGTTTTAAGCCAGCAAGGCTTAAAAACTCTTTGGATGGTACCTTTTTCTATACATCAAAACAGTATAACCCAGATAAAGGAGATCATTCATGTTTCTAACAAAAAATACCCACAAAAAAAAATGCCGGCCAGTAATAAAAATTATTTGTATCTTGTAGAGAATAACATTTTAAACAATGTTTACTAAGGCAACAAAGAGCTACGATCAAAAATCGTTGAGTTATTTTACATTGAAAACCCAAAAAAATGCATTTTGTAGAGATCCGTTTGACCACTTTTAAGATCCCACTACAACTTCTGAAAGGGTTATTGGATATACCTATGTATATAAATATAATAAAAACAGACAAAACTTATCCATTTACTACTTATTTTTATATTTTTTCTGTAGTAATATCTTAGAAGTGGTCAAACGGATCTCTACAAAATGCATTTTTTTGGGTTTTCAATGTAAAATAACTCAACGATGGTTCATCGTAGCTCTTTGTTGCCTTATTAAACATTATTTAAAATGTTATTCTCTACAATATAGAAACATTTTTTTTTGTGGCCGGCACGTTAAGGTTATACGTTTTCCCTACTAAATGTTTTAGAGATTCCTACGTTTTATACTGAGATATTTAACTTATTATGACTTAAAGTAGGCCTAATTTAAGCTATTGTAGGGGCAGACCAAAAATATCACTGTTTAACATCCAGGAAGTACTCTGTTTCAGCGTGAAAAAAGAGACCAAATTTACGTATGTAGTGGTTATATTGACGTATGGTCATAGTGTAAGTGACGCATAGATGTGTGGAAACACGCGACGTTGTCGCGTTGTGTGTGGAAGCAGGAACACGCAATTACGCTAGAGCAGAGCCGCAATACAGTTTGCTGGATAAGGGCGACGTTGCCTCTCCGTCTAATCTGTCTAATAAAAATCAAAATATTTTCAATTGCATGATATTCAACTCAGTGCTGCCAGACCTACACCTGCAAGATTTTATGTAACTTTTGGCACTGTCGCGTCACTTGAATTATACGTTATTTTGATAGACTTATCAAATGATCACTTTACGTATATAATAAATAAATAAACATTTATACTTGTTTGCATTTAATTAATAGTATAAAAATATAATAAAATATAAATGAAGTATAGTAATTCGCGAGAAAAAAAACCAAGCAGTCTTGTTGTTTTTTTGGTACTGTTTGTTGTACACACTGGCAACATACACCCAGTCGATACTTTGCCTCGCACTAGATGCGCGCTTGTTACCTAGGTAACGGAGAGTCAACAGAGATGTCAAGTAGTCAATAAATAGAAAAACCAAAAATAAAATATTATAATCATTTATTATATTCCTACTATTGTGTTTAAAGTGTCATCCATCTGAGCACCTACTGAAAATAAACCTTGAGGAAATTTTAGTGTCTTGTAAGTGATTGAATTATTAAACACAAGTTGGGCCGTAGGAACAAACTACGACTACTCTGGGTCCCAGGCCATGAAGGAATAGCAGGAAATGAGAAGGCTGATGAGCTGCAAGAACAGGATCGGCAAGTGCTATGCTTGGACCAGAACCATGTACGGGCCTGCCAGCATGCACAATCACAAAGGCCGTAAAGGATTACGTTGATAAGAAACACACGCAAGAGTGGGAAATCAGTGAAGGGCTACTACATTCGAGGAACATAGGATTTTTCCTCTTAGTGGGATCGCTGCGTTAATCGATCCCAAGGGGTCGAAGTGTTGCTGGCTATGTCAGCCCGCGATATAAGATAAGATAGAACTAATTTTAAATAAATAAATCTTTTTGTACATTACTTTGTCTTTATTTTTCTCTTTTCATTCAGACCTAGTACAATTTGCATAGTTCAGAATTCGTCCTAGTTTAAAAAAAAATGATTACTAACAGTACCTACCATAAAATTGATCCTGTTTTTGAAAATTTATTCAAAAATATATTTTCATAAAAAAAAAATATTTGTATCGAGATTTGAACCGGGGCTCTTCAGAACACTACCCCGCCGCTCTAAATGACTACACCAATCGGTATCTGTAGGACTACGTCAAATATAGTCTATAGTTGCTACAGTTTATTGTTTTGTATGTGTGCGTGTCATTTATATCGTGACAAGAGTTAAAAATTGTACTTTGGAAATACATTAAAATGTGACTTCCAAAAAATTAAATTATGTTTGAAATATGTTCAGAGCAAACTAGAAAACAGGCAACATATATACAAATACTTTAATTCCACGTCAATTATAGCAAAATAAAATAAAAATATACTTTCGGGGAAAACAAGCGCCATCTAGCGGAATACTTTGCTTAGCGATACGAAACATTCAACCTTAATTTAACTGTGATAAAAAATATCTTTTTATCACAGTTGCTCATAAAGTGGATCTTATTAAACCGCTTTTAGGCTCATAATGCAACGTATTATACACGCGTGCGATAAAAAAAAATCCAACTAGTGGTAAAATAATACGTTATCCCGATAAGTTAAATACGTATCTCACTGCTAATTACAAATTAGGTAGGTGAAACATTCTTAATTTATCTGGGTTATACTGTTTTGATGTAATAGAAAAAAGGTACCATCAAAGAGTTTTTAAGCCTTGCTGGCTTAAAACTCTTTGTTGGTACCTTTTTTCTTCTTTTCAAAAGGTTGTCTCTAAAGTCTGCGAACGATAATATTACGTAATGACGTCTTTGAAGATAATTAAAAATTGAGTTTTATTTTTATTTTGTTTTTTCTTTAGGTACCTACATAAATATATATTTTTTATATATTCTGTTTTTAATGAAACCCGGAACTAATATATTCTGTTTTTAACCGCCGACGCAAAAACAAATGAAAAAAACCCTAAAAAAATATTGTATGTCAGACGCTGTATAGGTTAAAAGTCTTTTGCCTAGCCTTTCGGGAGTGTAATTAACAAAAAATAGTAAACATAACCTAAAATTCTTTAAAACTTTTTATTATTAAAATTTTAACAAGTCTTCTTTTTTATTCGCAACTGTGATAAAAAACGTCGTACGATACACGTGTGAATTGATCATTCCATCTCGGCTTTTGCCACGCTCGCGTTCCGCTCGCGCGTCATAAACCGCCTCTATGGAATGATCAACTTTCCACACTTGTATCGCAATGTACTATTTTATCACAGTTGCTCATAAAGTGGATCTTATTAAACCGCTTTTAGGCTCATAATGCAACGTATTATACACGCGTGCGATAAAAAAAAATCCAACTAGTGGTAAAATAATACGTTATCCCGATAAGTTAAATACGTATCTCACTGCTAATTACAAATTAGGTAGGTGAAACATTCTTAATTTATCTGGGTTATACTGTTTTGATGTATAGAAAAAAGGTACCATCAAAGAGTTTTTAAGCCTTGCTGGCTTAAAACTCTTTGTTGGTACCTTTTTTCTTCTTTTCAAAAGGTTGTCTCTAAAGTCTGATATCGAACGATAATTTTACGTGATAACGTCTTTGAAAACAATTAAAAATTGAGTTTTGTTTTTATTTTGTTTTTTCTTTAGGTTCATGAATATATTTTTTCCTTACCATTATATTCTGTTTTAACCGCCGACGCAAAAACAAATGGAAAAAACACTTAAAAAATATTGTAGGTAGGTATATCAGACGAGGCTGTATAGGTTAAAAGTCTTTTGCCTAGCCTTTCGGGAGTGTAATTAACAAAAAATAGTAAACATAACCTAAAATTCTTAAAAACTTTTTATTATTTTAACAAGTCTTTTTTTATTCGCAACTGTGATAAAAAACGTCGTACGATACAGGTGTGGATTGATCATTCCATCTCGGCTTTTGCCACGCTCGCGTTCCGCTCGCGCGTCATAAACCGCCTCTATGGAATGATCAACTTTCCACACTTGTATCGCAATGTACTATTTTACCATTGCCACTCGAAAAGGGGCATTTTATTCATCGATAACAGTGAATAAAACGCTCTTTT
This sequence comes from Idaea aversata, assembly GCA_907269075.1. Taxonomy (NCBI): domain Eukaryota; kingdom Metazoa; phylum Arthropoda; class Insecta; order Lepidoptera; family Geometridae; genus Idaea; species Idaea aversata. The sequence continues at coordinate 3,720,144 of OU026098.1, read as the reverse complement.
ACTCACTGAGTGAATAAAATCATTTTGAATTTGGAACATGCACGGATATACGTAATAATGAGGACTTATAAAAAAACCGTACTGAAATTAGTGCTGAAAGAACGTACTGGCTGGATGGAATATTAAATTAAAAAAAAAGTATACCGCCAATTTAGATTTTTTTCTATCTGATAAAGTGGTTGTTTAATGTCATTGAAAAATCGAATAACATAAATACAGTCTATGCATAGATGGAATAAACTGAAAAATATATACAATTAAAAATTTCTTTTCTATCTGTTATCGTGGTTGTTTTATGTTATTGAAACATTTAGAATATAAATTATATTAAAATGAGTTCTTCCAGTAACGAAAATGAGACACAATCTCTTGAACCATTTCTAAATTTATTTTCTCGCAGTCAATGGTAAAAAGTAGAGTACACAACTCGTGAAAAAAATAATTTATCTCGGGCCTTGTATCCCTCGCTCCGCTCAGGATTCTAATCTAGAATCCCTCGCTACGCTCGGGATTTAACTATAGAATCCTTCGCTGCTCTCGGGATCCAACTTAGTCCCTCGAATTAAATTAAGTACCTTTTTTTCACTTGTTGTATAATCTACTAATTTGCCCTTTTCATTACCTTTGAAATTGGATAGATGGATTAAATTGGCTAGGTTGACCCATGCCTGTCATGGGTATTTTGACTTTTTTAAACTAATTTCGGGAGAATATTTTATCCTTTAATAGGGTGTAATAAAAATGTGTATTTATTTGCCATTTTCATGGGACGTATAAAAATAGTAAAAATATTTTTAAATTAAATTTGAGTATACCAAACAAAAGTTAAAGTTTTGGGGACAATTGATTAGTATTTTAGGTCTAGCAGAAGTAATAAAAATATTTACCCTTTCAATGCAGACTATTAATACAGGCGCCAGCAACTTCAATCCATGTTACGCGCTATAGCGCTAGGACATGTTTTAGACCCTCTCAGCTTAGTCGCTCGTGTCCAGATGAGGTCGTCTGGAGCCAACTAAGCCGTGGGGTTTATCACGATGTTGGCTTCTCCGTAAGAACAATGTCAATTAGCACACATACATTTTTCATAAGGAAAATCTATTGTTGCATAGCCGTAGCACATGAGTAGAGAAGACCAGAGAGTAAGGTGTCATACAAGGCTCTTTGATAAGTACACTACTACAAGCTGAGAGGCACACACGCTCAGGCGTGTGTGCCTGAGCACTGGCGGCACATGTGTAACTAATATACCTTAGCCTGTAAAATAGGCTAAAATGATTCTAGAAAAATGATAAATCACTACATAGTATAAAACAAAGTAGCTTTTTCTGTCCCTATTTCCCTTTGTATGCTTATATAGATCTTTAAAACTACGCAACGGATTTTGATGCGGTTTTTTTAATAGATAGAGTGATTCAAGAGGAAGGTTTATATGTATAATACATGCAAAATATAGCCGTGCGAAGCCGGAGCGGGTCGCTAGTAAACAAACAAATATAAATACTTATTGCAGGACATTCCACACATCGCCAACTAGCCCCAAGCTAAGTAGCTATACTTGTGTTATGGGTGCTAGACAACGGTTATACTACATACATTTCTTTTTTGTAAATATATACTAATAATACAGAGAAACAACCAGACCACAGACAAATATCTAAGCATAAATACTTGCCTAAGGCAGGAATCGAACCAGCGTCCAGCAACCCTGTGTTTGGCAGTCTGGCATGGTAACCATTGTGCCAACTGGGTTGTCAAATAGGTAAGTAGATAATGTACAAGATTCCTGGGGCCTTATTCTGCTATTTTGCATTAATGGATTTACCATTGTCGATCGATACTAATCGATACTCTATTGAGCCGTTTTGACAACTATCGAGATTCCATTGAGACACGATTCTAGAGCAGAATACCAAAGTGAGTTAGTGGTGCGTCTCAGTGGTATTTCGATATAATAGTTAACATTAGGAGAATACCAATTTGACATATATGTACATAATGCTATAATTTTTACTTTAATTTCTATTTACATCGACACTCTATTGAAACACAATTGTGTTAGCAGACTGGCCCCTGTATAAAGCTCTTCTCTCGACAAACAAACTATCTATCGTTACTTTTATCCACACAATTGTTTTATTTAAAGAACAACACCGATAAAAGTCACATTAATTACAAAGAAACTAGGAACATGTCAACTTTTTTTCTTATTTATCATAAGGTCTATAATTTATGACGCATATACTTGACGACTTCTGCGGCGCAGTGTGCAAACATCCGTCTGATTCGATATTCCCGCCGTCGAATAACTATATTTATGTACAGATATTAGATTTGCCATGGATGTTTCTGTATGTCTAATAAGTCTTGTAATGTTTTTACAAAGCGTATTTAAGTTTTCTATCCGTTATCTGGTCACCAAAACACAAGCCTAATTGCTTAGCCTGGGGCTAGGTGTGCTGTGTAATGTCTTGTGATATTTATTTATTATTGTACTTAGAAGTTGTAAGATACCACATTTTATAACTTCAACGAATTGTCTTATGTCATCAAAAAAATAAATAAACATTACAGGACAATCTGTGCAGTGCCATCTATAGTTCCAAGAGCTAAGCAATTAGGCTAAATTAAGAACAACTAATGCAACTACGTTAAATCTGTGGCACGTTTTTATAATAACTATTTGCCAAAGCAGTACGTACTTACCACCTTATTTGTTAGGGAAAATAATATAATTTTTGCTTTAAATTATCAATCTGAAAAACAATCCATTTATTTATTTTCTTGTTATTTTGTCACTAATATCAAAGTTATTAAAATCTTATAGTGGCCCTTACGGTGAAAGGATACCTGCGCTCTCTCCATACAAACGTAGTCGACTGTTACCTCCCTGGATAATGACACTAGAACAAATATTTTTGTGCCATATAACCTATAACTGCCATGACTATGCCCCTATTTTATTGTATTTTTTTCATTTTCTAATTATCATAGAAAAAAATCAAAATATTAAGTAGGTATATCAAAAAAAAAAAAGTTTTATGCACCGAAAATATTTGCTCTAGTGATGCTCTAGTATCATTATCCAGGGAGAAAACAGTCGACTACGTTTGTAATAGTTTGTATGGAGAGAGCCCCCGGTACCCTTTCCCCGCAGGCACCTTTATAACATTTTTCATATGAATTATCTGGTACCAAGTTCGGTTAGAGGGCCTGTATAAGGCCACGTCAACATATCCGGGTGCTAGTTTAGTTTCTCTCAATTACTTAGGAATTAGGAGATCTCGAACCGCCTTGCGAGGTTGAGTGCAGACGCAGAAAAAGTTGCGCGGGCGGTTGATACAAGCGAGTCATCTGTGCTTTTATGATGAACGATAGGTGCGGTTGTAAGGTTTATACATTTTATTTATTATCGATCCAGTTGGCAAAATGGTCACCATGCCGGACTGCCAAACACAGCCTCAGATCAGTTCGGCCTCAATAATGCTTAGACATTTGCCTGTGGTCTCGTTGTTTCTATGTTTTATAAGTATAAATTCACAAAAGAATCCGTTGTCTAGCACCCATAACACAAGTCTAGTTACTTGGAACTAAATGGCGATGTGTGGAATGTCCTGCAAAATTTATTTATTTACTAGCTGCGCCCCGCGGTTTCACCCGCGTAAGTTCGATCTTTCTCACCGTTTAAACCTTCCCTGGACTTCCACAAATAATTCAAGACCAAAATTAGCCAAATCGGTTCAGCTATTCTCGAGTTTTAGCGAGACTAACGAACAGCAATTGATTTTTATTTATATAGATTACTAGCGACCCGCCCCGGCTTCGCGCGGCTGTATTATGCATGTATTATATCTAAAAACCTTCCTCTTTAATCACTCTATCTATTAAAAACAAACCGCATCAAAATCCGTTGCGTAGTTTTAAAGATTTAAGCATACAAAGGGATATAGCGACATAGGGACAGAGAAAGCGACTTTGTTTTATACTATGTAGTGATAGTGATAGTGATGATTTATTTAAGTATTAAAGGTATATGCCGCGGTAGCGTAGGTACTATAGAGAAGTAGGTACACACAGACAGTAAATCCAAGCCGATTCGTTTATTTTCTTGTTATTTTGTCACTTAAAAAACAGTTGCTGCAGGTATTTAGCACAGTATTTAGTACCTACTCTAGTATATAGTACGGTATAATTAAATTGCATTAAAACAACGCTAGAACAATAAATGAACCAGCAACAACCAGCTAGAAGTAGATAAAACGACAATCCTTATCACAATTTACCTAATCAAGTTAGATCTGTCGAAGGAACTACGCCTAATTGCTGACCTATGGCCTAGTTAGACCATCGATAACTCCCGTCTGGCCCAGATAAATGGATGATAACTAAATACGACTAATTTATTTATAATTTTACTCGTAAATTATTGCGGTCGACATCAGCGCCGGATCTAGGTATTTAGTTTGGGTCCTAAACTAAATACCTTACTTGTATACGGGCTGTTTTCCGCCATTACTTACCGAGTACAATTTAGGGGTCTTCAAGTCGCGAGTGAATAGAACCTCTAAGAATCTTAGAGATAGTATCTTCTAAGAAGGCAGGCATGCTACATCTTAGTAGTTTAGTTTAGTTTTACGCTGCAGCTGTTTCCGCACTTAGCCTCATTATTTGGGCCATTGTGATGCTACATCTTAGGCCGCATCGTCACCTGCCATGGCTTATTCCGAAAAAGTATACAGATACATGACAGATACTACAAATTTATTGTTCTCTAAACTTCTGACGTTAATACAAGTATAAGGCAGGTGTGATAGTGGTCAAACGCTTATCTATCACATGTAAAAAAAAATTGACATCTATAGTTCGGTCCTTTTTGCGTGACGAGGCTTGCCCAGAACCTATACATACTACGGTCTAAGCTTAGTCGACCATGTCCAGAGCAAAGAACTAATCAACATCTGGAGTCAATTAAGCCGCCGGCACCGATTTCATCACGATCTTTTCCTTCACCCTAAGAGCAATGTCAATCAATTTTGGAGAATTCAGCTCCTACGCGAACGAAGTCGCGCCCAGGGCAGTATGGACTTGTGCTCGTGCATTTCTGCCTTCACCCCCTTAGCCCGCTCCCCTAGATCTGTCATTGATAAACGGACGCAAAATATAGCTACCGAGACCTTCGGCGCTTTTGACGTTTGACGTACATCGACCGTTTGTAAACAAAGCTTTAGGGACTGTAATAATGTTGTTGTATTGATTCATTCTCTTTAGAATAATATTTACGATGGTCAAGGGCGATAATAACTAGAAAGACGCACGTCTCTATCATTAGATGGTCTTAGATAAATAGATGGTCTATTCCACTTTAGGGACCTGGTTGATATCACCCAGGTGGTTATAGGCGTAATGGGGTCCGGTTTAGTATGGGAGCTTGGCATAGTGTTTTTTTTGCGCGATGTATTTCGAGACCCATGCCAAACGATAGAGGGCATTACAGTGAACAAATAATGTCTTCACACCGAACCACTAAGGCGTCTCGGAAACGGGATATATAGAGAATAAGATTTGTCCAACATGATTCAACAAATATATCGTTTCCGAGACGCTTTAGCGTTCGATGTGTGTGAAGGCATTATTTGTTTGCCGTAATACCCTCTCATTTTATGTTAATACTAGCGACCCGCTCCGGCGTCACACGGCTATATTATGCATGTATTATACATATAAACCTTCCTCTTGAATCACTCTATCTATTAAAAAAACCGCATCAAAATCCGTTGCGTAGTTTTAAAGATTTAAGCATACATAGGGACATAGGGACGTAGGGACAGAGAAAGCGACTTTGTTTTATACTATGTAGTGATGATGCCTGTTGTGTCCAAAGGCTTTTTAGTATCATTTGAGCACCTGATAAAATAAACACCCAGCCTGCCTAGCATGAAGACCAAAACACGATACGATAAAGCGATATAACTACATCAACTTTCAAAATATGATAGATAAAGCAGCCATGTTGAATTTTTATCATAATTTTTATCGCAATTTATAATTGTCATTAATGCGACTCCAACTATTAATATAACCCCTTTATTGCATCATAAAAACAAAAACAAAAAAAATGTCAGGCTCTGATCTTATGCTCAGGTCAGGTTCAGGGTATTTTTACCCGACTGGGTGACTCAAAGGAGGGTAATGTTATTGGCATATGCATGTATTTTGCTTTATCTATGCAAACCTTTTAACTTGAGCATGAGGTCTGGAACTAAAATTAATGAATAACTAAGGTCAATGAAATAGCTTTAGATTTTTTTAAATTAATTCGCAATGTAAGAATAATGCACACACTGCGTTTGCCATAATAAAGTAGAGATAAAATGGGCAAGTGGTTCGATTGCGTTGTTCGATCAATATAACCACGGCAACATTTTTTCCAATTGGTTCGATAAACCGAATCACGTGATTTTTTTTAGCGTGATTCAATCAATCGAAAGACGGTCTCAATGGATACAAAAGACGATCGAATCGAAAACAAAAGATTTTATAGGGCAGTGTAGAGATAGAGAGATACCTATACTAACCTAAGTAAGTACTTATGTTGTTTAGAATTTCAATATGTAGGTACAGGAAGTAAATCATATAAGTTAAGTAAATCGTCATAATAAAGTTAAGTAACCAAATAAAAATATAAATATTTATAAATACTTGACCTAAAGTCAATGTTATTGATAAATTCGCGCGTGTAATACCTATCTATACCTAAAATTGATCACCCAGTTATGTCATATTGAACTTCGTTCGCATTATCTTTTTGGGAAATAAAATATTCAGGTACTTATATCATCATCATATCATCCACTGCTGAACATATTTCTCGCATTCAAACAAACAATTCAAACTCAATCAATCAAACAAATCAATCAATTTAAAAAAAAAAAATCAAATTCAATTCAATCAATCAATCAATTTCAATTTCAATTTTTTTTCAATCAATTTGTTCTCGCAAATTTAAAAACATATATAGGTACGTACGTGAGAAGTTATAAGTACCTACTTCTGGAAGTTATACGTCCGTCTGTCTGTCTGTCCGTCCGTCCGTCCGTCTGATATTTATTTTGCGGGCAGCTTCAACCTGTATAAAATTACAGTGATGCGCGCACATCTTAAAATTTTACTCTCATCATTTTTTCTTAACGCGCCTACTATATAGAATGCGTGCTTTTTAATCGACTTTTTAAATAAGAAGGTTTTTAATTCGTCGTGTTTTATTTATTTTTATAAGCTCAAATAGCAAACTTTTAATTTATGTAATAGTACATACATTGTTATCCTAGGTGTGAAAGTCACTCATTACAAGTACCGAGACGGAGTTTGGCGCCCGAGCGTAGCGAGGGCGCTAATAGTTCGAGGGACTTAATGAGTCTTTCACCCGAGGTAAACACTGTGCTTTTCATTACGAATAATACATAAAATTCTTCCTAACAACGAGAGTGAATGAGAGACTCCATACTACCTGATCCTCTTACAAGGTTGGGACCAAAGAGGTTATATACTTACATGTAGTGTTATTCTTTGGTGTTACTTAAAGCAAGGAGGTTAGGTTTTTAAAGTTCCTTATGCGTAATGTTACTGATACTGGCTACATGCACATTGCACAAGTCGTGCGAAGCCATAATTTGACATGACAGCTGTCAGTGAAAGAGAAAAGCCCTAGGGCTGGAAATTTTATTTTCTACACGCTCTTCATGCATCTTTAGACCTACTTTCGGAGTATGAGTAATGAAATAGTACATTGTTATCCTAGGTGTGAAAGTCACTCATTACAAGTCCCGAGACGGAGTTTGGCACCCGAGCGTAGCGAGGGCGCTAATAGTTCGAGGGACTTAATGAGTCTTTCACCCGAGGTAAACACTGTGCTTTTCATTACGAATAATACATAAAATTCTTCCTAACAACGAGAGTGAATGAGAGACTATATACTACCTGATCCTCTTACAAGGTTGGGATCAAAGAGGTTGTATACATGTAGTGTTATTCTTTTGTGTTACTACTTAAAGCAAGGAGGTTAGGTTATGAAGTTCCTAATGTATAATGATACTGATACTGGCTATATGCACATTGCATGAGTCGTGCGAAGCCATAATTTGACATGACAGCTGTCAGTGAAAGCGATTTTCCCTAGGGCTGGAAATTTTATTTTCTACACGCTCTTCACGCATCTTTAGACCTACTTTCGGAGTATGAGTAATGAAAAAGATTTTTTTTTATCCTCAAAGAATGGCATCTTCTAGATGCTTTTTTACGTCACGTAATAACGCTTGGCCTTTAAGGACTAAATAGACGATATCCTAATAATAATTATGTAAACCCGTCCAGTTGTTTCTAAGAATATAACAAAGGTAGGCGTGAAAGACATAACCTTTTCTTGGCAGTCGGATAATAAGATTAATTTCTTGATAATAGCAGTTTGTCTTCTATGTAAAGAAAATATCTATACTTTTTATCTGGCGCCAGCCATCCGGATTTGAGTAGTTTGATTTGTGTGTTAACTGTACTTACGTAGTTCTAGATAATTTAGCCAACCTGCACTTGCAGATTTGATATAATTTGCATGAGTGATTGGTATCCTTCAAGAGGTCGTTGCGAAACAAGCTCGACAGAAATAGGTACCTACTCTCTATTTCTAACCAGTAATAAGCTAATGTCTAAGCTTTAAGAGGAAAGGGTACCAGCCGCTCTCTCCATACAAACGTATTCGACTGTTTCCTCCCTAGATATTGACACTAGAGCAATTTTTTTTTGCATAAAACTTATAACTGCCATCACCATGTCTCTATGTTTTGTTTTTTTTTTAGTTTTTTAAATGCTCATTTCTATGATAATTAGAAAATAAAACCAAGACATAGGGGCATAGTCATGGCAGTTATAGGTTTTATGCTACAAAATATTTGTGCTAGTATCCATGGCGGAAACAGTCGACTACGTTTGTATGAAGAGAGCGCCGGTACCCTTTCACCTTAAAAGAAAATTATGCCACTATACCTAAGTATATACGTAAGAATTTATCAGCAAAATAAAGTGACAATGTCCGTTTTATCTACGTAATAAAAAGGCTAAGGAAGACGCAACATTTTTATCTCAGTTCTCATTCTGAGTGGTAAAAATAGATGTTTTTGGTCTTATTGTTGTTTGGATCCATTATGAATCAGAATCATTCATAAAGTTTAATACAAACTAAGTAGGCATATCTACATACCTACCGTGAAAGTATAAAACAGGAATTAAAAGATAAATGTCTTTAATGCCTTTGATGTGATTAACGACCCAGTTGGCACGATGGTTACCATGCCACAATGCCAAACACAGGGTTGCGGGTTCGATTCCCGCCTTAGACAAGTATTTATGCTTAGATATTTATTAGTATGTACCTAGTCTAGTTGTTTCTATGTATTATAACTAAGTATTATTTACAAAAGAAAAATAAAAAAGTTTTACTTATATCCGTTGTCTAGCACCCATAAACCAAAGTTACTTAGCTTAGAGCTAGGTGGCGATGTGTGGAATGTCCTGCAATATTTAATTATTTTATTTATATTTGTACGATTGATTAGCTTTACATGCATATCATGACTATCACTATCACTACATAGTATAAAACAAAGTCGCTTTCTCTGTCCCTATATCCTTATGTTATGTATGCTTAAATCTTTAAAACTACGCAACGGATTTTGATGCGGTTTTTTTAAATAGATAGAGTGATTCAAGAGTAAGGTTTAAATGTATAATACATGCATAATATAGCCGTGCCAAGCCGGGGCGGGTCGCTAGTGTAGAATTTTTTTTTTTTTATAAAAACCAAAGGTAACAAGAAAACACAGTAACCACTTCGTCCATTGGTAAAAAGTAAAAACACTATGAATGGTAGACAGAAGAGACGACGACGACGCGGCGGGCGGGAGGACTTTGTTTTTAACCGACTTCAAAAAAAGGAGGATCTGAAATCATATACCAATAATAAGTACTTAATATAGGTATGTAGAAGAAGAAATAAAAAATTGAGGACTTTTTTAAAGTTGTTTTAACGTCTTGTTTCAGAATTAAGTGAAGAATGGGCACTAGCAGAGTGTGAAGGGGAAGGATGGTGGCGCGACACGCGTGCAGCCGGCGCGGGCGCAGGCGAGATGGACGTGCGATACGCAGGCGTGGCTCCAGTAGAACGAGCTGCGTCTGCGCCTGCTACAGCGCTCGCTGTACGCTCCGCTTTGCATACTGCTAAATGTAAGAACATTAAATCTTATCCCTATAAATATAAAAATCTCGTGTCGCGATGTTAGTTGCCAAACTCCACCGGCATTTTTTTTGTATATTCGTTAGGTCTGAGAATCGAACAACATCTATTTTTTTCCTTTTATTTTTCCCTTTTTTTATGGGTATAGCAAAACAATGTTTGCTAGGACAGCAAGTTGTACCTATATAAGTGTTACCATCTCAAAACTTTTAGGTAAACTCGCCGTGGGGCGAAATTCTGTGATGGCGTGTTGTCCAAAACTCTGACAACACCCTGAAATCCCCATTAAATACCCAAAAATGTATAAAAATTGAAAAATTATGATTTTTTGTATGGGAAAATTACTTACCCCATAATTTACCTATCCAGAATTTGGGAAATTTTCAAATTAGGTGTGCTACATCTACCTATGTTATGCATTAAAAATCAATAACACAAATACATGTCTCCTAAGAGTAACGTCTTATTATTTCAGCGATGAACAAAAAGTTGCAAAAGGTGAACTTGGACATCAGCTCCAAGGGTATCATTGTGACAGATGCTGAATCTAATGAAAATGTACTTAGCGTTTCCATTTTCAAGTAAGTAACCTGTCTAACTTAGTATGCTCGTAAAGTAAGACCGAAAACCTTTCACTATAAGGCTAAAGCTGGGGACACATTGCTCGGACGCGTCTGACAGCCGCGACTTACAGGCATCTGTGTAATGTAAATGTATGTAACAGTGAACACTATCGGACGTAAGTCGCGGACGTGACCATGGGCCGCCCTTGAGAGTTCGGATATCCGCTTACGTCCTAGAGCGATCTGGGCTGCTGGATGCCAAACGACCGTGCACACTTATCAGTCGCGGCTGTCGGACGCGTCCGTAAGCCGCGTTCGATAATATTATGTTTCCAGCATAAGGCTGTACTAGATACATTTCTATTTAACTTAGCACACACTAAGTAGGTATCTTATAGAGACTTTTGTCGCTCTCACAGGCAGTTTGGTGTCGATTAGACGTAGACGAAACGTTCATTATGTTTACGATTTCATTTTAGAAGGTATGAAATGATGGATATGTTTTCTTCTTGTTTCCACGAACGATATGCCGTTTTCATCTCATATTTTTAGCGGGATTTGGGGTACTTTTCTTTTTACCCGACTGCGCTACGTAAAGGAGTGGTAATGTGTTTATCAGGTTTGTTTGTTTCTTTGTGGCACTTTAGATACCAAACACGTGGGCCGATTTTGATAAATGGCATAAGTACTTACGTTAGATTTGTTAAATAGAGTGTTAACATTGTGTGTTAAGAAAGAGTTACAAAAAAAAAATACATCCGAATTGAGAACCTTTTTTTGAAGTCGGTTAAAATATTTAACCTTTTTCGTGTCTCCAAATTAAATTCTAGGAGTTTTGGCGGGAACGAGCCAACAACATGTCGTGCTGCAGTTTTATTTACACGAAACTTAGTTGTAAACCGAGTTAAATTGTATAATTCTGGTGAAAAGTTATCTAATTTAGTTCCGTGAAAGTGCACAAGTGTAGTGAAAGTAAAAATCAGTGTCAAACATGGACTTTTCTCGTTGCCTCCAAAATCTCCTACAAGGTTATAGTAAAGTAGCCACCGCTTTACTATGACCCCTGACTTGACAAACTGTGACTTGACGACTTGACCATCTTGAAACACTTTGAGCCCGATTTCTGTAAATCGGGCCATAACTTGATGCAAAATATTACTTGATACTGGCTATATGCACAAACCGTGCGAAGCCATAACTGAAAAAAAAAAACCCGCTGCAAATGAAGAACAAGATGAAAATGGCATAACGTTCGTGGGGCCAAACAAGAGAGAAAAAAAAATAAAAAAAATGGGTGCGTGTAGTTATGTACGCGCGTGAGAAGTTATACTTCTTTGGCATTATTAAAAAAAAAAAAAAAACTCGTCCGACAAAAAACTCGTCCGGCAAAAAACTCGTCCGACAAAAAACTCGTCCGACAAAAAACTCGTCCGACAAAAAATTAAATTCTAGTCATGCTTCAGAGCTGATGAACTCAACCATGAAATAAAGTACTTAAGTAAAACGTTATGATTATAAATATTAACTTTGTTTTAGTATAATTCCATGATAAATAAGTATACTTACAACAATGTATATTTTACAATATTGTAAGTTTGTTTCGTTAATTAATTAATCCGTAATCTTCTGCCGTTGACTTTAAATTGAATCACTTGTTTTATTATAAACTAAGACATTTATTACCTACGTTAATTGACACTTTATTACCTATATTGTTGAGTGTTTTCCTTTCTCTGATATGTAGAGGTAACGTCATTTTATTATGAAGAACATGTGAATGTCAAGTTGCATGTGCATGCGCCGCCAACAGATGGCGCTGAGCCTAACTAGATTAGCACATGAATAAACAAATATTGTAGGACACTTAACACAGCGCCATCTAGCCCCAAGTTAAGCAACTATATTAAAAAAAAGAACTAAGTATATAAAAAACTACTAAACTATATAAAAAAGTATATAAGTAGTATATCCGTTGTCTAGCACCCATAACACAAGTCTAGTTAGCTTGGGGCTAGATCGCGAGGTGTGGAATGTCCTGTAATATTTATTTTATTTATTTATTTATATAGGCTTGTGTTGTGGTGGCCAGCAAACACATTATTATACAAGTTCCAACGACACACTTTGGGCTACTCATGTGCTTTGGGCACATTTGGGGACGTGGCCTACCAGACCGCTTAGACAAGATAACTTTCTATTAGCGATATCGAGAATGAAAATATTTATTTGTATGAAATTGACATTGAAATTGACCTACCTACCGCACTTGCTTTTGTAAATGACTCCTACCTATATACTCTTCTTGCAGATTCAAAATTCGTACTACCAAAAAAAAACGTTTTATTTTATTTTCAACTAGGGCGTTACGAAAAACTGCAACTTTATGACATCCCCTAATTTTTTGACGTGATAACGTCTCATAAATCGATGAACACCGGCAGCACTCACAAAAAAGTGTGACGTCATCGCTCACGTTCCGTTACTGACATGGTAACCATAGCAACGTCACTCACGTTCCGGGAACGTGAGTTATTGATACCATCAATATTTTCTTATGATGTTATCACGTAAACCGTAAACCAACTTTACAGACAATTATTTGACACATTTTTTTTTCATTTTATCTTCAGAATATCATACTGCTCAGCTGATGCAGCCAACGCGCGTGTCTTCGCCGTAGTCGAGGGTAGGACCGAAAACGGCTCTATGGAGAGCCACGTTGTTCACGCCTTCGTCTGCACCAGGAGAAAACACGCCAGGACGTTGGCTCTGAACCTGGCTCATGCTTTCAATGATGCTTATCAGGTAATACATTAAAAACTCTTCAGAAAATATCAATATTGTTCGGGAAGTTATTAGTTATTATTTACTTAGTCGGGATAAAAAGAAGCCTATGTACTCCCAAATAGTCAATGTATGCTGATACCAAGTTCCATAGAAAACGGGCCAGTATTTTTGGGGTCTATCTATTCGTTACAAACAAAAAAATCCTCTTTATTCTTGGTTTAGAAAAAAAACTATTTCAATTATTTCAGGAATGGCAAGCAAACCAGAGCAGTTCATTTTCAGCAGAAAGTAATAATCGTTTAGCGCCGTGGGTAAGTAACTTAATGATCAAGGAACTTTTTTATAATGTTTACATACAAAATATTTAAAAAGAAGATTAGATATAAATTCCTTTAATTTTTTTTAATTATGGTGACATTTTTTGCATGAAATATGGCCAATGCTAACGTAGCAATGTTTGAATGCAACCTTTTTTTAAATATGCCAGTATTTTACAAAACGAATTAATTGTTGCAACTTTTTTAAATACCACCAGTAGTTTTTGAATGCAATCTTTTATGCAGATACATCTTCAAACTATATTTCTTTGTTATATTTAATTTTATCTCAATTTCTTGGTTAAAAATATTTTAATTTTATTCTAGGTAAGGTTTCCAGATGAATCAGAGGATGAAATCGAACCTGAAGATTGGCAAGCCCCTGCACCTCTTGTTACTTTCGCGTAATTTCTAGATATATAATTTTAGATTCGATTTAGATTTAGAAACTTTACCTAAATATCTTATTTTAATAATAAGTACTAGGTTATTGGTAATTATACTAGCAAGCTGTTGAGGGCTACTTCTGTGCACCTTAACAAACAACTTTTGTTCTACGCCTTTTGAAAAAGGAAAAAAATATTGAGGTTATGTAAATTCGAACAACAGCAAATTGTTTAAAACAAAGGTCATTCAGACTAAGAACAGTAGAAAAAACTTAAAAAATAAGTAAAATTTTAAGGTTAATGACCTCTCCGAGTAAGAAACAGCTGATTTTCAGGTAAACCTAACCTCAAAATTTTCTTTTTCCGAAAGTCGTAGAGCAAAAGTTGTTTGTTTAGGTGAACAGAAGTAGCCCTCAACGGGTTGCTAGTATAATTTCCAATAACCCTGTATATGTATTAAGTAAGCAGGTTAAGTTATGTAAAGGTCAGCACGAAACGCTGAGCACCAATGGTCAGATGGGAAATTATTCGTGTCGATTGACCACTGGTAGTGAGATTCGGTGGTCAGTTGTTCCCGGAATGGAACAACTGAAACTTGGGGGCTATAATAATAAAATAATAAAAATTGTGCGACTCTGCTTACTAGCTCTAAGCTAGGCTTGTAATATGGGGGCTTTGTATAGAACAAATTAAAATTTTAAGCACACAATATGGGGTGATGTTAGATGTTATTTCCATATATTTTTGATTAGTAGATCAGATTTATTTTTTAAGAAAAAAAATATTTTTTTATTATTTCGGGTTTGACCCTTATTAACGCTTCAATTACTTATCAAACACACAATTTGAAATAAATGTAAATAAGAAGTAAAATATCGCATAAGTTACACTGGTAGGTAAATGATAGGTTTTTATTTTTAAGTCCTATTTTTAATATAAAAACTTGTATTTTAAGGAAAAATATGTTTATTTGTATAAATGTAGCGTTAAGTTTTGATTACAAACCTGTTTTGTATAAAAATTATTCGACTGATGTTTTTTGGAAATAAAGCTTTGTGTGTAGCATGTAGGTACCTGACTTTCGTTTCACTGTTGTATATGCACTGTATCTACAGTTTAATAGGGTTCCGTACACAAAGGATAAAAAACGGGACCCTTTGACTAAGACTCCACAGTCCAATTCCATGCATCTGTCTGACACCAGGCTGTATCTCATGAACCGTGATAGCTAGACGGTTGAAAATTTCGCAGATGATGTATTTCTTTTGCCGCTATAACAACAAATACTTAAAACAAAATATAATGGTACCGAACCCTTCGTGCACGATTCCGACTCGCAGTTAGCCAGTTTTAAACATTATTTTTAAGAAATTAAGTTTTACTTACATTTGGAATTCAATTCATTGAAAATCTGGGAAAAGACCCATTTTAAGAAACCAAGTACGAGACTTGGTTTCTTAAAATGGGTCTTTAGGGTCATTTCCTAAACTAAAGTATAAGAGCGAAAAATGGTAAAAAGAATTTCGTGCCCTGTTATGACAAAAATCAGAACTGCATTATTAGAATTTTTGGACAAGTATTAGATACCCAAGCCAAGAACCGAACTTGTTATTTTCGTAAAATCTATATTATACTATTATAAAGCTGAAGAGTTTGTTTGTTTGTTTGATCGCACCAATCTCAAGAACTACTAGTTCGAATTGAAAAATTATTTTTGTGTTGGACAGTCCATTTGTCGAGAATGGCTATTTTATATTTCGATATTCTTACGGGATCAGGAGTTACGCGGGTGAAACCGCGGAGCGCTGCTGGTAAATATACCTATACATGTTAAATAGAGAGATCAATTTTTGGAAACAATCATAGTATGGCAAATCAAAGAAACTATTTAATTTTTAAAGTCTTCTGTTTTCAAAGTAGGTATGTAAGTATATTTATATATATTTTTACGTAATGTTTAACCTATAGCTGTTGTAATCCGTAATAGTTAATTAATCTCATTTTAATTATAAATCAATCTAATAAATTGTCAAAAATGGTTTATTTCTAAAGTCTACATTCCTTGAAGCTAGCTAGCCACTTCCGTCCATGTTCGTTGGTCTGCATAGGAGCTGAACACGCTCTTCCACCGTTGAAATTTATCATCATATAGTCGAAACAATCTGTTACACCGTTGCTGTTGCAATCCTGGAAATAAAAAAAGCAAAAAATCTAAATTCTGGTCGTGGACCGTTGCAACCAGCCACGTTAATGGGTTCATTCGTTTGGAAGCTACGATGCTACAAACTACGCATGGTTCGTTTCAACCAGCCATGTAAAAATATGTTCATTTGTTTTGAGGCTACGATGCTACGAGCAAAACGAACTCCGTTGCAACTAGCCGTGAAAATATAAACGCTTGTAAAAATAAGTTCATTTTTCGAAGCTACGATGCTACGAATTAAGTCATGTCTCTTGCAATTGCAACCAGCCATGTAATCGCTTTGAACTTTGTGTGATCTGTTGCAACCATCTCATGGCAGACAATATTCCTTACACAACGACCACACATACAAACAGATAACACACCCCTATTTTTAGGGTTCTGTAGCTCAAAAGGTAAAAAAGGAATCCTTATAAGTTTTATTTTAAGTTATCATTTAAAAGTTTTATTAATAAAACAGTCACAATTATTTAATTTACCTTCCCAAATGTTGCCATGTAATTTTTCACAATCCGTAGTGAACAGTGGTAATCTCTTGCACAGTCTTTGAACGCTGTAAATAGAAATCAAATAATAATATAAAAAATTTCCTTCAACAACTATCTTTGACACGAAAAGAAGACGTTAGGTTAGCTACGTAAGGTTAGGTAAGTTTCTGTCAAATATCTCGTATGTACCTTCTTTCCGACTAGGGTCGTCTTCTGGTTGCGTCGGTTTACCCGCATCAGCCCAATACACCCGTGATAAGTAGAAGGGCCCGCAGTACCCGTCCTCCGTGCAACCACGTGATACGTCGCATCCGACCACGTGACAAAGGCACCGGAGGCACGTGTCGTTTAGGTTCGATATTTGGATTCCTGGGACATAAATTTTAGTTTATAATTTTTGAAGTGAAAACTTCTTATGGCGCGTTGGGCACTTTTGTGGGTGAGCATTTTCAGCCGTTCTCGCGACAGACGACAGATTTTCTCGCGACAGATGAGATTTTACACAGATATACAGTTTTTTAATTTGGCTGTGAGTGTATTAAGACGTACATATGGTATTTTTTAACGGACGACTATTGACGGACGACAAATGTCGGACGACTATTTTTTTTTTTTTCATCTAAAACTCTTTTTGCGTATGTTCTCGCGACAGATGAGATTTTACACAGATATACAGTTTTCACTTCTGCCTGCACTCCCGGAGTGCGCTGTTTTTTTTTTTTACTACTAATGCTGCTGCTGGTAGGTCTACAGCCCTATAATGTTTATTATTGTTTATTATCATTTTTTTTTGCTGGACTACCAAACACAGGATTGCGGTTTCGATTTCCGCACCACAAAAGTATTTATGCTTAGATATTTGTCTGTGGTTTTGTTGGGACTGCCAAACACCGGCAGGTTCGTTCCTGGTTCGATCCCCGCCTTAGTCAAGTATTTATGCTTAGATATTTGTCTGTGATCATAATTCATAATTCATTTATTTCGCCATAACATTACATTTCATAATATAGGCATGTCAATTTACACAATTTCAATAAAAAAAATTTACTAATATTATTAAGTTTTACAATGAACAAATCAAACTTATTAAAAATCAAATTATTCAGTCACTTATGTTAATTCTAGTCATGTAAATCAAAAAATGAACAAGTCAAATATTCGGAGACATCATAGAAAGGATTAACTTTAAAAAAATTATGGATTTTATTTTTGAATTGGATTTTATTATGGAAGTTGTCTTATAGGGAAAGGAAGTTTATTATATATGTCAATTTTAAAACTTAAGCCTAATTTACGTGTTTTGGCCCTTCGAGTTCTCGGTTCTACTAGTTTATATTTATGTCGTGTGTTAAAATTATGTACATCCATCCTCATTTTCAATTCATTTCTTCTGCCGTGTATTTCCAGAAGAACGTTATCTCTACATATAATAAATTCGAAGTTTTGGAAGTAAGCGTTCTACGTCCATAATGATCTTAGCACTATAGAATTCGCTAACCTTATATAGCTCCGGTAGAAAAAAATCTTGCATGCGCGATTCAGGTTTTCATAAATTTAGAAAATCACAAATTAGTTGATTATTCTTTTTGTTCTGCTTAAAAATTTTGTACACTTATGTATTTTAAGAATACATAGCAATATACACATTTTTTAACTAGAAAATAAAGTTATTAATTTAATAAGATATTTTTTTTAATTTCAAGTAACTAGCGCCATCTCTTCGTTTTCGCGAAACTACCATTCATCTCAGAAAATGATCTCTACATATAATAAATTCGAAGTTTTGGAAGTAAGCGTTCTACGTCCATAATGATCTTAGCACTATAGAATTCGCTAACCTTATATAGCTCCGGTAGAAAAAAATCTTGCATGCGCGATTCAGGTTTTCATAAATTTAGAAAATCACAAATTAGTTGATTATTCTTTTTGTTCTGCTTAAAAATTTTGTACACTTATGTATTTTAAGAATACATAGCAATATACACATTTTTTAACTAGAAAATAAAGTTATTAATTTAATAAGATATTTTTTTTAATTTCAAGTAACTAGCGCCATCTCTTCGTTTTCGCGAAACTACCATTCATCTCAGAAAATGTTGATTTTATTTGTTTACCTTTGTTTGTGCAGTCTAATTTCGGGAACTAGGAAACAGATTTTAACATAATCTTCACGAATGTGTTCAGAAAATATCAGAAGAGGTTTAGGTATTTCAAGTAGATTTATGTTACTAATTAAAATTTGATATTTCTTGGCGTAAAAAATAAACCATAATATTTTTGCATGAAAACGTACAGAACGTAGGGATGATGTCAAAATTGTCAGTTTGACATACGGAAAGAAGCATCTAGCGCCATCTCTTTTTTATTTATAATTTTATTATGGCTTCGCATTATTACTATCGTGCATAAAGCCAGTGTCGCGGTAAAAGAAAATTAAATCCAATGCAGGAGCGTTTTTTGAATTTGGAACATTACAACGCTCCAGCAATTTTGTATGAACATGTGTATGAAGCGGCGTGCTGGGGTTATTAAAAACTTAAATACTCTTTGATTGGATCTCTTTTATCAAAGTACTAGCGACCCGCCCCGGCTTTGCACGGCTATATTATGCATGTATTATCTTCTTATCTATATCTTCTTCTATACATATAAAATCCTTTGTCCTGACTGACTGACGGATCATCGCACAGCCTAAACCGCTGATCGTAGAGACTTGAAACTTGGAGGGTGTGTTCTTTGTATGACGTAGGCATCCGATAAGAAAGAATTTTTCGAAATTCTACCCCTAAAGGGGTGAAAAAGGGGGGCAAAGTTTGTATTGGACAACGTGATTCCTTAGTCCAATCTATTTCAAATTTTGCGTAAACATTCTTTAACAGAATTAATGGAACACGTGTTTCGTATTTTATTGAAATTCATCCTCTAACGGGGTTAAAAAGGGGAAGAAAGTTATTTTGGGAGTGATTTTGATTGTGCTTTTGATTAGATTGGTAACATACTCATTAATCTATGATTGGTAAGACGTCACTTCAAGCTGACAGCGTTAACGTAAAACCTAAGAGGTTGAAAACTTCGAACATTGAACTGAAAAAAGGTGTCTTGCCATTTAGTACTGGGAACTTGACATAGATATTTTTTTGCGCGATACGTTTGCTAATACCTGTCGATAGAGGACATTACGGCAAATGAAATATGCCTTTACACCAAATCTCATAGGCGTCTCGGAAATGGGGTATTTGACCAAACGTTATGACTAAGATTTTATCAAAAGTGCGCTGTGCACAAATAATGCTTTCTAACCAAACTTCTAAACCATCTCGGAGACGGGATATTTGTTAAAACATAGAACTGTTATAGGATAGCCACTGAATCACTTAAAACTCTATATTTTTATTAGGATACGCCAAAATTACTCTCTGCGCAACTGTTCAGCCCTACCTAATAATAAAATTTTGAACAATTTGCTAAAAGTCACAGTTCCCAAAGTTAGTAGATACTAATTATTAAGTAATTTAAAAGAAATATATTTGGTACGGAACCCTAAAAACACAAAAGATGACTATGATAGAAAGGTAATTACTAATTAGCACGATATGATTAAAGATTTACTCATGTGGTAATCTTAGAGTTTTGTGCATTATTGGCTCTGTGTTAGAAAGACAGAAATAGAAGAATTCATTTTTTTGGTTTAGAACTTTAGGTACTTAGACGTATACCCATTTTGGATCCCATCCCAAGAGAATTGGGTGCACCCGAGGTTTTCGTATTCCAAGTTAAAATACATCTCATTCAAAAATCTATCTTCTCTATACATATAAAATTCTTTGTCCTGACTGACTGACGGATCAACGCACAGCCTAAATCGTAGAAACCTGAAACTTGTAGGGTGTGTTCTTCGTATGACGTAGGCATCCGATAAGAAAGGATTTTACGAAATTAATTACCTACCGGGTTTAAAAAAGAGTAGAAAGTTATTTTAGGCGATTTACTTCGACTCGAACTCCTTAGTGCTTTTGATTAAATTAAGTAAGTACATTTTATTTTGACACACATGTTTCAAACTCAATCTAATTTGAAATCAACAAAAAATAATCCTATTTTAACTATTTTCGACTCCTGCGCGGACGAAGTCGCGGGCAAAAGCTAGTATATAAATAAAGCGGTGACGGTCATAATCTCAGATTTTTTAAAATAAGCTTTTACTGATGTTAATCTACGTAAATTGAATATGATTCTGATGGATCTTTTTTGACATTTAAGTACCCTTTTTATATGAGTTGAATTACCCCATATCGTTAGAGCGTAATTTATAATAGACTGGCAGTAAGCATAGTAGACAGATATTAAGATTTTTCTATTCACTACATTTCTCAACTTAAACAACACATAATTGGCACTATTCAATTTTGTTACATACTTTATCTATCTGGCTTTCGTAGCTTAAGGTTGAATCAAGTATACATCCTAAGAAATTTACTTCATTGGTTAATTTTACATTGTTACGTAAATTAGTTTTAACCTTTCTATAACTGTAACTTGTAATATTCGTGAACCAATCTTTGATTATATTAAGCATTGTATCAGTTTTGTGAGATATAGAGATCTGGTTGTCTCTATGTATTAAAAGTATATATTTACAAAGGAAAAGTATATAAGTAGTATATCCGTTGTTTAGCACCCATAACACAAGTCTAGTTACTTAGCTTGGGGCTAGATGGCGATGTGTGGAATGTCCTGAATTTTTTATTTTTTTGCTTGCAAAAGCTTCGGTTATGTAACTACTTAGATATTATTTGGTTTCATAAAAGGGAACTATACAACTCATTTTGTAAATGTTTTTCCTTATAGTTTGCGACAGTGTCAGCTGTTTTGAGAGAATGAAGGTATAATGTCATATGTGTTATGTAAGAAAATGGAAAGAAATAATATAAGGTGAATATTTTCTTTTAGAGATAAAGTAGGTACTTATGGGTACTACAAAAGAGAGTACCTACAAACGCGCGTTTAATTTAGGGAACGTTGGACTGACATCTGAATTCTGGATCAAAATATTGCCTTCTAAAATAGGTACTCCAGGGCGAAAGTTTAAGCTTTTGCTACCGCAAATGTTAGGAAAGCTGGTAAGCTTTAAGTATTAAATTTTAATGGTACTAGTAAAAACATATCCATATTAAATTCGTAAAGAACTGGGCGAAAAGGCCAATGCCCCCATATCCGGGACTGAATCGAATATACAAGAGATGTCACATTTTTGACGTTAAGTTGGACAGAAAATCAATAAAAATAAAATTCAATATACAGATAGATATTATGACTATGGCACTCAGTGAGAAAGTTATGCAACTCTTACGCAGACGAAGTCGCTGCCAAAAGCTAGTTTATTAATTATAGGCGGATCTTAAGATACGGGGGATAACAACCGAGACCCATTTTAAAATATTCCATCTGTATATTTATATTACATATATATATTTATTTGTTTACGTACCTGATATCAAGGTCGGCAATAAACAAATTACATAAAAACCGAACACATTCTTCGAGAACATTATTTAAAATAATATTGCAACTATTTCACAATCAAATCCACATCAGTTAGAATCACAAACACTTAGAAACAATAACAAAGTAAATTAAAAATTATCACTTAGTTTTAAATAACATGCGTGCTCCACACAATCTGGTCATTAACTGATACATCTTCGTTTTTGTATATTACGAGTTACGAGAATTCATGGTTGCAAAAAATGTTACAAAAAAACCTGATTCGTTTTGTCCAATGAGGTTCAGAGGCCAACAAGTCACGAAGTTTTCTCGATACCAATTTATATAAAGGTGAGTATAGACTAGAACATTTCCTCGAGCATTTAAATGTAATGCAACGTCATTACGAATGACCAAAGGGTTGGCTCCTACCTCAGACAACGGGTAGGCATCACAATTCAACGAGGTAACGCAGCCAGCCTTTTGAGCACACTTCCTAGGAAGGGGTCCCTTTTAATTTTTATTAAATGTCAATATGTATTAAGCTATTGAATCAAGAAAAACCGTAACGAAAATAAAACCTAACACCCCCCACTCCGGCTACCATGTAGCTCGCCCGAGCGTTCGCTTTACGTGTATGTATATGGTACGACTGTACGAAGCTCGCACGATGCAATAGCTTTACCGCGGCAGTCCCCGAGTGACACACGTTTTTTTTTATTATTTAATTGTTTTGATGAATACTTTATTTCTTCGTTTATTATCTTACGAATAGTACAATACAGACAAATGCAAGGCAAATGTTCGAAGTGTGGTTCGACTAAATTACTTAGTAACGTAATATAAAGATAGATTAATTCTATAAAAACAGGTCGCGATTTGCCCGACGACGTTTCGATCGAGTTGCACCGATCGTGATCACGGGAAGACTGGATAAACGTCGCGTTTAACATAAATTTAAAAACAGAGAATGATCGATGTTTTGTTACTAAGTAAATCCTCTAGTCTATACACATCTTAATGTTTTTTGTCGTGATCTATTAGAATAATATTGTCATTTATTAATACTAATGCGCTTGCAGAGCAGTTGTAAATAAGATAATGTTCATCAGTTAGTAAACCTATGCTATAAAGGAGCTCATGCATGATCAATTGAATTTGGCCACATCCGTAAGTGTATCCTGCTTGTTTATAGATTGTTATCATATTCAAATTGACATTTACGTCTAATCTTGATGACTTTACTGCGATTTAGAGCGCTGTCGCTGTAGTGCCTGGGATATGTTTAACGTGGCCATTTTCTATATACAGAGCGAGACAACTGTAGGATTTTGTGCAAAGAAATGTTGAGCTAGATTTTGCAACAAAACAAAAGAATGTTGTAATATTTTTGTACCAAATTAATTTCCGGCAATTATGTTACCCAGCCCAGGAAAGTAGGTTAGTTAAATTCATGTTAAATTAGAAGTTCCAACCTAACTGACCCACTTTCCTGGGGCTCTATTTTTGAATCGCTCGTGTGACAAAGCTTCGTCGTATACGCCTACAAGTCACGCTCGACTTCCAAGTCGCATGACACAAATTTACTGTATTTTTGAATCGTTCGTCGTCGAAATTTATAATGTCAATTTTTATTCGTTTTACGCAGTTATTTGAAAAGCGGTAATTACCAGCGGACATCCGAAATTATCCCAAAAGATATAAATATTTTTCAAAGACCGTTTCCGAATGTTTGACTATGATTGTTTGATGTTTATTCTACCACTCGCCTGTCGGCGACGAGTGGTAGAGACCACTCGTTACGAATGGAGCGATTCAAAAATAGCGAATTTCCGATGTCGAACGAATATCAGTAGAAATCGAGCGCTCGACGCGGGGCGAACGATTCAAAAATAGGGCTCCTGGGCACTTTCGTAGAACTACATCAAGGAATTTTCCATGTTTCCAACAGTTAAAATTTGTATAGAGCTTCGGTTCTGCATTGATTTCCTCCAAAGTCATCACAATGTTTAGGGACACTTTATTTAAATATGAAAGCGGGACATTTCTTCCCTTGCCGGGGATAGCGGGATACACCGTTTGAAAGCGGGACTGTCCCACCCAAATCGGGACGTATGGTCACGTTAGGTATGTTAGGCTTGCGTAGAACATACCACAGTCTCAGTTGTGTCCAGAGATGAAAGATCTTAAGACATAGGTATAACCAGGGTATAACTTGTGTTTTTACCTGACTAGAGACTTCACAAAAGCAGTAGGCTAGGTTCTCAATACCACTGTATTTAACAACTTACTCACTGTACTTGTTCATGAACAGATTTTGTTAAAAATCATACATAAGTTTGGTGAGTATCTGATCAGGATCTTTGGAGTGATGAAGAGAATTGCACCTCGAGAAATTTAACCTAAAATAATAATTATAGATTGATGGTTTAAAACCCTTACTTCTAAAAGAAAAGTGAAAAGTAACTAAAACTTTTTAAGGCTAAGACTTTACCTGAAGTAACTAAGTACTCATACTTTTTTCTGCAAGAATAAAATCGGGTAGAGTTCGGATATTTTGTTAGGTAATTTTAAATCAGGTAGAGATGGGATCGGGTAGAGTGGGGACGAAGTCCTATTTAATCTGAAGTCGGGAAGTCAAACTACAAACTGGTATTTTAAACATGTTTAAATAAACATGTCACAAAGAAGTTTTGTTAAAATATGATGTTGTTTATCAACAATAATACATTAGATCTTTGTAAGTGCATCCTGGTGGAGTGATACAGCACTGGTCAATCAGGCCCATGTGGCTTACGTCTCTTTTCTTGATTGTGGACGAGTTTTCAGCTGGAAATTTAAAAAATAATATTAAGTACCGTCTTAGAGGAGATCTAGAGATTAGAAATGTATGAAGAACGTGTATATTAATTCTGTGCAGTTGTTAGGGTTCCGTATCCAAAGGGTAAAACGGGACCCTTGTAATGTGTCGACCCAGTTGGCACAATGGTCACCATGCCGGACTGTCAAACACAGGGTCGCGGGTTCGATTCCCGCCACGGGCAAGTATTTATGCTTAAATATTTGTCTGTGGTCTGGTTGTTTCTATGTATTATAAGTATATATTTACAAAAGAAAAGTAATATAAGTAGTATATCCGTTGTCTAGCACCCATAACACAAGTCTAGTTACTTAACTTGGGGCTAGATGGCGATGTGTGGAGTGTCCTGCAATATTTATATTTATTTATTAAATTGTATACGGGCTGTTTTTCCGCAATTAGACCCTTTTTAATTGGGTCCTTTTTACGTGATAATGGAGTAGGTTTTCCCAGCACCTACTACCCTTTCAGCTCAATACTTCTTCAAAACGGAATCCTATCACTAAGACTTCACTGTCTGTCCGTCCGTCACTAGGCTGTACTAATGAACCGTGATAACTAGCTAAGACAGTTAAAATTTTCACAGATTAAGTATTTCTGTTGCCGCTATAACAACAAATACTAAAAACAGAAAAAAATTAAGTGGTCCCACAACATAGTACGGAACCCTTCGTTCGCCAGTCCGACTCGCACTTGGACGCGTTTTTTTTTGTTTAGCGATGTTCACGCTGTACTCTATAATGAAGTCCGATTTCGATTATTCTTTTTTTAACTGAAAGGTGAAAGCTCCAAGTTGGTTCCTTTAAAATGTATTACTTTAAGAAAGCACTATTTATTACTGCTGCTTACAATTTAATGGACAAGTGATTTGAGTTCTAATAAAGTAAATTAATATTTATAACTACCGACCCGCCCAGGCTTCGCACAGCTATATTATGCATGTATTATACATATAAACCTTCCTCTTGAATCACTCTATTTATAAAAAAAAACTGCATCAAAATCCGTTGCGTAGTTTTAAAGATTAATAAATTAAGCATTCATAGGGATATAGGGACATAGGGACAGAGAAAGCGTCTTTGTTTTATACTATGTAGTGATAGTGATAGTGATGATTAAATCTATATAAAATTCTTTCTCCTGGCTGACTGACGGATCAACGCACAGCCTAAACCGCTGATCGTAGAGACCTGAAACTTGGAGGGTGTGTTCTTTGTATGACGTAGGCATCCGATAAGAAAGTATTTTCCGAAATTCGTTCCTAAAATAGGTGAAAAAGGGGGCAAAGTTTGTATGAAACAACGTGAGTCCTTAGTTCAAGCTACTTCAAATTTTGCAGAAACATTCTTGAACTGAATTGATGGAAGACGTGAAACAAAGACAAAAGCTTGTGTTTAAATATAATTCTTACGTTCTATATCCCAGAAGTAGTCACCAAGACAAATAGTAGTGAGCCTCATAGCCAACTGTCGGCCACAAAGGCGTTCTGCGCGATCAGCGTTGGTGCTGCATATTAGAGCAAAGAGTACAAACACAAAGATCGTTGTTTGTTTCATCTCTGTAAAAAATAAGGATATAAAAATTAAAAAAGAATACTTATATTATTGGCCTTTGATGATTCAAAGAGCGCCAACAATGTTAATCCGTGCTATTTATCGCGCTGTTGCAAATTAATACCACCATGAACTTCGTCAACCGTGTCCAGAGGAAAGAACTTGTCAATACGTCTAAGCCGCCACAAATATCAATTGACTTGCTGCGCCCCACGGTTTCACCCGCGTTAGTCCTGATCCCGTGACATTTGCCAGATGTCAAAGCGACATTTGGCAGATGCCAAAGTGACATTTGACAGATGTCAAAATGACAGATGTGAAAGTGACAGATGCCAAAGTGTCAATTTTTCGACACTTTTCGTTATATTCTGGACAATTTACACAATGTCTTTTAGACGACCCAGTTGGCACAATTGTTACCATGCCGGACTGCCAAACACAGGGTTGCGGGTTCGATTCCCGCCACAGACAAGTATTTATGCTTAGATATTTGTCTGTGGTCTGGTTGTTTCTATGTATTATAAGTATATATTTACAAAAAAAAAAAAAAAAAAAGTATATAAGTAGTATACCTGTTTACTCGAGACTTGAAAACCCCCAATTGTACACGTCAGGAAAGACAGATGAACGAAATAAAAAATGACGAAACAAAGACGGTTAACGCAGATGGGATTTCAACTATTACGAGTAATCGTGTCGCATATTAGTTTGACTTTTGTGAGCGTGTTCACAAGAGAAAGAGTTTCTTGTGCCTTCTTCTGCAAACCACTGCAAACTTAGTTTTTAAGACGTTTATATGTGATCCCGTTCAAACTGTATGATTCCAAATATAAAAAAAAATTGAGTTTTGACTTTTTTGAGTTTGCCTGGTTGTAATAGTATGACAAAAGAATGGAGATAGCAAAAATAAGAAATCTACTTATAAAAAATGTTCTAAAATATAATATAATATTTAGGATTTTTTTGGCTATATGAGGTAATTAAAAAATAAAACTTACCGGATCTTTAAAAACTCAACTGCCTCTGTCCAATACCCTTTAAGAGTAAACACTATGTTTTATCTAGGCAACTTAAATATCTATTAGTACATATGTACTTATTAGAATGATAACCCCTGAACTGTGCAATAAGATTAAGTAGATAGAAATTACGAGAAATAATAGGAATTTCCACTGCAATGCAACAATACAAACAATTATTCGCTCCTGGTAGTTTACATAATGATCTGATTGATAGGTACATTAATTATATTTAAATTATAATAATTATAGTCTAATTCAAAAATTATAAAAATTTAAATAAGCTTTCCATAGGGAGGGGTGCCCAAAGGGCTGACTGCATTGCCTCTTTGGATGACAATGCCGATCCGTTATAGTTATCCAATAGCTATTTGGTCACGAAAAGCTAAATAAGACTAAACTTTAAGACTATACAATTAAAAAAACATTAATCGAAATCGGATTTCATATATAAGCTGGAGTATGACTTGAACAACAACAATTAAAACAGCCCTAAACCTTTTTAAATAGTAGATTATGCATCAAGGGCATAATGCAATGTCTTATGTTGTGGGTGGCATATTGAACCCCGAGTGTAACAAGGGACTCTCGGGTTAACTCCCGACCGGAGCGAGGGAGTATAAAGTTTACTCCTGAGCGAAGCGAGGGAGTTAAGTAGAGTCCTGAGTAAAGCGAGGGGTTCAAGCCGCCCAAGACGAAGACATGCTTTATCCCGAGGTGCATACTCTACTTTTCATACCGTCAGTCCAATTTTTTTTTAATTCTTGTGGTGGCCAGTTCCCTGGCCACTTTAAAAAAATCCACTTTAAAAAAAATGGGGCATTTGTAATGATATGGTAGCATGATGGTAAATATTTGGTAGGTATTACAGGCAAAACCTATTTGCTTAGACCTAAACGTAACAATCAAAATAAAAAACATAAATCGTGGCCTGCTAGATTTTTGTAGACCAATCAAATTACTTTAAATCGTAGCCTGCTAGATTTTGGTAGACCAATCAAATTACTTATTTATAAATAAAACCTATTTGCTGAGACCTTTAAAATGACAACCAAGAGTTTTCACACGAATTTCAACGTTCCAAATTCAAATCACTTTATTCCCTTGGGAGTTTCATACAACATTATCTCCCTTGGGAATAAAGTCTTGCTGTAAGTTGAGGTTAATAGGGCTTTAATCCGTGATTAAAGTGCTGCAGGTGTGAAAAGTCGTTTATTCCTCGTTCCATAACATAAAAATGGAACTCCCAAAAGTTTGACTTCCAGAAGTTTGGCTTTTAATTTGCTTTTCGGATGATTTATTTTCGACACGTATGTTTTTTTTTTGTTTTGGCGATGTTCATGCTGTACTCATATATGAAGTCCGATTTCAATGAATCTTTTTTAAGTCGCTTATTCGTCGTCATAAAAATTGAATTTTCCCAAAAGTCTGACTTCCAGAATTTTGCCTTTGAACACTTGCCATTTCGTGTTTGTGTTAAAAGGTGTTTAAAATTATACCTCAAGTTTAATGTAAAGAGTGTTCATATTATTAAAAGCCAATTTATTGGTTAGAAGAGATCGATTTTATACGATTAATCACTTTAGAACTATTTTTTTTATTTGTTGATGTATGTGATTGGTAGGTACAATAAAGTGCTTAATAATCAGGTTACTACTAGTAATATAAAACGATATGTTTTTCATTTATCTCAAGTAGAAACGAAGCCAGTGATCATGGACAGAAAGCAATAAAATCTTTAACAAGACATGGCTTAGCGCAACACTCGTCAGCCAATTTCCAATTGCCTTCTTTATGTTTGTGTTCGTCGGTCCCATGGTCACTGCCATGGTGACAGGAGTCGTTGTTGTCTTTATGCACGTGGTTACGTTGATCATGGTGCCCATGGTTGTGATTATGTTCACCATGGTTGTGATTATGTTCGCCATGGCTATGATTGTGTTTGCCATGGTTGTGGTTATGTTCGCCGTGGTTGTGGTTATGTTCACCGTGGTTGTGATTATGTTCGCCGTGGTTATGGTCTTCATTATGATTTACGTGCTCGACTTCTTCGTTGTCTGAAAATTAAGTTAGGTTATCTATAACATTTTTGTACTGGAATTCTATGATTGATCTGTTATGGATGATTCTTATTAGACATACAAACATTTTGTATGAAGCAATAAATATTACACTCTCACTGAGACTCAGCCCGGCCCGAACACGGCCCGGTCTAATTATAATCATCCCTTTGTAGCTGACTTCCCTAAGATTCGAAACTCACATAACCCATGTTGGAGTAAGAAATCAATGTCCTTCTCTTCGCAAACCTTTTTCAATGATTTCGCCAGTCGCGCCCCGCAGAGTTGTACCTAAAAATAAGAAATAAATAAAAAAGATTAATAAAATGACAAAAAAATAATTAATATTAAAATCGTTACAGTTCTTTGATACTTTGGGATGACAATTTGGTAAGCATTTAGCAGTTTTTGTTGGGCATTTGGAATTTTTGCCAATACATTTATTTTAAGATTTAAGAACAAAAAGAAATATTGTAGTGTTATTTTTTTTATCTAATCTCTTGTATCCCACTGCTGGGCAAAGGTCTCCCCCATCTCCATCTAAACAGCCTTGCTCGATTCAGGCATATTTAGGACTACATTGACAATAAGACTACCTTTATGCCATCATGTTCTTCCACTGCAACCGCCGATGCTATGATGAGCAGGAGTAGCAGCTTCATTGTTGGTATATTCTGAAGGCAGCATAAAAATAACTATAAGATAAATAAATAATCTTTTTTTTTGAAGCCGGGTCAAAGTAACAACCAGTTATTTGTGAGACTGTAATAAACAGTTCAAAAATAAGAAAGAAAACAGGTCAATCCGTTTGAACGGCTGAACTGATTTTTCGAGAAATCACGAAACGTTAAGTATTATATTTAAAAAAAATTGAATTCTAATAGGTTTATTCGTATTGGAGCTACGCGATGCCAAATACCTACAAAGAAACACAAAAAAGGCAGACAGGAATTAAAATATTACTCCTATTTTGTCATTCGTGGATTTTAAGCAGATATCGAAGAACAGCCCTCCAAACCCATCATTTTTTGTCAGTTTTTCGTTAAAATGACCAAGTTGGAACTCGAAATTTAACATCATTTTTAATAAGTACATAGGTAGATATACAATGTTATTTCAATTTGAGATACTCCTAAAATAATAATTAAGTACCTAATCGGAAAATTGTAAGTTTGTATTCTACAAGCCCGCCTTACAAAATAATTTTATATTTGTGATTGGGTATTTTTTACAAATTACTGCATATAAGTACGAATTTGGTACAAAAGTAATCGGAAAGAAATGGCACTCACCAATCCCAAGTTTGTAATGATAATGAATGATGTTCGAGAGAGTTGAAGTGGTCTTTTATACTCAATTAGTGCAAGAGGAACTGGCTCATTGAAGATGTAACTATAGGTAAGGGCCTCTGAGACGATCAAGGCATAATCTAGATTGCGACAGTACAGTACAGTGCGAGCAATTTTATTCGTGCTATATTCAGAGCGCTCGCCCTGAAGTGCTTGAAACATGAATTAAGGTGAAAGGGTACCGGCGTTTTCTCCATACAAACTTAGTCGACTGTTTCCTCCCTGGATAATGAGACTAGCACAAATATTTATGTTGCATAAAACCTATAGCTGCCATGACTATGCCCCTATGTCTTGGTTTTTTTCATTTTCTAATTATCATAGGAATTAAGATTTAAAAAGAATTAAAAGAAAAAACAAAACATAGGGGCATGGTCATGGCAGTAATAAGTTTTATGCAACAAAAATATTTGCTCTATCATTATCCAGGGAGGAAACAGTCGACTACGTATGTATGGAGAAAGCGCCTTTTCTCTTAAATTGAGTAGGCTTGCCCATTAATGGCCATGCCCAGTACCTACCTATACTATACCACCCTCTCAGCTTAGTAGTGTTGGCTTAGCGGTATTACATTCGTAGGTCGTAGTTCGATTCCCGGCCGGTCGTGCACCAATGGGTTTTCTTACGAAAAATTTATGTGCGCTAATTAACATTGCTCTTATGGTGAAGGAAAACATCGTGATGAAACCCGCGGCTTAGTTGGCTCCAGCCATATTAACGAGTTCTTTTCTATGGATACAGTCAAGCTGAGAGGGTGATCAATGAATGTGAAATGCGGTTGTCACTTCTAATTTCGTTTGAGACTTGATGCTTGATCGTGGCCGGAGCGTTTGATGATAACCTTAGACTTAAACTCGAAGATTTTGATGATACAGTTCAGATTTACGTTCAGAAAACCAATTCTCGTAAATAACATTGCAATATCATTCCGATTACATTTGGATTACAAATAATTTTCTTGAGAATACCAAGAGCTGACTTTGAGGGTATTTTGAGCTACTTTGAGGGTACTTTTTGATGCAATCCGAATGATAATGAACTTGTAATGTAATTTGAACAATGTTATTAACAAAAATTGGCATTCAAAGGTTTAAAATACATACAACCGAATTGAGAACCTCCTCCTTTTTTGAAGTCGGTTAAAAAAAACAATAATTTATTACAAAGACTAGTATAGTTTTATTCATAAAATTGTTGTAGGTAAGTAGGTATACTAGATAAACGTAAGTAGGTACATTTACTCGTTGGAAATAGATTTTTTTATTTCAGTCAATTTCCTTAATCTATACATCTTATAATTTGTTAAATTCTTAGAAAAGGTCGACGCCTACCGTATCATGCTTAGGATCTTATCTTGCCCGGTAATATTTAGCGCGTTATTTTGTTACTGTGAGATTTTTTGAATGAAAAAGACTTCCGATGGTAAATAAGACTTCAAATGAAGTTCAAAAGAACTTCAAAAGAAGTGGCTTCTTCTTTACCTACCTATTATACGTGTTTAAATGAAGAAGTTACAGATGTGTTTAATGTATTCAAACGCGTTTTACAATTTAATACTAAAAATATTTGTCTGTCTGTTAGTTCCATATCACGGGACTATGGAGCCCCCCGGTCCTTTGGAAGGCGAGCGTATGGAGCTGAATCCAACACGTAGAGGCCCTTTACAATAACAAGTTTATTAGCAAAGTATGATGTGGACATCAAAAATTATTATGTTTATAAAATACTAGCGACCCGCCCCGGCTTCGCACGGCTATATTATGCATGTGTAAACCTTCCTCTTGAATCACTTTATCTATTAAAAAAACGCATCAAAATCCGTTGCGTAGTTTTAAAGATTTAAGCATACAAAGGGATATAGGGACAGAGAAGCCGACTTTGTTTTATACTATGTAGTGATTTTAAGCCAAAGGACGATTGCAACCCGTTTTTAAATAATGTTAGTAATAATCGCGCAAATGAGTTTTGGAAATGGAAAAATGGTATTTTGCTTTCAAGGAGCAAGCAGGTACGGTACGACGGGCAAAGACCTTAGCTAAATTACATTCATACATTCTTAAATCAATAATTTAATTTTCGTCATTCTTACTAAGAAACTGTCGCTTTGGACCTGCATCACCTCTACGGAAATATTTTTCCTCAAGTGTGTAAAATAAGTACTTTCGGTCCGCTGCTCTAAAGGAGTACGTTTCATTAAGTAGTCAACTGAATATAGTAGACAAAAGAAAGAAAGAAAAATATTTGCACAAAAAAGTAAAACCCACTAAAAATAAGTAAACAAATTATGGCAAAAAGACACAATTGTTAAAAAAAGATCCAAAATGAACTAAGTTGTATCCTACAAAAGCAACTAGCAGCACTCCACGGTTTCGTCCACGCCAGTGCCGATCGCGTAGAAATATAAAAATGAAAATGACATTCCCAAGGATTTAATGTATCCTCATACCAAGTTTTATCAAAATCGGTCAAGGAGATTGTTTCAGAATCTATTCGTTATAAACAAAATTATCTTTACTCTTCAAAACATTAGTTAAGAAAAGTTAGTAGAAAACGGCGTGTGAGTGCATGCAGCCTTTAGGCAGACATATTTTAAAATCAAGTATATCAAGTATCTCTCTTTATAAAAATGACGAAAATGTGTTACTCAGATGAAAAACATATTCCCCCTCATATGATTAATAAAAACACACTATGCAAAAATCATGTTTTTCACCCCAGTGACATAATGTAGGTACTATATTAAACGTAATTCTTAAAACGATTTATTTCCCATAATTTTGTTGTTGATGAGCAGCCACAGCAGCGACGCACTGATTGAATACGTTGACGTATTGGAAGGGAAGATCACCTACGCATCCGTATCCACCCTTCTTGTGGATGGCCATGTAGTCGTAGCAGTCGATGACGCCGTCGCCGTTGCAATCCTGAATGAAAAGAATACATTTTTGTTTACTTGGTAGTGGTTCCTACTTTCTTACTTCATCATCATCATATCAGCCCATACACGTCCACTGCTGGACATAGACCTCCCCCATACGACGCCACAAACAGCGGTCCTGAGCCGCCTCCATCCACCGACTACCCGCAACCGCCACAATGTCGTCGGTCTACCGGGCAGCTGGTCTCCCAACACTCCGTTTTGCGTTGCATCGCGGCTGCCACTCGAGAACCTTACTCCCCAGCGGTGTCTAGTCTATGAACGAGGCCTAATAGTCAGCGACCACGTCTCGGATCCGTACGTTCTTACTTAAGGGGGAAAAAAATGGGCTGCGAAGGTAAACTTTTTATTTTCTTTAAAAATGACCTACAGGTCTATAAATATAAATGTAACGTTATTTTTTGATTTGAGACTCTAGAATATTTTTTCTAACTACTGATCCTGTGCTGATACTATTTATACACTCGTATTCACAATCAACCATAATGAGATTGCATAGTGCGCGCGAACGCATAGAGCCGCTAGTTATGCAACTAGAGTGAAGAGAGCAGCACAAAATTGACCAATCATGGGACCGCATTTAGCGCTGTGCGTTTACTTATACAAGAGCAACTTAAGTACTGTTTATAAATACGGACGTTAGTAACTTCGAACGAAATGCCCTTTACAAAATTAAAAGCTGATTCTGGGTAGATTTTGAAAACCGAGCAATTTGCTGCACGCTCAAGGTGCAATTCTGTTCATAACTCCGAAGATTCTCACCAAATTTTTCTGGCATCTTTTTATCACAAAAAGAAACATCTCAATCGGTTGAATCCTCTTCGAGTAATCGGTGAACATACATAAAAATATAGTATACGTAACGAATCGAGAACCTCTTCCTGTTTTATAAGTCGATTAAAAAGATTGCTCTGCTCATTAACTTTTATATTTTCATCCCATCTTAACCCACTAAAACACAACTTTGTGTGCCTTTATTACTTCTTCGCTCAAAAACTAACACATGTCATTGCAGAATCTTTTGTTTTGCAAGCAGGTATAACTGCGGAACACCAATGTTCGTCATATTTATCATATTGCGGATTATATTACTACTTATTTAATGTCACAAGCCTCAGAAAAGGTTGAGTTATTGATTTCGTTAGGTGATGTCATTTCTTTGTCACACACTGTAATAAAATGCAAATGATCTCGACTACAATGTCATAATTTACATCAAGGTAGGAACAATATGCGAATTGATTTAACTTGACACCAATTAGATAGGTGTGTCCTAATTGTTTGTGATAAAATTACACCTGTATTAAGCGCCTAATATTGTTTGGTTCCTAACCAACCAAGTGTTGGTAACTTAGCATCTTTATCACTTGTTTATTTAAAACTAGCTTTCTCTCGCGACTTCATCCACGTAGGGGTTGCATTTTCCAAATATCGTTTCTTAGCCGATGCCTACGATATCTAATGACGTAGGCTACGTCATTAGATATTGGGCATAGATTAGTGCAAATATTTCGATTGGTCTAGCTATCTTAACGGTCACGCGTACCTGATATTTCTAAAAATAATTACGTCATCCGAGGTCAATGCCTGACGGATGCTGTTTCAGAGTTTTTTTTTTACATATGATAGGTCAGCGTTTGACCACTATCACACCTACCTGATGGTAGGTGACGATGCGGCCTAAGATGTAACACGCCGTCGTAGAAGATACCTATTCACTCGCGACTTGAAGACCCCCAAATTGTACACGTAAACCTATACCTCTAATTTTATGTCATTATATGTCTAATATTGTCTTTTTATTATTGTATTTTGTTTATAAACAGCAAATAACTCGAAGAAATGTTGCCTTACCTGAGCGAATCTCTTCATGTAATTCTGGACCGCTTGAGCAGCACAGTAGGGATCGTTTGTGCAGTTCGGGTACGCTGGAATTTAAAAATTAAATAATAAATAAAAATAAAAAAAAGAGAACTCCCCGAGGTTTTTGTGGCTTCTTCTACACATCCTATCTTAGTTTTTAGTTAAACGTAAGAGTCTGTCAACATGTCCGTTCTTTGGCCCCCCGAGTCAAAATCACCATCAAGAATAGCCTTATTACGGCTCATTAACGTTTGTGAGGGCGACAAAGTCAACAAAATTACAAGTTTAAGTACCTACGAAAATAATTCCACATAGAAATTAATTCCAACCTTGGAAAATAAGTAGGTAACTTACCTACCTACCATTAACGGTCCAAAATTCCATTAACAATAATTATGAAATGTCAATAAACATTAGATTTAAATTAATATGACAATTTATTAGACCATTCGTGGCCACTAGTTTTTACTGTTTTGTAAATTAATTGGTTTTTTCGTTAACTATTGCATAATTTAAATTCATTAAAGCGGTACATATTTATACTATAAAAACAAAAAATAAAAAATAAAATTAATACACAAATCAGTAGACCGTTTCAGTTGCTTTGAACCTATTTAGGCTATATACTTACTATAGAAAGGGACAATCTGAAATAAAAAATTTCAAAAATATGCTGGCTATTTTTGCAAAATCAAAATGATTAGTATTTTCCTCTAACTCTAAATAATTCGGAAGATGAAGCACAAGATTCCAGGCATTCTGTTTCAATGACATCTCTAGCTTAGGGCGAAATGCTTTCTGAGCAAACCTTCTATTAATTTAGGCTTAAGAGGAAAGGCTACCGGGCGCTCTCTCCATACTTGACAAACGTAGTCGACTGTTTCCTCCCTGGATAATGATGCTAGAGCAAATATTTTTGTTGCCTAAAACTTATAACTGCCATGACCATGTACCTATGTTTTGTTCCCTCTCTTTCCCAGTATGCCCATGTTTTTTCCTTCTATATTGTTGTTCTACTCAAGTTCCTTAGGTTAATGTTTAACGTAAGAAGGAGAATGTATGTAACCATCAGTCGCATCAGGAGACTGTCTTTTCAACGTCAGCTTCTCAGCATCAGCCCAGTATGCCCATGTTATCTCCATTCATTGCCATGCTGTCCTATCTAGATTCCTTGGGTCAATGTTTAACCAAAGAAGGAGAATGTATCTTACCATCAGTCGCATCAGGAGACTGTCCTTTCAACGTCACCCCCCCAGCAACAGCCCAATACGCCCATGTTATCTCCTTTCATTGTTGTCCTACCTAGGTTCCTTGGGTCAATGTTTAACGTAAGAAGGAGAATGTATCTTACCATCAGTCGCATCAGGAGACTGTCTTTTCAACGTCAGCTTCTCAGCATCAGCCCAATACGCCCATGTTATCTCCTTTCATTGTTGTCCTACCTAGGTTCCTTGGGTCAATGTTTAACGTAAGAAGGAGAATGTATCTTACCATCAGTTGCATCAGGAGACTGTCCTTTCAGAGTCGGCTTCCCAGCATCAGCCCAATACGCCCATGTTATTCTGAACAAACCGCACGCGTCACCCTCGCATGCCGCACCCTGCTTGCAGCCAGATACAGCCTGGCAGATGCAGCCAAGGCATACTTCTGTAACTGGGGGCGCTTTATGCTGTTCTGAGGGGAGATGAGCTGGAAATGACAGTAAAAAGTTTGATTTTAGCATTGTTTTATGTCTAACCTACCACCCAGGAATTATCCTGGTTTATCCTTCCTTATTATTACTTTCATGCCTGCGTTCTGTCGAAAAAAATATGGAAAAAGCCTTCAAAAATAAATTCTGACAGAATGGATTCACTACTCTTCCACATGTTATTATTTTGGAAGTTTGCCTCGTATAAGTAAGTAATTATTTTGGAAAGGTAGAATTTGTTGGGAGATGTGTGCTTTTATCAAGTTTCAATTCATGCCTCAATGCGCTCTGCCGTGGCAAGATGATTTTGGAAATTAGGTAGAGCTCGTTGGTGTTTTTCTGTGTCTCGATTAGTTTCAAATTATGCCATGCCGTGAGCTGCCATAGCAAGATTTCGTAAACGATATGTTTACATAAAAATCAGAGTACCTACCAAAGGCTTACACATACATAAATAACTTAGGTAAATAAAGAAACAGTGATGTAAGTGAATGACCTCGAAAACTTATAGAGTCGTATAATCATCTAGCAAATTAAGTTACGTACTCGTATATAAAAGACATCAACGCGCTCTCTTTGTTCGAACTGGACTTTTCTTGAAAAAGCAAAAAATTATGAATTGTTTTTTTAATAATTAATTATTTGATGAGCATATAGTTATAGTAATAAAATGTCATTGTCAAGGTGTTTGTATTATTCATATTGTTGTGAAGGAATGTTAAATGCATAAAATGTCCAGGGTCAAGGTATTTTTGCAAAAATATCCTTATATTTGTTTTAATTAAAGTTGGAATAAAAGCGTTACGGAGTGCTCCTGTAAAAGAGCAGTATGTAAAGCTCCCACAAATAGCCATTACAAAATGTAGTACCTAAGTACATTATTTTAATCTTTATGAAAAAGTTTTCGCAACGCGCGCCAAAAGATATTTGGCCTTGGGTTACAATGTTGCACTTTTAATACGGAATTTAATAATTTGCAGTCTATATTGTTTCCTGATAATGTAGCTAGAAAAGGTAATTGTTGACGTATTTATAAACCGCAAACTAATTAATTTTCCGGGTATCAAATATTTATTTCAACCGCAGAATTCTTACTAAATAGGTACGCTAAGACCCAAGGCATCCGGTTCTAAGAATTTTAATGTCGGGTTTATTTCAATTTAAAGAAAAATTGACTTTATTACCGCGTGTTCAAAATAATATAGGGTTTTTCTAAGAGTTTACTTCCGTTTGTAGAATTATGATTAATTGTAAAGTAGATACCTACTTATCTATACGTAAATCACTGCATTGTTCTTTTGTTTTTAACAGAAAATTAATGATGGATGAGTCATAGACAAAAGTATGTAACATTATAAACCTGCATATAGTTGATTAGATAGACCGGGGACTGTTTTTAGTCCCCATTCGTTTTACTTGAAATTAAATTCATCTCAGAGTATTTATGTGTATATACATATAGGTACATATAAATACTAAAAGATAAATTGACACTAAATGTCTTCTTAATAATGGTCTAAAGTTTTGCTTCTGCCAGCTTTTATCCAAAACTTCAACGCCCTACGTCTTTTTCTTTCATTCATCTCTATTAGTCGTCATCTCATCGTTAAAATATTCATATTTTGTCTCACACAGTTCTTCCATATAATCTTAGATCATCCTCTCCATCCCTCTACATTCATACTCATCTTCTATAGTCACATGCGTCTTTTCTCTCTTCATCATATGTCTATGACAACTCAAACAGTCCTTTTTTTTTAAACACTTTTTCAGTGACTAACGTACTTTCAGGCTTCCTCTAAGATATTGGATACTTATTTTATCCATCCTCGTTACTTCACACATCCATCTCAACATTCTCATCTCCATTGTATTTCATCTTTCGCCCTTCTTCTTCATGGCCCAGCATTCCGATTCATAACGACAAGTCTTATCACGATTTGTGGATCTTGGTTAAACTGTTTTTAATTAATTACCAGTTCTAGAAGTTCCGGTTTAAAAAAACAAATAGTATCATTACTTTGCCTAATAAATATTTCTTTGAGATGTCGACTTGAATGTAAAGTTATGCGGAACTTGATAATGATGCTGGCATAATATGTTATTTACTTAGAATTTAAAATATTTTGTGTTAATTAATCTTTGTTTGATTTGAATAGTTCTGTGATAAATACCGAAGTGTTTTTATTTAAGTATTTATTTTTAAATGAAGAGGTTTTCATTCGTCGATTTTTTTAATTATTCACTCGAAGACGGCTCGACAAATTAAGTCGATATATTTTACAAATATTTACAATAGACAAATAATATTTTATGATACGCTTTTCTGAGTTTTTCTGAGAGCTATCGGAAGGTAAGGACGTACCTAGTGAAAATTAGTCACATATATTAATTTTTCGTGAATTTTATTCTGATGTAGCAATAATAAAATGTAACGGATAAAACGTCATTAATGTGTCATAACATGTAACAGATGAAAGGAAAGAGGATGTAGCTTAATCTCCTTGTGAGAAGGTCCTTGCCATGATCGCAAAAGGTCACAATTCTGAGTCAGAATTACTACTTCTTGTAGGTACATTCGGCTGCATAATTGCAGCCCCCGGTAGAGTTAGAAAATGACTATTAATGGAATGTTTTCATTCAAATTTTTGTTTGATAAATTGATGAGCTAGAAGACTTTAAACTTCAACTAAAGCAGGTGCCTAGAATCTTGCTTGTGTTGAAAACATTCTTATAACAGCCGTTTTGGAGCTCTACGGTGGGTCTGCAATTATGCAGCCAACCGAACCTAAGGTGAAGTAGGACCTGCTAGCCTAGCATGAAGGCCAAAACACGATACGATAAAGCGATATAACTACATCAACTCTCAAAATATGATAGATAAAGCCGCCATGTTGAATTTTTATCATAATTTTATCGCAATTTATAATAAAAATTCAACATGGCGGCTTTATCTATCATATTTTGAGAGTTGATGTAGTTATATCGCTTTATCGTATCGTGTTTTGGTCTTCATGCTAGGCAGGGTGAAAACCCCTATCCCTCTCCCCCGCGCGTCACAATAGGGCCGTTTTAACTGTATTCTGGTATTTCTGTACCTACCTAATTAAAAAACTAAAATCTATGTTCTTGAAAAACAATTTGTACTACCTTATGGGATTATAAGTTTTATGATCCAAAAATATTTGCTCTAGTGTCATTATATAGGGAGACAACAGTCGACTACGTTTGTAATAGTTTGTATGGAAATAGCCCCCGGTACCCTTTCCTCTTAATGAGAGGTATACAGGAGGTACCAAGTAGAACAAGGCATCTAGTCGTATTAAATGTTCATGTATGGTAATATGTACCGGTCTGTACCCGGATCCATGGCCTAGGCATAAATTATTCCTAACTGTTTTGAGAATTCTATGATCTGGTATACTTTATATCGGTATCTATATCTAGAAGGGAAAGAAGCTTCATACGGTTCGGCACGATAATTGCAGACCCACCGTTGAGTTCTAAAATTACTATTATGGAATAATTAAATAAAAATAGCCTCAAGCTAAGTAACTAGACTTTTGTTATGGGTGCTAGACAACGGATAAACTACAATACTTTTATTTTGTAAATATATACTTATTATACATAGAACCAACCAGACCACAGACATATCTAAGCGTAAATACTTGTCTGAGGCGGGAATCGAACCTGCCTTTTTGCAGCTCTACGGTGGTTCTGCAATTATGTAGCCCACCGTACATAAATACATATTTATACTATGTCTATACTAAGATTATAAAGCTGAAGAGTTTGTTTGTTTGAACGCGCTAATTATTAAAATTAAAATAAAATTATTTTGTGTTGGATAGTCCATTTATCGAGGAAGGCTTATCTACTTTTTATCTCGATATTCCCACGGGATCGGAAGTTACACCCGTGGAGCGCTGCTAGTACATATATAAAATCCAAAGTAGCTGATACTGAAATGCTCGGTTCGGGCTTAAATAATGATGACAAGGCAATACTTGAGCATATACACAAATATAAAAAAATATTTTTTATCACAGTTGCTCATAAAGTGGATCTTATTAAACCGCTTTTAGGCTCATAATGCAACGTATTATACACGCGTGCGATAAAAAAAAATCCAACTAGTGGTAAAATAATACGTTAGCCCAGATAAGTTAAATACGTATCTTACTGCTAATTACATAATAAGTAGATGAAACATTCTTAATTTATCTGGGTTATACTGTTTTGATGTATAGAAAAAAGGTACCATCAAAGAGTTTTTAAGCCTTGCTGGCTTAAAACTCTTAGTTAGTACCTTTTTTCTTCTTTTCAAAAGGTTGTCTCTAAAGTCTGATAACGAACGATAATTTTACGTGATAACGTCTTTGAAAACAATTAAAAATTGAGTTTTGTTTTTATTTTGTTTTTTTTTAGGTACATAAATATATTTTTTCCTTACCATTATATTGTTTTTAACCGCCTTTTTGTTTTTTTGTTTTTTAAGTCTTTTTTTATTCGCAACTGTGATAAAAAACGTCGTACGATACAGGTGTGGATTGATCATTCCATCTCGGCTTTTGCCACGCTCGCGTTCCGCTCGCGCGTCATAAACCGCCTCTATGGAATGATCAACTTTCCACACTTGTATCGCAATGTACTAATAAAATTCTCCGTTTTTCTAGATTACAATAAAATTGATTGTATTTATGTTGTATTTCGTGAACTAGATGTGGAAAAATGATATAGGTACCTAAGCATTTTAAGTGAAGGCGCTCTCTTCATACAAACGTAGTCGACTGTTTCCTCCCTGGATAATGACGCTAGCACAAATATTTTTGTGCCATAAATAAAACCTATAACTGCCATGACTATGACCCTATGTCGTGGATTTTTTAAGCTATTGCATAGCTTTTATCGCGGGCTTTGAGCGCGGCGACCGAATCAAGAAATTCCGTAACGTAAATAAAACCTAACACCCCCCACTCCGCCTACCATGTAGCTCGGCCAAGCGTTCGCTTAACGTGTATGTAGGTATATGGTAGGTACGACTGTACGAAGCTCGCACGATGCAATAGCTTTACCGCGGCAGTCCCCGAGTGCCACACGTTTTTTTTTCATTTTCGTATTATCATTGGACATGGCAGATAAAAGTTTTATGCAACAAAAAAATTTGCTCTAGTGTCATTATCCAGGGAGGAAACAGTCGACTGTTTGTATGGAGAGAGCGCCCAGTATCCTTCCTCTTAAGTCACGAGTTTTTCATTTTCACAGAACTTCCAGAATCTACCCTTGCAAACAAGTAATATTGGTTTTGTCATTTATTTGGCATACAGACTGCATACAGATATATGCCTTAAAATTATGTGTTTATTTGTAATATCAGTATATCTGTCAATACTGGTAGATTAAATTCTATACAATGTATTCTAGCAGCTAACAATTATATCATTATTGTAATATTTATTTGTAATTTATAGTTCTATTAAAGTATAATTTCCACGTCATTATATTTTATATTGCAATTTAATAAAGTGGCATGCAATCTGTATATATTTTAGTGTCAATTTTAATTATATTTTATAGTTCATCTGGCTGTCCCGGCAAACGTTGTTTTGCTATATACAAAAAAAATGGTTGTCTGTAAAGTCGGTTTACGGACGATAATTTTACGTGATAACGTCATAAGAAAACATTGATGGTAACCATGGCAACGATAAAACGTTGCTATAGTTACCTTGTCAATAACATGAGGCGTTCCAGTAACGACGCGTGACGTCACACTTTTTTGAGATTGCAGGTGTTCACCAATTTATAAAACGTTATCACGTCAAAAAATAAAGAAAAAATAAAATAAAAATAGATGTTGTTCGATTCTCAGACCTAACAAATATACACAAAAAATTTCATACAAATCGGTTCAGCCGCTTACGTGGAGTTTGGTAACA
This sequence comes from Idaea aversata, assembly GCA_907269075.1. Classification (NCBI taxonomy): domain Eukaryota; kingdom Metazoa; phylum Arthropoda; class Insecta; order Lepidoptera; family Geometridae; genus Idaea; species Idaea aversata. Next base: position 3,676,360 of record OU026098.1, on the reverse strand, counting down.
AACACCGCGACACGAGATTTTTATACTTAGTTAAGTTGGGGATTTATACTTAGTCACAAGGTCGATATTCTTTAATCAGTTTGACACTTTGACAGTTGGTTATGAATTCAATTTTTTAAAGTTAATTGTTGTAAACATATTTATTTTAGAAATATTATTTTATTGGAACAAAGTTACTTCGAAGATCTGGCCGAGAAAAATGTAACGCGTTACAAAATCGTGAAACTAAAAACCGTAACAGAAACTAATCTCCCAAATTTATCTCTCCCATATACACTTGAATGAAAAACAGGGAGAAAAAAAAGTATAGGGACTGCGTTCCAAACGCGTGTCTCGCGACTCGTTCATTTTTTATTTATGATTCATGTGTATTTTACCTATTTATTACCTGCCAACTACCAAGCCCAAGTATGTGCATATTATACCTAAGTATAGTGGGCAGTGGGCATGTGGTGTCATCGCCCTTGACATTTTACACAAGTCCTTTATATTGCAATCGATTTAGGTACTGGGAAGTACTCTTTGTTTTATTATTTACCAGCTGCACCTTGCGGTTTCACCCGCGTAGCTCCCGATCCTGTGGGAATATCGGGATAAAAAGTAGCCTATGTTATTTCCAATGAATCAATGTATCCTCATACCAAGTTTCATCAAAATCGGTCCAGTAGTTTCGGAGTCTATTCGTTTCAAACAAAACAACAAAAAAATCTTTGCTCTTTAAAATATTAGTGTAGATATAGATTATTATTTTTAAATTATGATTCAGTCTGCAACAAATTCCCCTGAGGTATCCCAGTTCTAACAAAAAAAAAGAATTATCTTAATCGGTTGAGTCGTATTTAAGTAATCGGTGAAAATGCGCAACGAATTGAGAACATCTTCCTCTTTCATATTTTTTTTGAAGTTGGTTGTTAAAATTAACTAAAATGTAATTGCCATTTTAAAAAGAATTTAATTATAACAAATAGGATTCCGCAGGGCGCAGCTATACCTAGTTACTTATAAACTTTTAAACTCATATGATTTGTATTTACCTATACAGCAATCTCTCGTGACTACGGTTATTGTAACATACTCGAAATATCGAGGAGACGAAGTCCTTTACTCTTTTTTTTCAAATAGTATGTGTGCGTGTGTATATGTGGGAGATTAGTTTCTCCTACGGTTTTTCGTTTCACGTTTTCGTAACGCGTAACATTGTTTCTCGGGAAGGTCCCGTCGCCAACCCGGGAACTTCGTTCAAAGTCAATTTTTTTTAAATTAATTTATATAAGTAGGTACCTAATACATTTTGTACAAAGAAACGTCTCAGAAAACCTTAGTTAGGATGTGTGCCTTCGGAACGCGACCACCAATGAGAAGAAGGCACAAGAAACTCATGGGGTTTTTTTTTCATGTGATCACGCTAGCAAAGGTCAATAACTATCATCACTATTACTACAGAGTATAAAACAAAGTCGCTTTTTCTGTCCCTATGTCCCTATATCCCTATGTATGCTTAAATCTTTAAAACTACGCAACGGATTTTGATGCGGTTTTTTTAATAGATAGAGTGATTCAAGAGGAAGGTTTATATGTATAATACATGCATTATATAGCCGTGCGAAGCCGGAGCGGGTCGCTAGTTACAAATAAGTATTTGAAAGTATTGTTTGAAAAGTTTCAAAAGAAAACAACAACTGCTTAATTAGGTACCGAGAGTACTCCGTACATAATATGTAACAACTTTTTGCACAGTCAGCTGAACGGCTATTGTATTAAATTTGTTAATTATATTTCGTTACGGTACTTCCTCATAAATTGATTTTAGTTACTAGAAAAACCTTTATACTGTTACGTGTGTAGCACAAAAAATAAGGAAGATCATTATTATTTCAATTATAAATTGTAACATATTTTTCTGATAATATTATATTAATGAAGTTTAAGACATAGTTTGGCCAATAAGGTACCTGCTGGTAACAAGGGCCACCTGACACATTTGTTAAAAATTAATTATTTCGTAAAAATAGGGAAAACTACTTAGAAACATGTCACTAAATAAATATTTCTTGTATTGTCAATCTGAAAAACAATTTGTTAATTTTCTTTTGTCACTAACAAGATTAAAAAAAACCTTTAGTGGCCTTATTAGGTACCTTAATAAAAAAAGCAAGAAGTTTTTGTTACAGGCAGTAAGGGATTGACAAATTCCAACTTTTCTATACCTAAAATATTGTAAATCTGTCTGTTGAACCAATTTTGATAATGATTGGACTTTGGAGAAGGACTTAATTATTTATCCCGATCCTTTACTTACGAAGCCAAAACTGCGAAATGAAGTTACTTAAACAATAAATATTTGTAAATACAAAATACTAACAAACATCAGCAGAAACCACAGCGAAAACAAAGAATATGGCACTAAACTTGATCACGGCTGACGCCATCACGGTAAAAAAATATATAAAAACTTTAAAAAAATATTTAAAAAAAAACAACGACGTATGCGTCCGCGCAACTTGAACCGACTGGCATTGAACATGGCCTTTGGCGCGCTTATATGGACATCTGATGCACTGGACACCGATGGCACTGAATCATGAGGTTCCGTGAAATAATGAATTTATGATTTTAGGTACCAACTTATCTACCTACGATGAGATCTTGTGATGAAACGCGGTCCTGGAAGGTCTTGAACGGAGTGTCCGGAAAAGGTAGTTTCATACTTTGTGCAAATAAGGTAAGTACGTCGGCTGCATAATTGCAGCCCCCGGTAGAATTAAAAAATGGCATGTTTTCATTCTAATATTTTTGTTTGATAAATTCATGAGTTAGAAGACTTTAAAGTCTTCAGACCCACCGTAGAGCTCCAAAATGGCTGTTATAAGAATGTTTTCAACACAAGCAAGATTTCAGACACCTGCTTTAGTTGAAGTTTAAAGTCCTCTAACTCATGAATTTATCAAACAAAAATTATTAGATTGAAAACATTCCAATAATAGTAATTTTAGAACTCTACATGTAATTATGCAGCCGACTGTACCTGTCCGACTAATAAGGGTTAGGTACCACCATAATTAAAAACGAAATATTACTTTAAAAAAGGGAAAATAATTAAAAATCAGGTCAATTAAATGTTGAGTATTAAGGGCCACATAGGTACCATCGTAATAAAAAACGAAATATTTCGTACAAATAGGGAAAAATACTTATAAAACAGGTTATTTTATAAATATTTGCTATGTCAATCTGAAAATAATTAATTTGTTTATTTTCTTGTTATTTTGTCACTAATATCAAGGAAATGTCTTGCCATGGCGCCTCCGCCGCGCCACCGGGTCGTGGCAGACTGGGTAGACCCAAGAAGTGCTGGCTTGACGTTGTAAAGGGTGATTTAAGCGTGCAAATGGCCTTACAACCCAGGATGCCGAAGATCGTGCGAAGTGGAGGCGTAAAAGTAGGAAAGCGGACCCCGGGCTCCCGAGAGGGATGCATTCGGGAACATCGCTCGGATGATGTTGACGATGATGATCAAGGTTTAAAAAACATATTATCCGCTGGTACGGTAGGACAGTAGGATCTACCTCTAAAAACTGTGGTTCAAGGTTTCACTTTGCATAAGTCCTTCTCGAGAATATCGGGAAATAAAACTTAGCAAAGGTTACTCCCAAATATCTCTATTTATATCTCTCTATAATATCTCAATCTATCTTCATACTAAGTTTGATCAAAATCGGTCTAGTAGTTCCGGAGCTTGCTCGTTGCCAACAAATTAAACTTTCCTCTTTTTTAGTGTAGGTGTGTTTAACTTATGGATATACATGAGGTATACTATCTACATCACTTTAGTTAGAGAGTTTAGGGTAGGTATAAAAAGGAAGAACCATCTTTCTTCTAACTAAGTGTTAAGGTCTAAAATGCACACCCTCATAATTATGGGACACAGCCGCAGCTGCAGTAAGGACGAGAAACGTCATACCAAGGGGGATATGATGTGCTGAACTCTTTTCCTTTTATTCCAAAACGAGGTTTAAGAATAGTCCCATTTAAACCTTAGATTTAGACACAGATTTACTACTGAACTATAGTCTAATCTAAATACTATCCCTACATAATATAATCTATGGGATAGTGTTTAGACTTTAGTTCACGAGTAGGTAAACCTGGGTATAAATCTAAGGTATCCACATCTCGGACTATTCTTAAACCTCGTTTTGGAATAAAGGGGTCTAAGATAGGGTAGGGCCTAAAAATGCACGCTCCCACCCTTCATGCTCCCACCACTAAATACACTAGTTAACAATTAACTAGTTAGTAATGGGGAGTGCATATTATTGAAAGCCGATCTCCTTCCTATCACTTATTTTTACCTCACATATCCCCCTAGTTAGACAGATATTATTACCTACGTAATTTATAATTCCAGTGAATACTTGTGATACGAAATTCACTTGAATTTTGTGAATCAGAATCAGAAATTTATTATTGAAATTGAAATATATTATTTATTGTGATCGAATATTGTGTTCACAGAATTCCTAATTCCTAAGAAAAAATTCCGTTCACTTTAATTTTCTTGGCCCTGGCTATATGTACCGGTTTCGTATGCGGCCGAAGGGGTACGAATAGTGCGAAACCTCTGCGAAACAAAAATACCATAAAAAATGTTTTCTATAGTGGCAATAATTACAGATGTGTCAAACGATATGTCACATTGTGACGTGACGTACAGCATGTTTTCATTGCTCTCACGGATTTTAAATACAGCTTTTTGATTGGAGGAAATTTATTTTTGAAATATTAGAACCTGCTTAGAACCAATACGCGTTGTTTGAGTAAAATCAAGTGTGTAAATGAGAATCTTGGGGAAAATAAGGAAAGAAAAAGTGAACCGATAGCCGATAGTGTCCGCTAGTGATTTAGGATTTATCAGTAATATTATTTAATTTTTAAGTGAATGAAGTTATTTTTAATTAATAAATAGAAGAAGCAACAATACAGGTATTTGAATAATTCAAGATTTCGATAAATAATGGTCCGAAGCGGTAAAAGTGCTAAGTCACAATTTGGTTTGAGTTGAAGTGGATTTTTCAGATTTATTATTAGAAAAACCTTGAGTTAATTACTACATTTACATTTTTTTTCTTACGTACAACAGGGTCTTATATTTCATTTTATTGCAATGATTTCTATAAGTACCTATCTTAAAAAATGGTCATCCTATTGCCAAATACCTACCTTTGTCAAAAGTCTCACATGACCAGTCTAAAACCACCAGAACTAGCTGCGCTCCGAGGTTTCACCCGCGTAAGCCCTGATCCCGTGGGAATATCAAAATAAAAAGTAGCCTATAGCCGGACTATCCAACACAAAAAATAATCGAATTTTTCAATTCAAGCCAGTACTTCCTGAGATTAGCGCGTTCAAACAAACAAACAAACTCTTTAGCTTTATAATACAGTTACAAGTATAGATAAATGGTAAAGTTGGTTTATTCTCTCTCAACAGTGAAACGTCTGCTCGATTTCAATGAATTTTTGCACTTTTTAGGTGAAACCGCAGGCACAGCTAGTATTTAATATTTATTGACAAAGTATTAGGAACTATAGAAATCATTACCTTATCAAATTATGTTAGAGAAACCTTACAAATTGTTGACTTACGGCTTAACCTTGCTATCTTGATAAGATTTTATTTAATTAACTTTGCATTTGGCATACCTAAGTAACAAAAGAAGTAGGTGGTAGATACCTATACAAAATCTCTTTATAATGTTTTTGATGTGAAACATCTATAGCCGCACGTAAAACCGATTTCTGGCGTGGCAACGCATGCCACTATATGATGGTATATATGGATTATTGACATCTGAATAAATGAATTTTAATTTAATTTATATATACAGTAGTGTGTACGGTGTGCACACCGTCATCGAATGTGCGATTCTATCACAATCTGTTCTTTTCTGCATATTACTTTTACAAAATAATGTCGATGTTTCACATGTGAAACATTTTTTTTTGTTCTAAATGCACCTTAGAAGTTTTGTAGACTGTACGTACATACAGAATACAAGTAGTTTTTTTTTTTTTTTTCGCCTTTGTCAGGTATTGAGTCACGGCCATCTGTTTGTCAACAATAAGCCGTTTCATTGTCTGGTAGAGTATTTATGTTTTAACATTCAGAGGAAGAGCCCAGCGACTCTTCATTCATTGGCTGACCAGGAATCTATCCAGGAGAGTAGGGATACTATGTCTTTTCAGGCGTCGGTATTCCACGCTTCCTGCGCCACAAAGCTGAGCCGCCAGTTCGTTGACGTGGCTTGACAGTCTGGCTTGGTATTTTTTGCTATAGTTTGCAATCTCTTGGGCTATGGTGTCAATATTCAAGTCTGCATGGATGTACGTATTACTGACATAATAGGGGATACCGAACATGGTTCTCATCGTTTTATTCTGGAACCGTTGCAGAATTTCGATATTGCTATTGCTGGCCGTGCCCCACAGCTGTATACCATAGGTCCAGATAGGCTTCAAGATGGATTTATAGATGGTCATTTTACTCGTGAAGGAAAGCTGTGATTTGTGATTTACCAGCCAGTACATGTTCCGGAGTTTTGTGTCCAGTTGCCTCCGTTTGGTCCAGATGTGCTTTTGCCATGTTAGCCTTCGGTCAAGGTGCATACCAAGATACTTAGCATCCTCCGTTTGAGGAACGTATTTTCCGTATAGTCTGACTGGCGGGCAGGTTTTTCTCCTGAGCGTGAAAGTGACATGGTTTGACTTGCTTTGGTTAGCTCTAATTCTCCACTTGTCCAACCATAACTCAACCACCTCCAAATGAGCTTGAAGATACGAGGAAGCTAGGTTTGGGTCTTCGTTTACTGATAATAGTGCAGTGTCGTCTGCGTATGTTGCCGTTATAGTGTGGACGTCAGTTGGCAGGTCTGCAGTGAATATCAGGTAAAATACTGGCCCTAAGATACTTCCCTGTGGCACTCCTGATAGTATTTCAACCATTTCTGAAGTTTCCTCATTCACCTTTACCTCAAAGCATCTATTGCTGAGATAGGAAGACAATATTCCAAAGAAGGAGTGTGGTAGTAGCTTTTTCAGTTTGTAAAGAAGCCCCTCGTGCCATACCTTGTCAAATGCTTGCCCTATGTCCAGGAAAACAGCTGAGCAGTACTGTTTATTTTCGAGTGTATGGCTTATTGTTTGTACCAATCGATGTACTTGTTCGATTGTTCCATGTTGTCCACGGAAACCGAATTGATGAGTCGGAATTATATTCGGTAAATGAATTCGCATCCTGTTGAGTATCAGTTTCTCTAGTAGCTTTCCCAACACCGGTAGTAGGCTAATGGGTCTGTACGAGCCGACTTCATGGGGTGGTTTCCCTGGCTTGAGTATCATGATGACTTGAGCTATTTTCCATTGGCAAGGGTAGAAACCAAATCTTAGGCAGGAATTGTAAATGTAAGTAAGGAGAATGAGACCCTTTTTTGGAAGCTGCTTTAGAAGAGTTGCGTCTATCAAATCGTAGCCTGGTGTCTTTTTCTCTTTCAAACCCCTGATTTCTCTTCCAATCTCTACTGGGGTAACAGTCTTCAGTGGTAGGCACATCTGCAATGGAGATTCCAAATATTCAGAAACGTTAGTGTCGTTGTCGTGGTATTTACTGGGATGTGGTTTGAAAACCGATTCAAGATGTTTTGCATAGACTGTGGATTTTTCAGCATCTGATCTAGCCCAATCGCCTGTGTTTGTTTTGATTGGGGGGATTTGGATTTTTGGTCGCTTCATATCCTTTGTGACTTTCCAAAGAGAATAATTAGAATCCTTAAATGGCGTCAGGTCAGCTAGGCGCTTTTGTAGATTTTCATTAGCTATCTCGCTTAGTTTCTTTTTGAGATCTTCTGATGCTTTGTTAAATGCCGTTTTATCTGAGGGGTAACCCGTATTGTGCCAAATCTTTCTTAATCGTCGTCGTTCCCGAACCATATCCTTAATAACCTTTGGATTAGTTATGGATTCACCTGCCTTGATTCCGGCTTGCGGAGGCGTAGCCCCGAGTGCAGCGCGGTGAATAATCTTATTGAAGTCTTCGATTGCTTTCTCGATCATATCAGGGTCTTTAAGGTTTATTTTAAGGTCTAGTTGGTCGTCAATAAATTGTCTAAACTTATCCCAGTCGGTTTTGCGGCTATACAATCTGAGGGGTATCGCTTTTAAAGGAATTTTTGTATCTATGTTTAAAAGGACTGGTGTATGGTCCGATGAGAGGTCAACACATTCTTCAACTGTCATATAGCCAGTTGGTACGTTTTTGACTATGTAGAAATCCAAGAGATCGGGTTTTTTAGTTCTGTCAGTCGGCCAGTGTGTGGGTTTTCCATGAGACAAGCAACACATTTTGAGCTCACTGACTGCCAGATGAAGTTGTCTTCCTCGTGTTGACGTCCATCTGGAGCCCCAGTGGACATTCTTAGCGTTCCAGTCCCCACCGCACAGAAACCTATTTCCAAGAGTAGAGAAGAAGTTCACGAATTCCTCTTTTTTTGTGGGTGTTTTCTTATTCTGTGGTGGACAATAGACCGCCGAGAAGGTTGTTTCGGTTTTGTTATCCTGTATCTTTACTGAGGTTGCCTGTATTTTTTCAGTACAATATTCCTCCATTGGGTAATGCTTGATGTTCCTCTTTATTATTACAGCTGTACCTCCGTGGGTGTTACCAGATGGATGGTTCGTAAGGTAAATGTTATAGTTCTCAATGTGTAGGTGGCTTTTAGACGTAAATCGCGTTTCTGTTATCAGTGCAATATCAATGTTCTCTTCCCTCAAAAAATTTTCGAGTTCTTGTTTGCGTCCTTTATTGCTAAGTCCATTGGCATTCCAGAGGACAACTCTGAGTCTTACGGGCATTTTGGAATAATGTGAGTGATTAGTTGGATTATGCGATCCATCATGTTGTCTATCATATTAGTCATGAAGGTTTGTAATTTTGTAAACATGTTGTCTAGTAATTCAGTTAGGTTATTTGGGTCTTTAGTGATCATTTGGGGAGCTGGTAGATTAGTTTGAATTTTTGACTTAGTGGCCGCAGCGTACGAGCCAAACTTGGTATCCGCTTTTCTCAATTGGGGTATGTTTTGAGGTATGTCTTGAACATTGATGTGAAGAAAGTCCTTTTTCGATTTGTTAGCTTGTTTTGGTTTAAAGATAAGTTCTCTGTATTGTTTGTATTTTTTACAGCCTTTGTAACTAGCAGGGTGTTTTTCTTGGCAGTTAGCGCATGTTGCTTCTGTGTCTGGTCTTTTGGCACATGTTGTCGTAGGGTGTTCTTCGCCGCACTTTACGCAGCGAAATGGTCGGAAGCACTGATTTTTGGAATGGCCGAATCTTTGGCATCGTTTACACTGCAGTATTTCTTTCGTCTTATATGGGGCTTCAAATGAGACCTTCATGTAATTTATTTTATTGATTTTGAAAATGTCTTTGTTGTTGTGTTTCGGTTCCAAGTCCACAAAAAACAGTGGTAAGGGCTCTTTGGATGTTTTGTGAAGAATATTTACTATTTGTCTAACTTCATGTCCAAGTGCTACAAGTTCCTGCTTTATATTTTCTTTGTCTTCAGATGAGTGTATACCACGTAAGACGACTCTATAGGCTCGCTCACTTTTGAGTTTATATGTGTAGTAGTTAATATTTTGTGCAACAAATTTGTCTCTCAGTAATTTATATGTTTCAATATCGATAGGCATTATTTTAATGACATGTCCTGCTCTTAGTGTGGTCATTGTGTAATTATTAGAGTCTGTGATTTCGTTCAGAAGTTGTTTTAGGGGTTCTACTTTGACTACTCCGGTTACAAATATAGGTTCTGGTCTCGGTATGTATTCTTTTTGTTTTTCGAGTTGTTCATCTTCCTTTTCAGTGTCGTCGAGGATTTCGAACTGATTTTCAGTAGGGATTGAGTAGGTCACTCGATTGCTACTGGGTTTCTTTCTTGTGATATTTGGGCTGACTTCAGTTCGTTTCCGTTTTCTTCCTTCCGGAACGACATCTTTCTGCCATTTTTTGTTTACAGTTTTTTCTGTGCTTGGTGGTTCTTTATTTTTATTTAAAAGTTCTGGTATTGTGACGTCTTTAATGTGAATTACATCACCGTGTGAGTTTGTACGGGGACGACTAGTAAACATGCCCCTGTGAAATATTTGTTGTGTCAGGTTTTTCGTTATTATTGTTTGATCCTTGGGTGGCACCACTTCGCCCCCCCCAGAATACGCGGGGCAGCCCGAGCTATGCTCAGGGAGGGATTCTCCGACGGCGTCGCCGCCGGTACCCTCCTGGGGTAATTGTCTATTAAGTTGTGCTTCCATAGTTTGCTTTTTAGGGTTATTTTATCTTCGGGGTTGTCTTCCCCTAGCCAGTGAGTCCGGTTATTAGGGCGCCGGATATTCGCCCGCGTACATCATGCTCAGCTACTACAGTCCCGAGGTAGGTGCTATGTGCGGGGCTCGTTAAGGACTGTAGCATTGCCCAGAGGGGACGACCCACAAGGATGGAAGTATGTGGGTCCACCGCTGGACCGCGGCGGCAGTCCAACGGTGGCGTGGACGTGCATGAAGTACTTGACGGTGCGCGCCTGATAGCCTAGCTCCGCACACCTAGGCGTACGCTACTGGCAGCTTAGCATTTTTTAAGGGCGAGATCCCTGGTCAAGAGCCCGCCCCACTAAGACCTACACCGCCCTACCCCCCCCTAATACAAGTAGTCACGTCAGAAAATTGTATTGAAAACTGGATAGGTGTGCATGCAAGAAAGACCAAACTAAAGAGGTTTAGTTGTGGAAAACAGGCCTTAAAACAATTTTATGATGTGTAAAGTGATCATACATCATTTTACAAATTTACCTAGACTGGCAAACTATATTTTTAGGGTTTCGTCCGTTCTAAGACTCCAATATCTGTCTGTAAAACACCAGTCTGTATCTCATGAACTGTAATAGCTACACAGTAGAAATTATCACAGATTATGTATTTATTTTGCCGATATAACAACAAATACTAAAAACAATATAATGGTACGAAATTGTTCAAGTCCAACTCACAGAAGCTGGTTTGCTACCATTCTTTTTAAGAAAATGTAATCAAATTAAATTTTACTTACATTTGGTATCCAATCTTGTGTTTATTTGCAGTACAATGCGGCTAGTGCTATATTCAATAGCGCTGTTGTTGTGCAGCGTACTCGCTGTTCAAGCGTATGAGGATACGCTTGAGGACGATGACTTTGCTGAGTTCGAGCAGTTTGATGCTGATGATGATACCCCTGTTGCTGGTAAAGTAATATCTGATGGTTTTTAGCATTTTAGAACCAAATACATAAGTGGAATCTACTGACAATGTCATCAGAAGACCAATTCCCCAAGACGACCCAGTTGGCACAATGGTCACCATGCCAGACTGCCAAACACAGGGTTCGATTCCCGCCTGAGACAATTATTTTTGCTTAGATATTTGTCTGTGATCTGGTTGTTTCTATGTATTATAAGTACATATTTATAAAAGAAAAGTATGTAAGTAGTATATCCGTTGTCTAGCACCCATAACACAAGTCTAGTTACTTAGCTTGGGGCTTGATGGCGATGTGTGGAATGTCCTGCAATATTTATTTATTTATTTATAAGTTTACAGATTCGATTCCCGCAACCTTATATAAGTAACTCTTGATCTTATCTGCTACTCATACTTCGAGGCTAGTCACGTAGGTTTAAGGGTTCCATACCCCTACCTAACTGGAACCTTAATCTCAATCAATCACATGAACCGTGATTGCTAGACAGTAGAAATTTTCACAGATTATGTATTTCTGTTGCCGCTATAACAACAATAGTAAAGCGGAATATAATAGTACGGAACCCTTTGTGCGCGACTTGCTTTTACATTTGTACAACATGTTATTTTGATAGAAACAACGTAATTTACACACGTATTCTTTATTGATTTAGCAGAGATAATTAAGTATAATTACAAAACGTGCGCACGCTCGAACGACACAGGGAAGAGAGAGAGAGACAGTGTTGCCACCGTAGATTAACCAACCGGATATCTAGTGTTGTGATTGAGACAGAGTATATAATATTTCAACACTTCCCCTCTATGTCTCAAATCTAACATGCACAGAGCAAACTCTACATATATAGATCATACAATCATACATACTTAAATTCCTAACATAACATCAGTGACTCTACATTCACATTATCATGCCAAAGGCTTTATAAACATGCATGACAAACCAAACAATTATATTCATACATTATCATGTCAAAACGTTAAAAGTACCTAGGTATATAATCACATAAACATAGCATAATAAAAGCATTTACAGCTTACACAAATTCATGCCATCTACAAATTGTTTGTGCTTAATATTGCCTAATGGCTTAGTCAAAATGTCTGCTATCATTTTGTCAGTTGGCATATACCTCACAGAAATCACATTATCTTTAATGAGTTCTTTTACATAATGGTATCGTAAATCTATATGTTTTGTACGCTTGTGACAATATTCCTTAAGCTTTAACAGTTTCTGTGCACTTTGATTGTCATTATAAACAATAATATCAATATGTTTTAATACAATCTCTAACAGAAAGTTTTTAGTAAAACTTAAGTCTTTACAAACATCACTTATTGATAGGTACTCTGCCTCAGTACTCGACAATGCAATACATTTCTGTTTACGTGATTCCCAATGTACAATATTATTTCCCAGCTTAACAATAAATCCAGTATACGACTTACGGTCTACTGGGCAATTGCCCCAGTCTGCATCTGCATAGGCTGTCAAACTTAACTTGCTACTTTTTACATACAATAAACAGTAGTCAATAGTTAACGCTAAATAACGCAGAATACGCTTAGCCGCAAGCCAATGTTCCTTACCAAAACAATTATTAAATTGGCTTAACATGCTACAAGCATAGGAAATGTCAGGTCTTGTACAGACGGAAAGGTACATGAGACACCCTAGCAACTGTCTATAGTGATACTGGCCATCGTTTAGATGATCAGTCTCACACTTATACAATTTAGTGTTGAGAGGCATGGGAGTATTAACAGTTTTACAATTTTCCATGCCAAACCTAGTGAGTAATTTCTTAATATATTCCGACTGGTCTAATTTTAAAATTCCCTTAGTTTTATCTCTAGTTACTCGAATGCCAAGACAGCTCTTCAAATCGCCCAAATTTTTAACACTGAAATTTTGTTCTAACAAACGTAGCAATTTAATTTTTAAAGAGCTATTTTGGCTCGAAAATATGTAAAAATCATCTACATACAATGCTATAATACATAAATCCTTATTACATTTATTAGTATAGACGCAGGGTTCACACTTACTTTGTACAAAATTGTTCTCTGTAAGAACCATATGAACTTTACAATTCCAGATTCGACTAGCCTGTTTCAACCCATAAATGCCCTTCAACAACAAACATACTTGATTTTTGTTTCCATTGTTAAAACCTAAGGGCTGTTCCATATATATAGTTTCTGACAAGTTACCATTCAAAAATGCTGTCGTTACATCAACATGACTAATATCTAAATCCATTTCGTTAGCTAAAGAAAATAAAATTCTCATTGTTGAATGGCGAACCACAGGCGAGAAAGTTTCATTATAATCAACTCCCTCAACTTGAGTGAAACCTCTAGCAACTAGTCTAGCTTTGAACCTATTAAACTTACCATCTGCATCATACTTAATTTTATAAACCCATTTATTTTTTACTATATTTTGATCAGTAGGTCTATCAATTAATTTCCATACATTATTAGCTATTAATGAATCATATTCAGATTGCATAGCATCCTGCCACTGCTGAGCATCAGATCCTGAGATTGCTTGCTCATAGGTAAGCGGTTCATTTATAGGAAATTCTGTATGTACCATAAGCGAAAAATCAACCTCATAGTCGTTCAGCTTAGTTGGCAGTTTGGAGCGTGTGGAACGAATAGGACGTTCTGAGACAGGACGGTCTGAGACGGGTTGTGAGAAAGAGGGAGTGGGCGCGGGCGGCGAAGCTACCCCATCAGCAACAGTGGTTGCGGGAGGCGCACGCACAGCAACCGGCGACCTCTCAACCAAATCTTCCCCTCCATGTGACACCTGTGCTGTAGCAGGCGAACTCGACCCCACCTCCAGCCAAATGGCGTCAGCTTCAGACTCATTTTCGCTGCCAGTGCAGTAGACGTCAGCGTCATCTTCACCTCCTGAAATGATATACATTTCATTATTAGTAGAGTTCTGAGCAGAATTGCGACTAGAATTCGGCTCCAAAGTATGACTAGAATCATCAGAATTCGGTTCACAATGAGGGCTAGAATTCAGTACACAATCGTGACTGAAATTCGGCTCAGAAAATTGGCTAGAATTCAGTTCAGTATCTGCAGAACAGCTATTATTAAAATTATCATTAATTAATTCATTACTAAAATTAATATCACAGATTTTACAATTACTACGGTATGGTTCGTAATAAATTAAATCATTATTTAGTGATGTGTTACCATCAATAGATCCTTCTTTGTGATAAAACCTATTTTCTATAAAAGCTACATTTCTTGCTATAGTAACCTTACCAGGTTTATTAGGATCCATAAGTCTAAATCCCTTGGATTCAGCACTGTAGCCAACAAAGATATACTTTTTGCTCTTCGCATCAAACTTACGGCGACGTTGCTCAGGTACAAGGGAGTATGCTATACATCCAAAGACATGAAGATGACTAAGGTCTGGAATAGACCCGGTCCATTTCTCCATCGGAGTACGGCCAGCTAAAGCAGAAGTGGGGCATCTATTTTTAAGATAAATAGCAGTCATTAAAGCTTCTCCCCAATATCGTTTGCATAGGCTCGACTCACGTAACATACATCTAGCCTTTTCAACAAGTGTCCGGTTCAACCGTTCCGAGACACCGTTCTGCTGAGCACAATATGGAACCGTTTTTTGATGTAGAATGCCTTCCTTTTTTAAGTATTCTTCAAATTTGACATTAGTGTACTCTCCACCATTATCAGTACGTAAAATTTTAATATTTAAGCCCTTCTCTTTTTCTACAGAAGTTTTAAAATAAATAAAACAATTCATTACCTCAGTTTTGTTCTTGATCAGGTATCCAAATGATCGACGTGTGAAGTCATCAGTGAATGTGACGAAATACTTCGCCCCTCCCCAGCTAGCATCTGGCATTGGTCCGCATACATCAGAGTGTATTAGCTGCAATGGCTCTTCAGCACGACTCGCATTACCATGGGGATATGCCTTAGCAGACATCTTGCCCTCAAAGCACGCGACGCACTGTTTCAATTGCTCGGAGTCTTTTAACTGAAAAGCAACACCATTAGCAGCACCATTCCTTAAAATGTTCAAATCATTAAGATTTATGTGACCTAACCGTTTGTGCCATAAATGTAAAGGCACCTGCACAGCTGCATCTGTGACACTCTCTGGTTCATGTCTAGAACACATGAGCGTAGAATGTTCATTCTGCAAAGTATTCTTACTCACACACTTATCTAATTTATAGATACCGTTAAAACAAGAGGCTGTAGCTACGGGCTGACCTAACACCTTACAATTTTGAAGCATTCGACAACCTTTGTTATCAAAAATAACTGTGAACCCTTGTCCAACCAATTTACTTACGGATAACAGATTTGTCGAAATCTTTGGGATATATAATACATTTTTAAGCTTTCTTACCAGAGTATTCGGCAGAGTAACATCACCAATACCTTTACACGGTATATTTGTATTGTCGGCTATTGTTATTATAGTTTTAGTGTCTTTTAAATTTTCAAACAATTCCTTATTACAACACATATGGTTAGATGCACCACTGTCCAAAATCCATTCATGGTTATTTGTTGCTAAGAAGGCCGCTGTGAAGTATGTTTTTTCTTCCTTTTCTTTCTTCTTTATCCTCTTTAACTTGAAACATCTAGAGGCAAGATGACCTGCTCGCTTGCAGAAGGTACAGGTCAGCTTCGAAGAATGACTTTTTGACACGAAGGCAGCATTCGTTTCAACATCCGGCAAAGTCCTTTTTCTTGCTTCTTCTTGCAGGAGTCGACTGCGCACAAGTTCGCTAGATAGGTCCTTAGTCAAAGCAGCAGTCTCCAGACTCGACACGAGAGCATCATACTCCTTTCCTAGGCCGCTCAGAAGCAGTTCGGCGACTTCCCTATCATCAATGATTTTTCCGATGTCGGCAAGTTGATGTACAAGTGTCATAACATTCTCAAGGTACTGTGACATTGTTGTACACTGACCAAGATCCATTTTATGTAACTGTCTTAAAAGGGAGACACGCCTATATAGTCCTTTATCCTCGAAAACAGCTCCCAGCTTATCCCAAGCTTCCTTACTTGTGGTGAGGTCACGCACATGGTGATAACAACATGGTTTGATCGCGAGGCAAATACGAGCTAAAGCTTTGCCGTCGCGTACCTTGTCCAATTTTGTTGGATCGGGCTCAACCACGCAGTCCCAAAGTTGTTCGAGTTTAAGCGCCATCTTGATTGCAAATTTCCAGCTTTGGTAATTCTGCACGCCTTCCAGCCTTTCAAAGAAAATTCCACGGCCATCGCTCGAGCCGCCATCGTGGTTTGCAGCGAGCGCCATTTCAAGTAGCGTGGAGCAGCGTGATATTTTACCGTAATATTTTCGTGCTGTGCGCAGACAAAACGTTGCCTGGGACAATAACCTGTTATTTTGATAGAAACAACGTAATTTACACACGTATTCTTTATTGATTTAGCAGAGATAATTAAGTATAATTACAAAACGTGCGCACGCTCGAACGACACAGGGAAGAGAGAGAGAGACAGTGTTGCCACCGTAGATTAACCAACCGGATATCTAGTGTTGTGATTGAGACAGAGTATATAATATTTCAACACAACACACAACTAAAATGTGCTTATTCGATGGTGTTAATCAAACCCACAACTTTTTCATTACTTACAGATTTCAGTGATGAAGAGAAACCTTCCCAGATGAAATCGAAACCTTTATTATCTAAAGATCAGTTCGAGGTAGATGTGGAGACGGAGGATGAAATTATAGTTGAGGTTTGTGTTTATTCATTAAACGTTGAAAGCTGGAGTCCTCAAATAACACATATATTCATATGGGATAAGGATTTACTCGGGGACGCCCGCGCCGTCTGTCTTTCACCAGGCAATATATCATGAGAAACAGCATGGTGACAGACAGACAGAAGAGTCTAAATATAAGCATTAAGGCGCGTCCCCGAGTAAGTTCTTATCCCGTTATCTATCACAGTCATCATCATGGTCAGAATTTTTTCCCAGATTGTATTTCTGTTGCCGCATTACAACAAATACTAAAATAGAAAATACACGGTAACAGAAAATGTATGGAACCCTTCGTGCGCGAGTCCAACTCAAACTTGGCCGGTTTTTTTAATCTCTACATACATATATTATAAACAGTATTATATTACTATCACTACATAGTATAAAATAAAGTCACTTTTCGCCGTCCCTATGTCCCTATTTCCCTTTGTATGCTTAGATCTTTAAAACTACGCAACGGATTTTGATGCGGTTTTTTTTAATAGGTAGAGTGATTCAAGAGGAAGGTTTATATGTATAATACATGCATAATATAGCCATGCGAAGCCGGAGCGGGTCGCTATTTAATGTACTTAAATCTAAACACACAATTACATTACACACAAAAATAGACCTAATCAAACAAAAGCCTCCCCAACATTCCCGGTGCAAAGCTGGACAATATGCAAGCAACGTTACCCCGCTGAACTGCTATCGACAGCCTTTGCACCAGGAATGACCCGGAACGCGGATCAAACTCCCTGTCCCGGAGGCGACAGCCAATCTCCCTGACAAATGTCAAACCCTCGGCCCCCCAACTCCCAGACGTTTCGACCGCCTCAGGCACAAAAATATAGTTCTGGGCAAGCTGAGCATACTGCGAGTGCTTCCTCCCTGCAGCAGTTTCGGCTGCCGCACCGGCCACTCTCGTTTTTAACCGACTTCAAAAAAGGAGGAGGCTCAAAAAAACCTGTAAACAAAAACTAAAAAAAACTTTTAAGTGAAAAATAATCTATTTCGGGTCACTAAAACAGCAAATAACTTAAACATAAGTACTTACTTGGAAGTCGGACTGGGTTAGATTGAATGTTGAGAGGTATACCTAAAAACATGGTGTCACTCAGTCCGACTTCCAAGTTAGTACTTATGTTTAAGTTATCTGCTGTCTTAGTGACTCGAAATAGATTATTTTTCACTTTTAAGTTTTTTTTAATTGATATTTTTCATGTGTTATATTGTAAATGATTTTCCCACAGGAAGATGAGGACAATGAGTTTGAACATTTCCAAGATCCTGAGGAGTTTGAAGGGTTCCAGGATACGCCTCCGAGGTCGTCTGAACAACCAAAGATTACTATTTCTAAGGTAAATATTAATTAAAAACCCGACTTCAAGGTCCAATACAAGTGAAATAAAGTAAGCAAGTAAAGTACTTAGTGATAATATTTTTGAAGTTATATTTTTTTAGGCGCGTTATGAAAAAATGAAGAGTGAAATTTTAAGAGGTGCGCGCATCTGTAACACAAAATTCACATGTTGCAGCTGCATAACCCAAAAGTAAAACTTGTGGAAGCTGCGGGAGTGAAATTTTGAAAGATGCGCATCACTGTAATACTAAAGTAACCGGTTGAAGCTGCGCGCAAAATAAATATCAGAGAGACGGACAGACAGACTAACGGACGTATAACTTCTCTCTAGCACGTGCATTATACACGCACCCGTTCGGAAGGCAACCGAAACGAAGAAAAAATGTCTTGCTCTTTCACCCCCGCGACTTTTGGCAGTTGCCATCCTTGTCTTTTCAGTTTTATTCGTTCCGGTAGCCTTCCGATGGTTTGTGAATCTTTGTGGACTTTTAATTATCACTACATAGTCACTATCACTACATAGTATAAAATAAAGTCACTTTTCGCCGTCCTTATTTCCCTTTGTACGCTTAGATCTTTAAAACTACGCAACGGATTTTGATGCGTTTTTTTATTAGATAGAGTGATTCAAGAGGAAGGTTTATATGTATAATACATGCATAATATAGCCGTGCGAAGCTGGAGCGGGTCGCTAGTATAAAATAAAGTCACTTTTCGCCGTCCCTATGTCCCTTTGTATGCTTAGATCTTTAAAACTACGCAACGGATTGTGATGCGGTTTTTTAAAATAGATAGAGTGATTAACGAGGTAGGTTTTTAGATATAAAATACAGCCGTGCGAAGCCGGGGCAAGTCGCTAGTGTATTTATAGTTATTGTTAAATACCCCAGGTTCCTATAATGGTGCGCCCGAGATGGGACGCGTATTGGTTAGAAGGGGTGCTGTGTTGCCTACTGGCTGCGTACGCGCTCGCGTATGCGATCGGACGCGCTAAAAACACATCGATTGCAACCAACTTCTTGAAGCTACATAAACCATTATTGGATGATAATTTTACTCTAGTCGGTGAGTGATTTTTTATAACCTGTATAGTCACCATATCAGAAGCCTAGTTAAGAATGTCACCTACAAATATTTGTGTGTGTTTTCTGTTTGCCTAAGGCCCATTGTTTAATTATATCGAACAATATTATAACTTATGGCTGTAGGTATGCACTTTTAACCCTTTAGAGGTCAAATTCCCAAAAAATCTTTCTTATTACTTCCCTAAGTCCTAAAAGGATGAGAAGTTTTAGACTCGTAGCTCTTGTAATTTCAGATATTTCTTGATGAGTCTTTTTCTATTTTATAGACGTGCAGACGACACGCGTGGCAGACGCGTCCGCTTTGAAATTTGTTCTATATATAATTATAGATTAAACGAACTTACCTGTATGTGAAGTTCTATCTTAATTATATGAATATTTTGTCCGAAGGAATTAGCAATATTACACTTGTAGTATGCTTTAGCGACTACATCACGTTCACTAATTTGAGGGTACACTGAAAAAAAAACACTGTTCCATCCCAGGCACCTCTCTCGCGTCATTTAGTTTAAAGAAAAATAAAATATTTCACAAAATACTTAGGGTGTATTGTTGTATTTAGTTAGATTATGCACACACATACAAACAGGGAGGGAGGGTTGCTAATTCCTTCGGACAAAATATTCATATAATTAAGATAGAACTTCACATACAGGTAAGTTCGTTTAATCTATAATTATATTTCATATTTTGTCCTCGGAATTAGCAATATTACACTTGTAGACTTTTAGAGAGTGAAATATTTTACTGAAATTATTATACTTAGGAGTATATGTATTTATCATGTACCCGTATACTAAGTTTTCAACTTAATAAACATTAACTATTGTCGTTGACAATGACTCTTGTAAATGATTTGACATTAAGCATAGTTAAATTTTTGAATTGACAGAATATATAGATTTTTAGATATATTCAACAAACTGATTCACCGAGCGAGCGGTCTTTTTATTTATATTGTAGGTTAATATAAATCCAGTAGACTAACATCTAATTTACGAATAAGTTGCGGAAGGGACAGCATCTCTTTAGT
Organism: Idaea aversata; assembly: GCA_907269075.1. Lineage (NCBI taxonomy): Eukaryota > Metazoa > Arthropoda > Insecta > Lepidoptera > Geometridae > Idaea > Idaea aversata. The sequence goes on along the minus strand of OU026098.1, from coordinate 3,655,742 downwards.
ACATACTATGCGCTGAGAATAGAATGATGTTGATTCTATTTATAGGACCTCTAATTCATCGACTTAAACTCTGATCAGTATTACTAGAAATAGTAAAAGTTATATTTTAAAAAGGCTAGATTTTCCCTGTATGGGTAATTGTAAAGCCCTGCTTCATACAAAAATGGCCACAGTGATATTGGTAAGATATTACAATTATGTTTTATTGATCTCTAATCAATGAAGCATCTCGAGGTCTATATACAAAAATATCTTTTTGCATTTATTATTTATCTTTGACAAGGTTCTTACTCTGTGTATGAGAGTAACCAAAGTTTTAAAACTCCTATCTTGGGTCAGTGTTTCTATTCAATTAATAAAAACTGAGAAAACGATGTACCTGGGAAAAATAAATTAATACTTTATCAAAAAATACCTCCAAATATCTCTTAAACCTGTCATCATCTTGCAGCATTGTTATCCTTTAGCAACACTATGCCGATATCTAATTGAGATTCGTCTTCAAAATTAAAATAATGTATGGAATTAATTTAGAAATTATAACTATTCTGGTTTTACATTAGAAAAGTAAACCTTATAATAATATTTTTCAAGTCAATAATTTATGACAATTATGTAATTATGTCATTCAAATAAATTGTTGCTTGATCCGAACATGTGGATTTTTTACTATCGCCAGTAGGGTAGGTAAAGGTCATGTGGATTTATTGCTGGAATGCAACGACTGAGCTTTATTTGTATCAAATGCAATTTAATTTAAAATAGAGAACTACTGTTACGTGTTTGAACTAGATAATGTAAGTATGTGTAGTTAGGTACGACTAGCACAATACCTACCGCTCGTTCTGTTAGTCCTTTTCTATCTAACGTTTTTAATATCGTAGAATAGAAGAAGAAAAAGTACACAAAGCAGTTGTAAATGCTCCGATACAATTAAGGTACATCGGGATCTCGACGCCATTAAATGTATTTTTATTACTCGGCTGAGAAAAATTAATGAAAAATTAACCGAAGCTAGCAAATGCTGAGGCAATATCGTGGTATACCCAATCTACCAAATTCCACTTAATATTAGGATGTACGTACACGACTGCGCACCAGTCGTTAGATAGGTACTTGCGACTAAGATAGATCTTTAAATGTTCGATCTATATAAATTAAATCAAATCAAATCCTGTAAAATAAAATATTTACATCAATTAATTACTGTTTTGTAATCTCCCTGAATGTATCTTATCCGACTAATATTAATGAATCGTGGTATCAACCCGACGGGGCGCAAAGGTAGTCTGTTAAAAGTTTAACAAAACATTTTTAAACATATGTTACTATACAAGCCTGGTTTCTTCACTTCCACAAGCAGCCCCTCGCCCCAAATTTGAGATCTCTGAGATTTCTAGATCATGGTGTAATTTTGTATTGTCTCACACGATCAAATATTGATAAAAAGTATTTACCAACAGGTTTCAACCAATTCGAAGGAGGCGCCGCCTAGTGGGGCAAATTGGAACTGAGCAATCGTTTTGTAAAATATCCAATCTTACCATTGAACAAGAAGACTGTTCAATTTCTTGTGTACCGCAGACAGCGCGGTATCTTTGAATACCATGATCTCAAAATTATTTAATTTTGAATATAGTTTAAAACATAAATAAAAATTAAAAATTTGATTGCTTCTAGAAATTATTCTTCTTCTTGAAAATTAAAGTGCTTTTCTCCATTTATTATAAAAATCCATGAGACGTTAATAGTGGTAGTGCCAGTCCAGCTACACGTAGTAAACGTACTCTAAATGTCCGTTATCGGACCCAAACTAAACAGTTATTTATAAATCATTTTTAATCTCTATCTTAAGAGTATTTAAGTATTTATTCTAGTTTATGACTAATTATTTTTCTCTTAGTATAGGTACCAATAAGTACCTTAAGTACTAAAACTGGTCATAACTTAGCTTATTCACATGTGACAAAAGCTTATAAGAAAGAATTGTCATTGTTTCCCGAGTACTTAGTTGTTTACAATACTGAAAACAAGCTGTTGCTAAACGATAGGTTACGGGAGAAGAAAACTAGTTTCAATTAAAAAATTAAAAATTAAAAGTAATTAAAACCAACAGGTTTTTAGAAACTAAATATCGTTATTGGTTTTTATACATAGACTATGTACTTTTGACTACCCAGGTCTCGTGAGCAAATGGCGCTTTGAATAGTGCCACAATATAAGATCTACAAAACAATTACAAAAAACATGATAATTATTCTGTTTTAAATAACATTAAAAGTTACATAGCATTGTTTGTAGAATAAAGATATTACAATCTGCCAACAAAATGTATAGGGCCTTAATGATGATTGCGTGTCCGATACTGCTGCGAGGTTCTCGATGCGTACGACTACCGATTGCTGTTCGAAGAAAAATCCTAAGCTTTGTCTTTGGGTGATTCGGTGGCTTCCAAACAGAGTACTCCGTAGACTCCATTGTTATACTTGGTTGTAGAAAATGACTTTTCTCCGTATATCGTCACTCACATAATATTATCGTTATATAAATTGATAAAATAAAAATAAAAAATTCTAGTCACGGAATTTGTATGGAGGAAGGCACATAAGATGCGCATGCATCATAAATAAAGTTGATTTCAATTCTTATTGGAAAAAAGCTTGTAAATGGCAACCTAGGCATCATAACTTTATTGATGGGTACTAATCTTCTCTTATAGCATATTTTGACCATCTCAGCATTCACTGCAAGAAGGTTTTATTTAGATAATTCTTGTAAAGCTGTATGCTACAGCCACAACGCCAAATTCTTCATGTACATTTGAATTGGTAGGCTTTATGCTTAGTAGGTCTACCCATTATTTCACCAACCAATAATAACTCTAGTAAAATCTGACTGATCCTTTACGCCGCCGGGCTGGTGCTCGGGTTAGTGGTGCCAAAATGGCAATAGGGTCGGCAACAGAGCAGCTGGTATTGCTGACGGCTTTGGAGTTAGCATTGAAGTAAGTTCAGGTAAATCACGGTTTCGGATTCCAAGTTCCTATCAAGTAAATCGCATAATTATCTAAAATAGATAGATTCCAAGAAGTTAGTTAAGAAACAGACCAAAGTACTGTTCGCAAAACACTTCGGGTAGTACAGCCCCAAAGAGAAGTACGCAAACCCTTTATAGGAATGTAGTTAAGAAACAGACCAAAGTACTGTTCGCAAAAAACTTCGGGTAGTACAGCTCCAAAGAGAAGTACGCAAACCCTTTATAGGTAGGTAGTTAAGAAACAGACCAAAGTACAGTTCGCAAAACACCTCGGGTAGTACAGATCCAAAGAAAAGTACGCAAACCCATTAAAGCTGGAGTAAGAAAAGTTCGGGTAGTACAGCTCCAAAGAGAAGTACGCAAACCCTTTATAGGTAGGTAGTTAAGAAACAGACCAAAGTACAGTTCGCAAAACACCTCGGGTAGTACAGATCCAAAGAAAAGTACGCAAACCCATTAAAGCTGGAGTAAGAAAAGATCGGGTAGTACAGCTCCAAAGAGAAGTACGCAAACCCATTTATAAGTAGGTAGTACAGTTCCAAGAAAAAGTACGCAAACCAAATAAATCTACAAAAATAAAAACCTGGGTAGTACAACTCCAAAGAGAAGTACGCAAACCCTTTGTGCAAGCATAGTAATGGGTTGCAGTTCGAAACCCAATTAAAAATGTCAATTACCTATTCAAGGTACAGTATGCGTCATTAGTCCACTATCAGTTTGCTACGATAATACCATGAACAAGTATTGAACGTACGACCCCCTTCTAACAGACGTTATACACAAACATAAATACTCGTAGTAAAATTACTCAGCGTGATTTTCAACATGTTAGCTATGTCTTTAGGTTAGATAGTGGTATAAGCCGCCACCCGCCACACCAACCGACGTGGGTTGGATCCACAGGTTACGTGGATAATAATATAATGTTCGAATTGTGCTACACAGGATTGCAAACGTTACGGTGGCGGTGGACTTTTAAGCGTTGATTGTACATACCTACCTTCTCAAGGTATATAAACATATTGTAAGATATATTATAATTTATCACAATTTGCGTTTTATTTCTGTTCTGACTGTACCAAGATTGACGTATAAATAGGGAACAATCATGAGTGCTTATTCAGGGTAGTACCTACGTACCTAAGTTATTTAGGAGTAAAGTAGGTACATTTCCAATCCTCGAAAATAAACGACAAAAAAAATAAAATTCATAACACCACAGGTAAAAGCAGTAAAAGTAAGCATCTACAATGTAGATATAAATGATTTAAATAACTTAACGAGATAATAACAGTTACGGTAAGTTAGTAGGTATGTAGGTACTTGGATTACTAAAATCCAACAGAAACAAAATTCTTAATCGTTCTATGGTTTCGCCTGAGTATTAGGGAGGTAGGTACCTAATCTGTTATTCATTTACTGCTTTGGGTATATTATATACCTGGTATATCCCGGTATGAAGGTAACGTATAAAAAACCTTACCTTCCGCCATCTTGTTTTACCATCTGGTTTTCACCGATATCCGATGTCTTGTTTGCGGCGCGGCTGCGACAAACTCGATTACTGATATTTTTTCGTATTTTCCGACACGTCTACGTTTAGATACGATCACATTTAGCACTTTTTAACACAATTTAATTTTTAAAAAGTGACGCGATGTGGCGGTGATGAGCACTAAAAAGCGAATGACGCGAGAGAGGTGCCTGGGATGGAACAGTGTTTTTTTTTCAGTGTACCCTCAAATTAGTGAACGTGATGTAGTCGCTAAAGCATACTACAAGTGTAATATTGCTAATTCCGAGGACAAAATATGAAATATAATTTGAGTCATAAGACACATCAATAGATCTCAAATTGCATTTATGCAACACCCCCCGCGCGCGTGCGCAGGGCGGGATTGATGTGTCATAAGACTCAAATTATACAGGGTTATTGGAAATTATACTAGCAAGCCGTTGAGGGCTACCTCTGTGCACCTTAGCAAACAACTTTTGTTCTACGACTTTTGGAAATTAAATTATTTTTTCGAAAATTTTGAGGTTAGGATTACCTGAAAAGCGAGTTGAACGCGTGTCGTCGTCTGAACGAGCCCTTATACTTAGACTACCTCATGCTCAAATTTAAGACTTCACTATGTTTAAGAGAGAATTACATAATTTTTTGACGGAAAATTTCTTTAATACCCTTAAAGAGTATTTACCAATGTATAGAATGTGTTAATGACATTATTTTTAAAGGAAATTTTATGTAATAATTTTATTATTTGACATTTCACTACTAATTTCGACTAATTCACATACCTCAAATGAGCTTAAATAGCCAAGTACTTTGTTATAATTTTGACATCCTACTCTCTATTTAATGTGAATAAATGATTGATTTGATTTGATTATAGAATCACGTTGTCCCATACAAACTAAGCCCTCCCTTTTTTAACCCCTTAGGGGTAGAATATCGTAAAATCCTTTCTTATCGGATGCCTACGTCATACAAAGAACACACCCTCCAAGTTTCAGGTCTCTACGATTGGCGGTTAAGGCTATGTATGTATCCGTCAGTCAGTCAGTCAGGACAAAGCATTTTATATGTTTAGATAGAAGATAATTTAGTTATTCCAGACGACCCAGTTGGCACAATGATGGTCACCATACCGGACTGCCAAACACAGGGTTCGATTCCCGCCTCAGACGAGTATTTATGGTTAGATATTTGTCTGTGGTCTGGTTGTTTCTATGTATTAAAAGTATATATTTACAAAAGAAAAATATATAAGTAGTATATCCGTTGTCTAGCACCCATAACACAAGTCCAGTTACTTAGCTTAGGGCTAGATGGCGATGTGTGGAATGTCCTTAAATATTTATTTATTAATATTTTTATATAATTGTGTCTCTAACTACAGCATTGTTATGCAGGTGAAACAGGTTCGGACGTAGTATACTCAGGAACGGAGGGTGTGACCGCGGTAGGAGGGTGGCGCCGCGAGGCGGAGCACTGCTTCACTATGTGGTGCAGCGGTCGGACCTGCTGCGAGGGCATGCTACTCACACTCAAACTTATTAAGGTAGATTTTAGATAAATATTTTGCGAAAATTTCAACTCTCTAGCTATCATGGTTCATGAGATACAGCCTGGTAACAGACAGACAGACAGTGAAGTCTTAGTAAATTAAAAAAATTAACCGATTTATATATTTTTTGGTGTGTTCTAGCGTCAAGATCTAGTCCACGTGGTTGCTGGCCTGGCGCGTCCTACAACAGACACGTTACATATCAGAGTGGAATTAGGTAAAGACGATGGTGATCCGTTCATATTGTGCGTCGCGCAGAAGAAGCACGCCACGAAGCTCGCTAAGGAGATGCAGGACTTGGTGAGCATTATACACCGCCCCCATCATCTTCCTGCCCTTTTCCCAATTTATTTGGGGTCGGCGCAGCATGTCTTTTTCTTCCGTTCACTCCTATTAGTCGTCATCTCATCGTTCACATTCATTTCTCTCATGTCTTGTCTCACGCAGTACATCCACCTTTTCTTCGGTCGTCCTCTTCCTCTCCATCCCTCTACATTCATACTTATCACTCTTCTAGTCACATGCGTCTCCTCTCTTCTCATCACATGTCCATACCAACTTAAACGCTTCCCTTTTACTTTTTCAGTAATCGGTGCTACTTTCAGGCTTCCTCTAATATAATCATTAATTATTTTATTCATCCTCGTTACTCCACACATCCATCTTAACATTCTCATCTCCGCTGCATGCAATCTTCTCTCATCCTTTTTCTTCACGGCCCAGCATTCCGATCCTTACATGACGACAGGTCTTATCGCGGTTTTATAGATTTTACCCTTCAGTTTAAGGGGCATTTTCTCATAATACATAACAATGTGTCACGTAGTCAGAGAATAATATAGACAAGCTACCAGCGTATACAATGTGAGACAGCGAATATTCAACATACCCATAAGTATGTAGCTGTCAAATTGCCACTAAACAGTAATTAACCATCACTGCACAAGTGCACACTAATTAGTACTCTTTATTAATTAAGCTGCCAAACGCAACGCGCCAGAAATACCCGTCGCTTACAACTAACATAGTTGATTGTAACGAATGTGATTGTTTTTTCCAAAAGTGCTGAAATGGAATTGTAGGGAGATTCTTTACCGATATTTTAGGGTAATTTGAGACGAAAATTCCTTTTAATTTCAAAGTTATACCAGTTTGAATTCTTAATTTTAGGATAGCTTCAATACTATGGGAAATTTTTGGTTCAAAATCACACAAAAATGTTGGTAATAATTTCACCTACAATTCCATCTCACCACTTTTGAGAAAAACAAAACACATTCGTAATAATTAACAATTTTCACCAACGAAGGCGACCGGTGCCAGTTGTAACTATTTAGTAGGCTGTGTACCAAGGTCATTGGCGCATGGACCCCCCTTTAGATGTGGCAACACCATTATTTGGAGGTCATCAAGTCGCGAGTCAATAGGTCTTTTCTAGGAAAGCGTACTAAACCTAAAATTATTTTTGCGTCGGACTATCCAACACAAAATTATTACACCAAAATATCGGTAAAAATTTCACCTACAATTCTATCTCGGCACTTTTCAGAAAAACAAAACACATTCGTTACAATCATCAATGTTAGTTGTAAGCGACGGGTATTTCTGCCGCGTTAAGCAGCCTTAAAGATTCCTTACTATAATCACTTTTTATATTTTCCCAGAGCGTGTTTTGCCCTGAGCGTCGCCCCGGAGACAAGCACAGCCTCCCCGCCGGCATCTCCGTGATGTCAGAGTGCGCGGAGGCGACGGGCGGCATACTCGACTCGAGAGTCTGCGCCGCATTGACACAGTACCATCAATATGTGCAGTATATACACGTATCCGATCGATATTCGGGACCTAAGCAGATTGAGTGAGTGCAAAGTTATTTTTTTTTAACTAGTGGTGTACGCTTGGTGATCAAGAAAGCAATCTAGAACATTTTAAGTTGATTTTATTGTAATACTAGCTGCGCCCCTCGGTTTCACCCGCGTAAGTCCTGATCCCGTGGAAATATCGGGATAAAAAGTAGCCTATGTGTTAATCCAGGTCTTCAGCTATCTAAAACCGAGTTTCATCGCAATTGGTCCAGTAATTTTTGCGTGAAGGAGTAACAAACATACACACACGCACGCACATACAAACTTTCACATTTATAATATTAGTAGGATAAGATTAAATTATAAAATTGCAAAGGTCCGCTCGCTGGGCGAGCTGAGCAAAAAGAGAGCTTAGTGATGGGGCAATTTAATCACTTTGTCTATGACAAGTTAGGGCAGGGACTTTCGTCTTAAAAACTATAAGTTTCTTTGGAATGCACCTAATGAGAAGGAGACACAAGAAACTTAAAAGTGTATTTATGTTTCACTTATGGATTATGTGTTTCACTTATGTATTGAGTGTTGCACTTATGTGTTTCACTTGTGTGTTGAGTGTTGCACTTGTGTGTTGAGTGTTGCACTTATGTATTGAGTGTTGCACTTATGTATCGTGTGTTGCACTTATGTGTTTAACTTATGTATCCGTCGATTCTGAATTTCAATTGATCGCAAACAAAACTACGAGCCAAATATCTGTAGGAATTTTGTTTTACAAATTCGAATGACTTACCTTGATCCTTTAGGAAGTAGCTACTGTGTAATAGTGGGATTTATTAATAATGCTAACTCTATATGTTTATATTGCTAGAGAAACAGCAGCAACGAAACCACCGGACGCGGAGAAGGTGATGCTAGTCAGTTTCGCTCTCGGACCTGATGGCGGCGGAGATGAAGTCCGACCTCTACTGCTGCTCGTCTTCCATCTGCTGGATAAGATCAAACGGCTCAGGCTTAGCAAGGAGGTAATGTGAAACCAGATGATTACACGCAAGCGTAGTGATACACAATGAAATTTAGCTTCCATGATGTGGTTCATAGGCGGTAGTTTAGAGTTTCTAGGGGGGTCGTTCTGAGGCATAAGGTCCTACGGTTTTAATGAAAGCACAGTCCTCTTGCGGCCCAATGCCTGTCAAGACGATAATGAATAGCGTAAATGTTAAGTGGTAGGTCCAGATGTAACACGCTTTCCTATAAGATTCACTTGTGACTTTGTGACTTGTCACTTGTACACGTCAGGAAAGACAGATGCAGGCAACTGATTCTATTCCCTTTCCCGCAAAACGTTTAGTGCGGGTGTCTGGGACTCCCACCATAAATCAGAGTCGTATATCAATTTGGTTTTAAGAACGGAAGAATGGAGATGGAAAAATTAAGTCACGTATGGTCTGGTTTTAGTGGGTGAAGCCATAGCTAAACACCTTATGGGAAGTCCCATACACCAGACTATAGGCAGTTCCACACATCAAGTCAAGGGGGACCTTACACTCTCCACCGCTTCTCTGGGACGGTGAATGATGGACATTACTTCACGATTCAAGTGCTCTGCGTTTTCGACTGGCATACTTAGACTTTATTATGAGCCTGTAGTGTCCCACCGCGGGGCAAAGGCCTCGGCGACGGTTTGCCAATCTGTTTTAAATATGTCCATATCGTCTCCACACCTTCGACGAGGTAATCTTTCCCCGTTGGTGAGGTTCCAAAAAGTTGTTTATTTGTTCTAAAGTCCTTCTTCATATTTCAGGCGTTAGCGAAATGCGAGAAACGTCGTCAGAAAGTGGCGGAGGCGTGGCTGCGCGGTGCGCACGCGGCGCGGCAGGAACAAGCTGCGCAGAGGCGCGAGGAGAAACGGAAACAGGAAAAGGAACGGATTTTGGCGGTCAGTTACATATGTTTTTAACCAATATGTGTTATCATCTAATTTGTACCTTCACGCTTCAAACGTTGTTAAAATAGCTAGTCTTAGCTTGTTAATGCTTTAATGATTAATGATCTTATTTTTGGACACACGACATTGACATTTTTCTTACATAATTTGGTTTTGCTTGAATGTTTTGTGTGTGGCCTGCATGAGATTTTAAATGCACCATTAAATGTAAGTGTTGTTTATTTTATCATTCTTTTATTTTGTTTGTTACAAAATCTACCATTTATCTAATGATACCAAAATACACTTACTTTTTACTTTAAATCTAAAATTTTCTTATAGTAATAATACCAGAAACCCTTCGAAAAGGGCTTTGAAGTTTTTAGTCTTGTAATTATCGTCCATCTTTTTCACAGGAGGATGACCCGGAGAAGCAACGCCGTTGGGAGTTAAAAGAACAAAAGCGTCAACAAAAACGGAAAACACCTAAAATGAAACAACTCAAAGTGAAAGCTCTATAAATTATTTTTTTTTCAAATCAATCATTGAATGCAATATTAACGGGTTATTTTTGTTTTTAAAGAACCTGCCCGAGTTTTATTAATATAAGTGTTACTCAAAAGCGAATAAATGAATTTTAAGTTACCTCCATTTTTGTTTTATTGGTACACTCTGCATATATTATGATTAACAACTAGGATATAAGACAGCCCCTATGCAGAGTGTGCATGGAGGCTGAAGAAATGGCCGCACCCACGTGAGACGTCGGGTTTTATATGAGATCAAGAATTTAAACCTGCATAAGGACAATGCATATCCAAAAATTGCACCGGATTTGAACTAATGGCTTTTGGCTTACCGTTTTCTTAGAAAATATTTCTAAGGGCCAAAGAGTTAGCCTATCCCTACACTGCTGAATAATCTCGCATTTTTTTGTATTAGGCCTTGGGCTCTGTCCTATGCTTATATGCTATGAAACTGCTGTAAAAATTATCGCACGATCGCAATCCAGTCAAAATGGTGGTTGCGATTTTCATAGCATTTAGGCCGCATCGGTCGCGCGATGGGCTATTAGGACAGCGCCTATGACTCCAAGATCACAGATGACTTCCTAACTCCAAGATGCTGCACTCCATAGCTTGCTGGCAGGCCCCGAGGGCGGATTTCTACAGGTCAGACAGCTGTGCTTTATCAAAATAAATGGCATAGAAGAATCAAAACCTGAATTAATGAAAGCAAATATTTATTTCAAATAATTTGTTACTAAATTATTTTGAACAAAATAACAAAAATATGTTAACAAACATAAGTATCAGAGATCTAAGTCACAAAGCGATACATGACATGGCAATAATTAAGTAGGTATCTTTTTTTTTTATAAAAAAAACATTTTCATAAAATTTAATTTGCTTTTGAGATCTACACAGTCTTTTTTCAGGTGCAAATATTGTAATACAAAAATAAGTTTAAAAATAAGGTTACCTAAAGATATTGTAACTATGGGGCTGTAGTAACTAAAATTAATGCCAATCATGTCGATCTGCCAGTTTTATTGTACCCAATTACCATTAAAAACTATTATAGATTATATAGCCTTAGGGATGATTTGAAATACATCCTATAACTCACAATGAAGCATTTGTTACTTATTTAAATTTTAAAATTTGTATTACAAAAGATGGGAGAGTTTTAGAAAATTTAAATGGTTTCTAAAAATAAACTTTAGTTACCTTTACCCCATAGTCACAATGGCCTGAGGACACCTTCCATAAGATTAGTTACTAGTTCATAAAAATTATATGTGATACATTTCGTAACGAGTGATCAACACTGCATCTGTGACTTAGACAAAACAAAATCAATTTGTTCTCAACAAACTCTTAAAATCAATAAGTATTAGGTAACCATTTAAATCATTAATTCTCCGTTAACGTTGCATTAACATCCACAAAAAAATTACATCAGTGTGAACATCCAAAATTTTGTTCCCAAAATATATCTTTTTGAGCAATTTGCCGGAAAATTCAACACAATTCAATGATATATTCACACAGAAATAATATAATACATGCAAAATCAAGTACACCAATTAACTAGGAACATCAATATCATCTATCATTCAGCTATCTTCACTTTTACACTGAAAAATATGTTAATAACATCCATATGATCACATGAAATACTACTCTACCCGATCACTTGTAAATTAATGACGTGAAGGTCATCAGACTGGGTTTTGTGCTATTACATTTAACTCTGTCATTCCTCAACTTGTAGCTTTTGTATCTGTGTGGATACTCGGTCCATCTCAGGTGAGAGCTCGTTGGATGTAGCTGATTCACCAGATAGGTTCAAGTTTTCCAATGACTGGCATCGTTTTGCGTTCGTATCTCGTACGTACCCGCTCGTTGACGGCTCCATCATTAAACTGCTCTTCACTTCCCCAGGCTCGTTTACTTCACTACCGATCGCGTCAGAGTTCTCACTCTTAGTTCTATGCCGTATCGGCAGAACGTATGGACACAGTCTGTTTCTAGTAGTCGCCCTTTTCATACAATAGCCGACAGTTACATTGGACACGTATCGTGTATTGAACCGCATCACGCTAAAATTAGTTTTCGTTTCGTGTAAATAGTTCTGGCGTGCCTCTGTTATTGCACTTAGCATGCCCAGATCGTGTAAAGCTTTATCCAAATTGTCCAAATTCATGTGGTGAGGTTTCTGTAAACAACGCAATAACTGGTTAACTCTCGCTGTATCTGCAAGCGGCCGATTCGATTTATTCAGCGGCTGCGGTTACATACGTTGTTTCCGAATTCATTGCACTTCATCATGGATTATTATCAATTTATCACGTAAAAACAGCGAAAAATAAACATTACAAAAAAGTCATTGAACCACAGATAATCAAATATATTCGTCGGTAAAACAGTGTCATAGACTATCGTATCGATGGTTTTTGAACGAATCATTAGTGAAAATGTCTGGCGGGTAATGGGTTGATCGCAGGGATATAGAAAGTTACTTCCTTCCTACGAGGCTGGGCTGTGCTAAAAGTATTACTGCTTATGAAAACAAAATTGGCAGGTATTCGTAAATACCAATTTCTTCAAATAGGCAGGTAATCATGATATTACAGTTTTTAATCCAACGACCCATGAAAGACCCATAGAAATTGTATGTATATAGGTACATATTAAAGACTTTAGAAACTCCTTCTATTTACTTATGTTTTTCTCTTCTTTCTTCGGTCGCCGATCGCCGACCGAAGTTATCTAGATCATCAGTCTAATTCACAAACCATCGGAAGGCTACCGAAACGAATGAAACGGTAAAGACAAGGATGGCAACACGTCAAAAGTTGAGGGAGTGAAAGAGCAGCAAAATTTTTCTTCGGTTCGGTTGCCTACCGACAGTTTGTGAATCAGGGGGCTGGTCTACCAATACTGAAGAACGGTATTGGTAGACATGACCAATATAAAATATTAAGACCAAATATTAAAGCGGTTGATAATTTTCGACCTACCTATATTTTTTAACTGACTGTTATCGCCTCCATTGAGATCACTGAATTAGATTAGACCTTTTCGCTAAGATCAAAGTGTCTCTCTAGAGGTCTCTCTCTACGAACTTTTTCCATAGGTCCATCATAGACTAATATTTTTCTAGGTCCATGACATGACTCTACAACCTCGCTTTGCCTATAGGACCATTGACTTATTATTAGTATTTAAATTCTCTTTGATTAGGAGTTTCGTGCATGAATCAGTCATAAAATGTCAATTTAATATCCTTGACAATTTCCAGACAATTTCAATCAAAATCATTTATTTTCATCGAGTTTTATTTTCAAATACCTAATAATTATTATTAATGTAGTATTAATAATATAGATATGGCAGAAATTTTAAAAGAATGGCTTACGGAAAGACTGCAGCGGCCAATAAAGTGGGAGGCCGAGGAGTTTGGAGAGCTGATGAGGAACGGCTACATCGTTGCGAGTGTCCTTCTCAGTTACCACGTAATCAATGATGAGAAACTCTTCCTTATTAGATCTAGCAATGGCCGCGAAGATATCAAGAACAACTGGAAATATCTCACTCAATGGCTCGCCGAAGTAGAGGTTCACATATCCGAGTTAGATTTAGCTAACATCATGGAAGGCCAAGGTTCCACTTTACTCCGCCTTTTCTACCAACTTTTTTTGCACCTAGATAAAAGAGACAGAACCAATTTCATAAAACGTGAAAGGAAAATGGTATCGCGACTCGTAGAAAAAATAGGACACAGGTTTAGAGTTGATAAAGTAGAGGAGGAACAAGATTCGTTTGTCGACGATCTTTCAAGACCTTTACTTGATGAGAAACAATTTATTAAATGGCAGAGAGATAAAGCTAAACAGGTGAAAGATACCTACGATTACATACGACATAGATATTCCAAAACGCTTGCAAGGATTGAAGACGATAGGATTCCTATGCAATACAGACCTACCAAGACTGAGAAACTAACCAATAAAGAAAGACAGGAAATGGAAAAGTTCGCGTTGCGATATCCTTGCAAGTTTGAAAATTATACTTACGAACAACTGCTTGAATTGGAAGAGAAAAATGCTGAACATAGAAAATCAGTAGTAGACGCTGATTGGGCCAAAGAATACATGAACAATTTATACACAAAAATGCATAAGAAAGCTGATTCGGAAGAGTTTCAGACACAAATAAGAAACGTACTAAGTGGCTCTCTGTGGGATCTTTCTATTGCTGAAGAAGAATCTAAACTTGATACCGGTTTAGCTAAGAAAGTAATGAAACTTTCCCAATTCGAAAAGCAAATGTGTACTCAAATAATGGAAACAAAGCAACAGGCGAGAAACCTAGCAAAAAATAGAGCTCACGGAGAAAAAGAATTTGCGGAACAAAGAGATCAACAATTTAGTCAGTTTTTAGATAATGTAAAAGAACAAATTAATTTAGAAGTCATTGAAATCGATTTTGAAAAACAACGTCAGAATAAGCTCCATAGGATATTATATGCTGAAAAAATGAGAAGAAAACGACAACACTACTATGAAATTTGCTACGAGACGATGCTGTCGATTGTTGATTACGCTACAAAATATGCTTATTTTGCAAGATTGATTGAAGATGAAATTCCAGATCATTTTATACATGAATGGAAAGCTTTGTATTTTAAAAAACAACCTATATTTGACATCCTTGATCCAATGGAAGATCTTCTTAAAGAACAAGGCTTGGAGGAGCAACCAGCTCCTGAAGAAGAAGAAATTGTGAGGCTCGAGTTAGAACGCCAGGATGCCCTGAACGATACTGAATTTAAAGAATATCACAATTATTCATATCCTTGGACTTTGGATCTATTGATCCCGAACTATGATCCTGAGTCTGAAGAGAGAAAATACGAATATTTAGGAACACGCATTCTTGGGCATTTAGTTTACACTTTACTTGAAATAAAATATCCTTACCCTCCACCGAGACCTCCAGCAGGTCTCCCAGAGTATTCAGCTAAAGTTATACTACGTGGTCTACCGGACAGATCGATAACATTACCAATGCAAGTCTTATTAAATGATAGGAAGATTCAGGTAGTGAGACTTGAATCTTGTATCAATCACTGTTTGAAGAGATTTAAGATCGAAATGATAGGAAGTGTCGAGGTAGAATTATCGATTGATAAGTTTATTTTAGCAGCTCAACACCACGAAGACGAGGAACAAAGAGATTTATTGAAGGCGATGAAAGCCGAAGATGACATTGCCAGCAAGAGCAGCGATCCGTCTTATATACTAGGACCTATACCACCGAACACAAAGCAAACCCAAACTCCTAAAGCTCTCCCTGAGGAGGAAATAGTACTTTCAACTGCAGCACTCCTTGGACAGTACGCCTATCAAACCTTGAACTTTGGTGATTCCCTTACTGATCATCTACTGGCAGCTATAATCGTTGAATATATAAGAGATCAAAAAGATATAGATGGATTCGTAATTATCAATTACCCAAATTCCTATAGAGAGGCTCAGATACTAGAAGAAATGTTTACTGGGCGTGCTCCTCCCGATGAATTGGATCTAGATGACAGGGATGATATTTATTTAGAAGAAAGTATAATAAAACACAGAAAAAAGGAAAAAGATCCTTACAAAGAAATCAGAGTTTCAAAACTCGTTACTGATCCTCACAAGAAACGAATAGAAAAACCATTTGAGAGCTACTTTACTGCTTACATACATTTGAAAGAAACTGAAGATATACTTCAAGAGCTTGTTGTTTGGGACCTTGATGAGGAAAATTCAGAATTTATCGAACGTTTCTATGCTGTCTTAGGCATTAATTATACCATGTACTACGAGTTTATAGAGAAAGAATTCCTAGCGCAGCTCTGTCAGTACATAATTGGAGATTATTTAATGCCAATAAAGTCTTTTGATAAATTATTCGGGGAACATGTTTTAAGCGAATTAGTTTTTCCGTCTACTGATGATAAACGCACAAAGAATAAAATTGTTAAACCTGATGTTACTAATAATGGAAAGTCTAAAACTGGTTTAAATCGTGGTATGTCCGCTGGCTCCAAATTAATAAGCAAAACTTCAATTAGTAATGAATTAGAAGTAGTAAAAGAACCTGTTGGTTCCTTAGAAGATGCTGATGTAATCATTCCCGTGAAATCAGCAGAAGAACAAGTAGCTGAAGAAGAAGAGGTTACACTTACAACACTTAGTTTAGAAGAGACACATTTGCTGGCCGGTGAAGAAGATTGGGATTACGGAGAACTGCCTATTGCCGAAATTATTGGAGTTGCTTTGGCCACTTGTTGGGAAGAAATAGAGAAGATCTACGTTCGTGATATGCAACAACTATTTTTCGCAAAAAGATTACAAATGAACTGTTTAGTACCTTACACGAGATTTTTGAAAGATAAAATGGAACAAATTATTACCATGCCATCAAAGAAACAAGATTTAGTTTGTGAATTCCAAAAAGAGTATAATGAGTTTGAAAATGATTGGCGTGATATCCATTTAACTAAAAATGAATGGCATTGTCGTGTTAAAGAACTTCAAACCAAATTATATCGTATTTGTGATGAAAGAAAAGTTTTTGCTGAACAACAAAGACAAGCTCTTATTCTTGAAAATTGGGCTATGGAAGAACTAACAACAATGGTGAACACGTATATTTCTTGTATGCAAACAGAATTAAATAGGTAAGTAAAATAATATACTCACATTTAGTCTTAAGGCAAATACCTTTAAGATTCAAAAGCAAAACGTCTTTAACTAAAATAGTTAATTTTTGCATGGTAAATTGTCGTTAAGAGTTCTTGTGTGTACCATTTTTAGGTGAGTTCTTTTCCTACACTACTACTTAATACTAATTTAAAGTCGACTTTGATGGTTTTTTACGTAAATACGCTGAGAATAGGAATGGAAAGAAATTTTGTCTGTAAATTAAAGCAGAATGAAGGAAAATAACTTATCTACAAACGGTATACACAACACCACTTTACAACTATTTTCCAGGCAATCATCAAGAATTTTAGTTCTCGGCGACAGGCATTTTGCACCTTAGGAGATTTCTGATATCTGATATTTTATGAATTTGAATATTTTTTACTCAAGTATTTTTATTCTATTCATTTCAGATCTTTGCTAACATTTCAATCATTACATGACTTTTACTTAACCATGATAAGACGAATGCCACCTAGTGATAGAACTACATCTAAAGACCTTACAAAAATAAACAGGGAATCAGATGAAACTTCTGGAAGCAAGAGAGGTGGAGAAGACAAGCAGTTCCGACAGCTAAGACTAGCTTTTCAAGATTTACAACTGAAAAATATTAATATTGATTTCAGCAATAACCCTTTCAATATGATTGTTGAAAACAATGTCAAATTCGCTATTAAAGTTGTGAAAGATGTCAATGACCATTATAGATCAGTGATAAGCAAAGAGTATAATGAGATTTCTAGATTTGTACCATCCGTCAAAAAGAAAGATGAAAATAGTTCTCAGGAATCCGTGAATCTAGAGGAAGTGTGGAAACACAACGCTCTAAAATGTATCGAAGAGTGGTCAATGGGCATCAACGGCGAATTATTTAGAGCTACCCTCCGTATGCTAGCTCTGCAGTACAAATGTTATCGGGATATGAAATTATTTAACGATCAGATTTATAATGCTTTTACTAAGATACAAAACGATATTAATTCATATTACATGAATGAAATAAAATCTGTGGATCGTCTGTGCAAATACTTCCAAATGGCTGTAGAGGATGGAAGAAGAATTCAAGAGACTTTAATTCTTGAGCACGACAACTTTGTCATTGATCCTAATCTTTTACAATTTCCACCTCCAGAACCGCCTTCAGATTCCGCTGAAATCACTGAAATGGTCAATGAATTTGAATTTAAAATTGCACAACTGGCACGATTACGTACTCAACTTAAAATCGTTGCTCCGACCGGTATTGCGTTACAGCAATCTTTTATTTATATTCTCCAAGATTCTATTTTCTTCGGTAAAGAATGTTGTGAAGGAGCTGTGTTTCCGGAGATGTGGACACGTGTAGATCCAGATAAGGTACCGAAATTAGTCTATCTACTGTTCGGTGAAACTGCGTATATTGACTGGAGAGATTTCCTTATTTATTGTATGAACATACGATTCCCTACAGTAAATGAACTGTTAGAATTACGTAGAAATTTAAGATGCTATGATCTACAATCATCAGAACTGATATCTAGGGATCACTTCGTAATCCAAGATTTTTGGTTCGATAACGATTTTGACCCAGAAGATAAATCTGCACAGCTCAGAAAAATGTTGATAAAATACTTCTTATTTGAACTCTTCGAGGTTGATAACGATTACATGAATTACTCCGCGTTTTTGTTGGCATTTTGTAAGGCAGTTAATCCTATTGAAGGTTTTACTACAGCTTTGTCTATGGCAGTAGGTAAAAAAACTTGTTACATATTTGAAGAATGCGAAGAAGTAGTTTGCAAATTGATTAAAGATAAGCAGTATAGAGATGCATGCCTTGCGTGTGCATTAAAATGCACTCAACAATTCCTAGACAAGGTAATTGCGACCGTTGTGAATATATGTGAAGGTACGACGGTTATAGACCTTCCGTATACTGAACCGCCTCCAGACGAGAAGAAAGGTAAAAAGGGTAAGGGAGCAGTCGCCAAAAATAAAAAAACAGAATCGCAAAGTGCCAGACAAATTAAACCACAAAAGCACCTTTCAAGTAAAGCAAAAGTTCATTCGGAGTCAGATGTAAAAAGTACGTATATATGTAGACCTTGCGAAGAAGAAGTAGAGATGATTGACGAGAAACCTATTGAAATAGAGATTGTTGAGGAAGAGGAGAAGCCTGAAATTGTACCAGAACCTGACCTTGCTTATTCGGTCAGCCAGAATGTAATATGGAGCGTGTTGAGAGCTTGTCTACCGTGGCATTTTGTGCTAATTCCTGAAGTAAAAGAAACACCCTACACCGAACAGGTAGAGGCACTTATGAAACGTTTAGAAGTTGATACTGACGAAGGGGACATTTATGTCTCAAAATTCGTAATTGATCCAATAATTTGCAAGCTTTTAAATAAGGTGAAGAGATTCACGGCTCTGAATATGGTCGAAGAAGTTCGTAAAGTGTTTTTGTGATTATAGTTGTTTCCTTTTATTGTAATGTGATTTCTTTTTATTAATTTTAATGTAGTTTATTTACCCTTAATATTATTCAATGCTGATGAAATAAAGAATATGTTCCATATTAAACATTTTATTGATTTACATAATTGATACATATTAGAAATCCCCTTGCCCGTTACATTTGTAATGCATCATCGTGTTTTCAAAGCCACTGATGTCTACCATAATATGGGTGTATAAACGTTTTTGACCGACGGATATTAAAGTGTAATTTACGGACTTCAGTCCATCTATCTTTAAACGGTTTCGTGCAGTTGCTAGTAGTCTAAATCTGAAAAAAAAACGCTGATTAGGTATCATATCATTTAACGAAAGGGTGCTAGGCAAGCTTACTCCATCCTCACGCAGGAGTTCCATCATGGAACGGTTAATTGTACTAGTGACAACGAAGCTACATTAAGTCCTACCTTCCTCTATGTTTTATCTCACTCTTATGCGGGAGTTCAGCATATCTTCCAACCATATTGTCTGTTCTTTGAAACAAATACCTTCTAGATCTTAATCTGTAAAGAAAACTATTGTTATATGTAAATTAACAGTTCTCGTGCAGAAAGAGACTTTACCACGAGTCGTTTGGGAAATACGTTACGTTTGAACAAAACATTAACGACTTGTAAGCCTTAGTTTCAATACTAGCGACCCGCCCCGGTTTCGCACGGCTATATTATGCATGTATTTTACATATAAACCTTCCTCTTGAATCACTGTATCTTTTAAAAAAACCGCATTAAAATCCGTTGCGTAGTTTTAAAGATTTAAGCATACAAAGGGATATATGGACATAGGGACAGAGAAAGCGACTTTGTTTTATACTATGTAGTGATGATAGTGATAGTGATGTAGTGAAGTGAAGAGAAAATCACGCACGGGGGTTCCTTTTAGGAAGTAGGCGCTCACTTTTTGGGGATTTTGTGAAGTTCGACTCCTAAAGGGGTAAATATCTACTCTACACTAAAATAAAGAGGAAAGATTTTTTTGTTTGTTAATAATAGGCTTCGAAACTACTGAACCTATTTTAACAAAACTTGATATGAGGAATTGAGGATACATTGATTAATTGGGGGTAACATAGGCTACTTTTTGCTGGTGAAATCCCGGAACGCTGCCAGTTGTGTAAAGCAGGAGGAGCGTCTGACCTTTCTTGTTTCTGCCTTACCTACCATATTTAGTTGATTGGTTGTTACCTAATGAACAGATCGTCTTCAACTCCTCCACCCCAGTAACAATTAGAAAACCCGTTCACGACCTTAAAACGGTCTTTAGTGAACATAATTACTCCTCCAAACCTAAATGTTTTCGTCCTGGAACAGAATAAATTGAAATATTGTTTACTTTAAGATTTAGGTAATAAAGAGTCATAAAAAAACCTAATCACCTATATTTTTTGAATGTGTTGCTGATAAAGATCAATTCTTGGAAACGAACATAGTAGTTCATATCAAAGGAAATTATAGTTTTTTTTACCTAATCAACAGTTATGACTTTTTCAAAAATCAAAACGCATTTTTTCTGTTTTTGTCAAAATCGGACACGCAATTCCTTTTAGCATTTTTGCTATCTCTTACCCCCTTATTCCAAAAAGAGGTTTAGGGATAGTCCGAGATTATCCCTATAGATTATAAATAGAGATAGTGTTTTGACTAATCTGTATCTTAATCTAAGGTTTAAATTCACATCTCGGACTATCCTTCGTTTTGGAATAAGGGGGTTATAGTTTAGGATATAGCCCTGAAGACCCATGTAAAAAATCACCATTTATAGGGAGCTAGCTACTATTTTGCATTCTCCATCTGTAAGCAATTCCTGATAAAAAGGGCTCGTGGCGCGGCACATACGACTGAAGCCGACGACGGGATTTTCAAGCCCCTTTGTCCACCAAAGATCTTATTATCACGCATCAAAGCAATAAGTAGGTCATATAAACTTACTAGCTGCACCTTGCGGGGTCACATTTATTTGTGTAAGTCCGGAATCAGGATAAAAAGCCTATCTTTTTTTATCAAAATCCATCAAAGTTGATTCCACCAAACCAATTTTACTTTTAATTCCAATAACTCTAAATCACTGTTTAAAATGGTCTCAATCTCTCTTTTACTGAATTACCGAAATGCTCAACGCATTTTACACGATTTTTGACTAGGTAGGTAGGTAGTACCTACATTTCTTCCGAAGTTTTTTTTTAAGTTTTTACATTTCTTAATTAGAAACGAAACCCTTATTTTCTCCCGCAGAAGCAGTAAGCCGATTTAACCGATTTTTGTGGGTAATTCTACCAATATCGCATTAAGACGTTCGATACCACTGACACAGACAGACAGACAGCTATTTTCCCATGATATTAGTAGCGATGACATGGTGCAGCCTTTGACGAAGTTCGTTGTCCGTTATAAATAATGAATAGGCTAGAAACAACTGAAGCAGCTGAAACTTGTTATGAAAAATCCTTAGGCTTATTATCCTGATATTTCCAAAGTGATTGGAACTAGTGTTGCCGATCGATAGTCTACTATCGCTCAATAATCAATAATCTATAGTTCATTAAAAATCGATAGTATCGATAGCCTATTGATAGTATCGCTATAATCGATAGTATAATGGCTGAAAACGAGACAATACTATCGATAGTATCGACACTATCGATTGTATGGTTGGTATTGATAGTATTATCGCTCGTAAAAAAAAAAATCGGTAGATTATTTTAGACTATAGATAGTCTGCCAATTTAGTATTTGGTATATTTTAACAGTAGGTATTGGTATCAATACTATCGATTGTATCGATAAGACAATCGATAGTATAGGCTTTTTCCTTGATTTGAGTGCTTTTTCAGATAAAACTACACTAATTGAAACTTACTAGAACGAAACAGCTGGCAGTTGTTAAATAAACACTTACCTAGAACCAATTTCAATAATCGTAGCCATTACTGTAGGATGTTCTCTGCAGGAGTAAAGGTTTCTGCTATCAAGTGGTAGGAGATCAACGTCATGGAAAATGTAACAGTCGAAGTCGTCTAACTGTTCACTCTTTAGGTACCCTATGTTCATTAGGGCACCTTTGTTGAATAACTTATGGCCTGAAATGAAACTACCATGAGGAGTTACTAGATTCGCTTTTTTCCGAACTACCTACTTTCAAATCGGTTGATAGATGGCACGCTCTATAATAATCATTATTTCTTGTCAAGAGAATGCGGGCCTGACACGGGCCAGAGAAATCATAATTCTGAATACTAAAAACGCAGGCATAGGCACTTAATTTTTTTTTTAACAAAATGTTTTTTTACAGGGCATTTAATAATTTTAAAAAATCTGAAAGATAATTCTTTCAGATTTTTTAAAATCTAGTAGCTAGTGGAGGCTTTATTGCCTTTATAGGCCCTAGAACTCGAAACCATACATAGTATGGCTTTTTCAACAATCTAATTGGGCACGCAACTACTTTTAGCATTTTTCGCTATCTCTTATAGCTTTTTGGAAATAGGCCTGAATGCCCTTATAAAATATGTTGCCTGTTAAGTATTTTCATATTTCACCCTGTTGCATTTTTATATATAATATGTAAGATACGGACCTGTTTGTTCAACGATAATAATACGGTATTCTATTAATTGTTTCGCCAAAAACGGATGGAGATGATACAAAAATCTGGCTAGGTTTTCTTCTCTATCTCTGTAAAATGGTAGAACAGTTCAGTAAAACCCCATGATGCTTTCTTTTCATTGGTGGGCGCACGTTCCGAAGGCACACGTCCTAACTTAGTTTCCAAGACTTCTTGATTTCATGTGTATTAATCAATATTAATAATGAAAATTGACTTTGACTTTGTTTCACACTCCCCCAAATGCAGATATTTAATTTGGCATACAAACAGGTATCGCTGGAAGGACAGTGAAAGACTAATCTGCGCGAACTTCAAGTGAGCAATTGTCAAGAAGTATCGCAGAATAGGGAGCGATGGAAGACTCTTGTTTCGGAGACCAAGATCCACTTTGGGTCGCTGAGCCAGCGGAATAAGTTAGTATGCAAACCTGTAAGGTACTATGATAGCAACTTTGAATTTAGCACGACAATCTCGCGGAGAATGGACTCCTCCCAATTGAAGATATCCGAAACGCTTCATTACCCATTTTACAGTTACTGGTTTCTTGAATATTGTTACTGGACCTGAAGCCAAAAGAACCCTTAAAAATCTGGAGCAAAAAGTACACTAAGCGTCATAAGTCCACCTATCAGTTTGCTACCATAATACTATAAACAAGTATTAGACTTACGACCTTCTTCTAATAGACGTTACACACAAACTTAAATACTTGAATTAAAAGTACACAGTGTGATTATTATTTCCAACATGTTAGCTATGTATTTAGTTGGCCGAGTGGTATAAGCCGCCACCCACTATACCAACCGACCGACGTGACGTGGGTTCGATCTCCAGGTTAGGTAGGTAACGTCGTTATAATGTTCAAATAGTGCGGCACAGGATTGTAAACGTTACGATGCCAGTGGACTTTGGAGTGACATTTAGAGTGACATTTTGTAGGTAACTGATCCAGACGAGTTTACCCAAAGTCTTCGTATCTACAGAACAGGCTGGCAATTCCACACGTGGCTCGGAACCATCGTCCGTGATATTGTCTTTCATCAACCATTTTGGAGTCACATGTATTGGCATGGAAGCTGCAGTGACAAAAACATGATTAAGACGAGGGAAGGGCAAAGAAAATTAAACTATTCATAGATTGGGCATTAATGACAATTCCAGAAAGCATGATCTTTGTAAGCATTATTACAAAATAACCTCATGAGTTCCTTGTGCCTTCTCTTTGGTGCACGAGTTAAGTGTCACCCACCCGATTCACCTCATCAGAATTAACGGATATTGCGACATAGTGTTGTGTCATCATTATTTTTAGTATAAATACTTATTATTTTGTGTAATTAAGTTGATAGGTATTACTTTTCTCATCCACGCTGTTCGTTTAAAAAAAAGTTTTTTTTTTTATAGATTTACGTCAATTTCTTCACTCACGCGTTGCGAAGGCACACATCCTAACGGAATGATTCCAACTGAAGGGTACCGGCGCTCTCTCCATACAAACGTAGTCGACTGTTTCCTCCCTGGATAATGACACTAGCACAAATATTTTTGTGCCATAGAACCTATAACTGCCTTGACTATGCCCCTATGTTTTGGTTTTTTTCATTTTCCAATTATCATAGAAATTAAGATTTATAAAACAAAAAAATCAAAACATAGGGGCATGGTCATTGGTCATGGCAGTTATAAGTTTTATGCAACAAAAATATTTGCTCTAGTGTCATTATCCAGGGAGAAAACAGTCGACTACGTTTGTATGGAGAGAGCCCCCGGTACCCTTGTTGTTGACTTCGACTGTATGGAGAAAGCAATCGCGTACATTCGTTTTCTATTACTTACTAACCTTTATTATATTTCTCTATAGATTTCATAAGGAATGGCCTCATCGACATATACTTGTAATAAATCGACACATTTAAATAAAAATTCTTCGAATCATTCCATTTCTTCAATTCACTATCATTACCATGAATTCTCTTCAACAACCAATTCAGAATTAAGAAGCTTACTATTATCAATCCAGCGTATTTGATAACTATCGGGGTTAAAGTATTATTTGCTTTAATTTTTAGTGCTAATATGCGTGATTTATTTTTATTTTGACGACTTTTGGTCTGTTTATTTGAGATAAACATTATTTTATTTGTAATAAAATTACTATTTATTACAGAATATCGCTTATAAGTTCATATAGCAAATATAATTTTTTTTTATTTAGTAGTAAGTTGTCACATTGCTTCTAAAACTAAACTGAATTTTTCTTTTCAACAAAGATTGAAGGAGTTGTTTTGTAAACATTTTTGTTTGTTACAAAATTCTTTAAAATTGGAGTGCATTTTCTACATAAATATTGCCTTAGCGAAAGATTTACCAACAGAATTGCAGACCCATCTTAGAGTTTCAAATTTACTATTACTGGTATGATTATTGATATGTTTTCATTATATTATCGTTTGTCTATAAATTCATGAATTGAAAGTCTTTAAACTTTAACGCGAGAATCTTGCTTGAGTTAAAAGCATAAAACTTCTTTAGGTAGCAATATTATCATCAGACCACAAATAAAGGAGCAAATTCTCGTTGAATATAACAAATATATAATTTTTTATCCTAATAAGGTAACCTAAGCCTATACCTACCACAAGTTATTATATTTAACGCACGCACTCCATAAAAACAGACACACACAGACAGACGGACAAGAAAGTGATCTTATTCCTTTTTTTACCTTTCGAAGTAGGTACGGAACCCTAACAAAGCTAAGCTTGACTCATAATGAAACAGAAATGACACTCGCGTAAGGTTTCGACCAGGGACCGAAAAACCGATATTTTAGGATACTTGAAATTCAGATACCCTTATGCAAAGATATCTTAATTTAAAATAGAATTACGGTACCCAAAAATAATGATATCGCAAAATTTTGGTATCTAAAATAAATGGTTTATGAACCTTATCTGAACAGTATTTTTGAGATGTTTGTAAAAATGGCAACGTCGCTTTTTCGTTCGACTGAATCTAGCAATTTACATCGTTGGATTGAATTTGGTCCTCACTAGGAAGCCGAAGAAAGAATACAGGTAGTTTCTTTGTTTTAATAGATTTTAACTCTTCTTTGCGATCCTCTAATTTCTTCAAGTATTTCTGACGCTCACTGCAGTCACGGAAGTTGGCAGGATGACTTTCTCCACAGTTGCAGCACTTTGCTGGCTCACTGCGATCTTTCTTAGGGCAATCTTGTGTCAGATGGGATTTCGTGCACTTTACGCATCTCGGTGTAAGATTGCAGTTTTTAGAAGAGTGTCCAAATAACTGACATCGATAACACTGTGTGCCAATGAATGTCTTCGCTTTGTATTTTTGTATGTTTACTACACAGTTGCTTATGTATTTAATCCTCCTTAATGTTATCTGTCGAAAGTTTTGAAAAAAAAAGTAAAATCAAGCGACAAAAGTGCAGACCCACTGTAGAGTTCTAAAATTGTTATCATTAAAATGCTTTAAATTTAAATTGAACTGTAGGTACCTACTAGGTACTTTTACTGATAAAACATAAAATAAAATAAATTACCATCGAAAAACAAAAAGACGATCGAAACAGAAAAAAGGTGATCAAAGGAGAAACAAAAATACCATTTTATTCTTTTTTACCTTTTACCAAAAATTCTAATGAATTGATGAACACCTGTTTTCACATTATTCACAAAAAAGTGTCATGTTCCGGTACCATGACGCGTCATGATAAACGTCGCGCGTCTCGTGTTTCTTTTTTATTAATATCGCTCATCTGGGCTTAAAATTGTGTTATGGTGACGAGTGACGATTAGAAGACTTAAGTATAGAAAATTGTTTATGTATTGTCTTACTTAAAAAAAAGACTATCATTTCGGAATTCCAATACGTTTTAAACAAAAAGTCTGTAAGGTAGTTTGCTTATACAATCCTACATTGATCCAGCCAAACTCTACGACACAGTAACTAGGTAGGTACCATAGTCGAAATGGCACGCTACGAAATTCTCAGCTTCCTGAACCCGGGCGCTTGCTAAATATCTGGAATTAATGCTAAACCGTTGCATTGTGTTAACTTTCAGTTAGGCACTAAGGCCCGTATTAATAAATCGCTCTCAATATCGATCTTGAGTGCGTATCAATTGAGTGAGTCTTGAGATGCGGTCACTATCTTAAGTTAGGCGTTAATTAATAGATAAAACTCAAGTTTTAACCAGGCTGATATGCTCTTGAGATTTGAAACTGATCTTGAGAGCGACATTGAATGACAGTAACGCTTTGTTCTTACCTTGAATGGTATGTTTTTACCCTATGGTAGGTAGTGTCGTCATATTTTGCTGTCAACTTGTTTTTAATGTGAAGTTTTTTTATATTTTACTACTAAATAATTATTTAAATGCGAATGATTTGTTCAAAAAGTCATTAGCATAAAATATCATCATAATAATTGATTTCTGACAAAATTTGTTCTAGCTCCATGTTCCTGAACTACAAAACTAACGAAACAGCTAACTTATGTCATGTATGACCCGCAATCAGACTTGAGTTCACGAAACTACATCTTGAGACATATCTTGAGAGCTGAGTTTGATTTATTAATACGGTATTACTCAAGTGATACGTCGCTCTTTAATCGCGTCTTAAGATAGGTTTATTAATCAGCGCAACAACTCAAGAGCAAACTCAAGATTGAAATCGATATTGAGTTCGGTTTATTAATACGGACCTAAGACAATGCAATTTGCGCTTTTGCTACTAACAATGTGCATAACAGAGTTCTCTAGTGAATGGATCTATTACCTTCATATCTACAAAGGAATGGAATCACATATGCAGGAGTTGTTTAAATTATATATTTTGGTTAGGTACCTATGTGAGTTTGAAATAAAATAAGAAAAGACTTGAGATGGCGATGGGCAGCGTTTTAACACTTATTCACTTTTAAATGTACTTATTTTTAAGTTCATAGTGCTAGTTCTTAAGAATAAGAATATTTATTGCATACATTGTGTACAATGGATGGTAGTTACGCTCATGCCTAATTTGCCTAAATTATGTTGAATAAATCATTTTCCACCCGTGAGAAAAATATAGAGGTATGACAGCTGTTGGATCTCGAAATAAATAAATAAATAAGAAAAACTTTGAATAAGACATTTATATTGTAGTTATTTTCTAAGAAATTCTCGTTAGAAGTGACCATTTTTTGTTTGTTCTGCTAAGTACCAATTTTCTTATCTTTTTATGAGCTGAAAAGAGATTGAGTTTTATTTACCTAATCGTATTATCTCCGATTATAATAATACTAGCGACCCGCCCCGGCTTCGCACGGCTGTATTATGCATGTATTATATCTAAAAACCTTCCTCTTCAATCACTCTATCTATTAAAAAAAAACCGCATCAAAATCCGTTGCGTAGTTTTAAAAATCTAGCATACATAGGGACGGCGAAAAGTGACTTTATTTTATACTATGTAGTGACTATGTAGTGATGATTTACCTTTACATGTAATTTAGATGATTCGAGATCATGGCGCACTTATTTGCTACTATTTTCTACCTTTATTGATATTGGTACCTCCGTGAAAACGAAAATAATTAAGAAATAAAAATAATACAAGCCTAAATGCGCTTTGCATATATTCCCAAATGCCCTGGTGCGATTGAAACAACATATTTGAAACTCTGGTATTTTTACCTACTATACCTACTTCGTTAGAGTTGATACTTCCATGGTATTTGCAACATCCTTTGTTTATCAAATCTTCAGAGCTAAATTCCAATTTTTTCTCATTTGTGGTTAAACACGACTATGTTTTGGTCGGTTTCATTGAGACGGTTAAAAATTTACTTTTTACGACGTGGTTATACAAGTAAGATTATGCTATTTATAAATATATAAAATTGACTCTTTCAGTCCTGACTGACTGATTTCAAAAATAAACGCGCAGCCTAAACCGCTGATCTTAGAGACATGAAATTTGGAGGGTGTTTCTTTGTGTAGGTAGTGTGTGTTCCACTAAGTAAAAGTTTCTCGAAATTCCACCCTTAAGAGGGTGAAATGGCATACGAATCCGCGGGCAGAAGCTAATAATAAAAATGTGAAAGTTTGTGTGTTCGTTTATTACTTCTTTACGCAAAAACTACTGGACCGATTGCGATGAAACTCGGTACGTAGATACCTGTTTTTTATTAGTCTTGATATAATTTGTATTGTAAACGTTGTAAGTGTAAAACGGACTTAAGGATTATGAAAAATCTTATTTTTCATGCCTCTAACTAATGCCTCTTGTATCTAGCTTATGGCATTATTTAGGAGTTATCCCCTTTCAAACAAAAAATAATTTTCCAAATCGGTCCAGGTGTTTTCGAGTAATCGGCGAACATACGTAAAAAAATATATACGCGACGAATTGAGAACCTCCTCCTTTTTTGAAGTCGGTTAAAAATAGGAGAAAACGTTTGTATGGAGAAAGTATACCTACCAGCTTACCCTTAATCAATCTCAACTTTATTTTAACCAGAATATGGACGAGATGAAGACAAAGTGCCACTAACACTTCAAGATTGCATCGACAAGCCTACCAAGAAGACCTTTTGCAAACCCTACATCATGGTGCTATTGATTGTACCCATCATATTCTACATGTTCTATTATAAAGAGGAGAGGAAACCGCAACCGCAAGCCTTCTTCGAGTATTTCCCAAAGAAAAAAGAAATTGTTACTGGTATGTTCGAGAAAAAAGTTGAGACTGTTATTGGTAATTATACGTTAGAGAAGAATTAGGATTATTACTGGTGTGTTAGAGAAAAAGGTTAAGATTGTTACTGGTATGCCAGAGAAAAAGGTTTAGATGTTTTTGGTTAAAGAAGAAAATTGTTACTGGTGTGTTAGAGAAAAAGATTGAGATTGTTACTGGTATGTCAGAAGAAAAAGTTGAGAATGTTATTGATACGTTAGAGAAGAATTAAGATTGTTACTGGTGTGTTAGAGAAAAAGATTGAGATTGTTACTGGTATGTCAGAGGAAAAAGTTGAAAATGTTATTGATACGTCACAGAAGAATTAAGATTGTTACTGGTGTGTTAGAGAAAAAGGTTGAGATTGTTACTGGTGTGTTAGAGAAAAAAGTTGAGAGTGTTATTAGTAAGCATGTTTGACATAAAGTGACACGACATAAACTAACTATAAGACATGACATAAACTTTTTTTTTGGAAAAAACAGTAACATAACTGTTTTTTCCAAAAAAAAAGAAAATTGTAGATATTTTTACTTGTATGATAGACACCATGGTTAAGATTTTTGCTGATATGATAGTGTTGCTGGTATGTTAGATAATAAAATAGGTTGGTTGAAATTGTCATGGTATGTTAGAGAAAAATGTTGAGATCATTACGTGTGTTGTGTGTGCTATGTGTTAGGAAAAAGGTTGGGATTTTAATTAGTATGTTAAAGAAAAAGATTGCGATTATTGCTATGTACCTTATACTTACCTATGTTTTACTTTACTTAAAGATAGACGACAAAAGAAAATACTTATAGTACCTACATACTTTATATACAATTCTAATAGGTAATATGATACGGCTCAGTTGAACGTTGTTTCCATGTTGTTTCAGAAAAGGTTCCAATTATGAAACAGATATTCAATGTCTCTCAACCGACTAAAAAAGATGAAGATAAATGGCATGAATTGATAAAAAACCACACTACGTCCTGTAAGTAATCGACAGGAAAGGGTACCGACTACCGGCGCTGGCTCCATACAAACGTAGTCAACTGTTTCCTCCCTGGATAATGACAGTAGCATAAATATTTTTGTTGCTTACAACATATAACTGTCATGACTTTGCCCCTATGTCTTGGTTTTTTTCATTTTCTAATTATCATAGAAAGTAAGAGTTAAAAAAACAAACAGGTGTCACGTTGACAGGTGTCAACGTGACACCTGTCAAAGTGATACCGGATCCGGGATCCGTTTCCGGGATCCGTTTTCAGCTCAGAGTTGACATCTATCAAATGTCAGTCTGATTTTGAAGTGAGTATCATTTCATACGTTTTCGAGGGTGCAGATTCCGAATCCGGGATCCGTTTTTAGACCATAGTTTACATATTCTGTCAAATGTCACTTATTTTGGAGTTAGGTTTTCGGGGGTAAAACGTATTTTTTATTTAATTTAAGAGATCAAGAGCATTGAAAAAAGTCTACTCGATGTATTAGTTATAAGTAACAGCAGCTAGTTATATATAAAAAATAAGAAACAAAAATATGCAACAAAAATATTTGCTATAGTGTCATTATCCAGGGAGGAAACAGTCGACTACGTTTGTATGGAGAGAGCGTCGGTACTACTCGGTACCCTTTTCTCTTAACGCAAGCTGAAACTTAGGTGCCGACAACATAATTCACCTGAGGTGATTCGCCTGTATTGAGTTTACAACTTCTTCTTCGTATCTATAGCACAAATCAAGGGGGAATTGATGAGTTAGGGCAGATCCGCCCAGTCCAGTGACTTGCCAGGTCTTTGGCGTTGTTATTAGCTGACATCAGGTCAGCCAATGTTCAGCATGGGTCATAAGTAAATGATCAATTTGCTACAATAATACTATCAACAAATAACATGCGTGCAAATGGCCTTACAAACCAGGATGCCGAAGATCGTGCGAAGTGGAGGCGTAAAAGTAGGAAAGCGGACCCCGGGCTCCCGAGAGGGATGCAACCGGGAACATCGCTCGGATAATGAATACAAACAGATTAATTAAAAACGCAAGTATATGCGTTAATATAAATATAATTATGTATTATGATATTTGTTTCTGGTTAGCATATTTCTAAATATCTAACCACCATAAAACAAGCCTAAGTTGCTAGCCTGGTACTAGATGACGCTGTGTGCAATGTCCTACTATATATTTATTTATTGTATTTCTGGCAGTGATATCTCACAAAGCGAAGCAAAATGCAGCAAGTTGTATTGTCACCCATACTGGAAACGGTAAGAAAACTCCTATTTTATTACTTTTATAAAAATCCTCTTTTGCAAAATACTTATCATGTTTCTTGATCCAGTGGATTTGTTATTTATTTAGTTGGAATTGTCTCACTGCTGGGCCTCCAACATCTCTTAAGTCTATCGCAGTCTGCTACCTCTAACAAGATTGCTTTCTATGAAAGAAAGTAATCTTGTCGAAGGGGGAGTTTGGTTCGAAGCAGTCGAGATCGCCTCACCTGCGCTTTCGCATGAGGCAAAAACAGTAGCGCATGTCCAGTGTGTGGATGTTATTTTTATTTTTCTGGTGAAATCAATGATACAAAATTAAAAAAAAAGTTTTAAGTTTTACCTACTTATCAAGTTAGACGAAATGCTTATAAGAAGAGTTCCCAGTTGCCGTTTAGACGAGTTGCTACTTTAGACTACCTGAGTTTGCGACAATTCGTTACTCTCCTAAAATCCTAAAACAAAAGTTTAAAAGATTTTTTTTGTTTTTTTAACGAATACTTAGGATCAGAAACTACTGGCCCGATTTTGATAAAAAATAGTATTAGATTAAGATACATTGATTCATTTTGAGTAATGTATAATTTTCTATCCCGACATTCTCTGCAGTTATCGTTTATTTTTCAGTAACAATAACAACAAAAGTCAATATGTCGATGAACTCAGAGAGAACGTTTCCTGATGTCTTGATGGGTGGATCGTACAGCCCTCCGAAATGTCACGCTAAATACCGAGTTGTCATCATTGTACCGTATCGGTAAGTTAGTTTAAATGATCCAGTTCATTATGCTTCGATAAATTATACTGATGCCGCTCTTACTGAGCAGAAATTAACTGAAAGAAAACTGAAGAAATATGCGAGTAACAACAAAAATCTATACTTAATATTATAAAGCTAAAGAGTTAGTTTGTTTGTTTGAACGCGCTAATCTCAGGAACTACTAGTTCAAATTGAAAATTTATTTTTGTGTTGGATAGTCCATTTATCGAGGAAGGCTAGGCTACTTTTCATTTTGATATTTCTACGGGATCGGGACTTACGAGGGTGAAACCGCGGAGCTGAGCTAGTACTAACATAAATAAGAATAGAAAACTTACACAGACGGTCTACTCAATTTATAAGCGCCTGGTATTTTCTTTTTAGCTCTTTGACCGCGTTGAATTAGAAAACTTGGTTTTTTTAGTCGATATTCATTTTGGTCGTGATTACGTCTTATAAATCTATGAACACCTGCACTCACAAAAAAGTGTGACGTCATGTCACGTTACCGTTATTGACAAGGTATTAAGCAACGAATTAAAGTCATATAAAAGTATGCAAAATTGTAATGTTAACGATACAAAAGAGTTCTTATGACGTTATCACGTAAAATTATCGTCCGTAAACCGACTTTACAGACAACCATTTTTTAACCTGTCATCTTTAAGAGGAAAGGGTACTGATGCTCTCTTCATACAAACGTAGTCGACTGATTCCTCCCTGGATAATGACACTATAGCAAATATGTTTGTTGCATAAAACTCATGAATGACATGACCATGCCCCTATGTTTTTTTTTGTTTTTTAAATCTTAATTTCTATGATACTAATTAGAAAATGAAAAATACCAAGTCATAGGGGCATAGTCATTGCAGTTATAGGTTCTATGGCACAAATATATTTGTGCTAGTGTCATTATCCAGGGAGGAAACAGTCGACTACGTTTGTATGGAGAGAGCGCCCGTACACTTTCCTCTTAAATGTTCCTGAAATAGGGTTTGCATTACATCGGCGGATTCCAAGTCGATGTTTAAAGGCAATCTTTCTGGTTTCAGAGATAGAGCTGAGCAGCTTTCAGTGTTTCTGTACAACATCCATCCGTTCTTGATGCATCAGAAGCTTGAGTACAGAATATTTGTGGTCGAACAAGAAGGTCAGACTCAGGCAACTTCTTCTTATTCTATATAGCGACCCGTTCCGGCTTCGCACGGCTATATTATGCATGTATTATACATATAAACCTTCCTCTTGAATCACTCTATCTATTAAAAAAAACCCCATCAAAACCCGTTGCGTAGTTTTAAAGATGTAAGCATACAAAGGGAAATAGGGACATAGGGACGGCGAAAAGTGACTTTATTTTATACTATGTATAGTGATTTATAAAAATGAATCCTTATTTTCCTTAGTCAATGCATCGTGCGTGAACGCCTGGACCAAAAATAAAAGGGGGGCGCAGCTAGCACATAATAGTTCAGCGAACAGTAAACCTAGCGAGAATAAACTTTAAGCAACGTCGGAATTAGGTTGATTTTGTTGTTCACTTTGCAGGGAAAGATCTATTCAACCGGGGCCGACTTCTAAACGCTGGTTTCCTAGAAATACAGAGAGTAAACAGGTGGAAGTGTGTTGTGTTCCACGACGTTGACCTACTGCCTCTAGACGACAGGATACTGTACTCGTGTTCGACTATACCCAAACATATGTGTGCCAATGTGGTTGGACAGGAGAATATGTAAGTAGAGTTATCCATCCTTGTTGTGTTCGACGACGTTGACCTACTGCCTAGATGTCTATATGACAGGGATACTGTACTCATGTTCAACTATACCCAAACATATCCGTGCCAATGTGGTTGGACAGGAGAATATGTAAGTATAGTTATCCATCCTTGTTGTGTTCCACGATGTTGACTGCCTTTAGATGACAGGATACTGTACTCGTGTTCGACTATACCCAAACAGATGTATGCCAATGTGGTTGGACAGGAGAATATGTAAGTAGTTATCCATCCATGTTGTGTTTCACGACGTTGACTGCCTCTAGACGACAGGATACTGTACTTGTGTTCAACTATAATCAAACATGTAATTGGACAAGAGACATTACTCCCAATGAATCAATGTTTACTCATACCAAGTTTTATCGTTACCAAAAAAAAAATTGTTCGTTTTATAAGAAGTAGGTACTTAAAGGTTTTTTTAAGTAACGGATATTCTACTTAAATACCTACTTCTAATCAGTCATTAGAATATTACAAATTAAAATAAAGTAAAGATTAGTATAGTATAGATTGTTGACTAGGAGTGCTCAGAGGTTTTGCGTAAGTCCTTATTCCGTGGGAATATATGGACAAAAAATCCTATGTTGTTACCAATGATTTATTGTATCCTCAAACCAAGTTTCATCAAAATCGTTCGCCCATTGTGCAATATTGTATTTTTTTACATATGATAGGTCAGCGTTTGACTACTATCACACCTACGGACTATACCACCCTGATGGTAGGTGACGATGCGGCATAAGATGTAGCACGCTTTCCTAGAAGATACCTATTCACTCGCGACTCCAAATTGTACACGTCAGGAGCGACAGACGCAGGCAACCGGTTCCATTCCCTTGCAGTACAGTGGTTTGGTTTTCAAATATTCAAATTTTTAGTAGGTATGTTACAATTTAGATTATGATAAGGTACTAAAGACTTTATCTATATAACTTATGTTGATAACATTTTCCAGGACAACATCCCGTACTCTATTCGGTGGAGTATCATCCATGTCAGCTCACCAATTTAAGAAGGTCAACGGATTCTCGAACTTGTACTGGGGTTTGGGAGGCGAAGACAACGATCTCTTTTGGCGGTTGAAGGCAGTCGGCCTTAAGGTTGCCAGGTTTAATAGAACCGTCGCCAGATATATGTCTCTTTCTAAGTCACCACATCCTTTAAATCCTCATAGGTAAGTGAGAGCTTGGTAAGGAGTATTTTTAACCAACTTCAAAAAAAGGAGGAGGTTCTCAATGCGTCGGGATGTATTTTTTTTAAGCTATTGCATCTTTTATCGCGGGCTTTGAGCGCGGCGACCGAATCCAGAAATTCCGTAACGAAAATAAAACCCCCCCGCTCCGCCTACCATGTAGCTCGGCCGAGCGTTGGCTATGCAATAGCTTTACCGTGGCAGTCCCCGAGTGCCACACGTTTTTTTTATGTATGTTCCGTTTTTATGTAATCGGGGAACAGACCGATTTGGAAAATTCTTTTTTTGTTTTTCCTCTTTATAATTTTAGCATTATCTATACATATAAAATGCTTTGTCCTGAATGACTGACTGACTGACTAACGGATCAACGCACAGCCTAAACCGCTGATCGTAGAGTCATGAAACTCGAAGAGTGTGTTCTTTATATGACGTAGGCATCCGATAAGAAAGGATTTTACGAAATTCTACCGCTTAGGGGTGGGACAACGTGTTTACTTGGTCCAATCCTATTAGAACCATTTTTGACTTCTACGCGGACGAAGTCGCGAGCAAAAGCTAGTTCATAATATAAAAATGACTCGCTGAATGTGTTGCTAAACACAAATCTTGAGAACAACTGACCCGATTTCGCTAATTCTCTTTTGCTGTGCTTGTTGTTGGCAGGAGAAGGTTCGAAAGAAAAAAAATGAAGAAAATTGCGTAGAATTTTTTTCCGCTAGTGAAACCGCGGGGCGCTAAATATACATAAATATTATAGATAGACTAGGTCCCGGCAAACGTTGAACGTAAACAAAAATATATAAAGGGAAAAAATATTAAAAAAAAATTGATGTTGTGCGATTCTCAGACCTGATGAATATAAGTACACAAAAAAATTCAAACAAATCGGTTTAGCCGTTTATATGGAGTTTGGAACACCGCGACACGAGAAATAGGTAGAGTTATATAGAATATAATATCTAGATGTAGGTATTATAGACAAGAAACGCTCCGCGGTTTCACCCGCGTAACTCCCGATCTCGTAGGAATATCGTAATATAAAAAAGCCTATAACCTTCCTCGACAAATAGACTAACCAACACAAAAAAAAAACAATTCGAACCAGTACCTACCTATAATAGTTCCTGAGATTCTCGCGCAAACAAACAAACTCTAGCTTTATATTAAAGTATAGAAAGATATTATATGTAGATAAGTAAATATTGATTAGTAAAGAAGTATAGATAGATATATATTTGATAAATAGGCTAAATACTACTACCTGCTTATCTAGAAAGGGTCCAATGAATAACTTCGGTAGTAATACCTATCAACAGGTACCTACAGATAAGATAAAATATGTGATGCGGGTGGAGTTAAAATCCGTGATCGATATAAATCCTCATATTGATACCAATCTAGCTGTCTCGGTAAACATTGTTTTGCCATACTTATACAAAAAAAAATGGAAAAAAATAAATAGATGTTGTTCGATTCTCAGACCTAACTTACACAAAAAAATCATACAAATCAGTTCAGCTTTTTGGGTGGAGTTTGGCAACTAACACCGCGACAAAAGAGTTTCAATTAAATAGGGATGTCGATATGCCCATTTTTTTGCGCCTCAAAAAACAACAGCGTTCGCGTTTGCTTTATGAAATGTTTATGAACTAGTTTTTCGTCAATTCCCCCGAAAGAGGAAGGCAAAGAGCTTTTAGCCCCTACAATCTTGTTTGACGCGTTAAGTATTAATTATGTTTTCTTTTTTCAATAACTTGTATCTTCCATCCACTTAGTCAATCCCAGTCCATCTTCTATCTCATTGTTTCATTAAACCCGTGATACTCTTTATCGAAACCTCGTCTTGGAGTTTTGCAGGAATGAGACAATGTGAGACTGCTTGAACTAGTTGAATTTTACTTTAACTTTAATGACTCATGTGGTTTTAAAATAAGGAAAATGTACGGAATAAGGAATTTTAATTCTATTTTTATCTAGGAATAACGTACTTAGTTAAATTTAATTATTGTATTGATTTATGTAAAATACAGTAGGTACCTACTTATTAGTTTTCTTGTTATAAACATTCTTCATCGTATGTCGACATACACCACAGTGTAATTATTCAATTTATCTGAAAATATTAATAAGAAATCGAAGTACGTTCACCATTTCCGCGACTCCCGCCAAAACTCCCCACGGGCATAGATGAGAACAACAGAACAACAAAGTCAGCGAGGTTGCGTTCGGTTCACCCAATGTCATTTAACTATTTGCCTGTCTCCCTAATATACATAAATGGGAATTCTTAAGTGACCTTCATGTGACCTTATTAATAAATATTTTTCTTGCAGATATCAACTGTTAAGCACAGCGACGGATAGATTCCATGAGGATGGTCTGAAAAACATTAAATACGCAGTCAAGTCTTACGCCTTGCGGCATTTATACACCCATGTTATTATCGACATAAACCCTAGGAAGTTAAATTACAGCGAAAATTTCCTGAATTTAGATAATTTGAGTAATTAAATTGTGGAAATAATTTTTAATTCGCAAAATAATTCTACTGTGGCCAAGAACTGCTTTATGTGAAGCAGGTCGTGGCCATTGTCATGTTGGTGTAGATTGTTTTAAAAATCCACTCCGTGAAACGGAACGTTTTCTCGGTAACGCCATGTTTTGACCGTTTCCCCTAAAATAGGGTAATTCATTTGAACGGTGGGAGAGTGGTAATATTTGCTGCAATTTAATGATATTATAAAGAAATATTTTTCTGAATTAAAGATTTTGAGGAACGTTTTTGGGGTTTATTTATAGCGCTATAAAAATTAGGAATTATCTCTGCACAGGAGCCGGCCATACGGCAAAGCTCTACAGCAAAGACCTAATATGTTCTTAAAGTAGGTACTATCAATATTATTATCCTATGGTCTGCCACAAGCCAGAACAATATTCCTAATAGAGTGATGTTCGAAGATATTTTCCAAATAAATAAATTTATTATTTGATCACTGATCAAACATGATGATAATAATAAATACATCGTATGTTTTTTTCGTTACCTGCCTGAGTACACCATCTATCAAATATTGGAACTTGTTTTTTAAAGCCCATTACAACTTACCACCATTATCTAAAAAAAACTGGTTGCCTGTAAAGTCGGTATACGGGCGAAAGTTTTACGTGACAACAACTGTGCTCGAGTGGAAGGGACGCGTGCCTTTCACTTTTTATGTCTGTCTCTCTCGCTCTTAGGCGGGCTAACCATGCCCGCGTGCCTCTCACTCGCTCTCATTGTGAGCGCATAACGTCAGCGGAGCGTAACGCAGTTTCTTGAAGTGTCACCCGGCAAACCAATTTATAAGACGTTGTCACGTCAATAAAACTACCACTGAAAATACATATTTGTTTAAGTAGGTGTATTTACTATACAAATTACTGTATTCTATTATTTATCCGTTATCCGTTAGAATGTAAAACATTTTAATCCGTTTAAAAATCTAAAATATTTTACGCAATTAATGAAAATATTTGCTTTGTGCGCTGGCAACATCGATTTTCCCTGTCCAATAAAACGTCAGTTGATGATTGCGGTTTGCGGCAGATGGTAATCATCGAGTTGATTTTTGCATTTGCAAAATAATTCTGTTTTTTCGGACTTTCACCCGGTTTATCGTATTAAAAATTGTGTAATAGCTGCAGTATCGTGCAAGAACGATTGCGATTTCCATAGAAAACTATAGCTAAAAGTATAATATTGCGAAATCTTCGTAGCATTGTGTTTTTCGTGGTCAGACCAGTTTTTGTGCTAATTTCTCTTCGTTTTTCGGTGTATTTATCATCATAAATTATTGCTGGACATAAATAAAGGTGAGTTCTATTTGTTACGTTTGTAATTTTAGCTCAGATCGCGTTAAAACATCGACGCGGAGATGTAAAACGTGCTTCTAAAATTAGAAATGCTTTTACGGCGTCAGTTGTTTTTTTGTATAAATAAGTTAAAATAGTACCTAACCTAGGTGAAATTATTTGTTGTCTGAAATCTGAGTCACACAATAACAGAATAAATAACTAGGGCGCCTATTTACTTTCAAGAAAAACTTACCTACTTGGAGGTAGAAAAGTAGGTACTTACCTAATAAGTTCTTGCTAAAATAAAAAAAAACAATTAGGTAATATAAGTACCTACTTATCTTCATTAGCATAAATCTAAATAAATTAAATTTACTTAGTTCCATAGCAAGAAGACAACATCTAACTAAAACCAAATCTCTGATCTCATTAACAAAACCACCTAATATTTCTACACTCTTCAGTTTCACCCGCTTAAAAACTAGCCCTGGTCCTTCACATTATGGACTATCCGTGTACAAATTTTCATCAAAATCGATGGAACCCTTTCACCGAGAGAATAAACAAACAAACTTACTCAAATATTATTACTGATATTAGTTAGAATTCAATTATTCATTGTAAAAACCTTGTTATAAACCACAGAGATGCCCTTGAAGTAACTACAGTTATAAATTACAATAAGATTTTATTGCAAAAAACAGGAAAGGAAAATCAAGTATTCACTGTCATATTTTTATCTTCATTCGTTCTGTAAACACAAAACATTTATCACACTCTATATAGCATAATAATTCGGTATTTATTAGATAACATACTAGCGACCCGCCCCGGCTTCGCACGGCTATATTATGCATGTATTATACATATAAACCTTCCTCTTGAATTACTCTATCTACTAGAAAAAACCGCATCAAAATCCGTTGCTTAGTTTTAAAGATTTAAGCATACAAAGGGAAATAGGGACAGAGAAAGCGACTTTGTTTTATACTATGTAGTGATTATCACCAGATAACATTTTTTTTTAGATTGTGATTCTGGGTAAATTCTCCATATACTTAAAAGATTGAACCTTCCTAGGGACCCTTTTGGACTTTTAATTAAATTTATTAAATGTAGTTAGGTCAATATACCTAGTTCTGTGGTCAGATATTGAATTAATTTAGGTTTTTATTAATTAAACTAGCGACCCGCCCCGACTTCGCACGGCTATATTATGCATGTATTATACATATAAACCTTCCTCTTGAATCACTCTATCTATTAAAAAAACCCCATCAAAATCCGTTGCGTAGTTTTAAAGATTTAAGCAGTCAAAGGGAAATACGGACAGAAAAAGCGACTTTGTTTTATACTATGTAGTGATTGTTGTACCTTAATATTTTTCTTTTATCCTACTAAGTTAAAAGTATCTCTAGTAATTATTTTTCCTGTGTCCTAATCATATTTTTTTACCATAATGTTTTTATTATTTAAGGAAAAACATGCGCTAAAGATCGGGGTAAATAATTACTATGAATAAAAAGTTCAAAGTAACTCCAG
This sequence comes from Idaea aversata, assembly GCA_907269075.1. Taxonomy (NCBI): domain Eukaryota; kingdom Metazoa; phylum Arthropoda; class Insecta; order Lepidoptera; family Geometridae; genus Idaea; species Idaea aversata. The sequence goes on along the minus strand of OU026098.1, from coordinate 3,614,429 downwards.
TTCCTACCTCTTGGAGGTAGAAATATTTTGATTTCATTATTATAGGAACCTTTGCCATCGACTCTCACATTAGCTTATGGTTGCTCGACCAATCGCAGATATGAGGAAAGGAAAAAAAAACAAAATACATTATTGGTAGGTAAGTTAAGTATAGATAGGTACATATGACTGATTATACAACTGACTGTTAGACAATGCACTGCATATGACCCATTGTCTAGAGTCATGACATTTTGCAAAAGGATTTTTAACACATTTAGGTAGCAGGTAGCAGTAGTGAGGGGTCCTTACAACCCAATTTCTGACCGCTTACCCAGATTCAGGCATAGGTAACTTCTTAGACTAGATTGGTATCTGGATTTTGTAATAATTTATTTTTTATTAAACCATTACTTATTGTTTATTTACTTTAATGTCCTGCTTGAATGAACTCACAACCTGCCATAAAAGCTAAATCAGTTCTTTTCCATCCAAAGGTTGCCTGGAAGAAATCGCTTTCAGCGATAAAGTCGCCCATTTGTGCAACTTGTACTTTCTAGCTATTACTTTGCTTTGTGTATATCGTGTTTTATGTTCCTTACTGTGTTGTACAAATAAAGTTATCTATCTATCGTTTTTAAATTACATTTAATTTATATAAAACAAAGCTTAAGTCTAAGTGTTACAAAGGGCGGCCTTATCGCTCAAAGCTGTCTCTTATCTGCTCACCTACAAAGAAATTTCACACCTCGCTATTATCACGTAGGTATATATTTTAACGCCTTGTGTACCTAATAGATGTACGTTCTGGTATTCATTAAACCAATTTTTATGTTCCATACCTAAATACATAATCAGTAAGGGCACTCGCCCACGGATACTTTTTGTAGCGATGCTGTCGCGCGTTCGCATCGATACAGTCGCAATGCGGTCGCTAGCTGTTGGCCCTTGCCCACACATAACACGTTTCAGTCGCGATGCAAACGCGACACTGTCGCGCTTCTGTCGCGATGCAAACGCGATTCAGTAACGGCACAATGCCGCGATCGTTACAGTTGCAAAATGGACTCCGTTGAGGGGCAAAGTGAAGGCAATTTTTTTTATTCATTTGTATTTGTACACAGATCACATAGAAACGTAAAAACGTTTAAAAGGCGTTTGCATTGATACATTCGCGATGCTGTAGCGCGTTAGTAGCATGTTGGCATTGCTTCTCTGTAGCGCGTTGCAAATGCGATAAGGCTCTGCGCAAACGGGCCACCAACCACAGCCACCGGTAGCCAGCCACTAGCAGTTGACACGATTTTTCATACATTTTGTTAAAACGCGGCGCACACCATGTGATTGGTGGCGGCCACAACAAAATGTATGAAAACTGCTAGTCTGCTGCGAGCCTAACATACGTTAGTGTTTCGTAAATGAGCGACAGCATCGCTACAAAAAGTCGCCGTGGGCGAGGGCCCTAACATGCAAAAAAGTAGGTAATATAATTGCACACATACCTATCATTTAATTGCAGTTGTAACACAGCGTTTAAGTACCCACTGTTTTTTTTATTACTGTGATAATGTTTCTGTAGGGTACTACAATTCAATTGGAAAATACCTAGTAGGTAATTGTGAGAACAATGGTTACTGAAGTTATAATATTGAATTATATTATTATTAAACATGACTATCTCACTAATATGTCATCTTCTTATTGAAATTCCCACAGGAATTCCGACACACATCCGTAGTTAAATAAATATTACAGGACATTCCACACATCGCCATCAAGCCCCAAGCTAAGTAACTAGACTTGTGTAATGGGTGCTAGAAAACGGATATACTACCTATATACTTTTCTTTTTGTAAATATATACTTATAATACATAGAAACAACCATAGGTACCATAGACAAATATCTAAGCATAAATACTTGTCTGAGGCGGGAATCGCAACACTGTGTTTGACAGTCCGGTATGGTGACCATTGTGTCAATAGTTTTTAGTGATCTCATGCGATTGATAAATTAAAAAAAGTGCGTTTCGAACTCGCTCATGTATCTTCGTACCAAGTTTCATCTAAATCGGTCAAGTAGTTTCGGAGCCTATTCCTTACAAACAAACAAAAATTAAATATATTTCCTCTTGATTATCTATCTATCTATATATATAAAAATCTATTGCTGTTCCTTAGTCTCGCTAAAACTCGAGAACGGCTGAACCGATTTAGTTGATTTCGGTTTTGAAATGTTTGTTGTAGTCCAGGGAAGGTTTAAACGGTCAGAATTTAAAGATCGGACTTACGCAGGTGAAACCGCGGGGCGCAGCTAATATTAGTATAGATTCCATAGACTTTCCGCAAGGCAATTGCGTTTGGTTTTTAAAGTAGGTAGGGTCGATTTTCCTGCACACAGTACTTGCGTGGGCTGCGTTCCGCGCCCTTGACCGGGTCATCTTCTTGCGGGCATTATGCAATCATTTCATAATTTTCCAGTGGAGCTATTACCAATGCGTTTCTAAATAAAACTCGATTATTATTGTAGTTTAGACAGTTATTAATTAATATTTAAAGACGAGGTTTTGCACGGTTTCATCCCAGTAAATCTAGAACACTTCAAGTTTTCATGCTTCCAGCAGCATACTTATACTTAGCGCATAAGTAATGTCATAAACATTCCTTTTGCGTCCGCGAAGGTTACGAAATAGTATAAAAGAACCTTGGTATTAGATACCTACATAATGTTCAGTCATAATGTTCAGGTATCTGTTTTCTCGTAGCTACTAGGTGTGATAATAAATTGCTATGTTACTAGCGACACTTTGGTTTGCGTCTTAAATTGAAATGACCTCCAGATATGCTAGGTCTCAGGATGTGCCCATTGAGGTGGCAGGTTCAAAATTATAAAGTAACTAGCTGCGCTCCGCGGCTTCACCCGCGTAAGTCCAGATCCCGTGGGAATATCATAACGAAAAGTAGCCTATAGCTTTCCTCGATATATGGACTATCCAACTCAAAGAGAATTTTTCAATTCGAACCAGTAGTTCCCGAGATTAGCGCGTTCAAACAAACAATCTCTTCAGCTTTATAATATTACTAGCGACCAGCCCCGGCTTTGCACGGCTATATTATGCATGTATTATATAAATATAAACCTTCCTCTTGAATCACTCTATTTATTAAAATAAACCGCATTAAAATCCGTTGCGTAGTTTTAAAGATTTAAGCATACAAAGGGATATAGGGACATAGGGACAGAGAAAGCGACTTTGTTTTACACTATGTAGTGATTATAGACTAGCTGAGCCTCGCGGTTTCACCCGCGTCGGTCCCGATCCCGTGGGAATATCAAAATGAAAAGTAGCCTAAAGGTTTCCTCGATAAATGAACTATCCAACTCAAAAATATTTTTTCAATTCGAACTAGTAGTTCCTGAGATTAGCGGGAAACAAACTCTTCAGCTTTATAATATTAGTACACATTTTAACGTTAAAATTCAGTTTTTACCCGACTACGGCGAAGCCAAAAGGGAGGGTTATGTATTTGACCTGTATGTATGTATGTAAGTATGTATGTAATTTCATCTGTTCCCACCTAACTTCAAAACTACTCATTATAATTCAACAAATGAGGTATCGTTAGAAGCGTCTAAACGGTATAGGCTATGTGACGTCACAATAAATTGAATGTGGCGCCCTCTAGAGGACATAGAGTCATGAATTAAAAAATAAAATTAATTAAAATGTATCGTGTGGGGTATCAAATGAAAGGGCTTAATTAGCACAAAAATCAAAAATTTCAAAAATATATATATTGCACTAGCTGTTGCTCACTGATTTGCTTGCATTCACTCGATAATGGTGTTATTTGTATATATTCTTGGAAAGTAAGTAACCGAGGGATGAACTGTTATGGGTTCAAAAGGCTTAGTTCTGTACTATCCGACAGAGGCTAAAACCTTTCTGGTTTGGGTTCTGGGTCTTTGTTAAAGCTATTTTTAGAACGCGAAGTATTAATAGGATGTTTGGATATGACGTAATTCTAGGAGATATTTTTAAGAACAATAAAATTAATGAAAATGTTAATCTAAGATATTTACACTTCACTATAAAATTAATAAATATTGCAGGACATTCCACACATCGCCATCTATCCCCAAGCTAAGTAACTAGACTTGTGTTATGGGTGCTAGACAACGGATATACTACTTATATACTTTTCTTTTGTAAATATATACTTATAATACATAGAAACAACCAGACCTCAGAGAAAATATCTATGCATAAATACTTGTCTGAGGCGGGAATCGAACCCGCAACCCTGTGTTGGCAGTCCGGCGTGGTAACCATTGTGCCAACTGGGTCGTACTATCACTACATAGTATAAAATAAAGTCACTTTTCGCCGTCCCTATGTCCCTATATCGCTATGTATGCTTAAATCTTTAAAACTACGCAACGGATTTTGATGCGGTTTTTTTAAATAGATAGAGTGTCAAGAGGAAGGTTTTAAATATTATGTATAATACATGCATAATATACCCGTGCGAAGCCAGGGCGGGTCGCTAGTCTTTAATAAACAAATATATTTATACTTAAAACTAACGACCCGCCAGGCTTCGCACGGCTATATTATGCATGTATTATACATATAAACCTTCCTCTTGAATTACTTTATCTATTAAAAAAAAACCGCATCAAAATCCGTCGCGTACTAAAGATTTAAGCATACAAAGGGATATAGGGACATAGGGACAGAGAAAGCGACTTTTTTTATACTATGTAGTGATAGTGAAGTAAGTGATGATAAAGAGTAAAGATTTTTTGAATGTTTTTATGTTTGTAATGAATAGGCTCCGAAACTATTGGACCATTTTTGATGAAACTTGGTATGAAGATACATTGATTCATTGTAAATAACATAAGCTACTATTTATTCTAAAATTCCCACGGGATCGGTAGTTACGCGGGTGCTGCTAGTTTTTTTTTAAATCGAACTAGACAAGATTCGAACAAAATTCTGCCTACCGTCTTAGTTGAAATTTACGGCACTGCTCCGAAACCTCACTATTTGTCGTTGATTGAATTTTCATCAAATTAGTGTCCGATTAGGTTAGGTATACCTACCTACTTAGTTCAAATTGCTTTGGAAAATGTTTGATCACTATTCAGGTGAATACCTGCAGTAAGTACCTACATTTTATTAAAAAAATACAAAACCTTCATGGCCTTTAAAGCAAATACAGGTCAAAACATAACCCTCCCTTTTGGCTTCGCCGTAGTTAGGTTAAAATGATCAGACGTCACCGACTGACGACGGTATTGTGCGAAAAGTCAATTTTTAAAAAACAATCCTTATCATTAGAAGTAATTTCTCTTGTAAACGGCCTTAAATTCGAGGTAGATCGTTGACTTTCGCTTAGATTTGTACTAGGGTATAGAACCGAAAATCACGGTTCTCGAAAAAGTCTCCGGTTCTCGATACCCTATTGTACGTTAAATGGAAAATTTTGTAATTATTACATGTAGATATTAAAAAATTCTGAAAATCCAATTGTTCAGAGACAATTAAAAAGGTTTTATGACTCAGATAAGGTACATATTAAATTAATAGGTACTGGCTGACATACTTATCTATCTATATGATAAAGTCAATAACATTTACTTATCTGTCTGTGGGCGTATCCCTACGTATAAACCATGTGTAAACAAATATAAAGGTGTTAACACACGTACCAATTTGATCGGCCCAATCTAGGGTATATCGTTTTGCAGGGGGACAAACGGGACCCTGTTACTAAGCCTTCATTGTCAGTCCGTCCGTTCATCCGTCCGTCCGTCCATCTGTCTGTCTGCCTGTCTGTCTTTCATCCGGTTGTATCTCATAAATCGTGATAGCTAGAGTTAAATTTTTTACAGATTATGTATTTCTATTGTCGCTAAACAACAAAAACAGAAAAAAAGATTGAGTTGGGCTCAAATACAACATGGTTAGAAAATGAAAAAATCAACACATAGTTCTAACTGCCATGACCTTTGACCATGCCCCGGTCAAAGGTCATGGCAGTTAGAAGTTGCAACAAAAATATTTGCTCTAGTGTCATTATCCAGGGAGGAAACAGTCAACTACGTTTGTATGGAGAGAGCGCCGGTACCTTCCTTTCAATCTAAGCTAGAACTAAATGATTTTTTTATTTTTTTAAAGTGCTAAGCCTGCACTGGGCTATCTGAAAATATTTTTAAGGAAAAATGCATCTTCAAAAACGGAACGGTACGGTTTTGAACGGTATTCAAAGGATGCGAGTTCGAGTCTCGTCTTAGTCGCAATTTTTGAAGATGCATTTTTCCTTAAAAATATTTTTAGAACTAAATGGTTTACCTAAATTAACATGTGGGCTGATGTGGGTGTTTTAAATGCTTAGTTTAACATTATAAAGGCTAGATAAAGTCTGTATGTACGATTAGAGTTTCAAATAAATCCAACAGTTAAAATACGAGTAGGTACTTAAATACACAATCAATAATTATTGTGTTCGTTCATGCTGCGCCCCGCGGTTTCACCCGCGTAAGTCCTGATCGCGTGGGAATTTTGGGATAAAAAGTAGCCTATGTGTTAATCTAGGTCTCCAGCTATCTACACACCGAGTTTCATAGCAATCGGTCCAGTGGTTTTAGCGTGAAAGAGTAACAAACATACATACATACACACACACACACACACACACACACACACACACACAAACTTTAACATTTATAATATTAGTAGCCAGTAGGATAGGATTAGTGGGATTTAATAGTGGAAAGTATAACATATAATATTTCTTTGAAAAAATATATAAATATTCCGGGACATTCTACAAAGCGCCGTCTAGCCCCAAATTAAGCAACTAGGCTTGTGTTATGGGTGCCAGATAACAGATAGAATACTACTCAATACTTTTCTTTTGTTAATACATCCAGAACAAAATCAAATATCTGTACATAAATATTTGTTCGAAGCGGGAATCGGACCCGCAACCAACAAACAACGCAGGCGTGTTCGCCCAATGCGTTATTTATCCTTAAGAGGAAAGGGTACCGGGGGCTCTCTCCGTACAAACTATTACAAACGTAGTCGACTGTTTTCTCTCTGGATAATGACACTAGAGCAAATATTTTTGGTGCATATAACTTATAACTGCCATGACAATGCCCCTATTTTTTGTTTTATTTTTTTAATCTTAATTTCTATGATAATTAGAAAATTAAAAAACAAAAAATAAATGGCATGGTCCATGGTCATGGCAGTTATAAGTTTTATGGCACAAAAATATTTGTGTTAAAGTCATTACAGGGAGGAAACAGTCGACTACGTTTGTATGGAGAGAGCGCAGGTACCCTTTCACTTTAACCAAAGGGAGTTTTTAACAATTGTATACAAACGCACGGATATGGATTTTTAAATATTAGTTACCTAGAATCTAATTGCTGCCAGCTCATGTTATACTGTGTTTATGTTTAAAAAAGTATAACCTAACATTATTTCAACAAACAAAACTCTATATTTCCGATTTTGTTTATCCGGTCGTTTTATTTATTTTTAGAAATATTCACTACATACTATAAAACAAAGTCACTTTCCGGTGTCTGTCTGTCCCTATGTATGCTTAGATCTTTAAAACTATGCAATTGATTTTGATGCGGTTTTTTTTAAATAGATAGTGTTTTAGAAATAATCACTACATAGTATATAACAAAGTCGATTTTCGCTGTCTGTCTCTCCCTATGTATGCTTAGTTCTTCTACGCAACGAATTTAAATGCGGTTTTTTTTAAATAGATAGTGTTTTTAGAAATAATCACTACATAGTATAAAACAAAGTCACTTTCCGCTCTCTGTCTGTCCCTATGTATGCTTAGAATTTTGAAACTTTGCAACAGATTTTGATGCGGTTTTTTTAATGGATAGTGTTTTAGAAATAATCACTACATAGTATAAAACAAAGTCGGTTTTCGCTGTCTGTCTGTCTCTATGTATGCTTAGATCTTTAAAACTACGCAACGGGTTTTGATGCGGTTTTTTTTAATAGATAGAGTGATTTAAGAGAAAGGTTTTAAAACAAAACTACCACGGGTACGAAGTCGCGGGCAACAGCTAGTGGTTGATATAAAACATAATATTGACTTACGTTTTTGTTATTTTCAGTTCCCTTCCGTTCCTATCCTGATCCTTGAAGAAAGAAGCGCTCGCTCGCACTGCTCTCTTCGCTCCCATTCTAACCTAACCTTCTGACCTAACCTTCTGAATCTAATTGCCTGGAAATTACGACTGTTATCGCAAGTTTTTTAGGATTACGTAAGCAAAGGGTACAAACGGGACCCTTTAACTAAGACTTCACTGTCCATCCGTCTGTCACCAGTCTGTATCTCATTAGCCGTGATAGCTAGACAGTTGATTTTTTTACAGATGATAGTATTTCTGTTGCCGCTATAACAAAATATACTAAAGAAAATGGGGCTCTAATACAACATGGTACGGAACCCTTTTTGCGGGGGTCCGACTCGCACTTGGTCGGTTTTTTTTACATAAAGTATTAGGTACATATAATAAATAAATATTGCAGGACATTCCACACATTGCCATCTATCCAAGCTAAGTAACTAGACTTGTGATATGGGTGCTAGACAACGGATATACTTACTACTTATATACTTTTCTTTTGTAAATTATATACTTATACATAGACAAAAATTTAAACATAAATACTTGCCTGAGGTGGGAATCAAACCCGTTACCCTGGGTTTGGCAGGCTGGCATGGTGCCCATTGTGCCAACTGGGTCAAGTCTCGTCTCCGTTTTTGTAGACGCATTTTTCCTATAAAATATTTATAAGAAAAATATATATTTTTTATATTTATTTCATGGTAAACTTCGGTTATCTGTAGGTACACAAACTTAATCGTTTTTATTTAATGTGTATGTTTGTTTAATGTTCATTTCTTCCTTATTACGATAAAGGCAAGGAAATAGTAATGAAAAACTGTTTTGTACCTTCCTTATTCAACTGAATTTTTTTATATTTTTGTTTCTTTAGGTACCTAAATGTTTCAATTAATTGGTAATATTTCCTTAAACTATAAAGTGTGATAATATGTATGTTATTAAAATGTTCAAAAATAATAATTATTGAAAACGGCACATTTATGTTATGGACCAAGTGATTACTTTGGGCATTATGTATAATGACAAGCTACTTTGGGCAAAGTGATTAATGATCATCTAAACTTTAATATTTATCACACTGTCTGGGCATTATGAATATTGCTACCTGATCGTTGGGCAATGTGATAATAGAGATAGATTCTATGGGGTAAAGAGTTCTTTTAAACGCTATTGTGAACATAAACGCTCGCTTCGCTCGCGCGTGCTTTGTCAAACTTTCTAACCTAACCTAACCTACCTTTCTGGCACCCAATTACATTTTTTACCATTTCATATTTTTATTTGAGTGGGAATGGAAAAAATAGTGTATCCATTCACTACATAGCGGTCATTTTGTTTTAGTTTTTTTTGTATAGTTTTGCATTTAAAGCAAATACAGAGGGCAGAGCATCTATAAAATGAAGAATTTTTTGTGTTTCAAATTTTGATTTAATGTCATAATTAGAAATAACAGTAATAAAACATGTATTTTTATTACTCTGCCCAATAGGTGACAAGCATTATGTATAATGCCCGGGCAATGTGATTATTTCAGTAGCTATAATCACATTGCACTCTCATATTGGTCATTTTTCATAATGTCCGGGCATTAAGTATAATGACCAATTAATCACTTGGTCCATAACATTTATACCATGTTTTGACTTACGTTTTTGTTCCATCCTCGAAGAAAGAAGCGCTCACTCGCACTGCTCCGTTCGCTCTCTTCAGTCCCATTCTAACCTAATCTTACGTTTTTGTTATTTTCAGTTCCCTTCCATTCCTATCCTGATCTTCAAAGAAAGAAGCGCTTACTCGCACTGCTCCCTTCGCTCTCTTCACTCCCATTCTATCCTAATCTTACGTTTTTGTTATTTTCAGTTCCCTTCCGTTCCTATCCTGATCCTTAGAGAAGAAAGAAGCGCTCGCTCGCACTGCCCTCTTCACTCCCATTCTAACCTAACCTTCTGAACCTAATGTCCTGGCAATTACGACTGTTATCCTCAGCATATTACTCGCAATTTTTTTTTAGGATTACGTACCCAAAGGGCAAAACGGGACTCTTTTACTAAGATTCGACATCCCGTCCGTCTGTAGGCTGTAATCTCATGAACTGTGTTAGCTAGTTAATATTTTGTGAAGCTCGATATTTCGATGGTGTAACAATTGTCGTTTTCAACGAGACTGGAGTTTGCGTGTGTATCTTGACAGTTTGAGCCAGCCGTATCGAAAAAAAAATAACCATGGTAGTTCAAAATCACATAATACAATGTTTTAATTATACTTTGTAGGTATAGTGCGGATTACATAAGTCGGCAGATGGACACGATGGATGCATCTCATCGAATAGTTCACTTAAGTACCTACTGTTATTTTGGTTTTGTTGGAAGCAAAAATTTGTTGGCTTATGTTATTAATGTTAAGGCATTGAGCCTTAAAATGCTAGCTAAAACTCATGAGTAAAGAAAAGGGCCTAGAATTCTGGGAGGAAGGGGAGCCAACATTACGGCATAGGAACAATGTGATGAAACGCACCCTAAAGGCGCTAGTTTGGCTTATTTTTCATAGCTGTTTACAGGAAAACTTATTTATAAGAACAATATAATTTACTTTAGGAAACTTTCGAACATCTTTATTGTTGACATGTCCAAAATAACGTTAGGATACAATCCACGGTCAAAACTCTGTTACGTTTACAATCCTGTGCAGCACTATTAGAACATTATAACAACGTAACCTGTGGATCGAACCCACGTCGACCTACTAAATACATAGCTAAACATGTTGAAAATATTAATCACACTGAGTACTTTTCATTCAAGTATTTATGCTTGTGTGTAACGTCTATTAGAAGAAGGTCGTAACTCCAATACTTGTTGATAGTATTATTGTAGCAAACTGATCATTTACTTATGACCCATACTGTACCTGCATGAATAATAAAATAATAGGATAATAAAATTCATAGTAATTAATAGCATTTGACGCGTCTTTTTTTCCGGGAAAATAATTGCTATGAATTACAATCGTGTAAGTTTAAAAAGTTAAAAAGGAAGATAATCACCATTTAATATTTAAAAAAAACGTGGAATGTTGCAAATCATTTATTTAAATAAATTGATTACTGATTACAAATAGTGAAATATGAAGCTACACATCTCTCCGGTTTGCGAATTGCGTCCAAGTGCATCGAGATTGTTATCGTAACCTTGTTGTGATTGGCGCGAACCAGAAACAGATGTTCCATGCGATTTTACAGTGCTGTTCATATTATTATAAGTTTGCACGTGGCTAAAATCGGAGCTACGGTAATGTTGAATATTTTCAAGGAAACATACATATGCAATGAATGATCGAGCAAAGCTTCTCTGTTAAATTTGCTTTCGTCTGTCTATAGACGGGCCTGTATCTGTATGCCTAGCATGAAGACCAAAACACGATACGATAAAGCGATATAACTACATCAACTCTCAAAATATGATAGATAAAGCCGCCATGTTGATTTTTGACGTGAAAACGTTTTATAAATTGGTGAACACCTGCAATCTCAAAAAAGTGTGACGTCACGCGTCGTTACTGGAACGCCTCATGTTATTGACAAGGTAACTATAGCAACGTTTTATCGTTGCCATGGTTACCATCAATGTTTTCTTATGACGTTATCACGTAAAATTATCGTCCGGAAACAGACTTTATTTATTCTAAATTGCGATAAAAATTATGATAAAAATTCAACATGGCGGCTTTATCGTGCTAGGCAGGCTGTATGAATATTGGTTGGTGCTCCTTACAGCTCTGGACGAAACTGCGTATACAATACAGGTTTTACGATTTTATAGAATTAGTTTATCGTCGGAGATTTTTGATTAGAAGCGTACTTCCCGAAAAGTGGCGATAAAGGATACTGAATACCGAGATCATATTTCGATTATTCTTTTTTATGTTAAAGGTTTAACCATGGTACCTATCTGCCGCGACATAATAATAAAGTCTCAAAAGTTTTTAAAGTTATACTTCTATGGCGTTTATTAAAAAATGATAAGCGCGTAAAATTAGCGCGTCAAAATTTTTTTACACAATAAATAAATTATCTATTAGCTACTAAGGGTGAAATTGTCGTTTTTTTGACAGTTTTGTTATAAGGAAAGATGTCTGAAAAATTCTGATCGGTTATTGCTTTTACGGTTCAGCTGCGCTCGCCTATCGTTAACAAGATTGTAAATTCAATAATGCTGTTCAATTTATGAATTTAATTAAACGGTAAAGGGTTTTAACCAACACCTGGCACGGCTATTATTTCGATAGGTGACCAATTAACTGGCGGCAAAAAGGTTTTCTTAAACTTGTCTATGCTTCTACTGCTTATGACATAGAGAATTTTGTGCTTACACTTACAGTTCGGCAAGTATAACTTGGCGCGGCTGAGCGCCACTGTGTTCAATGCCAGTATTGCCACTGTACAGAAAATACCACGAAATTTGGGGAAATATGCAGTGAACGGAAATAAAACATGGAAAAAGCCTTTCCATACTAATTCACGTAAAATAACAGCTCCAAAACTCACACAAATACGAAGTATGCACACTCAAAACACACACTACGCTACTAGCTAAGCAATTGGACCTTTGTCAAACAGTTCATTATTTTCACCAATCGTGTTTGACAACGAGGTCGGCCCGGCGGCAATGCGCAGTTCTCCAGCGTGATTGGTTCTTGGTATGACCCGATCACGACGCATTGGTTACTCGTCGTTGCACTGTCAAGTGTGCGTCAGGGAACCAATAATGCCCATCCATGATAATGGACAGCCTGTTAATTGGCGACCCGGTAATGTACGACCTGATAATTCGTGTACAGGTCCCGTATTAACGGTCCGTGCAAATATTGTACGACCCTATACTCGGCGACCACGTATTTCGAAGCCGGCATCGAAAAATGTGGTCGTACAATATCGGGTCGTGTATTATCAGGCTGTGCAATATCTTATCGTACAGATATTGTACAACCCCGTACTTCGTGTACAACATGGCGGTATGACAATGAATGATTATGACCAATCACATGCCAGTGTGCTTCCTTTAGTTGTTCTTGCTTCCAACTTGCTTGTCATAGACTTATCAAACCACAGAGTGTATCAAACTTCTCCATGAACTGTGCTGTCAGTGTGTGGCTATTTTTTTGCGCCATATTGTTTTTGTGATGCAAATGGATTTACATAACTAGTTACATTTATTGAAAGGGAGACGAATTTAAATAATACCTAGCGGCGGAGGCGCCTGGATTCCCCTTCCAGTTTGTTCGTTCCACATACTCGGCAGCCGGAAAATTAAAATAATGTCTTGATTTGTGTTCAAGATAAATCAAACTAGCAAATTTTGGGACCCAATAACAAGCAAAGCCATTGTGAACAAGTTATGTCCCCCTAAACATGCGAGGGGTGGAACCAGACAAGACAGGATCACCGACGAGATTCGTCACAATCCAACAAAGTAAATGTGGAAATTCTGAATTCTGATTTTGATGTGTCCCATAAATTGACTTTTGTTTTTTAGGTAATATAAACATATTTTGTTCAAGATAACAATAAATGCACTGAATTATTGTTTATATTCCTGCTCTAATTCTTGTAAAAGTTAGATCATTTAGGAAAAAAATATTAAAAGTTAGAACTTTGAGTGTGCAAATGTATGGAGAGTGATGTGTCCCATTAAGTAACCAAAGTTCCTACTATATAACTGTCCTAATGGAGATGATTGACTTTTTCTTTTATTATTTAAAATTTAACAATTTATTATAATAATTAAAAATGTCAAAGTATTGATTGTTGATATATTTAGTGATTTTAATTCAAAAAAGGCTGAGATTCCCCCTGTAAACTTAATAATTTAATATTTTTACCAAGGAGTTGTTCCAAAGGTAACGAAAAGGACAAAATCTAAAGTATTGATCTTTTAATTAATATTTTGTGCTTTTAATCTATATTTTAATTTGTTAATCTAAAAATATATTATAAAGGATTGGAATATTTGACGAGTTTTTATTTTCAGCTAATTTTATTCGGTTACTTATTAGAACATTTTTAGACCATTGCTTACAAAAATTAAACTTTTTTTAAAGAAATATTAACAAATACTGTAATTTTATAAAAAATAATAAACTATGATTATGTCATGTAGGTTATTGTCACCTTTTTAACTAAATTTTTGACGAAAAATTATTCAGATTTTTTTTAAATTGCAAATAACCACAGTGTAACAGGCAGACAGACAGATTGTGACTTTCGCATAGATAATATCAAGTAGGGATAAAACAAATCAAGACGAATTTTTAAGTCAATGTCAAACAAACGCTTAACGTCAATGTCATGTCAAATATTTTGAAAGAGGTAAGAACTTGGCCAATGTGCAAGACTTGGCCAAGAAATATTCAACACTGGCCACATGCATCCGTTGTACAAAAAAAAATGGAGTATGAAATTGGTCCGATGTCTATGGTCTGGAGGAAGTAGTAAACGAGGCTCCAAAACAAGTAACAAAAATAGTCGACCAATGGGAGTCAAATAATTCGACCAATAGCAGCAAAGCCATGTACACGAAATAGTTCGGGCAATCGCTAAAGGGAAATACGTGACCGTACCGATATTGCACAACCAGTTAATTCGAAGCCGCCGGTTTCGTAAAACGGGGTCGCCAATTATCTGGTCGTACAATATTAGTTCGTACAATACTGTCGCTGAATTATCATGGAGTACAGATAAAGGACAGTCACGTATTTCGCGACCAGTAATTCGAAACCATGGATTGTACAGCCAGATATTTGGGAGCCATCATGGCTTCCAATTATCGGGTCGTACAATACGTGGCTGTACAATATATGGACTCTGTGCGTCAGATGCGTGGATGGTATTATGCACTACGTATGATGTGACCAGTCACATTAAAAAAATATTGTTTTTTGCACTAACTTAATATAGGTATATATTAAGCTAGTTTATTGTTTAAAACTATTAATCATTACCTTTTATTTAAATAAATGTATTTAAAACTGTAACATGTTTCTGTAATTTAATACATAATACCTACCTATACCAACCTATACTATGTATATAAGTGACTAAATGGAGTAAAATAAAAAAAAGCTTAAAAAAGTAATTTAATTAAATGCGATATTTTATAATGGCAAAGGATAGGTATTAGGTACTTGGAAAAAAACATTTTGATAATGTAGGTATTTAGGTTTTATTTAAAATAATAGAAGAATTATCAGTTTAACATAAATCAAATATTACCTATTTTACAAGCAAATAAAATCAGATGTCAAAGTCAAAGTCAAATTTCTTTATTCATTTCGATGCTTATGTATATACAGTCCCGTATTGAATGGCCAAGCGGGCACCTACGGATAGAGGACACTGTGCCGGATCAGAAAAACGAAAGTTATGTTCCATGAAAGTCTCTCTGTTTCCGAGATATCCGCCATTTTAAAGAAATTTAAAAATTTCACTCCTTTCTCTATGTTTTATGATGCCAAAACTGCAAATGAAGGAATAAAGCCAATCTGTTTTTTGGATTGGAGTGTAATTAACAAAAAATAGTAAACATAACCTAAAATTCTTAAAAACTTTTTATTATTTTTTAACAAGTCTTTTTTTTATTCGCAACTGTGATAAAAAACGTCGTACGATACACGTGTGAATTGATCATTCCATCTCGGCTTTTGCCACGCTCGCGTTCCGCTCGCGCGTCATAAACCGCCTCTATGGGATGATCAACTTTTCACACTTGTATCGCAATGTACTATTGTTGTACTTAAAATAATTCAAGAAATTTTAGTTCTGAAATTCCCCGAATTATTTCACTAGCCGATATTTCACTATTTGATAAATTTTTTTGTACATCTACATCAATAAATTTATTGTTTCTCAGTTCTTTAGTTAAGTCTTTTAATGAAACATAATTTTTTATTAGCCTTTCATTTCTCCGTCTTAAGCTCTTTATCTTCGACAACCGCTTTTCAGAGAGTATTGTCTTTTTTCTTACTTCCTGATTTAGTTTTTGGGTTTTTGGTGTATTCAAAGCCGAATCAATATCAGAAGATAATATGTTCAAAGGCGTATTGCAGTCAGCTCTTGTCATTGGAGAAGTTAATTGTCGATGATCGCGTGTCAGATTTGAATCTCCCTCAATTAAATGAGCTGCTTTACCAAAGTCATGCCCACAGCTTGGACAAGACACCTAAAAAATAAAAATAGGAATTTAAAAAATGCCACGGAAGAATGATTCTGATTCATATTTCAGTCAATTACTTTAATAACTTACCAAACGAGGATTAAGTTTCACAGAAACATTTTCTTTGTCAGAATTTATCTGCATTTTTTGTAACGGACTCATAAAAAGCACATCTTTGTGTTGTCCCTCCTTAGGGTTTGATTTTTTGAGTGTCGAACTTGACAATACCATCTGAATATAAAACATGAAACTTTTTATAAATAGGTAAGTAAAATAAATTATTTAAAGCGATATTAAATATGTAGGTAGGTACTTGAAATAATTTTAAATAAAAAATTATTTTCAATATCAAATTATCAAACACGCACTGATTGAAGATTATTTATTCTCACCGTACAATAGCGTTTTTTTGAGCTTCTGGTATCCTTTTTTAGACGTATAAAAATCGTCATCTTGGAAATGGACTGAACAAATTCTTGTTGTTTTGCTTGGGGCCCATTGATGTTCCTGCCTTTCCAAGCGAACTGCTCTAGTCCATTCTTCTCTCTGACTCGGATCTTTTGGAAATCTATGAAAGGAATACACATCAGGAATATACAGAATACACAACAAACACATTTTAAACTATAAATATTCAACATGAATTTACTTAGTTCATGGGGCATAACACCATCCCCATAGAAAAAAAATTGATCCATGTAATTAATTTATAAAAATAAATTTAGTACTTAACGGGGCTACTTACATGTGATAACTAATTCGAGCATGTTTATTATGCAGATCAGATCTGTTGGTACACCATTTTACCGCGCAAGAAGGCATAATTTACACAATATTATTAATTGTCCAAATACGAACGTTGACATGGACTGCCACAGTCGAACTAAACTGCTTCGCGGCACAATTGACAAGCCCCGCCCACTGCGGCTCAATCTGCGTGGGGTCATTTTTGCGCGCTAGGAATGCTTCCATGTTTTATTTCCGTTCACTGGAAATATGTAAGAAAGATTTAATCATTTGCGTATTTGTATAAGATAGTATAATGATATTTCGCATTTTAATACTCTTTAGTATAGTTTTATTTTTAATTCCTCAAATCGCAACCGCCAACTTACACTTGTGGCACTTTGTACTAGCACAAGTTTTACTAGTAACCAGAGAAATGCTACCGTTGTGAGGTACAAACGTCAAATTTTATGCTAGTAACTAGTAGATAGATAGATAGATAGATAAACACTTTATTTGTACAACACACAGAAAATTAAAAATAACAAATATGACGAGAAAGCTTATTAACTACGAAATTGTACAAACAGGCATAGTAACACGCTCCATGAGCATTTTTAGTAAGTACGCTCACGATTTCGGACCGGGATTGCCTTGTAAGCACTGTCCACCCAATTCGAACCACAGCCTTCAAAATATAGACGTGAAAATTACAGAAAAGTAATCCGCGAACGGCTGGAGCAAACAAGGAACCGCTCAATATATTATTATGGCGACTCGAAAACTTCGTGATAACGTCAGAAGAAAACGTTGATGAAAATACATTGCTATGGTTACTACCTAATAAGTACCTAACAGAACGTGACACTTTTAAGTGCATACGGTGTTCATCAATTTATAAGACGTTTTCACATCAAAATAAAATAAGGCGTTTATTTACCAATAGTTTCCTTCCAACCTAGACATTGAAAACTTAGACTAATTTATATAATATAGCCAACCTTCTTTTCGTATCAAGGATTTACGCATTTAGGATCTTACCTCATCCATAAAAATAACTAAATCATGCTTTTGGATACAGTTCAAATAGGGTTTTGGTAATGTCGTTGGATTAGTAAGGATTTAGGAAGCCAAAGTCTCACAGAATATTGTCGTAGTCTGCTTTTATGACTACATTCCACTGCTCGCAAATGTATTCTATTAAAGACGGCCTTGGTTGTGTGAATAGCTTAATGGACGCATCACGAAATGTGTAACCTAATTCCATACTGCATCTGGTTTACTTAATGACTCCCAAAGATTGTGATAAAAAGATCTCAAGTTAAGGTCGCTGCATACGTAACGGGATAAAACCTCGGACGGGACGGGGACGTGACGTGCATCACTATCACTACATAGTATAAAACAAAGTCGCTTTCTCTGTCCCTATGTCCCTATATCCCTATGTATGCTTAAATCTTTAAAACGACGCAACGGATTTTGATGCATTTTTTTTAATAGATAGAGTAATTCAAGAGGAAGGTTTATATGTATAATTCATGCATAATATAGCCGTGCGAAGCCGGGTCGCTAGTTGTTCATAAAAGTGTTCATGGACTTTAAACATACGTAATGTGATCTTTCCCATTCCGGACGGGACGTGACAATTTCTTGCCCGCGTTTCATATAAAAATATCACTTTCCGTCTGGCACGGGATAATCCCGTCACGTATGCCGCGACCTTAAGTAGGTAAGTACTTTTTACGAGCCTAGAAAATTAATAGCATTTATTTGGACAATATAGCAGTGATAGCAGACATCAGACGGCCTTCATACGTAAATTAAAGAGATAAAACATTCAGAACAACAAAGAAACATAAGAAAATAAAACAACAAAATAAAGAATATCTAAAAAGCCATTTGCTTCTAAAAACAACTGCCATAAGGCCAGTGTGAGGCTGTAATCTATCGATTAGCATGGGTCTCAAATTGCACCGCAGCATTTTAAGTTGCTATGCCGAAGTATCCAAAGGCTTTATCGTCCGTAAACCGACTTTACAGACAACCATGTTTTTTATCCAGTACGATTGTACTTCTATCTATCGAGGCATAATGTAACTATGTACGCTATCCGTTCTTTTTTTTTATTTAATTTCTTTTTATGCTTTTTAACGCCCAAACTCGATGGGGTTGCGTCGTTTCATTGCACAGTTCCTATGGCCACCTACCAGCTCCATCATCAGATCAGCACCATGTCATCATAATATTGCATTGTCACGCAATTCACACATGTATGCAAAATTTCAGCTCAATCGGTAACCGGGAAGTGGGTCAAATTTAATTTGCAAATTTTGACGGACAACTTACATAAGTTAAATAAAAGCTTGTAATAACTAGCCTCTTACGTCAAACCTTCGTTAAGTATTATAAATCGTTATCTCTATTGAATACAATGTAATTCAACGTAGAACACCATTGAACAATGACTATAGGTACCTACCTACTTATCTATAACATAATAATGTCAATGGGTCATTGCTTGCCGGTTGACGTACTTAGGTATTTTATAACTGCGGCAGGTAGTAGATATACTTACCTAACTAGGTCTTAAATAATACAATATCTGACCTAGTTAGGTTGAAGTGGTGTGGCAGGAAATGAAAAAAAAAAACTTGGCCAAGTGCGAGTCTGACTCGCGCACGAAGGTTCCGTACCATTATATTCTGTTTTTAGTATCACTACATAGTATAAAACAAAGTCGTTTTCTCTGTCCCTATGTTCCTATATCCCTATGTATGCTTAAATCTTTAAAACTACGCAACGGATTTTGATGCGGTTTTTTTTAATAGATAGAGTGATTCAAGAGGATGGTTTATAATTATGTATAATACATGCATAATATAGCCGTGCGAAGCCGTGGCGGGTCGCTAGTTTGTTATAAGTAGCGGCAACAGAAATACTAGCTATCACGGTTCATGAGATACCTACAGCCTGGACAGACAGAAAGTATAGGTATCCCCATTGGGTAGGGAACTATAAAAGGGACGTTTCAGAGGCCTCGTTGTGACAGTAGTAGCATCTTTACGTCAAGGAAGGCAAGAAAAATACCAAAATATGTCTACGACCAAGTTTGTAAAGACAGGGCAGTATAGGCTTATTCAGCAGTCCTTGCCTTCCCTGACCGGATAAAAAAAATCTCTTGATCTTTCTGAAGTTTCTTGCCATCATAGACAATGCAATGGTGGCAAGAAACTAGTAGAAAGGCACTAACTGATTAATAATTCTATGAATGGTGGTTATAAAGTCCACCACCTATCGAGCGTTTCGGAACTAACTTAGAAAAAATAAACCAACTAAGTATCCCTCATTGAAAACGAAATCCGCCTTCTTATACCTATATCACCGAAGGACATTCCCATCAAAAAGTTGACACAAAACGATAGAACTTCCAAAGACAATAACAGCCGAACAAATATCCTGTCCCCAGGACCTTATCAATCTCAGTAGAGCTATGCAAATGGAATCTGACGTCACCAAGTTAATAGAATGTCAATCATAACTTCGAAATGATTTCCCGGCCGAATTCTCGAGTCTGTAATAATAACAGTAACAATATATCTATCTAAGTAGGTACCTACCTATAGTTACTCGTGTGCCTTGCTTACGAAACTATCTGCATTTGACAGGGTTTATTAGGTGGAGAATAATGGTATAGTACTTACCTAACTTTATAATTTCGAGTTCTCCACACAGAGTAATGTGTTTTCTAAGTAATATTTTGGGTAATAGATAGATAGATAACTTTATTTGTACAAGACAGTAAGGAACATAGAACACGATATACACAAAGCAAAGTAATAGCTAGAAAGTACAAGTTGCACAAATGGCGGGCCTTATCGCTAAACGCGATTTCTACCAGGCAACCTTTGGATGGAAAATAAGTGACTTAGCTTAGCTAATAACATTTAAGTATACAGCGTCAGCGACCTCAGGGTGCTGGTGTAGTGGCAATGTTTTTAGATGAAGTAGGCCTGAGTAACTGAGTTTTTTTAACAACGTTTTTCTACTAACGCTACATAGAGTGACCCTTGGACTCGTCTCAAATACTTACTACCCAAATTAAACGAATTTGAGAAAACAAAAAAAAAAAAAAAATATACAATACCTTGTCCCAGTTCATAATCAAAATAATATTTTGTACTTACTGTCAGAGGCAAAAGTCGTTTTCAATTCGTAATATGAAAAAATACTTATCCATAGTAGAATGAATTAGAAAGAAAGTACTTACAACTAGAACCATTATTTTCGATCTTTTTTACGTATACCACTAATGCCTGAATATTTAACCATGATTTCATAGGTAGCACCATAATTAAAGTAATTTAAGGGTAAGGCTCATATTTCTATTATATAAAATTTAAAAAAAAATATGGTTGTCTGTAAATTCTGTTTACGGACGATAATTTAAAGGTCAGTTAGAAAACGATTTTTTTTTGTTATAATTCTTTTATATATTTTTACTCTTTTTTCGTCTTTTTTATTCTTTAAGTATATTTTTTTCTTTTATATTCGTCACTCGTCACTATAACACAAGCCCAGATGAGCTATATTATTATTAAATACTCTGTTTCCTAACGGGAACGGACGCGTCATGGTCATGTTACCATGACGCGTGACGTGACACAATATTTCGTCAGACACTTTTTTGTGAATGCAGTGTTCCATCAATTTATGAGACGTTATCACGTCAAAACCCACTAAGTGGTCCTTAGTGGAAAGACAGTTTGATTAAGGTACCAAACCATTTTGTTCGGCACACGATGTGCATACGTTTGATTGGGCCAATTTCCGCAGCATGAGGTCACGCACGTGGTATTTCAAATTACTATGCTATGTGACGACGCGAGCTAATTCATATAGTCACCAAATTAATATGAAGTTTTTATAGAATTTTAATTAGTAGGTTAGAGTAGATAGTTTACTTATCCACTATAAGTCCTAATACTAGGTAATTTACGTGTTTTCTTTTGAATTTTAACCACGTAAAATCGATTTCGAATAACGTGCATATAAGTGACGCGTTGTCTGAGGATTCGACAACAAAGCGCACTTTGCACAATGGCATGACTTTACGTACGCTTCAATGAGTTAGCATGCCTAGAATGATTTTTTGTGATAAAAACTCATCTATCTAAACTGGGGTCAATCAGGCATCAAAATTGCGGTCCCACTGTAGAGTTCTAAATTTTTCATTATGTTTTGAACCCAAGTATGAGTTCAGGGTTAAGTTTAAAGTCCTTCAACTGAAGCTGAACTCTACGATGAGTCTGCAATTATGTTGCCGACTGTTATACCCCTGTGCAAAATTCATATTTCTTTTGTAACTAAGCATTTTGAGCTAGCTTTGTCTGTTAGTCAGTTAAGGAGAAACTTCTGACATCGCTGACTTCTCGTTTAGATAGTAAAGTGCGCGAAAACTGTAAGTACCTATTTTTCAAATAGCAATATTCAACATAGAGGGAACGAGTTCGAACAACCGTGATAAATGAAAGAAACTGCTCACAAATAGAACTAAAGAAGAAAAACAAATAAAAGCGAACAGCTGGCTGCTGTGATTGACTGCAAGTAATTACATTCAGATAGCCGACTCTGCGAATATTGTTTCTGCCTTTGAATTATTAATTTTCTTCGACCCAGTTTTAGGCTTGTGAGGAAATTATGTAGCTTGTATGTTTTATTTATGGAGCGTTTACGAGATGATTGCTTTGGGAAAACAATGTCTGGATAAACATAATTAGATTCGGTACTTATTAATATTATTTTTTTGGTAAAGATATACCTCTTTAAGATTTTACACTAACATGGCTATTTATACTATTAATTAATAAATTATCATGTTTATTGTTATAACATCGAAATATCGAGCTCCACATATACTTCTACTAGTAGCGCTCTGCGGTTTCACCCGCGTAACTCCCGATCCCGTGGGAATATCAAAATAAAAAGTAGTCTATAGCCTTCCTCGATAAATGGATTATCCAACACAAAAATATTTTTTTAATTCGAACCAGTAGTTCCTGAGATTAGCGTGTTCAAACAAACAAACTCTTCAACTTTATAATATACTAGCGACCCGCCCCGGCTTCGCACGGCTATATTATGCATGTATTATACATATAAACCTTCCTCTTGAATCACTCTATCTATTTAAAAAAAACCGCATCGAAATCCGTTGCGTAGTTTTAAAGATTTAAGCATACATAGGGTAATAGGGACAGAGAAAGCGACTTTGTTATACTATGTAGTGACTAGCGACCCGCTCCGGCTTCGCACGGCTATATTATGCATGTATTATACATATAAACCTTCCTCTTGAATCATTCTATCTATTAAAAAAAAAAGCAACACAATCCGTTGCGTAGTTTTAAAGATCTAAGCATACAAAGGGGCATAGGGACATACGGATATAGAGACGGCGAAAAGTGGCTTTATTTTATACTATTTAGTGAAATATGTATCTATACTAATATTCTAAAGAGGAAAGATTGAATAGGCTCCGAAACTACTAGACCGATTTTGATGAAACTTGGTATGATGTTACATTAGTTAATTGGCAGTAACATAGGCTACTTTCCATCCCGATATTCCCACGTGATTGGGACTTACGTGGGTGAAATCGCGAGGTGATGGCAGTAGTCAATAAACTAATTCACAAATCTCATAGGCACAAATGGCGCCCAACTAGTAACTAAATAAAATTAAGGCGAACCCATCAACTAATTCGGCGGCTTTAACAAGCCACATACGTAAACTTGGTGAATAGGGAATCTAATCAAGACTGAGTTAGGAATTAGACGGACCATTTCAGACGGCATTCAAACCTACACCTTGGAAATTTGATTAGAAACCGACTTAAGTGAAGGTGGCAGTGTTCCAGACTTATTAAATTAAACCCAAAACACCTTTGAATTTCTCCTTTGCATCGCAATATCTTCAGGTTTCCAAGTGGCTCAAACTGAGGTGATATTAAGACCTTTTGCTACATAAATAAATAAATATGCTAAAAACTTTATTAAAGTTATTTAAATCCCGGTTTAACTATTTACCATGTTTATTGTTAGGGTTCCGTACCTAAAGGGTACAAACAAACGGGACCCTATTACTAAGATTCCACTGTGTGTCTGTCTGTCACCAGGCTGTATCTCATGAACCGTGATTGCTACACAATATAAATTTTCACAGATGATGTATTTTTGTTGCCGCTACAAAACTAAACTAAAATATAGGTACTAAAAACAGAATATAATGGTTCGGACTCGAACTTAGCCAGTTTTTATTTTATTTTTACTACACAAACCAAATTTAGTTTAAATAGCAACCCACTAATATGTTGAGATAAAAATGTGACAAAAAAATGGTTGTCTGTAAAGTAGGTTTACGAACGATAATTTTACGTAATAACGTCATAAGAAAAAGATGAAAAATTTAGTTTTTTTCTTTATTTTTTTCCCATATATATTTTATCATGTCATGATCTGCAGCAGAGCCGTAATAAATACCTATAAATTATATCTAAAAATGATGTACTTTGAAATCCTTTATTTATAAGTCTTCTATTCGTCACTCGTCACCATAACACAAGTCCAAATGCGCGATATTATTATTATTATCATACTCTTGTAATTTCCTATGGTAATGTTACCATGATGCATGACGTCACACATAGGGAACGGGACGCATGACGTTACACAATATTACCATGACACTTTTTTGTGAATGCAGGTGTTAAATCTTGACAGGGCGACCGTTTACCGCAGGGGGACCGTTAGGGGGACGGTCAATCGTGAACCGTTCCATCAATTTATTACACGTTACCTATTACTTCAAAAAAACCTGTAAGTAGTCTATTGAATGAACCCAGCTTGTGTTTACACAGGAGTCCCACAGAAAAGAAGTTGCGCTCCCATATTGGTATCTTATCGTTTAGTAAACAAACTGTCAATACAGTTATCGAACAAGTTGTGAAGTGGCGTTTCCATAATATTTGATAATCGTTTCTGGCAAATATTTGACTACGCACTTAAGTAGAACTTGTTAAAATGTTATCTGGATTACTTATCTAATATTTTCTTAAGTTGGTGACAAAAAAATATCGACCTAAATGGAGGATTTTTTTATTTCATAAGTACTTACTTACCTAAGTTGTTTTTTTAGACACGGGACCCTATTGCTAAGACTTCACTGTCTGTCCGTCTGCCAACAGGCTGTATCTCATGAACTGTGATAGCTAGAGAGTTGAAATTTTCATAGATTATGTATTAAAAACAGATATAAAATTATGTGGGCTCCTATACAACATGGTACGGAACCCTTCGTGCGCGAGTCCGACTCGCACTTGACCGGTTTTCTTTTAAGTCTGTGACAAAAAATTACCGACTAAAATAGAATTATTTTTATTTCAATGCGATGTGTAATATGTCCTGAAATATTTATTTATTTTATTTTATTTTTTATAAGTACCTACCTACCTACCTAAGTTGTTTTATGTAGAAATGGCTTCGCACTATTTGAGCATAAGCCATACGCCAACGACCTTGGTACACAGCCTACTAAATAGTTACTATTGGCACCGGTCGCCTTCGTTGGTGAAAATTGTTGATTGTTACGAGTGTGTTTTGTTTTTCTCAAAACTGCTGAGATGGAATTGTAGGTGAGATTTTTACCGACATTGTGGTGTGATTTTGAGCCAAATATTTTCTAAAGTTTTAAAGCTATCCTAAAATTAAGAATTAAAACTAGTCTATCTTTGAAATGACAAAGAATTTTCGCCTCGAAATTACCCCAAAATATCGGTAAAAATTTCACCTACAATTCCATCTCAGCACTTTTGAGAAAAACAAAACACACTCGTTACAATCAACAATATTAGTTGTAAGCGACGGGTATTTCTGGCGCGTTGCGTATGGCAGCATAAGCAGCGTTAAGCTTAACTAATAACTTTTGCATTTGAGATCTTATTCTTAGTAATCAAACGATAGCATTCTCGGAATAATAACTCTAACCTACATACTTCTAAAAATAAGTACCTACTTACTTAAGTAAAATAGAAACAAAAAATTGTCTATGAAACTTCTTTCTTTCTGAATCCAATCGCTTAATTAATTTAATCCTATTATTGTAGCTAGATCCTTTGAAGTTCTGTTTGTTTGTCTACAAAAGGATCCGAAAATAGTCAAAGGTTTGAGATAGATACGAGATTTCTTGAAACAACTTTCAGGAAACCCTTATCTTACCGAACGAAGGTACAAAAGAACCAAACCAAATTGTTACTTTACAAAGGAATAGTTCGATTGGAGAGGAGCTCTATTTTTGGATCGCTCGTGTGACGTAGCTTCGTCGTATACCTACGTCTACAAGTCACGCTGGACTTCCAAGTTTTTTTGTTCATTTTACGCAGAAAATTGAAAACCGGTAAAATTACCGATGTACATCCGAAATAAGCCCAAAAGATATAAATATTTTATAAGATCGTTTCCGAATGTTTGACTATGATTGTTTGACGTTTCTTCTACCACTCGCCTGTCGCCGACGAGTGGTGGAGATCACTCGTTACGATTGAGCAATTCAAAAATAACGAATTTCCGATGTCGAACGAGTATCAACTATCAGTAGAAATCGAGCGTTCGACGCGGGGCGAACGATTCAAAAATAGGGCTCCAGGAGTAGCAAGTTCTAGTAAATTGAAAGGATTTACTACAACGTATTTGATTAATGAATCGAATTTATTCTTGGAAAATAAATCTTAAGTTAATGCCATAGTGCCTCATAATGCCGTACTTATTCATCTTACAATTTATAGGAAGACAAATGCTACCAATAAAAGTTTATTAAAAAGGTCTTATGTGATTAATGGGGGCTAGGAAAGACACACTGTGCTAGGAAAAAAAGTAGTAGGTAGGTACACTAGGAAAAAAAATCCATACGCACCAGAGGGATACGCACTAAAACTAAATCTCAATTCGCCTATTCGCTCATGAACTAATACACAATGGGTCTAAATATCAATATGCCGATCTCTCGTTAGGCCTAGGCATAACGCGAAATTGGTAGGTAGACTGCGTTTTAAGTACTCAGCGACTACAAGATTAATGATTTGCCTCTAGGACACCACATTGGTCACTAAGTAGAATACTCAGGCAAAAAATTAGCTGAACCCCACTTGACCTAGAGCTCACTCGCAAATCTGTAAGGTTGTAAAGTTATGTTACCTGATTCTGATTCAATATAAAATATTAAAAAAAAAAAAAAATAGGTAAATACTTACTTTATTTTTTGCAGATATGCGAATTAGCTCTGGGTCACGTGGGGTTCAGCTAATTGGTAATGTGACTGTACCGGGTGAATTTTTAATTTTTCTTCAAGCGATTGGATACACTAAAATTTAAAAAAAATGCGTTGATTAAAATTGTTTTGGGTCATTGATAAATAATTAGCCACCAGCTTCAGCTTAATAACTTTTTAATTACTTATTAATTCGTTTTCAAAAAGTTTTATAGAAATTTCTCGTAACATAAATTTCAGATTTAAAATGTTATCTAAAGTAATAAGAAATACTTTTTGACGTGATAATGTCTAAGCTATGAACACCGGCACTCACAAAAAAGATGACGTCATCGCTCACGTTACCACCCACGTTCCGTTATTAACAAAATAATTTACAGAACACCATTTATCAAGTCTCAAATCTCGAGTCTGAAGGCTCAAGTCTCGCGTCGAGGAAAAAAAAATTAAAAGAAAAGGAAAAACAAATAAAAAAACTTAATTTTTCATCGTTTTCTTATGACGCTATCACGTAAAACTATCGTCCGTTAACCGACTTTACAGACAACCATTTTTTTAGTAAGTAACATTCTTTCATGAACCCTCGGTTTATAAAATACAGCGAAAAAAAATAACTTGTCAGGTAAAGTTTCAGGTACCCCAGTTAGAGTGATGTTTTCCAACTCTTGGGGAATACTTGTTCAAAGAACTGACAACTTGTTAGTGTTCCAGAAAAAATACGAGGCAAAGTTATGATTTACAAGTTCTGCAGAGTTCTTTAGTACAGTACCACTAACTTGTTCGTTAAGGGTCACTTTTAAAGGTGATAAGTATGCTTTATTGCGCTTGGGTAATGAAATGTTTATGTTTAGTTTGTTTATGACATTTCACACCTTTGTGAAATAGTATTTCAGCTCATTTTCAGCTTGTGTTTTTTTACGTAAAGTGTCTATTCATATTTCGCTTATTTTTTCTATACTTTTACATTACATTACAGTAATTGCGAAGTAACGCCCGCCATATTTTTATTCGTCAGTTTTTTGTAAAAATGTCCAAATCGAAATTAGAACATAATTTTCCAACTACTAAATCCTTTATTTGGCTTTGAAACTATCCCAAATATGAATTGTCAAATATCGATTATTTCCCCGCTTTATTTGAATGAAAATGATGATAGAGAATCACGATTGAAACTCGGTTTATTACAAAAAACTATTTATTTTTTTCGAATTTGGCGGGCAAGAAGGTCGAAACACCCCTAAGCGATACATTTCAAAAACGATCACGTTCTAGTTCCAATGATAATAATTCAAATTACGAACGTTGAACGATGCACTTCGTTCATTGGCTCGTCGATGGCATACAAACGGTTCGTTCAAAAGGCCTGATTCAGCTTTTCGAGCCTGATGCCGTTGTGTAGAGGCTTTCAAACGATTTTTTCCTCGTGCGCCCGTAAGTTCAATCAAGTGCTTGAATGCAGTCAAAATTGCTCGTTTTTGGCGTGGATGGCTTAAAATCTAGATCACATGCAGTCGTGCAATCTTTTATTGACGTGACAACGTCTTATAAATTGGTTTGCCGGGTGACACTTCAAGAAACTGCGTTACGCTCCGCTCACGTTATGCGCTCACAATGAGAGCGAGTGAGAGGCACGCGGGCATGGTTAGCCCGCCTAAGAGCGAGAGAGACAGACATAAAAAGTGAAAGGCACGCGTCCCTTCCACTCGAGCACAGTTGTTGTCACGTAAAACTTTCGCCCGTATACCGACTTTACAGGCAACCAGTTTTTTTTTACGAAAAAAATTCAATCTTTTTTTTATTGTAGTAACTAGCTGCGCTCCGCGGTTTCACCCCCATAAATAAATAAATAAATATTTCAGGACATATTACACATCGCCATCCAGCCCCAAGCTAAGCAACTTAATGCTTGTGTTATGGGTGCCAGATAACGGATAAACTACTTATATACTTTTTTTTTATATATTTTTTTAAATATATACATATTATACATATAGGAAACACCCAGAACCAGAAACAAGAATTTATGGTCAGCATAAATACTTGTTCCCGGCGGGAATCGAACCCGCAACCTTCTGCGTCGCAGTCGCAAGTCCCGATCCCGTGGGAATATTAAAATGTATAGCCTTCCTCGATAAATGGACTATCCAACTAAAAATATTTTTTTAATTCGAACCAGTAGTTCCTGAGATTAGCGCGTTCAAACTAACAAACAAACTCTTCAGCTTTATAATATACTAGCGACCCGCTCCGGCTTCGCACGGCTGTATTAGGCACGTAGTATTATAAAAACCTTCCTCTTTAATCACTATATCTATTTTTATGTTTTTAAATAGTGTGTAGTTAAGTCGACGTAGTAGTATGATGCCCGGTAAAACTCGATCGAGTTTTTGTGGCATTGTTTTTAATGTGATACTATGTGTTGTTTTTTATTATTAATAAATAAATAAATATTAAAAAAACCGCATCAAAATCCGTTGCGTAGTTTTAAAGATCTAAGCATACATAGGGACATAGGGACGGCGAAAAGTGACTTTATTTTATACTATGTATTTATAATATAGATTTAACGCTTATTTTAACGTGAACTTATTAAATTGATGAACACCGGTAACTCTCACAAAAAAAGTGTGACGTCATCGCATCGGTCATCTTGGCTTGTGTTATAGTGACGAGTGACGAATAGAAGACTTATATATTAAAAAAAAATATAAAAGAGAAAAAAAAAGAAAAAAAGCGGAAAAGGGGGTAAAAAATATAAAAAGGAAAATCAAAATTATCTAAATTTTTTATCGTTTTCTTATGACGTTATCATGTAAAATTATCGTCCGTAAACCGACTTTACAGACAACCATTTTTTTTAGATTATTTGAGTTAAAAATATTTGTAGGTAAAAGTTTTGGAATAGGTTTAGAATAATAGTTCAACGACTTTTATGTGATAAAGATAGTAAAATTGTATCTCAAGAGAATAAAATAGTGCTTTTTTACGTGAGGGCGCTAATTTTAAATCTAGAGCAGAGTGAAGGATTCTAGAGGGATTCAAAGTAGGTACGCAGCCCGAGGAAAAAATATTTTCTTACTCATAACTTTTTTCAGCCCGTCCTAATTTATTCGAGTGGCAACACTTTCAAACTCTACAGTTTATTAAGTGAACCTTTTAGGGATGTCAATTTAACTGAGAGCTTATCGAAAAAGGAGTTTTTAGTATTATTCAAAAACTGTTTTAACAATCGATTTGTTGACATAAAACTTTACAGTGAACCAATCAATTTTGAGTGCTTGCAGAGGTGTACCTATCGGTTTTTATTGTTTATTTTTAATATAGCCAAAGTGGTAGAATGAGTTTGGTTACAAAAGATTTGTTGAAAAGACCTGTTACCCTATTACTAAGACTCCACTGTCTGTCTGTCACCAGGCTGTATCTCAAGAACTGTGATAGCTAGATACAGTTAAATTTTCACAGATGATGTTTTTATTCGTTTATTCTCTTAGGGACTACCGCTTGGCACTACTAGTAGAGTGAAGGGAAATTTTACTCTCCCGTGGCACTACTGATAGTGCTACGGGTAAACTTACATTTCCACTGACACTACACTGTTGCCAGTAGTTTCACGGGAAAGTAAATTTCCCATGGCACGAGTGGGCTATCTATAAGTAGTGTTTTTTAGAGTTCCGTACCAAAAAGATAGAAGAATAGATTAAAATGTAATTAAATAAATAAAAAATAAAACTAGAATATAAGAAATAGTAAAAATGTCCTTTTTGCCGCTGTAAGAGCAAATGCAGAACAAATAAAAACAGAATATACCTATGTACGGAAACCTTCGTGCCTGAGTCCGGCTCGCACTCCTGAAAGGTGGAGAGGCTTTCTTCCATTGATCACGATCTGTCGCTATTGCACATAAGATTAAAGATTCTTTATTTCCCACTAGCGACCGGCTCCGGCTTCGCGGCTATATTATGCATGTATTATACATGCATAATATACCTTCCTCTTGAATCACTCTATCTATTTAAAAAAAACCGCATCAAAATCCGTTGCGTAGTTTTAAAGATCTAAGCATACAAAGAGAAATAGGGACATAGGGACGGCGAAAAGTGACTTTATTTTATACTATGTAGTGATAAGATTACAATAAATCGCTTACTGAGAAATATGTTTGGCTAAGTAATTACTTACAAAGTATGAGTGAGCGTATAAGTAGGTACACATGCAAAACATCGACATTGAATAAACAATAATATCAATCACATTGGTACTATGGTTATAGGTAGGTATTTGGTACTTACTTACCTATTTCATTTTAATTTTAATACATTTTGATAGACCTAATTATTTACATCTTCTTAATATATATAAATCTCGTGTCACAATGTTTGTCCTCAATGGACTCCTAAACCACTTAACCGATTATAATAAAATTCGCACACCATGTGCAGTTCGATCCAACTTGAGAGATAGGATAGCTTACATCCCGATATTCCCACGGGATCGGGAGTTACGCGGGTGAAACCGCGTAGGGCAGCTAGTTCCATATAAATAAACTATCAAGGAAGGATTATAATTCATTAATGAACCGTAGTGGGTATATTAAAAGAACTATCTACTTGTACAAGTCGAACCACAACTCATCACCGGTCGACCCGAACATCAGTCATTCTTAAAGGAGTCAAGATCATTTCGCCGTCGCTCGTCGTCGCCTTGGTCTGCCGCGTGGTCGTGTTTCTATGGGGGACCAGTCTTGTTATTTTGGCCCATCTTAGTACTATATATTGTAAAAAAAATGCTTGTCTGTAAAGTCGGTTTACGGACCATCATTTTATTTCCTTATTTATATATATAATCATCATTATCATTACATATTATAAAATAGTATAAAATAAAGTCACTTTCGCCGTCCCTATGTCCCTATGTAAGTATGCTTAGATCTTTAAAACTACGTAACGGATTCTGATGCGGTTGTTTTTAAATTGATAGTGTGATTAAAGAGGAAGTTTTTTAGATATAGGGGAGAAGTGCCATGAAAGGGACACGTATTGAAAGGGACAATTCAAATAACCGGTAAAATAAAAACAATTTCGAGTCAACACTATTTTTGACGTACGTTGCAGCCTTGATGCAAGTTCGATCGCGGCATACTTCATATTTCTGTCATTTCAAAAATGTGGGGAATCTTGCGAGTGTTATTATTGTGATTGAAAAGTATTATTTCTCTTATAATTGTCAAACGTTTTATCAAGTGCTGTGAGTTATTTATTATTTGTCAATAACTGTTTATGATAGGTTAGGGGTACACAGATATGAGAACATAAGGTAAGTGAACTTTATTTTAAATTGTAGATTTTGTAGTTATATTTTCAATTTCTGTATGATATTTATGAAAGGGACACAACAAACAGTCATGAATGGGACGTCCCCTTCATAACTGTCCCTTCCACGACTGCTATTTTTTACTAGGATTTATTAACATTATGACTTTTTTTTATTAAAAATGCCACTTAAAAAGGAAAAAACGTATCGATGCACACAAAATTGAAGAAACAGTGAATGAAGAAGAAGAAGAAGAAAACAGAAGGGGATTTATGTGAAATTTATAATTTAATTTAATTTAAATTTTTAAAGGATTTTTAAAATTGTTGATTAGGTTTTATATATTATTATGCGTTTCATTTCTTGTTAATTTTAAGGTTGACATTTGTAAGTGTCAAGAAAAGCAATAAGTTTTTAAGTTCATTATCTAAGAAAAAAAAATGTTCATAATAGAGAAATATCAAATTTAAAAGTGACGGGAATTATTAATTATATTAATTAATGCATTGCAATTGGAGTAACAAACATACTAAAACACACACACACACACACTAACACGCAAACTTTCACATTAATAATATTAGTAGATAATTTCGGTTAGTTTATAAATTTGATTTTAAACATGCCTAATTTGTTATTGTAAATCAATTTCATATTTTTAGAATATTATATATTTATATTATTTAATTTTATATATTTAGACCAAAGTATAAAGCGATTTCCTTGAAACTGTGCGCTGTCCCTTTCATAAATTACTGCGTCCCTTTCAATACAGGTAATTTATGAAAGGGACAAAATACACATTTTTAAAAGATGCAAAAATAAATAACTAAGAATTAATTAATGACAATTATTGAATTGTATTTCAATAGTTTAATAATTAACGCTTCCTATTCGACTCCAACCTGTTCCAAATATTATCTCAATCACTTACTAGAGCCTCAACATCGAAAATGTCCTTTTCATGCCACCTCTCCCCTAACACATGCATAATACAGCCGTGCGAAGCCGGGGCGGGTCGCTAGTATATTTATATAATAAGTCCTCTATTCGTCACTCGTCACCATTACACAAGTCCAGATGAGCGATATTATTATTAAATACGGACGATAATTGTACGAAGCATTGGTTGCTATGGAACGTGAGCGTTTCGGGAACGTGAGCGATGACGTCACACCTTTTTTGTGAGTGCTGCCACTGCTGCCAGTGTTCATCTCGTTAAAAAAATAATTCCCTACCTATATCGTTTGCTGTAAGGTGAAAAATCGTGAAACCTTCACTAAAGAGTAAATTCATTGCTCGTTATGTCAAACAGGATTCCCTGTACGCTATTGGATCAGATCGCATGATGGAATGCGTTGATTGGTTGACGCGAGACGTCTACCGATATACGATTCCAATTTGTTCAATACGTTTACGGAATCAATTTTGTCTTCCTAACGTTTGTTAGTGATTTTTTCCTCAATTTAAACGTATATTTAGCTTTTTTCTTGTTTGTTTTACTTTTATTTGCTGTTGGTACTTATTAAGTGAGCCCTTTTATGTTAAACTAGCAGCGCTCTGCGGTTTCACCCGCGTAACTCCCGATCCCGTGGGAATATCGGGATAAAAAGTAGCCTATAGCCTTCCTCAATAAATGGACTATCCAACACAAAAATATTTTTTCAATTCGAACCAGTAGTTCCTGAGATTAGTGCGTTCAAACAAACAAACAAACAAACAAACAAACAAACTCTTCAGCTTTATAATATTAGTATAGATGTACTTTATCATTAAATAGCTGAGCTCGAGAGTTTTGTCTTTTTAAAAGTTTGATTTTGATTTCCTAGTTCCTACCAACATAGAATACTTAATAGTTACCATGAACTTTCACAACGATTTGTATTCATAGTAATTATTTTCCTGGGTCTTTATCGCGTATTTTTTATTTATATTTCTCTTACCTCGACGTTTCG
Source organism: Idaea aversata (assembly GCA_907269075.1). Lineage (NCBI taxonomy): Eukaryota > Metazoa > Arthropoda > Insecta > Lepidoptera > Geometridae > Idaea > Idaea aversata. The sequence continues at coordinate 3,579,748 of OU026098.1, read as the reverse complement.
ACTATGTTACAATAGTCATGGTCGCGAGGAGACTGGAGCAGCGGCGAGCTTTGTCCTCTCATGCTGATACTTGAGGGTAGTAACCGAGGGTAGGTCGACCCGGTCGGTTTTTCACAACCCTTTTTGCCTTTTATGGCGTTGAATTTCCAAAAATTTCCAAAAAATCCTTTCTTACTGCGCGTCTACGAACCCTCATGCGAATTTCAAACTGTAGTTTCAGAGTCGTTTTCTCAAAAATATAGAAGCCTTTCGACATTTTGGCATAGTAACTTAAAATGCCACGTTGCATTTCAAGACCCATGCCAATCGATAGTGGGTATTACGAGGAACAAATAATGCCTTCACACTAAACCATAAAGCGTCTCGGAAACGGGATATTTAACCAAACGTGTTGTTGTTGTCCTATGATTTTCCAAAAATGTGCGGTGCATTTAAGACCCATACCTATCGATAGAGGTTAATATGGCTAACAAATAATGGCGTGGGTATCGAAATGCACCGCGCAAAAAAAAACACTGCGTGCCAAGCTCCCATACTAAATGTCCAGACCCCTTTATAGTCCTGACTGACTGACAGATTCATAATATCAATGCAAACCAATGGACGGCCCGCACTATTTGGTATACATTATTACGACGTAGGCATCCGCTAATAACCCCGACGAAATCGCGGGTAAAAAGCTAGTTTTGTTTCAAAATCGTGTATAATTTCCATGAAAATCGTTTTCACCCTAAATTTCAAAATAAAATTAACGCTCTTCTGTAAAAGTACTTCAAATAATCTCTATTTATTTCTAAGAAATAAGCCCTTCAAATAAATAAGACTTATTGTTTACTTACAGAGCACAATTAAACCACTGAAATATTCAAAATGAGTATAATATAAAATCACCGTTTCTCCGGCTTGATATAAAATAGAATTGCCTAATTACAACGTCTGGTCCCGCCATCTTTACGATAAGATGTTGCTCGCTTCAAAATTAATGACTGTATTGCAAGATAAGAGGGTAAAATCTTGATTGACCATTGAAATTAATTTTGAATAAAATTGTGTTCTTTGGCGGTTCTTACCCTATTGTGTCTAAGTCTAAATTCTAATTAAATATGATTCGGCACGTTACTTATGTAATATCTTTTGTGATCGAATTCTTAAAAACGGGGGCTATAATTTGTTGCAAAATATAACTTGATACTGGCTATATGCACATTGCTTAGTCGTGCGAAGCCATTATGAATTAAAAAAAAATCTATGCAATCACCAGACACCATCTGGCATAGAAATGGCATAAACAGACACAGACATCTGGAATAGAATTATTAGTCCATTGAAAAGTTACATTTGGGGTTGCATTTGCCAGAGGACGCAATTTTATTTTTTAGATATGAAGAGGGGGTTAGTCTAAGCTTAAATCCAAGTTTGAGGGATTGTAGCTCTTGTCCTACGGCCGCCATCTTGGAAAAAGGGATTTAAATGGTTTTTATGGTTTATCTGACAAACTATAGGTCTCACAAAAAATATTACTTAACATTTTTTGTTGCAAATATGATTATCTACAACTTTTGTTAAGTAACTTTTAGTCGAAAACCAAAAATAAAAAAATTATAAGCGAAAATCCATTACTCAGATTTCTTAGCTCTTTTTACGGTCCCATCTGGCGGAAAGCTTTAAACGTGGCATGCAGGTAGCTTTTACATAGATATTAAGATATTGAATCAGAAACAAGTCGTATGGCGATTGTTTCACAACCCTTTTCCCCCCTTTCATGTGCAAAATTTGAGTATTTTGCATTTTGTATGAAAAAGGTTAAAGCTACAACCAAACTGTCAATGAGCAATATAATTTTCAACAAATTCACTACAACATTTACCTTGGTAGTATGTAGATCAGACTTATAGTTTAGACGCTGTGAAGTGATTTTTGCACGTTTTGTAAACATCCTTTACAGTTTTTTTGTTTTATTAGAAAACCGGTTAAAGCTACAACAAAACTGTCAATGACCGATATGTTTGTCATAAAATTGTCTATAATAATTGTTTTAAAAGTATGTCTATAGAACTTATAATTTTCAAAATCTGCTTACATTTCTTCTTCTGAAAATTAACACAAAAAGGTAAACATCGAAAAAGCGCATGTAATCATTTTTATACGTTTTTAGACCCTCCGAGAGTAATCTATACCTGAGTTTACATCCTTGAAAACCCTGGGCTACTCCCATGGTACTACGAAAACAATATTCTTAGTAGAAATAAAAACTCAAATTTACATGGATATTCACATAAAACTTTTTGTTTTTTGTTCTAAGACAAAAAATTACTTTACAAAAGTTGTAGATAATTATATTTGCAACAAAAAATGTTAAGTTATATTTTTTGCTTTGCCAACCTGCTTGCACATAAAATAAGAAAGTTATTTATTTGGGCACACGACACAAGATTCCAGACATGTCCTGTCAATTAGGTACATAATATGTTTTTCATCAAAATGTCGTATATACCTACTTCCTTCAATGCTGCTTTTCTTCCCAAAACATGGTATGTTCCTTATTATGTTTGTAGGTATTATTTTTCTTCCTCTGAACTTAGCTATAAGCAGAATCCGCTAATGCTATTAGAGCAAGTTCGGAGTGAAGTTAGCTTATGTCCTACATCACATTTCTTATGGTTTTACGTCCGTAGAACCGCCAAAAGTACAATTTGAATGTTTCTTTACAAATTCGTATAAAAACTCCCATAAAAGATTTGAGTTTCGCTTCTATTTTTCAACTTCTTTATGTAAGTATTTGTTTTTACAAAAACTTTTATTTTATGACGTTACTTTAAACATAATATGTGATCGTTTTTAAAGGAGTTAATGGTATTTTGTAACTTATATCATCATCATCATCATCATCCGAGCGATGTTCCCGGTTGCATCCCTCTCGAGAGCCCGGGGTCCGCTTTCCTACTTTTACGCCTCCACTTCGCACGATCTTCGGCATCCTGGGTTGTAAGGCCATTTGCACGCATATCACCCTTTACGACGTCAAGCCAGCACTTCTTGGGTCTACCCAGTCTGCCACGACCCGGGGCGGAGGCGCCATGGCAAGACGTAACTAGCCGGTTTTCGCAATACGTGGCCGTACCAGCGTAGGCGACACTCTTGCAATTTATCTGCAATGTCTCGGACATGAAGGCTGCCCCGGATGCGGGAGTTCCTGACGCGATCCTTTCGCGTCACTCCTCACATCCAGCGCAACATCTTCATCTCCGTGACACGCAGCTCCTGCTTATGTCGCTCAAGCACCGGCCACGCCTCACTACCATACAAAAGGACAGGTCTAATGATGGTTTTATAGGCCTGTCCTTTTAGTTTAACCGGCATTTTGGGGTCGCAATCTATTTTGTAACTTATATCGCTTTGTAAGAACGCATTTTCGATACCCAAGCCGCTACGGAATAAATTCATTAAGCAAAGAAACTAAGGTTCCTTTTTAATTGAAGTGGCTTGCTTTGCTGAGTACTTTAACGAGTGGTCTTACATAAATACACCTACCCAATTTTATTAAGTTTCTAAGATATTACGCGTTTATATTCTCTGTGTTTCTAGCGTTATTTTTTTTATTGAGTTTTACAATCTTTTTAAGCTATTGCATAGCTTTTATCGTGGGCTTTGTGCGCGGCGACCGAATCAAGAAATTCCGTAACGAAAATAAAACCTAACACACCCCACTCCGCCTACCATGTAGCTCGGCCGAGCGTTCGCTATAGCTATACCGCGGCAGTTCCAGAGTTATTTTAATTTTACTATCCTGTATATTATTAAATTAAAACATTCGATAATGTACCAAATACCTATGCCCCAAATGGGACGATATGCATTAATTAAATTTGCTCTTACGGTATCCTTACTACGCGATAATTGAAAAAAAAAAACAAGTATTCCTGTGGGGATCGGTCCTTCCTTCGGTGGCAGTGTTGCCAACCCTACGTCTTTTTACGTAGATCTACGTACTTAAGGCCTTCCCCTGCAAACCTACGAACTTCAGTCCTACAATCTACGTATTTTCCATCAATTTGTTAAATAACGAAACTCTTAGCTGAATGTGCATAATTTCCTTTAGTAAAATCGCGAAAAAAAAGTTAATAAACGTTCCGATTTATACTAAAGCACACTCGCTTCGCCAACACAATACTACTTTCGTCATTATTTTTAAACACAAGTGAAACAAAGTTCTCATTCCATAGAGCTGTGTCTGTGTAAAACGAAAAGTCTCGTCTCACCAGCTCGCCTTCTATTTACCAAAAAAGTACGTAGATCTACGAACTTTTCTAATGAGGTCTACGCATTTTTTTAAATCCGAGTTGGCAGCACTGACCGGTAGCGATAATACCAGTAGGGATAAATGGAACATGGGAAAACATCGTAATGATAAAACCCGCGGTTTGGGTGTCCCCAGACGTATTGACAAGTTACCTACCTAGTATAGTAGGTAGGTACTCTAGGTATTAGGTTTTTTTATAACTAGGTAGGTTAGAGTAATAAAAATACTAATGCAATCATGAAACTGATATCATATATCCTGTGTACAATGCAATGCAATGATTACATCGAATGGAACGTATTGAAACTAAATCCACTACAATTTATTTTCAAATGTTCGATTGTAAAGGTAGTCTGGGATTTACTATCGCTACGGAAGAAATGAAGTTTGTAGAACTGAGTACGGTCGGCAACATAAGTGGGGACTCACCGTAGAATTTTAAAATTAAATTGAGAAATCTATCTGCATGCCAAATAGCATACGAAAATGATAACTTGGCGATCCTTTCATTGTTTTGAGCTATGCATTGATATATTAGTCACTTGGAATGTTATATTTATTGTTAAAGAATCGTGGCAGAACTTTAAACGAAAATTACTTGTTTGCAAGGAGGTTAGATTCATGAAGTTCCTATAATGTGTCATGGCGTCAGATGCTGATAAAGAAAATTAAAAACACGTGACTTTAAATCCATCAATCTGTTTTAACCCCCAACGCAAAAACGACGGGGTGTTATCTACATGTAATTTATGAAATACGAGTACTATCAATTTCATTGTAATCTAGAAAAAATCGGAGAATTTTATCATATTTTTTCTATTTGCTTAAGTATTGCCATTATGCTATCATTCTTTATGCACAAATATCAGGTATTTAAGCTTAAAATAAATAAAATTGCAAGTTTCACTATGGGAATCGAACCCGCAACCTTTTCTTTTATTTTTTTTTATTGATGAACATTGAATCAACAGCATTTAAATCACTACATAGTATAAAACAAAGTCGCTTAAAGATTTAAGCGTACAAAGGGATATAGGGACAGCCCTATATCCCTTTGTACGCTTAAATCTTTAAAACTACGCAACGGATCTTAATGCGGTTTTTTTATTAGATAGAGTGATTCAAGAGGAAGGTTTATATGTATAATACATGCATAATATAGCCGTGCGAAGCCGGAGCGGGTCGCTAGTTAAATTATAAACGAAAAACTATTCAACTAAACTAACTGCCAATTACAGATTCTTTATTTTTAAAATAAAATAATCTAAAATAGCCTTCTCAGTCATAGGCGCCTATCGCACCACAAAGGTCGTCAATATAATTCTCGAACCTTTTTGCTAAGGATAGGCTATAAGGACCAGCCCCTAATGACCTTCTGAAAACACAAACTGTTACTTATTGTAAACACAAACTGTTACTTATTGTTTGAGTTAATTTACTTAAAAAATGACTTAGCGTCTACGTCTATTGTCGCCAATGTCGGATATCCTTATTAATGACCTCTGCCTCTGATGCTACCATAACACAAGCCTAGTTGCTTAGGTTGGGTGCATCATTAATCAAATAATAAAACGGATGTTGCCATGTGGTAGGAGCAATCGAACCACGTGAACTTTTTACCATTCTATTGGTTCGTACCAACTGAACTATGAACCTTGGGAACAAAGTTCGAATTTTAAACATTAGCTCACACATGATACTCTTGGAACAAAAACAAAAGAGGATCGAATATAAACAAAGAAGATATGCGCGAACATCCATAAAAAAAAATACATACAACCGAATTGAGACCCTCCTCCTTTTTTTGAAGTCGGTTAAAAAAACAATATACCATCGAAACAAATGAAAGACTGTAGAAAATAATGCAAGCCAAATAAACGGCATAAGACGATCAATTAACTTCAACAATGTTGATATCTTGATATAGGTATGATAGATGTATAAACATCTAAACCACAGTTATTTGATGAGATATTTCGTGGTATTATAATAGATATGTTTCTACTACTACGTCGAATTTACTTAGGTGGCAATTCAGCTACAAGAATCTCGACTAATGGTCCAACAGCCGCTTTTGGAAAAATAATAGAATAGGTCAATAAGAAGCAGAAATTGACTAGCACCAACAATATACCATCTAGAGTATTTCCGTTAAGTCGATTACATTTGCGGCACATTTAGCTCTCTGTCTTTGAGGGTTGTGCTGCAATTTTTCACTGTCACCGTTCAGACCTTTGAGAGTTTATATTTACCCCCGTGAATGTGGGGTCCATCGATCGTTTCGAATTAAGAGATTACGCAAACTACAAATCTTACTCGAAATCGACCGATAGCACATGAGTAAATAATCTCTACTCATGTGCCGATAGTTTGTCAAAGTATGAACAAGCTTAGTTATTTTTAACTAGCCCGCCCCGGCTTCGCACGGCTATATTATGCATGTATTATACATATAAACCTTCCTCTTGAATCACTCTATCTATTAAAAAAACCGCATCAAAATCCGTTGCGTAGTTTTAAAGATTTCAGCATACAAAGGGATATAGGGATAGAAAAACCGACTTTGTTTTATATTATGTAGTGACTAACGCTTGCCTACGCTCGCTGGTTTGGCACTACTTTCCAAGAATAAGCTGTTTATAATATATTATTTGCCCTCAGTCACACTAGCTTTTTGTTTGACTTCAAATGACGATTTTTTTGCAGTTTTGCAGTTTCTTGAATATCAGTAGTATCGGATTCAAATTTTTGTTAGGTTTCATGATACAAAATGTAAAAAAAATTACATTAATACTTTCGGAGTTCAAAGTGGCTCCTCAATCCAACTATTTAAATTTAGAAGCCATTAAAATTTGTAAATCGGTAAAACTTTTGATATATTTTACTACCAATATGAGGATTCAGTTTATAAAATCAGCTATCTCCCAATTAAATAAGGTCCATTTTTCTTTAAAAATAATCAGAAGTGCTCAATTTATACGGATAGAGTTAGCTGTTGAGCAACTGTTAAGTCTTAAGTCTGTCTTCACACTATGTGGCTAGCTTTAGAAATGCTGTTGATTCATTGGTACGGTTTGTGAATGGTTCCCTGCCCGGCGTGCCGAATCACAGCTGCATTGAATGTATCTAATAGCCAGCCGCTCGCTGTATTAGCTAATGTCCGCATGTTAACCTGGATTTGTTTCCATTTCGATCGCCTTTTGTTTCTGTTGCGATCGCCTTTTGTTTCTGTTTCGATCGCCTTTTGTTTCTGTTTCGATCGCCTTTTGTTTCTGTTGCGATCGCCTTTTGTTTCTGTTTCGATCGCCTTTTGTTTCTGTTGCGATCGCCTTTTGTTTCTGTTTCGATCGCCTTTTGTTTCTGTTGCGATCGCCTTTTAATTTTTCTGTTTCGATCGTCTTTCGTTGGAATCTTTAGAGCGTATAAAAAGCAGTGGAATCAAATCCAACGCGAATCGAACAAAAAATAGGAACTTCACTGAATAGGAGCGTAACTCCAGCGTCTTTTATTCGTCGAAATTTATAAACTTCGGACTTAATTTTACAAAAATACTAAAGTTGTACAACTTAAGTGTTCGATCGAACTCGTCTCAAGAGTGCAACTAACCTGTAACAAACGATTGAGACTTCGTTATTGCTCTGGAACTCACCAATTGAACGTTACATTTCAAGAAATAAACGATGTTTTCTTTAAGTATGTGTCAATCGATGGTTCGTGTTATCCACGTATTTTGGATAAATACCACGCATTTGCAAAGTACGTGCGAAATATTACGATATTATTTGATCATTTGAAAAGCGGAAAAGTAAAACGTGAAGATGTTATTCGATGTTTTTAAATGCGGATGGATGTTAACACAGTTGGTACTTAACTTTTTCCGAAATTAAGTTAAACTTAAAACTTATTCAAAAACGAGGTTTATAAATAGTCGGAGATTGAGATTTAAAAAAAAAAACAGCGCACTCCGGGAGTGCAGGCAGAAGTGAAAACAATAAACTTGTTATTTCTCATAGAATATTTCTTGAAACGATCTGCTACTGCCATCTATTAGCACTTACTTAAACAAATATAGTTTATTTTTTATTCGCTAGATGGCAGTAACAAATTTAAATCAGCGCCATCTACATTCGAATAGCGGTCTTTCTAGAAACTAAGTTTCTCAATTTGTGTAATAAATGGCAGTATAAGTTAAACAAAAAGACTAACACAAATAAAATCTCATCTGTCGCGTCAAAATCTGTCGCGAGAACGGCTGAAAATGCTCACCCACAAAAGTGCCCAACGCGCCATAAGAAGTTTTCACTTCAAAAAAATAATAAATATTGTCGGACATTCCACACATCGCTATCTAGCCCCAAACTAAGTTACTAGACTTGTGTTATGGGTGCTAGACAAAGAATATACTACTTATATACTTTTCTTTTGTAAATATATACTTATAATACATAGAAACAACCAGACCACAGACAAATATCTAAGCATAAATACTTGTATGAGGCGGGAATCGAACTCGCAACCCTATGTTTGGCAATCCTGCATGGTGACCATTGTGTCAACTGGGTCGTCAGATTTGAACCATTGGTTATCTAAAATTAATGTTATTTTACATTTATTTTAGATTAGCGACCCGCCCCGGCTTCGCACGGCTATATTATGCATGCATAATATAGCCGTGCGAAGCCGGGGCGGGTCGCTAGTCTAAAATACATGTATTATACATATAAACCTTCCTCTTGAATAACTCTATCTTTTAAAAAAAACCGCATCAAATCCGTTGCGTAGTTTTAAAGATTTAAGCATACAAAGGGATATAGGGACAGAGAAAGCGACTGTGTTTTATATACTATGTAGTGATAGTGAAGTGACTATGCTTTAAATCTGGAGCCTATTACTAAGACTCCGCTGTCTGTCTGTTACCCGGCTGTATCCCATGAGCCGTCATAGCTATGACAGTTGGAATTTTCCACAAATTATGTATTTCTGTTGCCGCTATAACAACAAATTTTATAAAAAGGCGTGTTACATCTTAGACTGCATCGTCACTTACCATCGTGTGAGATAGTGGTCCAACACTGAACTATTTTATTATAAAAAAGGTTCCTTGTGTAATGGTGCTTTCAATTAAGTGCTATCACTGTAATCGAAAAACAATTTCCATTGATTGAACAAAATCAAAGTTTTCCTTTCTCTCTAGAGATATCCATAGCATTCTAACTCAAATAAAACCCGTCTTCACACTTAGCCCCATCAAAACGAAGTGAAGCAAGTGGTACCCTCATTACATGGGTCCCTCGGGCCCCAACTATCCGCCGAAATGGTGTGTTCTTCACGTAGTATGGTCCTACTGGGACCTTCTGAAATGATGAACATGGACGAAATGTCATCTTTTTCCCGTGCGCCCTTAGGGGAAATGTTTGAGAGTGTCAAAATAATGTCTTCTGAATTGATTGTCAGTACGCGTATCTTTGACAAAAAATATTGGCTTACAGACTTTTTATAGCTACTATATGCAAACCACGTTGTTACCAAAAGTGGCTGGTCTTTCAGCTTGTGATTAAGTATGTGATTCCATTAAGTTTTCATACATACAAATTGTGTTTTTACACGTACTTATATACATACCTACTAGCGACCCGCCCCGGCTTCGCACGGCTATATTATGCATGTATTATACATATAAACCTTCCTCTTGAATCACTCTATCTATTAAAAAAAACCGCATCAAAATCCGTTGCGTAGTTTTAAAGATTTAAGCATACATAGGGATATATAGGGACAGAGAAAGCGACTTTGTTTTATACTATGTAGTGATAACTTCTACTAAGTACTAAAAATATAATAACAACGTTCCGAAAAACTAAAAATAATTTTAAAATAAAATACTAAACGCTTTAACTTGATGACTGTTTAACTCCATACAAAAAAAATGTGGCGAATTGCAGATCGGAATTTTATTTTTAGATACTACGTAGTCGTCCCATTTGGATTTTGGTCCATTGCAAAAAAATCGGAATTCAATTTCTAACTCTTTTTTTTACGTAAACCTGCATATTATATTTAGAATTTGGGAACATTTAGTGTGAAATAGCCTTAATTGAAAGAGAAAGTAAAGTAACTATATTTCCATGAGAAGAGCATATTCCTACCAAAAATAAATAGCTAATCAATCACTTGAGCAGTTGGCGAAGGGGGGAAATGCGTAACATAAGCTTTTAGCTCCCTTGTTTGTCAAATCTTTATGGTTATTACTTTGAGATATTAGTTGATATGATGATATTGTTTCAGTTTAATGTTCTGTTGATATTAGACTGAAATATGAATAAATTACATTTACGGGTGATGCCTGTTGTAAAAGCTTTTGTAAGAAAAGATCTTGTAAAACATCGTTTTGTACTGAGCTGGACAGCATGATCTCATGCAAGAAATCTATTGCTTATTCTGAATTAATTTGCTTCCAAGTACAGACTTTTTGTTCTCTGTTCCTTTATTATGTGTATACTAAACTATTGCTTATTCTGAATTAATTTGCTTCTAAGTACAGACTTTTTGTTCTCTGTTCCTTTAATATAAGTACTATAGCTTATTCTGAATTAATTTGCTTCCAAGTACTGACTTTTAATTATCTGCTCCTATATTATATAAGTACTATAGCTTATTCTGAATTAATTTGCTTCCAAGTACTGACTTTTAATTATCTGCTCCTATATTATATAAGTACTATAGCTTATCCTGAATTAATTTGCTTCCAAGAACTGACTTTTAATTCTCTGTTCCTATATTATAAGTACTATTAGCTTATTCTGAATTAATTTGCTTTCAAGAACTGACTTTTAATTCTCTGTTCCTATATTATAAGTACTATTAGCTTATTCTGAATTAATTTGCTTCCAAGAACTGACTTTTAATTCTTTGTTCCTATATTATAAGTACTATTAGCTTATTCTGAATTAATTTGCTTCCAAGAACTGACTTTTAATTCTTTGTTCCTATATTATAAGTAGGTACTATTAGCTTATTCTGAATTAATTTGCTTCCAAGAACTGACTTTTAATTCTCTGTTCCTATATTATAAGTACTATTAGCTTATTCTGAATTAATTTGCTTCCAAGTACAGATTTTTTGTCCTCTGTTCCTTTATTATAAGTATAGAAGAGGCTTTTTGAGTTATTTATCTCAGACTATGCTAGTTTTTGTAATAGATAATCTTCGTATTTATTTAAATTTAGAATTAGTATCGACTGTCTTTTGATAAAGTTTCGAACGTCTTTTGTTTTAGCTTCGATCGTCTTTTGATTTAGCTTCGGTTGACTTTAGCTTCTGGTTCGACAACCTTTATTAACACCACGATTGTTTCCAGGATGAATAACCTAAAAATACGTGTTTTTATTTCAAATACAGACGAATCTAGCCTCGTTTCTCATTAATAAAAATCCCACGATCGTTCTTGTTTCGCGTAGCACTTCGCAAATCCACATCGTAAATCGTATTCCATTATCATTGACAATGAATAAATAGTCATTTAGCATTCCGCGACGTTTCGCAATGTCATATCAACTCGAACCATAAAAATAATTTCTCTTGGAATTTCGTGCGAGAATCGTGACCGGAATCATTGTGGTATCTTTTTAATTAAATAGAAGGTAGGTAAGTTAAGTAGGTACCTATTATTTGTTCTAAATGTTTGCCACGTGTTTCAATATAGAGAACGTTTTGCACCTGCCCACCCACATGGTTTGGATGGAAACGTACTGGAGATAAAACAGGAACGATTTTTTTTACTTCCGAATGAAAAACTGCCGTTTTCCTTGCGTTTTGTTTTTATTGACGAACCAGTTGGCGCAATGGTCACTATGCCGTACTGCCAAACAAGGGTTTGATTCCCGCCTCAGACAAGTAATTTATAAGTATACTAGCGACCCGCCCCGGCTTTGCACGGCTATATTATGCATTTATTATACATATAAACATTCCTCTTGAATCACTCTATCTATTAAAAAAAACCCATCAAAATCCGTTCCGTAGTTTTAAAGATTTAAGCATACGTGGGATATAGGGACAGAGAAAGCGACTTGTTTTATACTATGTAGTGATTTTTCTGTGGTCTGGTTGTTTCTATGTATTATAAGTATATATTTACAAAAGAAAAGTATATAAGTAGTATATTCGTTGTCTAGCACCCATAACACAAGTCTAGTTACTTAGCTTGGGCCTAGACGGCGAAGTGTGGAATGTCCAGCAATATTTATTAAATTGGCTAATTTTAGTGTTTTAAATGACGATAGAAACCAAAATAAAGGGGATGCTCCTTTGCATGTTTGTTAGTATGGTTACTACTTTACTTCTCATGGGAAAATCTTTTATCCCCCTTTGCAAAAGAGTAGGACGTGTCTAGTCCCTAATTCTGATTAAGTCACGTTTAACTTTTTAAGCAGATTTCCCATTTAGTGGAATAAGATATCACATTAATAATGCATTAAGATTCCAAGTCCTTAAATATTCAATTTAGTTCCGTAATTGCATGTTTGCGTTTCGTTTGTGCTATTTGACTCCAAGGAGATCAACAAATAAGGGCAACCTTTTTTTTAATTAAATTTTTAAGGTTTGTGTATGCGGCCAGTGTTTCTTTTTGGCAAAGAGGAGGAGGTTTGATATCTGTTAGAGTTAGCATTTTGGAATGGCAGGTAGGTATGCATTTTGCAATCTTAGCTGTCCGAGAGGACGAATCGTCGTCTGCTTCAAGTCTGGCAAAAGCTTTTCTCAGTCAGTATGTTGATACTCTGCTATAAGTCGTATTTTACAGCCAATCAGCAGATCTAAAATAACTACTTTGTCTATATTTTGATTTATTCCATTTTTGATATGTTTATACCGAACGCAACGCGCGGTTGCGACGCTATTTGGATTCGTATCTATTAAAATTAAAAGACGCTAGGTACTTTAGATTACTGTTGTTATGTTGTTGTTCAATTCTGTCATTTGACATTATTTTCCATAGAAAATTTTCAAGATGGCGACCCACCGATTTGTATGTCAAAAAAATCGGGATAGTCGCGCGCAACGCAATTAGATTTATTTCTTAAACACACACAGAAGGCGAAGAGGCAGATGGAAAAATTGCACTAGTATTCTAGATCGATGCTTTTAAGGCGACTCGCATCCGAATCGTAATTACCTACGATTCGGATACAATTCGCCTTAAAAGCCATATTAGACCCTGGACGAAACTTGGTACTAGTTGGTACCTATACAAGCTTTACGAATTCATAGAAAGTATTCATTTCATTTGACATTTATAGACCTTAATACCAAAAAGTTCATAATTTAAGATAATTATTGTAACTCCGGAGCCATTAATTATCCGAATTTCGTTCCAATTATCCGATTTCAGACCTGAAAATAGAAATCGAGCTATAACTGTCGAAAACTTGTGTAATTTAGTCTTAAAAGTACTTTGTTAATGAAAATAAAAGGCCTAACGGATAATAAGTGTATTCTAAATTGATTAGGACTAATTTTTCCTATAAATAAGTTTTCTATTCGTCACTCGTCGTCACCATAACACAAGCCCAGATGAGTGATATTTTTATTAAACAAACGCGAGACGCGTGACCTTTACCATGACGCCGTCATGGGACCGCAACATGACGGTGTCATGGTACCGGAACATGACACATTTTTGTGAAAGCAAAACTTAAAAAAAAAAACAAAACGACGATACATACAAAAATCTCAGAGAATCGAATAGATACCAATATAAAATAAAAGAAAGAAAGATCAAAGATTCTTCACGCTCATTATAATTCTCTCTTCTTTCCGAAGGACTTCTTACTTCAGTACTTTTAACGATGTTATCGGATAAGAAAAGTCTGATAGAATGAACAATAGGATATTCTTTAAATAATATTAATACCGTATAAATCTCAAAACAACGAAGTTATGCCCGAAAATTCATAAAAATATCTTGGGTTATTGGTAATTATACTAGCAAGCAGTCGAGGGCTACTTTTGTGCACCTTAACAAACAACTATTATTATATGACTTTTGGAAATTCGAATATTTTTTGGATTTTTTGACGTCCTCCTTCAAAAAATCCAAAAAATATTTGTTTTTTCGTGGGCTAGATGTACCCTAACCCGATTTTTGATTCTTTTGAGGGAAAATTTGAACATTTTTGAATTTTTTAAAATAAAGGTCATTCAGACATAGAACTGTCGATAAAACTTAAAAAAAATTTTTTAAATAAAGTTTACCTCTGCGTGTCAGAAACTGCCGATTTTCGTTTTTTTTTAAATGTTTGAATTTCCAAAAGTCCTAGAACAAAAGTAGATTAGGCCTTACAGAAATTGCTCTCAACCGAATTCTTATATAACTAGCAATAACCCTGTATAAACAATCGAATTGAGGACCTAGGTACTCCTTTTTTAGAAGTCGGTAAAAAACCTGCTTAAAAAGGTACAAAAATAACCATTTTTGAATTTCAGAATCGGTCCCAAACGGCAACCGTAGCGCCCTCTATATTTATAAGCGTCAGGAACAACCATTAGTCTTGTCAGGTCTCTTCATTAAAGCTAAATTAAATGTCCTATTATATACGCGTAACGTTTTCAATGGCGTGCTAAAAAATTATGCGATGGTTCGCATGTTATTTTTGGAAACTTTTAACTTTTGCACCTTTTTTATGAAAGCAGCAAGGCTGGGACAACCATGGACGTATTAATGTGACAACATAAAAAGAGATTAAAAATTGGATAGACTGTATTAGGGACGAACATCGTGAAACATCTTATCCTGTAAACTTGACACAATTGGCTACATGACTGTGATAACGATAAAATATGAAATATGTTGAAAATGGAAGCTAATAGGTTTACAATAACTCTACAATATTTATTTCGCATTCAAATGTATTGTAAATATTTGTCGGCGTGGAGAAGGTGTTGAAAGAAGAGAGTGGTCTGGTAGTTTACAAGGTTTAATAGTTCAGCCGACAAAATATTATTTTTGTAAAATAAATTTGCAATATCATTACGTATAAATCATTATTACATAGTATAAACCAAAGTCACTCTACGCTTTCTGTCCTTATGTATGCTTAGAAATTTAAAACTACGCAACGTATAACGTTACGGTTTTTTTAATAGATAGAGTGATTCAATAGAAAGGTTTATATGTATAATACATGAAAAGTATAGCCGTGCGAAGCTGGGGCGGGTCGCTAGTAATAAATAAATAATGTCGTCACGAAGGTACCTGCACTTAATAATAATACATCTCGAATCTTAACTTATTTCTAAACTAGCGACCCGCCCCGGCTTCGCACGGCTATATTATGCATGTATTATACATATATAAACCTTCCTCTTGAACCACTCTATCTATTAATAAAAACCGCATTAAAATCCGTTCCGTAGTTTTAAAGATTTAAGCATACAAAGGGAATAGGGACAGAGAAAGCGACTTTGTTTTATACTATGTAGTGATGATAGTGATGTAATCGCGTCAGGAAAAACTTCAGTGTATTCTTTCACTCGGTGTTATCTTGAAAACCGTCAAGTGTCACCTCTAATTTATATTTTCATGTGAAAATCTGAGTTTTGGCGGGAACGAGCCAACAACATGTCGTGCTGCAGTTTTATTTACACGAAACTTAGTTGTAAACCGAGTTAAATTGTATAATTCTGGTGGAAAGTTATCTAATTTAGTTCCGTGAAAGTGCACAAGTGTAGTGAAAGTAAAAATCAGTGTCAAACATGGACTTTTCTCGTTGCCTCCAAAATCTCCTACAAGGTTATAGTAAAGTAGCCACCGCTTTACTATGACCCCTGACTTGACAAACTGTGACTTGACGACTTGACCATCTTGAAACACTTTGAGCCCGATTTCTGTAAATCGGGCCATAACTTGATGCAAAATATTACTTGATACTGGCTATATGCACAAACCGTGCGAAGCCATAACTGAAAAAAAAAAAAAAAAAAAAAAAAAAAAAAAAATGTGAAAATCTTTCTAATGGAGTCCCGACAGACCACTTTTCCATTTCTCAGTGTTATTGAATAGAGTATGCTTGTTTGCTATTCAAAAGAGGGTTTTCAGGAGCACTTTATTATATGTACTTACTTAGTTGAAATACATTTCAGACTATTTACTTTTCCAGACGTTTTTCCTACTATCTAATTCTGCATTGATGTTATCATTATCATTACATAGTATAAAACAAAGTCGCTTTCTCTGTCCCTATATCCCTATGTATGTTTAGATCTTTAAAACAACGCAACGGATTTTGATGCGGTTTTATTAATAGAGTTATTCAAGAGGAAGGTTTAATGTATAACACATGCATAATATAGCCGTGCGAAGTCGGGGCGGGTCGCTAGTATAATTATAATTTTTTGTTATTTCTTAATATATTATTTCTTTTTTTTCTATATATATTTTTTTCTTTTATATTCCATTCGTCACTCGTCAGCATAACACAAGCCCAGATGAGCGATATTATTATTACATACTCTGTGTCCTAAGTTACCATGACACATGACGTCACACAATATTACCGTGACACTTTTTTGTGAATGCAGGTGTTCCATCAATTTATTCGACGTTGTCACGTCAAAAAAATATTTTCGTTACGGAATTTCTTGATTCGGTCGCCGCGCTCTAAGCCCGCGATAAAATGTATGCAATAAGAATATTCTAATAGTCACCCGTCAAAATAAAGTATTTGCTGAAAACTTAAAATGATATTTTCATAAAAGATGTAAAATTTGAGATCTCTCTGGCATGAATGTCGAGAAGCTTTATAAAATTTTCTAAAGTTTTTTTTTTTCAAGTAATTTTCTGGTCGTGTGATGCTTTTTTAAACAGGTTTTTTGCGATACGAGTACGTATTATAGTAGATCGTTTAATCTTGATTGATATAGGTACAATCCGTCTATTTCATCCTACTGCAAAAACGGTGAATTTTTCGTATAGCATTCTTGTTAAGGCTGCTGCCAAACGCAATGCGCCGGAAATATCCATCGCTTACAACTAACGTTGTTGATTGTAACTAATGTGTTTTGTTTTTCTCAAAAGTGCTGAGATGGAATTGTAGGTGAAATTTTTACCGATATTTTGGGGTAATTTTGAGGCGAAACTTCCTTGTCATTTAAAAGCTAGACTAGTTTTAATTCTTAATTTTGGGATAGCTTCAAAACTATAGGAATATTTTGGCTCAAAATCACACCAAAATGTCGGTAAAAATCTTACCTACAATTCCATCTCGGCACTTTTGAGAAAAACACAACACATTCGTAACAATCAACAATTTTCACCAACGAAGGCGACCGGTGCCAGTAGTAACTATTTAGTAGGCTGTGTACCAAGGTCGTTGGCGTATGAACCCCCCTTAAATCCCAAAGCGTACGGAGGTTCTAAACCGGAGGGCGGTTCGGTGATGTCGTTTTACATCCGCTCCCATTTCGGTTCCGCCTCCGAATTTTATTGTTGATTGTAGACAGGTGCTTTTACAATTTCCACTCATATTATAAACTAGCGACCTGCCCCGGCTTCGCACGGCTATATTATGCATGTATTAAACATATAAACCTTCCTCTTGAATCACTCTATCTATTAAAAAAAACCGCATCAAAGTCCGTTGCGTAGTTTTAAAGATTTAAGCGTTCAAGAAAAATAGGGACAGAGAAAGCGATTTTGTTTTATACTATGTAGTGATTTAAAAGTTTCTATGTTTGTTTGTCTGTTACGTTTTCACACCGAAACTTTTAGTCACCAGCGTATAGGTATCTTCTAGGAAAGCGTTCTACATCTTAAACTGCATCGTCACTTATTATCGTGTGAGATATCGGTCAAAGCTGACCTATTCATTATTAAAAAACAGACAGACAGACAAGAAAGTAATCTTATAAGGGTTCCTCTTTTTACCTTTTGAGGTACGGAACCCTAAAAAACAAAACACGTTGTCTGTGAAGTCGATTTACGGACGATAATTTTACGTGACAACATCGTAAGAAAACATTGATGGTAACCATAGAAACGCACTTGTCAATAACGGAACGTTAGCGATGACGTCACACTTTTTTTTGTAAATGCCTGTGTTCATCAATTTATTAGATGTTATCACGTCATGGTACATAATGGTGTATGGAAATAATTGAGACCTTAGAGAAGGAGATATAAGCTACTTTTTACCATTAACCCGGGCGAAACCGCGGGATGCAGCTTGTATAATAGAATTTCATTTCCGGAATGGCTTCTCAACTCATCACAAAATCAAATTCCGGCATATTGTATAAACAATAATTAGATATGTATAAACAATGATTGCCAAAACCCTATACTCTAATTAAAGTCACTTAGAATATGCAAATATGGATGTTTGTTTGTGTGTATCAACGCTTGTACTTGAATACGGGCTGTTTTCCGCAATTAGACCCTGCTTAATTGGGTCCTTTTTGCGTGAGGAGGGATTAGGCTTGCCCAGCGCCTATTACCCTCTCAGCTTAGTCGATCTTGTCCAGAGGAGAGAACTTGTCAATACTTCTGAAGCCAACTAAGCCGCGGATTTCATCACGATGTTTTCCTTCACCGTAAGAGCAATTTCAAATAGCGCATATAAATAAATCAAAGGTGCACTGCCGGCCGGGATTCGAACCCACGACCTTCAGAATGAAAGTCTAGGTATCTACCACTAAGCCAACACCGCTCTGAACGTTTACACCTGTATCTAAGTAATGGTACGTTTGTTTGTATTGCCTCGTAAAGGTATTTTGGGACGGAATTAGGGTTACCAAATGGCAGGAACAGGAATAAAATTACATATGTGCAGCCATCTATTGTCTAACGTATTTAATACACTAGCTACGCCCCGAGGTTTCGCCCGCGTAAATCCCGATCCCGCGGAAATTTCGGGATCAAAAGTATCTTATATTTTACCCCATCTCTTACAGATATTTGTTCCTGGTGCGAGTGCTTCTGTATTTATATTAAGTATATATTTACACGAGAAAAGTATATAAGTATTCAATCTGTTATCTGGCACCCACAACACAAGCCTAGTGACTTAGCTTGGAGCTAGATGGCACTGTGTGAATTGTCCTACAATATTAATTATTTATTACTAGCTGCGCTCCGCGGTTTCACCCGCATAAGTCCCGATCCCGTGGGAATATCATAATAAAAAGTAACATATATAGCCTTCTTCGATAATAGGACTACCCAATACAAAAATATTTTTTTAATTCGAATTAGTAGTTCCTGAGATTAGCGCGTTCAAACGAACAAACACTTCAGCTTTATAATAGTACTAGCTGCGCTCCGCGGTTTCACCCGCGTAAATCCTGATCCCGTGGGTATCAAAATGAAAAGTACCCTATAGCCTTCCTCGATAAAAGGACTATCGAACACAAAAAGATTTTTTTGATTCGATCGGTCGAGTCTTTGACGTGGCTGTGGATGGAACCGCGGGGCATAGCTAGTAGGTAGGTACTGTCTTGTATTAAGAAAAATGGGCCTGTAGCAGGTTTTGTGATACTGCAAGGATATAGATTGTAGGTAATTTGTCTGAGGGAAAATAAGTAATACAACTGTATTTCGTAATGAGATCGGTACCTTAGTCTTTTCTTTCGGGACTGAAGTTAACCGGATGTTGGCATGTTTTTTTTTATTGAACTATTAGCTGAACCTACTCCGCGGTTTCACTCGCATAAGTCCCGATCCCGTGGGAATATCCAAATAAAAAGTAGCCTTATCGCCTTCCTCAATAAATTAACTATCCAATTTAAAAGTAATTTTTCAATTCGAAACAGTAGTTTTTGAGATTAGCGCGTTCAAACAAACAAACAAACTCTTCAGAATATTTGTATAGATTTCCTCCTTTTGTGGCCGGTGCAGCCACAAGAGAGTTTTTGTTCCAGTTCCGTCTTCCTACCTTTACTCGCATCCTCGAAGGCCCTCGTTTATTTTGGGGTCTTTGAGTCGCCAGCGTATAGGTGTCATCTAGGAAAGCGTGTTACATCTTAGACCGCATCGTCACTTACCATCGTGTGAGATAGTGGTAAAACACTGACCTATTTACTTAAAAAAAAAACTCCCGATCCCGTGGGAATATCGATATCCAGGTCACCAACTATCTACATACCAAGTTTCATCAAAATCGGTCCAGTAGTTTCGGAGCCTATTCGTTACAAACAAACAAAAAAATATTTCTTCTTTATAATATTAGTGTAGATTACAATAAAAATAAAAATTAAATTTATTTACAATTGTATTTCTACAGTCAATGTAATGTTTTTTTTATATTTTGTTAAAAAAATCGATTTCAAAAAGGTGAGTTTGTGTAATTAATTTAATCTCACTAACAGCGCTCCTCGGTGGGTTTTTTTTCAGCATCGTTTCCGTTTACCTGTGGAAAAAAAACCGTTAGTTAAAAGTATGTGATACAGGATGGGCGCGAAATAATAATGAAAATGTTTCTACAAATGGATGTTGCAAAATGTTTTAGGTTGTATGAAAACTATGTTTAAAAGCCGTAGATTGAAAATAAAGTAGGTACTACATATTAATTTACTTTGACATAATTTTGATGATATTATTTACTTTTATGGTGATTTACTTAGATTTGTATCCATGGTAAAATAATTATACCCCGCGCAGCGAATGCTGAGCTCTGCGGTAAGTGGAAGTCGTATGCGCAGAACCCGATATTTATATGAAAATTGAGTTCTGTGCACATTTCTTCTACTTTCCATCAGAGGTCATCATTCGCTGCGCGGGGTATACCATGGATACAATCGTGTGAGTTTATAATTTTTATAGGCATTCTGATAGTCACCGCTTATAATTTGTGTAAAATGTATGGATTTTATTTGAAGTAAATGAATTGAATTTTGAATTCGAATAACTTTAATAACCTTTAAAAAATTAAACTTTTAAAAATTAAAATAAACTATACACTTAAGAATAGTTTTTTTTTAATCACAGATCTCATGCAAAAATAGGTTATGAACTTGCTTACGAATGAAGAAAAAATAGTGCTGTCTCGCAACTCATTATTGTTATTGAATTCCCATTTCGAAACCGGGTTTCGTGTTAGGAAAAAAACCTCTTGTTAAGAAACTGGTTTCGTATTAAGAGGATTTCTTCTTCTTTGGTAACTGGTTATGAACCTCCGGTTTCGTATGCGGCTAAAGGGACTCTAGCTAGGTCATTATCCGAAAAAAGGCAGGTATAATTTCCCGCGCATCCATGATCCGTTCTCTTTTACGAAATTCATGAATTCATTTATGTTAATGAACACAAGACCTATATTTATAATACCTACACAAATAGAAGGTGACACGGTTACAGGAAAAAGGAGATTTGCATAAATTATGTAAACATATTTGAGTTTTGTCACATCGCATCGTTATGTCTTGTAAGGTACTATGAGTGAACAAATAAATAACACTTGAATGATTTGGGTTTCCACGGAATATAGTACAAGTAGTGTTCCCAAATATCCCGATTTTAGGGGATTTTAACCAACATCCAAAAGTACTTTAAAGTTGTGAAACTAAAAAGAAGAACTCTATTCTTGAGATCAAATAAAAAAAAATGAGTTTAGGGACTTATCTACAATACTTAATTGCAATATTGCTTATTAATGCAGTTTTGTTAATTTTGCTGAAAACCTTCGTTCAAAAATCGAAAAGCTGTCTCTCGTGTGTTGGCCACATAAAATTTTACGTCCCGAAAATTGTGACCAAAAAGTGAGTTTTTTTTTTCAAACTTGACCAGGCAACACTAAGTACAGTAACGACCATCAACCGAATTACATTTATCCAAAAATCGATTCGCAAGGATACGTTTCATCAAAAAGAAATGTTCAAAAAGTAATTTCAACATTTTCAGCATTTCACTCGTAAAATTGAAAATTCCTTCAGTGAAATTTTAAATCTGAACCCAGTTAGTTCAGTTGAGGGAAATGTCGATCACTCGGTCCGCCAAATTCGAAAAATATTAGTTTGTCGTAAAACTTCGACGACATTTGAAAACGAAATGGAACGTTATTCTGTAATATGCGACTTCAGAACAAAAATTTTGAAATACTTCAACATTTATTAGGCTCAATCAATCCTAGATTCAAATAATTTTCGACCCAGTTGGCACAATGGTCACCATGCCGGACTGCCAAACACAGGGCTTAGCTTGGGGCTAGATGGCGATGTGTGGAATGTCCTGCAATATTTATTTATTTAATTAGCATCAAGTTGAATCATAAACGAAACATTTTGCCATACAGATAGCTATTATTATGTAGGCATATGCTAAGAAACGATTTGAAAAATTCAAACCCTAACCAGCAGTCGCGAGCAAAAGATAGTTTGCAAAGTCTAGTTAAGGTTTTTTAATTGGAAAATTTAGTTCTAGATTCGCATTGTATGGTCGTTTTCACGGTTTTTTTTTTCGAATCTTTTAATTTCCATTATGCCCCAAATTCCCCGAAATTCATATTTTGCCACGCCAAACTCCCACTATCCCCAATTTGGGGGACCCCAATTTTCCAGACCCAATTTTCGACATTACCAAATGTACTAACTGGGTTGCCTTAACTGGGTTAAGAATTAAATATTTACTGAAGGAATTTCACAATTTAGCGAATGAAATGCTGAAAACGTTGAAATTACTTTTCGCACATTTCTTTTTGATGAAGCGTATCCTTGCGTAAGTGTGACGCTTTGTGACGCCCGAGGAAGTCTCACAATTGTCGTGATGATAAAGATAAATTGAATTTTTCTAATAAATTTTGCTTTTCATACCACCAATCTGATAAAGACATATTTTCATTGAGTAAAAAAGCTTTAATACCCTTTTATGTATTTACTAATTTGTTCATTTATCTATAATAATGTTATAAAGCTGAAGAGTTTGTTTGTTTGTTTGTTTGAACGCGCTAATCTCAGGAACTGCTGGTTCGAATTGAAAAAATATTTTTGTGTTGGATAGTCCATTTATCGAGGAAAGTTATAGGCTACTTTTTATCCCGATATTCCCACGGGATCGGGAGTTACGCGGGTGAAACCGCGGAGCGCAGCTAGTGTTTGTAATAAAACGTTTTGTAACTACTAGACTGATTTAAAAGAAACTTGGTATGAAGATAAATTAAATACTCTGGAGTAACATAGGTATTTTTATCGTAATATTTCCATGGGATCGGGACTTCTAGGATTAAACTACTTAAAACATGCGCCATCGTTTGGGCCGCCCAAACGATGGCGCACTTGACGGCTTGCTCTCTCTGCCCTGTTAGCTGCTCTGTAGACGACCTCAACAGGGCAACAGATAATACGATTGCCGTGGCTAAGTTTTGGGCGGGAGTGCTTTGATCAGGTGCATTGCATTGGTCGCCGTTGACACGAAGAAGAAGACTTAAAACATAGATTATCCCCCAATAGATTCCGCATGTAGAACATACTTGCTTTAATTCAAAATAGTATCGAACTCAGCCGTAACTATAGTCTTGGTCGACACTGATGTCGTCATTTTATAGGTAAATAGATAACTTTATTTATACAACACGGGAATGAACATTACTTATAATAACTTTAGACTACTTGTACTTGTACTTGTATACGGGCTGTTTTCCGCAATCAGACCTCTTTAGTTGGGTCCCCTTTGCGTAAGGTTCTACTTGTCAGGGGGAGAACCAGCCCAGCTCTTCCATAAATTTTGCCACAAGATGTGGTTTTTCAAAAATCTTTGGAAGGCTTTTGATGTCACCTAAAGTCCTGAGTCTAATCTCCGTTAGAACCGTGCAGTCCAGCAGCACATGCGCGGTCGTCTCCTCGGCCTCCATGCACGCTCTGCACAGTGGGCTGTCCGTTATGTTCAGGTTGTGAAAGTGTCTGTTGAAAGCGCCGTGACCGGTCAAAGCGATTGTAACCAAGCGCATTTGCGATCGGTTTAAGTTCAAAAGGCGTTTCGTGAGTCTGCTGTTTGTATCGGGGAGTGCTAGTTTAGCTTGCCTACAGCTTTCCGTCGTGGCCCAGAGGTGACGGTGTCGCATTTTGGCGTGGTTGCGGATCCAGGCTCTGAGTTGGTTTGAGGGGATCGGGACGGAGGGCTGAGGCCCATAACTGACCGCTTCCGCTCCTCTCTTTGCCAGCTCGTCCGCAGCGTCGTTTCCCCTTGAGCCGCTGTGTCCCTTAACCCATTGTAAGGTCAGTCTATTGTGTTCTCCTAGTCTGTTGAGTGTCTCGTAACATTCGTAAATCAGGGCAGAACTTATAGTTCTACTGTTCAGTGCATTTAGCACCGCCGCGCTATCGGACAGGATTCTAATGCCATGGCCCGAGACATCGCGATCCAGCGCAGCCCATGCTGCCCTGATTATACCCACACATTCCGCTTGGAAGATTGAGTTGTGGGGGCCTAGAGTTACGCTGAGTTTTATGTTTAGGTCCTCCGAAAAGACCCCGGATCCAGTGCCCGTGTCAGTTTTTGAGCCGTCGGTGTATATCCACGTTTCACTGGGTTGCGGATAGTCACGTTGTCCTTCAGTCATTTGTATGGTGTAGTGTCTTTTAAATTCATGTCTTTTGGGAATCCTATCACTGATCGCTAGCAGCATGGGTTGTTCTGCTGAAAGCTTGGACAGGACCATAGTATGTTTGGCCTTCACATCCTCTTTCCACAGGCCTAAAGAGATCAGTCTTGCAGCACTTGCAGCCGCCTCCTGTTGGACGTGTAGATGGATAGGAAGGATGTTGAGCATGGCTTCCATCGCCGCCGTGGGTGTGGTGCGCATAGCGCCGGTGATGGCCATGCAAGCCATCCTCTGAAGGCGAGTCAGTTTAGTCTGTGTAGTTGTTAGTTCCGATCTGGGCCACCAAGCGACAGCGCCATAGCTGATGCATGATCTTATCACTGATGTGTACAGCCATAGCGCTATTTTAGGGATAAGTCCCCAGGTTTTACCAATCATGCGGTGGCACTGCCAGAAGGAGATGCATGCTTTTTTATAAAGGTAGTCTATGTGGTTACTCCAGGAGAGTTTACTATCCAGGACTATTCCAAGGTATTTGACCTCGTCTGTGAGTTGAAGTCTAGTTCCGAAGAGTCTTGGCGTAGTGAATCTTCCGAGAATTCTTTTGTTTGTGAATAGTATGAGTTCCGTCTTATTTGGGTTTATTGTAAGTTCTACTTCCGAACACCATTTTTCCGTCAATCTCAACGCTTGTTGCATGACGTCGCAGGCGGTATTAGCCTCCTTGGCTCGGATAAGTATTGTAATGTCGTCGGCATAACCTATTGTAAACAGGCCGCGTTGGTTCAGGAGGGTGATGAGTTCGTTCGCTACCAGGTTCCACAGTAGGGGAGACAGTACGCCACCTTGGGGGCATCCCTTTACTACTTTGCCCTTCATGCCCTCGACTTCGTCAACCTGAACGACCCTGAGATTGAGCATGTTTAAAATCCAATCGATCATGGCTCTGTTTACGTTATGCTTCTGTAAGGCTAGTCTGATGCAGTTGAAATTGGTTTTGTCAAAGGCGCCTTCGATGTCGATGAACGCACCGAGGCATACCTGTTTGTCGGTTAGAGTCGATTCTATCCTACTTACAACGTTGTGTAAGGCAGTTTCCGTCGATTTGCCTGAACTGTAGGCGTGTTGTTGTCTGTGGATTGGGTTTATTACCAGGGCAGTATCCCTAATGTGCCTATCACAGAGCCTTTCTAGGGTTTTTAGGAGAAAGGAAGTGAGGCTTATGGGTCTAAAAGATTTAGGAGCTGTATAGTCGCTTTTGCCTGGTTTGGGTATAAAGATTACTTTTACTTCCCTCCAAAGTTTGGGTACATATCTAAGGGCTAAGCAGGCTCTGAAGATGGCAGTCAAATGCGTAACGATGGGTTCTCCGCCCCATTGAAGCAGACCGGGGAAGATTTCGTCAGGACCTGCCGATTTAAATGGCATGAAGCTGTTTATAGCCCAGGATACCTTGGTGGGTGATATTGTTCCATCAGCGAAAGCTAGGTCCGACTCGCTGGGAGTTTGCGTAGTCGCGTCATCCCAGCGATAGGTATCGGTGATGGAACACCCCGGGAAGTGCGTCTGAAGTAGAGTCTCGTATGTTTCTCTTTTGGTAGTTGTAAAGGTGTTGTCGGATTTCTTAATGGTTCCTATGGAGCTACGCGGACCGTTGGCCATAATTTTTCTGACTTTTGCGGCTCCGGTACAGGTACCAATGTTAGTTGTAAATTTTTGCCATGATCTGCGTTTGACCTGGCGAACTTTCTTTTTGTAGTCTGCAAGTTTTCCTCTGTATGTGTCCCAGTCAACATCATTCCGTGTGTTCATAGCCCTGTTAAAACTTTTCCTCACAGCTCTTTTGAGATTCTCCAGCTCTTTCGACCATCCTTTTGTGTTTTGACCTTGTGGGTCTGAAAGGGGGCAGGCGCTATGGTAACAGGTGATGATGGAGTTAGTCAGTTTAGTTACTTGGTCCTCTATGCTTAGTTGATTACATACCTCTGGTATTGACTGTTCCTCCTCCAGGTCGCGGAGTATCAGTGTACGATACATACCGCGATCCATGTTGCGAGGGTTGCGTTTCAATAGTGGTGTCTCCCTGCTGGCCTGCAGCGTGAATCTGATCCATCGGTGGTCAGAGCAGGAGGCTTCGGGGGACACATGCCAGTCTGAAATCAGTTCAGCTGCACCTGGTGTGGCCAGGGTTAAGTCTATGATAGTCTGACTATTGCCTCTAACGAAAGTGGGCTGGGAGCCTACATTCATGATGTTAAGGTTAGTAGTAAATAAATAAGTTATTAAGTCGTTACCTCTCAAGTTGTCGCGGTCCATGCCCCAAAGTTGGTGGTGGGCATTGGAGTCCGCCGAGATGATGAGGTTCAGGTTCAGTCTTGCACAGTGCTGCACCAGTTGTGCCATCTCTACGGGTGGGACCTCCTCCTCACCTGGCATATACACTGATGCCAGGATGACTTGGTCAGGTAACCCGGAGTTAGGTGCGTTCTGTATGCATATAGTCGTTACGTCTCTGGAACAGAACTCAGTCAAAGTCAGGAAACTCAGGTTGTTCGGCACGTAGATGCAGGAACGAGGGTTCCTGCATCCACGGTCGAAGATGAGCTCACCTCTGATGTTGTTTAGGCCACGGATTCCTTGCCCCCCGACCCACGGCTCTTGGATAAGGGCAATGGCCTTGTCGTGGTTAACCTCCACCCACCGCCTAAGTGAGGCCGTGGCGGCTTCAGAATGGTGGAGGTTAGCTTGTAGGGCTTTAATGCCCTGGGTCGGGGGAGAAGAAGCCATCGTACGACGACATCCACGCCCTCTCTCCGTCATATCCGTCTGTCACGTCTCTGTCGTCCTCCAGCAGCTCACATTCCATTTCCATTGTCGGAGTTTGGACATCAGGCGTCAACGGGCCTTGTCTGCCTATTGCGTCGGACGTCGTAGCTGCCGTTAATGGTGGTAGTGGTGGTGGAGGGGGTGGTGGTGGTGGTGATGGTGCAGGTGCGACAGTATGAGTGCCTGCTGCGTCAGTCGGTGGTGAGTCTGAGAGGGATCCGTCGGGGAGGAAGTACTTCATGTACACGGCACCCATGCAGAGCTGCAACTTCCTTCCTCGCTCCGTGATCTGAGAGACTACTTCCTCGGGAATGGTCACCTCAAGGAAGTAGTTTTCCTCTTTGTCTACAACCCTTTGGAGTCGCCAAGTGTTGCTGACGTTGGCCCACGGGTTGAAGAAATTCAACGCCGTCCACATCAGCTGCGAGTCACCCATGAAGTTCGGGACCCATATTCCGGCCCGCAAGCGTTTGGGCATCTCCGATCGTCTCATGGCAGTCAGGACATGGTCATCCCACGGTGCTACGATGTGGGTGACAGTGTCCTTCAGCCACTCGACCGTGCGCTCGTCGAGACAACGAACGTGGAGAGCCCCGTCGAAGAGCCGCGGTTTACCGTCGAACATGGGTCTAAAGTCTGTCGCGGTCAAATTCGGTCCGTCCATCGTTAAGGCCTTATGGAGGACTGCGGTCTGGATTAGTCTGCTGTCTTCTTCCTTCAGGCTTCTCTCGGGAATCGAGAGGATTACCATGTCCAATGGGTTAGGGGGGGCCGCAATCTCTGCGTAGCTTCTCCTGTCCTGTTCGGCGCGCCTTACCCTTTTGTCGTCCCCTGATGGTGTCGTCGTGTTGTCCGGCCGTGTCCGTTTCGCGGTGGGCTGTCGTGGTTGAGGTGACGTGGAACCCTCTTCCGCGTCCCGTTGCCGTTGCCGCTGGAACTTGTTGGGGCGTCTCCGCCTCCATTGGCCAGTTGGTGCGGTGGGTGAAGAGGGGGCCTTCACTACCGCGGCGTCCGTCTGTCTGGTCTGTCTGTTAGGTCCGTCTGTCTGGGCCACATGTTTCCAGCTCCCGGCGTTAACCGTAGGTGCTGGTGTGGTCCCGGTGCTAAGTTCAGTCTTTGTCGTCGTCGTGTCGTGTCTATCTCGTGGACCTGTTGGTCCAGCAGAGATTTTGCCCCTGGGGTTGTCATTGCTCCCAGTATTGGTTGGTCGTACCGTACCCGAGGGCATGGTGCGACCGTGCGCTGTACCCGGAGGTCCTGCGCCCCTACGCGCTGGACCCGAAGGTCCTGCGCCTCTCCGCGCTTGACCCGAAGGTCTGGCGCCACTCCGCGCTGTACCCGAAGGTCCTGCGCCCCTCCGCGCTGTACCCGAAGGTCCTGCGCCCCTCCGCGCTTGACCCGAAGGTCCCGCGCCGTCGGAAGTTGCGTGTATGTTGTCCATTACATTAACTTCAAAACTTCGTCTATGGTGCTCCATACCCTCCTCGGAGCCCGCAACGTTGGGGATGCCATGTCTGACACCAGGCTATACACATAGATATAGGTGTCTGGGTTAGGTTTTCGGCGCGAAAATCAGGAGCTTTGTAGACTGCGACCCGCCGGCCCACAGAATACTTTGCCCCATCACCATGACCGTAACCCATCTGCCTGAAGGGCAGACCCCAGCCACCTCGCAGCGCTTCCTGAAGGGAGAGCGCGGGGCCGAATACTGTGAGGTCGCTACCCACACAGCTACCGTTTAGCGAGAAATCGGGACCGAAGAGGCGTGTTGCCGGCCACCATGGCTCCGTGGAGCCAAGACTCGACTCAACCGTCCAGGACTCCGTCATCCTAGCGTACGGCGCTCAACTACGCACGGCCAAATACGTAGGCGAAACTCGGGACCTGACACGACATTGTGTAGGCCGACCGCGACTGGTTCGCACGTCATTCGGTCTACCAAGCTTTTAGGCGTGGGGGTTCTAGCCAAGGCCTTTGGTACGACCTCTACTTCAAGCTTAGCAGGAAAGCAAAGCAGGAAGGTGGAGAGGGAAATAGAAGGAGAAAGAAGGCATGGGGAGCAGAAGAGAGAAAGGAGAACTGCGCCCGGAGGTTTCGGTTACGTCTATTTCTGATGGAATTAGACCAATAACAGGTAGCAACCACGTGAAGGATGACCTCCGGACTTGCCTTAGGGATCTACATGACTTGCACTCTCCCCTAAGGTCATTCGCCTCCTTGTGGTCCTGAAGGGTCCACAAGGAAGGCGTGGGCTTAAGCTATCCAACAAGAGGGCAGTGCGAAAGCAAAGCAGCGTGTGGCCGGGGAGTTCGTCCGTGAAAAACTTAAACCCACACCCACCCATAACTAACTTACTTTAGACTATAATAACACGCTCCATGGTTTACTAGAAACAATGAAATTAGTACCTTGAGGTGCCAACAGTCGCTGAGAAAATTGCCAAACAACAAAGGAGACATATTGAGCGCCTCACTCACTGCCCATCCTAATCCACTTGCTTGCCAGCTAATTGACTCCAAGACACGCAGACTGAAAAGGCTGGACGTTGTATTTTTTTTTAAACAAAATAATCTTGCATTTGACCTCATCTCACCTGATGGGAAGCGAAGATGTGGTCGAAGATGTAGGATGCTCACCTAGAAGGTACCTATTCACTCTAGATTTCAAGGTTGTGGTTGGTGTGTATGAATGTAGAGGAAGCATTGGCGATGGCCACTGTGCCTTAAATCTCTCCCTACTCGCAACAATATTGATGAATGTCTGTCAAAGACTGATCACAGTATCTCCAAGAAAAAAAACAACGCGCGATAAGGAACTATCGTTCCAAACATTGACTTTGACTCTCTCTTACTTTCTTCCAATGTATAACTTTAAATTAACATTTTTATGACGTCAACAAGCCCCTTTAGATTATCTTGGTAAATATGTATGAAACTGAAAGCAAGTTATTCACGATGAATAAGAACGCTGGTTCCACATTACTGAGGTGCTTATTTTGCTAAAGTTGGAGGATTTTCAGTCTACAGCTGCTTTCAAAATATGATCCTTTATGAAGAGTTATAGCTAGGTTTTACTTGTGTAAAGCCGAATTTTATCTTTGAATACAAATGTTTTGGTAT
The DNA here is from genome assembly GCA_907269075.1 of Idaea aversata. Taxonomy (NCBI): domain Eukaryota; kingdom Metazoa; phylum Arthropoda; class Insecta; order Lepidoptera; family Geometridae; genus Idaea; species Idaea aversata. The sequence continues at coordinate 3,548,981 of OU026098.1, read as the reverse complement.
CTACTTAACACTGTTGTAAAGTTATTGTGATAAAATTATTGAAATTGCGTTTTGCTTTGGTACTTGAAAATAATATGAACTGGAAATATATGTTTATCTTCTTAAAAACATAAGTTCCATATCTCAGAAGAGTGACGATAACAAAATATCTGAAAGATGGGCCCCATGGCCCCATGCGACAATTCGATTTAAATGAAGAATTTTTCTTCATGCTTATTATTTTTAAAATAATGAACATTTTGTAAAAATAATCGGTGGTGACACACGGACAAACGAACAAGATAGTGATCTTATAAGGGTTATTTTTTTACCTTTTGAGAAACGGAACCCTAAAAAGAGATTATCTGTACTTACTAATATTACAGATAATCTAATCATAAAGCTGAAGAGTTTGTTTGTTTGATTGAACGCGCTAATCACAGTAACTACTACTAGTACTTAAAAAAATATTTTTGTGTTGAATAGTCCATTTGTCGAGAAAGGCTATTTTATATTTCGACATTCCCACGGGATCGGGAGTTACGCGAGTGAAACCGCGGAGCGCTGGCAGTAATAAATATTTGTAACTTAAAATTAAAACTGTCCAGGAGCCAAATGTCCACTTTTGACCTTTTTCACCGGCCCATATTTTTCCACCGATTCAAAATATTTAATCACCGGGCCATTGGGACGTAGTCATTAGGGTTTCATACCGCAAAAGGTAAAAAAGAAACCCTTAAGAGGAAAGGGTACCGGGTGCTCTCTCCATACAAACGTAGTCGACTGTTTCCTCCCTGGATAATGACACTAAAGCAAATATTTTTGTTGCATAAAACTTATAACTGGGGCATAGTCATGGTAGTTATAGGTTATATGAAAGGAGAGAGCGCCGGTACCTTTTCACCTTAAAATATCACTTTCTTGTCCGTCTGTCTGTCTTTGAATGGCCCGATTTCAATACAGTTTGGGCCAGATTAAGTACCCTTCGGTGCATGTAAGCAAACTAAGAGTATATTGTCTGCTTTAATCCACTCACAATCGTGTAGAATTACCAAGTCACTGGAGTACACTGTCACAACCAGAAGCCCACCATAACTTCATCTCTCAAGCTCGTTAGTCCGTAATTGAGTCTTGAGACAGCGAGTGAATTCTTCCAAGACAATGCCTTCACTCAGAGAGTCTCATGTCGACCGGGTCAAGTAATATTTGACACAGTATTTTGTATTGATCCCGTTTTTCGCGGAAAATTTAAGAATCGGTAACACTTTGTTGGTAAATAGGTTAAGTTGTTTTGGACCGAAACTCTGTTTTGTACTCAAATACTGGAGGCATTTACTATGGACCAACCGCTTTGCGCCACTAGTAGGTCCGCAGTGGATTTTTTTCCGTAGACCCAGTGCACTTAGTTTTTATTTATTCTTTCTAATCTATGGGTCTACGGTCTCATAAAAAAGGAAATTTAAAATTAACTCTATATTGTTCGAAGAGAATAAAACTCATCAATTTACTTAAACTTTAAAAGAAGGAATGGTAGGAACAGAAGCGCGATAGAGGTGTCTTAGAAACAATTTTTGGGTATCAACCACTAAAATCCATAGAATGATATTCCTACTGTCGTGCGAAGAAATGCTTTGTATTGTCATACACTTCGAAACACAATTAGAGTGATTTGCCTCGATAGAAAGAAAAAAATCGTGAATATCCTAAAAAATCGTAATTTTTTTGAGCTTTTTCAATCTTACGGCGATTGTAATGAAAAAACTAGTACAAAATTTATATTTTCATAAACTTTACATTAAATCCCATAAGGTAGTACAGATAGTTTTCACTAAAATAGATGTAAGTCTTTTAATTACATAAAACAGTTAAAACTGCCATTTCGCGGCGCGCGGGGGAAAGGGATAGAATCATCGCGCGGCGCGTGCGTGAGAAAGGGATAGGGGATTTTAGGTCCTACTTAACCTTAAGAACTGATAATGATGTCTCTCTTAGCCGATTTCGGCCACAGCGACTGTTCAAAGACTATATCCATTTGAGAACATCTGATCATGACAATGCCGGACTTTGCTTAAGAACTATCAGTGGGGTGACTTAGGTCACTCACCTAAAAAGAGGTGGTAAGGGTAAATACCGGCGTTTTGACACTAACTACTCTTGACACGATAACCGACTTTGCTAATTAAATAAGTAAAATCCAATTGTTTTTTTTTGTTTCAGGTAAAAAAACGACCTACCATCTTCAACTCTACATCTTATGAAGTAAACAAAAAGGTATTGGTAATTATAATAGAAATTGTAATTAATTTAACTAAATAGTTTGTAACTTTCTCTAGGTTTTTAGGGTTCCGTACCTAAAAAGTTAAAAAAGAGTGGGGGTGTTAGGTTTTATTTTCGTTACGGAATTTCTTGATTCGGTCGCCGCGCTCAATGCCCGCGATATAAGCTATGCAATGGCTTAAAAGGAAACCTTAAAGGTATCATTTTCTTGCCTGTCCGTGTGTCACCACAGATTTTCTTAGTAAGGTGTGAACCTAGGAAGTTGAAATTCATACCAGATACTTACTGATTTTATTTATAACTTGCCCATCCTTGTTTCGTAGCAGAGTTCGTTCGAACGAGTGCTGTTCGGATAAACATTTTTCGATGCCTGGTCGATGACCGTGTTTCGCAGCAAATTTAATTCGACACTACATCCGTTCGGATTACAGAATAATTACGGAAAAAATGTAAATAGGATTTATGGTGAGTGGCACACCTAGCCGCACCGCACGCGCCGCAGTCTCCGTTTGTATGCGCGCAGCGCCGGCTTGCTGATGTCATCAGCATCGGCCTTGGGGATTTCCTTTGCTGCGGCGCGTGCGGTGCAGCTAGGTGTGCGCTCACCTTTAAATACAGGTCAAACCAATGGAAGGTTCGGGTTAAATTAAAAAATTCAACTGTCTAGCTATCACGGTTCATGAGATACAGCCTGGTGACAGATAGACGGACAGTAGAGTCTTAGTAAAAGAGTCCCGTTTTCCCCCTTGGTGTACGGAACCCTAACCAGTAAGACAAACATTTAGCAGTTTCATACTTAACCGTTGATTTCAAAATTTTCGTTTAAATTCGCTCTAAAAAAATGTTTCCCCACCCACACAATGAAAGAAAACGTTGAAATTTTTAAGAATTCCGAAAGGAAATAGCTAGTTAGCTATAAATTTACGTAAACTGTCTCCATTCCAGCGACCAACCAACATTCAAAATGCATAATGTTCATTCAGAATCTCGGTCCGAAATTGCGAGTTCTTTTCCTTATATGAATTTTAAAGTCCGATGTGGCGTGCAGGCAGAATGTTCGCTGTAGTTCTCAGCAAACAATAGATAAGGGGGCTCTGCCTTAGGGGGTGTTCATTCATCAAACGTACCCCCCTTGTTCACCCATCGCCTTGTTAGGTTGTGTTTATACTGGACGAAACCGTAATATTATAATATTTTGCCACGTTTAAAAATTTCCCAAGCTCTTAAATAGGTAAAAAAAAAATCTTTAAAAAAATTAAGTACCCCCATTAAGTAATTTACTAAAGGTAAAAATATAATTCCCAAACTAAAATTGCAGGGTCATAAATCTACAATATGTAAAGAAATTGGTGTCCGGCCACTCGTGGGCGTATTGCTACTTCACTATAGATACCGGGAAAAATATTAAAAAAAAAATATATGACGAAATACGAAAGTTATGAATTTTTAAATTTTAAATAAAAAGTTAAATTTACCCTAAAGTTCGGGAAATTTTCCAATTCTTGCAACATTTCACCTGTCGGGCGGTGTCTTTTCTCGGCATTTATCAAAGGACTGGCATGGCGGTATCCTTTGATGAAACAAACGGCACGTGTGCAGCGCGTGCGCCCCGCCGCCCGCGCACCTTCTTTCGCGATTTAGTTCCGCGTAGACACTGGTTCCGGTCGGACGTCCGGTTTTATCGATTAAAACAATTAGCGTACAGAGAAGTGTGTGATACAGAAGTAGAAATGGCTGGCCGACATCGTCGCAGCATTCGATAAAATTAGATCAAGTGCAGTGTTACAGAAAGTGCGCGTAAACTTTGTGATGAGATCGTTGTGTATTGGTGGCAGACATGTGCACACATGTGACACATGACCATCGAAGCCTTCGACAAATTGACGTGCTTATTTCGTAAGTAGGTACCTAACTAACTATCTCTTCTTCGAAAAAGTCTTTAAAACGCCGCCGCGCCGCGGCCGGGTCACGCTACACTCAAATTCCCGTCGGGTACAACGAAAATTGTTGATACGAGTATTTTATACTCGCTACGTACGCTCGTATGATATGTTCCTGAATATTTAATTCGTGTTTGTGTTAAAAAAATAACAAACTATCAATAAACAAACTCACATTTTAGTTTTATTTCGTTTAATAACTTCGGAACGCGCCCACCAATGAGAAGAAGGCACAAGAAGCTCATGGGCTTTCTTTGACTTTGTGGTTATGCAATTTTGCCCCCTAAAATATATATAATAACTAGAGTCCAGTAACTCCACAGCCTAACATAGGACGCTAAGCTCTTAAAATCCCCAACCGCGCTGTTTGGTTTTGTTAATCGTTGACGATTCAATTAGAGAGCCATCAATGAGAGATCCGTTAGTTTTATAATCGGCTTATCAAATGAAAATATATGAAAAATATTCAACAAACCTACGCCCCTCAAAATTTTAGCCGAATTAAAAAAAGCAGGTTCTCAAATCATCGATTTTTTTTTAGACTGTTGACTGTACCGCTATATATTTTTCTGCATTGTTATTTGGTGCCATTAATAAATTATTTGTTATTGCTCTTAAAGTGGATCTTATTAAACGGCTTTTAGGCTCATAATCCAACGTATTATGCACGCGTGCGTTATAAATTACCAACTAGTGCTTTAAAGTTATGCCGATAAGTTAAATACGTATCTTACTAGGTACTAATTACATGTTAGGTAGATGAAACATTCTTAATTTATCTGGGTTATACTGTTGTATGTTGATGTATAAAAAAGGTACCAACAGAGAGTTTTTAAGCTAGCAAAAATTGTTGCCTCTAAAGTCGGTTTATGAACGAAAATTGCACGTGACACATACATGATACGTCTCGGGACACGATTAAAAATTGAAATTTGTTGTTTTTTGTTTACTTAAATATATATTTTTTCGTACCATTGTACCTATTCTGTTTTTAACCCCCGACGCAAAAACAAACGGAAAAAAACCCTAAAAAATATTGTACATATTAGACGAGACTGTATAGGTTAAAAGTCTTTTGCCTGGCCTTTCGGGAGTAAAATTAACAAAAAAAAGGGTGCGTGTACTTATGTACGCGCGTGAGAAGTTATACTTCTTTGGCATTATTAAAAAAAAAAACTCGTCCGACAAAAAACTCGTCCGGCAAAAAACTCGTCCGACAAAAAACTCTCGTCCGACAAAAAACTCGTCCGGCAAAAAACTCGTCCGACAAAAAACTCGTCCGACACAATCAATAAAGTTCAATTTAGATTTAAACAACTTCTCCCGTGAGAATTTTGTGTGACGTGAGAATTTTGTGTCTCGCTTTTGTAAAATTTCACTCTCATCATTTTTTCATAATGCGCCTAAAGAAGTATAACTTCAAAAAATATTGCCTAAAAACATAGAAGATAAACATAAAGTAAACATAGACTTATCACAAATTTTTTGTTATTTATTATTTTCTTTTCTTTTAAATTATTTTCTTTTATTCGCAACTGTGATAAAAACGTCGTACGATACACGTGTGGATATTGATCATACCATCTCGGCTTTAGACGCGCTCGCGTTCCGTTAAACCGCCTCTAAGCACACTTATATCGTAATGTACTACATATTATGTCGTAAATACCTATGTATTTTAATAGGTCGAAATCCCATAGGTACCTATATCTACATCCTGCTAATCCATTCTCTAAACGCACCGGGAGATTCGTATCACGAAATAGCACTATATTAATAAAAACGTAAATGGTTTGAACTATGCGATGTGTTTGGTAAATTGAATCGAACAAATGTCGTGCTAGAGACTGGAATTTTGAACTATGAAAGCGTATAAAATTAATTAGGTATATGTTAAGTTTATTAGCAGGAAAAATAACTGTTTATAGATAAAAGAAGGAAAAAATTGATAGAAAAAATGGTTGTCTGTAAAGTCTGTTTCCGGACGATAATTTTACGTGATAACGTCATAAGAAAACATTGATGGTAACCATGGCAACGATAAAACGTTGCTATAGTTACCTTGTCAATAACATGAGGAGTTCCAGTAACGACGCGTGACGTCACACTTTTTTGAGATTGCAGGTGTTCACCAATTTATAAAACGTTATCACGTCAAAACAATATAATTCATTATAAAAACAAAAGAATAGTGGCAAAACTTCGTACAAAAATTACTTGTTTGCAAGGAGGTTATGTTCTTGAAGTCCCTATATGTGTAATGGCGTCAGATGCTGATGAAGAAAATGAAAAACACGTCACTTTAAATGCTTATATATCTTGTCCACATCTAGTTTACGAAATACCAGCAATTTAATTGTAACTAGCGACCCGCTTCGGCTTCGCACGGGTATATTATGCATGTATTTTTAAGAATGATGGCATGGCAATATTTAAGCTTACTATACACAAATGAAAAAAATATCATATAATTCTCCGTTTTTTCTAGATCACTACATAGTATAAAACAAAGTCGCTTTCTCTGTCCCTGTGTCCATTTATCCCTAATCCCTATGTATGCTTAAATCTTTAAAACAACGCAACGGATTTTGATGCGGTTTTTTTAATAGATAGAGTGATTCAAGAGGAAGGTTTATATGTATAATACATGCATAATATAGCCGTGCGAAGCCGGAGCGGGTCGCTAGTTAATAATAATTAATTTTTAAAGATAGGTAGGGCCATCGCCTTCGAGATGGTGGAACGAGCTGAACTTGTATAAAAACTATTTTCGATTTCTACGCGGACGAAGTCGCGTGCAAGTGCTAGTTATATTTATATTTATTTAAGACTAACTTCCTATGATAGTAAGAACATGAAAAAAACAAGACATAGGTCGTGCATAGGTCGTGGCAGTTATCTATAGGTTTTATGCTATAGGTACAAAAATATTCGCTAATGGTATCCTTTAAATTATTTGTTCACTAGCGACCCGCTCCGGCTTCGCACGGCTATATTATGCATGTATTATACATATAAACCTTCCTCTTGAATCACTCTATCTATTAAAAAAAAAACCATCAAAATCCGTTGCGTAGTTTTAAAGATCTAAGCGGTCAAAGGGAAATAGGGACAGAAAAAGCGACTTTGTTTTATACTATGTAGTGATGATTATCCAGGGAGGAAACAGTTGACTATGCGTTTGTATGAAGAGAGAGCCGGTACCTTTTCCAATACGTTTCACGAATAGAGGCCATTTCTGGGCGTTCTACACCAAATTACACCAATAGATTACTTTCTTATACAACCTGTAATCGTTCCTAATACGAGATTGCGTGGGTAAATATTGACGAGCGGTACTATGACGTCACTGGCTAGACACCGAGACGCGTAGACGTCCTGAATATGCATGGCGACGAAGCGTACATAGGTACCAAATGGGGGGGAAATATTAAATGTTATAATGTTAAACGTGGTGTAAGAAATATCTGTAAAAACTTTGTTATTCCTATGGATTAAGTAACGTTTTTCACAAGAAAGATAGAAAACAACTGGGCAAGTGCCAGTCGGACAGACGGACGGACGGTGAAGTCTTAGTAATAGGTTCCCGTTTTTACCCTTTGGATACGGAACCCTAAAAAATGAAAGAAAAAATGATTAACACGCACCATTTCACGCTACTGAGGCAGAGCCTTTTTGGAGGCGCACGGCTCCTTAGATCTTATTTTTTAAATATACTAGCGACCCGCTCCGGCTTCGCACGGATATATTATGCATGTATTATACATATAAACCTTCCTCTTGAATTACTCTATATCAAAATCCGTTGCGTAGTTTTAAAGATTTAAGCATACAAAGGGAAATAGGGACAGAGAAAGCGAGTTTATTTTATACTATGTAGTGAAGTGATGAATTTAGAGGGGGGGGGGGGGACACTTTTTACCACTTTGGAAGTGTCTCTCGCGTAAACTATTCAGTTTAGAAAAAAAAATATTAGAAACCTCAACATCATTTTTAAAGACCTACTTATAGATACCCCACACGTATGGGTTTGATGATTTTTTTATTTCAGTTCTAAGTACCTATAGGTACCCTAAATTTTTTTTTCTATTTTTCTGTGAAAATCTTAATGCGGTTCACAGAATAGATGTATTCTGTGAACCGCATTTAGATTTAGATTTTATTTTTAAGATTTTTGTGTTGAAACTTGGTAAGTAGATGTACTTACCAAGTTTCAACACTATAGTTCTTATAGTTTCGAAAAAAAGTGGCTGTGACATACGGCAAAAACATGACGAATCTATAAGGGTCCCGTTTTTTGCCATTTGGCTACAGAACCCTAAAAACATTAGATCGCACCATACCTACTTTCGTTTACAGAAAACTAATGGTTACTTTAAAACATGATGTCGCTGCCTGCCGACTTTTATAATCATGCTTGATTTTGATATGTGAATTGCCTACAATATATACAGTCACATTACCAATTAGCTGAACCCCACGTGACCCAGAGCTCATTCCACAGATATAGATATACATAGATAACGCGAGTATCACAATTTGTATTAAAACCAAGCGTGCCGACTTTTTAACACCTACTGTGACGTCACAGCTGAAATTTAGTGATGGAAAATCCAAACCTATTCCTATAAAACATATAAATCGATTAATATGAATGATATCGATATTGTGATATCGATTTTCTAACAGACGAATGATATAGACAGACGAATGATATATTTGAATGGGTGAGTTTCGGGGAGTTACCAGTAAACATTATAGATGGCGTTTCATCTCTGAGGTAGCCAACTTTTTTCACAAATTATGGCAAAGGATCCTATGAATAGGTAAAGCAAATTGGTCAAGTTAGACGTCTGTACTAAAATTGGGGTTTTTTTAATACCATTCGTCTGTCCGAAATCGATTAAAATCGATTATTGATATAGGTGTAGAACGAACAACACTAGTCGCTAGATTTATAAATAAAATAAATAAATAAATATTTCAGGACATATTACACATCGCCATCCAGCCCCAAGCTAAGCAACTTAATGCTTGTGTTATGGGTGCCAGATAACGGATAAACTACTTATATACTTTTTTTTTTTTTTTGAAATATATACATATTATACATATAGGAAACACCCAGAACCAGAAACAAGAATTTATGGTCAGCATAAATACTTGTTCCCGGCGGGAATCGAACCCGCAACCAGGGACCGAAAAACCGATATTTTAGGATACTTGAAATTCAGATACCCCTATGCAAAGATATCTTAATTTAAAATAGAATTACGGTACCCAAAAATAATGATATCGCAAAATTTTGGTATCTAAAAATAAATGGTTTATGAACCGTTCATGAACAGTATTTTTGAGATGTTTGTAAAAATGGCAACGTCGCTTTTTCGTTCGACTGAATCTAGCAATTTACATCTAGTGCAGCTCCCAGTCCTAACAAAAATCAGTTTTATGGTCCCATCGTAAAGAAAGCATGAAACTTGGCATGAACGTAGCTGTCATATATGTGCTTCAATTTCGATATGGAAGCACGTCGAGAAATTATTGTTTCCCCCCTTTTCCCCCCCTTTTTGTGCCAAATTAGAGTTTTTTGCATTTTGTATGAAAACGGTTCAAACTACAACCAAACTGTCAATGAGCAATATGATCCTCATTAAACTCACTACAACAATCTCCTTGGAAGTATGTAGATCGGACTTATAGTTTAGAAGCTGTAAGTGATTTTAACGCCCCCTCGACCCTGTTTTGTATCAACCCTAATGAGTTTTTTGATTTTATTATAAAAACGATTAAAGCCACATCAAAACTGTCAATGACCAATTTGTTCTTCATTAAATTCTCTATAATAATTGTCTTGGAAGTATGTTGATAGGACTTATAATTTTCGAAATATGCTTACTTTTCTTTCAATTCGGTCAGTAAAAATGGACACAAAAACGCTATACATCGAAAAAAAAATATATATTTTTAATATGTTATTAGACCCTCCGAGAGTAGTCTATTCCTGAGTTGTCATCCTTGAAAACCCTGGGCTTCTCCTATGGTGCTATCTGGCACGTGTTTTAGTTTTTTAGGAAAAACTACCCCTTGAAAGCGTTTTCCAGGTATGTTTGTTTTATATGTTTGTTTATTAACTTCTCAACTGGCCTACAAACCCCCGAGCGGTTTTTCGGCCGAAACGCTACACTGGCCAAAACCGCTCGGGGGTTTCGGGCGTATTTTGATGTTTTTTACGTCTAATGAATGAATGTATGTCAAGATCAAGTATAGCCAACCTATTCTGAGATGTACATGAGTTGCATATAAAACCATACTACTTAATTTGGTAAGGTTATAATCGTTCAATGTCAATGTCACATCGATCAATTGCCTTTGACGGCCATGTTTGTTTGTTTTTGTTTTGGACAGTGCGCGTTTCGACTTAATTAATATTGTTTTCATTTGTTTTATGTGTTGTGTTTTGTGATAAAACAACGCCTGGGTAACTAGATCACCTCACTTTGTATTATTAACTCATAAATTTCGCAGGAGATATTAGTTTCTTAAGGAATTTTTTTTGCAATTTTTTTGCAAGTGCATTTTGCAAATTTGCACTTCACTCTGCAATTACTCACATTATTTGTTCAAGTACTAATATTTAAACTATGTCATCTAAATAGGAAATTTCATTCTGAATGCAGAAAGGTATCAATGTTATGAATTAGTCAAACCAAAATTAATTTATATGCATAAACGGGTCTGCCCCCTTCAAGCGGCCATTTTTTTTCGACTTGGCCAGTCAACGGCTACTTTCTGCTCCGAAAAGAAAATCGCTCGGGGGTTTGTAGGCCAGTTGAGAAGTTAATTGTCAATTTCATAGTCTAGGTCGTTTTTAATACAGAAATTTTAAAAATAACTATTCAGAATAATGTTTTCATCATTAAACAAAATTCAACTTTAAGAAACCGTAAACTATTTCTTTGTTTCTGAGAAAACTAGTCCTATAGGAGAAGTAATAGTCCTATAGGAAAAACTATTAGAAATACATTTGTAGATACTAAAATCACCTTCAATTTGATTCCAAAGTGGTGCTGCTAGGATTGACAGTTTTTTCAGAAACAAAGAAATAGTTTACCGTTTCTTAAAGTTGAATTTTTAATGATGAAAACATTATTCTGAATAGTTATTTTTAAAATTTCTGTATTAAAAAATAAATAAAAATTTAAAAAACCGACTTCAAAAAAACCTGAAAAGAAAAACTAACAAAACCTGAAAAAAAAAACCAAAAAGTGAAAAATAATATATTTCGGGTCACTAAGACAGCAGATAACTTAAACATAAGTACTTACTTGGAAGTCTGACTGGGTTAGATTGAATGTTGAGAGGTATAAAGAAAACATGGTGTCACCCAGTCCGACTTCCAAGTAAGTACTTATGTTTAAGTTATCTGCTGTCTTAGTGACCCGAAATATATTATTTTTCACTTTTTTTTTTTTTCAGGTGTTGTTAGTTTTTCTTTTCAGGTTTTTTTGAAGTCGGTTTTTTAAATTTTTATTTATTTTTTATTTAACCATTTTTAGTGCCACTGTCACTGAAAATTCTACTCCATGAGGCGAAAGCGACTGTTTCTTCAAATTGCAACCTGTACCTAATCGTAACCCATTGAAGAGTTTGGTAATAAGGTGTTTTCGGATGCCCCATTCATCCTTTTTGTGTATGGGCCACTTCTATTAGTGGAAATGGAAACCTGAGCAATTTGTTGAATCTCGCTGTGCAGATCTGTTCATCACTCCGAAGATCCTCATCAGATCTTCATTTAGGATAGGGTTTTCTATCAAAATTCATTCAAACCCAGTCCGGCGAGGCAAAAGCGAATATTTTATTCAAATTGTAACCTGTAATCGTAACCGATTGAAGAGTTTTCTGATGAGAAGGTGGTTTCAGATATTCCATTTATCGGTAACTATTAGTTTATGGGCCAATTCTACTGGTGGAAATCGAAAAATGAGCAATTTGCTGCACTCTCGAGGTGCAATTCTGTTCATCACTTCGAAGATCCTCATCAGAACTTCATTTAAGATAGGGTTCTCTATCAACATTAATTCAAACCCAGTCCGGCGACTAAATTCGACTAAATTCTTCAAATTGTAACCTGTAATCGTAACCGATTGAAGAGTTTTCTGATGAGAAGGTGGTTTCAGATATTCCATTTATCGGTAACTATTCGTTTATGGGCCAATTCTACTGATGGAAGTCGAAAAATGAGCAATTTGCTGCACTCTCGAGGTGCATTTCTGTTCATCACTTCGAAGATCCTCATCAGAACTTCATTTAAGATAGGGTTCTCTATCAACATTCATTCAAACCCAGTCCGGCGACTAAATTCGACTAAAATCTTCAAATTGTAACCTGTAATCGTAACTGATTGAAGAGTTTTCTGATGAGAAGGTGGTTTCAGATATTCCATTTATCGGTAACTATTCGTTTATGGGCCAAATCTACTGGTGGAAATCGAAAACTGAGCAATTTGCTGCACTCTCGAGGTGCAATTCTGTTCATCACTCCGAAGATTCTCATCAGATCCTCACCAAATTTTTATGGGACCACCCCTGAGGTATCACTTTTCGAACACAAAAAGAATCATCTCAATCGGTTGAGCCGTCTTCGAATGATCGCGTAACATACACACAAAAAAAAAAAAAAAAACATACAGACGAATTGAGAACCTCCTCCTTTTTTGAAGTCGGTTAAAAACGACCTAGACTATGAAATTGACAATTAATAAACAAACATACACGTGCACGGCAGAGATTACGTTTAACCCTTTCTAATGACATATGTAAAAGAGAGAAAGGATTTTCGCGTAGAATTGGCAACGCGCAAGAAGACACTTTTAGGGTTTAATATTCGGGTATCCGCTTACGATTTTGGGTACCCGAAACTAGTGGTACCGCAATTTATAGATATCATTATTTGTGGTACTTAAAATGCAAAGTAAGCGTTCGAGTATCACTTAAAAATACCGATCAAAACCGCTTATTGAGATACCATTTCGGTCCCTGCCCGCAACCTTCTGCGTCGCAGTCGGGTGTTCGCCCGACGCGCCACAGAGGTCGTCAAGATTTGACAGACGAATGAGAAATTGCCTGTATCATGAAGTCAAAGTGATGCGCGACAGTATCGCTTGTTCCGATATTCATAGTCTCCTAACACACAAAGTCAGATCAAACGTCCAAAGGAAAACCGGCAACGTAATGTGAATATAGTTTACTTAAGGTATATTCTGGGACTCACACAGATTGGAATACTAAAAAACCAGTTTTAATATGAATTAACGCATAATATAATTTAAAAATAACTTACCTGTGATAGGAAATATGTTCCTGCCTTTGGGTGCTCGAAATTTTTGGGCTATTGCAGTTAATTATCACGTAATGTGGCATTTTTTTAGTTTTTGCGGCCGTCCGGCTGCTTTAACGAACGCGTGAGGACTAAAGTTAGCGGCGACCAACCTTGAAGCTTGTTCGGGGTTCGGACACGCAAAGTACATGCATTTGCGTTATCTATGTATATCTATATCTGTGGCTCATTCCCATATATTTAAAAAATATAGTAATTTACCCAGGGTTCGAGGATATATATCAATGGATATATATCATGATATATATCCGATATATATCAAAGGGTTTTTTGTGATATATATCAATACAAAAATTGTTTAAAAATTTGATGAAAATAAGTCATGTTTTGCAGTTTTCTACTGTAGTTCTCCATCCTAAATATAGATGGCGTTGGAGTAAAGTTAAAACATACTCCCTAATAGTAAGTTTAGGTATTAACGTTTAAAGTTTAGGTATTTTAAGTATTAGTGTAGGTATTCAGAAAATTAATGAAACCATTGAATGATTGGAATTTATAAGATTTTATCTTTTTAAGTTGATTTTACCTGATGTTGTTTATGATTTTAATTGATTTTTCTGATTTATAAGAAGATTTTATGTTTTTGAGTTGATTTTTCTTTTTTAAGTTGTTTTTTTTTAAAATAATTTATTATATTTATAAAACATGGGTATGCAAACAGTATACATAAATAATACAATAAAATAACAATATGACTGTCATACAAAATGGATAAATATCATGTAAATATCACATTTTTGATATATATCGGATATATATATATAAAAAATCCGATATTTTGATATTTATTATAAATATCGGATATTTTCGAACCCTGAATTTACCTATCTATTTTGTTATTATACTGTACATAGTATTGTATATAGTATTGTATAGTATATTGTTTAAAAAAAGCAGAATCACGTAACATTACTTTACAACCTTACAGATTTGCGAGTGAGCTCTGGGTCACGTGGGGTTCAGCTAATTGATAATGTGACTGTACAAGCAAAAACAAAACTCTAAATATCCTAAGTGTAATTTATTTCGTCGCGGGGTAGAAAACTGAAAACAATTTCTATCCGGGTACCCCGTCCGTTCAGCTAACATATTCCGAGCTTTAAGTTCTCAGCGAAATAACAAAGTAAATACGGCCAGCTCTCGGCAATTTTCTATATTTCTCGCCAAATTGCACTCCGCCATAGATTACCGGGTAACTAATGAGTTTCCTTCTCAGTTGTCTTAATAAATGGCCACGTGAGGGATGTTCAGCTCGATAAGAATTTAGTTTTAGGGAGAGCGTTTATTTTGACGTGTTAACGAATTTAGGGGGTTATTTGCGAAAACTTAATGATTGTGACGGTACACGCCCGTCGGCTTCCCTAACGGATCCCCTACTCCCGATGGTTCCCTTGTCGACTAGGACAAGGGAAGACGAAGGGAGCTATTTAAAAATACGACAACTAAACGTCATATTAATAACTAGCGAACCGCCCCGGCTTCGCACGGCTATATTATGCATGTATTATACATATAAACATTCCTCTTGAATCAGTCTATCTATTAAAAAAACCGCATCAAAATCCGTTGCGTAGTTTTAAAGATCTAAGCATACAAAAGGTAATAGGGACGGCGAAAAGTGACTTTATTTTATACTAGCGACCCGCCCCGGCTTCGCACGGCTATATTATGCTTGTATTATACATATACACCTTCCTCTTGAATCACTCTATCTATTAAAAAAAACTGCTTCAAAATCCGTTGCGTAGTTTTAAAGATTTAAGCATACATAGGGATATAGGGACAGAGAAAGCGACTTTGTTTTATACTATGTAGTGATATCACTTATACATGCCCTTACTTTGGCCTATTTTCACATATTGAAATTTCAATGAAGAAGAAGGTTGATGCGTGCGAATACGCGTAGCACGCTTTCCTAGAAGAATTCACTCGCGACTTTTATGTTTTGTATTTTCGATTTAAGTGTGACCATTTGTGTAAAAAACCAAATGCGAAATGGACCCTTTCTTTGAGTGGGACCAAATGTATCGAACTCTTTTGTAGGATCAAAGCGCATATTCCTTGTCATCATTCAGTTTTACAAAAAAATTACTGGCCATTTGACTGTTTGGCCATGCTATTGGCCGAATATTCAGTGTTCGGTTACTGGCCAAATACTAATCGTAACATCACTATAATACCAATAAAGAATGGTATTTTCCCACGTGCATTTTGAAGTCAAGGTGAAATGTGATAATTAATATGTTATATCCCTTTGATATCCATATTGTTAATAGTATTACCTTTCCTATGGGAAAATAACAGATGTTTAGTCGTTTATTTATTACTAGCTTCGCCTCGAGGTTTTACTTGTGTTGGTCCGTTTTTAAACGTTCCCGGACATCATGCGTCATGTTCCGGTAACGCGTCATGTTATTGACAAGGCAACCATAGCAACTTACTATCGTTGCTATGGTTACCAATGTTTTCTTATGACGTAATTTAGTTTCTATTAGTGATAGTATAAATAAAATAAAATAAATAATAAATAAATATTGCAGGACATTCTACACATCGCCATCTAGCCCCAAGCAAGTAACTAGACTTGTGTTATGGGTGCTAGACAACGGACATACTACTTAAGTATATACTTTACTTTTGTAAATATATACTTATAATACATAGAAACAACCAGACCACAGACAAATATCTAAGCATAAATACTTGTCTGTGGCGGGAATCGAACCCGCAACCCTGTGTTTAGCAGTCCGGCATGGTAACCATTGTGCCAACTGGGTCGTCACTACTCGTCACCCGTCAGTATACCTACTTACCCATTTTCCAGAAAATCGTGCTATCAAAGATTTAAATAGTTCAGTAGGTAGTCTGTTATTGTATAGTAATCAGAGGTAACAGACATGAATTTTAAAAACTATGAATTGTTTTCCTACTGCTTTTTTCTAATATTATCGATATTTTGAGTATTTTTGTCCCTTTCTTTCTTTATTTATTATAAAGTTCAGTAAATACACATACTAGGGATAGAGAAATACATTGCTGAAATTATGTTCAAGTGTGTTCACCAATATAATAAAAACTTTGCCTTGTATAGATATGTAGATAAAAACATAACTAATAAGTACATATAGAAGATTATTACTTACCTACTATCTTTACCAACAATCAAGTTATGAATTTTTTATTACATACTTTACTAATAAATAGTACATTGTTATCTTAGGTGTGAAAGTCACTCATTAAAAGTTCCGAGACGGAGTTTGGCGCCCGAGCGTAGCGAGGGCGGTAATAGTTCGAGGGACTTAATGAGTCTTTCACCCGAGGTAAACACTGTGCTTTTCATTACGAATAATACATAAAATTCTTCCTAACAACGAGAGTGAATGAGAGACTTCATACTACCTAATCCTCTTACAAGGTTGGGATCAAAGAGGTTGTATACATGTAGTGTTATTCTTTGGTGTTACTTAAAGCAAGGAGGTTAGGTTATGAAGTTCCTAATGTATAATGATACTGATACTGGCTATATGCACATTGCTCGAGTCGTGCGAAGCCATAATTTGACATGACAGCTGTCAGTGAAAGCGATTTTCCCTAGGGCTGGAAATTTTATTGTCTACACGCTCTTCACGCATCTTTAGACCTACTTTCGGAGTATGAGTAATGAAATAGTACATTGTTATCCTAGGTGTGAAAGTCACTCATTACAAGTCCCGAGACGGAGTTTGGCGCCCGAGCGTAGCGAGGGCGCTAATAGTTCGAGGGACTTAATGAGTCTTTCACCCGAGGTAAACACTGTGCTTTTCATTACAAATAATACATAAAATTTTTCCTAACAACGAGAGTGAATGAGAGACTCCATACTACCTGATCCTCTTACAAGGTTGGGACCAAAGAGGTTATATACATGTAGTGTTATTCTTTGGTGTTACCTATAGCAAGGAGGTTAGGTTTTTAAAGTTCCTTATGCGTAATGTTACTGATACTGGCTACATGCACATTGCACAAGTCGTGCGAAGCCATAATTTGACATGACAGCTGTCAGTGAAAGAGAAAAGCCCTAGGGCTGGAAATTTTATTTTCTACACGCTCTTCATGCATCTTTAGACCTACTTTCGGAGTATGAGTAATGAAAAAATAGTTACCTACTTACAATTTACTTAAGTACAAAAAAATTACAATGTTTTATTATTATTTTCATATAAGTATTTTATAGATATTTAGATATACCTAGACGTTTCAATCTAAATTCTTCTCGGCGGGGTTCGACCTCACGATTTATTATCCTCTTTTGAGTATTATTAAAGGCGAAAACAAGTGCTATATTAAAAAGAATTGCTATCCAAATTTGACCAACCAGTTGGCACAATGATCGCCATGCCGGACTGCCAAACACAGGGTTGCGGATTCGATTCCCGCCTCAGACAAGTATTTATTTATGCTTAGATATTTGTCTGTGGTCCGGTTTTTTCTATGTATTAGATATAAGTATATAGATAGTATATCCGTTGTGTAGCACCCATAACACAAGTCTAATTACTTAGCTTTGAGCTAGATGGCGATGTGTGGAATATCCTGCAATATTTATTTATTATTTTTGGTTGGGAACTTTAGATATTCCGTATTTTGATATTTATAATCACTAGATTGAGAACTTTCGATATTTCGAACATCGAAGTTCCAAATGTCAGTGATTTAAGACTAGTTGCATTTGACAACATGATTTTAAGACAAATTAACACACAAGCAACATAAGACGACTTGCGTTTTCGACCATCTGATACAAACCCCTGTAAGTATACCTACTTTACCTACGTCTGACTGAACTAATCAAACCAACTGTCCTTCAAACGGTTTTCGCGCACAATTTAACAATTTCAATAACAGTACCTCAAATAAGTGCAAGCAGCCGTAATCCCGAACCTAAGTGGGGTAGGATACGTACCTACTTTGGTGATGAAGATTAATTACCATGGTATCCCTTGGGCCCTCTTCCACTAGACTTGCGCAAGGTAGACGTAGACATGTATCGAGATCTGTATCAGTTGAATTGGACATGAAGATTTATCTCTCTAATTTATCTTAGTATCCGCGATTCGGTAGTACTTATCTTAATGAGTTATCGATTTTGGTTGTTAGAATAGTTTCGGATGTGTTCTCGTTTCGTTTGATAAGAATGTAACTTTGACAGCTATTGTGTCACCAACTGGACCACAATATGTTCAAGTTTTCTAAGGTCTTTGACGTGGGTACTGATTTACTTGCTTCGTTTTAAATAGCATTCGATCTAGTGTGATTTGCTAGGGTCAATTGAAGAAATTCGATCTGCAATTACATAACGCCTAACTTTTTACGCTAGCGTTATTAATAAAACTAAAATGTGTTTCGTATATGTATTCACAACAGAAATACACATAAGTATTATATCATAACACAAGGGGGAGGCTTGAAATAGTTAAGAAAGAGTAATATATTTGATACGAGCATTTTTATGTTCAAAAGAATATTTCATCGAAAATACATTTGCAACTTTTAGTATTGGGCTATATAAATGATTTATTTATTATTAAATAGTTCTGTGTGCAATATTAATTTATGATTCACTTTTTTCACACCACTGTCAACAACTGTCTACAACGTTGATGTGAAGAACGCAGGCGCTAGGCCTGCGTTCATCACATCCACGTTGTAGATCTATCTTCGAGATATATATCTTCGGATCGAAACATCTCTACCTAATGGTTACTTTACTTTTGCCGTTTGTGGTCATTAATCCGTATCGATAGATAACGTATCGATTTAGGACATCACTAAAGGGAGATATATTGTATTGACTGGGGGGGTTCTTGGACCATTGAATAACTGTTTGATCAACCAATATAATTGGGTTAATGTTGTTTGGATGTGGTTTCATTGAAGAGTATGGTGTGGTCTTAAATGTTTATTCGAAAACAAAAGCACCTTGCAACCTTTTAATAACTAGGTTGGATTAGTAACATCCATCAGAATTGTATAGACTTGGCGGCTGAGTATTTTTTGTTGGTTAAATAAAATGTATAGTAGAAAGTTTGCCAAACACTTTTCTATTATTTAAATAACTACTAACGAAAGACGGTGGATTGACAAATCACAACCTGGTAATGGAAACGAAAAAATCTTAGAAAAAAAATCTGAAACTTGTTCATAAATTGAATCTGATCGTTCTAAGTAGGGCAAAATCGAGCCCAAAAGAGTCGGTTACATGCAAACATACAGGTGAAACTAATAAAAGCGTGTTAAAAAAAATTGAAAGGCGGTGCGGTGTTGGCCTAGTATTAGATACTTCGACTTTTATTACGAAGGTCGTGGGTTCGAATCCCGGCCCGCCGTGGACCTACCAATGGATTTATATTAGGTAAAATTTACGTGCGTTAAATGATATTGCTCTTGTTTTTTCTCATTGAAGGCAAATTTCTTGATGAAACCCGCGGTTCTTTGACTTCAGAGACTCCAGACGTATTTACGAGTTCTTTGCCCTAGACGTAGAAGCACAAGCAGGTTCTGTCCAAGCCTACTCTATCCTCACGCAAAAATGACCCAACTTAAGACAAAATGGTAAGATCAGATGAAATACCGCGACAGAGGTGTCTTAGAAACAGTTTTTGGGAATCAACCACTAAAATTCATGGAATGATATTCCTACTGTGGTAAAGGCGAAAATATGCTTTGTATTGTCATACACTTTAAAACACGATTAAAGTGTAGATAGAAAAAAATCGTGAAAATCGTATTAATCGCAAAATCATTTTATCGCAATTGTAAAGAAAAAACAAGTACAAAATTTATATTTTCATAAACCTTACATCAAATCCCATAAGGTAGTACAGATGGTTTTTCATTAAAATAGATGTTAGCTGTTTAATTACATAAAACATACCTAGTTAAAACGGGTATTTTGCGGCGTGCATACTTTCATACTTTGCCTTAATAAGATCAAGTTGCTGAGAATACCCCGTATACAAGTACAATAAATTTAAAACTTAAACTCTTAAAAAATATTTATACACCATATGCACATTAATGAATAAGTTGCGCGAAACAAGTAGTAATCACGATAAAGGAACTTAAGTTCCATGTTTTATTACATTTCTCGTATGATTTACTGCTAATGCATTAAACGATAATGTTCTTACATTATTGGCAACAGACGAAGCGGCGCGGGCGCTGATTGTAACCTTATCAACTCAGATTACACTACAAATTATAGATCCACACAATTCTTATGAACTCTTAACTACAGGTTGTTCCGTAATGAATAGATAAACGGGTACCTACGGTTATAGGACACTGTGCCGGTTCAGAAAAATAAAATTTATGCTCTATGAAAATCTCTCGGTGTCCAAGATATCCGCCATTTTCAAAATTTAACTCCCTTCTCTATGCTTTTTGGTGTTAATACTGCAAATGAAGGAATTATTCCAATCTCTTTTTGAATAGTATTTCAGGATACATTTTAATGTGCTATGGAATGCAAAGTATTTTTTAATGACACAGGCTAAGTTTTTTTTAAAACTATGATTTAATTCAAAATTCATGATTTTCTAATTTTTAAACCTGAACTTTAAGGTGTGAAAAAAATGTATAGCATTATATTTTTCTGAACCGGCACAATGTCTTATATCCGTAGGTGCCCGCTTATTCATTCATTATGGCATACCCTGATAAACAAGAATTGCTCGTTTAAATTTATTAGATTATGTATTCTATGAAGTTAGTTACAATAATGCGCTCTGTGCTTTGCACTACTATTTATTCCGATTTTTCCACGGGTCGACACTTCGCTGGTAAAACCACGGAGCGCAGCTAGTGTGAAATATTAGAATATGTAATGTCTGCGTATCAAAATGTTATGAACACTTGTCGCATACATTATTGAGATTGTAACCGTGAAACAAAGCTATCAATATAAGTATATCGATGCCGTTCGACGCCATCGCGCCAATCGGAGTGGGCGTTATGTCCTCCGATATTATTCATATAAAATGACGCATCAAACCCGTCACAAACGTACCTAGCTATACATAATGATTTTTAGGGTTTCGTACTTAAAAAAGTAAAAAAGGAAACCTTTGAGATCACTTTCTTGTTCATTAGATTTTTAGTGAAAAAATAAAAATGCTATATTTTTCTACCAATAAAAAGTGTTGCTGATTGAGATTAATTCTTGGAAACAAACATAGTATGGCAAATATATGGAAATAGCAAAATTTTTGTCTGATGGTTGGTGATGCCTCATAACCTACCATCAGGCTGGCGGTCTAAGATGTAGCACGCTTCCCCAGAATATACCTGTTCACTCGCGACTTGTATAGGTTAGAAAAGGCAGACGCAACTGATTCCATTTTCTTGCTGTACGAATAAGGAATGAAGCAAAACAACATCGTCGCAAGGTGGCGAGCTTGTCGGCCTTTTATCGGATACATTTCGGGGAGAGTGCAACAGAACTCCACGACCTAATCTTGTCATCTTCATTCTTTCGTCATACAACCAGGCAGACTGGTGTGCGGCACCGATTCATGGTGGACATACCAGACGTTCGCACTAAGCGCTTTGCTTCGTCATTCCTTATTCGTACTGCAAGGGAATGGAATCGGTTGCCTGCGTCTGTCTTTCCTGACGTGTACAATTTGGGGGTCTTCAAGTCGCGAGTGAATAGGTATCTTCTAGGAAGGCGTGCTACATCTTAGGCCGCATCGTCACCTATCATCAGGCAGGTGTGTAGCGGTCAAACGCTGACCTATCATTTTTTTTTTCTTTTTGTTAGCCTATCTCGTCCCACTGCTGGGCAAAGGCCTCCCCAACATCTTTCCAAGCATTTCGGTCTGGGCAAGGTTTATCCAGTCTGTGTCAAATGCATCAAGGTCGTCACGCCATCGTTTGCGGGGTCTGCCTCGATTCCGACGAAAAAAAACGAGTGCGCGTGTCTGGGATTTTCACCATGCAACGGTCTTGCATAGTTAGATATTATTGTTTTTTTTTGTTGAGAAACACTATGAAAAGTCGCAAATGTAGGATGTTACCGAAACATTCAACAACATTTGCGACTATTTGCTGAATGTTGCTAATCGCCTTTGTAATGTAATTAAATGGTAACATTTAGTAACAAAACGTTTTATGTTGCCGTGTTGAAGTAGTGTTAGTAACAATATTAACTTAAAAACTGATGATTGTATAAAACAACTTAAATTAAAAAAAAAGTAAAAAAAAAAACAAGTTACACTCGACAACGTGGAAACTTCTCGCGGCTTAAGGGGCATTTCGCCTACAGTAAACTCAACTGCGACTCAGTTTCCCCTTCAAAACTCAATTTTGTTTTCAATTGACGCAAAGACAAATTAAATTCAGTGTTGCCATGAGTGTGGAAACCCAAGTTTTCTTATTGATTCACAAGTTGTAGTAGGCGTGCTTACTCGTAATTCAATTGGACATTATTTTTAGATTTGTGTAGGTGTCTTTTGTATCGAACTTAAGTGATAGACTAGCTTCTGCCCACGTATTCGCCTGCAATGTTCTTAGAGGTGGAATTTCCAAAAGCCCTTAGTTTGACGACCCAGTTGGCACAATGGTCACCATGCCGGACTACCAAACATAGGGTTGCGGGTTCGATCCCCGCCTCAGACAAGTATTTATGCTTAAATATTTGTCTGTGGTCTGGTTGTTTCTATGTAGGTATAATAAGGATATATTTACAAAAGAAAAGTATGTAAGTAGTATATCCGCTGTCTAACACCCATAACACAAGTCTAGTTACTTAGTATGGGGCTAGATGGCGATGTGTGGAATGTCCTGCAATATTTATTTATTATTTTTATTTATTTATACACTTCACAAAGACACCCTCTATATATGTCTCTGGCCAAGCCCGAGAATCAGGACATTTTAAAATGTGTTTATGCCCTATAACGTCTTTTAGAAGATGCCTCAAGACCAAAGAAACCGGCCAAGTGCGAGTCGAACTCGTGCGAAGGGTTCCGTACCATTATATCCTGTTTTTAGTATTTGTTGTTTTAACTTTAACAAAAATACATCATCTGTGAATATTTCAACTGTCTAGCCATCACGGTTCATGAGGTACAGCCTGGTGACAGACAGACAGACGGACAGTGACGTCTTAGTAAAAGGGTCCCGTTTTTACCCTTTGGGTAGGGAACCCTAAAAATGGCCAAAGTGGCCAGCTCAGCATCACTATCACTACATAGTATAAAACAAAGTCGCTTTCTCTGTCCCTATTTCCCTTTGTATGCTTAGATCTTTAAAACTACGCAACGGATTTTGATGCGGTTTTTTTTATAGATAGAGTGATTCAAGAGGAAGGTTTTTACGTATAATACATGCATAATATAGCCGTGCGAAGCCGGGGCGGGTTGCTAGTATGCTTGAAGCCTGTAAGATGCAGCTACACAGCACTGGTTATCAGCTTGCCTCTTTCTCTCCCTGTGTCCTTAATTCCCCCAATCCAACAAAAGCATAGCGTAGGGAATTATTTAATTGAAATTGTAAACCTACCTATTATGTACATTAGTTTATATTGATCAAAATAATCTGTTTATTCAGAAGGTTTGGCAAACGTCTCCGTAATCCAGAGATTTGCAGACTAATCTCTCATGGTGGAAGGCTCAGTGCCTTGGATTCATTACATTTCCGTCATTGATGAAGTTAAGCAAATTATAATATTTTTTTTTTCAATTATACGTAAGTACAGTGTAAACTTTATATAACGACACTCAAGGGACTGTGCATATTTTGCATATTTTTAGACATTTCGTTAATCAGAACGAATTTCTTAGTAAGTTTGGTATGAATGATGCCGACACTCGAGTTTATTACGGGCTAGAATTATAAAACGACAAAACAACGTACACTGCTGTGCAGTTTTTTACTAATTTTGGCAACTTTAATTATTAATATTATAAAAGTACTTTTAATTACTTATTTAATTGTCGTTATTGAAAGTGGGTGTAATGCTATATAGAGTTGAATTGTATGGAAAACAAGCTAAACCAACCAAAGCCGAGTGATTTCGACGCTTTAGGGAGTTTTTCGTTAAATCGAGTGACGTTACATGCAGTTTACACTGTACTTAACACTGTGTGTGTTAATTTAAAAGTTGTCGTGTGCCTGTACCAAATAAATGTTTTTCTTTGTTTCTAAATGTTTCTTTCTATTTATTATTTTTCCCATAACACGGGGCTATGGAGCCGCAGACCTTTAGAAGGCGTGTGTGGAGCCAAAGTCAACGCGTAGCTCTTTACAAGTTCAATAGCAAAGTATAATGTTCTGCCGATTGTCCCTGTCTGAAAATGCAACCAAGAACAACCTCCGGTTTGGATAGAACTATTGATAAACTATAGGAGAAAACTACTAGGTACAAAAACTACTACTAGCTTTGTGATGGGACGGTAGTGGACTGGATACTGGGGAACTTTGGATACTATTGCGCCTGCCGTAACAATTTTCATTTGTTATTTTTTATTATTATATATTTTTTTATTGGGAGGAGTTTCTCCCTTTAAAGACATCTCTATCATGCTTTTTCTGTCCTCAAAATATTATTTTGTGAGTATTCGTAATGCCGTAATTTTGGTAGAAACGCGGACTTTTCTAGTTTATGAAAAGTTCAATTTTATAATAATGTCAAAAAAAAGGAAAAAAAAATAGATGTTCGATTCTCAGACCAAACGAATATACACAAAAAAGAGCATAAAAATCGGTTCAGCCATTTAAGTGGATATAGGTAACTAACACCGCGAAACGATAATTTTATATATAGGGAAGTCCAATTTTCCTCTGAAGTAAAAAGTACTGACATCATCCCAAATCAGGCACAAAACGAAATCATTCTATTTTATCTTTAAAAACCTCAAAAGCCTTGTAAATTCAATTTATCTAAGGTACCAGGTGAAATGGAACATAACACACTTTCATCTTTCGCCATAAAAGAATTGTGCAAGTAATTTGACACGTCTTCCGTTTGGATGATCCGTTTAAAAGGGCTTTACTTTGGAATGCCAAGCTTTTTGCACGGCATTTTACCAAATAAACCTAAATTAAAGAAATATAACGCCACTTCGTTTACAAAAAATTTACGCGAACCGGAAATATTTTTTGAAAGTCTGGTAGTAAGGAAACTTGCGGGAGCACAGCTTGGGGCGAATATAAACAAAACTAGCTCTTGGCTGTGACTTCGTCCGCGTTTATAGTAGGTACAATTTGTTTTAGCAAAGGGGTTTTTAATACGAAAGGGGGTTGTTTTAGATGTCTAGGCGAACAACTTTTATTTTACGACTTTTGGAAATTCAAACTTTTTGTTCGAAGTTTTTGTATGAAACAGCTGATTTTCAAGTAAAAAATCCCTCAGAATTATCGAAAGAAAAGTTCGAATTTTCAAATATGTCGTAAAAAATCCCTTCGCATATTGTATAGCTTTTCAATTTTCGAAAATTCTTTCTTAGTGGAACCTATTTGGAGCCAGATTTTAAATTTCATCCAAATTGGTCCAGAAGTTTCAGAAGAAAGTTTTAATGAATAGTCATAAAAATATTTAAAAACACAAATAGAAATTTTAATAACAGTGGGTATAAATTGATTGATAAATATAGACATAGAACCTTTCCAACACGTGCAAATACAGTTTGTATGAAAATATCACAGAATAGACTACAAAATACGGTGCAATTTAAATAATGCCTAAAATAAGTATAAAGGACCAGGTATTTTAGGCAAATCTGAGCGTAAGTTACGTAAATATAAAGGCACATATCATCAGAACATAATTTTAATCATATAAATTACATACCCATCGGCATTATTTTACCACAACGCTTAATCCACTCACTAAAAGGTATTAAACTAATTAACTCAAATAAATGGTACGAACATAAAAAGGTTCGGACATCATGAAGCTACTCCGACAGAATGAACCACGTTCCGTCATTTTATTCCTATTTATAGACACAAAACAGTAGTCAAGATGGCGGCGCCCTGACGTATCCATCAAATGAAGCACTGTATTGTTGACTTCCTTCAGTCGTTTTCGTTTTGTTACTGACACGGCCGTCCTGCGGTTGTGTTCGCCCTCGAACACTCTTGTAGTCGAATTTGGAAGCTGAGAACAACACAAAAAAGGTCAGATTCTGCAACGTTTGATCGTTTTGATATAGAAGAGCAAACAGAGTTTTGGAGGAGTTGGCTATTCCATCGCCGGCCAACCAACCCAACCAAAAGACATCAAATGATTGCAATACTTCTACATTCATACACCAGAGCAAAAAGAACAGAATCTTGGAAGAGCTAGCTATCCCATCACCGGCCAACTAACTCGACCAAAAGACATCTACAGTTCGCAATACTTCCACATCCACACACCAGAGCAAAAGGGACAGAATCTTGGAAGAGCTAGCTATCCCATCGCCGGCCAACCAACTCAACCAAATGGCTTAAACCAAGTGATGTTCAATATCAGCTTAGTTGTGTATCGCCATGTATTTAAAGTACCAGTGTTCACCATGGATATCTGTTACTATACACAATTCTGTCACTCTACTTCTGTTGGAAAAATGTTTGAAGTGACTGCAACTGCAGGGGAATTTCTAATTTGAGTTTTATTTCTTTTTCCTGCCATTAGAACCCATATTGCAACGCCATTTCTTTTTTACATTTACAGATCTCTTCATTCTAGATTTCTCGCTACACATCTCACAAAGAACATTTCGCTTCACTTGTGAGAGAGAGACACCCATATCTGAATGATTTATATTATCGGTTTAAGAATAACTTGCGTTCACAGCGTATCGAGTTTATTTCACAACATCTTATAGCATGTACACCTTTACTAAAATAAATTCATCTGCAAATTCACACTCTCGACTAATTGGTCAAAAATATGAATCTACCCATGAATCCACTTTTTGCGGCAATTATCTACTCTGACCAAAACTGTTCAAAAACTAAAATATTTCTATGCAACATCTAAAATATCTGAATTTAATCCATTTCCATCGCTAATTATAATATGGCATATTTCCTTGGTATATCCATACTAGCGACCATTACTAATTCAAAACTTTCATAAAAAACAACATTTCAGACAACCATGTAAAAGTCTAGATTTAATCTACTTGCATCACCAATTTTGATAAAATATTTCAGAACTTCTCTTAACTTTTTTTAATCTAGCCTTAATTGTAATTATACTTTACAACAGAAATATTCAGCTCATTATACAAATTATAAACGATACAGCTTTAAAAAATCTGAATTTAATCCATTTGCATCGCTAATTATATGGCATATTTCTTTGTTATATCCATACTAGCGACCATTACTAATTCAAAACTTTTCAGAAACAATATTTCAGACAACCATGTAAAAGTCTAGATTTAATCTACTTGCATCACCAATTTTGATAAAATATTTCAGAACTTAATTGACTTCATAGGCCTCTCCTGGCTCTTAACTTTTTTTTAATCTAGCCTTAATTGTAATTATACTTTACAACAGAAATATTCAGCTCATACAAATTATAAACGATACAGCTTTAAAAAATCTGAATTTAATCCATTTGCATCGCTAATTATATGGCATATTTCTTTGTTATATCCATACTAGCGACCATTACTAATTCAAAACTTTTCATAAGAAACAATATTTCAGACAGCCATGTAAAAATCTGGATTTAGTCTACTTGCATCACCAATTTTGATAAGATATTTCAGAACTTTATTGACTGCCTCGGCCACTCCTGGCTCTAAATTTCTCAAACCTAGCGATATTTTTGTAATTATACTTTTTTACGAAAGTATTCAGCTCATTATACAAATTATAAACGATACAGCTCACCATTTTCCACCACAGTCATTTTACTACATCCTCGTGCTGTTTTCACGCTGCATTTGAGCTCAGCATTTGCGCCCATCATTTACGCCTGTCCATAGTCCAACTATATATAACAAAAATGA
The DNA here is from genome assembly GCA_907269075.1 of Idaea aversata. Taxonomy (NCBI): domain Eukaryota; kingdom Metazoa; phylum Arthropoda; class Insecta; order Lepidoptera; family Geometridae; genus Idaea; species Idaea aversata. The sequence goes on along the minus strand of OU026098.1, from coordinate 3,520,393 downwards.
ACACATTTAATAAAAAATCTTTAGCTCATTATTTTATACAAAATGCTTACGAAACATTTCTGCTAAACACGTGTTGTCCACGTGCTGTCTTTGCGTTTTGCACCATCTACGAGTCATCTACATTCACTCGTCATTAAATCTGCAAAATTACTAAAACATCTTCGAATAAACAGATGAAGAAGGAGTAATATGGCTCTCTCTTCGGTAATTCAATTCAAAATAATATTTTATGGACCCTCTCACTGTTTACATTGTATAATTTTTATCACAATAAAATATTTAGGCTATTAACCGTTATTTTGATTATTGTTTTACCCACAAATTTCAACATTAGGTTTGCGTTTTTATATTTATTTCAACACAATATTTCATATTTAACACAATTTTCACAATATTATACACGCTCCTTTTTTATAAAACATTTAAATTAAAACCATAAAACACTTATTGTCAGCAAGACCGAAAACGTGCCACGTGAAAGTTCGATTTTCACTATGTCATCGCACTTCTGATATAAAGGACCAGGTATTTTAGGCAAATCTGAGCGTAAGTTACGTAAATATAAAGGCACATATCATCAGAACATAATTTTAATCATATAAATTACATACCCATCGGCATTATTTTACCACAACGCTTAATCCACTCACTAAAAGGTATTAAACTAATTAACTCAAATAAATGGTACGAACATAAAAAGGTTCGGACATCATGAAGCTACTCCGACAGAATGAACCACGTTCCGTCATTTTATTCCTATTTATAGACACAAAACAGTAGTCAAGATGGCGGCGCCCTGACGTATCCATCAAATGAAGCACTGTATTGTTGACTTCCTTCAGTCGTTTTCGTTTTGTTACTGACATAAGTAAGGAGGAGATTAGAGATAAATACCTATAGGTACCTACTTAAGTCGTCTATGTGCATTGATTGCACAGTAAATCACCGTCTCTTGAATCGATATCCAATTTCATTCGTATAATGGCGAGTTTGCAACGAAGACCACCTTATTTACGACTCTAATGGAAATTCTATGGTATATTTCAGAGGAAATTGAAGTACCTACTTGTAGGTAATTAAAGTACAGTCAATCGGGGTAACTTTGATTATCAAGAGTAACTTTGACAGTCAAATTTCAATGTACTTCTTTATTTTTCACGTGAGCACCATTTATTGCAAAACATTAAATTTATACAATCTGTGTACGTAACAAACTTCGTAAACGAACTCAATAAAAAAAATAAGAGCTGTCAAACAAAGTTATTGTCAAAAAGATACTGAAAAGGACGCGGCTACTATTGTGTTTTTTCAGTGCTATTAACTTTTTAAATAACTCGTAAATTTTGCTGCTATATAAATATAAGATAGACCTACAACTTTATGGTTTTATTGATTTTTCTATGACTTCACTGCATCTGACATTTGTTATAAACTGAAACTAATGTTACCCTAAAGCTAAAAACGATTTAGAAGTAATGATTCCTGCGATAAATCTCATCTGTGTCAAAGTTACCCTTACAGGGGTTATAACTTTGACACACAACAAAATTGCCAGTTTTTGGTATATTTTGTGATTTTTGCAAATGTTAATTAACTTGAGATTATGAAAACCAATCTGAGAGCACAGATTAAATAAACTCTTTTGTCTCATACCTATCACAGTAAAAGTAAGCTAAAAAAATATAGTAGTGGTGTGTCAAAGTTACCCTGATTGACTGTAGTATTGTAACTGGTAAAGACTGGTTCGTATTCTATGATTATCGCTATAAAAACTTTGGATAATGCTATGGATTCAATGATTCAAATCTTATCAAAAACTATAAGAGATAATTATAATTACATACTTAGTATAGAATGTAACCTCTTTGGACATTTCCATTCATATGTTTAACCTTCTTAGAACCCTAGATTTTTTTCATTTTGGCTTTGGGAAGGTTTTATATTTTTCCAGCTATCACCTAGCATGTTTTTAAAACTATAAATAGTTTTAAACGGTTAAAAATTAGGATATATTGTAAAATCTTTGAATATTGCTTTTTATTCATTTAACCTTTTTAGAACCTTAGCTTTGTTACCATTTTGGCATTGGGAACTTTTCTTATTTTTTCAGTTCCAGAAATTATTTATTAGCATTCTTTCAAAACTTAAGCTAACCAGTTTTGAATTGTGAAAAAATAGGAAATATTGTAAAATCTTTGAATATTGCTTTTCATTTATTTAACCTTTTTAGAACCTTAGCTTTGTTACCATTTTGGCATTGGAAAGTTTTCTTATTTTCCAGAAATGATTTATTCTTATGCTTTCAAAACTATAGCTAGTTTTGAATGGTAAAATAACTCAGTTCGCTTAAATTACCATAAAGTAGTCTGTTTGTCAGCAAAGTAGGTACGGATAGGTACTTCAACTAGGTATCTCTATTTGAGTTGGCAACTTCGAAGGAACTTACTCTAAGACTTGAGTTTTGATGCTTGGAGTATGGAACCTCCAATAAGATCTGCTCCAAATTGAATTTAGGTACAATCAACGTTCAAAAGTCCACCGACACCGTAACGTTTCTAGCCCCAAGATAAGTAACTAGATTTGTGTTATGGGTGCTAGACAACGGATATACCTACTACTTATTTTAATATTTAGTGCTTAGTTTATTATGTAAAATGAGTTTCAATAAATATATTTGTATTTGTATTATATACTTTTCTTTTGTAAATATATACTTATAATACATAGAGACAACCAGACCACAGACAAATATCTTAGCATACATACTTGTCTGAGGTGGGAATCGAACCCGTAACCCTGGGTTTGGCAGTCCGGCGTCGTGACCATTGTGCCAACTGGGTCGTCAAAATTAAAACATTATAACAACGTAACCTGTGGATCGAACCCACGTCGGTTGGTGTAGCGGGTGGCGGCTTATACCACTCCGCCAACTAAAGACATAGCTAACATGTTGAAAATAATAATCACACTCAGTACTTTTAATTCAAGTATTTATGTTTGTGTGTAACGTCTATTAGAAGAAGGTCTTAAGTCCAACTTATTGATAGTATTATTGTAGCAAACTGATAATGGACTAATGACGCATACTGTACATACCTACATACAGTTAAAGTTTCGTCTACAGCTGAATCAACATCGTTTGCGAATCATGGTTTGGATAGTTGGATTGAATGTTTGGATATTTATTAAGGTGTACTTCGACTTTGCATTAAAATGGATTGGAACTATAGAAAATATAGGCGATTTTTAGATGTGATAATCAATACATAGTAGGTATAAAATAAAGTCACTTTTCGCCGTCCCTATTTCCCTTTGTACGCTTAGATCTTTAAAACCACGCAACGGATTTTGATGCGGTTTTTTTAATAGATAGAGTGATTCCAGAGGTAGGTTTATATGTATAATACATGCATAATATAGCCGTGCGAAGCCGGAGCGGGTCGCTAGTGTCTTATAAATTGGTAAACACCTGCACTCTTAAAAAAGTGTGATGTCATGCATTATTGACAAGTAACCATAGAAACGTTATTGACAAGTAACCATAGAAACGTTATTGACAAGTAACCATAGAAACGTTATTGACAAGGTAGCCATAGCAACGTATTGAAGTATGCAAAACGGTAATGTCAACGATACAAAAGAGTTCTTATGACGTTATCACGTAAAATTATCGTCCACAAACCGACTTTACGACCCAGTTGGCACAACGGTCACCATGCCGGACAAGTCGGACGCCTCAGACAAGTATTTATGCTTAGATATTTGTCTGTGGTCTGGTTGTGTCTATGTATTATATGTATATATTTACAAAATAAAAGTATATAAGGAGCTTGGGGCTTGACGGCGATGTATAGAATGTATTGCAATATTTATTATTTATATTAATTTTATTTTTTTACAGACAACCATTTTATTTTGCAAAATTAACAGGTTCGATTCTTGGTTTTGTTCCCTGATAACTCTCCAAGCCACTATGGTCTTAACTTCATAATTGCACATAGTTCTTAATATTGGAGGAATGCGCTGAGTAATTCTCAGCTTTTATAAAACCACGAAGGGTTGGTGGTAGGAGGGATCTTGGTCTATATGGGCTAGATGACGACGTTCTGTAAAGTGTCCTACAATATTAATTTAATATCGGTGCCAGCACCTCACTCTTACCCAAATAACCGACAAAATTACGCGCTAACCTCTATAAACCCAAAATTTCCTTTACTGTACCCTAAGCGTCTTAACCTCTTAAGTGACTAGGGCCCTAGGGCCCATTCAGCTTACGTCCAAAAATAAAATAAAATAAACACACATAAGTCACGCTAGCAAGGTCACTTTACGTTTATTCGGAGAAGACATTTGCCGAAAGGGCCGGGAAGCTGCTAAGGGTCCCTCGAGAGATGGATGGGACCCTTTTTAGGATAACTAGCTTTTGTGCCTCAGTTTCTCTTGCAAAGTTTATCTTATTTTGGTACCTTTGTTGTGCTCTAACTGAATTTTAAGATAGGAAAGCCGCTATTTTATTTAGAAATAAATATCACTTATCTCTGAGTTTTTTTGTAATCTGTTACTCTCGAGATATAGAACGTGTTTCTAGTTCGATGTCCGTCTTATGCTAAATGTTTTTGTTTTGTTTTTTAAACTATTATTTATTCAAATTACCCAAATAAAATTAGTAACTACTTAAAAAAAGGAGTTTTACAATCAAAAAAATCTTTTTTATTCATTTATAATCATGTACAGTGCACGGGTTAACTTTGATTAGTCTTTTCTTTATTTTATACATTTCATTAAAATCAGTTTCTTTGTATATGACAATTAGTTCCATTTTTCGATTCTACACTACAATTATTTCTAAGGGTTCCTGAATATATTCCAAAAATGAAAATGTGAAAGAACGTGGAACCAATATTTTGGTTTCTAGGGGCCTAATATGGCTACTTTTGACCCACAATAGCTTAAAAAAATAGTAAAGAAAAAAGTAGTAGCAAAGTAGTTTATGAATGGTGTCACTAATACTAATTTTTGCTTGTCCTCATTGCATGCCTCTTCAAGTGGGCGGGAGGGCTATGCACATTGCATTGACGACCCAGTTGGCACAATGGTTACCATGCCGGACTGCCAAACACAGGGTCGCGGGTTCGATTCCCGCCTCAGACACGTATTTATGCTTAGATATTTGTCTGTGGTCTGGTTGTTTCTATGTATTATAAATATATATTTACAAAAGAAAAGTATATAAGTAGTATATCCGTTGTCTAGCACCCATAACACAAGTCTAGTTACTTAGCTTGGGGCTAGATGGCGATGTGTGGATTGTCCTGCAATATTTATTATGATATTATTATTATTATTTAGTGTTTTGGCACTAGACTCGGGACTAAAAACTAAATATTAATACTTCCATTACAGATATTACGTATTTTTAAATCTATTTACAGACAGACAAAACTGCAATGAATTATACTATATAAGAAAACCCAAGGGCCTAAGAGAGAGTCCTCTCGGAACATTTGGGCCGTTACGTTTGCGTGTTAATGATATTGTTATGTCTAAACAGGGTTTAATTGAAGTGGTTTTACTTAGGTATTCTGCAGTTAGAGAATTGTTTAAGGTGAAAGGGTACCTACCTGCGCGCTCTCCATACAAACGTAGTCGACTGTTTCCTCCCTGGATAATGACACTAGCACAAATATTTTTGTGCCATAAAACCTATAACTGCCATGACTATGCCCCTATGTTTTGGTTTTTTTAAATTTCTAATTATTATAAAAATTAAAATTTAAAAAATTAAAAAAAAACAAAAAATAGGGGCATGGTCATGGCAGTTCTAAGTTTTATGCACCAAAAATATTTGCTCTAGTGTCATTATCCAGGGAGAAAACAGTCGACTACGTTTGTAATAGTTTGTATGGAGAAAGCCCCCGCTACCATTTCCTCTTAAGGGGATTTCGTACCGTATGCCGGCCAAATAATGATGGCAATACTTGAGCATATCCGCAAAAAGAAAAAAATATGATAAAATTCTCCGTTTTTAACCGACTTCAAAAAAAGGAGAAGGTTCTCAATTCGGGTGTATCTATGTTTTTTGAAGTGAAAACTTCTTTAGCGGCGTTGAGCACTTTTTCTGTAATGGGTATAAAATCTTAAACTCGCGTCAGGACACGTGACGTGATCGAAAAAGCGTAAGACGGATGGAGAGTAGACAGCTATCCCCTCTCTACGGCGCGGCGAAAATGTATGCCTGGGCCTACTGTTTTTAATTTGGCTGTGAGTGTATTAAGACGTACATATGGTATTTTTTAACGGACGACTATTGACGGACGACAAATGTCGGACGACTATTGACGGACGACAAATGTCGGACGACAATTTGTTGGACGACAAATGTCGGACGACTATTTGTTGGACGACAAATGTCGGACGTTTCATCTAAAACTCTTTTTGCGTATGTTCTCGCGACATATGAGATTTTACACAGATATACAGTTTTCACTTCTGCCTGCACTCCCGGAGTGCGCTGTTTTTTTTATGAATGTTCGCGCATATATTCTTTGTTTATCAACCGATTTTTATGAATCTTTTTTCTAGATTACAATTAAGAGGAAAGGGTACCGGGGACTTTCTCCATACAAACTATTACAAACGTAGTCGACTGTTTTCTCCCTGGATAATGACACTAGAGTTAATATTTTTGGTGCATAAAACTTATAACTGCCATGACCATGCCCCTATTTTTGTTTTTTTTTTTATATTTTTTTTTCTTTGATAATTAGAAAATAAAAAAAGCAAAACATAGGGGCATAGTCATGGCAGTTATAGGTTTTACGGCACAAAAATATTTGTGCTAGTGTAATGACACTAGCACAAATATTTTCATCCAGGGAGGAAACAGTCGACTACGTTTGTATGGAGAGCGCGCAGGTACCCTTTCACCTTAAAGGTAGCTGCATACGTATCGGGATTTTTCCCGTGCCGGACGTAACGTGATATATTTATATAAAACGCTGTCAAAAAATTGTCACGTTCCGTCCGGCACGGGAAAGATCCCGTTACATATGTTTAAAGTCCACGAACACTTTATGAACAATGCACGTCACGTCCCTCGTCCAGTCCGAGGTTTTATCTGGACCGAGGAAATAAGATAAAAAGGTTTTAAAGTCACATTTTTTTTTATTTTCTTCATCCACATCTGACGTCATTACACATATAGGAACTTCAAGAATCTAACCTCCTTGTTAACAAGTACTTTTTGTTCGAAGTTTTGCCATTATGCAAAAATAACCGAGTTACAAATTGAAAGTGAGATTTCTTAACCGTACGTCTAGAATATCTTATTTTAGCTAAGTACTTATTTTTTTTAGAATAAGATTTTTAGATAAAAATCTATACTAATATTATAAAGCTGAAGAGTTTGTTTGTTTGTTTGAACGCGCTAATCTCAGGAACTGCTGGTTCGAATTGAAAAATTCTTTTTGTGTTGGATAGTCCATTTATCGAGGAAGGTTATAGGCTACTTTTTATCCCGATATTCCCACGGGATCGGGAGTTACGCGGGTGAAACCGCGGAGCGCTGCTAGTTTTAAAATAAGATTGGCTTTATTGGGTTTCAAAAAATTCCAAAAAATAAAATTGTAATTAATAAAATAAGTAAGCAAATAAAATAAAATAAAGTTTATTTCGACCTAGTTGGCACAATGGTTACCATGCCGGACTGCCAAGCACAGGGTTGCGGGTTCGATTCCCGCCTCAGACAAGTATTTATGCTTAGATATTTGTCTGTGGTCTGGTTGTTTCTATGTATTATAAGTATATATTTACAAAAGAAAAGTATATAAGCAGTATATCCGTTGTCTAGCACCCATAACACAAGCCTAGATACTTAGCTTGGGGCTAGATGGCGATGTGTGGAATGTCCTGCAATATTTTTTTTTTTATTTTTTTTTTCATACGGTTAATTTATAAATGACAATTTTTATTTGAATTGTATTGTAAAGCCTAATAATAGTTTAAACCGGCCAAGTGCGAGTCAGACTCGCGCACAAAGGGTTCGGCAGCATTATATTATATTTTTAGTATTTGTTGTTATAGCTACAACTGAAATACATCATCTGTGAAAATTTCAACTGTCTAGCTATCACGGTTTATGAGATAGGTACAGCCTGGTGGCAGACAGTCAGTGAAGTCTTATTAAATGGGATTTTATTTTACCCTTTGGATACGAAACCCTAAAAATTAATATGTTCTTTAAGCTGATACAAAATTGTTATATTTTGATGTCTAACTTGGTCATTTACTAGAGAAAAAATGAGTTTAAATGCCAAGGGTGCAGCCGGAAGCCCAGCGCTGTAGCTGAATCATGTAGTTACAGCTTATACTAAAGCAGAGAAATTACGGTAGACATCGTACAGTCACATTACCAATTAGCTGAACACCACGTGACCCAGAGCTCATTCGTATATCTGTAAAAAATATAGTAGGTATTTGCCTATTTTGTTGTTTTTTTTTTATATTGTATTGTGTAGTATATTTTGCTTGAAAAAAAAACAGAATCAGGTATCATTACTTTATAACCTTACAGATGCGCGAGTGAGCTCTGGGTCACGTGGGGTTCAGCTAATTGGTAATGTGACTGTACAGTTCGGCTAGTATAACTTGGCGCGGCTGAGCGCCACTGTGTTCAATACCAGTATTGCCACTGTACAGAAAATACCACGAAATTTGGGAAAATATGTAAGAAAGATTTAATCATTTGCGTATTTGTTTAAGATAGTATAATGATATTTCGCATCTTAATACTCTTTAGTATAGTTTTAGTTCCTCAAATCGCTACCGCCAATTTATACTTGTGGCACTGTAGGTAACAAGCATTTTGTGGAACTGTATTTTTTTTTCTGTTTTGTTTTTCACTGTTTTCTTTTTTTTTCAATGTAGTGTGCTTGTCTATTAAACATTATAACCTAAGACCTTTATCGAACTGTTAAATGGATAAAAAGTGTTTTATATCAAAATAGATAAGTAGGTCAATAAATATATATTGCAAATAACTTGTCAAAAAAATCTCAGTCCAGAATATGATAAAGGTGAAATTATCATAGAAATTAAGATTAAAATAATAAAAAACAAAACATAGGGGCATGGTCATGGCAGTTACAAGTTTTATGCAACAAAAATATTTGCTATAGGGCCATTATCCAGGGAGGAAAGAGTCGACTACTTTTGTATGGAGAAAGCGTCGGTACCCTTTCCTCTTTCATTAACAATATTTTTTTGTTTTGTTTTTTTAAACCTGGTTTGGTCCACGGGTTTCTTTATGAGACAAATTCCATACTAATCGAAAGTATGAAGCCTATAGAATATGCAAATGCAAATATAATCATACAAATATAATTATTTATTTAACATCATTTTCTTATTCTATTTTATTTTTTATTACCTTATATATGTAATTATTTTGCTATTCTACTTATTTATTGTTTGGGTGTGTATGCGGGAGCTAGAGACGATGCACGACGGCAGCGGGTTTGGCCGGAAGACCAGCGCTGCAGCCAAGTTATACTTGTCTGTGGCTTACAGCTGAGGTCGACCCATTTGGGCAGCACATGGCTTCTTAAATATTCATAAGTTAAATGTATGCTTTTTTTCCTTATTTCTTCGTTGTATATGTTACCTATTTCTTTGTGTGTGTTTTAAAAGTTGTCGTGTGCCTGTACCAAATAAATGCTTTTCTTTCTTTTTTCTTTTCTTTCAAATGTGAGGTTGACTTTTTTTGCAATATATTTGCCCCATTTGCCACAACCCATTTGCAATATATTTATTGGCCTATTTAATTTGATATAAAATACTTTTCATTAATTAAACTGCTCAATGAAGGTCGTCCTTAGAGGGATCCCGTACTATTAATATATTTTACTGTTATTAATTGGTTTTCTTTTTCTTTCAGGTAAGTAATTTGTAGACGTGCCGCTAAAATTAATTGTAAATATCATGAAAGTGAGTACCTAATAAGTGTTTCAAAGTAGGCATTTTAATGAAAATCATGTTAGAGATCGATTTTCAACTTTTCAGGATTTTTATCTGGCTAAGGAGTTTAGGTATACTTACTGAATAATTCGGTTCGAAAAATTACAAATAAATACCAACTTATACTTTTAAAAAACATCATCATCATCATGTCAGCCCATACACGTCCACTGCTGGACATAGGCCTCCCCCCTACGACGCCACAAACAGCGGTCCTGAGCCGCCTCCATCCACCGACCACCCGCGACCGCCACAATGTCGTCGGTCCACCGGGCAGCTGGTCTCCCAACACTCCGTTTCGCGTTTCTGTTTAAAAAACATAACTTAATTAATTTCAGGACTGAATACGACTGAAAATCAGGGCTTGAGTCGTATTTATTTTTTTAACCACACTGTGTATTTCTTTTTATTTGTTTAAGTAGTTCCCTTTGGTTAAAAACTTGTTTTATATCTTTCTTTTTTAATTAAATAAATATATAGGTACTTAATAAGCAATGGTACTAGTTACAAAAATTTAAATATTTGCGGTAACAGTTGAAAGTTCCAAAACTGTTTGCACCGAAATTTGGCAGTGGTTCGCCAACTGTGATCAATTGTGGTATTCACAACTGAAAACTGAATAAATTCTGTTTTCATTAAATATAAATAACTAGCTTTTGCCCGCGACTTCGTCCGCGCAGGAGTCGAAAATAGTTCTAATAGGATTTTTTTGTTGACTTAAAATTGTATTGAGTTTCAAACATGTGTCAAAATAAAATGTACTTACCTCTAATTTAAATCAAATACACTAAAGAGTTCGAGTTGAAGCAAATCCCCCTAAAATAGCTGACTACCCCTTTTTAACCCCGTTAGGGAATGAATTTCGGAAAATCCTTTCTTATCGGATGCCTACGTCATACAAAGAACACACCCTCCAAGTTTCAGGTCTCTACGATCAGCGATTTAGGCTGTGCGTTGATCCTTTAGTCAATCAGGACAAAGCATTTTATTTGTATAGAAGATAGATTTTGAATTAAGTAAGTAGGTACATGTAGGTATTTTAACTTGGAAGACGAAAACCTCCGGTAGGTACCTACACCCAATTGTCTTTGGATGTGATGTAAAATGGGCTATACGTTTACGTACTTAAAGTTCTAAACCAACAATATTATTTCTTCTGTTTCTGTCTTTCTAGCACAGACCAATAATGCACAAACCACATAAGTAAATCTTTAATCATATCGTACTAATTACTTTTCTATCATAGTCATCTTTTGTGTTTTTTTGGGTTCCGTACCTTAAAAGGTAAAAAAGGAACCCTTCTAAGATCACTTTCTTGTCTGTCTGTCTGTTTTAATAATTAAAAAGGTGTGAAAGTCCTATTCATATGTTAGGTATTTTAGTATTCATAACAAAAGAGGTTTTAGTATTTACAATTATTAGACGCCATGATGACACCATACAAATAATATTTGGGTAATCACTACATAGTATAAAATAAAGTCTCTTTTCGCCGTCCCTATGTCCCTTTGTATGCTTATAGATCTTTAAAACTACGCAACGGATTTTGATGCGGTTTTTTTAATAGATAGAGTGATTCAAGAGGAAGGTTTATATGTATAATACATGCATAATATAGCCGTGCGAAGCCGGAGCGGGAACTACTTAGTAAAATAATATTTTTTTGGCAAATTGTTCAGAATTTTATTATTAGGTAGGGCTGAGCAGTTGCGCAGAGAGTAATTTTGGCGTACCGTAATAAAAGATAGAGTTTTAAAAAAAATGTAAGTAATTATATTATTACTTAAGAAATACATGACATTGGCTGTATGTAGTTCGAGGAGCCAATACGAAAAAAAAGAAAATAGAAGACCGCGAACACCGTGAACGTCATGGAGTAGGAAAAAGGCCTTTGGACACAAAAGATATAGTAACCACATGAGTAGGTATAGTAACTTAAAAAGGCCGTGATGCACTTAAAGAGCCATACCTATCTATCGATAGAGGGCACTAAGGCAAATAAATAATGCCTTCACACCAAATCTTTAAAGCGTCTCGGAAACGGGATATTGGAAGAAGCGTTCCATGTTTTAACAAATATCCCGTCTCCGAGATGTTTTAGAAGTTTGGTTAGAAAGCATTATTTGTGCGCCGCAATAACCTCTTAATGATAGGTATGGGTTTCTAAATGCACCGCGCACTTTTTAAAAATCTTAAGACATCACGTTTGGTCAAATACCCCATTTCTGAGACGACAGAGATTTGGTGTAAAAGTATACTTAATTTGCCGTAATATCCTCTATCGTTAGGTATATTTCTCAAAAATATCGTGCAAAAAAATACTATGTCAAGTTCCCAGTACTAAATGGCAAGACGCCTTTTTTAGTTCAATGCCAATAACCCAAACCACTTGCTTTATTGCTTGAGCAATTATAAATGAATATTGCGCGACCTAAATCTTTTAAGGTGAGGGCCTGGAGACCTGTAAAACAGGTTTTTTTATAAAACTTTAGTGCAGGCTCCATTCTCCGCAATAACCATACCAAGCCTATATAGCAATAGATACCTATGTCTTTCAAATTACTATTAAGTATCTTAAACTGGTTGTTGTTATTATTATTGTGGAGAACTCAATAAACATATTTTTTTTATTTTTTATTTAATGTTCGAAGTTTTTAACCTCTTTGGTTTTACGTTAACATCAGCTGCTGTCAGCTTGAAATGACGTCTTACCAATCTAATCAAAAGCACCAAAGAGTATTGATATCAACCTCGAAGCAAATTACCCCCAAAATAACTTTCTACCCCTTTTTGACCCCGTTAGGGGATGAAAATCAATAAAATACGAAACACCTGTTCCATCAATTCTATTAAAGAATGTTTATGCTAAATTTGAAGTAGATTGGACCAAGGAATCACGTTGTCCCATACAAACTTTGTCCCCCCTTTTCACCCCTTTAGGAGTAGAATTTCGGAAAATCCTTTCTTATCGGATGCCTACGTCATACAAAGAACACACCCTCCAAGTTTCAGGTCTCTACGATCAGCGGTTTAGGATGTGCGTTGATCCGTCAGTCAGTCAGGACAAAGGATTTTATATGTATAGATTATGGAGACTAATAAAAGATTATTAGTCTCCACCCAATATGGCAACCTCGGTGGCACGGTCGGTTTGCGGGTTTGATTCCCGCCTCAAACAGATATTTATATGTAGGTACAGATTTTAGTTTCTGGTATGTGTGTCTGTATGTATATTTATAGATAGAAAGATAAATTCTTTATTGTAAACACCATTTTAAATTACATTAAATATAAAAAAACAACGTCCAAAGTGTTACAAAGGGTTTTATATATGACGACCCAGTTGGCACAATGGTCACCATGCCGGACTGCCAAACACAAGGTTGCGGGTTCGATTCCCGCCTCAGACAAGTATTTATGCTTAGATATTTATCTGGTCTGGTTGTTTCTATGTATTATTAGTAAATATTTACAAAAGAAAGGTATATTAGAAGTATTTCGTTTTCTAGCACCCATAACACAAGTCTAGTTACTTAACTTAGGGCTAGATGGCGATGTGTGGATTGTCCTGCAATATTTAACATATATTTATTATTATGTACGCAACTAAATAAAAAATAAAAATTAAATAAGGGTTATATACGTTATCTGGCTACCATAACACAAGCCTAAGTGCTTGGCTTAGAGCAAGATGGCGCTGTGTGAAATATCCTACAATAATTATACGTACCATAGCTTATTAGGAACTAGAAAGGCTTACTTGTACTTGTATACGGGCTGTTTATCTTAACTCTTACACTATGTCCAGCACTTTTACTACCCTCTCAACTTAGTCGACCGTGTACAGAAGAACTCGTCAATACGACTTTTAAGCTGCAGGTTTTAGTAATTTGAATTAGCGCACAAAAACTTTTTATCTACAACTAGTGACCCGCCCCGGCTTCGCACGGCTAAATTATGCATGTATTATATCTAAAAACCTTCCTCTTTAATTACTTTATCTATTAAAAAAAACTGCATCAAAATCCTTTGCGTAGTTTTAAAGATCTAAGCGTACAAAGGGACATAGGGACGGCGAAAAGTGACTTTATTTTATACTATGTAGTGAAGTGATTCAAATACCTACCGTTCGTTCTTTATATACTTCCGTAAAATGGAAGACAACATTTAAAGGTGGGTACATATTTAATAACTAAGTATAAGTAATCCCTTCTCCCAAGTAAGTGACCCTTGATTACTGATTCATAAACACCCAACTCCAAAAACTTAACATGCATAATAAACTTTACAAATTACCAGAAACCCAATGTTTTCAAGTTAATTTCACTGGTCTGTGGTCTGAATTTAGCAAATAAATTTCCTTTCAAAGTGTTCATGTGGTGCTATTCGTTCCCAATCGTCTGACCCTCGCGGATTGAATAGAAATAACTGTGATGCAAGATGGTGCGAAATTAGACGAATTTAGCTAAATTATTTTTTCAGATGTTTTCAGCAGCGGACAAGAACAACACGTTTTGTAAAATATCCCGTTTCCGAGACGCTTTAGCTTTAGAGGTTCGGTGTGAAGGCATTATTTGTTCGCCGTAATACCCACTATCAATTTGCTGGGTCTTAAAATACATCGCGGCATTTTATGTTACTATTGCAAACTGTCCAAAGGCTTTTAAAATTGATTCCTTGCGAGCTAACTTTTTCTAATCACGTTTCGGTTTCCAAGAAAGAATAGATTAAATAAATAAAATATTGCAAGACATTTCACACATCGCCATCTAGCCCCAAGCTAAGTAACTAGACTTGTGTTATGGGTGCTAGACAACGGATATACTACCTATATACTTTTCTATTGTAAATATCACTATCACTACATAGTATAAAACAAAGTCGCTTTCTCTGTCCCTATTTCCCTTTGTACGCTTAAATCTTTAAAACTACGCAACGGATTTTGATGCGGTTAATAGATAGAGTGATTCAAGAGGAAGGTTTATATGTATAATACATACATGCATAATATACCCGTGCGAAGCCGGAGCGGGTCGCTAGTATACTTATAATACATAGAAACAACCAGACCACAGACAAATATCTAAGCATAAATACTTGTCTGAGGCGGGAATCGAACACGCGACCCTGTGTTTGGCAGTCTGGCATGGTGACCATTGTGCCAACTGGGTCGATTGTTCTTTAAACATTTACTAGATATATTTTTCTGATGAATCAAAGCGGTTTTCAAGCGGTAACCCCTGTTCTAGAGTTAACTTCCCGCTCTGTGGCCTAGTATTATGTGGTATGTGATAACGATTGAAGTTGGGGACAAGTTTAAGTTATAGAGGGTCTTCTCAAATGACATAAGTTTATAGGTTATGCAAATAGGTAGGTTACGTAACGTAAATATAAGTTAGCTTTTAGTTTCAGCCATGGACGTAATATTTATACCTAGTTTCATCATATCTTATTTAATTTGTGATATCAATACGAAAACGACAACTGTCGAAAATGTAAATGTTTGGTATGGCAACACTGATTTTATATTTGTCTATTCGTACCATGGACGTAATATATAATACGTCCATGATTCGTACTAAAAAGCGTTGTTCTGTGACTAACATGTGACTAAGTATTTTCTATAATACTAAGTATTTTCTATAATACTAAGTATTTTCTATAATACTAAGTATTTTCTATAATACTAAGTATTTTCTATAATACTAAGTATTTTCTATAATACTAAGTATTTTCTATAATACTAAGTATTTTCTATAATACTAAGTATTTTCTATAATACTAAGTATTTTCTATAATACTAAGTATTTTCTATAATACTAAGTATTTTCTATAATACTAAGTATTTTCTATAATACTAAGTATTTTCTATAATACTAAGTATTTTCTATAATACTAAGTATTTTCTATAATACTAAGTATTTTCTATAATACTAAGTATTTTCTATAATACTAAGCATTTTCTATAATAAAATTAGGTGGTTTCCTCAACGCGTCTTTCAATAAAAACCCGAGAATAGTAAACGACAATAACAACGAAACAGGTTGAAGCTGCGAGAGTGAAATTTTAAGATGCGCGCGCATCATTGTAACACTAAAGTAACGGATTGAAGCTGCCCGGAAAATAAATATCAGACGGACGTATAACTTCTAGAAGTATAACTTCTCACGCGCGTACATAAGTACACGCACTCATTGTTTTTACTTGCTTTTGTTTTCCTAAAATAAAGATCATAAATTAAACCATAGTTTCATCAGTTTCTTTTAATAAAATCCAGATGAAGATATCTACTAATTACAGTTTTTTTTTAACAAAACTACATGAAAGTAGTCAGTTCAGTTCAGTTCGGATCAGTTTCTTTTAAAAAAAATCACGACTTTAGTCTGTCTAGTTACAAATCTGTCCAGTTGCTACCGACCCATTCAGACACCCCTATGTAATCGATTTAAGATTACACAACATCCATGTAATTCGTTTGTAATTTGCAACACCTCAACTTGTCTCTGTAATACTAATGACTAAATAATCTCACGCGAATTAAACACAAAAGTTTTGTTTGATGTAAATTAGGCAGATGTAAGCAACTTGAGATATACAGTATAGAGATCCGTATACATATAGAGGGTGAATTTATTTGCTGGCTTGACGTCGTAAGGGGTTACATGCGTGCAAATGGTCTAACCAAACGGGATGCCGAAGATTGTGCTAAGTGAGGATAAGCGCGAAAAGAGGGATGCAACCGGAAACATCGCTATGATAATGATGATACAGGGTGAATTTTTTACATGGACCTTGAGGTATATTATTTCCTAAACTATAATAAATAGCGAAAAATGTTGAAATCCGAAATGAAAATGCTATCGATTATTACAAAAATATAAGGGGATTTATTTTATTTTTAAATTAACCGGTTCAGTAAATATTTTTCCAAAATACTAATAATGCACTTTTAGTTTTTGTCAAAATCGGGCACCCAACTCCTTTCAGCATTTTTCGCTATCACTAGTTAGGTTAGTTTAGGATATAACCCTTGGACCTATGTAAAAAATTCACCCTGTATAGAGGATCGGGTTATTATTCGTCATTCGTCCCTAATTAGCCATTTTCTTTAACTCGTGAGTTCCTTGATCGTCAATTTCATGAAAATCTTTAAGTCGTCTCAGTTTCTTTATTTCGCCAGTTTTGTAAATTCGTCAATTTCCTCATCTGGTCTGTTTATGTGGATAGTCAATTTTCGTTAATTGGACAGTTAATTTACAATCCACGGTCAAAAGTCTCTGCCCACCGTAACGTTTACAATCCTGTGCAGCACTATTTGAACATTAAAACAACGTAACTGTGGATCGATCCCACGTCGTCTGGTGTAGCGGGTGGCGGCTTATACCACTCACACAACTAAAGACATAGCTAACATGTTGAAAATAATAATCACACTGAGCACTGAGTACTTTTAATTCAAGTATTTAAGTTTGTGTGTAACGTCTATTAGAAGAAGGTCGTAACTACAATACTTGTTGATAGTATTATTGTAGCAAACTGATCATTTACTTATACTGTACAGTTCCGTAGAAAAATACGATAATATCAAAATGTTGACCAAATCAGTTTATATTTTTTTTAGTACCTTTTTCTCGCCTACTCCCGTGCCTAACCTCACGCCAAGAGGTTCACGAAGCAACAGTCACTAGGGTATACCAGGCGGGAAGTATTTTAGGGTTCCGTACCTCAAAAGGTAAGAAAGGAACCCTTATAATTCAACCCCCTTTCGTATTACCATACTTTCGCTAAAACAAATTGTATTTCAATTATTGCTTTCTTGTTCTTTTGATTAAAATACTATATTGATTGGCAACAGTTGTTTCTTTTAATCCACCATAACAAAATATAGGTAATTTAAATTAATATAATTTCATTTCATTTTATTTCAATAAAGTATAAAATAGAAAAACTCTGGTAAGTATGAATTTGGACATTCTGGGACATGGACATTTTGGGATTTGGACTTTCTGGGACATGGACATTTTGGGATATGGACATTATGGGATATGGACAATTTGCACCCTCTGGACATTTTGGGATTTGGACATTATGAACCTAAACGTTATAATTCTTAGGAACCCTTATAGTCCTTGGCTTACAATAACTTAACGTTTTATCGCTAAAAAAAACTCAATAAGTGTAAAACGCTCTTAAAATTCCTTTGCTGGTAAGAAAGTATCAAGTTATACGAAATAATTCAATTTTACAAAGTTGAGGAGTAATGAGTTAAGTTTGCTCTGGAGTTGTTCACAGATCCCGACTTTCAGGATACATAATGTAAGCGGATAATGTTACACAAAGCTTATCTGCACATGTAAAGTTACAAGTGAATATTTATGACAAACGTTTTCCTTAAAGTAAAAGGGTACCTGCGCTCTCACCATACAAACGTAGTCGACTGTTTCCTCGCTGGTTTCTGGTTGGTGGTTGAGGTTTTTCAGACGACGAACTGGCTTTTCAGACATGAGCAATAAACCCGCTCGGCCTAAGTGGGATTGGGCTGGAACGTGTTGAATGTCAGGCAAATTGATGAGCAAATAGAGTAACCGATTGGATTCCACAACACGGCAAGGTAAAAAAAAAGATAGTCCGAGAATCAAGACGTAAGAAGTGACCAGAAGTAACTGGATAATGGGACACATGAAAGGAAATAAGGCTTATCACGAGCAACAGCAACAGGGACATTGCACTCCGATGGTCGTTGGCAGATTTGCTATTTCAGATAACTATGATCCATATTTTGAAATTAGAACTTAAAATTTAAAATAAAATAAGATAAAATCGAAAACCTGTACATAAAATAAAAATACAAAGTAAAATAAAATTAGGGCGGTAAAAATTAAGTATACGACATTAGGGACGGGATTACAAATGACGTATGGCGCAAAAGTCATTAGAGCAATGGTCAATTTATAGGAAACGTTCCCTGATTGACCACCATTCCCCTGAAATGCACCATAAATGGGGAGTTGACCCTCTCCGCAACCGTCTAACTACCGTCGTATTAAAACTGGGATTTTTGTAGGCATAATCTCGACAAAGGATTAAGCCGCTCCACTTATGATGTGATCATGAAAGTGGAATTTATGACTTTGAGTATAGTTGCAGCAGAACTGCACATTACTTGAATTCTCAAAGCGACGCAACTTTGCCGGGCAGTGATGTGCTGTTGTGGTAAAAGTTCTCGAAGAGATTTTGCTTTTGAGTTCTTGAGAACCGTTCCACATACGTAGTATTTGTAAGATCAAAGTTTTGTTCTTAAAGCTTTAAACACTCAAATAAATAAATGATTATTTATGTTAATCTACATCGATCTATCCATACATATAATAAACTAGCTGCGCTCCGCGGTTTCACCCGCGTAACTCCCGATCCCGTGAGAATATCGGGATAAAAAGTAGCCTATAACCTTCCTCGATAAGTGGACTATCCAACACAAAAAGAATTTTTCAATTCGTACCAGCAGTTCCTGACATTAGCGCGTTCAAACAAACAAACAAACAAACTCTTCAGCTTTATAATATTAGTATAGATTCAAAGTTTTGGAAGTGAGTATTTTACGTCTATAATGATCTTAGCAATCTAGAAAGCTTATATGCTATTTATCCCGATTTTCCTACGGGATCGGAACTTACACCGCGAAACCACGACGCAGCTAGTAAATAAATAAACAAAAAAACACTGATCAAATTATTTTTTAATCTAAATTCATCCTAAAACCATTAACTGGACAAAATATAATCAAAAACGAAAGCGCCCAACTAACTTTAGTAACCGCATAAATATAAGCAACCCTTACTATAAAATTCCTAATACATAAAACAATTACAATTCCTGTAACGAATACAAAGTCTGAACAGCACAGACCTATTCCGCCCATTAAATATACACTAACCCATCGTTCATTACTCTGTAAAACAGCACATAAAAGAATACAATGTAAAATAATTGAAAGAATATGCAATATAAGCTCGAATATATTATACGCATGACCCAAATCTTGCACATCATTTAAGTTACACTTTCCGGTTAAGTCAATCATAACACAGAAATATTCATTGGACCACTTTTCCTTAAAGAACGGTAAAACAGTAAACAGATTTATTATAATGCCTAATATTGCTATGATAAATGCACCAACCCATAATGGTATACATAAACAGCACTTGCTTGTTGATGGACAGCGATCGAGACAACTTCCATCCATATTATAAAGTCTGAAATGAAATAGGAATAAATAAATATTGTTACGACACTTTATGTAGCGCCATCTAGCCCCCAAGCTAAGCAACTATACTCTTTTTGTAAATCTTAGATCAAAAATGTAAACAATGGTGTTATCAGAGTAAAAAATACATCAAGCTTTGGTAGTTTTTTTTACCGAAGTGGAAATTTGGTAAAAAAACAACTATGACCTCAATTTCTAAAAAATACGATTGCAAATAAAATCAATATGAAATATGATTGTTTATTTAATATAAAATATTTTTTTTTAATAAAGTTATTACAATATTCAAATTTGACAAGTAGTTTTTTTTTACACACTACTGGCAACAATTACAGCGGCTTTCTACCTTTACGAAATGGTGTTTCTGTCAATATTTGACATTTCTTTGTTTACATTTTTGATCTAAGTTTTAAAAATAGAGTATAGGCTTGTGTTAAGGTAGTCAAACACGAATACACAAACACTATATGTTGTAAATGCATACTTAAAATGCATAAACGCGGAGACCAGAAACACATATCTGTAAATAAATATTTGCTTGTGGTGGAAATTTAACCTATAATTTTCTGCCTCGTAGGCTCCGTCCCGCATAGAGGTTGCGGCGGTTGCAGGTTCGATTCCCGCCGCCGAACAAGTATCCGTCTTAAAGTCGTAAAGTCTTACGAACATATTCTGGCAGGAAAACAAGTTATTATATACGTTTTCAAGCGGTGAGAGTTGTAGATATCTCGACTTTCATTCAGAAGGTTGTAGGTTCGAATCCCGGACGGCCGTGCAACAATGGAT
Source organism: Idaea aversata (assembly GCA_907269075.1). Classification (NCBI taxonomy): domain Eukaryota; kingdom Metazoa; phylum Arthropoda; class Insecta; order Lepidoptera; family Geometridae; genus Idaea; species Idaea aversata. Next base: position 3,499,325 of record OU026098.1, on the reverse strand, counting down.
TTTTCTACAAAAAAATTATGGGCGCAAATAACATTCCTCTTGGTGAAGGAAAACATCGTGATGAAACCCGCAGCTTAGTAGGCTCCAGACTCTAATATATTTCCGTGGCTCTGGACAGATTGACGAGTTATTTTTTATGGAGACACTAAACTGAGAGGGTTGTGCCTGTAGGTTCTGGACAAGGCTACTCCATCTAACATCATGTCCCAAGCACCACAGCGCACCCTGAATATCATGGAATGTAGTTGCTTACACTGTTTGCATCGTCTGGATTAGATGTAAACTACAATATCTCCAGCACGATACGGAACTCAGATATAAATTAACATTTTATTTACCATACTTACTGCTTAGAGTTATTTTATGCTCTTCCCTTTATATTAAGGAAATTAATAAAAAAAAAAAAAATTCGTCATCATACTGTTATGCGGTCCAAAGAGAATTTAAATACTAGCCATGTGACAGTTATGTCAATTTGTCGCTTGACTTCTTTCAAAGACAAAAGAGTTTATTATCATGTAGGTAGACAAAACAAACACAACAAAACAAAACTACAAAACAAAACAAAACTTACAAAACTTACAAAACACAAACCCAAACAAAACTTTACAAAACACAACAACACAAAACACACAACAAACAAACAACACAACACATACAAAACACAACAACACAAAACTACACAAAAACAAAACACAAAACAAAACATAACACAAAACTTATACAATTTTTTTTAACTCATTTTTAGGGTTCCGTACCCAAAGGGTGTTTTTACCCTTTGGGTACCCTGTCTGTCACCCACCAGGCTGTTTTTCATAGACAGTGATAGCTAGACAGTTGATACAAATGATGTATTACTGTTGCCGCTATAACCACAAATACTAAAACAGAATGTAATGGTACGAAACCCTTCGTTGGCAAGTCTGACTCGAACTTTGTCGATTTTTACGCTATTATAAAGATATTATCACTACATAGTATAAAACAAAGTCGCTTTCTCTGTCCCTATATCCCTATGTATGCTTAAATCTTTAAAACTACGCAACGGATTTTGATGCAGTTTTTTTTAATAGATATAGTGATTCAAGAGGAAGGTTTATATGTATAATACATGCATAATATAGCCGTGCGAAGCCGGGGCGGGTCGCTAGTATCTTAATACTAGCTGTCCCGGCAAACGTTGTATTGCCATATACAAAAAATAAAAACGTGTGGCACTCGGGGATTGCCGTGGTTAAGCTATTGCATAGCATTTTTATCAACTTATGCAATTTTTTTTATATATTTTTAAGCTATTGCATAGCTTTTATCGCGGGCTTTGAGCGCGGCGACCGAATCAAGAAATTCCGTAACGAAAATAAAACCTAACACCCCCACTCCGCATACCATGTAGCTCGGCCGAGCGTTCGCTTAACGTCTATGTATATGGTATTTTTATTTATGCAGTATTTTTTTTCTTTGTATATTATACTTAAGTATATTAATTAAAGTACTAGTTCAAGTACCTATACCTATACTTTCTCACAAACAGCTGCTTACGACGTTAAGCGAACGCTCGGCCGAGCTACATGGTAGGCGGAGTGATGGGGTGTTAGGTTTTATTTTCGTTACGGAATTTATTGATTCGGTCGCCGCGCTCAAAGCCCGGGATAAAAGCTATGCAATAGCTTAAAACGAAAAAATAAATAGGTAATGAGAGAATACAAAATAAATAAAAATTATTAGTCGTCCTTCATTAGTCGTCCATCATTTGTCGTCCGTCGTCACTGAACACTGTACACTGCACGCGAACACAGCCGCTGTAGAGAAGTCAAAATAAATAGGCGGAGTGAAGGGTGTTAGGTTTTATTTTCGTTACGGAATTTCTTAATTCGGTCGCCGCGCTCAAAGCCCGCGATAAAAGCTAATCAATAGCTTAAAAAATAAGGAAAAAAATGATGTTGTTCGATTCTCAGACCTAACGAACATACACAAAAAATTTCATACAAATCGATTCATCCGTATAGAAGGAGATTGGCAACTAACACTGCGGCAAGTAGAAAGAAGATTTGTATCTATAAATATGAAATGCTTTTTACTGACTGACGAAGGATTCCTTACTATTATATTCTGTTTAAGTATTTATTGTTAGAGCGGCAACAGAAATACACCATTTGTGTCAACTGTCTAGCTATCACTGTTTATGAGATACAGCCTTGGTGATAGACAGACAGACAAACGGACAGTGGAGTCTTAGGTCCGTATTAATAAACCGAACTCAATATCGATTTCAATCTTGAGTTTGCTCTTGAGTTGTTGCGCTGATTAATAAACCTATAACAAAGCGTTACTGTCATTCAAGATCAGTCTCAAATCTCAAGAGCGATATCAGCCTGGTTAAAACTTGAGTTTTATCTATTAATTAACGCCTAACTTAAGATAGTGACCACATCTCAAGACTCACTCAATTGATACGCACTCAAGATCGATATTGAGAGCGATTTATTAATACGGGCCTTAGTAAAAGGGTCTCGTTTTTACCCTCTGGGTACGGAACCCTAAAAAATAGGTTTAAAAAGTTATGTATAAATTAGTCTACCTACATGATAATGAACTCTTCTTTGAAAGAAGTCAAGCGACAAATTGACATAACTGTCAAATGGCTGATGGCATACTGACAGCCGCATTTGGACCATTTGATTTGGACCACATAACAGGAAAATTTTGACCAATATATAAACTTTTGTTTCATTTCCTTAATATAAAGGATAAAACAAAGAGAGCATAGAATAACTCTAAGCAGTAAGTATCACTATCACTACATAGTATAAAACAAAGTCGCTTTTTCTGTCCCTATTTCTCTTTGTACGCTTAGATCTTTAAAACTACACAACGGATTTTGATGCGGTTTTTTTTAATAGATAGAGTGATTCAAGAGGAAGGTTTATATGTATAATACATGCATAATATAGCCGTGCGAAGCCGGCGCGGGTCTCTAGTGGCAAATAAATGGTTAATTATATCTAACTTCCGTATCGTGTTGGAGATATTGGAGTTTACATCTAATCCAGACGATGCATACAGTGTAAGCAACTACATTCTATGATATTCAGGGTGCTGCGCTGTGGTGCTTGGGACATGATGTTAGATGGAGTAGCCTTGTCCAGAACCTACAGGCACAAGCTTCTCAGTTTAGTGTCTCCATAGAAAATAACTCGTCAATCTGTCCAGAGCCACGGAAATATATTAGAGTCTGGAGCCTAAGCTGCGGGTTTCATCACGATGTTTTCCTTCACCAACAGGAATGTTATTTGCGCACATATTTTTTTTGTAGACAAACGGCACGTCCGGGATTCAAACCCACAACCTTCCGAATGAAAGTCGAGATATCTACAACTCTCACCGCTTGACAGCGTATATAATAACTTATTTTCCTGCCAGAACATGTTCGTAAGACTTTAACGGATACTTTTTCGGCGGCGGGAATCGAACCTGCAACCGCCGCAACCTCTATGCGGGGTGGGGCCTACGAGGCAGAAAATTATAGGTTAAATTTACACCACAAACAATTATTTATTTACAGATATTTGTTTCTGATCTCCGTGTTTATGTTTTAGGTATACATTTACAACATATAGTAATCTATTCGTGTTTGACCACCTTGTCCTTTAAAATTGTCCTGGAGTAGAGACCGCGAATTGGCAAACGTAGTGCCTACACTACGTTTGCCAATTCGCGGCTGGTCACGCCCTGTGACCAGGGGCCTAAGTCTGCTAACACAATTGTATTTCAGTAGTGTGTCGATATAATCGTAATAGAAATTTAATGTCAAAAATATGACATTACATGTCAAATTCGTATTCTCCTAACGTTGACTATTCTATCGAGACACCACTGAGACACCACTGACACACCACTGACTCACTTTTGTGTTCTGCTCTACAATCGTGGCTTAATGGAATCTCGATAGTTGTCAAAACGGTATATTGCTTAGCAACATATACCATGTTGCTAGGCAACACCTGCAAGGTAAATATTACCATACCATTGAGACTTCATAGTGATTATATTGCGATGCTATTAAAACTTTAGCAGAATACCAAATAAAGTCACAATCTCGTTAAAATATCTATAGAGTCTCGATATAATGACAATGGTTGGCCAAATAGCAGAATAATGCCCCAGGTGGAGCGACCGGCATACGCAAAGCGGTGGGCAGTAAATGGAGAAGAAGAGCCGAAGATCGGGCTCAGTGGCGTATCTTGGGAGAGGCCTACGTCCAGCAGTGGACTGACACCGGCTGATGATGATGATATTTGACCACCATAACACAAGCCTAGTTGCTCAGCTTGGGTGCTAGATGGCGCTACATAACGTGTTGTAACAATATTTATTTGATTTCAGACTTTGCAATATGGATGAAAAATTTTTAGATCGTTGTCCAGCAACAAAAAAGTGCTGCTTATGTATAGCGTTAAGGGTTGGTACATATATCATAGCAATATTAAACATTATTTTGGTTTTAGGTCATATAGCATACCTTGTTAAAGAGTGGTCCAATGAATTTTTCTGTTATATTATTGACTTCGCCCTAAAGTGCAACGTAAATGATGTGAAAGATTTAGCTCTTGCGTATAAAATATACGTGCTTATATCGCAAATTCTTATGGTTCTTATTCATTTTATTCTTTTATATGCTGTTTTACACATTAAAAAACGATGGGTTAATGTATATTTAATTGCCCTAATAGGTTTGTGCTGTTTAGACTTTGTATTGAATACGTCACTAGCAATAGTATTATGTATTAGGAATTTGATTAAAAATGTTGGTTTTATCTATATGAATATGATAATTAATTGGTTGCTTATATTTTTGTTAATATTTTGTCCTGTTAATGGTTTTAGAAAATCATTAGTCATAGTTTTACCACAACAAGATTAAAAAGTATTTTGGTCAGTGTTTTATTTTTATTTATTACTGCGTCCCGTCGCGGTTTCGCGGTGTAAGTCCCGATCCCGTAGCTACGGTATCGGGTAGGTTCAGACGCGGCGGAATTCGCGAGGACGCAAACCGCGCGGTTCCAATCCGCGAGGATTGAAAGCGTTCAGACAGGCACGGTGAGTATGCGAAGTGAGGTAGGGTGACAGCCGCTTCAGTTCAATAATGGAAATCGAAGAAGCAATATGTGTGTACCATGGACGTATTATATTATACGTACGTACTACACCGCAAAAAAAAACGATAGTATTGGGTGTATCCAATTTTACGTGATGGTCAGTTTATTACTTTATTTCCAAAGTTGATGAATTATGAGCCTAGTTTATTTAACTATTTAAGAATGTCAATAAATTCATTCATTCAAACTCTGCATACTGGACGTCCCACAACGGGCTGTTTTCCCGTGGTCCCAGGATTTTGTCCCATTAATGGGACCACGAGGGAGAACTATTTCTCGTGGTTCCATTGCTGTGTACCTACATCCTGTATATAAAAGTATGTGGTTACAGCACATGTTACAGTACAATCATGACAACAATCAATAATGTTAATTTCAATTATTTATTACTTGAATTTTCAAAAAAAAATTTGAATTATCAAAAGTCGTAGAACAAAAGTTGTTTGTTTAGGTGCACAGAAGTAGCCCTCAATGGCTTGCTAGTATAATAACCAATAACCCTGTATAAAATACTTTTCATCTATTAATCCTAAAGTACTATTAGCGTAGTTCCTACATTGTCATAAAAGTGATTGAGTGTAATTTGTCTATACTTATTGCTTGCTTTCTATTTTAGAAATAATACTTATAGAAGTTTCTACATATAAAGACACTAGCGACCCGCTCCGGCTTCGCGCGGCTATATTATGCATGTATTATACATAAAAACCTTCCTCTTGAATCACCCTATCTATTAAAAAAACCCGCATCAAAATCCGTTGCGTAGTTTTAAAGATCTAAGCATACAAAGGGAATAGGGACGGCGAAAAGTGACTTTATTTTATACTATCTAGTGATACATATTAAATAGTTTTGATTTTAAATCAGTGTCTGTCTACACAATTCAATTTTGTTTCAATTAGAGTACCTATACTCGAAAGACATATTTCTTTTACTTGGTTATTGGTCAGTTGACACTAATAAATAGCAATATGGCAAAAGTCGTTCTAGGGATCCCATACTATAACTTTACTGCAGTGTTGTATGTTTATACAGGGTTATTGGAAATTATACTAGCAAGCCGTTGGGGGCTACTCCTGTGCACCTTAACAAACAACTTTTGTTCTACGACTTTTGGAAATTCGAACATTTTTTCGAAAATTTTGAGGTTATGTTTACTTGAAAATCAGCTGTTCCTTACACGGAGAGGTCATTAACCTTATAAAATTTTACTTATTTTTTAAGTTTTGTCTACTGTTCTTAGTCTGGATGACCTTTGTTTTAAAAAATCAGCTGTTTTTCGAATTTACATAACCCCAAAATTTTCATTTTTTTTTTTTCGAATTTTCAAAAGTCGTAGAACAAAAGTTGTTTGTTAAGGTGCACAGAAGTAGCCCCTAAAGGCTTGCTAGTATAATTTCCAATAACCCTGTATATGAACAGAAGGCGCACACTGATTTATTATGGGGTTTTGTTACATAATGCTGGACTGAGACGGGAGAGCTCTCGTACCGACTCCACTTGCCAGTGGCGGATACAGGGAGGGCTCGCTTAAGGTGAAAGGGTACCTGCGCCCTCTCCATACAAACGTAGTCGACTGTTTCCTCCCTGGATAATGACACTATGTGACACTAGCACAAATATTTTTGTGCCATAAAACCTATAACTGCCATGACTTTGACTATGCCCCTATGTCTTGTTTTTTTTTCATTTTCTAATTATCACAGCAATTAAGATATAAGTTTATAAGTTACTAGCGACCCGCCCCGGCTTCGCACGGCTATATTATACATAAAAACCTTCCTCTTGAATCACTCTATCTATTAAAAAAACCGCATTAAAATCCGTTGCGTAGTTTTAAAGATTTAAGCATACATAGGGATATAGGGACCGAGAAACCGACTTTGTTTTATACTATGTAGTGAAGTGATTGGCAGGTCACCAGCTATACCGAGCTTCATCGCAATCGGTCCAGTAGTTTTTGCGTAAAGGCGTAACAAACATACATTACACAAACACACACAAACTTTCACATTTAAAATATTAGAAGGACTAGCTGCGCCCCGCGGTTTCACTCGCGTAATTCCCGATCCCGTGGGAATATCGGGATAAAAAGTAGCCTATATGTTAATCCAGCCCTCTAGCTATCTACATACCGAATTTCATTGCAATCGGTTTAGTAGTTTTAACGTGAAGGCGTAACCAACATACATACACACACACACACACACAAACTTTCACATTTATAATATTAGTAGTAAGAAGTATAGTATAGTATATTTTCTAACTAGCAACCCGCCCCGGCTTCGCACGGCTATATTATAGTTGTATTATACATATAAACCTTCCTCTTAAATCACTGTATCTAACTATTAAAAAAAACCGCATCAAAATCCGTTGCGTAGTTTTAAAGATTTTAGCATACATAAGGATATAGGGACAGAGAAAGCTACTTTGTTTTATACTATGTAGTGAAGGAATTGGCACTTCATTAGCCTTAAAGTTGAAATTAAAAGGCATTTAATTGAATCATCATCACCCAACACTTAGATGGAAATATTAAACGCTGCAAACTAAAATCCTAGATCCGATCCTGTCGACTGTTATAAATGAGTACGCACCGTAAAATTGGCGCCCAACGCGGCACTGACTGAAAACACGTAAAATTGCTCCCTACGTGAAACAGTAGGAAAACATTCTGGTAAAGTACTATGCCGTAGTTCCTACATTGTTGTTAAAGGGATTGGCTGTAATTTGTCTATACTTATTGCTTTCTTTTTCAAATAATACGTACCTATAGAAGTTTCTACAATGTCTTCCTTTCTTCTACTTTCCTTCTAAAAACTAATTTAGTGCCATATGGTTATTGGCAAGTCGACCTCATCAATCATAAAATGATCTGGTTCTAAAAATAAAAGAAACCTTATTGACATTAAAAAAACAAATGGTTGTCTGTAAAGTCGGTTTACGGACGATAATTTTACGTGATAACGTCATAAGAAAACGATGAAAAATTGAGTTTTTTTTTGTTATACCTTTGTAATTTTAAGAGGGTTCTACCTATATACGACTAAGTCGTATAAGTCTTCTATTCATCACTCGTCACCATAACACAAGCCCAGATGAGCGATATTACAGGGTGACTCTAAAATACGTTGACAAACAGTTTTATGAATAACTTTATTGTTTATATTGATGCAGTGCTGTGAATTCTAAATAATAAAAATATAGTATTATTTTATCTTGAATATTTATTAGTTTTACAAATAACCGCCTTTTGCTTGGATACACAGGGTTAAACGTTTTCTGAAATTTACAACGATTTTCCGCACCTCCTCTTCAGATATTTTATCCCACGCATGAATAAGTGTTGCCTTCAGCGGATCTATATTTCTAATCGCAAAAATGATAAAATTTACTCCTCTAGCCGCCCTGGAGCCGCAGCAGTTGTCTCTTATCGCCAAAAACCGGATTCAGTTATGGTTTGGGGCGGTATTTGCTCAACAGGCAAAACGCCCCTAGTTTTCGTCGAAAAAGGTGTGAAAATGAACCAAGAAATATACCGACGGGATATTTTAGAGGGTGTAGTTCTTCCTTGGAGCCAGCAGCATTTCGGCGACCAACCGTGAAGTTTTCAACAGGACTCTGCTCCATCTCACAGGACCTTAAGCGTGCAGCAGTGGTGTATGGTTAACTTTTCTGGGTTCATAAGTTCTAGGGAATGGCCTCCGTATTCACTGGACTTAAACCCGATGGATTACAGTGTGTGGTCTATCTTAGAGGCGAGTGTCTGTGCGACTCCACACACAAGTATAAACGCGCTGAAGGCAACACTTATTCATGAGTGGGATAAAGTATCTGAAGAAGAGGTGCGGAAAATCGTTGAAAATTTCAGAAAACGTTTAACCCTTTGTATCCAAGCAAAAGGCGGTTATTATGAAAACTAATAAATATTCAAAATAAAATAATACTATATTTTTATTATTTAGAACTCACAGCACTGTATCAACATAAACAATAAAATTATTCCTAAAACTGATTGTCAACGTATTTTAGAGCCACCCTGTATATTTAAATACTTTTGTTTCCTAACGGGAACTAACGCATGTTACCGAAACATGACGCGTCATGTTCCGGCAACATGACACCTTGTGTGTATGCAGGTGTTCCATCAATATCACGTCAAAAATGAGAATGAAGGTGTTCAGAAGTATTATTAAACAAAACACCAAACAAAGCCATAGAAACAAAGCTGGCACATTAGAAATAAGTAACATAACATTTATCTACGCAACATACCTTACTAATTGTTTCATACCAGTATTTGTTGCGGTCTCCCTCGTCTGCAGCCGACCTCAGAGTTGATAAATCGTCGTTTCCTTTCCACTGGGTAGAGCAGTTTACAAACGAAGATTCAATGGAAACCGATAGGGTTAACTTAACTGAAGTTAGAATTGTCAATTGTGTTTTTGATTCAGAGACGCTTGTTTTTTTAAAATAAGTATGACAATTATTCGTGAACACATAATAAAGCCAGTCTCAATTACGTAGGTATTGTTCTGATTCCCCTTTTTTATTTTGATGATTAAGTATTGGGGTTCGATTTTTTTAAGAGCTACCTAGGTACTTTAATATTCGCCAAAAATATGTGAATATTGCGTTTAGTTTTTTGCATAAAGAAAATTGAATTCTTTATATTATGCAAATTCAAACGTTCGTTTTTACATTTTTAACTAAGTAAAAATTTCAATTATGCGGTCGGTAAACTTTCAACTTTTATTTTAACTAAAACTATTGAAGGTGCGAGTACTTTAAGCTCTTGTCAAACCTTGACGACTAGCTGTGTAACTTCGGTAACACGACCTAAGCAAATAGGTACAGAAAAGACTAGCAAGTAACTTTGGCCGTGTAACATTGCTCAATTCTGTCACACAATTGTACGTGTTGGTTTGTTCAAAGCCTTATTTTAATGCGCCTCTGTATTAAAATCATAGACATAACTCAAGGGATTAACTAAATCCTAACATCGTTTATTTTTAATGAAAAATGTATTATAATGTTGTTTTTGTGATGAAATTTTGCTCTACCAAAATGTGAAAATTTAGTTAAACCTGCCTGCCTAGCATGAAGACCAAAACACGATATGATAAAGCGATATAACTACATCAACTCTCAAAATATGATAGATAAAGCCGCCATTTTGAATTTTGATTATAAATTGCGATAAAAAATAAGATAAAAATTCGACATGGCGGCTTTATCTATTATATTTTGAGAGTTGATGTAGTTATATCGCTTTATCGTATCGTGTTTTGGTCTTCATGCTAGGCAGGCTGGGGGATTAAAATGATAAAGTATAGTAGACACCTAAAGTGTTTAGACTCTTAATTACCGCATTATAAAATACTAGCGACCCGTCCTGGCTTCGCACGGCTATATTATGCATGTATTATACATAATATAAACCTTCCTCTTGAATCACTCTATCTATTTAAAAAAACCGCATCAAAATCCGTTGCGTAGTTTTAAAGATTTAAGCATACATAGGGATATAGGGACAGAGAAAGCGACTTTGTTTTATACTATGTAGTGATAGTGAAGAAACAATGAAAAATAACAAAAAACATTACTGAATTTCAAGCTCTCACATATTGTTAACAGTTTTTTGGATGCTAAAACTTCGCCTCTGTTCTTTCTTAAACTTGTTCTTAATCGCCCGTAGACTGCGCTCAGGATCTAATTCCAAGCTATTTCATTATTCAATCTCATCATTATGCAAGCATTATTTTTAAGATTTTACTTTATAGGGGAAGGTAAAGGGTGCTTAGCTCATACGGCCTTGTCTTTCCAATATTAATTGTCGATTTTTAACGACCATATAAATCTTTCAGTTTTTTATCTGGAGCCAAAATGATGCTCCCATTTATCGACGCATAATGAAACTCGTTTAATAAGCCCCATTTTATAACTCTTTAAAGTTTTTTTTTTGCATTATTGCATATTACGTGTGTTACTTTGTTTTTATTTGTTTAATTTCTGGGATTATGTACTTATTTTGTGTTTATCCCTATAAATATAAAATTCTCGTGTCCCGATGTTAGTTGCCAAACTCCAACTAAACGACTGAACCGAATTTGTATGAAACTATTTTTGTATATTCGTTAGGTCTGAGAATCGAACAAAATATATTTTTTATATGGTATTGAATAAATGATAAATTAAGTACATAATAATAATAATAACATAATTTTTTTTTTGGTTTTTTATTTTTTATTTTGTTATTGTTTTATGTACTACTTATTTTTTTAGTACATAATTATATGAATACTTTTCATTTATTTATATTTTATTTTCATATTTTTTTTTTGTTTACCCCACCCAACTCCAAAGAACATAGACGTACTCTTGTTATTTTTCTTCGATCCCCATCCAATATTCAATCATGTTATTGTTATTATAAAAAATAGTATTATACTTACAAATTCGTTGAACATTTGCGGGTCAAAAGGATCTTTTGTTGTGGTTGTGACCTGCTTTGAACCTTCATTTGTCCACCCGAAGCGAATTTATTATAATAAAAAATTCAGTAAACGCTCCGGGTATGATCAAGCGTGAAGAGCAAAGATATTACTTCATTTCATACTGGCTTATGCCCAACTAGTAGGCGTATTTGGGGGTTTTTAAGTCGCGAGTGAATAGGTATCTTCTAAGAAAGCGTGCTACATCTTAGACCGCATCGTCACCTACCATCAGGCAGGTGTGATCGTGCTGGTCAAACGCTGACTATTTATTTATCATTACATAGTATAAAGTAAAGTCACTTTTTGCCGTCCCTATGTCCCTTTGTATTCTTAGATCTTTAAAACTACGCAACGGATTTTGATGCGGTTTTTTTTAATAGATAGAGTGATGAACGAGGAAGGTTTTTAGATATAATACATGCATAATACAGCCGTGCGAAGCCGGGGCGGGTTGTTTATCATAATCATCACTACATAGTATAAAACAAAGTCGCTTTCTCTGTCCCTATATCCCTATGTATGCTTAAATCTTTAAAACTACGCAACGGATTTTGATGCGGTTTTTTTAAATAGATAGAGTGATTCAAGAGGAAGGTTTATATGTATTATACATGCATAATATAGCCGTGCGAAGCCGGGGCGGGTCGCTCGTATCATAGCATAATATATATATCATAATATGTATAAAAAATCTGGCCAAGTGTGAGTCGGACTCGCGCACGAAAGGTTCCGTACCATGTTATATAGGAACCCCTATTTTTTCTGTTTTTAGTATATTTTGTTGTTATAGCGGCAATAGAAAGAAAAATCTATAAAAATTTCAACTGTCTAGCTATCACGGGTAATAAGATACAGCCTGGTGACAGACAGACGGATGAACGGACAGTATAGTCTTTGTTATCGAATCCCGTTTTTACCCTTTGGGTACGGAACCCCAAAAACGGTCATCAACGGTCAAAAGTCCACCGCCACCGTAACGTTTACAATGCTGTGCAGCACTATTTGAACATTATAACAACGTAACCTGTGGATCGAATCTACGTCGTCGGTTGGTGAAGCGGCTTATACCTCTCGGCCAACTAAAGACATAGCTAACATGTTGGAAATAGTAATCAAACTGAGTAATTTTAATTCAAGTATTTATGTTTGTGTGTAATGTCTATTAGAAGAAGGTCGTAAATCCAATACTAGTAATAATGTAGCAAACAGAAGGCCAATTCCCGTAAATAATATTGTTTAAATTACATTTCAATATCATCCCGATTGCATTTCGATTGCAAAAGATACCTTTACAAAAAGCTAACTTTGAGGGTGTTTTGAGCTACTTTGAGGGTATTATTTGTGATAGTATTATTGTAGTAAACTGATAGTGGACTTATGACGCAAACTGTACATCAAAACATAGTTAAATTAAGGATTATACTGCCGTCCTACAACACTTCGTTATAAACTCTATTTTGACCTTTTAGGTGGCAAATAACTGGCGTTTTATTGCACTCAATAAAACTCAATGGCGTTGAATTTTATATCAACCCTTCGAGTTCCTGTGATAAATTAGAAATATAGCTCCAGACGCGAAACTTAACACAGTAAAAATTAATTTTCTGCAGCAGCAAGAGGCCAAAAGCACATTTGGCCAAATATTTATCACGCGTTATAAGTACTAAAAACGCATTTGGCCAAAATTACGCGTTATACCAGAACTGCATCTGGTCAAAATTACGCGTTATACCAGAAATGCATCTGGCCAAAATTACGCGTTATCCCAGAAATGCATCTGGCCAAAATTATGGAGTGCGTCGTGATGCGCCTATTATTCCACGAGACTCCGAACAGTCCCGTTTTTGAAGCCGTAGTATTTAAAGACAAGAACCATAGAGTTACTAAAATTAGAGAAGTTGAATATGACCGCTGTCATATTTTATCTGCTCAATGTTTTTCTATTTATTTATCCTACCTAGTATGAGAGAACGAGAGAAAATGGTTACACCTTAATGTCTCTTGTTCTGTAGAATGTTTGATCACTTAATTATAGACCATGTTATTCCGATTCCAACTAAATTTCACTTTAATCGCTTTAGCATTTTGTGTGAAGGAGTAAACAAGTCCTTTCTTGTTGCAGTCCTTTCTTCCATAAGACAACGAGGTGTACGAAGGCTCGCCATCCACACATGGTGAAAGTTCCTATTTCGCGCACAAAGCGTCATGCATCCACCTTTCTCGTACGCACTGCTAAGAAATGGAACTCTCTACCCGCGTCGCTGTTCCCACATAACTACAACCTTAGAGTCTTCAAGTCTAGAGTGAATAGGTACCTTCTAGGCGAGCATGCTACATCTTCGACCTCATTTTCGCTTCCCATCAGGTGAGATGAGGTCAAATGCAAGCCTATATTGTTTAAAAAAAAAAAAAAAAAAAAAACTAACACACAAACGATAGTTTTACCACATTTTTTTAAATACTCCAGTAGTTTCATTTAGAACAGTTATATAAGTAGTACTTAACTGTTTTCGCGTCTCGAAGATGTCAATTACTTCTGAGGCAACAACGGACTTCACATGCAAAAAACCGATAAAAATAAAAAATAAAATCATCTTTTTTATCTTTTTTTTTTAATTTTACATACATATATTTTAATCATTTATGTATTTTTTCCTTTATAATTTTTTTTTCTTATAAATAAGTCTTCCATTCGTCACTCGTCACACCATAACCCAAGCCCAGATGAGCCATATTAAATTATTAAATACTCTGTTTCCTAAGTTACCATGACCCGTCTGGTCATATTACCCATGACGTCACACAATATTACCATGACACTTTTTTGTGAATGCAGGTGTTCCATCAATTTACTAGACGTTATCACGTCAAAAAAAACATACAAATGAGGGCGCGAAACATCGGATCAGTTGCAGTAAGCTTAGCTCATTAAAGTTTAATTCAAAATTCAAACGAATTCGTATTGTTTTCGTCATAAAGTCGAAGAGAACAATACAATTCATAACAATTTATATCACGGCTGGGTCTATTAATTAACAACAGACAATCCCTTGGGAAATAATGGTTGAATATACATACGTACATGTACATGTAGATATGTATGAGGGTAATGTACTAATGGAATTGCAAAACTTGGATGGTAATAAATATGTACAAATTATTGTTATAATGAAAGTTGTGTTGTGTATGGAGTTATAAAAAAGCTTGTATTAGGGCTGCAGCCAAAGAGTTCTTTAATTAAATAAACTTAATAACCTAAAGAGATTGGATTAGCAATATTCGTTACAAATTATGGCGTATTTATGACGTCATTTAGTTTTTGCAACTGACCGTCTCTTTTGATCAATTTTTAAGACCACTAAGGGTAATTCGCCAGTCCGGAATAGGCACCATTTCGCGTACTATTTAATCCCTCTAACTAAAGCCTTTGGCATAAGGTGTATTGAATTTTACAAAAGTCGACAAAGTGAGAAAGTCGGCACTCGGTTCCTATATCATATATATGTTATGGACCAAGTGATTTATTCGGCAATATAATTATTTCAGTAGTTATAATCACATTGCACCCTCATATTGGTCATTATACATAATGCCCGGGCATTATGTATAATGACCAATTAATCACTTGGTCCATAACATATACATGGGCTAAATTTATTTAGGTAACTTTTACAATTTAATAAATCACTTACTAGCATTCGCCGATCAAAGTAGATACTTGCTTTGCATACAGACAACCTCGACGGAGTAGACTTTTTACCGGGAAAACCAATTTCCCGCGGGAACTATCAATTTGTTACTCTATCATGGAACCAGATATAAAAGGGACATTGACAAATTTACATTTTCTGTGAATATAAAGTGTTCTGAGAATTTATACGTATTTCATCTTATTCGATGGCAGTGTTTTGGGAAATAACGTAGTACAGGGTCAAAATATTTCATTTTGTTTGACATATTTTTTATTTATACGAAATATTCATTGTAAAGTAATTTTTGCATGAAATCCTGTTGGGTTTTTAGGGTTCCGTACCCAATGGGTAAAAACGGGGCCCTATTAATGAGACCGCTGTCCGTCCGTCCGTCTGTCTGTCTGTCACCAGGCTGTATTTCATGAACCATGATAGCTAGAAAGTTGGAATTTTCACAGATGATGTATTTCTGTTGCCGCTTTAACAACAAAACTAAAAAACAGAAAAAGGGAAAAAAAAATGAGTATGTTTTTATGAATTTTAGGTTATGTTTACTATTTTTAGGCAAGATTTTTTTGTTATGGGCAGGCAAAAGACTTTTAAGCAATACAGCCTCGTCTGACATTTAATATTTTTTATACTTACTCTATACCTACACTCAATCATATCCAAATATTGGATTACATTTCACACAGTGCCATCTAGCTCTAAGCTTAACTAGGCTTGTATTATGGTGGGCAAACAACGGATAGAATACCCTTAAAAATAATTGATTTTGACACCGTTTGATTATTGGTTTCAATGATTATTTGTTATCTACGATAGCTTATCATTTGCGAGTAGAGGGGGCGTGTGGTTCTGATAGTTAGAGTTTTTATTTTTATTATCGAACCGATAAATATTGGTAGGTATATTTCTATCACAACGATTCTAATCTAAACCAATCAGTGCTCTCCGATATCTTCTTTATATGCCCATGCATATTACAGCCAATTTTATTATCTGTACAAATATTTGTTTCTGGTATTGATGATTTTAATAAAAACAAGCCTAGTGCCTGGGTTTGCTTTTCGACCACAATAATTGTTTTTTTTTTTTGTTAATTACTAGCGACCCGCCCCGGCTTCGCACGGCTGTATTATGCATGTATTATATTTAAAAACCTTCCTTGTTAATCACTCTATCTATTAAAAAAAACCGCATCAAAATCCGTTGCGTAGTTTTAAAGATTTAAGCGTACAAAGGGAAATAGGGACAGAAAAAGCGACTTTATTTTATACTATGTAGTGATAGTGATACTGCCAAAAGGGCAGGCAAAAGACTTTTAACATATACAGCCTCGTCTGACATACAAAATTTTTAGGGATTTTTAGAATATAATGGTACGGAACCCCCTCATCCGACTCGCACTTTGCCGGTTTATTTAATATTTCTTCAAATAAGAAATGGCCGTGTATATTGGTAAATCGTATTAAACATTCGAATCATGTTTACTTCAGTACTACAGCATTCTGTTACGACCCAGGCCACGACCTGCTTTGTGAAATATCTTACCAATGTCTAAGCTAAGAGAATATTTATTCAAGTTTGTATTGAACGTTTAGAATTATGGCCGGTTTGTGTATAGATTTTTAAATAAGTCGAATGGCAGAAGTCTTTTCTTACATATCAGAAGGGGCTAAAAGAAAAATGTGCTACGTAACAAAACGACACGAGATCAAAATGGCCTAGTAGCAAAACGTCTTTTTATTGGGGTGATACAAGAACAAAAAGATGTATAGCAAATCGTTTTATGGAAATGAAAAGAAAAAAAGAATGCGTACATAAGTAACCTTATTATTTTTATACAAACACTTCAAAAAATTTCTACACATAAAGTCTGATTAAAGATTATCAGTCAAACATGTGGTAATTAACACATGAGTAGAGAAGGTAATTAATATAGAGCGGGTGTTTGCCTAGTGGTATAATAGCCTTGAATTTAATTTCAAAAGTCACGGGTTTGAATCCAGGCCGACCGAATTTTTCTCACGAATAATGTATATGTGCGCTTATTACATTTCTCTTACGGCGAAAAAAAACATCTTGATGAAATTCGCGAGAAAGTAAAAAGTAGTAAAAAACCGGCCAAGCGTAATTCGGACTCGCGGACGAAGGGTTCCGTACTGTTACATTCTGTTTTTAGTATTTGTTGTTATAGCGGCAACAGTAATACATCATCTATCGTCTAGCTATCACTGTTCATGAGATACAGCCTGGTGAAAAACAGACAGACAGACGGACAGTGGAGTCTTAGTAAAAGGGTCCCGTTTTAACCCTAAAAACAATGTCATAGGTTTTGTATGAAAAATGTCCCAATAAATAAATAATAAATCTTTATTCAGGTGATTATAAACCCACACAGTACAACACAATCACAACAATTAAATACATAAATACTAAAAATAAATAATAATTAAAAGTAATAAAAAAAAAATAGAATAAAATGTATAATGTCAACAAATAAATTAAATGGCAGTCACACACACAAATAAGTCAACAATGTCAATTTCAATCTCTCTTGGAAAATCAAACAATCTAGGTATAACCCTACAAAATCTAAACTAATAACTTCAAGTTCTAATCTAATTTCAAGAGAGTACCAACTATAGTTATTGGCATTATCGGCAGCTCATAAATACAGGCCATAAATACGTTATCCAATCCCTAGCGGTAAACCTGCAGAGTTCCTCCAAAACGTAGGGTTACCACGGATATTCTACCTAAAACTTAGAACGAGTTTGGTAAGGAGACCATTATGCGACCATTTGGTTGTATAGTGGTTTTAATTAACACTTTTAAAGGACTGTTTTTTTTCATGTAGTTAATTCTTTTTGATGAACATCCTAATGTGTAAATTTTTAATACTTGCTATTTTTAGGTTTCCGTAGTCCCAAATAGTTTCGTCATGTCCGTCCATCCGTCCGTCGCAGTCCGTCTGTGGCTTAGCTCAGAGACTATTTAGTACTTGAAAGCTGTAATTTGGTATTTTATGGCATAATTTGTGTAATGCGTTATGTATTGTTACTTAAAAGTCTAATAAACTTCTTAATTTACCAAGCAAACTCGAACAAAGCTTGTATTTTCGAGCCTATCTACATTAATATTATAAAAAGGATTTTTTTTTGTTTGTTTGTAATGAAGAGGCTCCGAAACTACTGGACCGATTTTGATAAGGATACATTGATTAATTGGGATAACATAGGCTACTTTTTATCCCGATATTCCCACGGGATCGGGTGATACCGCGGAGCGCTGCTAGTCACTACATAGTATTAAAACAAAGTCGCTTTCTCTGTCCCTATATCCCTATGTATGCTTAAATCTTTAAAACTACGCAACTGATTTTGATGCGGTTGATGATTTTGATTTTTTTTAAATAGATAGAGTGATTAACGAGGAAGGTTTTTAGATATAACACATGCATACTACAGCCATGCGAAGCCGGAGCGGGTCGCTATAGTTAATAAATGAGTGCTAAAGACCTCTGTCATCATACTTAGTTTTCCTATTCTATACCTGCTGAAAGTGCTAAATAAATTCTGTATTCGGGTTCCCTTAGTACCTCTGCCCTCAGCCATACATTATTGACAACACAGCAATAGCCTACGAACCCAACAAACCCCGTTGTTATTATATGATATATGGTCTATCTATACATTACATATTCCGAACCTGCATAGCTGGCTAACTTGTGATCGGAATGAAAAACTTGAGACGCGCCAATATGTAAATATCACTGATATTGGCATATAAACTCAATAAAATGAAAGTTGAGATGTAAATTTTCCTTTTCATACGTTTATTTTGTGTAGATTTTTTAAAATTCTTTAATTAATGTAAAATTTAATTACGAACAATACAATGAAGGTGGTTGTAAACATGTTTGCTAATTTACTTTACAAGGCTTATAGCTCCTATAAACATTTACAAAAAAAAATTACTTATTTAACAAAATAAATGTCTATTTTATTGCTGAATGTTAATACGTTTGTCTACAACTTCGTTTTGGTATTAGCTAGGTTCAATTCATTTTGATACAATCACACAATATTACCGTGACACTTTTTTGTGAATGCCGGTGGTCCATCAATATATTAGACGTGATCACATCAAAAAAAATTTAATACTTCTTTCTATACTTCATAAATAGGGACTAGTATTAAAGAACATAAAATTTGGAAATAAGGTTCCTAAACTCAATTGTTGGACTACAAAATAATACAATCCCTAAAACAAGACCATCCCAAACATTACCTCTCTTTGTTTACACACTAGTCGTATAAAAATAAAGATAAGGGTTTTTTTTCAGCGGCATAAATAAAGCCCCTAGTTTTCCGTTTTTACAATTGCGATTTATCTTGGAATTTATGGGCTAAGCGGGCTCGCTGGCAATTTAGGTCATATAGCGGTGCTGTAAGTGACTTAGTAACAGCAAAAAAACTCGATGCCTATTTTTAAAGTTAGTTAACTGGAGTATACAGTTTTTTACCTCGTAAAAAACATGTGCATTTTTTAACCCAAAATAGAGTTGCATTTGATCTCATTTTACCTGATGGGAAGCGACGATGAGAACGAGGAAAAAAGGAATAAAAAAACAAAATAGATGTTGTTAGATTCTCAGACCTAACGAATATACACAAAAAAATCATACAAATCGGTTCAACTGTATAGTATACAGCCGTAGCCTAAGTTAAGGAGTTTTGAGGCTACAAGAAAAATCATGATTGCACCTACATTCGTGCACTGACCTAAATTGAATAAAGTTGCACCAAAATTATACAATTTTTTTTTACGCGAATTTACACAAATAAATTGTATCTGCACGCCATGGTGTGCCGTGGCTTGTCGTTCCCGCTAAATCTCAACATATTTCAATTTTCAACGAATTTTCATTATTTTCAAAATCATAAATCAAAGTCAATGTCGATTTGATTAAAACAAACATGATGTTAGTATTGTTAGTAAACAATGCAATGAAAAAATAAATATTATAACAATCTGTCATAATATTTAAATGTTAATGACATTGTATCGAAACATATTTAACAGCAAATGCGTAAGAAATACTTGTTATAGAACATAGAAAAAAAGAGCTATCCCGGCCGGCGAATGGATTTTTCTATGAAAATATGTATGTGCGCGCTAATTGACATTGCTCTTACGGTGAAGGAAAGCATCGTAATGGCACCCGCGGCTTAGTTGGCTCCAGAAGTATTGACAAGTTCTGTTCTCTGGATACGGTCGACTAAGCTGAGAGGGTAATATAGCTGGGCAAGCCTACTCCATTGTCACGCAAAAATGACCAAACTAAAGAGGTCTATAGTTGCGGAAAAAACAGCCAAACATACAAGCACAGAAAAAGAACAGACTTCGATATGGATAAAGCTCGAGCGTTAGATTTAACTGAGGCTACTTTTTATTTATTTATTTTTAGGAGAACAAACAGCTATAACTAAAAAAATAACATAAAATAATAGAAACAGAGAGCCAATTAAAGGTATAAAAAACACAGAACAAAAAAAAACTGTGAAAAAACAAACAACACATTCAAAAGTCACCATCGCACAAGTGCAATAAATAACAGAATAATAAAACTAACGACTACCAAAAAACAAACAACTCAACCGCCACCGTCTCGCCGAGGTAACATGTTCGAGATAAATATCCTAAGATTTTCTTACGATTTGGGTACAAACCTGAAAATAGAAAAGAGAGAAATAATTTTTTTTCTAAAACTATTATCCACAAGTTTTAATGTGAAAATTATCTTTTAATTAAACGATAATACGTTATACGTAGCACCGGTAGTTTCCTTAAACTAATTAAAAAGCAGCCCGACATTATTAGAATTCTGCGCGAGTATGAAAGGAGATTTCCACCATAATATCTTCACGAAGTTACCGAACTAATGACATTGTGACTCGATATCATAAGAGAACAGAGTTGATAGTTGTTACCTACTGTTTGTTTAAATATATACACTTACTGGCATATAATTTTAGATCACTGCAAACGGATTCAATTCTAAAAAAAAAATGATAGCATTTTATTCAGGGTATGCGACTCTTCAAATATTCGGTGAATATATATTTAAAAAAAATTGATTAGACGGATTGAGAACTACTTTGTTTGAAGTTGTTGAAGTAAAAAAATAAAGATAGCTTCTTACGGAACCTTGTGGAACTAAATATAAATGTTTTAGAGACAATTAGTTGTATAAAAGCATGTCTGCTTAATTAATACAAGGGAAATCTGCTACAACAAGAAATGTAGAATGAATGATTGAAATAAGTCTAACTTTTCTTTTCGTGCGACGCAGCGCACTTGCGCACTTGCGACGCAGTAGATTGTGGGTTCAATTCCCACCTCTAAAAATATTTATGTTTGTAAGTACAAATATTTGTTTCTAGTCTCGGTGTTTCTGTATGAATATTAAGTAAGTAAAACTTTACAAAAGAAAATCAAAAAACTATTTTTGTTTTCTGGCCACTATAACACAAACCTTGCTGCTTAGTTTAGAGCTAGATGGCGCTGTTTAAGTATCCTATAATATTAATTGGTTTTGGCAAACCCCGTTTAAATGCTTCGAAGTGTACTTTGAAAAAGTATCTTAACTATTCAAGTTTGTATATAAAAGTTGAACAACGGCTGTGAACAGTCGATTATCACATTTCAGTTAACAGTGACTTGTCTGAAAGGTTTTCAAAGAGACATTAATTATTACTGAACCATTAGACTTCATTATTAATTTAATTCAAGTCGGTTCTTAATAGTTACAAATCAGTAGACCGAGAAAATAGAATTATAATAAGCGATTTCTATAAACAAGTTTATTACTCTTCTGACTTTAAAATCGGCTGAAGTGTTAATTTAATAAGAGTTAACTTGGAAAAACGAAGTGCAACGTGAGATGTAACGTAAGAAGTTGTAACTAATCTAAAGGCGAGGATCTACGCTTCGCTTTTCTCCTTGCCTTAACATTCTAACAAAGAGGTTGGGTTGGAGGGTTCCTCATTTTTTTACTTTTTTGGGTTAGCGGGTGCAGCCATATAAAGCCTATCCATTTTTTTTATTCAATGTTGGAGCGCATAGTAACATTTCAGAAACGGATGGCAGTTTTTAGTTATGCTAAAAACTGATGGCCATTTCCTTACCTGCAAATAGCTGTCAAATGGTAAGCGACTGTACATTTTTTTCGTAGTCCTGTTCGAATCGGTTATCAAATACTTAAATATTAATTTTATAAATATTAACCCGAAGTTTTGATCGGGTTGCACCGATCATGGTTGCGGGAATCACTATTCACTTCACTATCACTATCACTTTACTATCACTATCACTAACATCACTACATATCACTACATAGTCTTATATATAAATATGAATCGCAAAATGTGTTGGTAAGCGCATAACTCAACAACGCCTGGACCAATTTGGCCAATTCTTTTTTTTAAATGTTCGTTGAAGTTCAAAGATGGTTTTACGGTGAGAAAAATTAAGAAAATTGCGTAGCAAATTATTACGCGGGTGAAACCGCGGGGCGCAGCTAGTATTAAATAAAGTCACTTTTCGCCGTCCCTGTCCCTTTGTATGCTTAGATCTTTAAAACTACGCAACGGATTTTGATGCGGTTTTTTTTAATAGATAGAATGATTAAAGATGAAGGTTTTTAGATATAATACATGCATAATACAGCCGTGCGAAGCCAGGGCGGGTCGCTAGTAGTATATAAAATAAAGTCACTTTTCGCCGTCCCTATGTCCCTAATCCCTATGTATGTTTAAATCTTTAAAACTACGCAACGGATTTTGATGCGGTTTTTTTATAGATAGAGTGATTCAAGAGGAAGGTTTTTAGATATAATACATGCATAATATAGCCGTGCGAAGCCAGGGCGGGTCGCTAGTATTTGATAAACTTACAAGCGCTTCAAAAAATTGCGGACAATTTCAAAATTACCCTCATTCAGTTGATATTCAGACAGTTTGTGAATAACACTGCTGAAAAAGTCTATTACACTGACACTAATGCATCGCGTGTTACGGAAAAAGTACTCTTATTAAAACAATTGGAACCGTTTAGCGGTTCATTTATTACGGGTTGGATAATGTTAGCTATCACTCACTCGAGTCAGCTCGATAAAGCTTGTCAGGCTAGGACCGAGTACGCAGGAGCCAGCAAAAAGTGGCACGTTGGTGACATCATTTGATCGATTACCACAAGTCCCATGTAAAAACAGGCAACGAAATTGCAGACCCATCGTAGCGTTCGAAAATAACTATTAGAGGAATGTATTCATTATAATAATGTTTGTCTAATAAATTCATGAGTTAAAAGACTTTAACCTAAGAATCTTGCTTGAATTAAAAACATTCTAATAGCAAACTTTTTAAACTCACACGATTTTTTCATTTTAAATAATATTGTTTGTCTAATAAATTCATGAGTTGAAAGATTTTAAACTTTAACTCAAGCACACCTAAAGAATCTTGCTTGAATTAAAAACTACTAATAGCAAACTTTTTAAACTCACACGATTTTAATATATAAATATATATAGTAAGTAAATAGAATGTTTTTTATTTTAAATAATATTGTTTGTCTAATAAATTCATGAATTAAAATAAACTTCAACTCAAGCACACCAAATTATCTTGCTTGAATTAAAAACATTATAATAGCAAACTTTACAAACTCACACGATTTAAATTATAATATTTAAATATAAGATACTAACATATAGTATTCATAGTAATTATTTTTCCGGATCTTAATCGCGTATTTGTCTCCTTACGACCATGACTATTGTAACACAGTCGGAACGTCGAGGTAAGATAAATAAAAATAAAGCGATTACATAGGGCACAGAACAATTATTACTATGAATACAAGTCAGGTGAGTTTAAAAAGTTTGCTATTAGGGTGTTTTTAATTTAAGCAAGATTCTTAGATGTTGTTTGAGTTGAAATACAAAGTCTTTCAACTCATTAATATATCAGATAAACAGTATAAGAATTAAACATTCTAATAATAGTAACTTTAGAGCGCTACGGTGGGTCTGCAGTTCTGATGGACTTTAATTGTTGTTGGCTTAGAATGTAATGTTATAGAAATGTGCCAAAAATTGGCTGTAGTAGTTCACTGTTATAGGCGATAAATCATGACCTAGTAGGATACTATTGGCAATGCCAAAACAATTTATCACACGTAATTTTTTCAATACTCATGTCTATCACTACATAGTATAAAATAAATGTTTTATAATTGGTCATTTTTTAATGTTTGACTAATTTAATCATTGGCCAAACATTGGTCATTTTTATGGCCGGTCAATTTATTATCTGTCATTTATATGGTTGATAATTTTTAAAGTTGGCCATTTTTATTATTGGACATTGCCGTTGTGTATTATTTATTTTTGGATATTTTTGCGAAGGCTATAGTAACTATGTTAATATTAATTTTGACGTTTTTTTACTATTTTGAATTACGACATTTTAAGATACGTTATGCTACTAAGGACATTTAGCGTTACTGTCTATTTAGTAGTTATAGAATTTTGATATCAAGACGTTAAGACGATATTGTCATTTTGCATTAAGGATATTTTCTTTTTACCGACTTCAAAAGAAGAAGGATATTCTAAATCAAATTTTATATATTTTAAAAAGATACACAGTATGTTCATAACTACTACAGCTTTCTTCTACAGCGTATTTATCGTGGCACGATAAAAAACACATAAGTTTTTCGCAAAAATAACTTTCGCTCTCCAAAGATGCACTTCATATTTTTTTATTATGCCTATCTATTCCAAGATACGTATCCACGGTCGAGTAAATAACATGCCCTTCAACAAAAAAGCTTCGGAATAAACATTATCTAACATCATTTTTCATAAGTAAAATACTGGTATGATTCCGCAGACGCATTAATCTGCACCGTACCAGAAAAGGGCTAACCAAAGTGGATGCTTCATAAACCAGATGCTATATTCGTATATCTCATATTTTAATCAGGGAAAGTGGAGAAATTGTAAATGGGTTTACTAAGAACTCAATTTCATTTTATTTAGGTATCCTTATATTAGGAAACTGACAGGCATCAGTTTAGAACTAAATATTTTTGTTTGTAAAACGGGTCATTCGTTTGGTCTTGGTTTGCTTTTTTTTGTGAAATAATAGTATGTTGAACTACATTATTTGAGACATCTTTATACCATAGTTTGTGCAAATAAATGAAATTAATTCTGATTGCTCCTTTGGGAAAAAAATATGCCTATGGCCAAACTCCGCCTAGAATTTTAGGTGATCGTAAACCCTTTAACTTGACCTAAAACTGCAACGAGAGATAACAGTCGGGTCCAAGCGGCTTAACGTACCGAAAAATACTAAATAATACGTAATACGATACAAAATGCTCATTTAATTGGTAACCGACACATGTCCAAACAACCTGGCTTATTCTAACAGATTATTTCAGCCGGGATTTTGCGGGTCAAAGGTAGATGCGGGTAAAAATTACCTACACCGTTGGCTCACAAAATCAACAACCAACTAACATGTTTGAGTTTCAGTTATCGTGTTTTTATTTATATTTTTGCGAGTTTTTAGTTGTTAGGTAATGTATATAACTGTTTTTTGTGGACTTAGTTGATTTCAAACGTTTAAAAACGAGATTCAAAATAAATTCAATTATTTTCATTGTTTTTTTTTTATGTTTTCTCTATTTGACTGTGTATCACTATCACTACATATACAAATAAGTCACTTTTCACCGTCCCTATATCTCTATGTCCTTTTGTATGCTTATATCTTTAAAACTACGCAACGGATTTTGATGCGGTTTTTTAAATAGATAAAGTGATTCAAGAGGAAGGTTTATATGTATAATACATGCATAATACAGCCGTGCGAAGCCGGGGCGGGTCGCTAGTAAAATTATAAATTATAAACAAAACCTTCTAAATAGTAGGATTTTTTATGTGATAAATTGATTGAAAAAGAAGTTTACGGAGACCTTAATACAGCTAGCGTAAGGTTAAAAAATGCAATTAAATCGATATTATGTTCGTTTCAAAGCTATTATGACACCTTTTTTTGGGTTATTCCACTTTTCCCCCCTGAGCCGATCCCCCTTAGGGGGGAAAAGCGGAATTTGATTTAAGAAACGTCCATAAATCCCCCTCAACCTTTTTAGTAGTTCCACAAATCCCCCTTGAGGTAAGTAGGTAGTGTATTAATGTACAACGATTAGTTTTTAACGTGAAGTAATATTTTTAGTAGGTACAGTACGTGGTCACTAACGCTTTACCACCTTTAGGCTCATTTTCCTTTGTACCGTTCGACGTTTAAATATATTTAAATAACATATTTTAAATGTTTAGCAGTGGTTGAAAACACTTTACACCACTAAACCAAACAATCAGATCACAAGGGTGGAGTTGTTGCTGACTTTATTCTTCAGTAGAATTCTTGCAAATGTGAACTTGATTGTACTTATTTGGAGGGTACCAAAACTAATAGGTGCCTAAACGTCCCTAAATCAGATATAATATAAGTATAACTAGTTATGTGATTGTACACCGATTTACAAGTTTCGAACATACTGAAAAATAGATATAATAAAATCGTTAAGTTGCCGAAAGAAGGAAATAAAATCAAACATTAAAATCACATCTATGTCCAACAATTGAATAGTTTGGATATAACAACAATAAAAATAGTACACGTTATATTACCATGATTGGTTAACTTAAATTTTAATATAGGTAAAAAAAATTACATAATTTTGGTTACATATCATAATAACTAAGTTCAATATAACTATTGACACGCTAGGCTTTTAGGGAGACCTAACTAAGTCTAAGAAATTATAGAGGGTATAATGCTTACAAATTTATTAACAAAAAATGAAGTTATATAAAACAAAGGCTAACAAAAGAAAATAGTTACGTTAAGTTATATAATTAAAGTGTGAAGTTAAATTAAATAGTGAAGTTAAATTTAAATTACTAAAGAATCTACAAAATGATTTTAAGAAAACGTGAAGAAAGAAATCTACAGGGGAGGGAACGAAGTACGTTGGTTTCTCGCAGTCGCGGACAGAAAAGGAAACTTAGCTTCGCGACGGGAGCGACGGCGGCGCGCGGCGCGGACTTCGCTAGCCGGGGTGGGAGGAACGCAGCTTCAACCGCTGGTTACTCGCCCTGGATCGCGTTGCGCCGGCGGCGTGAGGTCAGCTACCCGTAGGAAAGCGTGCGGTAAAAACCCTGAAATTTAGAAAAAGAAAAAGCTAAGCGACTAGAAAAATAAATAAGTGAGGGTAGGTATGAGAGTAGATGAGTTGGCGTTGCTATAGCGTGGAAAATAAACCGTTACGATGAATTCGTGGCAAAGAAAAAGATGAAAAGATATTCAGCGCTGCAATCGATGGTATAATAAAGGCACAATTGTACTTCCCCTTAATCAAATAATAAAAAAATATAGAAACAGAAATAAGTTAGGTATATAAGACCATCGGCAGTCGTTGAATATGAATATATAAAAAATATGCCACGCATCACAAAATGATTTAGATGAAATTTGATAAATAATGGTTTAGCAATTATAGATTATGATTTAATGTTGAAATCATTGACAAAAAGAAAAGGATTAACTGGAGAAACTAATAAAATATAAAAATGCTCACGTGTCGAACGGCGGCATTAGATAATGTCAGCTTCTAGCTAATAAATTAAGAAAAATACACGGAAAAAAACAGAATGAGAAGCAGCGAGACTAATTTGAATGATTTGGAGAAAAACTTACCAGAGATCTGGGTTTTATTTGAGCACTAAGACGACGTAATTCGCAGAACTTATTTTTCCGAAATTTGGAAATGAAAGAGATCAGTTCGGACGATGACACGGCTTTTATTTGTAACGTTTAGTTAGGTATTAAAGAGAAAAAAAAAGACACTCATTCAGTCCATCAAAACACAAACCGCGCGACTGAACAAGTTAGAACGAATTCTTTAATTTCTTATTAGAAAACAAATAATTTTAAAACCTGACGACTAGGTTATTTACAAAACAAACCCCCCGTGGCTATTACGACATCCTGTCCTTCTTTAAGGTATTATAATTACCGTTTTCATTAATTAAAACGATCACTTCTCACAACTATGCGCGAGAGCGTCGTGAAAAAATCTCGGAATGCGGGTCCAAGGAATGTTGCAAGTAAACAAACATTAAAAGGGTAACAACCAAGTTCTTATATTTCAAAGAAAAATAGGTAGGTAGTTTTTTAATTAAAATTTAGTGCTTACTAGTTAAGAAGAATATTTATCTGTTCTTATATTAAATAAATAATATTTATAAATCAACACGAAGATTTTACATTCCTACGAGTAAAGTTGCCAGTATTGACACTGACAGCCACAACAATTGTTCGGAAGAAACGTCAAAGTCAGAACGAGATAACAAGAATGTTTATTGTAAAACAGTCATGATTGTTATTTTCTAGTTTTTATTCCAGAGTTTATATATAACAGTGAGTTAGAATAATTGTTGTGACACTATGTTCGAAATAACTACGGTCATACATAATACCTACTGTTTCAAATACCTAATGGTTCTTTCACATATTTTTGTAATAACTAATGAACGAAATACCTAATGTACGAAACAACTACGGTTAATTGAACTATGTTCATTATAACTATGTTCGAAATAACTACAGTCATAATACCTACCGTTTAAAATACCTAATGGACGAAACACCTACGGTTAATTTAACTACAATAAATTTACCTACGGTTTATTCAACTACAATTAAATCATTTATGGTTTTTCACCTACGGTTTAAAAAAAATCAAATTTATAAAATACACGCCCCCTAACCAAGTGAAATAGATAGAATTCGTTTCTAGCACTCGCCGGCCGCTGCCGCGGCACCGCTCGCTTCGCTCGCTCGGCTCGTGCGTTGTGGTCGCAGTTCTAACATAAACCTAACCTATCCATGTCGGTTCTGGGTAGGAAGTTTTCTTCGGGTCTTTATATGTCCCGATTTTCCCTATTTGACTTGGTTAGGGCAGCATATTATAAAGGTCCACCCGGAAAACTCCCTTATCTAAAACCCGCTTATCCGTTCATTACCATGTATACTTAACCATTGGCATACAAGACGTGAGAGGAGGAAAACTTAATGGAATATCGAATTTCATGAATAAATAAATATTGCAGGACATTCCACACATCGCTATCTAGCCCCAAGCTAAGTAACTAAACTTGTGTTATGGCTGCTAGACAACGGATATACTACTTATATACTTTTTTTTGTAAATATATATAGTACTTATCATAGAAACAACCAGACCACAGACAAATATCTAAGCATAAATACTTGTCTGAGGCGGGAATCGAACACGCAACACTGTGTTGGGCAGTCTGGCATGGTGACCATTGTGCCAACTTGGTCGTCATATACATTTTATACTATGTATATTTTTTCTTCTAAGCATATTCTCAGGGGGGATTTCTGGACTTGGTTTTATTTTTATTCCACTTTTCCCCCCTAAGGGGGATTTCTGGAGTCGTTAATTTTCAATTCCACTTTTCCCCCCTGAGGGGGATTTTGGGGTGGATTTGTGGAATAACCCCTTTTTTTGTTTATACAGACGACTAAAAAATCAAAACCCTTTTACTACAATTTTCGGAAAAGGGAATCTAGTTTCCCGACACCGACGACGCTGCAGGGTTTGGTATTTCCTCCATATACAATATCTCAAATGAAGCCATAATTCAATATCGAGTGTAGTGAGGCATGCATGATACCCAAATATCGAGGGATATTGCATGTCATGAAGTTTCAGCAACGATGTTTCGCTCATTTTCCCGAAATTAATCCCTACTACTGCGGGCAAACTCGGTTCTTATTGGGTATTACATGACACAATGTGGTTATATCTATACTATAAATATTATAAAGCTGAAGAGTTTGTTTGTTTGGACGCGCTAATCTCAGGAACTACTGGTTCGAATTGAAAAATTCTTTATTTGTGTTGTGTAGTACATTTGTCAAGGAAGGCTATAGGCTATTCTATATTTCGATATTCCAACGGGATCGGGAGTTACGCGGGTGAAACCGCGGAGCGCTGCTTATCCTGGATAAATGTGGTTACATAATGCGGTACGGTAACTAGTATTTATAAAGACTGCGTCTTTTTTGGTGTCAATGATTTTAATCATGGAGTTCATTAAACAATAGGGCATTTTAATAATTCGCCCACTATACCGTATCATACGGAAACGTAACCGAACTGGCACACGAATTTGCATGAAAACGTCACGAGTCAACAACAAAAGAAGGTCGATATAGTACGGGGAAAACGTGGTCCGGTTACACCCTTAACCGCTCTGTTTTAATTACAGCTGAAACTTTCAATAGGTTGATACTTAATGTTTTAAAACTAAGTAGCAATTAATACTTCATAAATGCTATTATGTAACTTTTTAGTGGTATAAAGGTTCTTTAAGTTGCTGTTTAGACTGTATCTACAAATATAAAATTAAAGGTCCTGATTGACTGATTAATCATCAATACACAGTTCATGCAATTATATAGACGGGGGCTTACGGGACACAGATAGGTGTTTGATTTAGGCATCTGCTAAGAAATTATTTTGGAAATTTCAACCCTTACGCGGACGAAGTCGCGGGCAAAAGTTAGTTTACAATAAATAGAAAAGATACAAAATATTTTGACCGACTTCAAAGCAAAAAGGTTGTCAGTTCTTGTGACTTTTAATGAATAATGCAACAGAAGGGTCGATTTCTAATCAATCTCAAACCTCATCTGCGAAGCAATAGTTTTCCTTCTTCGACAGACGATACGATTCCACTCAAAAGCCGTAGTCTAGTCGACACGGCTTGTGCTGCCGATTTCTTATAAATATTTATTTGTTTGTTGAGCGAATTTGGGAAACAGTATTCTATCACTGTTGAGTGAAATTGATGCAATTTACTTTTTTTTCTATAACTATAATACAAAAATTGAACGTTATTCTACGAAAAGTTAAAAAAGCATAATATTTCATATATTTTTAAAGAGAGAAGTTTAAGTAATCACTACATAGTATAAAACAAAGTCGCTTTTTCTGTCCCT
This sequence comes from Idaea aversata, assembly GCA_907269075.1. Lineage (NCBI taxonomy): Eukaryota > Metazoa > Arthropoda > Insecta > Lepidoptera > Geometridae > Idaea > Idaea aversata. The sequence continues at coordinate 3,467,790 of OU026098.1, read as the reverse complement.
ATTTCCCTTTGAACGCTTAGATCTTTAAAACTACGCAACGGATTTTGATGCGGTTTTTTTTAATAGATAGATTGATTCAAGAGGAAGGTTTATATGTATAATACATGCACAATATAGCCGTGCGAAGCCGGAGCGGGTCGCTAGTTAAGTATAAAAAAATAATGTATTTTTTAGGAAAAAATGTGGATTAGGAAAAATATACTTATATCACAGAATACATAATAGTACAAGTACTTATACCTTTTAAAGACGTTACTAACAAGGAGCTTGCTTTTTTCTGCATGAAAAAAATACATTGTACACCCTTTTTTTTGAAATTTTTCGCTATTGTGTGAAAATCTAGGCAAACAAATTAAAATTATTTGATGATAAAACTTAAGTACTTACTTTTAAATTCAGTGAGAAAATAGTGAATACCTAAGTTCGTAACAACAGGCAAAACAGATTAGCATATTTATGAAGAGAAAAAGGACAAAAACCTGTTCATTTTATTCCATTTTCAGCCAAGTACCGAGGTAAAACGAATTTTAATTACTTTTTTAGATTTTTTAATAAATTAGCTAAACAAATTTTCAACTGGAATCTGATGACATTACCCGAACCACTCCTTCTGATTTGAATCTCAAACGGTTCCGTCCAGACCGTCTCGTCGTCGCGTTCGACAATACCCTTAATCTAGTTTGAGTAAATTGCATTTTATTTAACGTACCTACTATCTATCTACTTTTGTAGTAAGTCTGTCCGTTCTGCATGTATTTTTTTTTCTTTGCTGGGCACTGTTCTCATAGTATAAAACAAAGTCACTTTCTGCTGTCTGTCCCTATGTATGCTTAGATCTTAAAAACTTCGCAACGGATTTTGATGCGGATTTTTTTATTTTTTTAATAGATACAGTGATTCAAGAGGAATGTTTATAAGTATAATTCATGCATAATATAACCGTGCTAAGCCGGGACGAGTCGCTAGTACATACTACATTTTTTTTTATTTTTTTATTTTTTTAATAGATACAGTGATTCAAGAGGAATGTTTATAAGTATAATTCATGCATAATATAACCGTGCTAAGCCGGGACGAGTCGCTAGTACATACTACATATCACTACATAGTATAAAACAAAGTCGCTTTTTCTGTCCCTATTTCCCTTTGACTGCTTACGCCCGAATACTGAAAGGCTACTTATCTTTTCGACTTCGTTAAGCGTTAAATATTTTTAAGTTGGATTTAAATTTTTAGTGGTATTCACAAAGGCTATTTACGAGATTTAAGATTATACTTAACAAAGCAGGCCTAAACTTTTACCAAATGGCAACATTTTATCAAAAAAGTTCGTTTTCTATTACAATTTTCTGCTTGATCCGTGATTGCTAAAAACAAGTTTCGTTTCACGCACTAAACTGGAGTAAAAGTTGATACATTTAATAAAAATAAACGTTTCTTTACACTCTGTGATTGAAAATATTTGACAACAAAATAATTATTATTTTGTTTATTGTTTACAAGTTTTTTCGATTTCGAGTTGTTCTACGTGAATAAATATTACTGTAACTATTAAAAATGTCTAGCGTTACGAAACAGAAAAGGGGCTGCAACTACACAGCCCCAGAAAAACAAATATTGGTGGATTATTCACACATACTCAACGGGCCTGCATAAATATTTTCATATTGTATTTTCTTCTGTATTTTGGAACATCTTGGAAAATAAGGAGACATACGGTAAAAAAAGGAGTGTGGTGGAGAGTTGCTGAGCAGAATTAGAGCAGCTAAAGGATGGAGAAACGTCACTGGATTTTAAACTGCTTCCCCGTCAGTTTTCACTACGACCAACCAATTATGGCAAGCTGGAGATGACGAACGGTGTTTTTAAGTGAATGCATATTACTGTGAAATGTCTAACGTTACAAATAAAAAAAGGTGCTGCAACTACACAGCCCAGAAAAACAAATATTGGTGGATCTTAATCACAATAAGTAGGTTTTATAAACCTATACCAATGATCAACTCGACGGGCCTATCTGCTTAGTTAAACTCATATTGTATTTTCTTCTGGATTTTGGACCATCTTGGAAAATACGGAGACAAACGGACAAAAAAGGAAGTGCTGGTAGAGAGTTGCCGATCAGTGTTGAGCGGCTAAAGGATGAATACGTGTCACTTGATTTTAAACAGCTTCCTCGTCAGTGTTCACTCCGACTAATCAACTAAGGCAAGCCCGAGATGAGGAATGGTGACTTCCCCCTGGAACACTGGGGACCGCGGGGTCGCTACTCTCCGACACCTCTCACCTCAAGGTGCCCTGTGGACGTGTACTTATTATTATTTCTGTATTAAATTCCTGTTTAATTTATCGATTATTGTTTTATTATAGACTAGTTAATCATGACCCCTCAGTATTTTAAAACCCAAAGGTTTCAGTGGACTATTAGGCCTTCTGTACCTAGAGAGCGAGTCTTTTCATATAACAAACATTGTAAAGCATAGCGGACCTAATACGAAGCTTTAACTTTCCATACAAATTTAGTTTAGTGAGAGTAATGTTTCTAAAAAAACTCCCATTATGGGCTCTGTTAAATATCAATGAGTAATATGGTGTATTCATAACTGACCTCCCGGTGCTGATATCTTGGATCTAGTGATAAAACCTGGAAGAAGGCTTTAGGAACACATTGTCTCAACAAGATAGGCCTATCATGCTTGGGTGTGCTAAATTATCTGATTCCAGGGTCAGATGATAACGATAGGCACCTATCATATTAACTAGATAGACCTCTAGTACTATTTGGAAAAGGTAAGTACCTAGGTAGGTACCTATTTCGTCGTTTGAATTATATTAGGTATTTGTTACATTACGCTTATAAGTAAAAAAAACTCGTGAGGTCTTCAGGGCGAAGTACTATTTATTTAAGACTAACTGCACCCCGCGGTTTCACCCGCGGAATAATTTTCTGCCCAATTTTCTTTTTTTTTTTCATTAGAACCTTCTCTTGTCAATAAGAAACACAACAAAAGAAAAATTAGTGAAATTGATCCAGCCGTTCACGCGTGATGCCGTGACCAAGGAAAATAATCCATCAATTTTTATATTTAAGATAGCTTCAAAGCACTCTTAAATTTGTCAACCACTTATGATAAATAAGTGGTATTTAAGTCAGCTGTCAAACGCTAATTGTCGTTTCTGTATACCAAATTAACTTAAATTAACGAATAAGTGGGACTTAACAGCATGGCCTGCTAAATTTTAAGTGGTGTTTAAATTTACGTTAAGTGTATGTTTGCTATTAAAGCGTACGCTTAAGTATCAATTTAAACGCCGCTTAAGATTAAGTAGCCTTTCAGTATTCGGGCGCAATCTTTAAAACTACGCAACGGATTTTGATGGGGTTTTTTTTAATAGATGGAGTGATTCAAGAGGAAGGTTTATATGTATAATACATGCATAATATAGCCATGTGAAGCCGGGGCGGGTCGTTATTAATTGATATGAAAACTAACTTTTAACTGCAACTTCATCCGCGTAGAAATTGAATATTCCAAAATTGTTTCTATACCTACGTCATAATAGCAATTTGAAGCACGATCCTTCCATTTTGGTTTGAGTTTTGCGTAAGTCAGTCAGTTAAGCCTTTAAATTTTATATGTACGTCCGTTAAGAGGAAAGGGTACCTGGGGCTTTCTCCATACAAACTATTACAAACGTAGTCGACTGTTTTCTCCCTGGATAATGACACTAGAGCAAATATTTTTGGTGCATAAAACTTATAACAGCCATGACCATGCCCCTATTTTTTGTTTATTTTTATTTTTTAATTTTTTTAATTTTAATTTCTATGGTAATTAGAAAATGAAAAAAAACCAAAACATAGGGGCATAGTCATAGCAGTTATAGGAATTATGGCACAAAAATATTTGTGCTAGTGTCATTATCCAGGGAGGAAACAGTCGACTACGTTTGTATGGAGAGCGCGCAGGTACCCTTTCACCTTAAGCGAACCGTAAAATAAAATAATGTACAATTAAATAATGAATAAATAAATATCGTAGGACATTCCACACATCGCCATCTAGCCCCAAGCTTACTAGACTTGTGTTATGGGTGCTAAATATATACCTATAATACATATAAACCAGACCACAGACAAATATCTAAGCATAAATACTTGTCCGAGGCGGGAGTCGAACCCGCAACCCTGTTTTTGGCAGTCCGGCATGGTGACCATTGTGCTAACTGGGTCGTCAATACAATGTAGTCCTAGTTTTATTAAAATCGGTTAACGCACTAATTATTTTCCATTTTAAAGCATGGATAAATAACGCCAAAGTCTCCCCTCATTTCAAACGAGCAAAGTCAACGGGCATACTGACTTGTCTAATAAAACTAATATAGCCGGGCTTGGCAATGTTTGCTGCGGCCACACAGGGCTGGGCGGTTCGTCACGTGGATAATTAACGTTTTTGTTTGAACTGCCTTCATACTGCAGAGTACTGCAGACTTTAGTGCATGGTGTGGTTTGTGTCAATCAACATGAAATACCTACCTACATTGATGTCTGTTGTTATTTCATCACAAAGTCATAGGATTATTTTGGTGTTCACTAGTTAGTGAAGAGTAGTGAAGACATACCTACTTGAATGATTTTCAAACCTTTACACACGAAGGACGTTGTAAGCAAAGGCCGTATATCTTAAATCTATACTAATATTATAAAGCTGAAGAGTTTGTTTGTTTGTTTGTTTGTTTGTTTGTTTGTTAGAACGCGCTAATCTCAGGAACTGCTGGTTCGAATTGAAACATTCTTTTTGTGTTGGATAGTCCATTTATCGAGAAAGGTTATAGGCTTCTTTTATCCCGATATTCCCACGGGATCGGGAGTTACGCGGGTGAAACCGCGGAGCGCAGCTAGTTAATATTATAAATCCAAAAGTTTGTTTGTTTGTTCCCTCTTCGCGGTCAAACTACTTGACCGATTTGGATGAAAATAGGCATAGTAGTAGTTAACGAGATGGAGAAGGAAATAGGATACTTTTAAACTCAAAATTACCGCATGATAACGAATTACGCATGGATGGGGGTGCAGCTATGTTCTATATTTATAAAGTGATGAGCACAAATTTTGCGAAGTCTTTTCTTATAAAAAATATAAACTACCGTTCTATCTGGATGTTTAAATACATAATTAAGAGTTTATAAGAAGGATGTCATGAGAAAAAAAAATTTTTTTTGAGCTACCCTTATGATTTAGTCACTTGTGCTGTTTGAAGACAGACGCAGGCAATGACTTGAGGGAATAACTATGCATTGCAGTTACATTAAACGCAGTTAGTATTTGATGCAATTGTATCTGCCCGTGGCTTCATTCACCATTTCACTCTCTTAATGGTGGAATTTCAAAAAAACTTTTTCTTAGAGGATAGGTACCTACCCTTCATAAAGAATACACCCTCCTTTAATGTATTCTATGATATATCAGCCACTCAGTCAGTCAGAACTTTACATCTAATAATATGAAAATAATCGATATACATAAATCTCTCGTTTCCAACAATCGATTCGAATAATTCGATTATCACTCGATTGTATCAAACTCTGTTTGTTTTACTAATGAATCTGTGAATCGGCCCACCTTTTGTTTGATCACGGATTAAGATAAAACGGTACGTTTTCTATTACATTTCGAGTTTCCGATTGTTTGGGTTATCTTTTGTCTGGCTTTAGCTACTCTGTTACCGGGGTGCGGGGTGATGTAAGTAAAATTAATAAGGTTCCCGACATACCACCATGATTATTCGCGCGACTTTATAAGTTACTGCTTCGAATTTTCGTAGGGAAAAGTAAATAAGTAAGTTATAAGTAATATTTTTAGGCAGCTTCAACCTGTTACTTTAGTGTTACAGTGATGCGCGCGCATCTTAAAATTTCACTTTCGCAGCTTCAACCTGTTTTATTTTTGGGTTACGCAGCTGCAACATGTGACTTTTGTGGTACAGATGCGCGCGCATCTTAAAATTTCACTCTCGCAGCTTCAACCTGTTTTACTTTTGGGTTACGCAGCTGCAACATGTGACTTTTGTGTTTCAGATGCGCGGGCATCTTAAAATTTCACTCTCATATTTTTTTCATAACAAGCATAATGAAGTATAACTTCAATAAGTTGCTTAGCTTAGTGCACAGTGCCATCTAGCGTCAAGCTAAGCAACTGGGCTTGTGTTATTGTAGCCAGACAACAGATAGAATCCTTTATTCACTTTTCTTTTTTAAATACATACAGAAAGATCCAGGACAGGGACAAAATACCTCTGCATAAATATTTGTTTGAGCCGGAGATCGAAGCTGCAACCTTCTGTTGTACTTGTACCAAATAATATTAAATGCAAGTTTTTCTGGTGGCGCAATCCAATAACTTATTCTTCAGAGTTTTGCTTGAGTTTTATTGAATTGCTATTATATAGTTTATTTTGGTTATTAAAGACTAGCTGGTGCCGGCGACTTCGTACGCGTGGTGGTTTTGTTTTATATACTAAAACCTATCTCTTGAATCACTCTAAGCATATATAGGGACAGACAGACAGCGGAAAGCGACATTGTTTTATACTGTGTAGTGATAGTGATTAAAGTCTTTCAACTCCAATTTGTAATTTGAAAACAAAGCTATTTTAAAACTCTACAATAGGCCTCCAATTTTGTTGCCAATTTCTATACACTTTAATCCACATTCTTTGAGTTCAAAAGAAACCAATGCCCATGAGTCGATTTATTTACATAAAAACATTTTAAAGCGTTTTGTTCATGGTTTCCTGCATAATCTGAAATCCCAAAGGGTTTTTTCCTGAAAGGATTTTTCCTATCTGAATAACAAATAAGTCCGCAGAGCAAGTTCAAAATTTGTAACATTCTTTCTAATGTCTGTTTGTCTGAACTCGTGTTGTTGCAATGGCACTTCCATTTTAAAGTAAGAACTTTTTGCAGCGCTTCGTTTTCCTAATTATTCTACTTACCCGTCTTTTGAATGAGTGTCATTTGAATTCTGCGTTCTGAAGTTTGTTGAAACGCTTCTTAAATGTTAATTTTAATTAGGACTTAAGTACGTTAGTTCTTAAGTATTTTGATGATGAATTATGCTAAATTATACTGAAATAGCCTAGTTAAAACTCAGCCGTATCATCTATAATATCTTAAATAAGATCTTTATATGTACCCATGTGTATGAAATAAAATAAATGAATTCCTGATGTCCTGATTGATTGACTGATATATACTGACTGATAGACATATACATAAACTTTTTAAACTCACGCGATTTGTATTCCCTATGTTACAATAGTCATGGTCGCGAGGAGACCCCCTCCTCCTCCCTTCTGTCTCCTTGCGACCATGACTATTGTAACATAGTCGAAACGTCGAGGTAAGAGAAATAAAAATAAAATACGCGATTAAGACCCAGGAAAATAATTACTATACAGCTTTTAAATCGCTGGTCATAGAGATATTGAGACAGAGAGTTAATGAAGGGTGTGTTAATTTCGAAGTATAGGTAATCCACTACGAAAGGGTTATTCGAAATTCCACACCTAAGGTATGATGGGAAGCCGCAGGCAGAAGCTAGTCTAATTTTTTTTTCGGATTTATTTAATTTTATTTATTAATTAGATAGTACAATCCATTTGTTTGTAAATTCTTTCTCACCTATATTAATTATTTTAATATATAAATACCTAATCCAAAATTAAGTATTGTTAAATTAAATTCATAATTTTCTATTTTTGCGATATTATACTTACAAAAATAAAATTCTTAAAAACATACTCAAAAAATATTTACTTTTTTCTGGTTTTAGTATTTTGTGTTAAAGCGGCAACATATTATATCCATCATCTGGGAAAATTTAACTCTAGCTATCGTGGTTCATGACAGACTAGAGAGTTACTGTAGTACTTAGCTGTCTGTCACCAGGCTGTATCTCCTGGACAGTGAATTCTTAGTATTTGGCTCCAGTTTTTACCCTTTGGGTTCGGAACCCTAAAAAGTATATACCTACGGTTATTTAAGGTCCATATTACCATTAGCATAATTTACTTAATGACAAAATACGACACAAGACCCTTAGCTGGATATGTTTTTTTTACATATTACTAGCGACCCGCCCCGGCTTCGCACGGCTGTATTATGCATGTATTATATCTAGAAATCTTCCTCTTGAATCACTCTATTTATTAAAAAAACCGCATCAAAATCCGTTGCGTAGTTAAAGATCTAAGCATACATAGGGACTTGAGGACAGCGAAAAGAGACTTTATTTTATACTATGTAGTGATGACGTAGACATCATATAAATTCATATAGATTAGACGTAATGGATTTAAATTCAATATAATTAGTTATATAAACCCGTACATTACATATTATATCTAATTAAATTGAACAAACGTGTTCACAATGTAATCCCAGTACAATAGACTAAGCCAATATTAGCTCACAGGCAATATCCCAGGAGATGCCGTTTCCAATGAGTTAATTTAACCTCCCACTGGCTCTAATGTGCCAGTTGCCACGTTAATCTGTCAATATAGCTTTAATAAACATTATGCAAGCGTTCCGAGCTTGTATGTGGTCAGATTGCAACGTAATGGTGCAAAGTACTTACATAATAGAGCTATTAGTGATTAGCAGGCTTCTATTCATCCTTAGTATCAGTTCTGTACTAAATATATATCCATTTAGTTATAATATGACAAAGACGAAATCCTTAATTGGCTGTTCCAAGAACGTGGTGTTCTTAAATATATTTGTTATCATATAGAATGATGGCATATTTAATTTGATACTAGCTTTTGCCCGCGACTTCGTCTGCGTAGATGTCGAAAATTTGAAGTAGATTAGTCCAAGGAATCACGTTGTCCCATACAAACTTTGCACCCCTTTTCACCCCCTTAGGAGTAGAATTTCGGGAAATCCATTCTTATCCGATGCCTACGTCATACGAAGAACACACCCTCCAAGTTTCAGGTCTCTACGATCAGCCGTTTAAGCTGTGCGTTGATCCGTCAGTCAGTCAGTACAAAGGATTTTATATGTATAGATAATACTTTTCATCCATTAAGCAGCTCGGTGAAGGTCGTTCTTAAAGGGATCTTAGACTATAATCCTGCTAGAGTCTAGAAACACCTAGAGTCTAGAAGTATTATTCCGGAATAGCGGTTCTCGGCGCGCAAACGCATAGAGCCGCAATATACTAGAAAGCAGCTCAAAATTGACCAATCATAGGGTGGCATTTAGCGCAGTGCGTTTACTTATTTAAGAGCAACTTAAGTACTGTTTGAAAAAACGGGCGTGAGACTGGATTTGTCCATTTCAACTTACGTATCTTCGACAAAATTCAACAAAAACTATTCACAAAATAGGTGGATATTGTGATTCAAGACCCTTAAAAGTAATGTTGTCCATTTATATTTATGTACGTATGTCTCAAATATTATGTAGAAATTATTCATATCGTATCTCGCGTGGGCAGCCATAAAATGAAGCCTTTTACTACCCTAAAGGCTCAAACCAAAAAGATTTTCTCAAATCAAAATTTCGAACTCAGCAATATTTTTACGATCGGCATACCGGCTAATTGGTAATTTTAACCGACTTCAAAAAAAAGAGGTTCCTTTCGTCGCGTACATATATGTTTTTCTTTTTCTAACTAGCACATAGCGAATTTTCAAAAACTATTTCTGTTACGAAATATTTGTTGTAGTCTGAGATTTTCTGTATGTGTAAGAAGAATATTGAAAAACAAAGTATATTATTAATTTTATCAGCTGTCCCGTGACCATAACACAAGACAAATTGCTAAGCTTGGGGCTAGACGGCACTGGATACAATGGTCCTGCAAATATTTATAAATTCAATTTACATTTTTTTCATCTGGTTCTGGGTACACTAAATTAATTTTTAATCGCTGGCGTTGTCGCAACTAACCGTGCTTCTTTGTAGGTATATATAGATAGATCCTAACATAACAGTAGGTATATACCTATACCTAACCTTTGCTATTATGCAGTATAATAATGGTACGACAGACCGGAGGTTGACTTGGCTAGGCAAGGAAGCCAGACTAAACCGTAACAGACAATCCCATTGGCCTATATGCATTATTAATACGCTACCTTCCGTTCAGACAGGTAGATTACCTACTGACGTAAACTACATAAGGCTGGCAACACTAGGCCAGTGTTATATAAAGGGTTTTTACGATTGGAAACCTCTGCTTATCTTATTGCTGAACTTGGATATTGTTAGAGTTTTCATGCCTCTAATTTAACCTATTTGCTTTTTTGACGTGATAAATAAATTGGAACCCTGCATTGACACAAAACTGTCACGGTAATATTGTACCGTGTGACGTCATGCGTCGTGGTAATATGACCAGACGCGTCATGGTAACTTAGGAAACAGAGTATTTAATAATATATCGCTCATCGGGGCTTGTGTTATGGTGTGACGAGTGACGAATAGAAGAAAGGAAAAAAAATAAAAAAAAAGAATTAACAAAATAAAATCTAAATTTTTCATCGTTTTCTTGTGACGTTATCACGTAAAATTATCGTCCCTAAACCGACTTTACAGACAACCGTTTGTTTTTTTAACACAAAATAGGCCTCATCTCACCTGATAGCAAACGAAGATGAGTTCATGGATGTAGAATGGTCGCCTAGAAGGTATCTATTCACTCTAGACTTGCAGACTTGCCTGGAGCAAAAGCTGCAAGTATGACGTCTAACCCGTTGTCCTATATGAACGACAAACGTGCAACGCGACGCGATACACAGGGTGATTTTTTTAGAATAAACTTTCAGAGTTACTGAAAAAAATGCTGAAAGGAAGAAGGTACGGGTCCGATTTTGACAAAAATTTAAATTGAATCATTAGATTTTAAAACCAGTCACCGGTCGAAGGCCGGTGGGACGACCTAGGTATCGCTGAAAGAACACATTGTAAGCGAACTTCAAGTCACCAATTGGCAAGAAATATCGCAGGACAGGGAGCTATGGAAGACTCTCGTCTCGGCGTCCAAGATCCACTTTGGGTAACGCTAAGCTAGCGGAATATGTAAGATTTTTAATCGTTATCTTTTATGCTTTGGGAAGTGACCCCAAAGGCCCATTTAAAAAGTTCAGCCTGTATATCGCGTCGCGTGGCTACGTTTGTCGTTCACCTAGCTAGGACGACACCTTAGGCATAAGTATCTTTATGATTGCCGTCCTTTAGAACCAAGCAAAGATATTTATTAGGCATTTAAGAGGGCTCGTCCTATTGAAGATCAATTGAAAAGACTTGAAGTACCTCATAATGTATTCCTAAGTTTTATGAGGTCTATTATTAGGTTGGTTAGCTCTAGATCGAAGTTTTGCAGGATAAAGGAAGACGCGTAAGTCGCATGGAATTATTGGGATAAAAAGTAGCCCATGTATTGCTCCAGCTATTAGCATAGCTATAGAGTTTTATCGCAATATGATCAATAGTTTTTGTCGTTATAAACGACCTTGGTACACGGCCTACTAAATAGTTACTACCGACACCGGTCGCCTTCGTTGGTGAAAATCGTTGATTGTTACGAATGTGTTTTGTTTTTCTCAAAATTGCTAAGATGGAATTGTAGGTGAAATCTTTATCGATATTTTGGGGTAATTTGAGACGAAAATTCTTTGTCATTTCAAAGCTAGACTAGTTTTAATTCTTAATTTTATGATAACTTTTTAACTATAGAGAATTTTTGGCTCAAAGTTACACCAAAATATCGGTAAAAATCTCACCTACAATTCCATCTCAGCACTTTTGAGAAAAACATACAATCAACATATTAGTTATAAGCGATTGGTATTTTTGGTGCGTTGCGTTTGGCAGCATAAGTAGCCTTAATGAGATTTTAAGGTTTCAGGTTTGCTCGCGTCCGTAAGATTCAGCCCTCGTCATCCTAACACGTAGCCTCCAGGTGGCGCTAAAAATGGGCAGACAATCAGGCAGTGGTAAGCCTTGACCACGCGGCGGCTTCTAACACCACCCTCCTGGACAAAGTTATCGCATGCCGTTCTCTTTCAAGGCGAATATGCTACATCGTCTTAAAGTTAAAAAGTGCTGAATGGATTTTAAAGGTTTTAGAATCTGAAATATTATAAAAATTCGCGCCCCCAGACTTGTAAGCCAATACCCCCAGAACCCCTTTAAAAAACGCTTCAGTGTGCTTAGCGCTTTACACAAAATCGCAAACACTGTTTTCCATAATTTTTGGCGTGTAGCCCGAATGTAGCGGCCTTTGCCCCAATAAAAAATACCTAGGTGAATTCGTATGCTGAAAGCACTTGGATCTAGTCCAGTGCCAAACTATGACAATTTAATTTGCTATTGGATCAATGGTGCTACTTCATGGATCACGGATGAATTTAATCAAAGTTTTGACGTGTAATTGAAATTTTATTGGTCAGAAGAGGGGCAAAAACTAAATGGCGCAAGACATAATGGGCACGTCATAATTTATAACGGATGTTGCTAGTCCAAACTTTTGCCATTATTAGTTTGTTGCATTAAAACTTTTTTGGTTATACGTTTTTTTTTTGGTTTAAACGTTTTCACGTCCCTGTTAAAAGCTACTTAACTTTTTAACTCTGTGCCTTTAGCTATCATTACAATGCAAAGAATCAGCAAAACAGAGACCAGTGGTGTGAAACCTATCGATATTGGGTCTTTTCTTCTAAAATACTGATATGGTTGAGTACCTACATGGATTTCTACCAAATTTACCCGATTAAAAGATTAAAAGGCACTGTATAAAACACACAATATTTATTTATGTAAGTGGTATCATTCTATCTAATGAAATATTTGCTAACTACAATCACCATCAGGATCGAAATGAACAAACCTCACTCCGATAAGGCTAGATGCCTGAAACACAATGATTGCCTGAAACAACCGTAGGCAACAAAAGAAAACAACAACAGCTTCCTTTTCCTTTGATAGAAGCTTTATTATGTTTTCTCGTGCTCGGATTTATTGGTTGGACTTCATTTGATTGATATTGTTTGTTTATGAAGTGAAATGGAAAGTTTCGTAGAATTATTAAGTCGAAGTGGTAAGACCAGAAGCACGATAGATGTGTCTTAGAAACAGTTTTTGGGGATCAAGCACTAAAATCCATAGAATGATATTCCTACTGTCGTAAAGGTAAAGAAATGCTTTGTATTTTCATACACATCGAAACACGATTAGAGTGATTAGCCTCTAGAAAAAATCGTTAAATCCAAAAAATACGTCATTTGAGCTTTTCAATTTTACAGCGATTGTTAAGAAAAAGCAAGTACAAAATTTATATTTTCTTAAACTTTACATCAAATCCCATAAGGTAGTACAGATGGTTTTACACTAAAATTACACAAAACAGTAAAAACGGTCATTTCGCGGCTCGCGAGGGTAAGGGATAGGGGTTTTCAGGTTCTACTTCTCCTTAAGGTTCTACTTCTCCATACGCCAACGACCTTGGTACACAGCCTACTAAATAGTTACTACTGGCACCGGTCGCCTTCGTCGGTGAAAATTGTTGATTGTTACGAATGTGTTTTGTTTTTCTAAAAAGTACTGAAATGGAATTGTAGGTGAGATTTTTACCGACATTTTGGTGTGATTTTGAGCCAAAAATTTCCTATAGTTTTGAAGCTATCCTAAAATTAAGAATTAAAACTAGTCTAGCTTTGAAATGACAAGGAATTTTCGCCTCAAAATTACCCCAAAATATCGTTAAAAATTTCACCTACAATTCCATCTCAGCACTTTTGAGAAAAACAAAACACATTCGTTACAATCAACAATATTAGTTGTAAGCGATGGGTATTTCTGGCGCGTTGCGTTTGGCAGCATAAGCAGCCTTAATATAGAATTCAAAGTCCTGACTACTCCTGACTGATTGACTGACTGACTGATATATTAACGTACAGCTCAAACGAAAAGACGGATCGAGTATAATCCTATACAATTATAAAACTTGTTTCAGACCGACACGGCTTGATAAAGTTTATAGTAAAAAAAAAATTAAACCTAAAATTCTTAAAAACTTACTCAATTTTTTTTTCTGTTTTTATTAGTAGTTTTGTTATAGCGGCAACAGAAATACATCATCTGTGAAAATTTCAACTCTCTAGCTATCATGGTTCATGGGATACAGCCTGGTGACAGACAGACAGACGGACAGATAAGTCGTAATAGGATACCCTACACCTAAATCTAACCCACCGTTGAGCGGCTGAATCTAGTTCTAACCGGTATAATGAAGACTAAACCACAGCTAAACCTAGTTTTAACTGAAGATAATTAGGATACATCTAAGTTTAACCAGCTGCAGCTAGTTATAGCCGGCTAAAACTAGATGTAACCGCACCTCGTCTTTTAGCCGGAACATACACACACATGCATCGTTCTCTCATACAAATATACATTTATTTTTCTTTTATATTTTCGTATTACTAACCACCGGATCACCGGAATGGGGTTTTCTCGTAACGCGATTGATACAGCCTTCATTATTCCGCGGTCCGTTATTCAGCAGCCATATAGATAACTGTGTGATTAAACGGAATGGCGACATAAAACGAAACGTAACGCCGAAGATGTTAAAAACACAGTAGAATAGAAAGAACATCTGAACATTTTTAAATATACTTAGTACAAATCTTTTGTAATTTGTCTAAGCCAATGAGGAAAAAACCAATGGAGATAGTCCATTCTCATATTTTTAGAAGATCCGCCATTTTAATGACACAAGTTTTTGTGATGTTGCAGCTCAAGTGGCGTTATGTATAAATCTTGCGATGATAGCGACAATGACAGTGTCATGTTTGGCGGCGCTGATGTATTACTGGATAAATCGGAGACGGGCGGCGTTATCTAGGTGCTGAATGCAGTCATTTTTTTAATGTTTCCGAGTTTTATTTAACGATTTGAAGCCGTTTTATATGATAAACTACCTGCGCTCCACGGACTTTTTTGCGATATGCATTTTTTGACATAATAATCCCTCTTTATTATTATAAAATTATAATTATTTGTTACTTTATTAGAGCTTGTGTTAACATGTAAGTATCTTTGTTATCTCTTCAAGCAAAAATTACTGAATTGATTACGATTAAATTTAGATAGCTAAGGTCCTAGAATAATGGATTGAATACTTTTTTCCCGATTCCTACAGGATGTTAAAAGGTTTTTATATATTTCAAAATACAAAAATGTCCCAAACTTACTTACTTGTCAACATAACCGCTCATTGCAAAAACTAAGGAACATCAGAAAACAGTCAAATTGCACATAGTTAGATCTGGGTCTCATAAAGAGTCAAAAGTTTTTTTTACTTTTCAAGTTTCGTGTGATGTTTTAAAGTCCACCTGTCTCATCATCACTACATAGTATAAAATAAAGTCACTTTTCGCCGTCCCTATATCCCTATGTCCCTTTGTATGCTTAGATCTTTAAAACTACGCAACGGATTTTGATGCATTTTTTTTAATAGATATAATTATTCAAGAGGAAGGTTTATATGTATAATACATGCATAATATAGCCGTGCGAAGCCGGAGCGGATCGCTAGTTGAAAATACTAGTTTTTTACTTTTCAAGTTTTGTGTGATGTTTTAAAGTCCACCTTTCTCATTGAAAATCCTTATTCCGTATTCGTACCGACTATCAAAGGGAAACCAACATTCACCGTTCACCTGACCCTAGTTTATGTTAACAATATATTTCCTTTCCGAGTAAAGTGCCGTCTACACTACCGCATAAAATATACTAAAACCTTTCCGGAGTTATAGGAAAGGAATAAGAGAAGTAAACTCGATATATAAAAGTTATGAGATCTAAAACTTATTTTAGTGTTCGTTGTGAGTGCAGCTTAAAGCAAAAAGGAACTGAGCAGTATTATGCATTTCGTTTAGAATTCGAATTGTCAATTACTCCTCGGGTAAATTGTTGGTAGTATAAAGGATTAGCTATTTTAACCAAAATCTGAGCGAAGGTTACGTAAATTTAAAGGCCATTATCATCAGAACATATTTTAATCATATAAATTACATACCCATCAGCGTTATTTTACTACAACGCCTAATCTACTATTTAAATGTATTAAACTAAATAACTGAAATAAATTGTGCGACCATGAAAAAGTTCAGACATCATGAAGCTACTGCGACAGAATGAACCACGTTCCGACATTTTATTCCTATTTATAGACACAAAACAGTATTCAAGATGGCGGCGCCCTTGAGTCGTTTTCGTTTTGTCACTGACATTAGGTGTTGTTGTAGCCGTTTGTAGGTGAAATCTATCTTTGACACTGATTTTTACTTACACTTCGTTTGTGCACTTTTATGCAACTAAATTGTATAATATTTCACCAAAATTATACAACGCAACTCGAATTACATTTACGGTTTAAATAAAACTGCAGCACGACGGTTCACGATTGACTGTTCCCCTAACGCTCCCCCTGCGGTAAACGGTCCCCCTGTCAAGATATATTTCACGGCTGTCGGCCCCCCTGTGTTAGCATAGGGGGACCGAACAATGTTAGATTTTTTCAAGCTTATCCGTCCCCCTAGTCCAGGCTGTGGTCCAAGCGACATGTTGTTGGCTCTTTCCCCCCAAAACTTGCCTTCCAGCAATTACTTCACCTTTTGCATTATATGTCCAAGCGACATGTTGTTGGCTCTTTTCCCCCAAAACCTGCCTTCCAGCAATTACTTCACCTTTTGCATTATATTTTTTTTTAGCCTGTTGTGGTCCCATGCTGCCCCATTTCCCTCCATGTGTCCCGATCTCCAGCTAATTTTGGCCACTCTGCGTCGAATGCATCCAAGTCGTCGTACCATCGTTTTTTGGGTCTACCTCGAAGACGCTTGCCGTCTTGAGTGACCCACTGGGTGACTCTGTTTGCCCATCTTTCTGTCTGCTTTCGGCACACGTGGCCAGCCCACTCCCACTTAAGCAAGCAAGTCAAGCAGTTAAATAAAAAAAGCTCGTCAAGTTTAATCACATCCCTTTCATCTCGTTCCCCACAACTCCAGTTCAATATTATCTGTTACATATCAGATTATGTATTGAAAGATATCCTTTGCATTGTGCTATGATAAACACGATCGTTTCGAGGGCCCTTAAGGTATAAGGATAAGTACCACTTTTGTCCCGAATATGGGAAGGATCTAACGTTAATTATGTCTTTTAGGATCACATGTGCGGGTACAGGATAAATAATAGTAAAAGGGTGTGTGTGGCTTACATTGTTTTAAAATATTAATCGTGTAGGTTAAGTTTTAGTTATGTTTTGCTAACGCTTCTTTTGAGCAGCAAAACGGTATTTTATGAAACTAACTAGCGACCCGCTCCGGCTTCGCACGGCTATACATATTATGCATGTATTATACATATAAACCTTCCTCTTGAATTACTCTATCTATTAAAAAACCCGCATCAAGGTCCGTTGCGTAGTTTTAAAGATCTAATCATACATAGGGACAGACAGCGGAAAGTGACTTTGTTTTATACTTTGTAATGATGGCAGTAGTTGCAGGCTGTATGGAATCAACAACTATTTGGCTTGCCCTTCAGAAAAAATAACATGAACTTTTAATTTATTTTTTGTTTGTCATCTTATCCTACCAAAGCAGCGACGTTAAGTGTCTAATTTAAAAACATGACTTGGAAAAGAATTCTTTCTGAAAATTCTGAAACTCGGATTGGATAAGCCATGATTACTGTTAGATTACTTATGTACTTAATTTAATTTATTAATCAGATAGTACAATCCATTTGTTAGTAAAGTCTTACAGCTATGTTAGTTATCTTAGAATAATGTCCAAAAGTCAATTAAATCAATTAAATTCATATTTTCTACAAAATTTGTGATCTTTAGTACCCGTATTATCTAACATAGGTATGCTTTCTATTCCAGTGTCTAATTATAGGACAGTCTAGCTCATTCAGTAATGTGTTCAGAAGACTGCTGGAGCTCTCCCGCACACGGCGCATCAGTGAGGCAACTCTTTTACGTATTACTGTATAAAAACAATCAACTTTTGCCTCCGCAAACATTCCTGATGCGCTGCAGACTTTACCTGATAACCTGCAGAACCTTGGTAGCCCCAGCAGCATTCTGAAACTTTTATTGTTCTGGATACGCAGCGCGTTGAAGGCTTTTTTAGTGTACTTAGTCCAAAGGCTGCTGGTATAAAACGTTTGACAGTAAGTTCGTAACAGTATCAACTTGACGTCTTTCGAACAGCCAGCAAACCTTCTAATAACCATAATAGACTTACCCGCCAACGCTCTACGCTCCCGCTCAATATCCTCATCGTCTGAGAGGTCCTCTGTGACCCAATGGCCCAAGTACTTAAACTAAGAGGTATATCTCCTATTTTAACTGGAGGTACGTAACAAGGGCTCTTTTTTCCCGCCTTGAAAACAAGTATCTCACTCTTAGCAGTGTTGTACCTTAGACCATGTGCCAACGCATACCTCTCAAACTGCCTCATTTTTCCATCATCATCATAATATCAGCCACATGACGTCCACTGCTGACCATAGGGCCTCCCCTAAAGACTTCCAGCGTCCACCGACTTCCCGCGACCTTAATTAAGTCGTCCGTCCATCTAGTGGGAGGCCGTTCCGCGCTGCGCTTTTTGGTACGTGGTCTCCAGTCTAGGACTTTTGGAACGACCATCAACTCTACGAAACACATATTTTTAGGGTTCCGTACCCAAACGGTAAAAACGGGACCCTTTTACTAATACACCACTGTCCGTCTATCTGTCTGTCTGTCACCAGGCTGTATCTTATGAACCGTGATAGCTAGACAGTTGAAATTTTCATAGTTGATGTATTTCACATTTATAACAACTATATTTAAAAAAAACTTGAAAGGGTTTGAAGGGACACCCTGATGGAACGAAGTTCCTTTCGATTAATTAGTCAAGGAATTGTGATTTTTTTTGTAAATAATCGTCGCATTCACTGCGAAATAGAAAGACGAAACTAAAATAACTGGCTTGCTTTCTATGAGAGAGAGACAGACAAGAGATACACGCGCACGCCGCACGGCTTACAACTATAGCAAAAAGTGTCGTTACAACTTTTGGTCTTCATTTGTGTCGTTACAACTTTTGGTCTTAATTTTTTCCGTCTAGGCCCCTTTCGCAACGCGCAATAAGAAACTATCGTTCCAACATAATATAATGGTACGGAACCCATCGTTATACATCTATAGACATCGATATTATTGGCAGATATGTTTCATAAAAGATATTTCAACCAATTATTAAATAATTCATTCTCTTTCAAATAACTCGGTCAGTTCCCCAAGCTGGGCTCACCGAAGCGTTGAAATAAGAAAATCATCCGAGTAAAAGGTGTTCCGTTTGAAAGGTACTGACGGACACGGTCACGATCCGGCTTTCCGGCTACCTTCAGAACCTAACGATTGAGAATCCATGTCAAATTGAACAACTTCTTTAAAGATATTATCAGCATGTTACAGATCTGTTCACTCACGAAGGCGCGCCCTTCCATACCTTATGAATGTTGTTGTAAACATAATCTGTATATAATTCTATCTCTGGTGTATGCTGTCTCTACTTATCAGTAGACTATCGTCTTCAGACACACATTAAGACATCTTGTTAGCATGTGCGACACTCATATTAATGCACACCGAGAAAATTTACCCTGAAGGGGCGCGCCTTCGTGAGTGAACAGATCTATACCTACCAATCTCTTAGGGCTCATTTACCTATCACTTCGTTTTGCCGTAATACAGGGTTATTGGTAATTATACTAGCATGCCTACTACTATGCACTTAAATTATACTAGCAAGAGGGCTACTTCTGTGCACTTAAACAAACAACTTTTGTTCTACGACTTTTGGAAATTCGAACATTTTGTTTGAAAATTTTGAGCTTAGGTTTCAAAATTTTACAATTTTTTTTTGTTTTATCTACTACTAGCCACCCGCCCCGGCTTCGCACGGCTATATTATTTTTTCATTTTATTGTTTAGTTGATTGTTCCTTCTTAACGGTCAAACGAAGGACGAATTGGGATTAAAAACAGCATAGTGGTAATTTAGGGGATTGAGAAGGAATTTGGAAAATTCAAACCCTATGGGTACAAAGTTGTGGGCAAAAGCTAGTGTTTCATTAAAATCATATTTCATTGTTTTTTTTTATTTGTCTTAAATAATTTGTTTTTTTTACAGGTAAGTAATTGTTCCTGAACACCTGTATCAGCGTCGTTTCATAACTTTCAAGCGTAAGTGAAAAATTCTCAGCTAATTAACGAAAAACTTTTCCTTTTTTTCTGCTAAGATGGTTTCTTTCCGCTAACCTTTTTAAATTAATAATTCACAGTAAGTTAATTATTAAAATGTTCCTTTTAAGTAACATTCTTTCCTTTTTAATTAAACACAAATGCTAGAGCCGTTAAAAATAATAAAAGAATGCAAGTATGAAATTGCGTGAGAAAAACTATGGTGCCGCCAGTTCCTTTTAATAGAAACATAGTTCAAAGGAATTCGTGTTTTGTGAAATGAGATTTTTAATATTCTCATTTTAAATTTATTTTACATTTATATAGGGTTTTTTTAGGGTCCCATAGCCAAAGGCAAAAAACGGAACTCTTATAGATTCACAGCTACTTTTTTCCGAAACTATAAGAACTATACTGTTACATATGTATGAAACAAAGTCACTTCCCGCTGTCCGCTGCGTAGTTTTAAAGATCTAAGACAGACAGACACACTGTCTGTCTTAGATCTTTAAAACTACGCAACGGATTTTGATGTGGTTTTTTTTAATAGATAGAGTGATTCGAGAGGAAAGTTTTGGTACATAAAACAAAACTACCACGCGTACGAAGTCGCGGGCAACAGCTAGTTTTCTATATTTAAGTTTCGTGTTTTAGTATTTTATAAACAAGTATTATTAGGGTTCCGTACCCAAATGGTAACAATGGGACCCTAATTCTCTAATAATAATACTTCAATGTCTGTCCTTCGTCCGTCCGTTTGTCTGTCCCCAGGCTGCATCTCATGAGCTACAGTTAAAATTTTCATAGAATATGTATTTCTGATTCTGTTTCTGCCTCTATAACAACAAATTATAAAAACAGAAAAAAATATGCAGTGGGGCTGCCATACAACATGCTACGGAACCCAGCGTGCACGAATCCGACTCGCACTTGGCTTGTTTTTTTTTTGTATGTTGTGTTTATGGTGAAATAAAAAAAATATCTATATCTATCTTTCTACGCGGGTACAGACAGCTATGAAACATCATTGTTCACTCTCATATTCTAAACAGTTTTAAAATAATTATTCATTTATGTAGATTTTATTGAATAAAAGCCTTCCAACGTAACACATCTTCGACCGAATCGAAAGGAACAAAAGAGTAGGTGGTCGTTTCGCCCGCAAGAAGTTCGCACGAAAGTGCGAAACGACCCTTTTTATTAAAAAAAAGACTCATTAGAAATTCATGTAAAAAAAATCTATAAAACTCTTAACAGCATCTCTATGTTAAATCGATGTTTTTACAAATGAAATAAAACGTTCATTCACGTTATATTCAACCTTATTACACCTACTTAAGGTCATCGTAAACGTAAACGCATGAAAAATATCGTTTCAATATGAAAGTGGCGACATCTGCTAGTTTTAATAAAACTTAGAGATTGCTCGCACCGAGCTAGTTTTCAGCGCTTGCAACTTTTCATATTTTCTTTCTTCAACTTTAGTTAAAGTGCTAGTTGATGTTTTCAAAACTTTTCTTGAATATTTTAGTGTTTACTCTTAGAGTATCAAACCAATGACATTCCATAAAGAACCACCTTCATCGAGCTGTTTAATATATGAATGTTTTGTCTTATAAACAAGTGAAAGGTTCAAGAAACAAAACATAAAGGAGAATGGGATCTGTGGGCCTGATTGTAAGAAGTTGAGATATAGCTACAAAAATGCTTATTTTTTTTCTATATTAAAACTTAAAAAATCAATCTAATTCGCAATCTAGAAATTAAAAAAAATTAAAAAATCCAAACTCCCAACAGAAAAATTGGCATTTTACACAAATCGTTCGAAGCCATAATTACTGTCACACTGATGACTAGCTCAATGTTGTTAACTTAGTTCATTTTGCACATTTTTTGGGATTTTTGGCTCTTTCATTGTCGTGTGTTCTTTTCAAAATCTTGTTTTTTTTTTACCTACCCAAACTCCACTACATAGGTAGTAATTAAATACTTAGTGCACTTCGCTACCGCACAATATTTTATAAATCATGTAGGTATAATCACTTTATTTATTTTTACCATTTTTTACATAAAAACTTAAATTTATAAAAATTTATTCACTCGTTTGTTTTGTTTCCGATCAAGCGTTGTGTGTGTTTTGAGTTTTGTTTTCGTTATAATTTCCTACCTACCTACATACAGTGACAGGTTGGGTAGGTTAGGTACCTATTAAAGGCACGTATACCAAAGGGCGTAGGTAGCTCCATCTCAGGTAGGTTAATATGATTATAAAAAGAAGATATCAATAAAACTCAAAAAAAAATCTTAAAATAATAGGTAGCTTATACCTCTCTTTTCTAATTGCCAAATCCTGCGAAATTTTTAGTGATAATTTGTTGACACCAGTTTTACCTTTCTACATTCAGGCCCAAGATCCTAAGAAACAATCCCCGTCTCCTTTAAACCTATTTGCAAAGTATTTCTTGATCGATTTACTTTGATTTATAATACTTTTATCCATTAAACAGCTTGATGACGGTCGTTCTTTAAGGTATCCCGTACTAATGCCTGTTTTCATCCCTTAAGACCAGTGTGAGGCTGTAAATTTCCATACAAAAAGCGGTAACGTTCTCCCCCCCAAAAACGAAGTCCGATTTTGATAATTTTTACAAATGTTCTAGATCTAATGGAAAACTAGGTTTAACCGTTTTTATTTTAAAGAAATATTGCCTAAGATAAAAGTTATTAGTATCTGAATATCTATATTTTTGACTTAAAAACTTCATAGAGCGTTTTAATTGTTTTTTAATAGACTAAACTGAATTACCAAAAAAGAAAAACGTAGAAACCTAGAATAATATGCAGTGAATTAAATGAGACCAAATTTATTTCATTTTGTGTAGGATAAAGGGGGCAAAAACGTTACGGCCCGCAACATTATTTGAAAGCAAAATGAAGGCAATTACGTCCGAACTTAAACTCTCTCTATCGCACGATACGGGTCATTTTAGAAAATACCTACTCGCGCCGTGTATCGAAAACTCATGATTCTCTTAAATTGCAAACATATGTTTCGCCTTCGTGAGTGTACAGATCTGTATATGCCTAAGTATTGCCTTGCTATGTTTCTTTAGGTTTAAAAGGCGAGATATTCTGAATCTTAGGTCTATTGAGTTTTAGGTCAAAAGGGAGAGGCTATTTGCGCTAATTTTTATTGCCTATGAGGTTAAGAATAGCTTACTGAAACTTAGGTCTAATGAATTTAAGTTTTGTTGGAGTGATCCACACAAAATAAGGGTTCATTTTTTTACCTTTTGAGGTACGGAACCCTAAAATTTTTGCCCTAAAATAATTTGCGTTGAAATTAGATTTCAGGACAAACAAATTTTTATTAAAATCTTCCAAACATAATACAGGTATTTTTGTATAAAACAATCATGTTACATAATATATTTGCAAAGGTTTCGCGTGTAAACAAGAGCTTTTATCCTCAATAATATTATAATGTAGGTATTCGTGTATTTAATTTTAATTAATATAAATTATTTACCTCCTTAATTATACTAAACAAAGCTGTTAAAGGCGCGTCTATAACCAAAGGAAAATGCCTTATTGGTTGAGGGTTCCGATTTCCCGCACGTAGCTTGCATGAAGCGAAATATCTTTAGGTAACTAACATGTTTAATTATTGCATGGAAAATTGTTGTTAAGTGATTTTATTTTTAAGACGATTTTATGTGGTACTAGCTTTTGCCCGCGACTTCGTCCGCATAGAAGTCGAAAATGGCTTTAACAGGATTTTTAATTGGTTTTATCACTAATATATTTCTGTGGGTTTTAATATTACCAAAATCGGTAGGTTATTTTAAACATTCTTTTGTATTATAATGTATTTTCGTATGTCGTATTTTACATGTTTTCTCTATACGCATAATAAAGAAAGAAAGGACAAAAGTGTGTACTTGGAAGCAAATTAAAAAAATGGGTTGTGGGAAAAAGTAGTAGAACGAAAATATATAGTATTTAAATTTCATGTTACATACCTATACAATTAAAAACGCCTAAATCAATTGAAATCTGGTTTACAATATTAGATAGCTCTATTTTGAGGAAGGTCGTGGTATAGGCACATTTTAGGAACATCAAAATCCAATTAGTAGGTCCTGAGTACCTAAACAACAAAAAACT
Organism: Idaea aversata; assembly: GCA_907269075.1. NCBI lineage: Eukaryota > Metazoa > Arthropoda > Insecta > Lepidoptera > Geometridae > Idaea > Idaea aversata. The sequence goes on along the minus strand of OU026098.1, from coordinate 3,443,304 downwards.
GCAGCCGCTCGGCCGAACGCGTTCCAGCAAACACGAACGTCACAGAATACTTAATAGTGTAGCATACATTTTATCCCGATATTCCCACGGTAACGGGACTTACGCGGGTTTGTTTAGGGAATAATTCGTAAACATAACCAAAATGTTCTAGCACAGTTCTAGTCCTCACCATTTTAAATTTCGAATACTACGTTCCTATGAGGCCGTGTTCTAAAAGTGCAACCTCTTTTGAATAAAATCGGATTGTGTTTTCAAACATGTGTCAAAATACAATGTAGGTAAGTTAAAAGGAGTATTGATATCAACTTCGGAGGAAATCACCCCCAAAATAACTTCCTACCCCTTTTTAATCCCGTTAGAGGATGAATTTTAATAAAATACGAAACACGTGTTTCATCAATTCTGTTAAAGAATGTTTATGCAAAATTTGAAGTAGATTGGACCAAGGAATCACGTTGTCCCATACAAACTTCGTCCCCCTCTTTCACCCCCTTAGGGGTAGAATTTCGGAAAATCCTTTCTTATCGGCTGCCTACGTCATACAAAGAACACACCCTCCAAGTTTCAGATCTCTACGATCAGCGGTTTAGGCTGTGCGTTGATCCGTCAGTCAGTCATTCAGGACAAAGCATTTTATATGTATAAGAGAAGAGATACTGCATAATAGCCGTGCAAAGCCGGGGCGGGTCGCTAGTACTTTGATAAAAGAGATCCAATCAAAGAGTATTTAAGTTTTTAATAACCCCAGCACGCCGCTTCATACACATGTTCATACAAAATTGCTGGAGCGTTGTAATGTTCCAAATTCAAAAAACGCTCCTGCATTAGATTTAATTTTCTTTGACCGCGACACTGGCTATATGCACGATAGTGGTAATGCGAAGCCATAATAAAATTATAAATAAAAAAGAGATGGCGCTAGATGCTTCTTTCCGTATGTCAAAATGACAATTTTGACATCATCCCTACGTTCTGTACGTTTTCATGCAAAAATATTATGGTTTATTTTTTACGCCAAGAAATATCAAATTTTAATTAGTAACATAAATCTACTTGAAATACCTAAACCTCTTCTGATATTTTCTGAACACATTCGTGAAGATTATGTTAAAATCTGTTTCCTAGTTCCCGAAATTAGACTGCACAAACAAAGGTAAACAAACCAAATCAACATTTTCTGAGATGAATGGTAGTTTCGCGAAAACGAAGAGATGGCGCTAGTTACTTGAAATTAAAAAAAATATCTTATTAAATTAATTACTTTATTTTTTAGTTAAAAAATGTGTATATTGCTATGTATTCTTAAAATACATAAGTGTACAAAATTTTTAAGCAGAACAAAAAGAATAAACAACTAATTTGTGATTTTCTAAATTTAAGAAAACCTGAATCGCGCATGCAAGATTTTTTTCTACCGGAGCTATATAAGGTTAGCGAATTCTATAGTGCTAAGATCATTATGGACGTAGAACGCTTACTTCCAAAACTTCGAATTTATTATATGTAGTCAAATTTTAATTAGTAACATAAATCTACTTGAAATACCTAAACCTCTTCTGATATTTTCTGAACACATTCGTGAAGATTATGTTAAAATCTGTTTCCTAGTTCCCGAAATTAGACTGCACAAACAAAGGTAAACAAACCAAATCAACATTTTCTGAGATGAATGGTAGTTTCGCGAAAACGAAGAGATGGCGCTAGTTACTTGAAATTAAAAAAAATATCTTATTAAATTAATTACTTTATTTTTTAGTTAAAAAATGTGTATATTGCTATGTATTCTTAAAATACATAAGTGTACAAAATTTTTAAGCAGAACAAAAAGAATAAACAACTAATTTGTGATTTTCTAAATTTAAGAAAACCTGAATCGCGCATGCAAGATTTTTTTCTACCGGAGCTATATAAGGTTAGCGAATTCTATAGTGCTAAGATCATTATGGACGTAGAACGCTTACTTCCAAAACTTCGAATTTATTATATGTAGAGATTTATACAAAAATGTATTAAGCTTTCAAAGAAATAAAAAAAAATACTTTGACTTTGTGTGTATTGTTTCTTACATTTTGGTATAATTGATGAAAATTCTTTGTCGTTTCTAAGCTTATCCAAACTTAAGTCGAAAAAACTGACCAAGTGTGAATCGGACTAGCGCACAAAGGGTTCCGTACATGTTAAATGGGAGCCTCACTGATTTTTTTCCTGTTTTTAGTACCTATTTGTTGTTATAGCGGCAACAAAAATACATCATCTGTGAACATCACAACTGTCTAGCTATCACGGTTCATGAGATACAGCCTGACGGACAAACTGTGAAGTCTTAGTCATAGGGTCCCGTTTTTACCCGACTACGGCAAAAGGAGGGTTATGTTTTTTGTTTTTGACCGCGATGTAGGTATGTTTGTAGTATGTTTGTCTGTGCCCTCATAACGTCTAAACCACTTTCATAATTCAATAAATGAGGTAGGTATCGTTAGAAGCGTCTTAATGGTCCGCTGGTTATAAGCTATGTGACGTCACGATAAATTAAATGTGGCGCCCTCTAGAGGACATAGAGTCATGAATTAAAAAATTAAAATAATTAAAATGTACCGTGTTGGGTATCGAATGAAAGGGCTTAATTAGTACATTTCAAAAATATATATATTGCACTAGCCGTTGCTCACTGATTTGCTTGTATTCACTCGCTATTATGTTTGTTTTTCACTTCTTCATTACCCTTTGGGTACGGAACCCTAAAAAAGCAATAAACGGTTCACCCGTTTGGGAGCCACGCCACGTACTCGGGAACAATGAAGGGTTTGAGAACTTGTAACTTTACACCCCTTTTCTTGCGTCGGGTGTTAAAAAAAAGTGGTAGGTAACCGAAAACTTTGAAAGAATTTATTTTTACGCGACAAAAGTTTTCAGTGTTACGATTTTTTTTTATTTGCCTTGACGTATTACTTTTTGGTACAATGAGAAAGGTGGAAAAGCATTTTTTGTTTGTAATGTTTCTTTGTTTTGTTTATTACGTTTCTTTGGCAAATGTAAAAAAACAGGGCTGTACAATACTGTACATAGGTACACTACACAACAAGGGTACAGCTTGGTTGAATTTGATTTTCAAGCATTTTTATAGATTTTTATAATGTTTTCTGAGTAAAGCTATAAGTATAGTGCTTTATAGCTTTACAAATCTTTTCTCAACTCTCGCCCCTTAAAGACCGCATTTTAAAAGTCTTATTTTGTCGTTGCTATTATGACATTTAAAAAAACTATTATTTTTAACAGGGAGGGTAGATCCTTACAATAATTACTTTTTCCTGGATCTACCCTCCCTCGGTAACTACCCTTTTTTTTTGGATGAGATGACAACGCTCGCCACTGCTCTGGTTTCCTCTTGACCATGACATTTGCAACATAGTCGAAACGTCGAGAAAAATTAAAGTATTTAAAAAAAAAATTAAATAAATTTTAATTAAGTAAATAAATTCAATTCAATTAAAGAACCGGGAAAATAAATACTATTAATAAAAATACCTAACATATCTAAACGACCTAAAAGCAAAATTTCCTACATATCAAAACGACACAAGATCAAAATGACCTAGTAGCAATACGTCCTATTATCGAAATGTCCACCATGTACCTACATACATACAGTAAGAAAAAACAATGAATATTATTTTATACACTTTTCGTGTAAGTTTAAAAAGATTGCACTGTTTTTCAATCCCGTTCGTTGCCAAAACGGTTATGTCGCCGTTGCCAAAACGGTTATGTCGCCGTTGACCTTTATCCTAAATATCACCCATCTCTAGGTTAAAGCTAAATAATAAAATAAACTCATGATTTCTTAGGTTTATCATATTTATGCAAAGTAAGGTGAAAAAGCTAATCTGATTTACATAACGGATCATTTTCGTCCTTGATCTCGTGAAAAATAACACGAAAAGAGGGTTGATAAATACAGAGTTTTTTTAAGCTAATTCTGAACTTTTGTCCTTAACGTTTGATTATGTATTTAAGTACGTCTGTGTTTTTGATGAACGTGACCGGATAACAGTAGGTATTTTATTTTGATTTTTACTAGATGGTTCCTATTATTTCTCGACTACGGCAAAAGGAGGGTTATGTTTTATATTATAGAAAAATACTGTCTGCATTTCACCACGAAAGCTGTAAAACTCTCGAAACGTCAGATTTTTAAACGTAAAATAACATACTTACACATTTCTCTCTGTTAAAATAAGTTCATTATAAATATGTAGTTTCTAAAAAACAGACAGACAGACGGACAAGAAAGTGTGATCTTATAAGGCAGTCATGTCAAACATACGGCCCTCATGTCCACTCATGTCAAACATAATGATGCGGCCCCCAGTCGGAATCTAAATTTAGGCGTATTTTTTTTTAATTTTCGTTAGTCCCGCACATGCAGTGACCAATCTTCTATGTACCCTTGACTTTGAGTATTCAAAAGCTAGCTATCCTTTTTCGTAGTTCGTATTTGTAGGAACAAATGTTTTCTATTATGAAAAAATGAATAAGAAATATCGATCAAGACTAAGTGATGAACATTTTCAGTATATTCTTACTCTTTTTTTATTATTTTTGCAGTACCTACCTACAGTTAAACAATACAAAACTTATTACCTTAACTTACCTACCTCACCAAATAAACTTAAAACGTGTTTAATTATTTTATGTCTGGCCCGCTAACACAACTGTAATTTTGGAAATGGCCCTATTGAAAATTTAGTTTGACACCCCTGTTATAAGGGTTCCTTTTTTAACTTTTGAGGTACCGGAACCCTAAAAACCCTGTAGGACTTTGAACCCACGACTTCCGTTTCACAAGTTGTTTTTTCGTATTTTTTGAAGTTATACTTCTTTAGGCGCGTTATGAAAAAATGATGAGAGTGAAATTTTACAAAAGCGTCACACAAAATTCTCACGTCGGACGAGTTTTTTGTCGGACGAGTTTTTTGCCGGACGAGTTTTTTGTCGGACGAGTTTTTTGTCGGACGAGTTTTTTGTCGGACGAGTTTTTTGCCGGACGAGTTTTTTGTCGGACGAGTTTTTTGTCGGACGAGTTTTTTGTCGGACGAGTATTTTGTCGGACGAGTATTTTGTCGGACGAGTATTTTGTCGGACGAACTTTTCGTCGGACGAGTTTTTTGTCGGACGAGTTTTTTGCCGGACGAGTTTTTTGTCGGACGAGTTTTTTTTTTTTTTTTTTTTTTTTTTTTTTTTTTTTTTTTTTTTTTTTTTTTTTTTTTTTTTAATAATGCCAAAGAAGTATAACATCTCACGCGCGTACATAAGTACACGCACCCATTTTTTTTTTGGGTAGTATTTAGTTGATTTCTTATTAATTTGTATTTACTGTACCTTAAGTTTCTTGATAAAGTCCTTAAAGTTTCAAGTAAAAGGATTATAACATAAAATACGTCTTTGTTAAAGTTTTTATGTGTAAAAAAGGTTAAGGACAGTGCTTCTAAGGTTTTATTGTTAAATTAAGTCAAAGGGGTAGTAATATACAAGTAAGAAGACTGGCATAGTAGTCGCCTCAATGTTTGTTTTTTGCGCGGCCACTTATCAAACCTATGACAATGGATAGATGACAATAATGGTCATCACTGCATACGTAACGTGATTTTCCTCGTGCCGGACGGGACGTGATATTTTATATGAAACGATGTCAAGAAATCCTTATTCTGGCCTTATTCTGCTATTTGGCCAACCATTGTCATTATATCGAGACTCTATTGATATTATATCGAGATTGTGACTTTATTTGGTATTTTGCTAAAGTTTTAATAACATCACAATATAATCACTATGGAGTCTCAATGGTATGGTAATATTTACCTTGCAGGTGTTGCCTAGCAACATGGTATATGTTGCTAAGCGATATACCGTTTTAACAACTATCGAGATTCCATTAAGCCACGATTGTAGAGCAGAATACCGAAGTGAGTCAGTGGTGTGTCAGTGGTGTTTCGATAGAATAGTTAACGTTAGGAGACTGAGTTTTGGCGGGAACGAGCCAACAACATGTCGTGCTGCAGTTTTATTTACACGAAACTTAGTTGTAAACTGAGTTAAATTGTATAATTCCGGTGGAAAGTTATCTAATTTAGTTCTGTGAAAGTGCACAAGTGTAGTGAAAGTAAAAATCAGTGTCAAACATGGACTTTTCTCGTTGCCTCCAAAATCTCCTACAAGGTTATAGTAAAGTAGCCACCGCTTTACTATGACCCCGGACTTGACAAACTGTGACTTGACGACTTGACCATCTTGAAACACTTTGAGCCCGATTTCTGTAAATCGGGCCATGACTTGATGCAAAATATTACTTGATACTGGCTATATGCACAAACTGTGCGAAGCCATAACTGGAAAAAAAAAAAAAAAAGAAACCCGCTGAAAATGAAGAACAAGATGAAAATGGCATAACGTTCGTGGGGCCAAACAAGAGAGAAAAAAAAAAACGTTAGGAGACTACCAATTTGACATGTAATGTCATATTTTTGACATTAAATTTCTATTACGATTATATCGACACAGTATTGAAATACAATTGTGTTAGCAGACTTAGGCCCCAGTTTTCCTGTAATTACAAATAAAATTAATCTTCGTAAATATTTTTTTAACATCAAATAACAGGCAAACAAGACACTTTAGAGATTCTATTACATGGCTATTGTTTTTTTATTAACGTCCGCTATTTATAGCGGACGTTAATAAAAAAACGTTGTCGTTGTTCAAATTAAATCGCAATATCCTCAAAGTCACCCTATAAAAATACGGTTGCACTCCTGGAGTGCCGACACTTCTGTATACTTATATTAAAAAAAATAACCTAAAAAATATATATTTAAACTTATTTACTAAACAACTACAAAATATATGTACATGCACATATGCCCACACTGTAGCTGCGTCTCGTAACGATGTAAGATTTTATCTCATCTAAAAAAATGCGTGCCGCGCTATAAGAAGTTTTCACTTCAAAAAAGCTGACTTTGAGGTATTTTTTTGTTATCGAAATGCAATCGTAATGATATTGCAATGTTATTTACCAGAATTGACCTTCTGGAAGTCTTTGGAGGAGGCATATGTTTAAGAGTCCTGGGCCTGATAAGATGGCGATGATACATTTCCAAAGGATTGAAAGGTGGCCGTAAAATTAAAAAAAATGGCTGACTGCTTATTATGCCAAAATGTAACAACCCCCCCCAAAGACATAAACTTCAAATGTGAATTCCATTGCCTCTTTAAGAGGAAAGGGTACCGGGGGCTGTCTCCATACAAACAATTACAAACGTAGTCGACTGTTTTCTCCCTGGATAATGACACTTGAGCAAATATTTTTGGTGCCGTACCCCTATTTTTTGTTTTATTTTTTAATCTTAATTTCTATGATATTAGAAAATTAAAATAAAAAACAAAAAATATCAAAAGTCATGGCAGTTATAGGTTTTATAGCAAATTGTGCTAGTGTCATTATCCAGGGAGGAAACAGTCGACTACGTTTTTATGGAGAGAGCGCAGGTACCCTTTCACCTTTCCATTGCCTCTTTAATCCTCACAACTAAACATTCATTCTATAAACATGGGTGCCAATCGCGTTACTACTACTTCATTACATAGTATAAAACAAAGTCACTTTCCGCTGTCTGTCCTTATGTATGCTTAGATCTTAAACTACGCAACGGATTTTGGTGCGGTTTTTTTATAGATATAGTGATTCAAGAGGAAGGTTTATATGTATAATACACGCATAATATAGCCGTGCGAAGCCGGGGCGGTTCGCTAGTATTTTAATATTTAAAAGACGTTTCGATCAAGTTGCACTGATCATAGTCGCGGGAAGACACGACGCGGTCGTAAACTGAACATTTCAATTAAAGCAGAAATTGCTAAGGTAACACACTTGATTGAACTAAGTAATTATTTGTGTTTGTTCAGTTAATTTAGTTATATTGCTTGTTGAAGGGTATTATTGTGTTTTAGTTTATTAATTTGCGAAGAGTAGGAGATATTGAACTAATATTTGGAACTAATTATTGCTCGAGACTATTGCTTCCTGGATAATGCCTCTAAAATAATATATTTTTGAAGTGAAAACTTCTTATGGCGCGTTGGGCACTTTTGTGGGTGAGCATTTTCAGCCGTTCTCGCGACAGATTTTGACGCGACAGATGAGATTTTATTTGTGTTAGTCTTTTTGTTTAACTTATACTGCCATCTATTACACAAATTGAGAAACTTAGTTTCTAGAAAGACCGCTATTCGAATGTAGATGGCGCTGATATAAATTTTTTACTGCCATCTAGCGAATAAAAAATAAACTATATTTGTTTAAGTGAGTGCTAATAGATGGCAGTAGCAGATCGTTTCAAGAAATATTCTATGAGAAATAACAAGTTTATTGTTTTCACTTCTGCCTGCACTCCCGGAGTGCGCTGTTTTTTTTTAATAAACCTATACTAGGTTCCTTTATATCGAAACAACATGCCATTTTTCTAACAAGTAAATAATCAAAATAAATATTTCCTTAAATTACCTACATATTTAAGGAAAACAATCCTATGTGCAACCTATGTAGATTTTTATTTAAGAAAAAAATAGTTTTATTTAGGAATACACGTTATATACATGGTTATTGGTAATTATACTAGCAAGCCGTTGAGAGCTCCTTCTGGGCACCTTAACAAACAACTTTTGTTCTACGACTTTTGGAAAGTCGAAAAAAAATATGAAAATTTTGAGGTTATATAAATTTGAAAAACAGCAGATTTTTTAAACAAAAGTCATTCAGACTAAGAACAGTAGATAAAACTTAAAAAATAAGTAAAATTTTAAGGTTAATGACCTCTCCGTGTATGGAACAGTTGATTTACAGGTAAACCTAACCTCAACATTTTCAAAAATTTTTGAATTTAATAGAGTCGTATAACAAAAGTTGTTTGTTTAGGTGCACAAAAGTAGCCCTCAACGGATTGCTAGTATAATTACCAATAACCCTGTATAGGGGGATATATTTTGTATGGAGAATGCAATACCCGCTATAATACTAAGTGTCTCTGCTTCAAATCTTTCACGAAAAACTTTCTTTCCTCTGTCAGTATGAATACTCTACTTTGTCGTTTTAACTAGTCGTATTATACAAATCTAAATTAAACTTGTTAGTAATTACTATTGGCGGCAAGGCGACTTCAGGCACGACTTCTATAAAATCGTCACTAATTCACGGGATCTTGATACGTGATGATTAAAACGTCAGGTCATAATGAATCACATCTTCCTCCCTGTCTGGCAGTCCGAGGTGTCTGAAAGCCTGAACTGGCCGAGAGCCAGCTAATGAGTGTTGCCAGCAAAGGCTGCACTGTATCTAATTATGTGGCTTGCTTAATTGTCGCGAGAGAAATGCTGATAATTTTAAGAACAAGGTTGGATTAAATATTCGATGGAAAATTTAATAGATAGAACGATTTACAATACCTGCAATACCTGCTTAGATATAACAATACCACAGCTGCGCCCGGCGGTTACACCCGCGTAAGCCCCAATCCCGTGGGAACATTAAAATAAAAAGTAGCCTTATAGCCTTTCTTGAATGGACTATCCAACACAAAATATTTTTTTAATTCGAACCAGTAGTACCTGAGATAAGCGCGTTCAAACAACCAAAGAAACTCTTCATCTTTATAATATGAGTAGTTATAGATAAATAAAAAAATAGTATAATGTTAAAAATCTATTTAAATTTCCCTAGGTAGAGTTCCAAAAAGGCTGGCTTTTTGGCCAAAAAAGGCTAACAGATAGGGCCAAAGTAGCAGCCGCCCTTTGGTCAATCGAAAGACAACGTTCAAATATCCCTACTTCTAAAAATTTCTCTTTCTCATTTCACAATATTCTGAATATTTCGATGCATGTGGAAATCCAAGATACCTGCCGTAAGCGTTTTGCTTCGTCATATATCATTCGTATAGCAATTAAATGGTATCAGTTGCCTGCATCTGTCTTTCCTGACGTGTACAATTTAAGGGGTTTTGATGGGTGTTGAGTGAACAGATATCTTCTAGGAAAGCGTTCTACATCTTAGACCGCATCGTCACCTAACATCAGGCAGGAGTGATAGTGGGCAATCGCTGACCTATAAGTAAGAAAAAGAACACGCGTTTAAAACGAAGTCCCTCTTATATTTTTGCAACGCATAACATTTTTTGCCGGCTAGGTCCCTCGCCAACCCGCGTTAAGGAACTTCGTTTAAAAACCCTCAAGATACTGTTAGCGTTGATTTGACGACCCAGTTGGCACAATGGTCACTATGCTGGACTGCCAAACACAGGGTTGTGGGTTCGATTCCCGCCTAAGACAAGTATTTATGCTTAGATATTTGTCTGTGGTCTGGTTGTTTCTATGTATATGTATATATTACATTTATGTATATATTTTATATTATCCGTTATCTAGCACCCATAACACAAGTCTAGTTACTTAGTTTGGGGTTAGATGGCGATGTGTGGAATGTCCTGCAATATTTGTATTTATACCTACATATAAATATGGACTAAGGCCCACATAGGTACTTCAGAAATCTACACTCAACTATAAATTCGTTCCCAACTTTATCAAACAATCCAACTGTGGTTGATATTTACCGGTTTATCGGGCGGACAACGGTACCTTGTTGTAAATTCGAAACTTTGCAACCGGCTCTAGACATCTGTCGCCGCAACTTTGGACATTGCCAATTTATTGATTGCTCCCGATATGGTCCGTAAACGGGGTTGGTTAATTCAAAGAGTTCTTTAAACTAAAATAACTGTTTGATTATTAATGAGGAAGGGTTTCTAATACGAGAGAGAGTTGTTTGTTATACACGTCTACGCGTTTAGGCGAACAACATTTATCCACGATTTTGCAGAAGAAAAAAAATGGTTCCATAGGTACCTCAAAAGGTAAAAAGGTAACCTTATAATATTAGATAGATAAATTCTTTATTACAAACACCATTTGTAAATTACAATAAATAAAAAAACAAAGTCTATTTACTATTATCGCTCAAAGCGATCTCTTCCAGGCAACCTTTGGATGGACAAGAATTTAAGGAAGGTGAAAGGTAGGGTGTCCAAACTAAATATATGGAAAAACAGAATAGAATAGAGTTCATTCAAACCAACACACGACATAGTACAGCTGCACAACAGCAGCAGCAGTGCAACTGTGTAACAGGTGTTTATTGGGGTTAAAAGTTTAATAACTTTTAACCCCAAAACACAGACTCAATAAATATAAGACTTTAAGTTTTAATACACTTTTATTATTGTAAATATTTATTGAGTTTGGACTACTATACCAAACATTACGGGTCTTTATTACCAAAAAGCAGCTGATAATAAACATTAACCTGTAAATTTTCCAAATATAAATCATCCTATGTTTTTATATCAATCGATAGGGTTGATAATAGAGATCAATTCCTGGAAACAAACATGGTATGGTATATCAAAGGAAACAGGTGTAATGCAGTTTTAGTTTTTATCAAAATCAGGCAAGCAACTCCTTTCAGCATTTTCCACATTATCATATAGTATATTGCCTTTAAGGGCTATTTAAAACAACCACTCTGTATACTATGTTTTGGACCATTTAGACACAGTTTAACAAGCAAATCGTTTTTAACAAGCGATTGAGTTTTGAAAAGGATTTTTTCTGGAAAGTAAATCCGTGCCAAACGAACTGTGCTGTTAAATTGATTGTAGAAGAAAAAGCGATGGCTCAGCGTTTAATTATTTGTTAAAAACACAGATGTACAGCGACAAAATTGGACATATTGTTAAGTAATTAACAACTTACACCCTTTTTTATAAACATTTAAGCCTTATCTAGTTAAAATGTATTTTTTTCGTAAAACTACATTTTAGGGTTTCGTACCCAAAGGATAAAAACGGGACCCTATTACTAAGACTTCACTGTCCGTCCATCCGCCTGTCCGTCTGTCTGTCACTATGTTGTATCTCTTGAACCGTGATACCTAGAGAGTTGAAATTTTTACATATTGTTTATTTTCGTTGCCGCTAGAACAACAAATACATACTAGAAACGTAAAAAAAAACTAAATATTTGAGACGGGGCTCCCATTCAACATGGTACGGAAACCTTCGTCCGACTCTCACTTGGCCGGTTTTTAATTTTTTTTGGCGAATATACGGTACGATATTTTCTTAAATTCAAAATATCTATTACCAAATACCTACCTAATCCTTTAGACCTTTGACATGACGATCACAAACATCTTGAGGACTTTTGATTGATCTGGCAGCCTACTATGTTTATATTGACTTCTTTGGCTTTGATGTCTGTGTCTCTAACTATTGACTCGTAAGCGCTTGAAAATCATATTACGTAATATAGTACCTATTTAGACCTGCGGTTTCACCCGCGTAAGTTATATGATATGTTACCCCAAAATCATCTTACCAAATTTCATTAAAATCGTTCCGGTAGTTTCATAGTTATTACAAACAAAAAAATCTAGAGTTTAAAAAATATTGGTATAAAAAATAATAATTTATTAAAAAAAAAAAAATCATTCATGAAAATAAAATTATAACAGTTTCCAGCGCAAAATCATCATTAAAATCAGATACCTAATAAACACAATAATAAAATGTAAGCTCTCCGCAAAAGTCCGCGAATTATTCCATACTATCACCTCTACGAATTCAGATTGTAAATCATAAATGATACAGTAGAAACGATAGAAAATTAACCTTTATCCTCCTACATTTAGAGTCGACAATAAATTGAAACGGTTACTTGTGGGTATTAATTTTGTAAGGTTAAAAAGGGCTTCCGTCCGTGCATATATGGTGGAAGATTTATTTTTGAGATCACAGTCTACATTACAACGATTTTATATTCATTTAACGGTAGTTTACGTAAAATCTGAAGTAAGTTTTTTTCCTTTTGTTCACAGGTAAACATCAGGCAGAAAAGTAAGAGAAAAGATCACTTGCAAAAACTAAATCACGGATTTGCATCATAAATACGTCATAATTTGTAAAAGATGTAATGGTCTTTGGGTTATTAAGTCTTCTTCGTATTGATTGCGTTGAGACCTCTAGTAGCAGTCGTTATGTCAAGTTAGAGGCCTTAGGGCGATCTGAAAACTCTAACAATAGGTGAGACACACCACTGTACGAGAAGAAGAAGAAGCACAAATTAAAGGGGAAATGATTAGGTAGGCTCACTTCTCACTCCAGTATGTTACCTGGTTTTTAGCGTTGTTATTAGCTGACATTAGTTCAGCCAGCGTACAGCTATTAGGGCTGAGGGGACATGATAAGAGGTGCAGTGCAGCATAGTTTTAGCTCGGAGCTCCGTAGTCGCACTGAATACGAGATGAATCGATCATGCTCCATCTTCCCTGGTTCATTCTGTAGCGATCAACCCGAAAAGTCATGACCAACGAGATTAGTCTCTTCAGGCTCTAGGAAATTAAGTGAAAAAAAAAAACTTTTCGGTCTAAACTAGACGGTTTCACGTATCTTTTGTGCTGTGATACCTGATATTTTTCTTTTTTAAATAAAGGCAAATAGGTTAATAGATTTGTGTTAAAAGCCAGTTGCTTTTGCGTAAAGTCGTAAACCGAAATAAGTCTCAGAATGTTTAGAGTCGTATAATATGTTAAAAAATACAAAACCGGAAAACCTACTTTAACAAAGGGAAAAATATGTTGCCACATTTTAACATTGACAAAGGCCGTCGGCTCGGTCGTTCCGCTAATTTATCGCTCGATGTTGCCATAAATTGCCATGTTTTGGGTGTTTTAATTGCCGCCGTGCCGTGTCGCACTCAAACACCGTAACTTTCTCAGAAATTAATGTTATAATTAGGTGCACTGTTAAAATAATTTAAACAATTTAATTACAAGCGTCTATTAAGTTATTATTTCTGGTGATAGACCGCACTGTCCATTTAACGACCACCGATGTTACAGTTCGTTGAAAAACGTAGGTTATTTTTACTAACAGCACAATGGAGTAAGGTTCCGTTAAATATAAGCCACTGAAAGTCAAGAAAGTAAGTGGAACTTTATATAATAAATGGACGAAAGTGGTATAATAGCTCCAGACTTCGATAATGGTTGTCGTTTAGTGGGTTTTCGGAGGTGCTAGTTTCGGTAGGCAGATGTTCGCTTATTCTTTTTAGTTTGCTTCTTAACTTAGATCGAAAATTCTCTTGTGTGTGTAAAGAAAAGATCTGATTGACTAATATAATGAAACAAACAAACAAAATATCGTACGCATCTGCTAAGAATTTTGCAAAATTTAAACCCTAAGCTGACGAAGTCGCGGGCAAAAGTTAGTTCGGTATATAAATAGTTTGGGAAAGACTAGCCATAACTATAAATTGGACACAAAATTCCTGTTTCTAGTTTTAATGGTTTAAAGTAGAATTTGTTGAACAACTTTCTGTTTCAAAGTTTAAGCTTGAAACCTAGCGTAACCTAAAAGTGCTGAAACTACAAACAAACAATAGGAATAAATTCCTGCGGTCAAACTAAATATTCCATTTAAGTGGCTGTTTTCATCATTTTACCACTTATCTAAAAACATACCTACATTTAACCGACTTCGAAAAAGGAAGAGGTTCTCAATTCGTCGCGTATATATATATACTAGCGACCCGCCCCGGATTCTCACAGGTATATTATGCATGTATCACTACATAGTATAAAATAAAGTCACTTTTCGCCGTCCCTATGTCCTTTTGTATGCTTAGATCTTTAAAACTACGCAACGGATTTTGATGCGATTTTTGAAGTGAAAACTTCTTATGGCGCGTTGGGCACTTTTGTGGGTGAGCATTTTCAGCCGTTCTCGCGACAGATGAGATTTTGACAGATGAGATTTTAACAGTTATTGTGCTTCTACTACTATGCAATATTTTTTAATAGATAGAGTAATTCAAAAGGAAGGTTTATATGTATAACTAGGCCTGGACCGATTTGAAAAATTATTTTTTTGTTTGAATGGGAATAATTAGTTTAAAACATTTTTTGTTGCTAATGGTGGTTTGTCGGCATACCTTTAAAGAAAGAACACCCTCCCTACTGCTTGATATCTTGTGTACCTATAGTGGAAGCAAATAAAAAAACACGAGGTTTGGGGTTAGAATTTGCGGTAGAAGTCAGTAGATACCAAATTATATATTTTAAAATGTATTTCTCTATATGTAAGTCTTTGTTACTTTAAACATATTCAAATCTGGTTTTCACTGTTGTATAGCTATATTTTCTCGGAAGGTCGTAGTATTTTTTTATACAGGGTTATTGGAAATTATACTAGCAAGCCGTTGAGGGCTACTTCTGTGCACCTTAACAAACAACTTTTGTTCAACGGCTTTTGGAAATTCGAAAAAAAATTTAAAAATTTGAGGTTACGTAAATTCGAAAAACAGCAGATTTTTTCAAACAAAGGTCATTCAGACTAAGCAAAGTAGATAAAACTTAAAAAATACGTATAATTTTAAGGTTAATGACCTCTCCGTGTAAGGAACAGCTGATTTTCAGATAAACCTAATCACAAAATTTTCGAAAAAATGTTCGAATTTCCAAAAGTCGTAGAACAAAAGTTGTTTGTTAAGGTGCACAGAAGTAGCCCTCAACGGCTTGCTGTATAAAATTCCACCAAGTGGAAATTGTATTATCAACGAAAACTAAACATTGCGGTTAAAACTACCCGGTTAGTTGTAATGTTCTTTTAATTTTTTATTTGTGTTTTAAGCTATTGCATAGCTTTTATCGCGGGCTTTGAGCGCGGCGACCGAATCAACAAATTCCGTAACGAAAATAAAACCTAACACCCCCCACTCCGCCTACCATGTAGCTCGGCCGAGCGTTCGCTTAACGTATATGGTACGACTGTACGAAGCTCGCACGATGCAATAGCTTTGTACCGCGGCAGTCGCCGAGTGCCACACGTTTTTTTTTGTGTAATGGGTCATGTGTGCCTGCAATAATTTTATATTTTATTTATTGTGTAAGTACTGCAAATAAGGTTATTTAAAACTATGGGATAAACTATATATAACGATCTATGTCTACTATAAAGTTATATAAATAACTTAATATTTTGTTAGTAGTGTACATAATATATCTACCTTTCTAATTAAAATATTATATCTATGATCCAGGGGCCTAAGTCTGCTAACACAATTGTGTTTCAATAGTGTGTCGATATAATCGTAATAGAAATTTAATGTCAAAAATATGACATTACATGTCAAATTGGTATTCTCCTAACGTTGACTATTCTATCGAAACACCACTGACACACCACTGACTCACTTTTGTATTCTGCTCTACAATCGTGGCTTAATGGAATCTCTATAATTGTCAAAACGGTATATTGCTTAGCAACATATACCATGTTGCTAGGCAACACCTGCAAGGTAAATATTACCATACCATTGAGACTCCATAGTGATTATATTGCGATGTTATTAAAACTTTAGGAGAATATCAAATAAAGTCACAATCTCGATATAATATCAATAGAGTCTCGATATAATGACAATGGTTGGCCAAATAGCAGAATAAGGCCCCAGATCCATTGCGGTATTATTGACGCCAACCCTAAAATGGCCTTGCTACAGCAATTTTTCAATATCTGAAACTTGTATTTTAATAAAAGCTCGGTCATCCCATATTATTCCGTTCTTTTTGATGCTGGCGTTTAATAATAACATACCATCGAACGGTCATGTTTGATATTAAAACGATTCCTCTTAATTGCCTTTTTATTAAATCTCTGGGGCTATTTTGTGAATTGTTCTGGAATATTTTGATTATAATCGTAGCTATGTGGGTGAAGCCGCAGGCTTACAGCTATTTAGTGAAATACAATTTTTTAATTGGTCTTAGGGCGATCGCAGACTGTAGGCTTGAAATCGGAAGATAATAGCAGATGTGGCGCAAAAGTCAGAAGATGGCGGCAAAATTCAATGTCAGTTTTTAACGTGATAACGTCATATAAGTCAATGAATACCGTACTTACTGCACTCACAAAAAATGTGACGCTCACGTTACGGGAATGTGAGCGTCACGTTACGGGAACGTGAGCGTTATAAACAAGGTAACCATAGCAACGTAAATAGCAGATGTGGCGCACAAGTCAGAAGATGGCGGCAAAATTAATTGTCAGTTTTTGACGTGATAACGTCTTATAAGTCAATAAATACCGTACTTACTGCACTCACAAAAAATGTGACGTCACGCTCACGTTACGGGAACGTGAGCGTTATTAACAAGGTAACCATAGCAACGTTTTATCGTTGCCATGGTTACCATCAATGTTTTCTTATGACGTTATCACGTAAAATTACCATCCGTAAACCGACTTTAAAGGCAACCATTTTTTTTGGCTTTGTGAAGTTATGGCTGTGCACTCGCTAATGTCAGTTCTGCTTTGACATTTGTGCACTCCATAGAATACACTGGCCTAGAGAATTAACTAGCCACCCGCCCCGGCTTCGCACGGCTATATTATGCATGTATTATACATATAAACCTTCCTCTTGAATCACTCTATCTATTCAAAAAAACCGCATCAAAATCCGTTGCGTAGTTTTAAAGATTTAAGAGTACAAACGGAAATAGGAACAGAAAAAGCGACTTTGTTTTATACTATGTAGTGATAAGTGTGTACAAAGTATACTTACTTGCGATTTCTATACGTGGAACTGGCGACTGTGATCAATGAAATGCTTCGATTTTCGCCATTTCGGCGCTTAGAGCAATAGTGAAGGGTCGAAAAGGTACTTGGACCTAATAGTAGTCGTGAACAACGAGCGCCTTTTGATTGATGAAATAGAAAATAGTTTCGCAGTTTTCTCAACGGGAGCTCTTCTAAAAGGCACAAAATATATCTGACGTTTTGTATGAAATACCAAATCTAAAGTCTAGATATATATATTCTCTCTGACACAAGATAATACTTGTGTTAGAGGATATCAAATGGGCAAAAGTCATCACCCTTTTGGAAGTTGTCATAATTTTTGCAAAAGGCGGCAAATGTCAGTTTTATTTTGACATTTGTGAACTAAAACAAATACGAAATATATGTCAGCAAGATATGAATTACCATACTTCTTAAAAACGCAAGAAAAAATTATATCGATCGTGTCAATTGGATCTGATCTCTCGTTTTGGTGATTTAAATTGGCCGACAAAATCGCCCGATTTAGGGTCGTAGCACAAATATCAACTCGGAAAAGGATCGTCACCGTATCGGCTCGCCCGCGCCGCGGCCTCCAACCTAACGTAAGCGCGATACCAAGCGATCAGCAGCTCCGGTTCGTGAACTTGTCCCGAGGCGAGGCAATTACGTTAGGTACGATTCCGATTAGTGTGCGTTGCAGTAGGGAGTTTCATACAAATAATACTGAACTGCTCGAATTGATACGTTTATGTTCTCTTTAGAAGTTGATGTGTGCTACGACCTTTAACCGTTTTTCAGGCTTCTTTTTGTTTAAGTCACGAGTCCGTATTCTGTATTCGCCCTTATGATTTGTTATTTTCCTCCTCTACCTACGTAAAATTGAACAAACAGCGTAGGTAGATTGCTAGGTATTTTCCTACGACTACGCCATTTTTTTGATAAAGCAATTTCAATTAAGTTTGTTCTCAGAAAGAGCTTTATTTTTTTCTTGATCCTTTGAAAACATATTTTTAGCCGATGAATTACGGGACATCAGGTACTTGGGTATGAAGGACACGATAGCAAATTAAAGAAGATTGATAAATGTGGACAAAAAATGAAATATCAGGTTGGTGGGATTCGTTCCCAATTAAACACAGTATCTTACGTCACGTTAGAACCGAATCTGACAATACTTAATCAAATTATTTTAAAAAAATCCAGTCTAGAGGTCTTGGCAAGACCTCTAGGTCTTAGTAAATTCGCAACTTCATAGTTAGTAAAATCAATCTGATGGTTATCTATGTAATTAAAATCTACAGATTTCAAGCTACACGTTATCGGGACCACCGAAAATGAATCAAAATTTTACAAGTCTAAAAAAATGTGGTATTCATGCTACCTCATTACCTCATACTTCTTTCATCATTTATCAATATTAGTCTACGAGCGCTCTCGCGCAGACGAAGCAACTCGAGCTGGTGTGACCCTGTTGGCTACAATTTTACTCCCAGCTCGGTCTTCTGCTTCCGCTTTCTCCGATTTTTCGGTCCTACACCATCTTGTAGGTCTTGGCCTCCTGCGTCTTTTGACAAATCTCCGATCAAAATCGATGCATATTCAAACAACATACGACCATGTCGCACACTCTCTAATTAACAGCCTATATCTTCAACGAACTAAAAGACATTTTCAATGTCAAAACATTAGTTTTGACATTGAAAATGTCTTTAATATATTAATATCTATTGAAATTTTCACTATTGCGAATGCTGCGATTTACCCGCCACCGCGCGAAAAATCTAAGGTGCGATAGTCTGCACAAGGTCTTCGAATCCCCTAATCACCATCTACGATATCCACGGGAAGATATGGAATAGCCCTATTCTATGTAGGCATGGAAATGAATGCTATTTTTAAATCATTGATAGTGTGACAAATGGTTTTATTTTTCATGCTACTGCTACTTTTCACATCTGAGTGAAAAATAGCTTTCACACGGGTGACAATTATTTTTCACATCTGAGTGAAACATACATTAACAGTACTCGAGCCACATGCTCGAGCTACCCAAGATGGTGATTGCGAAAAAAAGTAGCATTAGTAGCAGTCAGAATGATTTTTTGTAGCATCTGCTACTTGCGATTTTTTTTTCACAGTTTGAAATATCGAGTGACATGCTATTTTTGCCATGACTAATTCTATGCCGCTACACATCATCAGCTTTAGACTACCTGAGTATCCTGGGGATACTCAATCGGCATGGGTCTGACCGGAAGGTTGCAGCCGAGCATGCTTGGTTGCAGCTTTTAGGTGAGGTCGACCCATTTGGGCCAGCACACGACTCCTCTTTTAATGGATTTGTTCTTTTTTATGTCACTTTTTGTTTTTTTAAGTGTATTTTTTTTAATTATCATGTTCATTTCTTTCGTCCTGTGTTTGTCGTGTGTTTGTATTCAATAGATGCTTTCTTTCTTTCTTACTAGTTTGCGACGATTCGATACCCACTCCTATTAACTATCACACTATCAACCTAATACCCGATAATAATTATGTTAATAGCTAAAGGAATTTAATTACACTAAAATTACAAACACGAATGTAATTTCGTATGTATAATTATAGTTCTAGCTACGACGTAATTAGAATAATAGACATTACTCGTAAATTCTAGTAATCCCACGCTGCAATAACATCCAACACATTTGAAACCGCCACAAAACGGCTAAACCTGTAAATTTTCGCTCACTCTGCTCATCCTGCTATTAAACTTAACCAAAACTTATGTAATACTGTTTATAACATAATTTAACGGTAATTGGGTAACTCTGAATACCTCATTTTCCCATGTAGGTTACACTCATCAAAGTTGATGTCAGGTTTTATAGGTCATTCGGTTTATACGATGCTGGTTTATGCCATATATCTAGTTAGGAAATACTTATGTATATTATGTAGAAGTCTGTTTTCGTACCTTTTTAGCTTTTTATTACTAATTTTATTATTTCCGCGGAAAGGTTTATTAAGGTTAGCTTAATTAAGAGAATCGTGAGCTCCCGATACGCGGCGCGAGTAGGTATTTGCAAAAATGATCCGTATCGTGCGATAGAGAGAGAGTCTAAGTTCGGACGTAATTGCCTACATTTTGCTTTTCTAATAATGTTGCGGGCCGTAACGTTTTTACCCCCTTTATTCTTCACAAAATGTAATAAATTTGATCTCATTTAATTCTCTGCATCTTATTCTAGGTTTATACGTTTTCTTTTTTGGTAATTCAGTTTAGTCTATTAAAAAACAATTGGAACGCTCGATGAAGTTTTCAAGTCAAAAATATAGATATTCAGATACTAATAACTTTTATCTTAGGCAATATTTCTTTAAAATAAAAACGGTTAAACCTAGTTTTCCATTAGATCTAGAACATTTTCAAAAATTATCAAAATCGGACCTCGTTTATGGGGGGGAAAACGTTACCGCTTTTTGTATGGAAATTTACAGCTTCACTTAAGGGTAAGAGTATGTAGGATTGAAAGTGCCCTTCGTCCGGAGGCAATCTTGTAGCCTTAGATTCTTATCAGTATTCCAAAAATCTACGCTTTTTGTCCCGTAAAGTTATAAATCTTCATTGTTTTATTAGAGTGAGTGCGTAGATATTTATACCTACTGGTATAAGTAGAAAAGGTTGTTTTAACATTTATTTTTACCCGACTGCAAACATTGGGTTATGTCTTTCTTTAGAAAGTACTTTATTTCCTTCAAACCAATGCAGGGATTTCCATAATTAAATAATCTTTATTATTCGTATTGTATATATAAAAGAAATGTAATTTAGGCAGCCCTATCTCTGAATACTTCTTATGACTACGTAGAAAACACATTAAGTATAATTTTATTGATTCTACGAGCAATTTAAAAGTTATAACTCGTACTCTTTCTGGGTGGAGTCGTAAACATCCCTTAGGGAAACCATTGTGGATATAAAACTACCCACTAAAGATTGCGTTCAGAAACGTTCCTAAATTAAGACTTAGTTAGCCAAGTATATACAGGGTTATTAGGGTTACTAGCAAGCCGTTGAGGGCTACTTCTGTGCACCTTAACAAACAACTTTTGTTCTACGACTTTGGAAATTAAAGAAAAAAAATGAAAATTTTGAGGTTATGTTCATTCGAAAAGCAGCTGATTTTTTTAAAACAAAGGTCATTCAGACTAAGGACAGTAGATAAAACTTAAAAAGTAAGTAAAATTTTAAGGTTAATGACATCTCTGTGTAAGCAACAGCTGATTTTTAGGTAAACCTAAGATCGAAATTTTCAAAAAAATGTTCGAATTTCCAAAAGCGGTAGAACAAAAGTTGTTTGTTAAGGTGCATAGAAGTAGCCCTCAAGGGCTTGCTAGTATTAGTTCCAATAACCCTGTATTGTCTCAGGTATCAATCGCGTATTTTACAAAACTGTTTATAAAATCGAGTGTCGGTACTTGACCCACCCCCGGTTACTACCCTCAACTATCAGCTGATGACAACGCTCGTCACTGCCCCAGTCTCCTCGCGACCATGACTATTGTAACATCGTCAAAACGTCGAATTGATAGAAATGAAAATAAAAATACACGAGAAAATAATTACTATAAATACAAAACGTGGGAGTTGAAAAAATTTATTAGTTAAACAAAGTAAAAAAAAAGTTGGACATTAAATCGTCTTAAAAAAGTAAGTTAAAATGTGTGTCTTCGGAACGCCAATGAGAAGAGGACATGAGAAATTAATGCTTGGTCAAATGACAAAAAAGCTTACATTTTAATGTTATTTTAACACGAAATATTGACGGCAAAAGTCTTGTGATCTACGTGAGTCTAAAAGGAAGTAAATGACTATCCAGAAACCCTTGAAAATGTCCTAAATAAATTGAGGAGATGACCCTTTATTCATAAGAGGGTTTTGTATTTAGTTTAGGTTCTTGATTCGATAAGTCATGGCTGTTGTTCAATGCTCTTCAAATCAAACTGCCTTTTTGTTTTAAAAAAGAGATCCATTTTTTTTATTTTGGATCGAAAATTAAAATTATATTTAGTACCTATTAATCATCTTTTCGCCGTTCGTGGATTCGTTTCTATTTTTTATTTTTTTATTTTTGGCTTCGTACGATTTATGGAAATTGTAGTGTCAATTAAAAAACGTACATACAACCGAATTGAGAACCTCATCCTTTTTTGAAGTCTGTTTAAAAATGGATTGCTGAATAAAAAATACATAGAGTTTTGTTATGTCATTTATTTTTATTTCCCCTTATAAGCTATTGCATAGCTTTTATCGTGGGCTTTGAGCGCGGCGACCGAATCAAGAATTTTCTTTTAGATTCATATTTCGCTAACGACAGTGACAATCTTTAACGAAAGCTCACCTTGGAGTTCATCTTTTAGTGCGATAAAAATGATCGAAATTGCTATGTGAGGTTGGCCCTACCTAAATCATTATTATATTCAGAAGGTTATTTACGAAGCTCAAAGTAAACTCACTTTAAATTTAATTTTGAAACTTGTAAAATTTATAATTACTTAAGTCTTTGAAGTGTTATCTAATTAAACTTGAAGGTAGGTAGCGAAAAATCAAAACAGAAACCGACATTGTTCTTAGAATTCCCGTTTCTTCAAATTATATACAATAAAAGCGAGTTTAAGATGATTGAAGGATGTTTTTGTTGTAACTTGTATTAAAATAGATACCTACTTTATAAATATGTATTTTTCATTACTCATACTCGGAAAGTAGGTCTGAAGGTGCCTGAGAAGCGTATTGAAAATAAAATTTCCAGCCCTAGGGAATTTTGCTTTCACTGACAGCTGTCATGTCAAATTATGGCTTCGCACGGCTTGTGCAATCTGCATGTAGCCAGTATCAGTATCATTACGCATTAGGAACTTCAAAAACCTAACCTCCTTGCTTTTTTTTTTACACCAAAGAATAATAATTATGGCTTGGCACGGCTCATGCATACTGCCAGAGTTTAGTACTTAGTAATCAAATTCAAGTAGGTATAGGTATTTAGTTCAAGATATCTTATTTAATAAAATAATAAATGTAAAGACGAAAATGGTCAAAGCGACCTATGACCATGCCGCGCCGCCCGCGCCCTGTCGATGTTGCTGATGTGGCTTTATGCGACCGTATGGTCAGCCATCAGTGTCGTACCTTGAGTAAAAAAAAAACTGGTGCATAATGTATAACCTCTTTGGTCCCAACCTTGTAAGAGGATCAGGTAGTATGGACACATGAGTACCTACTCATGTGGTATGGAGTCTCATAGTCTCATTCACTCTCGTTGTTAGGAAGAATTTTATGTATTATTCGTAATGAAAAGCACAGTGTTTACCTCGGGTGAAAGACTCATTAAGTCCCTCGAACTATTAGCGCCCTCGCTACGCACGGGCGCCAAACTCCGTCTCGGGACTTGTAATGAGTGACTTTCACACCTAGGATAACAATGTACTATTAAAAGGCATGAAAAAAACGAATGAAAAAAATCATTTCGATTCCCGCCTTAAAAACAATTATTTATGTAAGTACTTATACAAAAGAAAAACAAAAAAAACACAATTTTTCTTCGTTTTCTTATGACATTATCACGTAAACCGACTTTACAGACAACCATTTTTTATTGTGAAGTAATATAAGTCAAGCAAGAATGGACACGTGATTCATCATGATATTAATATAAATAAAATAATAAAAATAAATATTGCAGGACATTCCACACATCGCTATCTAGCCCCAAGCTAAGTAACTATACTTGTGTTGTGGGTGCTAGACAACTGATATACTACTTATATACTTTTCTTTTGTAAATACCTACCTATATACTCATAATACATAGAAACAACCAGACCACAGACAAATATCAAAGCAAAAAACATGTCTGAGGCGGGAATCGAACCCGCAACCCTGTGTTTGTCGGTCCGGCATGGTGAACATTGTGCCAACTGGGTCGTCAATATCATTTATTATCATTATCTTCTATTATATAAAAATAATTCGGGTTTTCCTTCCTGACGCTATAACTCCAGAACGCACGAACCGATTTACATGATTTCGGTTTTGAAATGTTTGTCGTAGTCCAGGGAAGGTTTAAACGGTGAGAAAGATCGGACTTACGCGAGTGAAACCGCGGCGCGCAGCTAGTCGTTCTATAAAGATCGAAATACCCAAATCAAAAGCACAAACATAGATACTTGAAGTAGGTATTGCCGGGTCCCTTCTTATGTCACAGATATCGATGCTAGTATTTCAAACAATCGTCCATTAATCGGCTTAACTTGATGGATTGCCATGAAAGGGCCTATAGAGTCGTAGTCGACTTTATTATTACTGGCTGTGCACCGTGGTTTCGCCCACGTAAGTTCCGGTCCCGACCTGGGGCCTAAGTCTGCTAACACAATTGTATTTCAATAGTGTGTCGATATAATCGTAATAGAAATTTAATGTCAAAAATATGACATTACATGTCAAATTGGTAGTCTCCTAACGTTAACTATTCTATCGAGACACCACTGACACACCACTGACTCACTTCGGTATTCTGCTCTACAATCGTGGCTTAATGGAATCTCGATAGTTGTTAAAACGGTATATCGCTTAGCAACATATACCATGTTGCTAGGCAACACCTGCAAGGTAAATATTACCAAACCATTGAGACTCCATAGTGATTCTATTGTGATGTTATTAAAACTTTAGCAGAATATCAAATAAAGTCACGATCTCGATATAATATCAATAGAGTCTCGATATAATGACAATGGTTGGCCAAATAGCAGAATAAGGCCCCTGATATTCCGTCGATAAAAATTTATTTTGAGATAACACATGGGCATAGGCCAGTGACACCTTTAGGCGTCAATCAGTCAGCTTTTCTGAGACGCCGTTGACTACTTACGGCGTCAAAATTTTACTGCTTTTACACTATGTTTTATGTATAGACGCGCGAGACGAAAGGATTAAACTACTAATTTAATTTAACTTTCAGTACCATCTTTTACTTTGGAATGTGATTGAATTTATTTTGGAATGTGCTTTGATTTTAATTTAATTTAATTTTTGACATTACTAAATTTATTTTGACATTTAAGTATGATGACATTGAATTTTATTATTTTGTTAAATATTTTTATTTTGTTTATTTTATTTTATTGATTTTATTGAAGTTATACTTCTTTAGGCGCGTTATGAAAAAATGATGAGAGTGAAATTTTACAAAAGCGAGACACAAAATTCTCACGTCACACAAAATTCTCACGGGAGAAGTTGTTTAAATCTAAATTGAACTTTATTGATTGTGTTGACAATCCTTTTCCAGTTCAGAGTTTTTTGTCGGACGAGTATTTTGCCCGACGAGTTTTTTGTCGGACGAGTTTTTTGTCGGACGAGTTTTTTGTCGGACGAGTTTTTTGCCGGACGAGTTTTTTGTCGGACGAGTTTTTTTTTTTTTTTTTTTTTGTTGGACGAGTTTTTTGCCGGACGAGTTTTTTGTCGGACGAGTTTTTTTTTTTTTTTTTTAAATGCCAAAGAAGTATAACTTCTCACGCGCGTACATAAGTACACGCACCCTTTTTTTTTCTTGTTATTTGTGTATTGTATGGATTTTAATTATCTGAAATAAATGTATTGAATTGAATTTAATTTACTTGGGTTGGCGTCTGTGGTATGTTCCATTAAAAAATACTGGCGTACAAAAGGCAGGTCTCCAGCTATCAATACCAAGTTTCATCGCAATCGGTCCAGTAGTTTTTGCGTGAAGGAGTAACAAAAATATAAACAAACACACATACTAACACACAAACTTTTACATTTATAATATTAGTAGGATTATAATAGAGACCCGGCTTCGGCGACTTTCGGAATTGAGGTAAATCCGTTCAGTATGCCTAGCATGAAGACCAAAACACGATACGATAAAGCGATATAACTACATCAACTCTCAAAATATGATAGATAAAGCCGCCATGTTGAATTTTTATCATATTTTTTATCGCAATTTATAATAAAAATTCAACACGGCGGCTTTATCTATCATATTTTGAGAGTTGATGTAGTTATATCGCGTGATATCGCTTTATCGTATCGTGTTTTGGTCTTCATGCTAGGCAGGCTGAGCTTTTGAGTTTACACAGCTCGCGCTGTAGTACCTATACCTATACCACATGAGTATTACTCATGTGCCTATACTTCCCAGTTGGCTTAATTTTCCATGACATCTTCAGCAAACGTTGTCACTATAGCAAATTTTCATAAAACTTTTTTTTTATATGATTTTGATTTTTCTTTTATATGTTGTTTTTTTTTAAAAAATAATTTATTATATTTATAAAACATAGCTATGCAAACAGTATACATAAATAATACAATAAAATAACAATATTGCTGTCATACAAAATAGATAAATATCATGTAAATATCACATTTTTGATATATATTGGATATATATCAAAAAATCTGATATTTTGATATTTATTATAAATATCGGATATTTTCGAACCCTGCTATGTAGTGATAGTGTTGATGTCAGCGTTTGACCACTATCACACCTGCCTGATGGTAAGTGACGATACGGTCTAAGTCTTAGATGTAGTACGCTAGAAGATAACTGTGAATCACTCCATCCATTGGTGAAAACCATGTTAGGATTTTCATCTGTAGTGAGTTTATCGCGTTCAGACAGACAGACGCGACGGAAAGTGGTTTTTATAGAAGGTATAAAAGAGAAAAGACTGAAATGAAATCTCTGAAATTATAAAAGGTGCGATCCTGAAACTTTGCATGGGGGTTTCTTTTAGGACGTAGGCAAGCACTAAATAAATAAAATAAATAAATATTGCAGGACATTCCACACATCGCCATCTAGCCCCAAGCTAAGTAACTAGACTTGTGTTATGGGTGCTAGACAACGGATATACTACTTACATACTTTTCTTTTGTAAATATATACTTAATATACATACAGACACCCAGACCACAGACAAATATCTAAGCACAAATACTTGTCTGTGGCGGGAATCGAACCCGCAACCCTATGTTTGGCAGTCCGGCATGGTGACCATTGTGCCAACTGGGTCGTCAAAGCACTAAGAATTTTTTTTTTTGCAAATTCGACCCCTAAAGTGGTAAAAATGGCAATTGAAGTTTATAGTTCGTAGTAATTATTACGTATGTATTTTGTGTTTGTAGGATATCAATATCACTTGAGATACTAACGCGGACGAAACCGCGGGGCGCAGTTAGTAGATTAGATGATTATGGTAAATTTAATTAGATACATTTTTTAGAATATTTGTCTGTGGTCGTTGTTTCTATGTATTATAAGTATATATATACAAAATAAAAGTATATAAGTAGTATATCGTTGTCTAGCACCCATAACACAAGTCTAGTTACTTAGCTTGGGGCTAGATGGCGATGTATGGAATGTCCTGCAATATTTATATTTATACCTACATATAAATATGGACTAAGCCCCACATAGGTATTTCAGAAATCTACACTCAACTATAAATTCGTTCCGAACTTGATCAAACAATCCAACTGCGGTTGATATTTACCGGTTTATCGGGCGGACAACGGTACCTTGTTGTAAATTCGAAACTTTGCAACCGTTTCGTGCGTGCAATATCCGTTGTCTAGCACCCATAACACAAGTCTAGTTACTTAGCTTGGGGCTAGATGGCGAATGTGTGGAATGGCCTGCAATATTTATTATTTTATTATTTATTTTTCAAAATCTATTAAGAGCCCTTTTTATATATATAAGTTATATAATAAGATTAGAACATATAAATTATAATCAATTCCTTTCCGTCTCATTAATCTATCAACAAATATTTCATAATTTGTAAGTAAAATCATGTTTTTGGTAACATACTTACGATTTCGTTAAGGCACAATAAAATCTTCATAGAGTATAGAGATCCTGAGTATAGCACTCTTCATCGATCGAGTAGAGTTGGCAGCACGCCGAGTCCATACTTTGTTCGAACATGACGTAATCTAAGTTGTTCAACTAGTGAATTACTTGGTGAAATGAGAAAAATGGTGAATATTGTTAAAAATTATATACTTTAATTTATCAAAATGGTTCATTTGTCGTGATTTCTGTACAAAATGTGTGGGGATAGTTTTTTACGATTTGCGTAGTTTCAATTTACTCATGTGGTTTAGACACTGTAACTCATGTGGTTATGACACTGTAACTCTTGTGGTTTAGACACTGTAACTCATGTGGTTATGACACTGTAACTCTTGTGGTTTAGACACTGTAACTCATGTGGTTATGACACTGTAACTCTTGTGGTTTAGACACTGTAACTCATGTGGTTATGACACTGTAACTCTTGTGGTTTAGACACTGTAACTCATGTGGTTATGACACTGTAACTCTTGTGGTTTAGACACTGTAACTCATGTGGTTATGACACTGTAACTCTTGTGGTTTAGACACTGTAACTCATGTGGTTATGACACTGTAACTCTTGTGGTTTAGACACTGTAACTCATGTGGTTATGACACTGTAATTTATTATGGTTTCTTAGAGTTATTCGTTCCTTATTCGAAAGCATATAGATTAGAATTAAATAAAAAATCAAAATCGGTCTAGTAGTTTCAGAGTCACAAACAAATTATACCAAACAAAATGTCTTTAAAATTATTAGTATAGATAAGTAGAACTTTTACTTTTTCTTAATTTTCAGAACTCTCATCACGTATCAGGAGTTAGTAAGACTGTGTACATAATAAGCACTTTCATATTACAAAAATCCCACTCATTCCAAATCCGAATCTCAAACACGAGCTGCATCAGAAACTAATTCTACTTTACAGGCTCTCAAATCCCATCAATATGCGAGCTCCCATTGTTGCGGACAATAATCCGCACACAGAATGATCCGCGGTAAATATACTGCGGATAGAATGCGGACGGAATATCCGTGGATTTGTCGGTTGTTTTGAAGCGGAATGACTAGGTATAGCAGGTTGTATGCGCGCACCTGGTACGGTACAGTTAGGCCAACATTATTTCGTGACAAGAATAGGTAATTATGGATATGGCTATTTAGAATCTTCGGCGTCTTCTGGATATTGCAATTTGGGAAAGTTTCTTGTGTCGACACAGTTTGAATTGTAATATTTCGTTCCAAAGCGCAAACTACAAACATTGACAAATTCGTGTGAGCTCAAAGTAAATATCAAGTTGCTGTTTTCACGTATTTTTAAATACCTACTCCAAAAAGAGACGTCACTGCGGTTCGAATCGACCCCATTACAAAAAGTTCTTGGGCGATTCATACCGCGGTTCCAATGAACCCATTCAAAACGAGCTCTTGGGCGATTCATACCGCGCGGTCCGGACCGCTTGCGGTGCGAATCGCCCAATGATTCTAAGTGGATTCTTAATTGGAACATTTTTAAGATTTCTAACTAACATGGTTGTTTTCGCTACTAAAGTTATTTAAAATGGTTTAGGGGTTATTTTAATGGCTTTTTAGGGTTCCGTACCCAAAGGGCGAAAACGGGACCCTATTACTAAGACTTCACTGTTCTTTTTCCGTCCGTCCGTCTGTCACCAGGCTTTACCTCATGAACTATGATAGCTTAGAGTTGAAATTTTCACAGATGATGTATTTCGATAACAATATTCTTTGTTATCGAAATACATCATCTCCCTTTGGGTACGAAACCCTAAAAATGTATAATTAACTAATTTTAAATAACTTTAGTAGTGTAAACAACCATGTTAGTTCGAAATCTTGAAATGTTGCAATTAAGAATCCACGTATTATTTTTAAAACAATTAATGTTGAAAATAGCCACTTGATATTTACTTTGAGCGCACGAATTAGTTCATATTGTTTGTAGTTTGCGCTTTGGAACGAAATATTATTTGTCACTACATAGTATAAAACAAAGTCGCTTTCTCTGTCCCTATTTCCCTTTGACCGCATAAATCTTTAAAACTACTCAACGGATTTTGATGCGGTTTTTTTTAATAAATAGAGTGATTCAAGAGGAAGGTTTATATGTATAATACATGTATAATATAGCCGTGCCAAGCCGGGGCGGGTCGCTAGTATAATATATAACAAATTACCTCTTGGCCTGTTTTTTGTTTGTTTTATTATGTGAACATGGTACAAATAACTTCAACGGTCTACATTTTTTCTCGCAACGTCTTCAAAAATCAAACCTCAACACTAAACAAGCAGTAAAGACTCAAGTGTTCCAGTAATAATCTTACAACAAATTATGCATCATAACGACCCCGGAGTCACTTGACTAATTGCAGCACGAAGCTTCTTGTTGTAAATTATACTTAGAAGACACAATGTCTTATTAACATATCTGTGCAAGTTATTGTTCTTGCACTTACGAGGAAACCCTGGCTATTATGTCTAGTTTTGAGTACTAGGTATTTATTTAGGTGATGGCGGTAAAGTAGCATTTACTTAAGCACATTATTCTTATTTATTAAGCCGAAGTGGTATGACCAAAGCGCGTTAGAGGTGTCTTAGAAACAGTTTTTGTGTATCAACCACTAAAATCCATAGAATGATATTCCTTATGTCAACAGATGAAGAAATGCTTTGTATTGTCATACACTTCGACACACATTCTCTTCACATTTAGAGTGATTTGCCTCGATAGAATAAAATTTTAAAAATCCTAAAAAATCCAAATTTTTTTGAGCTTTTTCAATTTTACAGAAATTTATATTTTCATAAACTTTACATCAAATCCCATAAGGTAGTACAGATGGTTTTTCACTAAAATAGATGTGAGTCTTTTAAATACATAAAACAGTTAACCACGCGTGGTTGACGCGTGTCATCTGAACACGCCCTAAAAAAAAAGATTTTGTTTCACTGCGTCTTCCTACCTTCAGGTTTTATTATTGTGGTGCTCGATATTTCGATGCTGCTACAAGCATCATGTTAACGAAAACATTTACTAAAGCTATTTAAAAATCCCGTTTAAAAATAGCTTTAGGTCTAAAAGTCTTATTTATTCCTTTCTTTTCATTCCCTCCTGTCAAGGTCCAGAATGGCCTAGTCGTTCGTATATGAATCCAATTTGTCTCCCCACCTGCGACTCGCTTTAGTACATAGCTGCCAACAAAAATGCAAATGAAGATATAATAATATTACATAGTAAAGTCGCTTCCCGCTGTCTGTCCCTAAGTCCCTATGTATGCTTAGATCTTTAAAACTACGCAACGGATTTTGATGCAGTATTTTTAATAGATAGAGTGATACAAGAGGAAGGTTGTACTTGAATACAGGCTGTTTTCCGCGATTAGACCTTTTTTTAATTGGGTCCTTTTTGCGTGAAGATCGAGTAGGCTTGCCCAGCACCTATTACCCTCTCAGCTTAGTCGACCATGTCCAGAGGAAAAACTTGTCAATACTTCTAGAGCCAACTAAGCCACGGGTTTCATCACGATGTTTTTTCTCTCACCGTAAGAGCAATGTCAATTAGCGCACATAATTTTTCCTTAAGAAAAATCCATTGGTGCACAGCCGGCCTGGATTCGAACCCACGACCTTCAGAATGAAAGTCGAGGTATCTAGCACTAAGCCAACACCGCTCTTAGAGCAAGGTTTATATGTAAAACTAGCGACCCGCCCTAGATTCGCACGGCTATATTATGCATGTATTAAACATATAAACCTTCCTCTTGAATCACTCTATCTATTAAAAAAACCGCATCAAAATCCGTTGCGTAGTTTTAAAGATTTAAGCATACATAGGGATATAGGGACATAGGGACAGAGAAAGCGACTTTGTTTTATACTTTGTAGTGATAATTGCATAATATACTCGTGCGAAGTCGGGGCGGGTCGCTAGTTTTATTATATAGCAGAACGAAATGTTTCCGCCGCGTAACTGGACGCCAAAACCAATTAATGAAATGTTCATAGTAAAACCGCATCCAGAATATTCCAGAATCTCTGCATCTGTGTGAACCGGTCGCGAGATTACCTGCAATGCGTTATATTGCGATGCTGCAAGATACGGTATTGGTACAGAATAAATAGGGTTCAAAAAATAATAGGCCTTTATGTCTAGGTGATTTAAAAAGAAATAAATAAATATCGCAGTACATTCGACACATCGCCATCTAGCCCCAAGCTAAGTAACTAGACTTGTGTTATGGGTGTTAGACAGTTGACATACTACTTTTCTTTTGTAAATATTTACTTATAATACATACAAATAACCAGACCACAGCCAAATATCTAAGCATAAATACATGTCTGAGGCGGGCATCGAACCCGCGACCCTGTGTTTGCCAGTCCGGCATGGTGACCATTGTGCCAACTGGGTCGTCGGGAGGGATTTATACAGCTCCAGCAACTTAAATCAACTTAGGGTTCTGTACCCAAAGGGTAAAAACGGGACTCGCACTTGACCTGATTTTTTTGACATTTCACACAAAACAGTGTAAAACAGTAAATTTTTGCAAAGTAAAAATGCATATTTCATTAGGTTTCATTTTCAAAGCAAACAGATGACAAGCACTTTTTCAGGGTTCGTGATATTATAGTCCGCACTCAACGATGGAGAGGATAAAAGAGGAAAATCGTTCCAATTCACCCATGTTTTCACAATGCCTCTCAATCTCCTAATATATTTTTACGAAGCCTCATATTACATAGATATAAACATCTAATAAGTAGGTGAGTAGGTGTCTACACAATATAAAGGCGGTTGATTTAGGTCGTTAGAAAAAACAATATTGCCTTGTTCACAAATGGATTTTACTTGTTTGTATAATGTATTTTTTTGTTTTCGTATTTAATGGCGCAAAAACGAGCCTATTTGCGTCTTAAGTACACTACTTTTGCTTGTTATTAGGTGTTATAGAAAACACCTACGCAGTCTTTTTTGACGTGATAACGTCTAATAAAGTGATGGAACACCTGCATTCACAAAATAGTGTCTGTTCCGGGTAACAGACACCGTCATGTTCTGGTACCCGTCGGTAAACGTCACTAGTCTCGTGTTTTGTTTTATATTGTTTAATAATAATATCGCTCATCTGGGCTTGTAATATGGTGAGGAGTGACGAATAGAAGACTAATGGAATTTAAAGGAAAAAAAGGAAACACAAAAGAAAAAAAACTCGATCTCAACAATGTTTTTTCTATGTATTAATGGAGCCTTTGTATTCACGGGCCCTGATCGGGCGACTATAAAAGTCTATCTGTAGTCTACGAGAGCCTTAACAATTACTTTTGTAAACTTAGGATGCAATTATAAAGGCTTATTCAATTTACTCCCAAGATTTCATTTCAATTAGGCAAGA
This sequence comes from Idaea aversata, assembly GCA_907269075.1. Classification (NCBI taxonomy): domain Eukaryota; kingdom Metazoa; phylum Arthropoda; class Insecta; order Lepidoptera; family Geometridae; genus Idaea; species Idaea aversata. Next base: position 3,409,246 of record OU026098.1, on the reverse strand, counting down.
TTCGTTTGTACCCCTTTCCAGCCCCCTTCAGTGCGTGATTACGACCTGTTAGTTGAGTATACTAGTACCTTGAGATGAGAATTGTAATGTAATTGTCGCTTGTTTCACACCATGACGTGTTTTGATAAGGTAGAGGTAGCTAAGAAACTCAATATGCCCGTCGGCTTTAACTAAAACTGTTTATTATTGAAAATATTTTTAAGGAAAAATGCGTTGTCAAAAATTGCAACTGAGACGAGGCTCGAACTCGCATCTCGAATTTGAACAGGCATTTTTCCATAAACAATATTTTCAGATAAAAAATCCTTGTTTAGTGATGTACAAAAAAATTTAAGGATTTCAGATAGTGATCTATTCCATCTTCTTATTATCAGGGTGCCTCTCCAACTAGAGAAGTTTGGCAGTCAGCTCAGAATATTTGACCTGACCTCTCGCGAGGCTAAAAAGTTATGCGGCACTTGCTGTTCCTAGTCCCTTATATTCCGCAACCAAGACTCTACTATGGAACTTTTCTTTTCTTTTTGAAAAAAATTTAACGAAAAGATTTCAGAAAAATTTATTCCTCTAAAAATTGTGCGATATTTTCCAACATATCTTGCTCATACCTACTGAAATTGCATCAAACGAAAGGAATCGAATAAAAACGTTTCCGATTCCTATATAACATTCTATAAAATGATATCAAAATGTAATGATCTGAGAGAATGGGCCGTAACACTTCCCTTTAAAAATTGTAAATCATTTATTACGACCAATTTAGAGAAAGATTTTTCCTTATAATGGTCGACGCCTATAAGTCTAAAAAAATCAAAGTCAGAGGAAATAATTCGTTAAGTTTTAAAAATTGGTGAGTAATACGGTTTTGGCACTTTCAGAACTTCCGGCAGGTCCACCCTTGAGGAATTTGAGTATGTTCATCAGATATTCATTTACCTCAATCATCAGATACATCAGATTACCTCATTCATCAGATACACTCAATTAAAGTCAAAGTTTTTTTTTTTTTTTTTTAAGTACCTACCTTATTGTATTACTGTCTAAGTATAAAATAGTTTATTTATTCATTTGGAAACATGCATCCAAAAATCACTTATAAGCTTTTAATTAAAACGTCTTTTATTTAAAAACTAGCTGTCCCGGCAAACGTTGTTTTCATATTAAAAAAAAAAAAAAAAAAAAAAAAAAAAAATTGATGTTGGCCGATTCTCAGACCTACTGAATATGCTCACAAAATTTCATGAGAATCGGTCGAGCCGTTTCGGAGGAGTTCAACTTCGAACCCCGTGACACGAGAATTTTATATATATAGGGACTAAGTCGGGATGTGTGCCTTTTGAACGCGGCCACCAATGAGAAGAAAAAACAAAAAAACACTTGGGGTTTTTTTGTTCAAACTGTATTGAAATGTTCCATAAGTTCAACGTATATCTATCCTCATACCAAGTCAATCAGAACAGGTCTAGTAGTTTTAGTTAGAGGCTCTTTGGTAGACTCACCCTTCGAGGCGAATTGAGAACCTCGCTCTTTTTCAAAGTCGGCTAAGAATTACAATTATGTCATCTATCTGGAATGTTGCCAGCCTTCTGGGGACGATGCCTCGAAGGAATGCCCTGATATTTTCCGTTCATAGTTGTTCTAATTATTAGGTAGGTAAAATTGTGTAAAAAAAAATACTGGGATTATGGACGATACGTGTTAACGTCATGAGAAAACATTGATGGTAACCATATCAACCATATCATATTTTGTCAATAACGGAACGTGAGCGATGACGTCACACTTTTTTGTGAATGCCGGTGTTCATCGATTTATAAGACTTTATCATGTCAAAAATTATCATTCTGTATGATTAAAAAACTATCAAAAACTGTATGAATATAATAATAATGTTAAAGCAAGCAATTAAACAACTATTGAACATGATTGCGTAACTATCCAATTTTCTCACACTGTCATGTTAAAATAGCTCCAGAGCTATGTTCATATATGCATTTAATTAAAACTTCATGTTTTAGTCAGCATTGGTGGTACCAAAGTGCTGTCCTTTGAAATTAGCTAAATTGGCCAAGTTTACATTCCAAAATCAGAGAGAAATTTCACACTGAGAAAATAAAATTTACCACACATTTTATTACATATTGTTTTTGAACGGTTACGCATTTTTATTCTACACCTGCGATCACATTAAGCTTATAAAATGGAAGTCCATAATTGGCTGTAGTATTATAAATATTTTTTTTGTAATTTATTTATTATTTATGGGTAATTTGTTGCATTATTATTTACGTGTATTTTAAGGCCCTTAAAAACTATTTCCTCTTTAAAAAAATGTTGTCTGTAAAGTCGGTTTACGGACGATAATTTTAAGTGATAACGTCAAAATAAAACATTGATGGTAACCATAGCAACGAATTATCGTTGCTATGGTTACCTTGTCAATAATATGACGTTGCAAATGTTGCAATGGTTTCTTGTCAATAACGTGAGCGATGACGTCACACTTTTTTGTGAGTGCATTCCTATTTATAAGTCGTTATCACGCCAAAAATGGAACTTGTAGTTTTTAATCTGCCGTTAACTTAGTAACATCGATCATATAACCGAATAGATACAACATCGCTTCGTTTTTGTTTAGGACGTAGTTCACCAAATCATGAGGTAGCGGGGGGCGTAACTGCCGATGTCATAGTGTTGGTAATAAGTAATTACTAAATATCGATACCATAGATTTTATCGATGTTTGTATTATAAAATTATAGAAAAAAAAACTGCAACGAATGTATTATTTTTAAATAAATATAAATAATTAACCCACCTTATTTTCAAGCTGTCTTCGAGTAATCGACGAATAAATATACGCAAACCCTTTCTTTTTTAAGTCAGTTAAAATACTTTTTGACAAATAAATTCATTAATGTAAAATACAAAACATGTCAGTTCTAAGTTTTATCGAATCGATATTATTTTTTTCATTTATACCCCACCACTACTGACACGTGCTTAATATTTTTGATAAAATAGCACAATTAGTTTTCCATTGAGTGAGGGCGCTGTATCGATATTTCAAACAAATTTGTTCCTTACCAATTAGTTTGCCTGTATACCGCATCAAAAAAATAAAATTGTTTTAAAACCAACTTATTTGTGCAGTTGAGTGGAGGCGCTAGTGTCTGTACTAAAACCGAATTTTCGCACCGAAATTTGGTTAGTTTTTGTTTTGTTACACGCAAAAAATTCTTGGTTTTACTGCAAAAAGACTTCAACGCGAGCCTGTATTTTTAGACGAACAAATTCTACCAAGATATCTTTTGCAGTTGGGACAGTCAAAATGAAAGTTTAAATCACTTGCTGATGGAAAGTTATCCCATCTTTCTGGTAGCTGGATGTTTTATTATTTTTCCCATTCCATTTTATTGAACATGACACCATTTATAAACCGATTCTCACGACGACAACAGCAAAAAAAATAAAAAACTGCGAGTAACGGACTGCACCACTCCTTGGTTCCCACTAAAGTTGTATTCGAAAGGGTCCTTTGAGATAGAGTCCAAATCTACTATGTGTGGTGAACAATAGAGACCCTTCATTAGGAGTCTATTGGTAGTGGTCGATGACTTAGTAATGTATAAAATACAAATAGTTTACTATTCTTAACTCGTCAAAAAAAAAAAGAGTATGTTAAGCTTTTCATAAAAACTGTTTTTGCACCTTCCATGTTTACAACTTCGAAACAGTGTCACCGCACGCCATTTATGGCTTTTTTTTAGCAAATATTAATTAGAACCTTGTCCATAACACACTACCAAAAGACAAAGCCACACCAAATTAGATTGAAACGCAGTAAAAACAGACACATAACACATCAACTCTGGTTGAGTCTTATTTTATAGCATCAAGACTCAAAATAGAATTTTCCCGCTACATACGGTGGTAAGCGAACCACAAATAGCTACAGTTGCAGGCAACACTGCAGATAAAATTGCCACTTTTTGAACAAATATAAAGTTTATTTTTGTTGTGGTGTCAAGTTATGCCAATTAGTTTTATTTATCTGTGCCGTTTGTATATTTCATAACATTTTTAATCGTGTTATAACTGCTTTATCCATTTTATTTTATTTTCTGAAGGATGTAGCTGATCTATGTAGAATGATGTCTTGATTTAAGATGCTAAAACGTTTTGCGAATAGAGACTGCATCAATGAGTTTTAAATTATATATGTTATGGACCAAGTGATTAATTATTGAATATGAGAGTGCAATGTGATTAAAACGGTTACATATCATAATAACTAAGTTCATTATAACTATGTTCGAAATAACTACGGTCGATTCACATAAGTTCATAATACCTAACGGTCGATTCGGCTACACATTATAATAACTAAGTTCAATATAACTATGTTCGAAATAACTACGGTCAATTCACATATGTTCATAATACCTAACGGTCGATTCGGCTACACATTATAATAACTAAGTTCAATATAACTATGTTCGAAATAACTACGGTCAATTCACATATGTTCATAATACCTAACGGTCGATTCAACTACTGTTGCTACAACTACGCATGTGGAAGCATTGTCCAATAGACTTAGTTCTGCCGCTTACGCCGTTAAGAAAATTCGCGAATACACGGACATTGAGACTGCTCGCCTAGTCTATTTCGGCTACTTCCACAGTGTCATGTCGTACGGCATCCTACTGTGGGGGTGTGCTGCAGATATTGATGCTATTTTCATATTGCAAAAGAGAGCTGTTCGAGCTATCTACAAAATGGGCCCCAGGGAATCACTTAGAGAAAAATTTAAAGAGTTAAACATATTAACGCTCTATTCCCAATATATCTACGAAAACTTGCTCTACGTTCACAAAAATCCTGATATTTTCCGTAAAAACAGCGATATTCATAATTTCAACTTAAGAAATAAGGATGAACTGACCGTGCCCGGTAGTAGGCTCCGGAAAATAAACAGGTCGTTTAATAGTACATGTGTGCTCTATTATAATAAATTACCTAAAGAGGTATATGACATGTCCATTAACAGGTTCAAAACTTTTATAAAGCATAGATTGTGCAGTAAGGCGTACTATGATACTTCGTCTTACCTTAATGATAAGAACCCATGGACGTGACTTTAGTTGCTCCATTTCAAATAATACTTTCAAATATTTGTAATATTGACCATTGTGAGCGTGATCACATGAAAAAAAAAAAAAAACCCCATGAGTTTCTTGTGCCTTCTTCTCATTGGTGGGCGCGTTCCGAAGGCACACATCCTAACTTAGTTTTTAAGACGTTTTCAAGTGGTCTATTATACTTTTAAGGTATTATACATCCAAAGAAATAAACATTTTTGATTTGATTTGATTTGATTTGTTTAATATACCTAAGTTTGATTAAACTAAAATTAATTGAGCTAACGAACGATTGATCTAATGTACGAAACACCTACGGTTTAAAAAAAATCAAATTTATAAAATACACGCTCCCTAACCAAGTTAAATAGGTAGAATTCGTTTCTAGCACTCGCCGGCCGCTACTGCGGCACCGCTCGGCTCGTGCGTTGTGGTCGCAGTTCTAACTTAAACCTAACCTATCCATGTCGGTTCTGGGTAGGGAGTTTTCTGGGTGGACCTTTATATGCTTCCCTAACCAAGTCAAATAGGTAAAAATCGGGGCAACATATAAAGACCCGGAAAACCCCCTACCCAGAACCGACATGGATAGGTTAGGTTTATGTTAGAACTGCGACCACAATGCACGAGCCGAGCGAGCGAAGCGAGCGGTGCCGCGTTAGCGGCCGGCGAGTGCTAGAAACGAATTCTATCTATTTCACTTGGTTTTTTAATTGTTTTTTTTAAACCGTAGGTGAAAAACCATAAATGAATTAATTTTAGTTGAGTAAACCGTAGGTGAATTTATTGTAGTTAAATTAACCGTAGGTGTTTCGTCCATTAGGTATTTTAAACATTAGGTATTATGACTGTAGTTATTTCGAAGATAGTTATAATGAACATAGTTCAATTAACCGTAGTTGTTTCGTACATTAGGTATTTCGTTCATTAGTTATTACAAAAATGTGTGGAACAACCATTAGGTATTTTAAACAGTAGGTATTATGACCGTAGTTATTTCGAACATAGTTATATTGAACTTAGTTATTATGATATGTAACCGATTATAACTACTAAAATAATCATATTTCCCGGGCAATATACATAATGCCTGTCACCTATTGGGCAGAGTAATATAAAATACATGTTTTATTACCGTTATTTCTATTTAAGACATTAAATCAAAACATTCTTAAAAATAGCTTTTAAAGGAGCTCATTATCCCATTGAATCTACCTCTATTATCACATTGCCCAACGATCAGGTAGTAATATTCATAATGCCTAGACAGTGTGATTAATATTAAAGTTTAGATGATAATGACTTTGCCCAAAATGCCTTGTCATAATCACTTGATCCGTAACATCTATACCTAATATTAACAGAAGTTTACCTAGAATACCTAACTCTCTTCAAAGCTCCTGTGCCTTTTCTTTTGTACCTTCTTCAATTCTGCATACATGAGAAACTCCTAACGTTGCCATACCTCCTTGCTTGATTAAACAAATTCCTTAAACAATTCAAATAAATTCTCTTAAACGCTGAATTAGGAGTTGCAGTTGTCTTAATGTTAGCGTACAACCGTACCGACCTAAGCGTACAAAAGGTCCTACCATGAGTTGTTTACGTACTCGATCAAACAGACCGTCAATGTTTACTACTTTCCCCTTTGGTTTTTGAAGTTTAATTGCATACTACGTACTTCCACATTTAATTGAAATTCTGACATCTGTTTAACTAATTAAATCTTAAGTGAATTTGTATATGGGTTTGACTTAAATAAAAATCTTTTTTTAAGCTATTGCATAGCTTTTATCGCGGGCTTTGAGCGCGGTGACCGAATCAAGAAATTCTGTAACGAAAATAAAACCTAACACCCCCCACTCCGCCTACCATGTAGCTCGGCCGAGCGTTCGCTTAACGTGTTTATAATTGCATAAGTTGATCAAAAATGCTATGCAATAGCTTTAGCGCGGCAGTCCTCGAGTGCCACACGTTTTTTTTTTTATTATCTTTTGTTGAAAAGAGATACCTTAATGATGGTTTAATTATAAATTTATTGGCATTGAATCTTGTTGGAATCTGTTTTCAATTATTATTTTTCACTGTGCAACAATAACTTTACCTATAAAACATATCGTCGTCTTCGCCTCCCCAGCCCCAGTATTTGTTAGAGAAGCCGTTGATCTTGGTGAACTGGTCCACTGTTAAGGCTGAGACTCCACCGAAGATGTCTTCGTAGGGCAACCTGAAAAATACCGCCAGAAAATTGAGAGTGAGTTACTGAGTCAAAGTGAGTTTACTCAGGATTTAATGGCAACTGTGATATTTATAGGCTATTTACGTTGCAAATTGTGCGACAGAACGAGATTTTCTTGTATGCTATTTCGTTTTAGCACGCATCAGCACGAGGTAGCATTTACCTTATTCGATATTTCGTTTAACTACTTATGCATCAGCACAAATTAACGGCGGCCTTTGATGCAGTGCTTTTTCTTTAATTTTGATTTATTAGACAATGGCATCAGCATGATAATATCATGGCGCCTGCTTCATAGACAAACAAATATACCCGCATTTACCTACACTATTTCGTTTGTTTGCACGAAACAGCACGAGAATTGTTTTAAAGAAAGTCTTATGCCTCATATTTTAAAAGAATGCATGACAATTATCCCTTAAGGCTGTCTATGCTGCCAAACGCAACGCGCCAGAAATACCCGCCGCTTACAACTAACATTGTTGATTGTAACGAATGTGTTTTTTTACAGGCAGGTTTTACGGGTAGGTACGACTGTACGAAGCTCGCACGATGCAATAGCTTTACCGCGGCAGTCCCCGAGTGCCACACGTTTTTTATTTTTTTTTATAACTAGATGTTGCCCACAACTTCGTATGCGTGGTAGTTTTGTTTTATTTACCTCTACCTTGTACTTGTACTTTGTACCTTTCAATTGAATCACTCTATCTATTAATAAAAACCGCATCAAAATCCGTTGCGTAGTTTTAAAGATCTAAACATACATAGGACAGACAGACAGCGGGAAGCGACTGTTTAATACTATTTACATCTGTAAAAGTGCAAAAGTAACGAAACAAACAACTAACGATGGCTTGTTATATGGAGGTATTAACTGTGAATGCTTTGCCCCACTGGTGGGTCCACAGTTTCCTTTTTCACCGTAGACCCTCTGCACAAGAGTGGGACTACAGGTTAAAATAACAAAACCGCCTTTTAACTGTTGTCCCACCGCTGTCATTGAAAACAGAAACAAAAAAACTAATTTTTATGAATAACTCTAGCTAAAAATGAGCGTAGGTTAAGTAAAAAAATTGTAACAATTACATACCGATCAGAATTATTTTACCTAATCTAAACTTTTTATTTTACAGGTACTAGAAGTAAACACAAAAAAAATTGGGAGAAGACTAAGAGGTTCAAGTATTATGAAGCTACTGTGACAAAATGAACCATATTTCCTCATTTTATTCTGTAAAAAGACACATGTAATTTTAGATAGCGGAAATAGACGCGATAGATTTAGAGAAACTGTTTTAAACTATCTACTGGACGATTGTAGTCAGTTTCATTCAAAACTAGCGACTTGCTCCGGCTTCGCACGGCTATATTATGCATGTATTATACATATAAACCTTCCTCTTGAATCACTCTATTTCTTTAAAAAATCGCATCAAAATCAGTTGCGTAGTTTTAAAGATCTAAGCATATATAGGGACAGACAGCGGAAAGTGACTTTGTTTTATACTATGTAATGATGGTACGTTTGATCGAGCGTAAACATGTAGTAGGGGTACGGGAAGCTTACAAGCGGGGTTGGATGCTATTTCATCCTAATAAAGAGACATGTACGCTTGAAATTTGAATAATTAAACTATTAAAATTTTACTAGCATCCTCGTTGAACAGGGCAGATTGCTTGTGTTGACACTATTTAATAGCTGAGATGTTAAACAGACGACGGCGCGGTGCCCCAAATAGGAAAAAAAATCAGTTAGGATTTAATAACACAAGAGGTTGGATTAGCAACATCCTAAATCATTCTCTAATGATATGATGTTAGTATGTATTGGTTCTAGGCGATAACTAAGGCTATTAGTCAACTATAATTACGTATCCAAAACGTGCTTTACTATCACAATTGACCATTCCCTAACAATATTATAATTATTAATAACTAGCTGCGCTGCGCGGTTTCACCCGCGTAAGTGCCGTGGGAATATCGGGATAAAAAGTAGCCCATGTGTTAATCCAGGTCTCTCTAGCTATCTAATCTATCTATATATAATAGCGCTGTAGTCTGAGATACAAGCTTATCGCTTAGTTCAGACACAGATGTAACTAAATATTATAACTATTTACTAAATAAATTATTTATATTTATTTATGAACCGAGTTTTATCGCAATCGATTCAGTAGTTTTTGCGTGAAGGAGTAACAAACATATACACTTTCACATTTATAATATTACTATCAACCCGCTCCGGCTTCGCACGGCTATATTATGCATGTATTATACATATAAACCTTCCTCTTGAATCACTCTATCTATATAAAAAAACACATCAAAATCAGTTGCGTAGTTTTAAAGATTTAAGCATACCGATGTATGCTTAAATCTTATATATATATAGCGACATAGGGATAGATATAGCGACATAGGGATAGATATATAGCGACATAGGGATAGAGAAAGCGACTTTGTTTTATACTAATGTAGTAATAGCACATTGGATAATAACGTCAGTGACGAGTTGGCCTCCCTCGGACTATACCAGTGATGGTTTGAAATCCAGTGAGGCCTCTCCATTCTTCAGCCGCTTACGTTCCTGTTGCCCACTTGGTGTGATCTTGCTCAGTTAATTAGGGTGGCCCAGTCTGAGAGTTCGCGAGTCTCCGCCTGCCACTACTGTGATGAGATGGTAGTGAACTAGCAGTAGCTAGTTTACAGTAGTCCAAGTAGTTTTCTCCTGTAGTTTAAAAATAGTTTTATCCAAAAGAACTGCATTATCGAGACGTTATAAACATCAATCTTTCACTGTTTCCCACTAACAAAGATAATTATAAACTACGTGACTTTAGCAGAACTGTGATCTACAAGCCTTTTAAAAGGATTGAAAAAAAAACACTATAATTATCGTAATCCGATTAGTCACTGTCGGGCTTTCTTTAAACATAATAGAGCCCGAACATCGCCATTCCTTTTCTTACCAAAACATAAAGGTAAAATGCACAACAGAAAATTAAAAGCGTTTTAGACCATAAACCTGATTAACCAACTAACTATCTATGTGTTAAACTGATTAAATAATATTAACCTTTTGTTTTTATTTTAAATTTAGCTAAATTTACTACACAGGCTACTAAATAGTTACTACCGGCACCGGTCGCCTTCTTTGGTGAAAATTGTTGATTGTTACGAATGTGTTTTGTTTGTCTCAAAAGTACTGAGATGGAATTGTAGGTGAGATTTTGTACCTATATTTTGATGTGACTTCGAGCCCAAAATTATTTATTTATTTATTTTCGTGTATTTGAGAAACATACAGAACTATGATAGAAATATTTATAACGATATACAAAAAACCCTTAATCGAACAAAGTTTCCACTTATCACTATCACTACATAGTATAAAACAAAGTCGCTTTCTCTGTCCCTATATCTCTTTGTATGCTTAAATCTTTAAAACTACGCAACGGATTTTGATACGGTTTTTTTAGTAGATAGAGTGATTCAAGAGGAAGGTTTATATGTATAATACATGCATAATATAGCCGTGCGAAGATAAACTATATAAAGTGAAATATTGAACAAAAACAAAGAGAAAGTTATCCTTACAACAAGTTATTAGGTATGAAGATAAAAATATTTAGTATTTTCGAGAGGTTAAAATTCCATATAGTTTCAAAGCTATCCTATAATTAGGTATTAAAACTAGTACAACTTTAAAATGTTCAGTTCCGTACCAATTCTGCTTTTAGTATCACTTCACTATCACTACATAGTATAAAACAAAGTCGCTTTCTCTGTCCCTATTTCCCTTTGTATGCTTAAATCTTTAAATCTACGCAACGGATTATGATGCGGTTTTTAATAGATAGGGTGATTCAAGAGGAAGGTTTATATGTATAATACATGCATAATATAGCCGTGCGAAGCCGGAGCGGGTCGCTAGTATAATATAATAGCGGCAACAAAAACACATTATCTGTTAAAAATTTAAACTGTCTAGCTATCACGGTTCATCAGAAACAGCCTGGTGACAGACAGATAGACGGACAGTAGAGTCTTAGTAAAAGGAACCCGTTTTTACCCTTTGGGTACGGAACTCTAAAAATAGTGTAATCTATTCAGCTAGGTATATTTTATCAGATGGAATTTTCTCGTAGGGTATCAGCGCAGTGATCCAGCGGTCGTGTGAGGGAATTTACTGGATTTGCATAGCTTTGGTTCCGGATATAAAGGCCCGAGAGTCCACCCGTAACAAATCTCCAGTCCATTCACATTTTTTTTGTCTGAAAATCCTATTATTTTTATAAATGAGACTAGCGACCCACCCCGGCTTCGCACGGCTGTATTATGCATGTATAAAGTCACTTTTCGCCGTCCCTATGTCCCTTTGTATGCTTAGATCTTTAAAACTACGCAACGGATTTTGATGCGGTTTTTTAATAGATAGAGTGATTCAAGAGGAAGGTTTATATGTATAATACATGCATAATATAGCCGTGCGAAGCCGGAGCGGGTCGCTAGTGCATGTATAAAGTCACTTTTCGCCGTCCCTTGTCCCTTTGTATGCTTAGATCTTTAAAACTACGCAACGGATTTTGATGCGGTTTTTTTAATAGATAGAGTGATTAAAGAGGAACGTTTTTAGATATAATACATGCATAATACAGCCGTGCGAAGCCGGGGCGGGTCGCTAGTTTAATATAATATACATAAACTTAATGTACGTAATAAAGCCGAAGTAATCATGTTCAAACATGAGTAAGTTTCGATTATTGTACGCTTCATTTTGACAATATTTTACGCATCAATACACCTTTTTATACATCATGATGCTAAAAGTTAATTTGTTGTTTAAACATTTACGGCCGCACTCAAGAACGTTACTTAGTGAAACTTTAGTTAAAGGGTGCTTGGTCCTCCATTGCCCTTTTTTGACGTGATAACGTCTATTAAATTGATGAACATCGGCAGCACTCACAAAAAAGTGTGACGTCAACGCGTTCCTGAAACGCACACGTTCCATAGCAACCAATGCTTGCAAAAAAATTTACGAAACATTCGTAAATTTTTTATATTGTTTAATAATAATATCGCTCATCTGGGCTTGTGTTATGGTGACGAGTGACGAATAGAAGACTTATATAAAAGAAAAAAATATAAAGAAAAATAAGAGTAGGTAAGTATTAGGAAAACAAAAAAAACCTCACTTTTTCATCGTTTTCTTATGACGTTCTCAAGTAAAATTATCGTCCGTAAACCGAAATAAGTTTCTTTAAAAAAAAATTGTAAACAAAGCAACGTTTGCTGAGACAGCTAGTCTCTTTATAATATGCCTGTCTGGTTATCTGTACTAAAAATATAATACCATCATCGTAGCAGTGCTACGAGTCTCATCAACGGTTATTGCTACGGCTACGAGCTACGGGCTACGACGTAGTTAATACTCTACGAATTTTGTTGGGAAATGTTGTAGGCTGGATTAGTCTAGGAATTTTACAACTTTTTTTACGCAACTTTATAAAATAATGACAAAAAATGAATTAATTATAAATTGACATTAAAAAAATGGAGTATATGATACATACTAGCCACGAACTCATTGGGATTGTTTTTCTAAAATACATTTTTTTTTTCAATTTGGTTACTGACTACGACGTATGCTCTACGAATTTTGTTGGGAAATCATTTGTAAGGCCCGATTAGTCTAGGTTTTTTACATCTTTTTTACGCCACTTTAATAAAATATAAAATATGTCGTAAAAAAATTTTTTTTTTTGAATCGACAATGGAGTAGGATATGATTCTATGAATGGTAACAAAGTCAGATTTCGGTAAGATTTTCTTTTACCTTTTCTTAAAAAAATATTTATGTTTTCAAGTTGATTAAGTAAAAGAAAAGAAAAAGTATATCGATACCGCAGGCACTTTTCTTATTTTCAACTTGTTATAACTAATTTTGCATGCTCAATACCAAAACTCGGTAACAAAAGAAAACAATTCCAGAGATCCGCAACAAATCCAGCGACGATAAATTACGTTGTACATCACGGGTTCCGCACACCTGAGCGAGCCGCGGAACTAATTTGTGTAACTTTCATTTCAAACTTTTCCCGCGTTCTTTTTCCCGCACTTTTCTTCGAGTTCCAGTTTCCTATTTACTAACAATATGGTTAATTTAAGTTATACTTATAATTTCGGGATAAAAATGAGGAAAGGGTACCGGGCGCTCTCTCCATACAAACGTAGTCGACTGTTTCCTCCCTGGATAATGACACTAGAGCAAATATTTTTGTTGCATAAAACTTAAAACTGCCATGACCATACCCTATGTTTTTTTGTTTATTAAATCTTAATTTTTATGATAATTAGAAAATATAAAAAACCCAAGACATAGGGGCATATTCATGGCAGTTATAGGTTTAATGCTACAAAAATCTTTGCTCTAGTGTCATTATCCAGGGAGGAAACAGTCGACTACGTTTGTATAAGGAGAGCGCCGGTACTCTTTCACCTTAAGAATGGGGTCTTTTGAGAACTTCATTTGCGCTGCGTAAACGAATAAAATAATGCAAAAATCATGTATGATTTTTAGAGGAATCAAAAACAAACGAGGCAACATTTTGTTTGTAATAACTATGCTCCGAAACTACTAGACATCTTTTTTTATCCCGATATTCCCACAGGATCTAGAGTTCATCATCATCCGAGGGATGTTCCCGGTTGCATCCTTCTCGGGAGCCCGGGATCCGCTTTCTTACATTTACGCCTCCACTTCGCACGATCTTCGGCGGGATCCCACGGGATCGAGAGTTACGCGGGTGAAACCGCGGAGCGCTGCTAGTCACTACATAGTATAAAACAAAGTCGCTTCCCGCTGTCTGTCCCTCTTCTTCTTTAAAACTACGCAACGGATTTTGAGTTGGTTTTTTAAATAGATAGAGTGATTCAAGAGGCAGGTTTTGGTACATAAAACAAAATTACCACGCGTTTGAAGTCGCGGGCAACAGCTACTGTTATATTAAGAACTAGCGACCCGCCCCGGCTTCGCACGGCTATATTATGCATGTATTATACCCATAAACCTTCCTCTTGAATCACTATCTATTAATAAAAACCGCATCAAAATCCGTTGCGTAGTTTTAAAGATTTAAGCATACAAAGGGAAATAGGGACAGAAAAAGCGACTTTGTTTTATACTATGTAGTGAAGTGATGTACGTAAACCGTGATTGTCCCTAGCTCTTTGTAAACGCCAAGTGATTTCGTCGGCGACATTTACAGAATTGTTATTATTCTAGTTTCTGTAATTTAGTCAAACTTCGTTCTTAAGGGATATTTTAACTGTGGTTAAAAAGTTATTTAAACTTATTTCTGCTTGCTTGGGTTTCTTCGTCGTCCTTAAGTTGAAATCTTTGTGAAAGATAAGAAAGAAATATTAGATTTGTTTTAAAATGTTAAGGGGCACGGTGATTACTGACTTCGCGCATCTTCAGGGGTTAGATTAACTACATCCTTTTTTTAGGGTTCCGTATACATAAAGGGTAGAAACGGGACCCTATTACTAAGACTTCACTGTCCGTCCGTCTGTCCGTCTTTAGTAAGACGGACGTTCGGAATATAAAACAATTATCTTAATTTCGTTACACGTTATTACGAATTTATGACATTGCTTCCGTTACATTTGGATTTTGAAAGTGATTGTATCCTAAAAGTGTTTAGTATTTTCAATAGTATTATAAAATACTTTAGTATACAAAGATAATTATCTTACTTCCGTTACACGTTATTACAAAATGACATTGCTTTCATTACATTGGGAATTTGAAAGTGATAATATTTCATTTATTATTTTTGTATTATAAAAGTTTTTAGTATATAAAGATAATTAGATAATTATCTTACTTTCGTTACACGTTATTACGAATTTCTGACATTGCTTCCGTTACATTTGGATTTTAAAAGTGATCGTATCTTAAAAGTGTCAGCATTTTCTTGTCATATTCGTGACGAGGATGACGTATGCGTGAAAGGCTCATTAGCACCTGATGTAGCCTGCTTAATATGCAAGTAACATCATCCTTCAGCCTGTATTTGGTATTACTGTGACGCACTGGATATGTATGTCATTTTACGTGACGTGGGCCGTAATTTATTTAAGGTTTAAGTTGAGTGATATATTGGGGTTAGTATCAGGTGGTTGAAAACTCAAGTTGTCTGAGACGAAATCTATATTCCATGCTTGTTCCAATCGATCTCGGATACAAAAAAAAAAGCAAAAACCCTAAAAAATATTGTATGTCAGACGAGGCTGTATAGGTTAAACGTTTTTTGTTTGCCCTCTTGGGAGAATAATAAACAGAAATAAAAAATATTGTATGTCAAATGAGGCTGTATAGGTTAAAAGTTGTTTGCCTTCTCAACGCAATTCTTTGATATGCCAAAACACCTCATGAATATTGGCGAAAACCACGAGTACCTTTACAGAAAGTTTCAGAAATTTGCATCAAATTACAAAATTTCATTTGATTTGTTGACGTTTCGATTTCTATTTTTACCTGCTAATGAAATCAATTTTACAAAATTAAGTAATAATAAAATCAAATTAATTCAACATCCTTGTTTGCAGAAAAATCTTTTACAAAAAAATATAATGCGAATCAACGCTAAAATGTAACGTTTTCACAATTTGTTCGCGTAACGACCGTGTCGGAACGTTGAGCGTTTTAATATTTCGTAAAACGATGTTCGCATCCTATGAGAGCTTCGAAATTGGGAAACGAAAATTTGATACGTAGGTAAATAGGTATTTATATATTTTAGAAAGACGATATCGATTGAAAATAGTTTTCTTGATGTTGAATGCTCGCCTTTTTATCCCAGTTTCGTTTTCGTATCTTAGTCTTTTCTTTTACTCGCAACTGTGATAATAAATGTTATGCGATACGCGTGTGGATTATTGATCATTGCATCTCGGCTTAGATCAATTTACCACACATGTATTGTAATGTACTATTACATCTAATCTGGATGATTTATACAGCAACTTTAATTTATTTTATTTATGTATTTATTAGAAAGGACATATAAAATTTCTTACAATTAATAAGTTAAACAAATGCCAATTTTGATAAATCTTAGTATGATAAATATTATATTGTATCCTTGGCAGTAACATAAAGGCTTTTTATCCGAATATTTCAACGGATAACGGGTGAAACCGTGTGTCACCGCTAGTATTTAATAAGATCCTTAGCAAATAAACATTCGGATATCCACGCCTACTAGATTTAATAAAAACATTACCCTTCTCTGCAGTCGAGTAAAAATAGCTAGTAGAAATGGTAAGGAAAACAAAAATTCTCTCACTACGACATATCCTGTCTGATCCAATCGAGGGATAAAACAAATAGCAAAGATAAGGGACCAATAACGCAAGTAAAACGTTGATCCATCGCTAACTTACTTACGTCACAGTTCGAAGCGATCATTAAGTACACGTTCAAAAACGCGTCAATTTCAAACATATTTTTTTGATTAATAGCCACTAGATAAATCACATGATATTAGGTGTGATAAACCTATTATGGTAGCCATTAAATAATAGTATAGATTTATTGTTCTTCCATTTTATATTAAATTATAATCTAGCTATATGATAACAGGCAAAATTTTGTTAGTAAAATATTTTTATATAATAATTTATTGTATTTTTTTGATGTGTGCAAAATTTCATGTTAATTGTTTGAGATTAGTACGTTATTAAGATTCCGATTACATAAAATTCTAACATTTATGCATTGATTTAAATATTTAAATATGCCTATACTTATGAGAAAAGTATGCTGTCAAAAAGGTGGACTTGTGACATTTGTTGTAAGCAACAGATAAGTCCGATTCCGAATCTCTTCAGTACATTCACCCGGTCCTTACGAAGTAAATATATATATACATATATATATATATATATATATAGATGCATATATGCCGTACCGTAGGTCTACGAATCATGGGCTAACGGTCAACATCTACAATAACGGAAAGGGTTTCAGCTTTCATCCTGTAATCATGGGGTGAAGGACGGTGACACCTGCCAGAATTATAAATTAGGGTTGGATACTTTTATATATCCTTTATCCTTCTTTCTGTGAGAATTGATACGATGGTACAGATTTATAAAGTTTGGTCAAACCAATGAGGTTTTAATGATATGGAGGGAAAAAGTCACTAGTGTGTGGAGTTTTTTCACAGCAAGATAATCACTATCACTTCACTACATAGTATAAAATAAAGTCACTTTTCGCCGTCCCTATGTCCCTATTTCCCTTTGTATGCTCAGATCTTTAAAACTACGAAACGCATTTTGATGCGGTTTTTTTTAATAGATAGAGTGATTCAAGAGGAAGGTTTATATGTATAATACATGCATAATATAGCCGTGCGAAGCCGGGGCGGGTCGCTAGTATTATTATACATCTGAAAGTTGCTTATTTATTTGTTTGTTTGTTCGCTTTTCACGGTCAAACAACTAGACCGATTTGGATGAAAATCGGTCTAGTGGTAGGTTATGAGATGGAGAAGGACATAGGATAATTTTAATCCCGAAATTCTCGCGGGATCAGGAGTTATGCGGGTGGAACCGCGATGCGCAGTAGGTTAAATGGGGGCTCCGCTTTCCGCACGTAGGCAATCATTCTGTCCATTGTGCGTAACTGGTATAATTCAATGATTTCATAATTTTAATATTAATTTATTAATAATTGGTTACATTATTATTATTTTAACAATATATTATCAATGATGACGAGATATTTGTCGCGAGGGAACTTTCCAAGTTATAGGTACAGTCACATTACCAATTAGCTGAACCCCACGTGACCCAGAGCTCACTTGCAATTCTGTAAGGCTGTAAAGTAATGTTACCTATTTTTTTTAAACAATATACTATACAATACAATATAAAAAAATAACAAAATAGGTAAATACTATATTTTTTTACAGATATGCAAATGAGCTCTGGGTCACGTGGGGTTCAGCTAATTGGTAATGTGACTGTACATACAATTCTGGTCACAAAAGGTCTTCGTTGAGCTATAATTTTATTTATTGTATCACAATTTTTTTTGCTGAGTTAGCTGGAGAGCAGTCGACGATCACGTTGACTGCTACTCCAGCTACGAAGAGAAGCGCAGAATCTTCCTAGGATCCTTGCACGACTCTAGGAATGGTGAGGTAGCGAGAAGTGCAAAAATAGTAAAGCAATTAGAGACATAACCGTATCAAATATCGGAATTACCATTCATT
Source organism: Idaea aversata (assembly GCA_907269075.1). Lineage (NCBI taxonomy): Eukaryota > Metazoa > Arthropoda > Insecta > Lepidoptera > Geometridae > Idaea > Idaea aversata. The sequence continues at coordinate 3,390,575 of OU026098.1, read as the reverse complement.
ACGAATTCAGTAATTATTTCGTACAATGGTAATGTGGTGGAAATTGAAACTGAAATTAATGAACATCGGTAATACACGATGGCTAATGAGCCACGTTATAAGTATATATGTCGTATTGAACGGTTTGAACGTTAATACACTATTTCATTCACTATTTACAAAGTACTAATTAGTGCAATATGCTTGAAATAACACGCACAATGGCCCAAATGAAGAGGGTGAGTGAGGAAACAGTGCCGTGCAACTAAACTATGCTTGACATAATTATATTTTAACTGAAGATTAAAATCAATGACGTTCTGATATCTACGCACAGTTCAAGGTAATGGATCGTTACGGCAAAAATTAAGCATCCGCTAAGAATTAATTTTGCATAAAAGTCGCAATAAAGGACAAAAAACTGCAAACATTGCGGTGCGATTACGTTCCTCGAATACTTTATAGTTATACTAGCGACCCGCTCCGGCTTCGCACGGCTATATTATGCATGTATTATACATATAAACCTTCCTCTTGAATCACTCTATCTACAAAAAAAAAACCGCATCAAAATCCGTTGCGTAGTTTTAAAGATAAAAGCATACAAAGGGAAATATGCTTGCTAACTATCGAAAGTTTACATCGAAAATCAGCTACCAATAGTATCAAAACTATCGATTGCTCTAAACTATCGATTTCAATCGATACTGTCGATAGTATTGGTTTTTTATCGATAATACTATTCCCATCGTGCTATAGCACTCGGAAGCAGTAGTGTTGCCAATCGATAGTCGACTTGCGAATGATAGTACGGTGATTCTTAAACGGTTAGAATTAATTCCATTCAATATAACTGCCTGTCACCTAAGTAAATCCTCTTACAAACAAAACAAACTCTGTGTACTTACTTACGGCATAAGCAGACTTCAGACTTGATTTCGACTGATAAATAAATAATGATAAATAATTAATCAACTGGCAGATAGTCCATAAATAAATTGTTTATAATCGTCTCACAAAATATACCACATTGAGAGATGCTGTGAACTGATATGGAAAACGTAATTAATCCTTTGTGAGCAATGACATATACATAATATTATGTTACTTCGTAAAAGGTCTTGAAATTTCAACTTTCCCATCATGCAATCAGACTTTCAGCCCCTCACTAAGTTATATGTAGTAGTTAGTCCTAGGTAAGTAAAACAGGTACCTATTACTCGGTATTAGAAAAGAGTGTGTGATTAATATGAGTTGGAGGCCCCCTAGTCACCATCCTCTTAAGAGTTAGGACAAAAAAACAGGTACAAAAAATTAGTATTATTACTTATTACAGAAGAGTACGCGATTAGTATGAGTTGGAGACCCTCCTGGTCACCATCCTCTTAAGAGTTGGGTCTTGTTTTGTGTTTGTTTGCCTTTAAAGCAGTCGTAGATTGGCCAGTTATCAGCCGATCAAAGTCCGTAGTCCGAATAGTCTCGCCTTTAACCAACTGTAGGTAAACGGAAGGGCGACTTGATTAAGCCTCGAAGGCAATCGATCAAGACTTCCTCGAATCCGATTTGGACACAATCTCGGCCCGACGTGACGGATCCGGCCGGACATCTACTGTAATTTCCCCTGACAACGGACGGATTGACTTCACTTGAATGATGGCTATACGTGTCAATTATCCAGATTTTTACTGTAGTTTTGGTTACAATAGAAGAGAGTTACATGTTGCGTTCTTAGTCATACAAAAACACAGCTCCTTTTTTCCTTGAAATTGTCCGATTTCGAAGTTCTGTAACCAAATAATTATACTAGACTTGTATTTTTTTTTCTTTTTTTAATCACTTTTAAACAGTTGACTTAAGTACTTACTTTTTTGTAACACTTATATTTAAAAAAAAGAACGTGGTGACGTCAACAGCATCGCCTTAGGGATTTCCTTCGCTGCGGCGACTGCGACGCGTGCGGTGCAGCTAGGTGTGCGCTCACCTTTAGAAGACTTCAATTTAAAATTTCGGAACGGTATATCGGTATTAGATAGATTTATAGAATGAACGCTTTGTTGTACACGCACACAAACAAGTATACATTAAAAATATATCTTAAACCAAACATGTCAAATAAGCAGCCTTGCTGCTAAAAGCGGCTTCTTCTAGTCAACCTCAGGATGGAGAGAAAGGTAGGTTATATTGCTTAATAGAAATTTTACCAAAAGAGGTGTATCGTGCCCTTATCCGATCGTCTTATACGTTTGTTGAAACCCTTATTCGGCTCGTAAATCTCCCAACCAATGTTATTAAGGCCCTGATCGTAGCTGACACGCGAAATCGCCGTAAAAGGCGTGCCCTAATTAAGGTATTACATTCAGAGCTAAGTTTGGAAGAAACGGCCGAAAACGGAGGAAATGAAATTTTCTCCGGCGGTTAGGCTTGATTGTAAGCTTTCCTTGACCTTAAGAATTTTTTAAATGGTACGCATAATAAAGTAGGTATGAGTGTGCGTGTCGGGGTACAAAAATTATGAACATTGGGGTGTTATTTTTCTTGAGGCTAGAGGCCTTTACCATGACTTGTTTACGCACTCGATCAAACGAATTGAATAGTTTTCACAAAACTTTAAATTTAGAATCGACTACAATACGTGAGCTGAGACATCAATATCTCTATTTAGGGTGATCAAATATTATTTTACGCAGATAGATGAAATTTATGGGGTGCGATAGAAAATGAGATACTTACTCACCGTCTACTTTACACTGTTCTTTCTACCTTGTGTTTGTTTGTCGTGTGCCATTGTATTATACTAATCTATATATTCTTCTATCTATATCTATTTATACTAATCTTATCTTAATATTTTAGAGAGGAAAGATTTTTTGTTTTTTTTTTGTGTTTAACGAATATAGGCTTTGTATAGGCTTCGAAACTACTGGACCGATTTTAATGAAACTTGGTATGAGAATACATTGATTCATTTGACATAGACTATTTTTTATCCCGAAATTGCCACGGGATCGGGTTCTAGTAATCGTGATCGTGATAGTGATCTTTAAAAATAAATAAATAAATCGTTTATTAAAGAAAATAGGCAAAGATTACAAAAAAATCCACCAAACTTTAAAGAAAGTTTGTAGGTGGAAATTAGTGATCTATCTCACGGTTCGTGTTTCGGCCTATATTAGTCTTAATAGTTTTATGTTAAATCTATACTAATATTATAAAGCTGAAGAGTTTGTTTGTTTGTTTGTTTGAACGCGCTAATCTCAGGAACTACTGGTTCGAATTGAAAAATTATTTTTGTGCTGGATAGTCCGTTTATCGAGGAAGGCTATAGGCTACTTTTTATCCCGATATTCCCACGGGATCGGAACTTAAGCGGGTGAAATGTATAATACATGCATAATATAGCCGTGCGAAGCCGGGGATTACGTTGCATTATGAGCCTAAAAGCGGTTCAATAAGATCCACTTTATGAGCAACTGTGATAAAAACTAAGTATATAAACTTCTTGATGTTGATCACTACATAGTATAAAACAAAGTCGCTTTCTCTGTCGCTATGTATGCTTAAATCTTTAAAACTACGCAACGGATTTTGATGCGGTTTTTTTAATAGATAGAGTGATTCAAGAGGAAGGTTTATATGTATAATACATGCATAATATAGCCTTGCGAAGCCGGGGCGGGTCGCTAGTGCTTAATATGAAACATTTGTTCGAGTGCGTTAACAACTTATGGTAGAGGATCAGTGAAACTTAACTAATGACTAATGGTTTGTGTTAGACTTTTTCCCGTAACAAATAAACTCCATTTCACAATGCAAAAGTTATTAGCAATTTTAAAATAGATACTTATAATAGTTAGGCGCTTAATGAAAATGCATAAATTCTCATCACATTTTCACAATTTAACGTTAATTAGATCGCAAAACAGTTCATTACTAAAGTCAATGTATTTTTGCATCATGCTAAAACATACTCTATCCTAAAGGTTTTAGATTATGTTTACGGTTGTTGATAGCATGTCGATAGGCTATTTGCATGTTTATATATTTTCGCAGTGGAATATGTGAAAATATTCATGGATTTTGGACGAATAGTAATTATATTGGAAAATGTTGTTTCAGTTTTTTTGTATTGACATTTTCTGTTTTCGTATTAATCAAGTTACAACAATGACATCCCATTCAGGATTTAATTAATTTTTGACATGGTAATTATAAATAACCGATCAAGTGGGTGTCGAGTTCGTGTGTCGAGGTTTCCGTACCTACATTGATTTTTATGAAATAATCTTTTAAACATTACTTATTTTATAAATAAAATTTGCAGGACATTTCACACATTGCCATCTAGCCCAAAGCTAAGTAACTAGACTTAGGTGCTAGACAACGGATATACCTACGAAATAGTTCAATTTTATTTTGCAATTGCACTTTATGAATATTAAACTAGAAAAACTGAATGTATCCAGTAATTTATTGAACTTCTATAAGAACATTAATTAAAAAGAAAGAAATAAAACAAAGTTAATAATCTAAATAAGTCACCCTAGGTAGGGTGCCCAAAAGGCTCGCTGCATTACCTCTTTGGATGGCCAATGCCGATCCGTTGGCCAAAGTAGCAGCCTGCCCTTTGGTCACCTGAAGCTAATACTCATAATTTTGAAATATTTTAGTAAAAATCTAAGGCTTCTGGTCCCCACGGGCCCAGAGTCTCCGTGGCAAAAAGCACTGATATACTACTTATATATTTTTTTTTAGTAAATATACAGGAAAAGTATTTTTGTAGTGCACAAATTTCGGTATGTTTTAAGCACATTAAAATAAAAAATATTGTTTTTTTATTTTGGTGCTAACTCAAAAACTCTCAAAGCTATAACCATTTAAGTGTTTTTAACAAAACGACGAAGTCCATGGACACAATACTAGCGCCAGCGAGTTTAATAGCGCGCTCTAAATGAAGGTAGGTACCTACGTGTCACTGTGTGTATCAATACTGAGATACCCAATAATTTAGAAATTGCAGAAAGTTTTTCACATTAAATTTTGGTTTTTTTTTGTTTTTTTTTTGCGTAAATTTACTCCACTGCCGACATATATTTAGCAGAAAAAAAATGTGCACTACAAAAATACTTTTCCTGTATACATACTTATAATACATAGAAACAACCAGACCACAGACAAATATTTAATTATAAATACATGTCTGAGGCGGGAATCGAACCCGCAACCGTATTTGGCAGTCCGGCATGGTGACCATTGTGCCAACTGGGTTGTATACAGATATTATATTAAGGTTATGCCTCTACCATGTTAAGTAAACTCGTTTATTACAGAAATTATTTCAAACATATATAAAAATGTCTAAGTAATGGCCGCCCATGTTTATTTTTGTCAAGTATTTTAAGTATTACAAACTTTTGTTAAGGGTCTCGCAGACCACAAACTCTGTTGCCCGATGGTGTAAAAGACAGACAGAAGTAAACTTATAAATATTCCTTTTTTTACCTTTTGAGGTACGGAACCCTAAAAGAACAAAATGGTGGCAGATTTTTTAATGAAAATTTACACGGAAGGTGTAGCATGGATTGAGCTCGCTCGTACTAATTCGGCTGAAAGTTTAAATAAATAAAGCATGCAGCAAACAGCAAGCATGCATGCTGCATGCATGCAGTATGCAGGCATGGTATCATCATCACCAAAATAAAAGATAATAAATATTTTAAAAAAAATTTAACCTTTTTGATTTTAACCTTTTCGTAATAAATAGGGTAAAAATTTGTTTATTTGCTCTTGCGAATGCTTATAGGTGAATACGGTAAATTGTAGTTTTCCTTAAGACTTCTAAATGGTTGTGTAAGAATGCTCCACTTTTCTATGTTTGGAAAACATTTTTTGGCAAAGTCGACAAACTAATCGGCCGACAGAGTTTGTAGTCTGCGGAGCCTTTTAAGAGGGAATTTAATAAACAAAGTTAGTTATTTGTTCCATCCTTTATAAAAAGTTGGTTCATTTTCTTTGATAGGTACTTATTATTTTGGAAGTTACATCGAGTCGTTTATTTTCTAATTTTTCAAGTTACTTAACTATTTTAATTAAGATTACAAGCGCCAGTTTCATCCGCATAAGTCTCGATTATCGGGATAAAAATTAATCTAAGTTCAATGATTTTTTATTTTTTAAGTGCTAGGCCTGGCACTGGGCTATCTGAAAATATTTTTAAGGAAAAATGCGTCTTCAAAAATTGCGACTAAGACGGGACTCGAACTCGCATCCCTTGAATACCGTTCAAGTGCGACTATGACGGTACTTGACTAAGTGGCGTAATTGGCAGCGCACTTGAACATAGGGATGCGAGTTCGAGCCTCGTCTTAGTCGCAATTTTTGAAGACGCATTTTTCCTTAAAAAATATTTTTAATCTAAGTTATTCGCAAGTACCTTCAAGCAATAGGTGCCGATAGAAGGCAAACGTAATGGGGGCAATCACCCCGTAAAAGATGACTTGATGCATTGCATTCGATGACTGGACATAGCTCAAGACCGACAGGCTTGGAAACAGATGAGGGAGACCTATGCACTGCTATGGTGCCAATGAAAAAAAAAATTGAGAGGTGTCAAGGGACACCCGGATGGAACGAAGTTCCTTTCGATTTATTAGTGAAGGAATGGATTTTTTTTACTTATTTTTTTTATTTGCAAATAATTGTCGCGACACCACACTGTTCAATGCGAAATAGAAAGACGATACGAAAATAACTGGCTTGCTTTCTATGAGAGAGAAAGGGAGAGAGAGAGACAAACAGAGAAACACGCGCACGCCGCACGGCTTACAACTATAGCAAAAAGTGTCGTTACAACTTTTTGTCTTAATTTTTTCCGTCTAGCTCCCTTTCGCAAAGCGCGATAAGGAACTTTCGTTCCAAAAGTTACTTCCAATGAATCAATGTATCATCATACTAAGTTCGATCAAAATCCTTCCAGTACACATTTTTAAACATATTCGTTACAAACAAAAAAATCTGTTAATAGTAAAGATTTTTCCAATCTGCATTTCATTAATTTTTATTATCGAATGAAATCCATCTACTAATCGTTTTGCAAAATAATGATAAACTAAAATTATATTAATTACTGAACTAAAATTGTATTAATAGAAAATACTCTGTCAGTATACCTACGTTCTTCACAGAATTCACTTATTATACGCTAAAGATAATAATTGAATTTCATTCACATTTCTACAGAAATAGCCTTTACTGAGAACCGCAGCCCTGGAGGCTTAATAAAAATGCTACCCTGTGAAAAATAGGGCAAAATGGTATGAATTTTACTTTGACTTTTTGCTATAACAGACGAAAAGAAATCTCTTCAGGATTTTAAATTGTGCTGCGCGTTTAATGAGTAAAATTTTAACGGACTTTAACCAAGCACTTTTTTTAATCTTGTTTATTCATTCTGAGTTGTGTAAATAAGATTAGAAGGATATTCAGAGTACATTTTCCGAAATGGACATTTTGGACTAATCATAAAATAAAAATGTCCTTTATAGATGTACAATAATGTACATGCTATTTTGGCTGTTGTAGATGGTACCATAAATAAATATTGCAGGACCTTCCACACATCGCTATCTAGTCCCAAGCTGAGTATTTACACTTATTGTGTTATGGGTGCTAGACAACGGATATACCACATAAATACTTTTCTTTTGGAAATATACAGGGTGAATTTTTTATGTGGGCCTTCAGGGCTATATCCTTAACTATAAGAGATAGCGAAAAATGCTGAAAAGAGTTACCTACCCGATTTTGACAAAAACTAAAACTGCATCAGACGTCCTATGGCTGATATGATGATGAGACGTATTAGATGGCTTGCCCAGAGCTACCACCCTCTCAGCTTAGTCGACCAGAGGAAAGAACCCGTCAATATGTCTGGAGTCAACTAAGCTGCGTGTTTCATCACGATGTTTTCCTTCACCGTAAGAGAAATGTTAAGGTGAAGGGGTACCTACGCTCTCTCCATACAAACGTAGTCGACTGTTTCTTCCCTGGATAATGACACTAGCACAAATATTTTTGTGGCATAAAATCTATAACTGCCATGACTATGCTCCTATGTTTTGGTTTTTGTTCATTTTTTAATTATCATAGAACTTAAGATTGTAAAAATAAAAACAAGAAATTAGGGGCATGGTCATAGCAGTTATAAGTGTTATGCACCAAAAATATTTGCTCTAGTGTCATTATCCAGGGAGAAAACAGTAGACTACGTTTGTAATAGTTTGTATGGAAAGAACCCCCGGTACCCTTTCCTCTTAATAAGCGCACATTTGCGACGATTAGAGCACAAATTATGTTGTAAACACAAATCAACTCTATCGGAAAATAAGCCGGAATAAACGAAGGAAGAAGAGAAAACAAGAGAACGCAGTAAATATTCAGTATTTCGGACCCTAGTTTAAGATCCACTTAACGTTTGTTGGTACTTCGTAATCAAGTTTAATTAGAGTCGTTTCCTTGTAGACCTACGCATGTCCGTCTTCAGATCCCCTTTAAGGGTTTACGAAGTTAATTATTGAGAAAATGTTAGTATAGATAGACAGAGGGGGAAAAGCTAAGTGTACTCGTACACTTTGCGAAGTTTAGGTATTTTTTTGTTTTTAAGAGGCTGCGAATATTTCTTTTCCCATATTTCCCTATGTTCTTCTTGAATCTATACTATACTAATATTATAAAGCTGAAGAGTTTGTTTGTTTGTTTGTTTGAACGCGCTAATCTCAGGAACTGCTGGTTCGAATTGAAAAATTCTTTTTGTGTTGGATAGTCCATTTATCGAGGAAGGTTATAGGCTACTTTTTATCCCAATATTCCCACGGGATCAGGAGTTACGCGGGTGAAACCGCGGAGCGCAGCTAGTAATAAATAAATATTGTAGTGCATTTCACACAGTGCCATCAAGCTAAGGAAGTTGGCTTGCGTTATTGTGGCCAGATAACGCATAGAATACACCTATACTTTTTTTTGTGAATACATACAGAAACACTTAGACCAGAAAATAAGTCTTATTAATAAGGACGTACATAATATTAATTTCAGTGAGTTTGTAAAACAAATACCAGGAAACCTAACCAGGTATGACTTTGCAGTTACATTCTTTTTTTCAAAAATTTCCACATTATCTTTTTTTTTTAAATTAATAATTTAAGTAATTTTCAAAGAAAAGGAAATCGCATAATGTGTTAACAGCAAAAATAGGTTTTTTAAAAATAAGTTATTGCTTTAGCTAGAGGAATTATTCAGGAAGAAAATAGGGAGAATAAAATTGAATACCAGCATACCCTCTTAAGTTTGAAATTGAGTAAACAGTTTGTAAGTGTATTTGTTGATGACTTTTTTAGCTGTTAAATCTATCTAAAACATTCAAACAAAGTAAGTTGCTGAGTTAAGATATATCCCATAAGCCTTATGGCAATTCCCCGTGTTGAATAGACAACGAGTTTGATATGTAATCTTGAAGTTGTAATTACTTCATAGTTTCTAACGAGAGGTAGGCAATTTATGTTGGTTTAATGTTAATTTCGCCTTGATAGTTTTAGTGATGATACCTACCTTAGGGCGGTTATTAAGTACACTATTTTACCACCAGTAGGTTCCTCTACCACAAGTTGTTTACTGACTTGATGAAACGTACTGTTACTCTGTAACTAGACAATTAAATTGATTATTATTAAAATCTACTAGCGACCCGCTCCGGCTTCGCACGGCTATATTATGCATGTATTATACATATAAACCTTCCTCTTGAATCACTCTATCTATTAAAAAAACCACATCAAAATCCGTTGCGAAGTTTTAAAGATCTAAGCATACAAAGGGACATAGGGTCGGCGAAAGGTGACTTTATTTTATACTATGTAGTGATAGTGATGAGACACTGTTAATCTATATACCGTTGGAATGCCAATTAGCTGAAAGAAGAAGAAGATTGTATAGTATATTCTAAAAAAAAACACAATTAGGTATAGGTAACATTAATTTACAACCTAACAGATGTGCGAGTGAGCTCTAGGTCACATGGAGTTCAGCTAAGTAACTAGACTTGTGTTATGGGTGCTAGACAACGAATATACTACTTACTTATATACTTTTCTTTTGTAAATATATACTTATAATACATAGAAACAACCAGACCACAGACAAATATAAGCATAAATACATGTCTGAGGCAGGAATCGAACCCGGAACCCTGTGTTTGACAGTCCGGCATGGTGACCATTGTGCCAGCTGGGTCGTCGTATTCCGACTGTACCTTCGTTCACATATTGGCTGATTCCAGTTTTAAAGTTTCGTGGAAAATATATAAATCAAGTGATTTGTTTGCGTGCGTAAACAACACGTGGTAAGGCCTCTGAAAATAAAATTTTAGGTAGTAATGTTAAACCACAGAGGTTAGATTATCCACACACAAGTTTTTGCAACTTCTCGTATCTTTCCAACGTCCTTTCCTTGATCTTTATACTTTTTGTCGTGATAAATTGATGAACACCTGCTAGCCTAGCATGACGACCAAAACACGATACGATAAAGCTATATCACGCGATAAAACTACATCAACTCTCAAAATATGATGGATAAAGCCGCCATGTTGAATTTTTATCATAATTTTTATCGCAATTTATAATAAAAATTCAACATGGCGGCTTTATGTATCATATTTTGAGAGTTGATGTAGTTATATCGCGTGATATAGCTTTATCGTATCGTGTTTTGGTCGTCATGCTAGCTAGGCTGCACTCACAAAAAGGTATGACGTCATCGCTCACGTTCCGTTGTTGACAAGGTAACCAAAGCAACGTCACTCACGTTCCGGGAACGTGAGTTATTGACAACCATAACAACGATAATACATCGCTATGGTTACCATCAATGTTTTCTCATAACGTTCTCACGTAAAATTATCGTCCGTAAACTGACGTCAAACGTCAAACGACGAAAATAAATTTACGTCAAAACTCAGCATTTAATTGCTGCACACCAATTACGATGACTTCAAAGCAATTCCTCACAAACGTATGTCCACTATAAAATGGAACAAAGCAATGCAGACAAAGTTTTGAAACAGAGGTTTGCATTTCCATGTTAGCCTGTTTGTCTCGTCCGCTCAGTTCTCGTTGGTCAACTTTGTCTCTGGTTTTAAAACCTCAAACCATAGACGAAATGGTTGTTTAGTCAATGCCTCAAACGAAATGTTTTTGTGCGATTTGAATTTAGAAATTGGTTGAATGGCAACTGGCACGACAGAAGAATAAACAATTATTTATTTTTAAAAAGAAAAGTTCACGTTCCACTGCCGCCTTCCTATCTTGCCTCAAAACCCTTGAAAGCCCCCACTTATTTGGGGGTCTTCAAGTCACAAATGTTTCTTCTAGGTACGCGTGTTACATCTTAGACCGCATCGTCATTTACCATCAAGTGAGATAGTGATCAAACGCTGACCTATATTATTAAATATAAAAGTTATTGTCATAATATCGAAAAAAAAAATATTCTAACTAAAAAAAATTTTTGTTATTTTGTCACGAGGTTTTGACGAAACGTATATTTTGACGAAATACTCCTTTGGCCAAACGTGCACTTTGACCAACCGTTAACTGGTTCAAACCTTCCTGTGATTGATTTGTATTTTATGTATAAATAAATAAATATTGCAGGACAATTCAAATAGCGCCATCTGGCTCCAAATTAAGCAGCTAGGCTTGTGTTAAGGTAGCCAAACTTTTTTTTGTAAATAAATACTTATTACTTACAGAAACACTCAGAAGACAAAAAATATTTATGTGAATAATTAAGGTGAAACCGGCGCTCTCTCAATACAAACGTAGTCGACTGTTTCCTCCCTGGATAATGACACTAGCACAAATATTTTTGTTGCATTAAACCTATAACTGCCATGACTATGCCCTTATGTCTTGGTTTTTTTCATTTGCTAATTATCATAGAAATTAAGATTTAAAAAATAAAAATAAACATAGGGGCGTGGTCATGGCAGTTATACAAATAAAATATATAAACAAAAATATTTGTGCTAGCGTCATTATCCAGGGAGGAAACAGTCGACTACGTTTGTATTGAGAGAGCGGTCGGTACACTTTCCTCTTAACTAATTCGACAGCGGGAATCGAACCTAAAAACTTCTGCGTCGCAGTCGGGACAACAGAGATCATTAAATATAGGTAGATAGTGATTTTTACCTCTTTCCACTCAAAAGACTGTGAATCAAATCCACCCCTAAGATCACTTAAGAGGTCAAATGTCCATTTGCCGTTATCTCTGGCCATTACCGCCACGGGTGTCCCCCCTTATATCACAGCGCGACACTTGTTAGGTACCTTTCACAAGGGTAGGTACTTACCCACTTATCTACTAATGTACCCAACGATTGTTTGGACTCTTTGCGACTTTTTTTTCGACTTTAAAACTTGAAATATTTTAAGAGATATTAAGCTATTGCATAGCTTTTATCGCGGGCTTTGAGCGCGGCAACCTAATCAAGAAATTCCGTAACGAAAATAAAACCTAACACCCCTCACTCCACCTACCATGGAGCTCGGCCGCGTTCGCTTAGTTATATTTTCTTTTCGTTTCGTCCAGATGATCGATATCGACACCAAAGTACTACATTTTTCCTTTATCTTCTATTCGTCACTCGTCACCACAACACAAGCCCATTTGAGTAATATTATTATTAAATAATCTGTTTCCCAACGGGAACGGACGCGTCATGGTCATGTTACCATTACGCATGACGTCACACAATATTTCGTCAGACACTTTTTTGTGAATGCAGGTGTTCCATCAATTTATTTGACGTTATTACGTCAAAAATAAATTTTTTATCACAGTTGCTCATAAAGTGGATCTTATTAAACCGCTTTTAGGCTCATAATACAACGTATTATACACGCGTGCGATAAAAAAAAATCCAACTAGTGCTAAAATAATACGTCATCCCGATATGTCAAATACGTATCTTACTGCTAATGACATTAGTAGATGAAACATTCTTAAGGACATCATTCAAATCGTACCCAAAAATTAAGGTGCCGGCCAGAAAAAAAAATGTTTCAATCTTGTAGAGAATAACATTTTAAATAATGTTTACTAAGGCAACAAAGAGCTACGATCAAAAATCGTTGAGTTATTTTACATTGAAAACCCAAAAAATGCATGTGGGTATTTTTTGTTAGAAACATGTATGATCTCCTTTATCTGGGTTATACTGTTTTGATGTATAGAAAAAGGTACCATCCAAAGAGTTTTTAAGCCTTGCTGGCTTAAAACTCTTTGTTGGTACCTTTTTTCTTCTTCTCAAAAGGTTGTCTCTAAAGTCTGATAACGAACGATAATATTACGTGATGACGTCTTTGAAAATAATTAAAAATTGAGTTTTGTTTTTATTTTGTTTTTTCTTTAAGTACATAAATTTATTTTTTCTATATATTCTGTTTTTAACCGCCGACGCAAAAACAAATGAAAAAAACCCAAAAAAAATATTGTATGTCAGACGCTGTATAGGTTAAAAAGTCTTTTGCCTAGCCTTTCGGGAGTGTAATTAACAAAAAATAGTAAACATAACCTAAAATTCTTAAAAACTTTTTATTATTAAAATTTTAACAAGTCTTTTTTTTTATTCGCAACTGTGATAAAAAACGTCGTACGATACACGTGTGAATTGATCATTCCATCTCGGCTTTTGCCACGCTCGCGTTCCGCTCGCGCGTCATAAACCGCCTCTATGGAATGATCAACTTTCCACACTTGTATCGCAATGTACTATTACCCGCAATCCAACAAAAGACCGACAGAAACAAAACACGAGTTTGTGTTAATCGATCTATAGCTATAGTGAAAGGGATAGATTTTGGTCCCCAATGTTATACGTAGCTTTTAGTCTGCTTCTTCTTTTTTCAATTTTGAGTTAGGCCTTTTCTGTTCAAAACTGCGCCACAACTACGGCAGCATCGTTGGTCTCATTTAGGTCGTCCAATAAGTTGCTGGTGTTGGAGCACAGCGGACATTGGAGGACATTGAAGTAAACCCCTATCAGCTCATAATCTTGTTTGCAACGGCCTACTTGAACTCGGAGACCGGAGTAGCATTTAGTAAAAAGCATAAAACAGATTTTTCAGAGAAATCAACATGTATTTATCATCACTACATAGTCTTTACATATAAAACAAAGTCGCTTTTTCTGTCTGTCCCTATGTATGCTTATATCTTTAAAACTAAGCAACGGATTTTGATGCGGTTTTTTAATAGATAGAGTGATTAAAGAGGAAGGTTTTTAGATATAATACATGCATAATACAGCCGTGCGAAGCCGGGGCGGGTCGCTAGTTTATAATACAGTTACTCATTGCACTAACAGTATACTCCAAAACGCACAAAGAGTCATTAGGAAGGAACATTATTGAATAGAACTTATGTAACAAATAAACATATTAAGAAAACTATAACTAAAAAATATTAGAGAACTCAATCACATTATTAGATAGATAGACAGATATTTATCAGGTTGTTGACTAATAAGCTAATTGAGAAGAACAAGAGCTTGCTTGGTAGGAGCATACCGCGCTGCGAGGTTTCAAAAGAGCGGAGGGTTGAACATGTTTTTCTTGGTAGAAAAATACCGCAACACTTGATGCCAACTTTCTGTTACTAATGAGAAAATATTCTGTCTATTACTGCGGACGTATTGTTACAATTTTAGAACGTTGTCGAGTTATTTGTTATAAAGATAAATGGACCACGAATTTGCTTTTGAATAGAAAATTATGTTTCACGTTACAAGCTTTGTTTTATTGCGTACTGATTTATGGAGCTAGGCGGTTGTTTGCCGGAATATAGATTTAATATAAATAGAGTAGGTATTAGGTACCTACTGTTTGTTTGCATAATGATTTATTTATGTTAACGTTCTGATGAAACGACGTTTTCAACTTGTGAAAATATTTGTTTTCGTATTCATTAACTTAGAGTAATTTAGAAAGGAGGGATGTTTAGATTCGTTAACTTTAAACATTATTTTGGAAACTTCGCAATTTATTAGAACTTTCGCTTTGTTAAAAAACCTGAAATACGAGTATTCTATGTTTTTATAAAATTTATGCACCTTATTTTTGCGTGTGTATTTTAGGTTTAATTTTAGTTTCTTTGCAAAAGGCTTAGCTAAAGAAGCAATGCCTTTTGCACCCTACCGACGACGGAAACTTATTGAGATTTTTTAAATTATTATTTTTGCATTATCTATTTAAATTTTAATTTGAAATTCTCATAGATAAATATAATTATTTAATTGCAAAACAATCTAGATAATTAACAAAACCCTAAAAATACATCCTACTAATATTATAAACGTGCAAGTTTGTATGTATGGATGTCTGGATGTATGTATGGATGTTTGTTCCTCTTTAACGCAAAAACTACTGAATGGATTTTAATGAAACTTTACAATAATATAGCTTATACATCAGAATAGAGCATAGGCTATAATTTATAAAGATATTGTGTGAATTGTCTAAAATATAACGAAAACTGTCGAAAAATTGACAGATGTCAAAGTGACAGATGTCAAAGTGACAGATGTCAAAGTGACAGATGTCAAAGTGACAGATGTCAAAGTGACAGATGTCAAAGTGACAGATGTGTGTCAATTTGACATCTGTGAAATTGCTCAGCGTTTTTCGTCATATATTTTCACTGTATTTCGGGACCAACGCGGGTGAAACCGTGGGGCGCAGCTAGGAGACTATAAATTGCTCAACTAATATTCTTTAGCTGTAACTTAAATCTGAAACCAGCTTTTCCCGTAATTCCATACGTCGATAGAATGATATCAAAACGTTATCGGCCATTCGACTAGGTTCGTCCACCTTTGCGGTTTTATATTCATGGCAGAATTATACGGAACCATCGGGTTTGGTCGCGTTAATGTTACTGAAACCTACATAACATTTTACTTCTTACTGGACATTCGAGCGCCATTTTGGAATTGTTTACGGTGGAAATTTTGCGAGAAAATATACTTGGTTTGGTCACTTTTACTTAATATAAAGGGATGTGTAAATAAAATCGGGTTGGGTATATCAGGGACATAGCTGTAGTGGAATTCGTGGCATGTCTTATGTTTTTTTACATCTATACTAATATTATAGAAGAAAGATATTTTGTTTGTACGAATAGACTCCGAAACTACGGGTCCGACTTTGATGAAACTTGGCATGAGGATACATTGGTTCATTGAGAGTAACATAGGCTACTTTTTATCCCGATATCCCAGTTTCACCCGCGTGAAACCCGATCCCGCTGGAATTTCAAAAATATCCTAAATCGTTCCCCAACCTCAAAACATGCCGATTTTCGCCCAAATTGGTCCAGTTGTTTGATCGTGAAGAGTGAAAAAAAAAACAAATTAAAAAATAAAAGCTAATTAAAAAAAACTTAAAAAAGAAAAAATAAAGGTATTTACTAAACAACTACAAAATATATGTACGTACATGCATACCTTTATGCACACACTGTAGCTGCGTCTCGTAACGGTGTCGCGAGTTCAGAGATTTTATCTCATCAGAAAATATACGTGCAGCGCTAAAAAGAAGTTTTCACTTCAAAAACTTTCGGATTTATAAAATTAGTAAGACCGTTGGAACAAACAAACAAATAAAACCAAACTTTCGGATTTATAAATATAAGTTGGGATTTTAGGATCTAATAGTAGAGATATTTTTACAGCTATGTTGGCAATAGCCAATAGATTTTCACTCGAATGAATATTCATGTACAAAGAACAAAACAAATCAAAACATACAAACTACTGAAACAAAACACAATACCAGAAAAAAATATTTTCATGTAAAAATGTTATTCAAAAAACAACAAAGAGCGCATTGAATTTGTGACTATTGTTTTGAAAAACGTGATATCAAAGTATTGATTTTATAAATTTACTAGATACGCCGCGCGGTTTTTCCTGCGATGCTGTGAAAATTTCGGGATAAAATGGGGCCTATATGTATCTTCATTCTAAGTTCATCAAAATCGGTCCTGTAGCTTCGAACCCTACTCGTTACAAACAAATTTTAAAAAATCCTTCTCTATATACACGGTGTAACAAGGGGGGTGGATCATCGGTTGCTGGGGGGTGGGGGACCTCAGTACCTATCGATTTAACCCCCTTGTATGTTCTGCAATTATTAGTGGTTCAAAAGTTATTTGGGTTTTTGTGAAATTTTAGTCAAAATCAGATTTCACACTGAACTTCGTAATTACAGCCAAATTATCAGGTCTGCGATTCTACCTTTTTTTGTGAAACAAGTTTAATCGTCGACCTATTGTACCCCTACACCAATCAGAGCCTTAGATTTACAAAACTAAACTAAACTAAACTTTATAAAGCCCGTAGTTTTCAAGATAGGTTGCAGAAAAAAATAATATGTGAATTTTTTTTAGAACCATATAAAGATAATGTAAACATTAGATTTTTTTTTAAATATTACTTTAATGGTTTTATTTTGAATTTTATAAATCTAAGACTTTGATTGGTGTAGTGGTACAGAAGTTCGTCTTTTGATCTTGTTTCACAAAAAAAAGGCAGAATCGCAGACCTGATAGTTTGGCTGTAATTGCGAAGTTCAAGGTAAAATCTGATTTTGACTAAAATTTCACTAAAACCCAAATAACTTTTAACCAGTGAATATTGCAAAACATACAGGGGGGTCAAATCGATAGGTATTGAGGTCCCCTACCCCCAACAACCGATGATCCACCGCCTTGTTACACCGTGTATATGAAATTCTCGTGTTGCGGTGTTAATTACCAATCTCCACCTAAACAGCTGAACTAATTTGTATGTTTTTTGTGTATATTCGTTAGGTTTGAGAACCGAACAACATCTATATTTTTTTTCCTTTTTTAGATATCTTAGCATAAATACCGGTCTGAGGCGAGAGTCGAACCCGCAACCCTGTGTTTGACAGTCTGGCATGGTGACCTACTTTGTTGTCAATAAGTATTAATTAATTAGCATTCGCACTAAGTACTAGTTTTTGCATGAAGAGTATCAAACATTTTATTTTAAACTCAGATGGATAGCATGAATTAGAAGTTCAGACTTGGATCTGATTGGGTTTTCTTCCACCATTGACATTTATAAATGTGAAACAATTTCCGTTTGCCATTTAATTACACAAATTAATCGATTTCATTTGATGTAAATTGCGTTTGTGGCAACATGCCGGCCATGTTTTTTATCGTAATAACTTATAGGCTTGTAGGCAGATAAATTGTTAAGTAGTTCAGTTGTGGTTTAGTTGCAACTTTTGAAGTGAAAACTTCTTTTTTAGCGCGGTATGCATATTTTTAGATGAGAAAAAATTACTGAACTCGCGACACCGTTACGAGACGCAGCTACAGTGTGTGTGTATATATGCATGTACCGACATATATTTTGTAGTTGTTTAGTAAATTTTTTTGAAGTGAAAACTTCTTACGGCGCGTTGGGCACTTTTGTGGGTGAGCATTTTCAGACGTTCTCGCGACAGATGAGATTTTGACAGATGAGATTTTAACAGTTATTGTGCTTCTACTACTATGCAATATTGAAAACAGCGCCATCTCTGTGCAAACGGCCGAACTACGATACTCACTTCTGTACAACAGTGTTAACAGCGACATCTCTCGGTGGATGGTGCAGGTTCGCAGCGAGCTGCCGTACGCAGTTCGCGTCTTACGCTAGCGCCATCACTGATACACGAGTGAGCATTTTCAGCCGTTCTCGCGACAGATGAGATTTTACACAGATATACAGTTTTCACTTCTGCGTGCACTCCCGGAGTGCGCTGTTTTTTTATTTTTTTTATTTACAATTTTTTTTTTAAGTTTTCTCTTCTGTCTTTGTAATTTGTTCTATATATTTGAGTCTTATGACACATCTATAGATCTCAAATTGCATTTATGCAAGTCCACCCGCTCAGGCCACGCGCCCGCCCCGCATACGCCCCGCGCCCGCTTGCAGAAATGCAATTTGAGATCTATTGATGTGTCATAAGACTCAAATTATATATAGAACAAATTTCAAAGCGTGTTCAACGCGTGTGATGATCGTGGCGGGCGCGTGGTCGACGAGTGTCATCTGAACAAGCCCTTACGGTGGCTTCAGACGTATTTACAAGATCTTTATCTACTCTGGACATGGTCGACTAAGCTGAGAAGGTACTAGGAAGGAAGGCTGGTCATAGTCTTCTTCATCCTCACGCAAGAAGAACCCAACAATAGAGAATTACAAGTTCAGTTTCGGAAAAATAGACCGTATACAAGTACAAATGGGTTGCGGGTTCGATTCCCGCCTCAGACAAGTATTTATGCTTAGATATTTGTCTGGGGTCTGGTTGTTTCTAAAGTATAAAACAAAAGAAAAAGTATATAAGTAGTAAATCCGTTGTCTAGTACCCATAACACAAGTCTAGTTACTTAGCTTGGGGCTAGATGGCGAGGTGTGAAATGTCCTGTAATATTTATTCATTTATTTAAATACATGACATTTTGTAAGACTATATCACCTTAAGTTCAAAGACAATTTACTCAATATTAACCCAATTTTAACTTAAAACCAACTATAATACGCTCTGATAGGTTCTCATACGCTAAAAGGAAAATACTCATCCAATTTTCTCATCCTTCGGAGGCTCGTTATATTTGCGAAGCGGGTGGCGTGCTTATTTCGAAGATCTGTATCAGAACATTACTATTTATGATTGTATTGAATTAATTCCTGTATGGAGGATAAAAGGAACTTTCTAGCCTTCATTATGGAATGTGTAAGATTGGATTCCATCGAATTCTGAAAATGAAATTCTTGACTTGATTTTAAGGAGATAGGTAAATAAATTTTGACCTGATTATGGGAAAACGTGGGAAAAAAGGTACATAAGGTAGGTACTATATCTTAATTCTATATCTATACTAATATTATAAAGCTGAAGAGTTTGTTTGTCTGTTTGAACACACTAATCTCAGGAAATACTGGTTTGGGTTGGATAGTCCATTTATCGAGGAAGGCTATAGGCTATTTTTATTTTTATATTCCCACGGGATCGGGACTTCCGCGGGTGAAACCGCGGGTCGCTGCTAGTCAGAATATAAAAATTAAGTACATCAAACATTCTACCTCGTTCTATCTATCGATCTCTAAATACTAATAAATTTAACCCAAACATGGCAAACTAAAAAACCGTTTAAAAACAAATTAATTAATCAAAACTTCGAACTAAACAAGTCAAAGTTCTAGCAAAATAAATCAGTTCTAAAATAAGAATAAATATTTCAAGCTATAAATAATATTATGCTTGTTAGAAGAGAAAGTAAAGACGCACAAAGCAAGCACAGAAAAAGTTCAACACACACAAAAAGCGTTGTTTCCTAACACAAAAATATACTATAGTGCTGTGCCTATTTTCTAAATTAGGTACATGTTTACAAAAATGAGTTTATTTGCAATCACGTTAAAATGATTTCATAATAATTATAAATCTATACTTCTATACTAATATTATAAAGTTTGTTTTTTTTTGTTTGTAACGAATAGACTCCGAAACTACTGGACCGATTTAGATGAAACTTGTTATGACAAACATTGATTCATAGGGGGTAACATAGGCTACTTTTTATCCCGATATCCCACGGGATCGAGAGCAACGCGGGGACATCGCAAACAGGGTTCGAGGATATATATCAATGGATATATATCATGATATATATCCGATATATATCCGATATATATCAAAGGGTTTTTTGTGATATATATCAATACAAAAATTGTTTAAAAATTTGATGAAAATAAGTAATGTTTTGCAGTTTTCTACTGTAGTTCTCCATCCTAAATATAGATGGCGTTGGAGTAAAGTTAAAACATACTCCATATTTAGGTATTAACATTTAAAGTTTAGGTATTTTTAACCGACTCCGATTCTCCGACTCTTTCATATGTTGTTTTTTTTTAAATAATTTATTATATTTATAAAACATAGCTATGCAAACAGTATACATAAATAATACAATAAAATAACAATATGGCTGTCATACAAAATGGATAAATATCATGTAAATATCACATTTTTAATATATATCGGATATATATCAAAAAAATCCGATATTTTGATATTTATTATAAATATCGGATATTTTGGAACCCTGATCGCAAAGCACTGCTAGTTATCTAATAAACTAATTTGAAAGATGATTACAAAAAATAAATCTAAAATTACAAAAAAAATTAAATACACAATAGAAAATAAACACCGAAAGGTAATGTCACCAACAAATCTGCGGCTTAACCTATTCAATTTTCCTATGATTCCGTCGACAGTAAGGGACTGGAGTATTAAAGAAAATCCTTTTCCTTTCCCAATAGGTGACCTTGTACGGTAGGTATTATACGCCTTAAGAGGACAGGGTACCGTTCATCATATCAGCCACAGGACGTCCACTGCTGAACATAGGCCTCCCCCAAAGACTTCCAGAGCGATCGGTCGCATGCTCTCTGCATCCAACGACTTCCCGCGACCTTAAATAAGTCGTCCGTCCATCTAGTCGGAGGCCGTCCCGCGCTGCGCTTTCCGGTACGTGGTCTCCAATCTAAGACTTTTCGGCCCCAACGGCCATCAGTTCTACGAGCCACAGGCCCCGCCCATTGCCACTTCAGCTTACTAATTCTTTGGGCTATGTCGGTAACTTTAGTTCGCCTACGAATCTCCTCATTTCTGATTCGATCTCGTAGTGAAACGCCGAGCATAGCCCTCTCCATAGCACGCTGTGCGACCCTGAGCTTTCTTATGAGGCCCATAGTGAAAGACCACGTTTCTGAGCCATAAGTCATTACTGGTAACACACACTGGTTGTAAACTTTCGTCTTGAGGCACTGAGGTATTTTGGACGAGAGGATATCGCGCAGTTTCCCGAACGCTGCCCAGCGTTCGGGAAACTGCGCGATGTCGTTACTCTCTCCATACAAACGTAGTCTACTGTTTTCTCCCTGGATAATAACACTAGAGCAAATATTTTTGGTGCATAAAACTTATAACTGCCATGACCCCATGAGGTTCTTGTGCCTTCTTCTCATTGGTGGGCGCGTTCCGAAGGCACACATCCCAATTTAGTTTTTAAGACGATTTTGTTGGTCTTTATACAAATTTTAATGTAATAAGCATCCAAAGAAATAAAAAAATTTTACTTTGAATTTGACCATGGCCCTATTTTTTGTTTTATTTTTTATTTTTTTAATCTTAATTTCTATGATAATTAGAAAATGAAAAAAACCAAGACATAGAGGCATGGCAGTTATAGGTTTTATGCAACACAAATATTTATGCTAGTGTCGTTATCCAGGGAGGAAAAAGTCGACTACGTTTGTATGGAGAGAGCGCAGGTACCCTTTCACCTTAATACGCCACATGACTTATCACCTGTCGGCTGCAGGTTATTAAACTTTCCTCGCCAATATTTATTGGAAATGTTTTGGAGAAATAAAAGACTTTAAATGGAGAATATAATATGTGTTTATTAATATGGGTGAGGTGATCCATTTCTCTTAGTTTATTTTAGCTATCTCTGCTTTAAATTTTGAATCGTCATGTAATTAAGGTGAAAGGGTACCGGCGCTCTTTCCATACAAACGTAGTAGACTGTTTCCTGGCATGGTCATGGCAGTTATAAGTTTTATGCAACAAAACTATTTGCTCTAGTGTCATTATCCAGGGAGAAAACAGTCGACTACGTTTGTATGGAGAGCTCCCGGTACCCTTTCCTCTTAATAACCTCTGGATGCCTGAATAGATTCCTCTGCGTAACTCTGGGTAATAAGCTTTTTATATTTTGTCTATTCCGACTAAAGTTCAAATAAAAGAAAGAATCACTACATAGTATAAAATAAAGTCACTTTTCACCGTCCCTATTTCCCTTTGTATGCTTAGATCTTTAAAACTACGCAACGGATTTTGATGCGGTTTTTTTTAATGGATAGAGTGTATAATACATGCATAATATAGCCGTGCGAAGCCGGGGCGGGTCGCTAGTAATGAATAAGACAAACAAACATACAAATATAGTCACGAAAAAAATAACCCTTTCCTTGCAGTCGGTCAAAAATCAATTAATAGACTAGTAAGTATACGATATTACAGAAAATTTAAAAGAAAGGAGATGAAAGAAAACTATGAGTAACTCAAAATGTATGGAAAACTAGGATATCTATAGAATTTTCTGTCGCTAACACGCATTTACACGTAGCCGTGGCAGACCCCGTAAATGATGCATTCGATGAGGACCGGCCCAATATAGCACAGGACCGACAGACTTGGAAACGGATGAGGGAGACCTTTGCCCTGCAGTGGGACAACATAGGTTAATTTAAAAACACGCATTTAGTAGAAATTGACATAAAACGATGGAAATTTCTCGCTTTATTAGGAAAAAATATACATAAAACTTGTACCTATAGGCGGTTACGATGATTAATTGCCTTTTTTATTACTTCGATAACGAACAGCCGTCGAGGCTGTCCGGTCGAATAGCTCTTCGATCGGTTAATACCTACTAAATACCTATTTTTAACGAAATACCTAAAAGTTATTGACAAAAAAGTAAATAACAAAAATGAGTAAGCAATAGGAAAGTAAGTAGTTCATTCAAGTCAACTTACGCATCGCGCATGACGTGATAACGTCTTATAAATCGATGAACACCGTACTGCACTCACAAAAAGTGTCATGTTACAAGAACGTGAGTGAGCGATATTGACAAGGTAACCATAGCAACGTATTATCGGTGCTTTGGTTACCATCAATGTTTTCTTATGGCGTTATCACGCAAAATTATCGTCTGTAAACCGACTTTACACACAACCATAGATAGATAGATAAAGAACCATAACCATTTTAACCATAACCAACCATAACCACCACCCACCACCATAACCATAACCAGAGATAACCATTAACCGGAGATAACCATTTAACATAACCATAAAACAAATCTAAAATGAATAAGAAAATAATATTGAAGTTTAATTGATGGATTTTAACTGGAAGTATAAGCATGTCTAAGCTAAAGAAACAAAATTACACGACCTAATTTTTCGAATAGTCTAACAAGACTGCTTACTAAGCTAAGTATCTACTTAGCTTGGGGCTAGATAGCGATGTGTGGAATGTTCTGCAATATTTATTTATCTAATGCCATACAACGAAGCAAACTAATATGTGACACCGATCCATGGTGGAACTTCCAGACACTCGCACTAAGCGTTTTGCTTCGTCATTCCTTTTTCGTACAGCAAGCGAATGGATTCAGTTGCCTTCGTCTGTCTCTCCTGACGTGTACAATTTGGTGGTCTTCAAGTCGCGAGTGAATAGGTATCTTCTAGAACAGCGTGCTACATCTTAGACCGTATCCTCATCTACCATCAGGCAGATGTGATTCGTAAGGAAATTAAAAGCAGCAGCAAAATTCCGAAATATAAAAAAAGTGGAAAATTAAGGTAAAGGTACTTACAAGTTTTCGCAAAAAGGTAAATTTGCCCATATCTTTTTATCGTGTTGACATAGGACCTTGATTTTTATACACCAAATAGGGACTAAAGACCTCAGTATCTGTTATGAATTTCAACGTGCTAGGTCCACCCACTCCTGAGAAAATCGGTGGTAACACAAGGACAGACAGACAGACGGGCAGACGAACAAGAAAGTGATCTTATAAGATCTAAAAATAAATCAATGTATATGATACTTAATAAAAACTTATTTCTCTTTATAAGGACCAATTGCCTGAAACGTTCAAGGCAAATAAAAGTAAAAATCACCTATAAAAACAAAATTCTACAACAAAATTGATAAATCAACGCGGAAGGTTATTAAATGCCCTCACAAAATGTAACTTAATCCCTCTCTCGTGAGCTTTTAACTGAAAACCTTTATAATAGGATTAAATCCGATAGAAAGGTTTAAAATTTAAAACTTACGTAGTGTATTGTCAATGGGGCGAGCTTTTAACAATCTAGTTATACTTTTACAAAAGGAAATCATATTTTTTGTTTGGGTGTAACTAAAAGCTTTGAAACTCCAAAACCGCTTTCATGAAAGTTCAAACCAACTTTTATAATCTATGACGTAACTAAATTAGATTAGTTCTATTTCAATCATTATAATGAAATTATGATTACTGGTGTTGATTACTGGTTTGTTTGTTTGAACGCGCTAATTTCAGGAACTACTGGTTCGAAATGAAAAATGATTTTTGTGTTAGATAGTCCATTTATCGAGGAAGGCTATAGGCTACTTTTCATTTTGATATTCCCATGGGATCGGCAACGCGGGTAAAACCGCGGAGCGCAGCTAGTTTTATATATAGGGATAATAATTCATCCTTAGAAGCGCTTATTTCTAGTCGTTCCTTAGCAACGTAGGCGTAGGTCACTTTTCATCCATGTATGTGAGTTACGGTCCCAGTCTACGATTACCATTTTCTACAATCGTAATCTGGTCCCTGGTCCCAGTTTGGCCGGGGCCCTGGCGCGACTAACCCGTATTCTTACATGAAAAAATTTGTGCTGGTATTAATAAATAAATGGAAACTGATATTCCTGGTATCCTATTTCAGGAAGATGATGATATTTCACGTTAATCGGGGTTAATTAAACGAAAATCCCTTTTCGGGTTGTTAGGGATAATTATTAAATATTATATTACAAAATTGATAAGGATTATATATATAATATTTGCGTTTACATCTAATGTAAATTATTTATACATCGCCATCATCTTTAAGGTGAAAGGGTACCTGCGCGCTCTCCATACAAACGTAGTCGACTGTTTCCTCCCTGGATAATGACACTGGCACAAATATTTTTGTGTCATAAAACCTATAACTGCCATGACTATGCCCCTATGTTTTGGTTTTTTTCATTTTCTAATTATCATAGAAATTAAAATTGAAAAATTTAAAAAATAAGATAAAACAAAAAATTGGGCATGGTCATGGCAGTTATAAGTTTTATGCACCAACATTATTTGCTTTAGTGTCATTATCCAGGGAGAAAACAGTCGACTACGTTTGTAATAGTTTGTATAGAGAAAGCCCCCGGTACCCTTTCCTCTTAATCTATGCTATTCAGGGCGCTCTGTAGTGCTTGGGACATATGGAATAGGCTTGTCCTGAACCTATACCTCTCAGATTAGTCGACCATGTTAAAAGGAAAGAACTTACCTCTTCGTACCTTAATGATAAGAATCCATGGATGTGACTTTAATTACTCTATTTCAAATAATACCTTCAAATATTTAATAAATAAATAAATATTGCAGGACCATCCACACATCGCCATCTAGCCCCAAGCTAAGTAACTAGACTTGTATTATGGGTGTTAAACAACGGATATACTACTTATAATACTTTTCTTTTGTAAATATATACTTATAATACATAGAAACAACCAGACCACAGACAAATATCTAAGCATAAATACTTGTCTGAGGCGAGAATCGAACCCGCAACCCTGTGTTTGGCAGTCCGGCATGGCGACCATTGTGCCAACTGGGTCGTCAATTTGTATATTGTAATTTTTCAATATTTGTAATATTGACCTGACCTTAGTGAGCGTGATCACATGAAAAAAAACCCCCATGAGTTTCTTGTGCCTTCTTCTCATTGGTGAGCGCGTTCCGAAGGCACACATCCATAACTTAGTTTTTAAGACGTTTCTAAGTGATCTATGTATATATACATAAGCATCGAAATGAATAAAGTTTGACTTTGACTTGTCAGTTCTTCTGGAGCTATCTTATTATCAAAATCAATAACTTTTCTATCAGTTAATAAGGGTCATGGCATTTTAATCCTTGGTCGTATAGGTAATTTCGATCATAAGTCACCTTTTTGATAACATTATTTGTACCTATTTTGGTAACAAAAGCAAGTAAATAAGACCCTTATAAGGGTAGGTATATATATTTTTTTAATTTCAATTGAATTCAACGCCCTCTGAATAAAGTGAGTATGCATGTAAAATTCTTTGTAAAAAATATATTTTTCACGCCGTTTTCCGAGCGTTTTGAATTAACAAAGCCGATTGAAAGCTTTACCTTGAAAATGGGAACTCTTTGTGAATAGGTATTCAAGTAAACGTTTTGTACGTTTATCAATATTTATACATACAGGTAAATGTATTGTAAAAGGTATACTTTTGTTAATCAAGCTTTTAATTATGTATGTAGGTACGTACCAATTTTTTTGCGCCGCAGTTAAGTATGTTAAGAGGAAGGGGTACCGGCTTTCTTTCATACAAACGTAGTCGACTGTTTCCTCCCTGGATAATGACACTAGAGCTAATCTTTTTGTAGCATAAAACTTATAATTGCCATGCCCCTATGTCTTATTTTTGATATATATTATGTTTTATTAATTTTAATTTCTATGATAATTAGAAAATAAAAAAAAAACCAAGTCTAGGGGCATAGTCATGAAAATTATAGGTGCTAGGCAACAAAAATATGTGTGCTAGTGCCATTATCCAGGGAGAAAACAGTCGACTACGTTTGTTTGGAGAGAGAATCAGGTAACTTTGTTCTTCAGTAGGCTCATAGCTGAGGTGGACCTATTTGGGTAAGGCTATTTTGAGCAACTTTGATTGTATTTTTTTGTAATCGAAATGGTAATTACAATGTAATTTAACAATGCTATTTACGAGAACTGGCCTTCAGATTACAAGCCTAGTAGCTTAGTTTGGGGGTTGATGAAGGTGTGCTCGAATGAACTATTAAAACTCATTCATCATTATTATCCAATTGCCATGATATTTCAGGAAATATCAATTCAGTTCAGAATTCCCTTCGGCAAAATATATCAAGCTAACTTTCGAACTTCGTTTCTCTAATTCAAACTGACGTCACTAATTTCTCTAAATCCGAATATCTTTTGACTTGAGCTTTGATTAATTGATTTATCTCTTTCTGAATTGTTCTTTGATTAATTGATTTATGTGTTCCTGAAATATTTATCCCATCAAAAACATAACTTGTAAAAAAAAACAAGTCTCGCCACCTAGTTCTTTTACCGTAAAAAGTTGTGAGATCCATGTAATACCAAGTCGGTTAATTTATTCAGTCCCGCTATAGGGACTTTCTGTCTAAGTTATTTCGTAACAGATTGACTTGGCATGAAAACACAATGTATCTCGCAAGCAATATATATTATATTAAATTAGATTTTTTAGTGCGATTACTGATTCATTGACTGCAAATGTAACTTTGTAATCCTATATATTTATATGGGATTACAAAGTTATTTATGCAGTTGGTGTATCTGGAAAACTGGATATTTTAGTTTTTCCTTGATTTATACACTAAACACTAATTGTATTCAAAATTTGAAGCTTCTATGTCTTCTAGAAGTGCCTTACACTTTTGATGATCGGTCAGTGAGTGAGTGAGTGAGTGACAAAATTAGGAAACTTTGATTAGTTATAATTCTTAAACTACTTGTTCAAATTGAATGAAACTTGAAATATACCGAGTTCATATAATGCTTGCTTGGTATCTGAAATTTCAGGCTTTTAGTTTTATCCACAACGAAGTTATACGGGGTCGAAAATGGCCTGAACTGTTTCGAGAATCGAATGGTACGGCCGTGCCGCTTTTTTGCTCGACTTGGCGGGGGCACTGCCTTGCCCCCAGATTTTTTATACACAGTAATTTAAATTATTATTATTCAATATAACACTCCGTCGTTTTTGCGTCGGGGGTTAAAAACTAATCGCGATCGCGTAGGTATCCATTGTTCTCTAAACTATTGACATACAATTAATTTATATTTAAAATAGATGTGAAATAAATAATAAAGCAAATTTTTATTTCTTATTTACGAAAATGAAGTACCGCTAACAAAAAAAGCTTCGTTATTATAATACACCCACAACCTAATTTCGTTTCGAATTATTTTACCATTCATTACCATACGTTTTAAGGATTGTTTGAGGTACCGTTTGAAAACAAAACACGTCGACCACATTTATTATTTAAACGTGGAATGACCTATTGTATTAAGCAATTACCTCCTTTTTCCTTTTGTAACCAAACCATTGATATTTCAGCTTGAAAAGGAGAAAAGGTTAAGAGAGTATATTGTCATGTTTTTGCTGACTCTACATATATACATCTTCTTATATATAAAAATGAATCGCAAAATGTGTTGGTAAGCGCATAACTCAACAACGCCTGGACCAATTTGGCCAATTCTTTTTTTAGAATATTCCATATGGTACGAGGATGGTTCTTACGGAGAGAAAAATTTAAAAAATTGCCTGAAAATGTCTAAAAACAACACTTTTCTATACTCCATACCATACAAACGATTCGTAATAATACAAGTCAATAAGAACTTTAATACCATAACATAAAGTTCAAGTTTTAATGGAGAGGTGCCGGGAAGGCAAAACAATTGAGTGACGTATAAATATTGATGTCAATCGTGCCGCGGTGTTAGTTGCCAAACTACACCTAAACGGCTGAACCGATTTGTATTATTTTTAACCCCCGACGCAAAAACGACGGGGTGTTATAAGTTTAACGTGTCTGTGTGTGTGTGTCTGTCTGTGGCATCGTAGCTCCCGAACGGCTGAACCGATTTTGATTTAGTTTTTTTTATATGGCAAAACAACGTTTGCCGGGACAGCTAGTTTCTAAATATATTTAACTAGCTGCGCGCCGCGGATTCACCCGCGTAAGTCCCGATAATATAAAAATAAAAAGTCTCCAGCTATCTAGATACCGAGTTTCATCGCAATCGGTCCAGTAGTTTTTGCGTAAAGCACTAATAAACAAACATACATAGACACACACAAACTTTCACATTTAAATGACCATAAATTCTTGTTTCTGGTTCTGGGTGTTTCCTATATGTATAATATGTATATATTTACAAAAAAAAAAAAAAACAGTATATAAGTAGTTTATCCGTTATCTGGCACCCATAACACAAGCATTAAGTTGCTTAGCTTGGGGCTGGATGGCGATGTGTAATATGTCCTGAAATATTTATTTATTTTATTTTTATTTATAAACTAGCTGCGTCCCGCGGTTTCACCCGCGTGATAATTTTCTGCGCAACTTTCTTAATTTTTTCTTTCATAAGAACCTTCTCCTGACAAAAACAAATACGACAAAAAAAGAATTGGCCAAATTGGTCCAGGCGGTGTTGAGTTATGCGCTTACCAACACATTTTGCGATTCATTTTTATATTATAGATTATTAGTAGGAGTAGGATAGGATAGGATTCTAATGGAAAATTTGAAAAATATTTATCTAAAGACCGGTTTTAAGTAGCTTTTTTAATTAATAAAAACAAGTTTCAACAGTATAGTTCTTATAGTTTCGGAAAAAAGTGACTGTGACATACGGCAGACAGACAGACATGACGAAAAAGGGTTCCGTTTTTTGCTATTTGGCTACGGAACCCTAAAAAGGAACTCTTATAAGATCACTTTTTTGTCCGTCTGTCTGTCTGTCTGTCCGTGTGTCACCAGCGATTTTCTAATTTTTATGAAATATTTATGTTTTTAATTAAGGTAGCAGGTACCGTATCATCATCATGAAAAAGGGAATAATATCAGGATTAGGATTCCGTGTCACACTGTATTCTCCGCCTTTTTAGGGTTTCGAAACCAAAAGGAAAAAACGGAACACTTATCACTTTGTTGTCCGTCCGTCCGTCTGTCTGTCTGTCAAGACCCTTTTTTTTATTGAAATCATTTTGCTTGTTTCAGACAAAAAATGGAGACCCTTCTGAAGACCAGTAACAGTTTTCAATGAGTATAATGGGATACTTCCATCGAACTCCATCATTGCACTACACAAAATCGGAGGTAAGTTACTGTAGGTACAATCCACGGTCAAAAGTCCCTGCCCACCGTAACGTTTACAATCCTGTGCAGCTCTATTTGAACATTATGACAACGTAACCTGTGGATCGAACCCACGTCGGTTGGTGTAGCGGGTGGCGGCTTATACCTCTCTGCCAACTAAAGACACAGCTAACATGTTGAAAATAATAATTACAATGAGTACTTTTAATTCAAGTATTTGTGTTTGTGTGTAACGTCTATTAGAAGAAGGTCGTAACTCCAATACTTGTTGATAGTTAATTGTAGGAAACTGATCATTTGCTTATGACCCTTACTGTACCTACTTCTTTCTGAAGGCCAATTATTATTGTCGTAAATAACATTGTTCAAATTGCCTTTCAATATAAAATGATATGATATGAAATGCATTCCGATTGCATTTCGACCAACAAATATTCTTGAGAATTCCAAAAGCAAAAGAGTCACTTTGAGGGTATTTTTATTTAATCGGAATGATATTGCAATTGTTTTACGAGAATTGGCCTTCTGAAATCTGAAGTCCCAAGTAAAATACTCGCCGGCAATTTCATATACAATAGGCGAGTTTTATTCGAAAGCGTTGACTTTAATACGTAAACGTTGATAAATCGTTGACTTTTTTTTTACTAAAATGTTAACTATCGTAACTAAATCGTTTACTTTTTTTACTAAAATTTTTACTAAAATATAAATACGAGAAATTTGACTATTTACGAAATTGTTGACTTTTATACGAATGCTAAAAATATTACAAACAGTAAAAAAACAGTTATAAATATTCTGCTTTAAAAATTAAAAAAATGGCTAAGAACCAAATAAATGTTTTTACATATAAAAATGTTATACTCCCAAAAGGTCAGGCTAAAGACTTTTAACCTTTGTATTGTTTATGCGTATTAGTGGTCGAAGTGTCGCCGGCGCATGCGTTGATGGGCGGCAGCGCGGGCGGAGGCGGCAGGCGGGCGACGCGCGCGCTCCGCCTGCTGTTGCTGTTCGTGCTCGCCCTCGCGGCGGTCGAGTTCCTCTTCGGCTCCATATTGGACGCTTCGCCGCTAAGGACCTATCTCTATACACCTGTTTATAACGCTACTCAGCCTACTCTCAGGTACGTAAACTATAATAATATTGGTGTTCATATCATATTTTGCTATTTTAAGGCTGCCTGTCCACAGAAGCGAGGCCAATAGAAGCCAGTCCAGGTTCAGGTTCAGGTTAGGGGCTCCGATTTTCCGCACTTAGGCATAAGTCTGCCCATTGCGCGTGATCTTCGGCTGTTACCCAGCCAACCCAGCTCCGACCAGAAGCGCAGAATTCTCCTGGGGTCCTCGCACGCTTCTTGGAGTGTTGTTGGGTTGCCAAGTATGTCGTCCCTGTATGCTCGGTTATTGTGCCTACCATTGTACGTAGGTCACGCTTTTTTAGACGGAGCAGTGTCCTCGCAAGTTTCGGCCTGGGTTGCGGTAGTGCTTCCCTTGATTGCCGACAACTTGTGGTTTGTGCCCATCGTCTGTCATGCTGCGCTTGAGTGCGCGTTCTTACCTGAGAGAAGAAAGTGGTACCATTGGGTAGGGTTCCGTAGGTACGGAGTTTGATCCTTCTGGCGAGTTCGTCCGCAGCATCGTTGCCGCTGGAGCCGCTATACCCTTTAATCCACTGAAGCCAGTCCAATAGAAGTGCATAATTTTTGCAAGGATTTTGATTGGTGTAAAAGCCGCTCTGCTACCTCGCTCCGCTCCTGTGGACAAGCAGCCTCAAGAGTATCTACATGTTGGCTTCGGCTCCACGCATGCTTTTAAAAGGGCCATATAAATTAAGATGTTTTATTATCTAATTCACAGAATTGAAAAAGAAAAACCCCAAACGCAGTGGCCTAAACAATCAACCCTAATCTCACTACTACAAAACTCAACGAGACACAAAAACATAACTACAAAAGAAACAAGAGAATACCAAAAAGATCTCAAAAATATCACAATCACTAGAAATATCACTTTTATTACAAACAACGTTACTAGTAATATGACGGTGCAGAAATTAGAAAGCATAGAAAGCACACGGAAGGAGAATTTAACTTTAAATAATAATGCAACAGTATCTGAAAGTCCTGTGACTAATAATGCATCTTCGTTGTTGTTAACACAAATATTGGGAAGTATTAAAAGTGTGACAACACCTGAAGAAGCGACTGCGATGCCTTTGTGTGATAACAATCCACCTGATTTAGGTAAGAAGAAATAAATATATAAGTAAACTAGCGCTATATTATGCATTTATTATACATATAAACCTTCCTCTTGAATCACTCTATCTATTTAAAAAAACCGCATCAAAATCCGTTGCGTAGTTTTAAAGATTTAAGCAGACACAGGGACAGACAGCGGAATGTGACTTTGTTTTATACTATGTAATGATATTGCAGGACATTCCACACATCGCCATCTAGCCCCAAACTAAGTGACTAAACTTGTGTAATGGGTGCTAGATAACGGATATACTACGTATATACTTTTCTTTTTTAATATATAGAAACAACCAGACCACAGACATATATCTAAGCATAAATACTTGTCTGAGACGGGAATCTATTGCGCAACCCTGTGTTTGGCAGTCAGGAATGGTGACCATTGTGCCAACAAGGTCGTCATGAGGCCGCACTAAGCGTGTTGCTTCGTCACACCTTATTCATACACCAAGGGAATGGAATCAGTTGCCTACGTCTGCCTTTTCTGACTGATACAATTTGGGGGTCTTCAACTGACAAGTGAGGCAATAGGTGCTTCATCCTAGACCGCATCAACTCCTACCGGTTAGAGTTATATAGTCAAACGCTAACCTAGCATCACCCTAACCACCGCTGTCTGTCCCTATATATGCATCTTTTAAACTACGGAACGGATTTTGATGCGGTTTTTTTAATAGATGATTCAAGAGGAAGGTTTTAGTATATAAAACAAACTACCACGCGTACGAAGTCGCAGGCAACAGCTAATTTGTAAATATAGCCCTAAAATTGCATCATTAGATTTTGTAAAGGAAGAAACGGCTGACATAATATGGAATATTATTTGATTTCCCATGTGTTTGTCCAAAATTTGATCTCTGAATCGGAAACACTATAAACATATTTCTGCTGAGTCAACATAATATTCGATTCATGAATAAAGATTTGGTTCGATCCAATAATTATGGGACATACATTAAATATTTATACGTCTATTGTCTCTTGAGGACTTTTGAGTATTCTACACTATTTCTAATTTTAGAATTACCTTTTGACAAATTCGCCATCAATAATGTGTACTTTGGTAAATCTTTCAGGCCCTATACAAGTGAATAAGACTGACATGGAACTAGATTTTGTTGAGAAGAAGTTTCCAGAAGTTCACTGGGGTGGAAGGTATTTCCCTCCAAACTGCACTGCCAGACACAAAGTCGCTATCATTGTGCCATACAGGTGAGTCAACAAAAAATAACAAAAATTGACTGTTAGACCAATCCTTAACCTTTGAAGTAATTTCCACTAAACAGGTCAATTTTCTTAAATTTATTGGGATTTTTGGGCTCTAAAATTGACGATTAGACCAATACCCGTTGGACCTTTAAACCGATCTTCACTGTTGATAAATTTGAGTATTTTATTGGGCAAATTATGGCTGTTTTGGACTAATCGTCGCTTAGCTTTTAGTTTTTGATAAATACATATTTTTCTACAAAAGACTTGTTCTTGTTTCAGGGACCGACAGCAACATTTAGCCATATTCTTGAATCACATGCATCCTTTTCTCATCAAGCAACAAATAGAATATGGTATATTCATAGTAGAACAAGAAGGTAAGCTCTTTTAACATCAACTTTTGCATCCACCTTTCTTGTGTGCATTCCTAAGAATTACAACTCTCTGCCGCGACGCGACGTTGCTCCCCCAAAACTGAAGAAAAAAATGTATCTTCTAGGCGATCATGCTATCATCGCTTCTCATTAGGTGACATGAAGTCAAATCCAAGCCTATTTTAACGTGAACAGAGGACATCAAAATAAATAACGCCTTCAAACCATACTTCTAAACCATTTTAGCAATGAGAAATTGGAGGTCAAACCAATATTTTTAAAGTTTTTTAAAACGCTGCTGAAAATTAACGTATACCAATCGACAAAGGACATCAAAACTCACACATATCCGTATACCAATCGACAAAGGACATCAAAACACACACATATCCATGTACCAATTGACAAAGGACATCAAAACACACATATATCCGTATACCAATCGATTAAGGACATCAAAACACACACATCCGTATACCAATCGACAAAGGACATCAAAATACACAAAATATTTTCTAACCATACCACTATTCTGTTTATAACTTTTTTCTCGCATTTCCAGGTAGGAAAGAATTCAATCGAGCCAAGCTGATGAATGTTGGTTTCATCGAGGCACAAAGACTGAAAGCAGGCGGGTGGCAGTGCTTCATATTTCACGATATAGACCTGTTACCTCTCGATACTAGAAACATATACAACTGTCCGAGGCAACCAAGGCACATGTCCGCTTCTATTGATAAGTGGGATTTTAAGTAAGTTATACTCCTGTCCGAGACAACCGAGGCACATGTCCGCTTCTATTGATAAGTGGGATTTTAAGTAAGTTATACTCCTGTCCGAGACAACCGAGGCACATGTCCGCTTCTCTTGATAAGTGGGATTTTAAGTAAGTTATACTCCTGTCCGAGACAACCGAGGCACATGTCCGCTTCTATTGATAAGTGGAATTTTAAGTAAGTTATACTCCTGTCCGAGGCAACCGAGGCACATGTCTGCTTCTATTGATAAGTGGGATTTTAAGTAAGTTATACTCCTGTCCGAGACAACCGAGGCACATATCCGCTTCTATTGATAAGTGGAATTTTAAGTAAGTTATACTCCTGTCCGAGGCAACCGAGGCACATGTCCGCTTCTATTGATAAGTGGGATTTTAAGTAAGTTATACTCCTGTCCGAGGCAACCGAGGCACATGTCCGCTTCTATTGATAAGTGGGATTTTAAGTAAGTTCTTTTTAGGGGGGTCCATACGCCAACGACCTTGCCACACAGGCTACTAAATAGTTACTACCAGCACCGGTCGCCTTCGTTGGTGAAAATTGTTGATTGTTACGAATGTGTTTTGTTTTTCTCAAAAGAGTTGGAATTGTAGGTGAGATTATTACCGACATTTTGGTGTGACTTTGAGCAAAAAATTCCTTATAGTTTTGAAGCTATCCTAAAATTAAGAATTAAAACTAGTATAACTTTGAAATGGCAAGAAATTTTCGACTCAAATTACTCCAAAATATCAGTAAAGATCTCACCTACAATTCCATCTAAGCACATTTGAAAAAAAAAAAAACACATTCGTTACAATCAACAATGTTAGTTGTAAGCGACGGGTATTTCTGGCGCGTTGCGTTTGGCAGCATAGACAGCCTTAAGGGATAATTGTCATGCATCCTTTTAAAATATGAGGCATAAGACTTTCTTTAAAACAATTCTCGTGCTGTTTCGTGCAAACAAACGAAATAGTGTAGGTAAATGCGGGTATATTTGTTTGTCTATGAAGCAGGCGCCATGATATTATCATGCTGATGCCATTGTCTAATAAATCAAAATTAAAGAAAAAGCACTGCATCAAAGGCCGCCGTTAATTTGTGCTGATGCATAAGTAGTTAAACGAAATATCGAATAAGGTAAATGCTACCTCGTGCTGATGCGTGCTAAAACGAAATAGCATACAAGAAAATCTCGTTCTGTCGCACAATTTGCAACGTAAATAGCCTATAAATATCACAGTAGCCATTAAATCCTGAGTAAACTCACTTTGACTCAGTAACTCACTCAATTTTCTGGCGGTATTTTTCAGGTTGCCCTACGAAGACATCTTCGGTGGAGTCTCAGCCTTAACAGTGGACCAGTTCACCAAGATCAACGGCTTCTCTAACAAATACTGGGGCTGGGGAGGCGAAGACGACGATATGTTTTATAGGTAAAGTTATTGTTGCACAGTGAAAAATAATAATTGAAAACAGATTTCAACAAGATTCAATGCCAATAAATTTATAATTAAACCATCATTAAGGTATCTCTTTTCAACAAAAGATAATAAAAAAAAACGTGTGGCACTCGAGGACTGCCGCGCAAAAGCTATTGCATAGCATTTTTGATCAACTTATGCAATTATAAACACGTTAAGCGAACGCTCGGCCGAGCTACACGGTAGGCGGAATGGGGCTGTTAGGTTTTATTTTCGTTACGGAATTTCTTGATTCGGTCGCCGCGCTCAAAGCCCGCGATAAAAGGTATGCAATAGCTTAAAACTATAGTGGCCAACTTTACTTTTAACTTTCCATCCATAAGCCGAAAAGTGCTTCTGCTAAGATGCGGATTAAAAGCTACCCTTCCCAGCTATTATGACGGAAAACTGATATTAGATTCTACTGGTTAAAATTTTATTTGTACACAAGAAAGTATGTTAATAAAGTAGAAGCACCTATTAATAGTAAAAGTATTTATATTTATTTATTTATTTTATAGGTTAAAAAAACGAAACTACCACATAGCGAGGTACAAAATGTCTATCGCGCGGTACGCGATGTTGGACCACAAGAAATCTGTTCCTAATCCAAAGAGGTATGTTGTTGGAGTATTGGCATTTAAATTTAATCTAGCTAGATGATTTATACAGGGCACTGTAGTGCCTAGAACATGTATTAAATAGAGTAGTCTTGCCCAGAATCTAACCACCCTGTTATTTTCCTTCATCGTAAGAGAGCAATGGTAATGATTTCACATAAATTTTACTTAAGAAAACTCCATGAGTTTCCAGAATGAAAGTTGAGGTATTTACCACTAGGGTAACATCGTTCTCAGTTTCAAATAAGTCTGCAAACGATTGGTGGCGCTTTCGTCGCGTTTTGTTTCCGTTTTAATTACTTTTAGCAGACGTTCCTTTTTTTATCAAAACAAAGGAACAAATTTCCTCGTAGTCAAACTACTCAACTAAGTGGTGATCGAAACGGCGATCGAAACGGAAAAAAGATGATCGAAATGGAAACAAAAGGCGATCAAATCGGAAACAAAAGACGATCGAAAAAAACAAAAGATTTTACCCGTGACGGAACGGAGGACGGAATATAGGGTTCCCACGAATGTTCCCATTTATCTCCAAAACGACTGAACCGATTCAGATACGGTTTTCTGTAAAGTGTTTTATGATTCATTTTCAATGATTCGTAAATAGTAGTTACGGTGATGAGTTCAGCCATCGTGGCATAAAAAAAATAATGAACAATCATTTTTTTTTAATTTTCAGATACCAACTTCTATCGCAAACAAGTAAAACATTCCAAAAGGACGGTCTCTCGACCCTCGAATACGAGCTGGTGCAAGTGATGCAGTACCATCTCTACACACATATATTAGTCAATATTGATGAGAGGAGCTGATGGATGTATTTCGCCAAACTATTGTTTGGCGATGACCGGTAACGCTGAGTGAATGACGTGCTCCGCCAAGATGTTTGGAGGTAAATGACGTACTCCGCCAAAACTTTTGACGCTGTATGACATAATTACTCCGCCGGGATTTTGCTTGGCGGTGTGTGACGTACTCTGCCAAGACTTTAGTCTGCCAGGATTTTGTTTGGCAGTGTATGACGTACTTCGCCAAGATTTGTTTGGCGGTGTATGACTTACTCTGCCAAGACGATTGGCGGTTTATGACGTACTCCGCCAAGATTTTGTTTGGCGGTGCATGACTTACTCTGCCAAGACGATTGGCGGTTTATAACGTACTCAGCCAAGATTTTGTTTGGCGGAGTATGACATACTCCGTCAAGACAATTGGCGATGTATTACGTACTCCGCCAGTATTATGTTTGGCGGTGTATGACGTACTTCGTCAAGATTCCGTTTGGCGTTGTAAATCGTTGAACGAACATTTTGGCGAGGCTTTGGCGGTACTGAGTGAACATGAACGAGTGAATGAACGCTTTAAATTATTTCAGCAAGGTGTTAACTGTAAGTGCTTTATTTCATGTAAGATATTTTATAAGTGTTTAGTGATTTTGCATGTTAGTTGTCGTGCGGAAACGAATTTTAAATGAAAAATCAATTGTCACAAACGTATTATTAATAAATCTCATTGAAATAAAAAATACTCCGTATTAAATCGATTAAACTGTATAAAAATTAAAATATTTTACAATTGTTTTCTTCTCGGTGGGCTCTGCTCTGTCGTAGCAGTGATGATACTAAGCTACGGGGATAACGTCTAACCGAGTTGAAATTAATGAAAGATATATTTTTATTTACGAATGAGACTCGAAGCGCCATCTACCGGAAAAACATTAAAGCTTCACAAAACGAGATAGCTTGAGATAACTTTATGGTCTAAATCAATAATGACAATTATCTATCAGCTAACAAGTAAAGGGTAAAACTGTAATTTTTTGATAGTTTTCCTGTTTAATAAATTGATTTTGTAAGAAAAATTACATTTAAACTCTTACCCCCTTATTCCAAAACGAGGTTTAAAGATAGTCCGAGATGTGGATTTAAACCTTAGATTTAGATACTGATTTACTCGTGAACTATAGTCTAAACAATATCCTTATATAATCTATAGGGATAATGTTTAGACTATAGTTCCCTATATAATCTATAGGGATAGTGTTTAGACTATAGTTGCCGAGTAAATCTGTGTCTAAATCTAAGGTTTAAATCCAAACCTCGGACTATCCTTAAACCTCGTTTTGGAATAAGGGGGTTAGTAGCTGACTAGGTTATTAATTTGGACCATTAAGTAATCAATGAAATGCCTTCTTTAGTTTAAATGTTTTTGTCAATTTCACACTTTAACAAATGACACAGGTGTGCGAAAGTGACAAAAACATTTAAATTTAAGAAGGCATAATAAATGTTTTTGATTATTGGCGTTAGTCTCTAAATAAATAAAAATAAATAAACTTTCTTAGGCATTTTTTAAATCAACTATAAGTAAAAGTAAGAAATTATTGTTACCCGATGTTATTGATCTCTTGATAAGAAAAAACTGTTTATAAATAAAATAATAAAATACATAAACGTACTGTCCTATATAGTGACCACAAATCTTCAATGAAATGGGACATACATTTTTTCTTAGTTTACAATTTACATGCAAATTAAAAAATATATCTTATGTAGCTTACTTACCTTCTTAAAGCAGATCTATGTTTTTTTTAATACTAACTTTCAATTTAAAAACAAAAAACATCTAAGTTTTTTTTTAAGTTGAAAGTTCAGACTTTAGATTAGTTTTAA
This sequence comes from Idaea aversata, assembly GCA_907269075.1. Classification (NCBI taxonomy): domain Eukaryota; kingdom Metazoa; phylum Arthropoda; class Insecta; order Lepidoptera; family Geometridae; genus Idaea; species Idaea aversata. The sequence continues at coordinate 3,350,281 of OU026098.1, read as the reverse complement.
CAGTGATTCTCAAATACAAGATAGTGATTTTGAAAATTTTTAAACATTTTCGTTTTATAGAAATTTTTGATTTTTGTAAAAGTTAATATTTAATTAATTTTCTTTTATTTTTGTACAATATTATTTAGGTTTTAATTGAATAGACCGCTAGTCCGTATTTATATGTATTGAAGTTTTACAAATACAGATAAATTTAAGATTAGAGTGGAATAGAGAGAACGTTTGGACATTCAAATTATTTACGTTATTTGGTTACCATATTTCAAGTCTAAAATCTAATTTTTTTATGTAAACACTGTAAGCAATCGCACTGTAAAAATCGTCCCCGAGAAAATAGTTATCAAAGATATTCGTCTATTTCTATTAATACCCATTATAGATGATATCTTAATAAAAATCAGTATTTTATATAATTTTCATATACTTAACTTATTTTTTTGTTTTTACGATATTTTGGTCGGACGAATTTTAATTTTGTATAGATGTATTTTGGTACATTTTTTCGAGGTAACTATGGTATTTTGGTAAAGAAATATTTTGGTATATTTTAGTAGGTATAGGTACTTTTCTGAGGCCAAGATATTTTGATGAAATTTCAATTTGGTATATTTTAGATTTTTTTAATGCGACTGTATTTTTGTGAAATTTTAATTTGAAGTAGCTGTTATTTTGTAAAAATTCTATTTAGTAAGTATAATTTTCGTTTTTTTTACGAGGTGGCACGTTATTTTGATAAGATTTTATTTTAGTTTTTTAGGATTTTTTTCGAATTAAATCTGGTTAAAAATCATGGAACGGTTAGAAAATGTTCGAATATTATCTCTATTTCGCTTTAATATTAAAACTTTGACTATTAGCCGAATAGAATGTAAATATGGTTATTTAAGAGGACACGTGAGTAGAGTATTTCTCCCCATACAAATGAATTCCCTTATTTTCTTCTTGAATAAAGAAATTATTTTATTTTTATTAGACCTAAGATTACTGTACACAATTAAATCAATACTTAGTTATGTAATTTGTGTGGACAGTAGTCTGGCAAATAAACTATTTCATTTCAAATCATTACACAATTACTAATGCCTCTCTGTTTTTTTTTTCTAAAAACGAATTAACTAATAAAGAGAACTTTTATTTTTATTTCCATTGTTAAAATAAAGGAAAACAGTTGGGCATGTGAACAGCAAACTTAGGTATTGTAAAAAAATTGATTAATCTAACTATAGGCATTATTTAGAAAGGAAATAGGGGATTTTTTTCGAGAAAAAGCAACGCTCGCGTAACAAGTCTATATCTAGCCCATGTAGGCGACGAAATAGACAAATTATATTTATTTATATTAAATTAAAATTTTCATATTTTCATCATTTAATTTTCATTTATTTTCAAATTCCATAAAGAATAAATGGATAACACTCTAAATTCATTTGTATGGAAAACACGATTTACCAGCGGAACCTTAAGTTGTAAATATGTAACACAGTTATATTTAAGATGATACAGAATTGACAATATAGAAAAATAACGCTCAGAGAGCTATCTACAATAATAAACCTGAATGGTTTTTGTAAAAATAATATAAGTAAAATTACATAACATTATACAATTTTATTAAATTTTGACTGTAATAATTAATAACCACAAGTAACAAGATAATTGTCAGACAAATGGCCTTAACTCAGATTAGCTTTTCATTCAGAATTAGTTCTGCTTCGCTCAATTGATGACGCTGGGGCGGTATTTTTGAACCGTTTGTGCATTAGAAACCAATTTCGTGCCCACTGGTTCGAATTTACCTTTAATAATGGCCTCAACAGGCTAATAATACTAATAATAATTCAAACCGGAGGTTGTTCTTGGCTGCATTTTATACTGCAGACAGGGATAATCGCCGGTTTGATGTCCATATCATACTTTGTCATTAAACTTGTTATTGTAAAGTACGGTAAGGCCTCTACGTATTGGCTTTGGCTCCACGGACGCATAACAAAGGTCCGGGGTCAATAGCCCCGTGATATAGGACATAACTAATAATATTAATTCAGGATTCAAATCGTACGATTTAAAAATACCGTTATCTAATTCCAGAAACAAACAACCATTTTTTTTTAACTTCTCAGGGAAGGCAAAGGGTTATTAGCCTTTTACAGCCTCGTATACTTTGTCGAGTCTTACTGGCCATACTATCTGTTAACCCCACGGGTCTTGCTTGCCAAACTAACAAACATACAATTAAGTGAGTTTTATAGGACCCGTTTTTTCCACTGCGGCTACGGTACCGGGACAACGATTCACAAAAGAAAAATGCTCATATTTTTAACTTTTAAGGTGAAAGGGTACCTGCGCGCTCTCCATACAAACGTAGTCGACTGTTTCCTCCCTGGATAATGACACTAGCACAAATATTTTTGTGCCATAAAACCTATAACTGCCATGACTATGCCCCTATGTTTTGGTTTTTTTCATTTTCTAATTATCATAGAAATTAAAATTTAAAAAAATTAATAATTAAAAAAAAACAAAAAATAGGGGCATGGTCATGGCAGTTATAAGTTTTATGCACCAAAAATATTTGCTCTAGTGTCATTATCCAGGGAGAAAACAGTCGACTACGTTTGTAATAGTTTGTATGGAGAAAGCCCCCGGTACCCTTTCCTCTTAAACGGCTCAAACTATTTACACGGACCATAGCTAAGAATGCTCACGGAACACTCAGCTTTTACATAAAAAAAGACTAGACTTATTCACAGAGACATAACAAAACAGCCTTGTTCATACGGGTTTTAATCAAAGATCTTACTGTACTACGTACTACGTGATGTCACTTTCGGAAAACTCACTAAGCAACTAAACTGTACTGCCTGCCGAATACTACGTTACAACTACGTTGAACGAAACGCGTCGTTTCGACGTTTCATTCGTAAGAAACTATACTCTATAGCCTATGAAATCGGACTCGGTTTCCATTCTACAGAAGTCGTCTATTTATTATAAAATATATAAAATAATTAATAACGATGGAACTGTAATTAAAATCTGCGGAATTTTTCATCTCGGCTTAACTTTTAATTTTCTTTGTGGGGCAAGCCGGGTCTGAGGCCCTACTAAAAGTTGTTTCCGCACTCGATCAAACATACCGTATTGAGTTTTTCTGACAAATCTGAAAACCTAAAATCGAAGAACACACGAGCAGTGATGGTGACTAAATATGTTTATGTGTAGCTGAAATAGACGACGTGATAGAGACAGAGATGCTGTTTTAATCTATCTACCTCGTGGCTTGCGTATTGGCCGATTCTATCTTGCTTTATGATAAATACTCAATAATTTTGATCGAGTACGTAAAAACTCGTTGTAGGGATACTGTCCCGGTCAACGTCCGTTTTTGCTCTGTTTTTGAAGTAGGTATCTAGTAAGTATATTATTTTTAGTTTTTTATACCAAATTGTAAATAAAAAACACATTTAAATCACGCCAAAACCTCAATTACAATCATTCCCAAACGTTAAAACAACATTTGTATTTAAATTCTTAAACCAGTTAGTATATAAGTATTAATAAAAATAACTTGATTAATAAGTAGTTTTTATATAACGCGTAGGTACTTATTAAACTTATAAAGCTTTTTTGTTAGATAAATGTAATAAGTATAATCTAAGTGTAAAGAAATTAAGTGTAAAATAGTTTTATTACCTATGTAGAACTCTTTAACAATCCCAAAATATTAGCTTATTTTGTAACTTACTTCAAGAATACTTATTAAAACAGTCGTTGCACAATGGGGATGTGATATTTTTTTAGTAAAAATGGCGGCTCTAAGTTGCGATGCGCAGTAGTAAAATATAAAAACTCTGCGCAGTCTGCTTCCACATCAAGTTAGTATTCTACCTAAGCCTGAATTCAGGAACCCCAGTTAACGTGTCTTACGTGTGTCACGGTAAAATATTTTCACGATTTCATAGACTTATCAAGAAAATTTCCATAACTAGCGACAAACATAGTCAGATAATGGATTTTGTATCATTAAATACATATCTATTTTGTGTGTTTTCCATTAATATTTTCTTTAAAAACGCAAACGGCATTCCCTAACATTTTAGTCCAGCGCAAAGTGGCGCTGGCAGCAAACTTCAGAGCTGCCATTTTTGACGTGAACTAAGACCTAGTCCACGTGTCGTTCGACCCGCACGTTTTTCATCTGCTGTGTTAATAAAATAAACGCGTATGTTTGTTTGCGTGAGGCGCTGATTGGTGATTGTCTTTGCTTCAAAAACTCGCGAGTCAAAACGTCGTGGAAAGGGTTTTACTACAATTTTCTCTTTGACAACAAAGGGAAGGCTATATGGTATAACGTTACATCTCTCTTTGTCGTGGCGTACTGTGCTTAACACAGGCCTTACCAGAAGTTATTTACGGGCTCGCCATATCGGGTATTTCTCACGAAACTTAAAAATGGAATCGACAAATACCCGATCCGAGATAGATAGCTTCCAACAGTATCTCCGTTTTAGCTGACCAAATTTTATTTTGTTTAAATAGCGGATATAAGATGATAGATACAAAGTTTCAAGCTATCTATCTTGACTCATTGACCAGCTATTGCGTCATTGAAGATGTCAATGTCAGGAATTCTAGAGTTAGAATCGGTTCTGGTATTAAAAGAATAAATATGGCAGGTTTGATGAACTGAGTAAACAATTAATGGTAAGACCTCTGTAGGTACACTTATTTTGATAATTGGAATAGTAGATAGCTAAAAATGTGATAAAATGAGATTTTATGTCGCTTTCTCATGTTATTTTCGCTTAGTGTTATTCATTTAGATACAAGCAATTCTCAGTAAATGTAGTATATATTTTTTGTTAAACAATTAAGGGATGTATTGGTAAATTATTTTCTTAATTAAATAAAACTATAATGTGTTGCCTAGATTGGCCTAAAACTGAAACATAGTTATAATAGAAATTATTTTTTGTTTCAGTAAAAAATATATTTTTAGGATAAGTAATGTCATTTTATCGATATTTTTTTTTTTATAATTTTTTTCGGCTTTTATGTTCTGTCCGATGATTGTTAATGCTCTTAATTTATAAATTTAGGGTTAAATAAATTAATGGAAATCTCATTTTAAATGAAGAGTTAAGTATTTTTTGTCATATTAAAAAAAATATGTGTAAACTTAGAATCTCCAGTCAATATTGTTTGTATTAATATTTATTAATGTGCTAGTAGACTGTTTTATACCTACTTTGTAAGCATAACACTATCTAATTAGTCTCTTCTGTCCCTAATTTATATTAAAAACTGTCGTAACTTTGCAGTTATTGTAAACGGGGGAATTCATATTTGAATAGAACGTGGAAATCGAGATTTTGTTTTTGTATTGTGTATGGTTTCATAAGAAATGTCATTAATTAAGGCAGAGGTAGCCGTTAAATGGAAAATACCCTTCGTCTATGTGTAAAATTGTTATTTTGTTATATAACATGAAGAATCGTGGTTTTTATCCGTCCTTTTTTTATTTGCCACATAACAGGCGCAACAGAATAAAACGGCTGACTGTGTCACGCCAAAATGTCACAACCCCTTTGGTATACAATTTGTAGATGAGATTTTTACCAACATTTAGGTATAATTTTTAGACGAAATTACATTTTCGTATCGAAATCTTAGTAATAAAAACTATTTAAGTTTCAATAGACTTCGAAACTAAAAGGAATTCAGTCTTTATATTATGCCACGTCGTTTAAGATCTCAGCTATAAATCGTCCATAAATTAGGTTAAAAACTACAATTTTTCATGTACTTACCTAATATTTTTAACAATTTTATCTATAGGCGTCACCAATGGCCTAAAGTGATTGAGTTACCAAACTAGTCATTAGCAAATATTAAATAGGTATACGTAGCGCAGCGAATGATAACCTCTGATGGAAAGTAGAAGGGGTATGCAGAACTCAATTTTCATATAATTATCGAGTTCTGCGCATACCCCTTCCACTTACCGCAGAGGTCACCATTCGCTGCGCGAGGTATAACGTATAATTGTGTAGATTCCTAAGGTTCAAAAAGTCATATTCTCAAAGAAACGGATTCATGACGTCCCTTTAAAAAAACCCCATCCCCAAAATAATAATAATACATTCCGAAAAAATTGCCAAATACACTGAACTCTCTATTGAAATAAAAAACTGGTTGCCTGTAAAGTCGGTATACGGGCGAAAGTTTTACGTGACAACAACTGTGCTCGAGTGGAAGGGACGCGTGCCTTTCACTTTTTATGTCTGTCTCTCTCGCTCTTAGGCGGGCTAACCATGCCCGCGTGCCTCTCACTCGCTCTCATTGTGAGCGCATAACGTCAGCGGAGCGTAACGCAGTTTCTTGAAGTGTCACCCGGCAAACCAATTTATAAAACGTTGTCACGTCAAAACTCAATGGCAAGTTTCTCAAGTTAGAACAATCCCAATAGTAATTTCAAGCACAGGCGTCATCCCTAAAACACTTCATACTGGTCTCAATATACTCCATATCACACCATCCATATATCTATTGTTACAAAAGGCGGTTATTCTTAACACATGTCGTCTAACTCGCAAATTTTTGAATTCTCTAGATTCTTGATAGGTCATATAACTCGCACTTGGCTTCGGCCCGTGCTTTTTATCCCTCCAACGCGGGGAGAAACAAATTCTGTTAAACAACAATAATAATAATAAATATTGCAGAACATTCCACACATCGCCAAAAATGTTCCAAAATGTTTCTTTCCCGAAAAAATCGGAGTTTCGTCTCAGGAATCTACATAATTATTCGCTAAGCATTAGGTGCCTGTTATACCCACATAAGAATTTATTTAGGAACATCTTAATCAGTCTCTATAAATTATTTAGTACATCTAACTCTACCTACCTTCATACATTTATCTATACATATATTTCTTTTTTTGTAACTCATTTTAGCGGGGTACCGGTTCCGTGGGTGCTCTGTAAAAGTCAAATTAAAGAATCTTAGTGATAAATATTATTATGTCAATTAACTAATAAACTTCACGTATGTCCTTAAAATGTTTAAAACTAGTTTATAAACGAAAATAAAACGCCCCACTTAGATCTAAACTTTAGAACGCCCATGATGAGTACCCACGGTATTTTATACTAAAAACCCGACGACTCTGAATTTAATAACTAATATTTTTATACTTACCTTTTTTTAATCTCGGTTAACACGTTTCAGGCTTTGATCGCCTAATTTCTCGCTACTTTTTGTTAAGAGAAAAGTGTACCGGGGGCTTTCTCCATACAAACTATTACAAAGGTAGGCGATTGTTTTCTCCCTGGATAATGACACTAGAGAAAATATTTTTGGTGCATAAAACTTATAACTGCCATGATCCTATTTTTTGTTTTTTATTTTTTTTATCTTAATTTCTATGATACCTAATTAATTATAAAATGATAGAAAAAACAACAAAAATTAGGGGCATAGTCATGGTAGTAGGTTTTATGGCCCAAAACTATTTGTGGTAGCGTCATTATCCAGGGAGGAAACAGTCGACTACGTTTGTATGGAGAGAGCGTAGGTACCCTTTCACCTTAAGGATGGGATATCGGACGCCCGGGAAATTAAAATTGTTTTGTAAAATTACCTAGTTAGAAATCGAAATTTAAATAAAAGTTATTTTGTGGTAGTTAGCGACTCTCAGAACATAATTTTCAGGCTTTATAACATTTTTTTAAAACGTAATATTTAAAAAGACGGTTCAATGTTAGGTTTCAAATGAAAAATATTATGTTCTTGAGATAACAAAATAACGTTGTCTTTTTTTACGATTTCAAATTAGGTCATTTTTACGCAAACCAAAGACAATAGATACGAGAAATAGACTGCCAATCTCATGCCAGCTAAATCTTTTGTCTATGGTATACATAAAATATTATGCGCCCCCGGTTCCCTTTAATATGCCTAATAAAAGTTCCGCTTAGCTATGCCAAACCATGTAACTAAGTACTCCTAAGTGTAAGCCATAGATTTAGTGGTCATTTATAGGTACTTAAAAGTGATATGCGTTAAATGTTTTATTTTTAATTTTGTGAAAGTAGTTTTTGAATAAAATATATTGTTTGTTTTTTAATATGTACGTTTTATTTAATTCCTTCATTCTTTTACGCAACATTTGCAGAAAAAAAACACAATATTCAACAACAATGGAATCAAATCTAAATTAGTTAGCCAAACTCCAAATCAAATTAAGAAAACACGCCTTAATTTAGGTACCTGCTGGCTTATTATCTCATTTAGCGAGGTCGAAAGCGAAACGAGCAATACCGATCAGCCAATCATGGCACGTAGCGTAGCTGAGCGAGGCTTCGCGCGGACTTCTATTGGCTGGGCGAGGCTTCGCGCGGACTTCTATTGGCTAACCGAGTCTCGTTCGAGCTCTCGCTTTCGGCATATCATCAGCGAAGTAGGTTTTTTAGAATCCAAATGTTTTGGCATAGTCTAATTACTGCATACAGCCAAATACGTTCATAGATAGCGTCTGAGACTCTCTCCCCAAACTGTGCACATTGACATTGGAACGTTGATCACATGCACTCGGTGATTATCGACTTGCAATGACGTACGGATACCTGCGGAACAAACATAACTTTTAGACATACTTACTTTAATAAAAAATAAAAAAAAAACAAAGGGAAAAAACTACCATCATAATCTGAAGGATTTATGTAAGTCTATCTAATTATTTTTGCCTATTTCTTAGTCTCCTTTTTTAAATCTATACTACTTACCTAACTACATAGTATAAAATAAAGTCACTTTTCGCCGTCCCTATGTCCCTATTTCCCTTTGTATGCTTAGATCTTTAAAACTACGAAACGGATTTTGATGCGTTTTTTTAATAGATAGAGTGATTCAAGAGGAAGGTTTATATGTATAATACATGCATGATATAGCCGTGCGAAGCCGGAGCGGGTCGGTAGTACCTACCTAATATTATAAAGTTGAAGAGTTTGTTAAGCGCGTTCAAACAGAACGCGCTTATCTCAGGAACTACAGGTTGGAATTGAAAATTTCTTTTTGTGTTGTATAGTCCATTTATCGAGGAAGGCTATAGGCTATTTTATATTTCGATATTCCCTCGAGATCGGGAGTTACGCGGGTGAAACCGCGGAGCGCTGCTAGTTTTATTTTAAGTAGGTAGTTATTTTAAAATATCGAGTGGCAGTTGGATCCAAATTCTCACAAACTTCACATCGTAAAAATCATGGAGGTAGGTAGGTACTAGAAAATGGCAGTGTAATGTTTGTCTTCTTCGTTGAAAGTTCGCCATCGTGATAAGGGACTAGGTAAAGAGTGGTAAGGGACTAGGTAAAGAGTGGGTAGGTAGCAGATAAATAAATCCTACTAATATTATAAATGTGAAAGTTTGTGTGTGTGTGTGTGTATGTTTGTTACTCCTTCACGCAAAAACCACTGGACCAATTGCGATGAAACTTAGTATGTAGATAGCTGGAGACCTGGATTAACACATAGGCTACTTTTTATTCCGATATTCCCACGGGATCGTTACTTACGTGGGTGAAACCGCGGGGCGCAGCTAGTGTGACCATAAAAGTTTCTTGGTAGGCAGGCATAAACCCAGGAAAGTGCTTTTTATAGCCAGGTCTCGAGAGTCTCAGCCAATATACCTAGCCTAGTTTGATGCATTCTTCTTCGAGATTTCTTGAAAATACCTACCTACTTAGTTAATTACCTGCAGTCAATCCCCTTGAAAACCAAGATGTCCTCCATGACGTCCGTCGCATATACCAAGACGATGTTGGTGAGTGAGATGAACTAATTAATGCTAAAACGTTATTGTTGTCCTTTTTTTGATCTAGGTTTTCTGCTTCCTGTTTGCACCTTTAAAAAAAACGTATTTTTTTTATAAAACTTACTAGTTAGCTGTCCCGGCAAACGTTCTATTGCCATTTACAAAAAAAAATGAACAAAAATAAAAAATAGATGTTGTTCGATTCTCAGACCTAACAACAATACACAAAAAATTTCATACAAATCGGTTCAGCCGTTTAGGTGGGGATTGGTAACTAACACCGCAACACGAGAATTTTACTTAAACTACTCTGTGTAAAAAGTATCGGGAATATGTCAATAAAAAGACCCGCGTAAAAGAGGTCGTTCTAATTTTTTTACTGCATGTTAGTAGCACTGTACTGATTAAGCGCGCAAAATTTGAGCGGGATCTGTCATTTAATTTGTTTTAAACTACACTTTTTGTTGTTGATAGTTTTGAGTCCTCGGCGATTTTTACAATGGAAAATATTGTTGAACAAAGAGTGTTCCTTAAATTTTGTGTTTCGAATGATATTTCATGTGGTGAATCACTAAAAATGTTGCGAAATACCTACGGCGAATCGTGTATATCGAAAACAAGGGCTTATGAATGGTATAAGGCTTTTAAAGAAGGCCGAGAAGTAGTAGTAGACTTGCCTCGTTCTGGTAGACCTTCAACCGCTACGACCAAAGAAAACATCGACAGAATCAAGAAGCTAGTGCTCGAAAATCGACGTATGAGTCTAAGAGAGTTGGCTAGTGAGGTGAACATATCTTTTAAGTCCGTCCACAACATTCTCATTGACATTTTAGGCATGAAACGCGTCGCCGCTCGACTAGTTCCAAAAGAGCTTAATTTTGTTCAAAAAGCGCAGCGAAAGCATGTCGCTGAAGACATGGTTTCCCGAGCTTCTACGGATCCGACCTTTATGAAACGTATAATAACTGGCGACGAGACATGGGTTTATGAGTACGACATGCAAACAAGCCAACAGTCTTCAGAATGGCGTCGTTTTGAGTCGATAGAAACCATAAAAGAAAATTCGCTGAATGAGCTAAAGGCCATACCGCAAATAGCCTATGAAAAATGTATGGAAGACTAGGTGGGTCGCTAGTATTATATATAGGGACTATATTTATTTATACCTAAAAAGCAGCAGTGGACTTTGAACGTTAAGAAAACTTTTTCGAAACGGAACGATAGTTTCACGAAACGGAACGGTGATTTCACGGTGCGTTCCGGTCTAATTTGTGTGGCTGGACTGGTATTAGAACATTTGATGAGTTGGGCACTATGCCTATGGCACTATTACATTAGTTTGGCATTTATTTTACCCTAGAATTGTCGCTGTAAAATGTAACTTACCATTCAACGTTTCTCAACTCCCGTTCCTTACGTTTTAATTTTCGCATCGGCTTTTCCGTAAAAGCTTTGTATCTATAGTATTTTGGCATTTTTTCAATCTGTTAATTTTGTAAATGACTTAGTATTATAATTAACTAACCTAACCACACAACGCGTTCATGAATGAAACCAAATGAAATGAAAAAGTCATCATTATTTTGACTTGGACATTTCTTTTTAATTTGCTAAATGCATGGCATGCATGTTTAAGAATAACCTCCTTCGTGCTTTAGGTTTTAAGCTGATTTTCTTGGTGTAAGCTGCTACAGATTTATTTAAATATACTTACCAACTTATCGACAAATAAATATATTGAACTAAAAGCGAGCTTTAAAGACGGTTATCACAGATGGTATTTATAAGCACATGAGTAAATAAGTTTACTGCATATACCCCGCATATACCTACTTATTTCACCTCTTTGTGCGAGTGCAAGCCTGACAAATCTATCACGAATTAGTTTTCATTCAGTGTCATTTATTTTCACCTATACTAATATTAAAGCGGAAGAGTTGTTTGTTTGACCGCACTAATCTTTAGTTGGAAAAAGAGTAAAACCACTCACATTGAAAACTATTGAAAAATTACTTTCGTTCCAATACTTTTGTGGTAACCTGTAGCAGTTATGCATGTCTAAAATTAGTTTTACATGACCCCAAATTTTTATGGAAGGGGTATTTTTAAATCCTTATTGAAATCGGGATAGAAGTGAAACCGTGGAACGAAACTAGTTTATTTTAAGTTAGTTTTTTGAAGTTTTTGTGCATCGAAGTTTTTGATATATATTTTTTATTTTTTTACTTTATCTTATTTATTTATATTTTCTTACATAAAATATCAGTAAATTTATCAATAATGATATTGATAGGTTCTCGAACAATGAGAAGCCTGATGCTGTTCGTGATTGGTGTGGTGTTTTTAAACATGGTTTATACCATGGTCTCTCGGTACACACCTCTACATCTGCCCATAAGGAAGGATTCAAGCTGGCTGGACGAAGCTTTCAAAGATAATACTAAATCAAATGATGATGTTAAGAGGTAAGTTTTTTAGGGTTCCATAAAAGGGTGAAAACGGGACTCTAATATTAAGACTCCACTGTCTGTCAGCAGGTTGTATTTCATGAACCGTGATAGATAGACAGTTGAAAATTTCACAGATGATGTACCTATTTCTGTTGCCGCTATAACAACAAATAAATAAATAAATATTGCAGAACATTCCACTCATCGCCATCTAGCCCCAAGCTAAGTAACTAGTCTTGTGTTATGGGTGCTAGACAACGGATATAACTACTACTTATATAGTTTTTTTTTGTAAATATATGCACATAATACATAGAAACGACCAGACCACAGACAAATATCTAAGCATAAATACTTGTCTAAGGCGGGAATCGAACCCGCAACCCAAATACAGGGTTTCGGCAGTCCGGCAGTCCTGTTCAGTTTCGGCAGTCCGGCATGGTGACCATTGTGCCAACTGGGTCGTCAAATAGGTACTAAAAACATCTCATGAACCTGATAGCTAAACAGTTGAAATTTTCACAGATGTAAGTATTTCTGTTGCTGCTATAACAACAAATACCAAAAACAAAATATACTCCGACTCGCACTTGGCCGGTTTTTTTTTGCTAAAGGAAGTCAAACCTAAACGAGTCAATAACCTCAGTTTATTAATAGGCTTGTATGTAATTTTGATTATGCGTCAGAATCCAACTCGTTCTAAACTAGATTGATAGGTAGGTACATCCACTGTGACGACCTCTGTGGCACAGAGAGCGAACACCCACAGAAGGTTGTGGGTTCGATTTACGCCTCAATCCCGGCCGGAGCATACCAATTGATTTTACCTAAGAAAAAAAAATGTTCGCTATTAAATTGCTGTTACGGTGAAGGAAAACATCGTATGAAATCCGCGGCTAGTAAAAAATATAAACATTCGAATTGAGAACCTTTTTCCTTTTTTTTTTAACCGACTTTGGAAAGGAGGAGGTTTTTAATTCGATTCTGTTAGTCATCAAAGAAGGAATGAAATGTTGGGGCATAACTTCGTTTATGAACCAATGTTGATATATTATTTTAATCGGGTAATAAATTATTTTTCATCTAATTCATAGTACAAAGAGGCAAACAGAAGAAGTAACAGAATCCAGTATTCTCTCCTCTTTAATAAATTTAAAAACAAAGGAAATTAATATCGATTATTTGAAACTGACGACGATTCAAGAATTCCAACACGATGCCCCAGAAACGACCACTGGAGAGAATGACGCTTCTTCTGCACTAAATGAGGGTAGAACTGATAAAAAAATACGCCAAGTATTGTGCCCGGAAATACCACCTGGGTTAGGTGAGGAAGATCACTAGGTACCTAGCTACCTTTAAGTCTAAAATTAGATAGTGATTAATATTTCCGTCACCAAAAACGTACCTTATTTTTATACATCAAAATAGTATAACCCATGTTAAATTAAGGATGTGTCATCTACATAACATGTAATTAGCAGTTAGATACAAATATAACTTATCAGGATAAATTTACAGCACTAGTGCGGGTAATGTAAAACGCACGTGTGCATAATACGTTGAATTATGAGCGTAAAAGCGGTTAAATAAGATCCACTTTATGAGCAACTGTGATAAAAATATGTTTAAAGTATTAAAACATTTCGTGTTAACAAAATAGGTAAATAAGTAAATAATAAATAAGGCTTACTAGTTCGTAAAGCTCGCTGCTAAATATAAATCAAATCTCATGTAGATCCAAGCCCGTAAGTATCAAAGTTCAGTACCTATCCTTACCATAAGTTGATGAGTTGTTGCAATGACTATTTAACTTGAAACGTGAGGATAATACTGAAATCGACCAATATGCGAGCTCAGATAGTCTATTTCAGCTATCTACACAAATTAATATTTGGTCACCCAAAACAGAAATATTAGTCGCCCGCGTATTGGCCGACTCATCATCTGTCATGCATCTGAGTTAAATCCTTGAATTTTTAAGTACCTAATTTTTCAGGTCCAATATCCAAAACTTTACCGCTGAACATCTCCGAAATCGTCAACAATACTATATTATCTGGTGGCTATTTCAAATTCAATGGCTGCAGACCACGGCAAAGGATCGCTATCATTGTACCTATAATGTAAAATCACTATGGGACATCGTAGAAGCCTTACACGAGTTGTTAACGCTACCGATCAAACGTACCACATTGAGTATTTCCCATGACTAAAAGTGCCAATAAGTGAGCAGACAGTAAAAAAAAAGAAAACAGTAATTTTAAACAGTATATCAGCTTATGGTGACCGAATAATATTTTTATTCGTGAGATCCTGTAATTGGCTCTCTGTTGACTATTGTTAAGCCCTTAGGATTTCCAAACAAATAAATAATTAGCAGAAATAGACAGCGCAACAGTGGCATAAATACTATTTTAAGCTTTATACCTATGTCGGTTGGCATACTGGCCGATTATTATCAATAATAAGAAATAGGTACTTACTCAAAACGTTACATTTGGATCGAGTGCGTAAACAACTTGTGCAGTGTGCACATTCCATAACATGCAAAAAAATAGACGAGATAAAAGCCAGTCAAATCTAAACTAGACTAGATTAGCATTTCACAACAATTTATTAGTTTAATTTAGCTGTTCGCTAATTTTTTATTACCAATATAATATTTCTATAATTGCTTTTTTTCGCATTTTTTAAATTTAAAACGCTTGTAGTCTGTATTTACACGTCTAGTTGTAGGTTTGTCATATGTAAGTAAGTTTTTCCCAAAATAAAAGGAGACCCTTATGGTGAGCGCACACCTAGCCGCACTGCAGTTTGTATGCACGCAGCGCCCGCCGCCTGGTTGGTGACGTCATCAGCATCGGCCTTAGGGATTTCCTTCGCTGTGGCGACTGCGGCGCATGCGGTGCGGCTAGGTGTGCGCTCACCTTTACAAGGCTTATAAATTTTGATAAAGAGGATAGCTACTTACTAATTACGTAATGTTTTTTCTAGAATAAACAAAAGAAATATTACCGATTCATTTATGTTTCATCTCCACGCGTTTTTATTACAACAGCAAGTGGAATATCGTGTGTTTGTTGTCGGACAAAGTAAGTTTTGCTTACCTATTGTGCTTTACATAACTAATTATCTATCTTCTATTTATACTTATCTATACGTTCAAACTACTGGACAGATTTGCAAGAAAATCGGCATAGTAAATAAATAAATATTACAGGACCATTCCACATATCGCCATCTAGCCGTCTAGCTAAGTAACTAGACTTGTGTTATGGGTGCTAGACAACGGATATACTACTTATATACTCTTCTTTTGTAAATATATACTTATAATACACAGAAACAACCAGATCACGGACATATAATAATATCTAAGCATAAATACTTGTCTGAGGTGGGAATCTAACCCGCAACCCTGTGTGGCATATCGCAAATTTCCGCGGTTTCGGGACTTAGGCGGGTAAAACCACGTGGCGCAGCTAGTAGGTATTTTAAATCTTGTAAGTTTAAAAACGTTCTTAGTTCATATTTTCCTTTTTTAGACAACTCGAAACAAATGTTCCACCGTGGTCGACTAATCAACGTCGGCTTCATAGAAATACGGAAGAGGTTCAGTAACATCCATTGCTTCGTAATACAAGAACCGCACGTCGTGTCCCTCGATACACGGAACCTGTATCGGTGTAGTTGGTATCCGAGACAGTTGGCTGTCATTATCGAGAGGAATGATGGGTAATTTCTGTTTAGTTTTCTTATTAATCATTTGATTATTAAGCTGTTGCATAGCTTTTACCGCGGGCTTTAAGCGCGGCGACCGAATCAAGAAATTCCGTAACGAAAATAAAATCTAAGACACCACACTCCGCTTACCATGTAGGTCGGCCGAGTGTTCGCTTAACGTGTAGGTATGTATACGGTACGACTGTATTAATTTATTTGGTAATCATATTAGCAACCGATTGAGGGCCACTTCTGTGCACCTAAACAAATAACTTTTGTTCTGCGACTTTTTGGAAATTCTTACTTTTTTTTGAAAATTTTGAGGACAATCTAATTGAGAATCTTTTCTTTTTTTCGAAGTCGGTTGTGTCTAAAAGATAGCGCGAATAGTCAATAAAGATCAAAACTTAACGACTTGTGGTAGGGCCTCGGGCAGGGCTCATCTCCGTTTCAGCTTGTTTTCGTTTCGGCTGATATTTTATGATGTAGCTTTTACGTAAGTTACCAAAACTTGTGCAGAATTTTAAACGTAAATAAGTAGATTAAATAAGTAAATACGGCAATGTTTTTTTTTAATTTAGGTCAACATTTGTTCCCAAATTCGGTCAGGCTGTGGCGTTGACGGACGAACAGTTTTCGAAGGCTAACGGATTTTCTAATCTATTCTGGTCTTATTATTCAGACTACGATCAAATGTTAAAAAGGTACGTATAATTAGATACTGAATTTGAATAGGTAATTATGAACATTATTATAAATTGCAGACTCACCGTTGAGTTCTAAAATAACTAAAAAGACAGATGTGACGATATAAATACGTCATAACATAATTTATAACGTATGTTGCTAATCCAATCTTTTCTCCTTGGTACCGCGAAGGCTACTCAGCATACAGTCCAACGTAAATTCGTGCGAATCTAATGGAATATGGTAACAAGATATACAAACATTTGACGACCCAGTTGGCACAATGGTCACCATGCCGGACTGCCAAACACAGGGTTGCGGGTTCGATTCCCGCCTCAGACAAGTATTTATGCTTAGATATTTGTCTGTGGTCTGGTTGTTTCTATGTATTATAAGTATATATTTAGAAAAGAAAAGTATATAAGTAGTGTATCCGTTGTCTAGCACCCATAACACAAGTCTAGGTACTTAGCTTGGGGCTAGATGGCGATGTGTGGAATGTCCTGCAATATTTATTATTTACCCATCTACAAAGATTCACAGAGCTTAAAAAAATACCAATGGACACGAGATACCGGTGTGCGTTCGAATTTGCATTTCTTTAAAATGCCGTTCCCTGTTTTAGTAAGTCGTTGCATATTGCTATTGGTCTATTCTAGTCTAATTATGTATGCTATAGGTTTGACGAGAAATACTCAATACATAGAGGTACATTTGATCGAGTGCGTAGATTTATACAACTTGTGGTAAGGTTTCTGGTCACAATAATTAACTAATTTTTGACCCAGGTTGCAAGCAGCTGGCTATACGTTAGAAAGATGCCCATTTGCCTATGGAAAATTTGCTTATTTGTTTGACGAATTACTTGATTCAAAACCGTAAGTAGTATAACTTTCGTAACTGTGTAGGTACCTACCTACCTACCTACTAAAATTTTATTTATTGAAATTTCGGGACGCTTTTACTAAGACTTCAGGGTACGTCTCTGTCTGTCTGTCACTAGGCGGTATCTCATGAACCGTGATAGCTAGACAGTTGACATTTTCACTTATTATTTCTGTTGTCGTTAACACAAGCTAAGTTTAGAATAACAACAAATGTTAATAATAGAGGTTAATGGTACGAAACCCTTCGTGCGAGTCCGAATCTCACTTGGCCGGTTTGTTTCCTACTTAGCCTCGTAGATGTAGATGTAAAATATGTAAATAACTTTTATTGTAGGTAAGAGGGGTAAGTAGGTATATTTTTTATCCACAGAATTAAAGTGAGCCGCTCCTATCCAATCCATTCAGCAGATTTACTGGATGGAATTGATACTTTATCGTATACTGTAGGTTGTTATGAAGAACGCGACTACTACACATACATTAGCGTACATTTCCTTGAAGATATTGTACAAAAAACAGTGACGGCTAAGACGGTAACATACAAAGAAAATATATTATATACGTTTGCAACATATTTTGTTTTTTTTTTATTTCATTTTTATACTCGCTGTACCTACCTATTTCACAATATTTTGAGGAAGCGGTTCGAATGGCCGCAGACCGGATTAAGGGAGGACCTTCACAAGCCGCTGGGTGAAGAAGAGTGGTGGTCGCGATCTTCGGTCATGTAGGATCGACCAGAGAGAGAGAGAGTACCTATTTCAAGAATGCGCATTGCGCCCTTTGGTTTTATATTAAGCGGGCCCACGAAATCGGAAGCACGACTACGATTTTTTTTATTTTATTCGGCATTGGGCATCGCACGGCTTGTGCATAGCAGAAAGTATTTTTAGTTTGTTTTTTCATAGGTTGTTTCCTTACTTACTTTTTTAATAAACACAAACAACCATGATACAAGTTGAAGCAAAATGAAATTAAATAAAAGCTTGTAAAATAGAATGCAGGCTGCTTCTATTTCAATTCGTTTGAATATTTTACCTTATTTCGCTTTAAAAATGTTTTCATTGTCAAACCATTGTTGTCACTTTGACATTGACATTATTCTTATGTGACAGCCAGCTGCCAGTCAGATTGAAATTGCGATTGCTCACTCGTTACAGAAAATTGTTTTTCACATTTTTTAATTAATTTCAAGGAAAAACTAACAAAATCTGTTTTAATGAGGTCGCAAAATGATTAGTTTTTAGTTAAGTGTTCACAATTCGTTAGTAAAACAATGGCTTTTCTGGAGGTATGTATTTTTTTTACTAAAACTATTTGTGTTTATTATTCGTTAGAACGCCCATCAAATTAGAACCAAGGAATGTTACAACATTTTATCTGTTATTCAATATCTATCGAGAATATCCTATTTATTAAGGCTGTGTTGTTATTTTCAGTGGAGAAGGTTCACTTTCTTTGATATCAACAAGAATGTAGACAATGGAAAGGTTGCAGAATGTTTACAAGTAAGTTTGTACTATCTTTTATCTATTTTACTTTTATTTGAGTGCTGTTATAGATAGATCTGTTTATTTATACATACACTACACATTACATTACACATTACACACACACATTACACACAGTACATTATTTTACTTCATAAAAGGACAGGGGAAATGGGCCAATGAAATTCTAACTATTTAATCAGGCCACTACCATACTTAGTGCTCTTTTGAACACATTGATATCAGATTTAGATAGCACTTTAGAGGTCAGTTATTGAACATTTAAAAATATCAGGCAAACTGCTAAGTGACACCGATTCATAGTGGAATTACCAGAGCATTTTGCTTCTTTATTTATTAATTGTACTGCAAGGGAATGGAATCAGGTGTATCAGGTACAGTCGGCTGCATAATTGCAGCCCTTGGAAAATAACTATTATTGGAATATTTTCATTCTAATAGTTTTGTTTGATTAATTGATGAGCTAGAAGCCTTTAAACCATGAATTTTGAGTTAAATCTTAGTTTAAAAAAAAACTTTCAATGTGTCATAAAAAATATAGTTTGCATTCGATAGCACATTTATCCTGAAATACTATCCAAAAAACAGATTGGGATAATTCCTTCATTTGCAGTTTTGGCATAACAAAACATGGAGAACGGAGTGAAATTTTTAATTTTTTTAAATGGCGGATATCTCGGAAACTAAGAGACTTTCATAGAACATAACTTTCGTTTTTCTGATCCGGCACATGGTCCTCTATCCGTAGGTGCCCGCTTGGCCATTCATTACGGGACATCCTGTATATGAATTACCCGTAACTACTTAACTATTCAATCAAGTAAACTGAACCAGAATTGATTCAGTATTAACTTATCATATTTTTAGGGTTCTGGACCCAAAGGGACCCTATTACTAAGACTTTGCTGTTCGTCTGTCTGTCCTTCCGTCTATCTGTCGGTCACCAGGCTGTATCCCATAAACCATGATAGCTAGACAGTTGATTTTTTCACAGATGATGTATTTCTGTTGCCGCTATAACAACAAATAAATATTTAAGAGTATGTATTTAAGAATATAAGGTAATGTTTACTATTTTACAATCAATGTTTATTTGTTATTTACAGGATACAAACATAACAGTAGCAACTAATGGCAACGGGCATGTGGTACTATGTGATGTCACGGGCTGGGCTCACCTCATCTCCCGTGCTTGGGAGACCACCACGTTCAAAGCCTATGAGCTAACGATCAGTCTTGCACAGCAGCTGCCGCATGACCCTTATTTGGTCACTATTGGCGTAAGAATATATTATAAATAAATATTCCAGGACATTCCACACATTGTCATCGAGCCCCAAGCTAAGTAACTAGACTTGTGTTATGGGTGCTATACAACGGATATACTACTTATATACTTTTCTTTTGTAAATATGTACTTATAATACATAGAAACAACCAGACCACAGACAAATATCTAAGCATAAATACATGTCTGAGGCGGGAATTGTGTTTGCTGCGCAAAACACTATGTTTGGCAGTCCGGCATGGTGACTATTGTGCCAACTGGGTCATCAAATTATTGTTAGGTATGAATAAATGATTATATTTTGTACTTACAAAACAAATGAAACCATTATACTGTTATGTATCTATACTTCTATACTAATATTATAAAGAGGAAAGATTCGATTTGATTGTTTGCATTGAATAGGCTACAAAACTACTGGACCGATTTTGATAAAACTTGGTATGAGGATATATTGATTCATTGGGAATGTCATAGGCTACTTTATAACCCGATATTCCCACGGGATTGGGACTTATTTGGGTAAAACCGCGAGATGATGCAACAACAAACACAAATTACTTATTATAATCAGCTGATTATAATAAGTAATTTGTGTTTGTTTAAAGTAAAAATAAATACATTTTTAAATTACTACATATTATAAAACAAAGTCGCTTTCTCTGTCCTTATGTCCCTATATCCGTATGTATGCTTAAATCTATAAACCTTCGCAACGGATTTTGATGCGGTTTTTTTTAATAGATAGAGTGATTCAAGAGGAGGAAGGAATATTACATTCATAATATAACCGTGCGAAGCCGGGGCGGGTCGCTAGTAACATAATAAGATATCCTTCTTATTTTCAGGATGATGAAGCTGGAGTAAATCCTCTGATTAAAGTATGGGATTGGTCTCGCACAGACAGACACGGGAATCCAATAATGGCGCGAGTTTCCCGCGCAGTTCCATCACATATGAGACCTACGCCTGCTACAGCACTTGCTGTACATGAGAATAAGGTAAATATGATATTGCTTGCTGCGTTCTGTGGTAATCCCCTATTCCGCGAGAATTTTGAATCCAAATTGGTCCAGTCGTTTGACAGAGACATCATAGAATGGTGTCGAATTCAAATATTCCTAAAAGCGTGTGTACAAGTGTGTGTACATTTATAAATTTACTAGCTTTTGCCCACGACTTAGTCCGCGTAACAGTCGAAAATGGTTCTAAAAGGATTGATCCCATACAAACTTTGCCCCTCTTTTTCACCCCCCCCCCCTTAGGGGTACAATTTCAGAAAATTCTTTCTTATCGGATGCCTACGTCATACAAAGAACACACCCTCCAAGTTTCAGGTCTCTACGATCAGCGGTTTAGGCTGTGCGTTGCTCCGTCAGTCAGTCATTCAGGACAAAGCATTTTATATGTATAATAAAGACTAGCTGTCCCGGCAAACATTGTTTTGCCATATATAAAAAAATACATATACTTATAAACGAAAAAAAATATAAAAAATAGATGTTCGATTCGTAGACCTAACGAATATAGGTACACAAAAAAATTCATACAAATCGTTTCAGCTGTTTAGGTGGAGTTTGGTAACTAACACCGCGGCACGAGAATTCTATATATAAGGATCATCAGCATCTACTAAAAAACAAAATTAATTATGGGACTAAATGTAAAGTTACTACAGGGGCACCTAAGCCAACTTGCGGGCCAACTTACCATCCCTGAGACAATACGTCGGCTGAAAAAGCGGCGTGACATCTTCGACCTTACTTACGGACTTAGTCATATAAATAAAAGGGCAGAATCCGCTGGAAGTAGCGCCCTCAACGCCATGAAGCACACCTCATCTGCTTATAGTCGAAATGACTGATCGCATGATAAAAGACAAACTTGTAAAGTTGTGTGCATTTGATTGCAGAATCTACTAGCAGTAGGTTTCCAAGACGGCTCAGTGTCGATATTCCGTGGTGACATCGCGCGGCAACGCAGTGGCAAAATGAAGACTCTACCTGATTCCGGCACTAGCCCTATTACGGGACTATATTTCAAGTTGGTTCATTTATATCTTAAAGATTTCGGTAGATAGTTATAAGAATGAGTGCTCTAATCAGTCGTCGGCGATCATAGGCAGTTGCTACAAATAGCATTTTCTTAAATATACAGGGTGAATTTTTTACATGGGCCAATCAATAAGTGATAGCGAAAAATGCTGAAAGGAGTTGCGTGCCCGATTTTGACAAAAACTAAAACACTATCATTCGATTTTTTTAAAAGACATTTTCATTACCCTAACCAGGAATCTAACCTGTTGATATTACAAAAAAATATTAATGCTATATTTTATATACCAATAGATAGTGTTGCTAATAAAGATCAATTCTTGGAAACAAATATGATATGGCAAATGAAAGGAAGTAGCAAATTTTCAGCTAAAATCGGGCACGCAACTCCTTTCAGCATTTTTTAGCTATCTAACCCACATACCCATATACAAAATTTACCCTGTACACATACGGGCCAAAAACAGCCCTATCTTTTGGCTTTGCCATAGTCAGGTAAAAAATAATATTTCCACATGAATCAATGTAATAAGTATAATTACTCTTTTTTCTTAATTTTTTTAACAGAGGTGCAGACAAATTGTTCGTAGTGTCCCGCGCTAACGTGATGGTGATATGGTTGAACTCTGAACGATGCGTGACGCTTGACGCGATGGGTGCAGTCGCAGGGTGCTCCGCCCTCACGGACAAACATAGGCTCATGGTCGCCAATTCTGATGTAAGTAAGCAAGAATAGGTTCATTATTTTTTAACGAGTTTTTCTACCGGTTTATACAGTTTACGGCTCTTAGTCAAATCTTAATAAAACCCCAAATTAGGAGCGTTGTTGGCTTAGTGGTAGATACCTCGACTTTCATTCTGAAGGTCGTAGGTTCAAATCCCGGCCGGCCGTGCACCAATAAATTTTTCTTTTTGGCTCATAAAAACCAAATTACAAATGAACAACAATATTTAAGTATTATAGTAATCCGACCCGAAGGACCATATAAACTATTAATACAGATTCACCCTTATTTCCAGGCCATATACTGCTACACAGCCGAAGGTAGAGGTCCCTGCTACGCACTAGAAGGCGACAAAGTCAGACTCAATTGGTTCCGAACATACCTTGTTATCACAACAAACGAAACACCGAACAAAAACACAGCTTCAACCAGCACAAGCACGCCGAAATCCCATCACATAACCATACTAGATATACAAAACAAATTCATAGTATTCTCCAAAACCTTCGATGAAATAGATGCTGTTTTGACCGAGTGGGGTTCATTTTATATACTAACGAAGAAGAAAGAGATGATTTATTTAGAGGAGAAGGATTTGCAGTCGAAATTAACGCTTTTGTTTAAGAAGAATTTATACGATGTTGCTATTAGGATAGCTAGTAGCCAGCATTACGATTCGGATGGTTTGACTGAGATTTATAAGCAGTATGGTGATCATTTGTATAGTAAGGTAAGTGTATAAAACTAGCCGCGCTTTGCGGTTTCACTCGCATAAAAATTTGCGTATAGCATTCCCCAGATTTTGGAATAGCCCTATACAAATTTTCATCTAAATCTATTTGAGAACATACATTTACGGTTTCACTCGCGTATATTCGAGATAGAAATAAAAAGAATTGGGTAGCCCAACTCTTGTCTTCACTACATAGTATAAAACAAAGTCGCTTTCTCTCCCTATATCCCTTTGTATGCTTAAATCTTTAAAACTACGCAACGGACTTTGATACGGTTTTTTTAATAGATAAAGTGATTCAAGGGGAAAGCTATATTATGCAAAGCTATATTACGCACGGCTATATAATGGAAAGCTATATTACGCACGGCTATATTATGCACGTATTATACATATAAAATGTATAATACGTGCATAATATAGCCGTGCGAAGCCGGGGCGGGTCGCTAGTTTTGCATAAGAAAGCCCACAATAACCCAAAATTGGGGCCCACAAGAACCCCAATTGGGCTTTCAAACGCAAAAAGGGGTATTTTTTCAAATCCGACTTTTAGTTCCGGAGACTTGTGCGTTCATATAAACTCTTCAACTTTATTATATTAGTGTATAGTTTGGGATAGATACCCAAGTATTCATCATAAGCTTGCAAATTTGCAGAGGTGACTTTCTGCCGTGTAGACAGTTGTTGCCCGAATTGACTTTTAATGACCTTGGTCGCCTTTTTCTGGTATCAACTGTGTAGCCGCGCGTTGGGGCTAGAAATTGCCAGACAATATAAAATTAACACTGCCTTAATGCTTAGCTCAATCCTAGGTGGCGCTCCGTGCAATGTCCTGAATCTATATTTACTTTATTTATTGTTTACAGGGTGACCTGAAAAGTGCAATCGAGCAATACGTAAAAACAATAGGCTGGCTAGAAACCTCTTATGTCATAAGGAAATACCTAGAATCTAGACACTTAGAGCCTTTAATACAATACTTAGAGGAGCTACATAAGAAAGGATACGCGAGCGAAGATCATACGACATTGTTGTTGACTTGCTACGTGAAGATTGATCAACACGATCAGCAGGAGAAGTTGAAGGAGTTCATTAGTTCTAAGGATAAACTTATTGATTTTGATGTCGATGTTGCTATTAAGGTAAGCGTTTATGTTGCCAGGATGTCTGCGAAATTAACTTTGTTTGGTAAAAGAGGAACCCTTTTAAAACTCTCTTGTCCGTCTGTTTTGGATCAAAATGACACAGGAATCGACCGATATGTAACGTTATTTTGTGATTTTGGGTTCTAAAACTTAATTTTTCAACTACTAAAAGCTTAATTAGGATTTAAATTGTGCCATTCTCTAGTATTAAGTTATTTTGGTACAATATAGCTTTTATCTTACTAACTAATTACTAGTAATGAATTCCTTCAGCGAGACGACCTAGTTGGCACAATGGTCACCATGCCGGACTGCCAAACACAGGGTTGCGGGTTCGATTCCCGATTCCGATCGATTCGATTAGCAAAAAAAACCGGCCAAGTGCGAGTCGGAGTATATTTTGTTTTTGGTATTTGTTGTTATAGCAGCAACAGAAATACCTACATCTGTGAAAATTTCAACTGTCTAGCTATCAGGTTCATGAGATGTTTTTAGTACATATTTGACGACCCAGTTGGCACAATGGTCACCATGCCGGACTGCCGAAACTGAACAGGACTGCCAGACTGCCGAAACCCTGTATTTGGGTTGCGGGTTCGATTCCCGCCTCAGACAAGTATTTATGCTTAGATATTTGTCTTTGGTCTGGTTGTTTCTATGTATTATAAGTATATATTTACAAAAAAAAAGTATATAAGTAGTATATCCGTTGTCTAGCACCCATAACACAAGTCATGAAACTTAGCTTGGGGCTAGATGGCGAGGTGTGGAATGTCCTGCAATATTTATTTATTATTATCTATATTATATCGCGGTCATCTAGCGACGTAGCCTCAAACAAATATTTATGAACAACTATTTGTTTCTTGTCTGTGTGTTTCTGTATGTATTTATATAAAACTAGAAGCGCTCCGCGGTTTTACCCGCGTAACTCCCGATCCCGTGGGAATTTCGGGATAAAAGCCTCACTCCCAGTGAATCAATGTATCATCATACCAAAGTCCAGTAGTTTCGGGGCCGATTCAATTCAAACAAATATTTCCTCTTTATAATAGTAGTATAGAAAAAAAAACAATAGTTGTCTATAGAAACGGTTTACGGACAATACGTGATAACAACTTAGGAAAACATTGATTGCTATGGTTACCTTGTAAATAACGCTCACTCACGTTCCCGTATCGTGACACTTTTTGTGAGTGCAGTGCAGTCATCGATTTATTACTAAATCGTAAATCGTTATTACTAAATCTTCATCAGCGACTAAGTTTAGTTTGTCGCTAGATGGCGCTGTATCCTATTTTTATCTATGTATAACAGGTAGTTCGTCAAGTGAGCATAGACGATGCTCTCTCCCTAGCCGCGAACCATAAACGTCACGACTCCTACCTCAAGATAATGCTTGATGATAAGAAAGACTTCAAACTGGCCTTGGATTACATAGCTGAGTTAGAGTACGAAGATGCTGATAGTTATATGAGGAAGTATGGGCACAGGTTGATTCAACATGTACCGGAGGAGAGCACTAACTTTTTGAAATGTGAGTAAAAACTATCCTGCCTGCCTAGCATGAAGGCCAAAACACGATACGATAAAGCGATATAACTACATCAACTCTCAAAATATGATACATAAAGCCACCATGTTGAATTTTTATTATAAATTGCGATAAAAATTATGATAAAAATTCAACATGGCGGCTTTATCTATCATATTTTGAGAGTTGATGTAGTTATATCGCTTTATCGTATCGTGTTTTGGCCTTCATGCTAGGCTAGCTGTATTTCATTATTGTTGGTTAACCGTCGATATCTATAATCTTATCGTACTTGCTCCAGTTGCTTGCGGATATCTTTTCTGAAAAAAGAAAGAAAGAAACAAGTTTATTTGCAACCAAAAACTTAAATTTAAATTTTTTTAAACCCCCGACTTTTTTCACCTATAACTTTCAGACGGCTGAACCGATTTCGATCAAACATAGCTAAGATCACTCCCAAATTCACCTTTCAAACAAAAGAAACAAAATCAAAATCGGTTCATCAGTTATGGAGCTACGATGCAATAGACAGACACACAAACAGACGCATCACCCCTTTTTTTGCGTCGGGGGTTAAAACTTTAACATAAAAGAAATAAAAATAAATACCACTCGCGGTTATTTTTTCAATCAACGCCATCTGTCGTCCAGTTGATAAATTGATTTACGTCTATATAAAAGCTGCTGTGGTCCGAATTGTATAAGCAGCGGAAAACCTGACACTTCATGAGATTTTGTTACATACATTTTGGAACGATAGTTCCTTATCGCGCGTTGTGAAAGGGGGCTAGACGGAAAAAATTCTCACGAAAAGTTGTAACGACACTTTTTGCTATAGTAAGCTATTGTAAGCCGTGCGGCGTGCGCATGTTTCTCTGTCTGTCTCTCTCTCTCTCTTATAGAAAGCAAGCCAGATATTTTCATTAAAAAAAAATAAAAAAATGTTTACAATTTACAATTCCTTCACTAATTAATCGAAAGGAACTTCGTTCCATCCGGGTGTCCCTTGACACCTCTCAAGTTTTTTATTGTTATCTATAAGTTGCCACAGGTTTAAAAGATCGCCGCGCAACAAACTGGCAACAAACTGGACCAAAGAGCTTATCCAAAGAATTATGGCATGGCAATATTTGAGCATATACACAAATAGAAAAATATTATTAAAATTCTCGGTTTCATAAGATTACAATGACATTGATAGTATTTCATGAACTAGATGTGGAAAAAAGATATAAACATGACGACCCAGTTGGCACAACGGTCACCATGCCGGACTGCCAAACACAGGGTTGCGGGTTCGATTCCCGCCTCAGACAAGTATTTATGCTTAGATATTTGTCTGTGGTCTGGTTGTTTCTATGTATTATAAGTATATATTTACAAAAGAAGAAAGTATATAAGTAGTATATACGTTGTCTAGCACCCATAACACCAATCTAGTTACTTAGCTTGGGGCTAGATGGCGAGGTGTGGAATGTCCTGTAATATTTATTTATTTATTTTATTTATTTAAAGCCACGTGTTTCTCATTTTCTTCATCAGCATCTGACGCCATTACACACATCAAGAATCTAACCTCCTTGCAAACAAGTTTTTGTTCCAAGTTTTGCCATTATAGTTCACTATGTATTAATCCAGGTCTCCAGCTATCTAGATACCGAGTTTCATTGCAATCAGACCAGCAGGCTAATTCACAAACCATCGGAAGGCTACCGAAACGAATAAAACTGAAAAGACAAGGATAGCAACACGTCAAAAGTCGCGGGAGTGAAAGAGCAGCAATTTTTTTTTAAATCAGGGGCATTAGTTTTTGCGTAAAGGAGTAACAAACATACCTACACACAAACGTTCACATTTATAATATTAAGTAGGATGTCAAAAAACTAAAGTATTGCCACACAAAAAACCTAATTAAGATGTTGTTTCAGTGCTATGTACGGATTACAAACCGCGCAGCCAACCCCTAGTCGACGAGAGCGCCTTGTCCGGAGGGTTCCGTGAGCCGGAGAGATCGTTACCCGACGATTTCATACACATGTACTTGAGCAACTCTGAGCAATTGATAGAGTTCTTAGAGCACATGATCAATGGTACCGCGGACTGTTCTAAACTTGTTTACAATGCGCTTGTTGAACATTATATACATGTATGGTAAGTTATCTTCTTTTTTTATACTATACTAGCGACCCGCCCCGGCTTCGCACGGCTATATTATGCATGTATTATACATAAAAACCTTCCTCTTGAATCACTCTATCTATTAAAAAAACCGCATCAAAATCCGTTGCGTAGTTTTAAAGATTTAAGCATACATAGGGATATAGGGACATAGGGACAGAGAGAGCGACTTTGTACTTTGTAGTTGTGACTATGTAGTGAAAATGCTTTGTCCTGAATGACTGACTGACGGATCTAGGCACAGCCTACACTGCTGATCGTAGAGACCTGAAACTCGGAGGGTGTGTTCTTTGAATGACGTAGGCATCCAATAAGAAAGGATTTTCCGAAATTATATCCCTTAGAGCTTGAAAAGGGAGAAAAGTTTGTGATTCCTTGGTCCATTTTTGACTACTACGCGAATAAAGTCGCGGGCAAAAGCTAGTTATATAATATAAGCCTAGTTTACATCAAATCTTTTTCCCCACCCAGTGGATAAAAACGAGACCCTTTCACTAAGACCTCAATGTCCGTCCGTCTATCTATCACCTGGCTGTATCTCATGAACCGTGGTAGCTAGACAATCGAAATGAACAATGATAACTAGAGAGT
Organism: Idaea aversata; assembly: GCA_907269075.1. Taxonomy (NCBI): domain Eukaryota; kingdom Metazoa; phylum Arthropoda; class Insecta; order Lepidoptera; family Geometridae; genus Idaea; species Idaea aversata. The sequence continues at coordinate 3,320,958 of OU026098.1, read as the reverse complement.
AGATATTTTCACAGATGATGTTGCCGCTATAACAAAAAATACCTACTAAAAACAGAAAAAGTTAATATTTTTTGAGTATGTTTTTAAGAATTTTATGTTATTTTTATGTTTACAAATATTTAGGCAATATTTTTTTTTTTTTATATATTCCTAAAGGGCTGGCAAAATACTTTTAACCTATACAGCCTCGTTTACGGTAGCATCCGCGTTTTTTACAATCCCACAAATCACTCTGCTTAGTTTGACGCTAAACACTATGTGTATATATTTTATTATTTTTTCCCAGGGCTAAATTACCCGAGCTAGAAAAGAAGCAATACGAGGAGAAAATACTTCAATTGCTGAAGAATCCTGAAGCTAATTATGATAAGGATCAAACGCTTATTATATGTCAGATGTTGGGATTCAAAGCGGGTGTCTTGTATCTTTATGAAGAGAATAAACTGTAAGTATAATTGACACTTATTAATAGGTTAAAAAAATGGCAAAATTCGAACAAAAATTATGTGTTTGCAAAGAGGTATGTGGTAAAGAGGTATGGCTTTAGGTATGTGTAATGGCGTCAGATGCTGATGATGAAAATGAAAAACACGTGATTAAATATCTTTTTTCCACATCTAGTTTACGAAATTCTATCAATTTCATTAGAAAAATGGATTTTAACATATTTTTTTCTATTTGGGTATATCCAAGTATTGCCTTCATGCCTTGCCATCATTATTTGAAGTCCTGATTGATTGACTGATATATCAATGCACAGCTCTAAGCAATGGACGAATCAGGCTAAAATCAGATAACTATTATGACGTAGGCATCCGCTAAGACTTTTTTTTAATTGATCTTAAATTATCTACGCAAACGCAGTCGCGGGTAAAAACTGGTACTAGGAAATATTTTTAACTATGAAATCACTACATAGTATAAAACAAAGTCGCTTTCTCTGTCCCTATATTCCTATGTATGCTTAAATCTTTAAAACTACGCAACGGATTTTGATGCGGTTTTTTTAATAGATAGAGTGATTCAAGAGCAAGGTTTATATGTATAATACATGCATAATATAGCCGTGCGAAGATGGGGCGGGTCGCTAGTATATTTATATATGATTCGAAACTACTGGACCTATTTTGATGAAACTTCATACGAGCCACGGACTAAAAATACTTATTAGGTCCTAGAAAAAATGAGTTAATATTAACAAGAAATACAAAAGCTCTGTTTTGTCGCTTTGTAGAAAAAGCATAGCAGTCTACATACCGAGTTTCATCGCAATTGATTCAGTAACTTATATGTGAACTAGCGACCCGCCCCGGCTTCGCACGGCTATATTATGCATGTATTATACATATAAACCTTCCTCTTGAATCACTCTATCTATTAAAAAAAACCGCATCAAAATCCGTTGCGTAGTTTTAAAGATTTAAGCAGTCAAAGGGAAATAGCGATAGAAAAAGCGACTTTGTTTTATACTATGTAGTGATAACCCACAAACTGACACGTAATCTTTTGCATTTATAACTACTAGTAGGATATCACTACATAGTATAAAACAAAGTCGTTTACCGCTGTCTGTCCCTATTTATGTTTAGATCTTTAAAACTACGCAACGGATTTTGATGCGGTTTTTTTAATAGATAGAGTGATTCAAGAGGAAGGTTTTAGTATATAGAACAAACTACTACGCGTACGAAGCCGCGGGGGAAAAGCTAGTTATACATATGGTATTTTAACTGCATATATCTTAAAATTGATCTTCCTTTTCAGCTGGGTATCTCAAGTGTCAGTGCATATGCGCGAAAAGAACGCGGAATCAGCGTTAGCCGTGTGCCGTTCTCGCGGTACCACGGTCCCGAGGCTGTGGTTAGATCTGCTGTGGACGAGACCACCCCCAGACGTGCTACCTGAACTACTCACTAATATTGGTAACTAGCTTCGAACACGCTTAACATCACATACCAAAGACATTTAAGGTGAAAGGGTACCGGGCGCTCTCTCCATACAAACGTAGTCGACTATTTCCTCCCGGACACTAGCACAAATATTTTTGTGCAATACAACCTATAACTGCCATGACTATGCCCCTATTTTTTGTTGTTTTTTTTTTTCATTTTCTAATTATCATAGAAATTAAGATTAAAAAAATAAAAATAAAAAACATGGTCATGGTAGTTATAAGTTTTATGCACCAAAAAGATTTGCTTTGGTGTCATTATCCAGGAGAAAACAGTCGACTACGTTTGTAATAGTTTGTATGAAGAGAGCCCCCAGTACCCTTTCCTCTTAAATGTTTTATTATTTAAAAAAAACTTACTTATAACTTGTAAGTGATTTTTTTGTTAATTTTTAAGAAAAAATCTCTTCAGATAGGTCTTTTCTGCGTGAGAATGGAGTAGGCTTGCCCAGCATACTCATACTAGTCAAATACGTCTGGAGCCAACTAAGCCACGGGTTTCATCACGATGTTTTCCTTCACCGTGAGAGCAGTAGCGTACATATTTTTATTTTTTTCAGATAAAATATTGACCGGTCGGTATTTGAACCCATGAACTTGTATAATCGATGTATATAGATAGATAGATAAACACTGTATTGAAACATTAAGTAAATTATATATAACTAAAAATGACAAAATATGGCACAATGTGCGGCCTTACCGCTAAAAGCGATCTCTTCTAGGCAACCTTTAAATACCTTTTTATATATTTTTACAGCAAATGAAAAATTATTATCACCAATACTAGTCGTCGATTGTCTAGCGAGCACACCTTCATATACCCTCGGAGATGTTAGAAAGTAAGTTGATAAGAATTAATATTGGAAGACCGACACAGCGCCATCTAGCCTCATGCTAAGCAACAAGCTTTCAGTTATGATAATAAAAAAAATATATATATAGTTGCGCAGAAAATGAAACCGCGGGGCGCATTTAGTTATTTATACATACAGAACATTTGAGATGTTTCATTCCAAAATAACTTAGAAATAGCCATAAAATAAAATTGTTAAATTTTGATTTCTAACTGGGCTATTTTTACAAAAAACTACGTTTTTTTTTTTTAATTTTTCGGTAAAGTATGTCGAAATATCCATGATAAAAAAATGTTTGTGACCACTGTCCTGTGTGACACCGCATTGCTCAACTTTCAGATACCTAATGGACATTTTGAAAACTGAAGAAGATGTAATAACCCGCGAACAAGAACTGTCCAACAAATATAAAACAGAAAGCGAGAAGATGAAGGCTCACATACATAGGCTACAATATGAACCGGTCACGTTTCAAAGCTCGAGATGTGCTGCCTGCAATAGACCGTTGGAGTTGCCCACTGTACACTTCCTGTGTCAACATTCATACCATCAACAGTAAGTACCTTAGGGCCATCGCCCACGGCGAATTTTTGTGGCGATTCAATAGCGATGCTGTCACGCGTTCGCAACACGATTCAGTCGCGATGCAAACGCCATACGTCACAATGTAACAACGATTAAGAGGAAAGGGTACCGGGGGCTTTCTCCATACAAACTATTACAAACGTAGTCGACTGTTTTCTCCCTGGATAATGACACTAGAGCAAATATTTTTGGTGCATAAAACTTATAACTGCCATGACCATGCCCTGCCATGCTATTTTTGAAGTGAAAACTTTTTATGGCGCGTTGGGCACTTTTGTGGGTGAGCATTTTCAGCCGTTTTTGTTTTTTTTTTAATTTTTTTTAATTTTAATTTTTATGATAATTAGAAAATATTTGTGCTAGTTTCATTATCCATGGAGGAAACAGTCGACTACGTTTGTATGGAGAGCGCGCAGGTACCCTTTCACCTTAAACATTGTTACAGTCGCGATGCTTTAGCGCATTAGTAGCACGTTGGCATCGCTTCTGCTGTAGCGCGTTGCAAATACGACTAAAACACGTTAGTAGCGATGCTGTCGCGAATTTACGAAACGCGCGGCAGCATCGCTACAAAAAGTCGCCGTGGGCGAGGACCCTAAAACTATCACTTTCTTATGATCTTGAAGTGGCGAGTGAATAGGTATCTTCTTGGAAAGCGTGCTACATCTTAGGCCGCATCGTCACCTACAATCAGGCAGGTGTGATAATGTTCTAAAGCTGAACTATTATTATCATGACATCAGCCACAGGACGACCACTTTTTCAATAACCTAATCTCCTTGCAAACAAGTATTTTTTGTTAGGAGTTTTGCCATTAATCTTTGGCATACAAAGTAGATAGATTTGCCGAAGATCGTGCGAAATGGAGGCGTAAAAGTAGGAAAGCGGACCCCGGGCTCCCGAGAGGGATGCAACCGGGAACATCGCTCGGATGATGAAGAGTGATAGTGATGATAGTGATGACGAAGGCATCCCCTAGTTTCCCTGAGGATCTTAACATTAAAAAACAGACAGACCGTCGGACAAGAAAGTGATCTTATTAGAGTTCCTTTTTTACCCTAATGACACTATCTAGCAATTTTCAGTTTATTAAAAACATAAATATGTTATATTCGTTTTACAGTTGTTTCCAAAGTTACTCTGAATGCGAATACGAGTGTATAGCATGCGGCCCCGCAGCCGCAGCGGCCGCCTCCCGGGACGTATCGCACGCCGCTGAGACGTTGCACGCGAGGCTGCATAACCAACATGATCCGTAAGTTGTTGCATTTACTTTCATTATAATAAATGATGAGGAGGCTGCCCGGTGGACCGACGACATTGTGGTGGTCGCGGGTAGTCGGTGGATGAAGGCGGCTTAGGACCGCTGTTTGTGGCGTCGTTTGGGGGAGGCCTATGTCCAGCAGTGGACGTGTATGGGCTGATATGATGATAATAAAGGATGATTCTCATTAGACAGGCCGTGTCCGGGCCAGGCCGGGCTAAGTCTGGAGCGGAGCCCGTCCGTGCTGCACGTTTATATTACACCGGGTTATCAACCGCCGAGGGGATGGGGTGGATCTGTGGAGTAGACGGGCGTCATCGTTTAGGTGCGGACGGGACACGGATATCTATACTTCTATACTAATATTATAAAGAAGTAAAGTTTGTGTGTTTGTATATTTGTTAAATTGAAGGGGTAATCTCGGGATCTACTGAACCGATTTTAAAAATTCTTTCACCAATAGAAAGCCACATTATTGCTGAGTGTCATAGGTTATATAAAACACCGAAAAATAAAAAGGCTTTTACGTGGTAGTCCGTTTTGCAAAGTGAATCGGAGAAAAAACGGTCGAATGAAAGCGTTTCTTACGAACGCTGCCTTAACTATGAAAGATATATTTTTGAGTTCTAGAGAAAAGATTTTTTTTTTTTTTTTTTAAATTTAATTTAAAGAGTTTTGTCGCTGGGCGACCACATCACTCTATTAGTTACAAAACAAAACAATAACAATCACATCTTAACACCTAAAGCCACTGCTGCTAATTTGTATAATATAAAGGCATTATCTGAATGTGGTTCAGATAAAGCGGAGTTAATCAAACCGACCTTATTACCATTCAAAGCACTTCCAAAATGTGTTGATCTTAATAATTCATTGCGAACACATTCCAACAAAACATGTTGCACATCTTCCACAACATCGCAATCTTCGCAATTAGGTGTTGTTATCTTTTTCATCAAAAAACCGAACTTTTTGGATGGGATGTGTCCAGAGCGCAATCTTAAAGCCATAACGAGCGTACCTCTCTTCAATAAGACTCCATCGATCCAGGGTATTTTTGGGATATTAGGTTGGATAGTTCGAAACCAAATACCTTTCTCAGTTGATCTTTTATCAAAGTATTCTTGCCACATAGTAAAGCATTGATTCTTTATAAGTTTAGTAAAATCAGAAGCCAAAGGTTTTATACTTATTGGAATGCCATCAACCAACGCTTCCTTTGCCAATACATCAACCTCATCGTTTTCTTTTAAATCTATATGTGAGGGAATCCACTGTAAGACTATTTCTTTGTGGGCAACCTGTAGACTCAAAATTGATTGTAATATCTGAAAGGCTATCGGATCACCTCGCCCGTGCGAGGTGCATCGAGCCAAATGTTGCAATGCGCTTCTAGAGTCACTTAGAATAACAAATTTTTTATAATTTATTGAGTCGATGTACGATAAGGCTTCTAAAATAGCAATCATCTCAATGTGCATAATAGAGATATTAGAATCAATCTTAAGCTTTGTATTACAACAATTCTGAGGGTCTAAAAAGGCTGCACCACCACCATCATTGTTATCTTTAGAGCCATCGGTAAATATTTTAAAATAGTCTCCATATTGTTCATTAAGGTAATTAACACAGATGTTGCGTATATTATAGTTGACATACGTGCGTTTAGGTTGATCAATAGCAGGAATTGTATCTCTCACCACCTGAGAAGTACCAATATAACTAACCCAGACGTTTAATGAAAACATTCCTAACTGGTCATCCTTGTGTAAAGAATCAGAGTTTGTATTTAATTTAATGCTTGCCAAAAGTGGAAGTTTTCTAATAGACCAGTATCTAGCCTCACTATCTGACGTTAAATCATTCACAGCGTCAATTGATTTATTATTCATGAGACAATTCGCTTTAAGCCAATATTTGCTACCCAAGTATTGTCTTCGAAATTTTAACGGCGTAAGGAGTAATTCGTTTTCCATTACATGGATTGGAGTACTTCGAATGTAACCGCCAATAACTCGTAGCGCCTGATTTTGTAACTTGTCCAATTTTTCCAAATGTGTGTCACAACTATTTCCATAAAGAAAACTAGCATAATCGATTCTGCTACGTACCATACTAATATATAGACGTCTAATATGTTTTTGGTGTACTCCCCAGCCTGATCCTGCTAAAATTTTCAAGATGTTTATTAATTTGGATACCTTCTCTACCGTCTCTTCAATATGTCTACCCCACCTCAATGAGGTATCCAACCATACTCCGAGATATTTGACTTCTTTAGCTATTGGAACAGAAATGTCATTGATTTTAAATTCAATAGTGAGAGCAGATGAAGTCCAACCTTTTCTAAAAATACATAATTTGCTTTTTGTAGAAGAAATAGCCAAACCTAATTCATTTAACTGTGAGTTTAAATTTTGACAAGCAGTCTTTAATTCTCTAAGGGCAATATTTATATTCTTATGGGAAATGTATAGAACGAAATCATCCGCATATTGAGATATTTCTATATTCGGGATTGTACTACATATTTGTGAGGTAGCCACATTGAATAGGAGTGGGGACAGAGGGTCCCCTTGAGCTAATCCTTGACTAGTACTTCTGCTCATAATAATGTTGTCACCTATATCTATTTTTAATTGTCTGAGATTAAGATATGACCAAAGATACAAACATATTTTGTAACCCACACCTAGTTGGTCTAACTTACTAATCAAGCAACGTACATCAATTGTGTTATATGCATTTTCTATGTCTATAAAGCAAGCTATAGTTTTTAAGTCTTTGGCTAATCCAGATTGAATGTGTGATATTAATTGCGTAAGATTATCGAAACATGATCTGTACTTGCGAAAACCTGTCATATTATTAGAAAACATTCTGTTTTTCTCAAAATACCATTCTAATCTTTTATTTAGGATATTGTGAAAAATTTTACACAGACAGGAAATTAACGAGATGGGGCGAAAGGATTGAGCTGAATCAAATTGTTTAGGTTTAGGAATAGGGATAACTTTGATATCCCGCCATTGTGCAGGAACAAAACCTTCGCTCAAGAATTTGTTGTATAATGTTACTAGTATAATTTTAGCAATGTAGGGTAAGTGTCTGATCATTGAAAAGGATATTTCATCGGTACCTGGCGCGGTGTCTGTCTTTTTAATACAATTTTCTAGTTCATCAATTGTAATTACTGCTTCTAATTGATTATTTTGTGAATTAATCGGAGGTTGAGAGGGGCACGCATAATCTGGCGATATACTACTTAATAATTTTTCAGCTTGTTCTTTATCAATAGATGGTCTATTTGAATTCATATTGTGACCTTTGATCCATTTCATTTTACGCCACATGTCAGATGAATTTGTAGTTTCTTCGACCGATGAACAGAAATTTTGATAGGACTTGGAGCTTGCGTTACGGATTAAACGTTGAGCAATTTGTATCTTTTCTTTTAGTAACTGATAGTTTTCTGGAGAAGGACATCTTCGGAGGGCAGCTAGAGCTAACCGTCTTTCGGCTACTGCTTTTTTGATATCTACATTCCAGTACGGCTTTGGCGTAAATTTATTGCTAATATGTTGTGGAATATTTACTCGTGGAATATGTTGATCTGCCGCTTCCTGTAATGCTTTCTCAAAGTCATTATAGAAATGTTGAGAATTTAAAGGAGGAATATAAGAGGAACAAAAATTTTCTAAACAAGTAGTGTATGCTTTCCAATCTGCTTTTTTAAAATTTCTCTTTTTTATTATATGACGTGGACATTGAACTCTAATTGACATTAATAAAACAAAGTGATCGCTATTTAGCGTCTCATTTGTAGTCTTCCATGAAACTAAAGTAGCTATATCAGATGACACAAAAGAAATATCTGGAGATGACTGACACAATCTATTATTAATCATCCTAAAAAAAGTAGGACTACCATCATTCAGATGGAAAAAAGAATGATCTAACATGGAATCATATAATTGGTTTCCCCTTTGATCCATTTTACATGACCAACTGTTGTGATGAGCATTAAAGTCTCCTAATACCAGAGTTTTATTATTCGCTAATGAAAATACCTCGTCCCAATCATTTTGAGAGGTTGAGGTATCAGATGTGCAATATACAGCAATTACGTTTTCAATATACCTACAATTAGAAATCTTAATGTGCAGCAATTGAATCTCTCTATTTGATATTTGAGATTGACATAATGTTGCCCTGATCGATGAATGAACTACGATAGCTACTCCACCATAGGAGTCCGATCTATCCAACCTAAAGATGTTATATCCAGATATCCTATAGAAACTATCAGGTTCTAGCCAAGTCTCGCTAAGAACCGCTATATGAACTTTTTCTTGAAATAAAAGTGCTTTAAATGGCAACGACTTCGGTCTCAAACTGCGGCAGTTCCATTGAACAACATTTACCTCAACATTGACAATGTTATCCATTATTAATAAATAAATCAAAGAGCGAGACAACTGACATATTGTTGCTTACAAATGATACTATCCAATCTGTACATAATGATGCTATTTGTTTGATTTTACTGACAATATTCTCCTTGCTGGCTATGATACTTTTAAGTTTAAATAATAGTCTGATAAAGCTCACGTCTTTTGATTTCTTTCTTGCATTGCTCAGCCTTTCACTAGAATCTTCGTCAAAATCGATTGAATTCGATACTCCTTCTTTTTGTTCTTCTTCCATTGACTCGATAACGACTGGGACGACATGCGTGTGCTTCTTTGCTTTTTTACGATGAATTGTTTCACTAGGTGTCTGTTTTTCTTCAGTAGAATTCTTAAACAAATCAGCTAACAGTCTTTTCCTAGGAGTCGAAGCGGGGATAATCGGGGATGGGCAAGTTGAATGAATAATTTCTTGAGTATTTTGTGTAACACTGGCCGTCCTTTTGTTCACTCCAGGAGCCCTAGACTCTGATGAAGCATATAATGAAAGAGCCTTTCTATATGTACAGTTCAATTCTGACATAATTTCTCTTAACCGACGTTCTTTTTTGAATACTGGGCAGATTTTTTGTAATGCCATATGGTTTTCACTACAGTTTGCGCACTTATAAGAAGTGGTGTTACAGTTTTCATGATTTTTACTGCATTTTGGGCATACTACTCTTTTTAATGGGCACATTTTCATGGTATGACCATATTTCCAGCAACGGGAACATTGGGTTACAGGGAAAATATAGCTTTCAACTCGTACTTTCATATTATAAATATAAACATGCGTGGGCGGAGAGGAAGATTTAAATCCAATCCGAATTGTTTCACTTTTAATCCAATTATCTGCAGCACTGGTTGATTGTTCGGTGTTTCTCTTATTTAAACGTTTAGCGGATACAATTTTTATGTCACATGTGAGGTGATTTAAAATGTCTTCATCGGAAAGAGCGAGCTCAATATTCTTAATAACTCCATAAGAGATTCCTACTTCTGAAGTCTTCTGACTTCTCCAGCCCATACCCGTGAATTTCTCGCACTGAATAAACTTATTTGCGTCAGTCTCCTGTTCAAAGGTAATCAGCATTTTAAATTGGTGAACATATTTTAAAGATGAAATACCGCTTATCTTGTTTTCTTTAAGTAGTCTAGCCAAAGTGAATTGTTTCGGAAGTGCAACACTACCTGTGACAGCTACTTGTATTTTTTCTGTGAAATTTTCTAGGTTATTCTTATTTCTGCGTGTATTTGATACTGTAGTCCATTCCTCCTCTAAAGTCCCGGTCTCCATAGTACTTTTTCTTGGTGTATTACCTTCTACTTCCTGAGATAATTGTGTTAAATCCCTGCATTCCGATGTCTCATCCTCATGCCAACAAAAAACATGCCTACAAAAAAGTCAACGACAGCATATGTCTAACTTTTATATAAAGTATTTTTTTTAATATTAGTATATAGTATAGATCATTTAATTTATTAACATTATGCCCAACGAAGTGGGCACGGGTCAGCTAGTATATTATAAATATAAATTGCTTCATACAAAATGTACTTGTACATGAATATGGGTTGTTCTCCGCAATTAGACCCTTTTTAATTAGGTCCTTATTAGCGTGAGGATGGAGTAGGCTTGCCCAGCACTTACTACCCTCTCAGCTTAGTCGACCATGTCCAGAGACGAGAACTTGTCAATACTCTGGAGCCAACTAAGTCGCGGGTTTTATCACGATGTTTTCCTTCACCGTAAGAGCAATGTTAATTAGCGCACATATTTTTTTCTTATGAAAAATTCATACAAAATGTATGTAACGTTTCAAACCCGTACTCCGGGCCATGGTACATGGCACGACACAGGCACGGTCTAATGAGAATCATCCCTAAATTAAACGCTTTTTATTTTGAACCCCCGTGTGTCTGTGGTATCGTAGTTCCCGGATGAACCGATTTTGATTTAATTTATTTTGTTTGTTATTGTGTTAAATCATGAAAAAATCACATAACTGACAATCAAATTGTTTAAATAATAAATCAACATATTTCAAACTTAAAATCTATCAGTGATAATGATAAGCTATTATGAATGTCTGTCTAGACTCTAGACCAAAACAGCTCTAAAAAACTGACACCGACTAATAATACGCAATGACTTAAGAAAGAAAAATGTTTAATATTATAATAAGAATCACCTGAGCTATCATAAAACAAAGCTATTGTTACATTTACCCGGCTAATGATATATTTATCAACAAGTTTAGTGTTACGAGACGATTGTAATGATCGTTTAATGAAATACTATTGTTTTGGTATAAGTGAATATGTAATTTGGCTACTGTTAAGGGGAATGTCCATTTAATTTGGAAGTTTAGGCTACTGGTTCGTTTTTAGAGTTCCGTACCCTAAGGTTAAGAGGAAAGGGTACCGGGCGCTCTCTTCATACAAACGTAGTCGACTGTTTCCTCCCTGGACACTAGCACTAATATTTTTGTTACATAAAACTTATAACTGCCATGACCTGACCATGCCCCTAAGTTTTGTTTTTTAAACCTTAATTTCTATGATAATTCAAAAATGAAAAGGACCAAAATTTGTGCTAGTGTCATTATCCAGGGAAGAAACAGTCGACTACTTTTGTATGGAGAGAGCGCCGGTACCCTTTCACCTTAAAAACGGGACCATAGTGGCTCCAATACTTTCTCTCCACTTCAGAAAAAAATAAAAAAAGTTGAAAATTAAGGTAAGTTTTGGTACTTATTAGTTTTCGCGAAAATCTCAATTTTCCCATATCATTTTATAGTGTTGATTCAGGGCAAGGTCCTTTTCATACACTTAATAGCTATAGACCTCAGTTATAGAAACTTAACCTCTGGTATAAATTTCAACTTGTTAGGTCCATCCGTTCCTGAGAAAATCGTTGATGACAGACGGACATGAGAGTGATCTCATAAGGGTTCCTTTTTTAGCTTTTGAGGTACCCTAAAACAGTGAAATTTTAAGTCTCCAACACTTATTTCTCCAGTAGCATAATCAAGTTCTCTCCTCTGGACATGGTCGACTAAGCTGAGAGGGTAGTAGGTCCTGGGCAAGCCTACTTTATCTTCACGCAAAAAGGACCCAATTAAAAAGGGTCTAATCGCGGAAAACAGCCTGTATACAAGTACAAGTACCATTTAATTTCATGCTGTTAACTTCTCGACAGTTCGTTAAAAAGTAATACACCATAAATTACGTTATCAGTTGACACTGTACAATCTGGTTGTTATCAGTTGGTAGGTATTTTGTTTAAAATTTTTACACTAACATTTCCACGTTTACTGACATTAGTATTTGCAATTTTGGAACGAAAGTTCCTTATCGCGCGTTGCGAAAGGGGGCTAGACGGAAAAATTAAGACCAAAAGTTGTAACGACACTTTTTGCATAGAAAGCAATTATTTTCGTTTCGTCTTTCAATTTCGCATTGAACAGTGTGGTGTCGCGACGATTATTTACAAAAAAAATTTTATTTTTTTATTACAATTCCTTTCACTAATTAATCGAAAGGAACTTCGTTCCATCCGGGTGTCCCTTGACACCTCTTAAGTTTTTTTTCTTTCTAATAATACCAACAATATTAAAAGAGTTAAGACGGCCAAAGAAGAGGTGGAGGGATTGCGTTAGGGAGAATAGGGAGTTAGCGCGAACTTAAGAGGAAAAGGTACCGGGCGCTCTCTCCATACAAACGTTGTCGACTGTTTCTTCCCTGGATAATGACACTAGAGCAAATATTTTTGTTGCATAAAACTTATAACTGCCATGAATATGCCCCTATGTTTTGTTTTTTAAATCCTAATTTCTATGATAATTAGAAAATGAAAAAAAAACAAGACATCGAGGCATAGTAAATAGTCATGGCAGTTATAAGTTTTATGCAACAAAAATATTTGTGCTAGTGTCATTATCCAGGGAGGAAACAGTCGACTACGTTTGTATGGAGAGAGCGCCGGTACCCTTTCCTCTTAACGGGAAATAGAGTGGAGTGGCGAAGAATGACATGCTGTGCCGACCCCATATAGTGGGAAAAGAAGAGAAGAAATAGTGTGAAGGTAGAAGAAGAAATTGATGCAGTAAGACGCCACGGGTGCCTTCTCGTGATTGGCAAATGTCGTTGAACTGAAGTGAGTTCTGGGGCATATCAATTTCTTCATGTTTTCCTGCACCGTATCGGCATAACAATTTCACATTTTTTCGTAATACAAAAAATCCGTCGGTGCACAGCCGGAACTCGCGACCTTCAGATTGAAAGTCAAGGTACCTCCCACTAGGCTAACAATACTCTTACCTTTAGTTATACTCGTTTTAAAACTCCTTCAGTGTGACATGGCAAGGATGTTAATGAACGGTAGTGAAGGGACTAAAGCTACCAGTGCCCCAAATTTTCCCCTGCCTAAGTCCTAATCTCGTGCAGAAGGTAAAAATAGCCTTTTATCGTTATTTACATATTTTTTTAAATTCTTCACATAAAATTTATTTGAATGGCCCCTTTCTTCTCCATTCTTTCACTTGAACCAATCTACCATTATCTTGCCTTGCCTATTTACATTTCATATTTTTAGTATGTTTAATACATCCTTAAACATCTCTTCCTAATGTCGGGATAAAAAAAACATCATAAAATATCGTTCTCTAATTTAAAATAAAAAAAAAATCTCATATGTCGCGAGAACATACGCAAAAAGAGTTTTAGATGAAAAAAAAAATAGTCGGACGACAAATAGTCGTCCGACATTAGTCGTCCAACAAATTATCGTCCGACATTTGTCGTCCAACAAATTGTCGTCCGACATTTGTCGTCCGTCAATAGTCGTCCGACAAATAGTCGTCCGACATTTGTCGTCCGTCAATAGTCGTCCGTCAATAGTCGTCCGACAAATAGTCGTCCGACATTTGTCGTCCGTCAATAGTCGTCCGTTAAAAAATACCATATGTACGTCTTAATACACTCACAGCCAAATTAAAAACAGTAGGCCCAGGCATACATTTTCGCCGCGCCGTAGAGAGGGGATAGCTGTCTACTCTCCATCCGTCTTACGCTTTTTCGATCAGGTCACGTGTCCTGACGCGAGTTTAAGATTTTATACCCATTACAGAAAAAGTGCTCAACGCCGCTAAAGAAGTTTTCACTTCAAAAACGATTCTCATAATGCAGTTATACAGCCCCCTTTTTGCCCCTTTTGAGTGACAAAAAAATCTATAAAACCTGTATACCAAGTTGACCACAGTTTGTAAGGAGCAAAGTCATTTTTTCCATTCAAGTTTGCATGGAAAAATGCCTTTAAGCAAAGACGCTTCACCCGCTCAATAGATAATACGAGTGGTTCACTAAGTTCCTTGTCCAATTGTATTTATTACATCAAATGTTTACCTTATCAAGACAATAATATTTCTTTATCGTGCAGTCTTTTGTCGTTAAGTGTGGGTAGAGGCCGCGTGGCAACTTGTTATGTATCTGTCAGTGTTTAAGGCGGCTACTATACCGCCTTTCTCGTGGTGTTTCTCTAATAGGACCGATGACAGGTTTGTTTTTGTGTTTATTGAAGTTTTTAGAAGTGGAAAATCTATAAATATAGGTTTTTTAAACGAATAAATAGGTAATATGCTATAGTGAATTAACAGATTATAAAGTTTGTGCCATTATACTTCGCTTTATACAAATTGTTAGACGTATTAATAGTATCTCCGCAAAAGTTATTTCTTTCTTTTTTGTTTATTTTTTACTTAAATACATGATTTTCCTATTTTTTTATATATATTTGTTAGGTCTGAGAATCGAACAACATATTTTTTTTTTTGTTAATGTCAAAACTACGTTTGCCGGGACAGCTAGTTACTTTATAAATAAACAGTCATACTTGGTAAAGATTTTTGTTATAAATAAATGATGAAACAAATTGTGACATTTAATTTGTTATTCCGTACCCTTTCAAACTGTATTAGATTAAAAATCAATTTATTAAAAACAGGTTTTATATCAAACTAATAAAGAATCTCCTAATAAAAACTACTTGTTTGGTTTGACTCTAAACTCTAATGGCACTATGTACAACCAATTTTTAACCGTCTTTAAAAAAAGAGATGGTTCTTAATCCGACTGTAATGTTTTATGTACGGTCGGCTGCAGAATTGCAGACCCACCGTAGAGCTACAAAACGGCTGTTATAAGAATGTTTTCAACACAAGAATTCTGCTTTAGTTGAAGTTTAAAGTCTTCTAACTCATCAATTTATCAAACAAAAGTATTTTTCGAAATCTACCGGGGGCTGCAATTATGCAGCCGACTGTACATTTAGACATAACTACTTTGTTTATTAAATATCAATATATCCTCCATACCTAGTTTCATCAAAATCGGACCAGTAGTTTCTGAGCTTATACGTTACAAACAAAAAAACAAAAAAATCTTTCCTCTTTATATTATTAAAAAATATAAACTAGCATCGCTCCGCGGTTTCACCCACGTAACTCCCGATCCCGTGGGAATATCGGGATAAAAAAAGTATATGTTACTGTTAAGGAATCTCTGTATCCTCATACCAAGTTTCATCAAAATCGATCCAGTAGTATCGGAGCCTATTCGTTACAAACAAACGAAAAAATAACCACTTTATCCCTATATAAAGTTCTCGTGTCGCGTTATCTTTGTCCACCTAAACGGCTAAACCGATTTGTGTGAAATTTTTTGTGTATATTCGTTATGTCTGAGAATCGAACAACATCTATTTTCATTTCCTTTCCTATCCGGGACAGCTAGTATTAGTAATAGATTATCTAATATACCTATATAAATTACGTGTCAAGTTGTTTGTGCGCGATGGACTCCTAAAACTACTTAACCGATTTTAATCAAATGTGCACACCGTGTGCAGTTTGATCCAACTTGAAAGATAGGATAGCTTACATCTTAATTTATCCCGATATTCCCACGGGATCGGGAGTTACGCAGGTGAAACCGCGGAGCGCAGCTAGTTACAGATAAGCATTGCGTCTTGAAAGTATGTTTTAATTTATTTTTTATCACAGTTGCTCATAAAGTGGATACCGCTTTTAGGCTCATAATGCAACGTAGGTTATGAGTCTTTTGCCTGGCCTTTCGAGAGTATAATTAACAAAAAAATATTGTCTAAAAAATTTTAAACATAGACTTATCACAAATATTTTGTTATTTATTATTTTCTTTTCTTTTCAAGTATTTTCTTTTATTCGTAACTGTGATAACAAACGTCGTACAATACGCGTGTGGAATTGATCTTTGGCTTCTAACACACTTGCGTTCCGCTCGCGCGTTAAACCGCCTTTATGCAAAGATCTATTTTCCACACTTATATCGTAATGTACTATTTCCCTACATTCCAGTTACGCGGTAGTATCAGAGTACTACGGTCGCGGTCTGTTCAACAAAGTGACCGTGATAACGGAGAGTTTGTCCCAAGAGTCCCCGCAGCCTGCGCTCGCGCCGCCGCCGCCTGTGTCCGCACCGACGACGACGCCTGCGCCCGCTAAACTTAACTATGGACCCGGGGCTGAGGCGAAACTGAGGTTACAGGAGGGGCAAAGTAAACAAGGTATGTTGGGATTTATTTATTAAAAAAACTCCACGGTGTAGGTTTCGTTGAGCGTCAATTATTTTATTTTGTTATGTCTTTTGGACCATAGTAATTCAGTACCCCTTATTCCAAAACGAGGTTTAAGGATAGTCCGAGATGTGGTTTTAAACCTTAGATTTACTCGTGAACTATGGTCTAAACACTATCCCGATAAAATCAATTAGGAACTATAGTCTTAGCACTATCCCTATAGATTATTTTATAGGGATAGTGTTTAGACTATAGTTCACGAGTAAATCTGTGTCTGAATCTAAGGTTTAAATCCACATCTCGGACTATCCTTAAACTTCGTTTTGGAATAAGGGGGAGTGAGTTTAAACTTACAAACTTGATTCTCCTAAGCATGATGAAAATAATAATAATATGAAATTATATTTGTTAGTGCTCTTTTTTATAAAATAAATTTTGTAACAACTGCTTACGATCGACTTATTTCGTTTTTTGTCTTTGTTTTGTGGGATATTTCGGTACTGTTACAAGCGCCATGTTTACGAAACCTAAGTTAACCTGAGTTAGTCAATGATTTCATTTTGTCGCCTTAAGCATTTTAATTACACTTACGCTACTTAGCACTGTAAGGGCTGTTCATCCAAGTATTGATATAGCAACAGGCAAGGATGCAACGGAGGTTCTTGTAAAAGAAAAAAATAAGAAAGTTGCGCAATGGAGTTTGGCATAGAGTCGAAATCCTACTACTGTCCGTACAATAACAAACACAACAAAAAAATAATTAGCAAAATTAGTCCAGGCGTTGACGGAAAATAGGGATGCATTATTATATCCCTATATATATAAAATTCTCTTGTGGCGATGTTAGTTACCAATTTCCACCTAAACGGCTGAACCGATTTGTATGAAATTTTTTGTGTATATTCGTTAGGTGTGAGAATCCGACAACATTTTTTTTTTCCTTTATTTTTCTTTTGTATATATTTTTTTTATAAATGGCAAAACAACGTTTGCCGGGACAGCTAGTAGAGACTATCCCCTTATTCCAAAACGAGGTTTAAGGATAGTCCGAGAAGTGGATATAAGCCTTAGATTTAGACACAGATTTACTCGTGAACTATAGTCCAAACACTATCCCTATGGATTATATAGGGAACTATAGTCTAAACACTATCCATAAAGATTATATAGGGGTAGTGTTTAGACTATAGTTCACGAGTAAATCTGTATCTAAATTTAAGGTTTAAATCCACATCTCGGACTATCCTTAAACCTCGTTTTGGAATAGTTGGGTATAATTTTAAATGTAACCTTCTTTCAGTATACATACCAAACACAAGCAAGCAAACACCATCAAAAGGCACCTCCTTCGTTCCCATCCCTGAAGGAAGGATGCGTGTCCTGGAACAGACTAGATACAGTTCCAGCCTGGAGGCGAACATGAACCGGTTGGAACCGGTACATAAAGCTATCGACAAACAATCACCTAAAGATCTAGTCAGACCATCGTCGCCTAATATATCTTCGGCTATTACGAATGGTGCGGGAAATTCAGGTATTTGATTTTTTTTAAGCTATTGCATAGCTTTTATCGCGGACTTTGAGCGCGGCGACCGAATCAAGAAATTGCGTAACGAAAATAAAACCTAACACCCCCCACTTCGCCAACCATGTAGCTCGGCCGAGCGTTCGCTTAACGTGTATGTAGTACGACTGTATTTATTTTTTCATTTGAAACAGTTTAATTAAAAAAATTTCGTGGGTGAAGGAAAACATCGTGATGAAACCCGCGGCTTAGTTGGCCCGAGGGTAGTAGGTGCTGGGCAAGCCTACTCCATCCTCACGTAAAAAGGACCCAATCAAAAAAGGTCTAATTGCAGAAAACAGCCCGTATATAAGTACAAGTAGTTTTGAAACAGCGCCATCTAGTAAGGTAGGCGTGTAATATGGATGCAACACAATGGATAGAATAATTTACCCTGTTATTACAGAAGATTATAAAAACCGGCCAAGTGGGAGTCGGACTTAAACCACTTTATTTTCTTTATAGTATTTGTTGTTATAGCGGCAACAGAAAAACATTCAACTCTCTAGCTATCACGGTTAATGAGATACAGCCTGGTGACAGACAGACGAACAGTGAAATCTGGGTCCCGTTTTTTTAACCCTTTGGATACGGAACCCTAAAAATAAGCTATTTCCTTTAATTTGTCATATTATGTTTGTTACCACAAATTGTTTTCTATCAGCAACATCGATTGATACAAAAATATGAAGTTAATTAA
The DNA here is from genome assembly GCA_907269075.1 of Idaea aversata. Classification (NCBI taxonomy): domain Eukaryota; kingdom Metazoa; phylum Arthropoda; class Insecta; order Lepidoptera; family Geometridae; genus Idaea; species Idaea aversata. The sequence continues at coordinate 3,301,971 of OU026098.1, read as the reverse complement.
AAGTTTGATTCCTGGCTAGAGTAATTGTCTTTTCCAAAAATCTAATTAAGCCGTTTTTGATTTTGTCAAAATCGGGCACGCGACTCCTTTCAGCATTTTTCGCTATCTATTATAGTTTAGGATAAAGCCCTGAAGACCTACATAAAAAAATCACCCTGTATATCCGCACCCATAACACAAGTCTAGTTACTTAGCTTGGGGTTAGATGGCGATGTGTGGAATGTCCTGCAATATTTATTTATCCTTTAAAACCAAACAGCAACATTTTTTAATAATTTCAGGTAAAAATCCATTCGAAGAAGACAATTACGACGAAACAAAGAATCCTTTCGCAGACGAAGACGATCCATCGAACCCTTTCAATGAAGATGATGACTACGACAAGAATCTAAACCCGTTCTCGTGAGACTGTGATAGTGTTACTCTTTGGAATATATAGGTGTGTGATCGATCCCAATCGTCCTTGCAGCAATGTTACTGCCTAGTGACTAATGGGAAGAATATTTAATATTCAAAATTGTAGCATTCTGGTATACATTAGCAATTATTTTTTTTGGAGTTTACTCCTTAATCGATTTTCATATATAAGGCGCCCGGTATGAGAAAAATGTGAGGAGTAAAATCTACTGATGAGTGACCTCGTTACGTTTTTGGTGCACAACCTATTCTGCGCACCTTTCACTTTTCAATCGTGTGTGTGTGACTAGCTTGTATACGTCTTGTGTTTAACCGACATATGGTATGTATTGTATATATGAACATGTGTGCTTTGTGAAGTAAACTCCAATCGTGCGTCGGAGCTGACACACACACTTTTTTTAAGTTATACTTCTTTAGGCGCGTTACGCAAAAATGATGAAGTTAAAAATTTAAGATGCGCCTTCATCTGTACCACAAAAGTCACATGTTGCAGCTGCGTAACCCAAAAATAAAACAGGTCGAAGCTGTGAGAGTGAAATTTTAAGATGCGCGCGTATCACTAACACTAAAGTAACAGGTTGAAGCTGCCCGCAAAATAAATATCAGACGGACAGACAGACGTATAACTTCTCTCGCGCGTACATTTTTGTATAGTTTTTTTTATATAATAGCAATGTATATTGGGCATTAATAAAAATACCAAATGACAAGAAAAAATCTTGTAACGTGTCAGATTTTCCTGTTATTAGGCATATTCATAAAATATTCGAAAACTAATTTTTATTCATGTAAATCTAGGTTAATTTGTTATTGTTTGAGATTTAGATTATATAAGTTTTTTTTTACTATTAAATGTCAGGCAAACTTGACAATTTACGAGATTTTGTTAAATAACATTTGTTGTTTGTATTAATGACTGATATTCATTCACATAAGTAATTGAGATGACGCGCAAAATATACTAGCCTTCATACTTATATGTTTATCCCTATATTTATTTCTTTGGGCAGAAATTGATCAAATTACATTTATATTACAAGGCATTTCGATTGTAAAAAATACCCTCAAAGTAGCTCAAAATACCCTCAAATAAAGTTAGTTTTATTTCTTCAAAAAGCTGAGTTTGAGCCTTCAGGTCTTAAAATTCACTCCCCACTGAAATTCTTCTTAAAAAAAATTGGTGAGTATTTCCTTGGAACGTGAAACTCATGATGTTTATTTTTTCCTGTCGTCATTTTGACATAGGTCAGGATTATTTTTAAAGGTATATATTAACAGGAGAAATTAAAATTGTGAATTAAATCCCAGTTGTCGCCCCTGAGGACGTAGACAGCGGTGACAACTGGGAATTACTTCATGTAGTAGGAAGAAATTAGCGCCATGTAGGAATTTTCCATTTCCATCATGGCTTCTTAAGTTATGAAAACGGAATATTTATGTACCATGTTTTTGTTGTTATTTTCTAGATCTTGATATTCCGGCACTGTTACAAGCGCCATGTTCACGAGACTTTAGTAGTTAATAAAACCATGTATCTAAGTTTAAAATCGTTGTTAATAATCGCTTTGTTTTTTATGTATATACTAGTTATTGACAATTAGTAGTCAAAGAAAATTTGTTCTTTGATTTTTGGAAATAATGTTCACCAAAAATTCCGGTTCGTTCCGGCAGGTTTTAGTTGAGATTATCAATTTATATTTAAACTAGCGACCCGCCCCGGCTTCGCACGGCTATATTATGCATGTATTATACATATAAACCTTCCTCTTGAATCACTCTATCTATTAAAAAACCGCATCAAAATCCGTTGCGTAGTTTTAAAGATCTAAGCATACAAAGGGACATAGGGATATAGGGACAGAGAAAAGTGACTTTATTTTATACTATGTAGTGCAGCCTTACTCCCTTATTCCAAAACAAGGCTAAAGAATAGTACGAGGTTTCAGAATAGTCAAAGGCTTAAGAGGAAAGGGTACCGGGCGCTCTCTCCATACAAACGTAGTCGACTGTTTCCTCCCTGGATTTGGATAATGACACTAGAGCAAATATTTTGATTGCATAAAACTTATAACTGCCATGACAATGCCCCTATGTTTTGGTTTCTTATTTGTTAAATCTTAATTTCTTTAGAAAATGATAAAAACCAAAACACAGGGGCATAGTTATGGCAGTTATAGGTTTTATGGCACAAAAATATTTGTGCTAGTGTCATTATCCAGGGAGGAACCAGTCGACTACGTTTGTATGAAGAGAGAGCCGGTACCCTTTCACCTTAAGAGGATAGGGTACCGGGGGCTTTCTCCATACAAACTATTACAAACGTAGTCGACTGTTTTCTCCCTGGATAATGACACTAGAGCAAATATTTTTGGTGCATAAAACTTATAACTGCCATGACCATGCCCCTATTTTTTGTTTTTTTTTAATTTTAATTTTGTTAAATTTTAATTTCTATGATAATTAGAAAATGAAAAAAACCAAAACATAGGGGCATAGTCATGGCAGTTATAGGTTTTATGGCACAAAAATATTTGTGCTAGTGTCATTTTCCAGGGAGGAAATAGTCGACTACGTTTGTATGGAGAGCGCGCAGGTACCCTTTCACCTTAAGAATAGTCCGAGGTTTAAAAATAGTTTTAAGATTACTTCGTGGTTTGAGAATAGTCCGTTTATTTTAGACTGTGGTTTAAATCTGAACCTGGAACTATTCTTAACTTCGTTTTGGAATAAAGGAGCAATTGTATAGTCTCATATTTATTTAAAAATGTTATGTAGTTCTGGCGATGTATTTCAAATATTATAGTTTGTACTATGTAGGTACAGTATGGGTCATAAGTAAATGATCAGAAGGCCAATTCTCGTAAATAACATTGTTTAAATTACATTTCATTATCATTCCGATTGCATTTCGATTGCAAAAGATACCCTTAAAGTCAGTTTTTTTTTACAAATAACCAACTTTGCGGGTATTTTGAGCTACTTTGAGGGTATTATTTGTGATCGAAATGCAATCAAAATGATATTGAAATGTAATTTCAACAATATTATTTACGAGAATTGGCCTTCTGTTTGCTACAATAATACTATCGACAAGTATTGGAGTTACGACCTTCTTCTAATAGACGTTACACGCAAACTTAAATACTTGAATTAAAAGTACTCAGTGTGATTATTATTTTCAACATGTTAGCTATGTCTTTAGTTGTGTGACTGGTATAAGTCGCCACCCGCTACACTAACCGACATGGGTTCGATCCACAGGTTGCGTTGTTATAATGTTCAAGTAGTGCTGCACAGGATTGTAAACGTTACGGTGGGCAGAGACTTTTGACCGTGGATTGTACACTATTTTCTTAGAAATCTTCAATACTTGTTTTGTTTTAGCTGTAGGAATAACTTGTATTTATAGCTGCGCCCCGCGGTTTTACCTGCGTAAGTCCCGATCCCGCGAGAATTTCGGGATCGAAAGTATCCTATGTCCTTTTCCATCCTCAAAACTACCGCTATGCAGCAGTCGCAGCAGACGCAGTCGTTTGACCGTGAAGAGGGAACAAACAAAAAAATAAATAACGAAGTTTCGGATTTATAATATTTATCTATTGATTTTTGTGATAGTTACTGATACATCTTCTATTTCATTTTATATTATACAGGATGGGGCAAATGTAATGTCATAGATTTAATTTGCAGTTTAATACTCTGTTTTCACGGAGAGTTTATCGCACACGGGCGTGATCTGGCCTGAAATTGGTCAAATAAATCGCGTGCTGCCCTTTTGGCATATTCACATTATTTCATTACTTCACCCCACCCTGTATTAATAGATATTTATTTAGTTAATTTTTTGTAGTGAACATTCCTTTATTAAATTAATTAATTACATTGTAAAAGGTAATGTTGGCTATTAAAAAATGGTTGTCTGTAAAGTCGGTTTACGGGCGATAATTTTACGTGATAACGTCTTAAGAAAACATTGATGGTAACCATAGCAACGATAATACGTTGATATGGTTACCTTGTCAATGATAACGTTCCCGTAACGTGAGCGTCATGTAACACTTAAAAAAATCACCTAAAAATCACGTTATCACGTAAAAAAAATGAAAATAGTAGTTGTTATGACGTACAACCCGAACAAAGTTAGAAATTCCATAGATAAATATTTAATTATAATTATACGAATCGACATAAACAAGATTATTGATAAGTGACACCAAGATTTTGTTAGATGGCATTTGTTTTTTGTTTTAAGGTCCTCTATACATTGAAATGTGCATAAAATAAATAACAGGGAAAAAAAGATTTGAAAATTAAGAGGAAAGGGTACCGGGGGCTCTTTCCATACAAACTATTACAAACGTAGTCGACTGTTTTCTCCCTGGATAATGACACTAGCACAAATATTTTTGTGCCATAAAACCTATAACTGCCATGACTTTATGGAATTTATGGAATTTCAACTTGCTAGGACCACCCGTTCCTGAAAAATCGGTGGAGACAAACAGGCAGACAGACGGACAAGAAAGTGATCTTGAGTTCCTTTTTTACGTGTTAAGGTAATGAACCCTATAAATAAAATATTGAAGCGCCTACTTGTTGTCTCATTAGTCATAATATGTTACTCCTTTAATTTTCAAAGTCGTAAAGAAGTAATTGAAAATATACTGTTTATTATAAATTGCAGGACAATTTAACACATAGCGCCATCTAGCCCCAAGCTAAGCAACTAGGCTTGTGTTATGGGTGTCTTATAGCTTGTTATCAATTACCCCTTATAAGTAAATAATATATTTTAGTAGTTTTATATAAATGCCACGCAGCCAGAGTCACTGCGATTGATCGCTACTGTCTGTGCGACGCTTTATAATCTAATTATTTAATATTTATGTAAAGCTTTATAAATGTAAAAATAATCTTTGTAAGCTCAATAAAAATGTATGATATTTCACGCTATTTTTTTTCCTACATTAACCAGTATTTTGGTCCGTGGAGCTTAGGCCTACAATTTTCTCAGCATATTTCGCCAGGACGCCAGAGTATCCAGGGTTTATTCCCTTGATTTAGCCACCGGGGTGACAGCTAGCACGAATTAGTGTCAGCCGCCGCCTTGGTGGTCGATGGCACTTATTTAGTGCCATTTGCCTTCTGCAATGTGGCAAAAACAATTTGATAATAGGTATTAGTCATCTCTCACAGTCTGCCTAACTACTTCCTAGTCTATTTAGATAATCAGACTGATTTATGTTGATTAGTACGTGTTCCCTGGTTCCCTACGTCTCATGAGATGTTAGGAATAAAATTAAACTTGGTTTCAACACCACTTTTCCTTGCTGCGTAAATAGATTTGAAAAATAATTGAAATATCCCGAGCATGATTTCACATTCGATATCTGACAGTTCTTTGTGGGTATACCTTCTACTGAGTTCTGATTGCCTAGTACTTAAAGACCGAATTTCTTTAATTTTCACGGTAACAGAAAGAGAGAAAATAAAGAAAGAAAGAGATAGCGTATATCTGACAGTTATTTGTGGTATACCTTCTACTGAGTTCTGATTGCCTAGTACTTAAATACCAATTTCTTTCAATTTACACGCTAACAGAAAGGGAAAAAATGATGAAAGAAAGAGATAGCGTATATCTGACATTTATTTGCGGGATACCCTCTACTGAGTTCTGATAGCCTGGTACTCACAGACCAATTACTATACTATTAAACAATTTACACGGTAGGAAACCATGAAACAAACAGAAAGAGAAAACAATGAAGAAAGAGAGAGATAGCGTATATCTGACAGTTTCTTTGTGGTATACCTTCTACAGAGTGCTGATAGCCTAGTACATACAGACCAATTAATATACTATTAAACAAATTGACACGGTAGGTAACAAACAGAAAGAGAAAACAATGAAGAAAGAGAGAGATAGCGTATATCTGACAGTATTTTGCGGGATACCTTCTACTGAGTTCTGATAGCCTAGTACTTACAGACTAATTAATATACTATTAAACAATAAGAGAGAGATAGCGTATATCTGTCATTTTTTTGCGGGATACCTTCTACTGAGTTCTGATTGCCTAGTATTTACAGACCAATTTCTATTAACGATCAAAGGTTTTAACATCTATACGCTTTTAAAACGGGTAGGAGGATGCACGCAAATGTGGCCGGCGACTCCACGTTGGTCTGCTTCTCTGTACTAACGTACTTACTGGCATGTGATTGGTTTAAGATTACCTTGAGCCATTTTGTTTATATTCTATTAAAAAAACAGCATCGAAATCCGTTGCGTAGTTTTAAAGATTTAAGCGTACAAAGGGAAATAGGGACAGAGAAAGCGACTATGTTTTATACTATGTAGTGATTAACAAAATTTGCAGATAATAGGAGGTTTGTACCAGGCTATAAGAACTCTGTAGGAGGTATATTGATTCCTAATGAGGGTAAGCCCTTACACACCACCAAATTGTTTGATGGAAATTGATTTGTAAGTACTAGGCAATCAGAACTCAGTAGAAGGCATTCCACAAAAACTGTTAGATACCTAATGAAAAAAGTTCACCAGTATTTTGTTGGGTAGTTAGCAATACAGAAAGGAAACAACGTTATTGAAATTTTCAAAGCATTTTATTTATGACCTTTAACACTGTGTATAATATATTTTGATATTACATTTAGAGCAATGAGTAATATTACCAATTATTACATTGTTCTTATCTTCATAAATTGAATGAAAATACATAAAATTATATACTTTTATAGAATATATAATTTGTCAAATATCATTCTCGCTCAACAATCAACAAGGTCAGCGCACCATTCACTCAATAGAAGCGATAAACAAAATATAGTACACGCCCCCGGGTTTCGGCACCGACATCATCCCTAACGATTCCAAATAAATTAAACGAAAACAATCAAAATAACAAGTACTCCTATAAAAATAGCAGTATAGCTTAAAATCTATAAAAAAATATCCAGCCGTCTCGCTGTCATCTATGATTTAAAACGCTTTTCAGAATAGAACTAAAACATACTAGCAAATTAATCGAATAAAAAAACTATTACAAAAATGTACTTTAACATCTCAACTCTTCACACCAATGATCTTATAACCTTCTATTTATTTCTACATACATTATTTTGCTATGCAAAATACATTTACCCTATTTATTCGAGAAAAGAAAAACATTTTGGAATGTTATACAAAATGACTAGAAAAACAAAAGGTAAAAGTCAAAAAATTCAACGTGTCATTTTAGCTTGAGATCTCATTCGTTACACTAAATACTTATTGAAGATATATTTATAGTGGCGAAGGAATAATGGACATAATTTTTGTTATAAGATTTCTTTTTTTTATGTAATCAAATGATTTCGTTCCGTGAAATTCATCGTCAGAATTAAAAACTTGGAACTGAAAAATAAATCTGTTTCTATTTTTTTAAACTAACGATGGATTCCACACGAAACATCCCAATAATTTCGACGATAATAAATGTAATAATTTCAATTTTTTTTTTCAAGAATTAACTATAACACACAGCATTACTAAATTTTTTGGGTTAATACTTTTTTTGTTTCTTACAAACTAACGTTTATCATATTATGCTAAATTATTATCCGTTTATTTTCTAATATAGCTGAGTATTGAAATCTACTGACCCGCGTGGGGCTTTAAGAAACGAAGCTTTGCTGTAATATTAAAACAAAATAACCACTTAAGTTATTTACAGCGACTAAAGTTTACTTCCATTTTTTTTAAAGAATTATTTTTTCATACCTGTTTCTATACATTTATTAACGATATTGTTCCTAATAAGTATTTTATTCCAATCAATAAGATAAATGCCCGAGAGCCTACCTATAAGCTGAAATAGAATCAACACTTCACAAGCGCAAGTTGAAAGAATTGCATCGAACCGCGGAAAGTGTTTAAAATTATAAAACTACACATTCATTTTTCTAACTACGATGACAATGATTCATATAAATATAGGTACATAAAACCGATAAAACACGGGTCAAACAAATTACTAATCATTTCACTGGGTTTATTCCAACTTGCTCTACTAAACAGTGTTACCGTAGAACTAATAGGAATTTTTCTCACTAGTTCTACTAAACATTGGTATCGTTATTTCTTTAGTTTGACCCGTGTTTTATCAATTTTAGATTGACACTAGATGTATCTAATAAATAAGGGGGATTCGAGGTAACATAAACAATTATACTAAGTTTTGTGATTGTTCGTAGCACAGCAAGTAACATGAAAGCTATATTCTATCACATAAAACGTACCTATTTTGAGAGTACATGACTAGATGTTATCATAACCGAGAGGTTTAAATTACAATGGAGAAAACATTTGATGAACCTTCTCACATTTTGACGTATTTCTTATTTGTTACATCAGTCAAACTATTTCAAAAGGTTCAGATGTGTTATCTCTTACTGTAATGCTAAGTCTCTTCGTATCGGAATGGCCCTAGTGTGTCATCTAAACAAAACGGACAAAAAACCGACATATTAACCTACTTTTTACAATAAATTTTTGTTAAGTTAATAAAAAAACACTTTTACAACACAAGATAAATTATCAAATTAACGAATTAATATTATTAATAAAAATGATTTCGAAACGCATCGGTGAAGTCGCTTTAGTTCACCTCGTTAGTCGACCTCGATGAACCAACGTGACAAAAAACCAAAGTCAGATAAATTACCAAATAGAAATTATAAGATGAAGAAAGTAGTTTTTCACCTTCAAGGTACCAACATAAGTTTTAAGATGGTTTCTGACACGGTTGATCAACTTAGTTGGATTTTAGTCCATTTTTGTAGCTTAAGTCCTACCAAGGTGAACTAGGTGGACTAAATCAACGTCACCGCACAATCTACATTAACTACATTATAATATTATAATTAAATATTGTATTTACAATAAAATATTAAAATGTCGAGACGACTACGTATGACGTCACATACGAACTACACTCCAATCGGCATTTGAGCCACAAAATATATTTAATATCTACCGTTCGGGCCATACGTATATACAAGGTAAATTACATTTTCAACATTAAAGGAGAAATATCGGTTAATTTTACAATTTAAGACCATCCCTAACCATATTATCCAGCGTACATGTTGTAATTAAAGTACCAAGTTATAGTAATGACATAAAACTGGCTTAGCGCCATTTGTGACGCCGCAACTGGATTTGTTCTACAATTAATAACGTCCTACGAATTGTGCATTAAACCAGAGTTGAACGAAATACGTTGGTTCTCTCTTTTGACGTCACGAAGATGGTGCAAACCCGGACCGGGTTTGGATCATCATTGTGACATCAAGATCAGATCTTCGTGACATCAAGATCAGATCTTCGTGACGTCAACATCAGATCAATGACAGTCCAATATGCATCTACCAAAGACAATACAGTTAGATTCATCAATGATAGTCCCGTTAAATCTACAAATGACATTCCAGTTAGATCTAACAAGGACAGTCCAGTTAGTGCTACCAAGGACAGTCTAGTTAGATCTACCAATGACAGTCCAGTATACGTGCACACACCGTTTATATTTTATACACATACGCTGGATAACAAGTATGATCATTTTCACAAACATTATATTTTTTTCATTTAAATTCTTTCTCACCAATGGAGTCTATCCGACGCCTGCCTATATTTTGTGCGCAGTTTTAACGCAATAATGTATTTATTGCACACATGTTACATACGAGAAACGGTCACTTTACCGCAATGTACGGCGAAAAATACATGACAAGTTCTTGATTGTTCTTGATTTGTATGTATGGAAAAATATCCGAATTAAATTTGAGCTCTGTTCTTTTATTTAACCAACAAAAATGAGTGTGGCCAGTGCATTGATTTCGTTGCACGGTAGCAAAGTTCGCCGTGAACGCCGTTTATTTTATATTTAAAATAATCAGAAATAAAAGTAATAGGAAATTAAGTACATTGCGGTAAAGTGTTACAAAATCAAAACACAGCTAAATACAAAACGTGCATCCTTATAAATGCAATTCTTCCACAAAGAAATGCAATTCTGACATAATATTGTATTTAAATTGCAATTCTGCCATAATATTGCACCAAAATTGCATAGAATTGCATAATAATTGAAACAGGCCGATCGTATACAATCACTATATGCAATTTTATTGTTTTTGTTAATTCGATTCGATATAAATATTATTTTCCTTTTTTTACCCTTGTCTGTGCACCGGTTTGGTCCCTACTTCATACAAACATACATACCTTTTAGTTTAAATACTATAACAAAACATAGTATATTATAGACCATAAACTATATAAGTATATTATGTATAAATCGTATATATTGCATCAAATGCAAGCTGTAGGTATATACGTTTATATTTCTATAATAATATTGGTATATAAATTGAAGATATGCAAAAATAATTGATTTAATTTCATTTTTTTATTAGAATTTATAATGTAATACTTACTATTTATTTAAGTAAATATATTGAATAAGAAATAGACCGCGAAATCACAAAAATATCTAGATATTAACGTTTCTTTTTTTTTTTTACCAAACCAGTCACAATTTTACTAAATAGGAGTAAATTCATTGCACCAATATTTGGCACCGTATGAAATTCTATTCGTTTAACGAAGTTCCCTGAGAGCTAAAAATAATCATTTTTCGTCCAATCCAATCCTAACAACTTATCTGGCCTGTCGCTTAGCGTCGCTATTATCAAAAAAGATACAATTTTTTTATTTTTTCATAGTCATTGATTCCATAAAAACTTTAATGTCGTTCGTTTGTTTAACTTTTAGCTCCGGCCTAGATAAGTTATTCTGTTAGGTACGGCCGAACTTAGAAACGTGCCTCAGTCAAACTTTAATTAAGACCGTTGCGTTTGATTAAAGTTTCACTTAGGTACGATTCTGACCGCAGTTGTTAGTGGCACTGTACGAAAAATGTTTGTATTAGCGAAGTCGTCGATCGAAAGTGACTTTGAAGTAGATTTATCTCGATATAGAGATCAATATAGACGGTTGTTTCAATGTATTTTAGTAGGATGCGCGTCCCGTATAGCTTTCTGTGCACCTATTTCAGTGACGCACTTAAAAAACAAGGATAGGCTCCATTGTGAGGGTGTCTCATGCAGCCTGCTGGTGCTGCGCTGGCGCCCCTGCGGCCGCCGGCTTGTCTCCCGCGCCGGGCGCGCGCCGCGCTGACCGCGATCTGTGTGCGGACATCTTTACGCGTGTATATTTATTTGACTCGAGCTCGTTTGCTCACTTTACACTTAAGGGGAGGGACTAGTGTTAATTACAACAAAATGTCTTCAAAACCAGGATAGTTTAGATACAAAGCAGCTCAGTTATATCTTTACTAATATTAGAATGAGGAAAGATTTATTGTTTGTTTGTTTGTAACGAATAGGCTCCGAAACTACTGGACCGATTTTGATGAAACTTGGTATGAGGATACATTGATTGATTAGAAGTGAGATAGGCTAGATATTTTCACGACATTAGAGTTACGCGAGTGAAACCGCGGAGCACTGCAAGTGTGTAAATAAAACTAGTATGTACTCGTAATAAGTCAGGTCTATCAAAAATAAAATAGGAAATCGTAAGCAAAAATAATAAGCAGGTTTTTTAACGAGTTTTTGGTATTAGTTTATTCCTTAAACTGATACCAACATCTACTTATTCTTGAAATATAAAATTATGCATTTTGGGGACTCAAGGTCTAGCTGAGCTGGTCTATCGTCGTGCTTATTAAGCAACGCCTAGCGCGGGTATTACTACGATTGGTAACCGATTAAAAGGCATGTTAAGCCGCTATTGCTGGTAGCAGTCATTAGGTTATCTAAAAAAACTCTAATAAAAGGTGAGAAACAGCACTAAGAATAAGGAATTTCTTAGGGAAATGTGATCTAAGTTTTCAAATATAGGTATGCAGTCTCACCTGATCTGTCCGGCTAAGAGCGGGTTGATGGCGTACAGCCACTCGTGTACCTCCTTGTCGCCAAGAGTCTGCAGTAAGTAACCACGTTCCTTGCTCACCACACTGTCAAAATTCATATCAAATTAGTAAAGTTGAACAGTTCTTTCGTCGTTCGAGAGTGAGTTAGTGAGCTGAGAGAGAGTACTTATTGCATGCCCGCAATGGGTAATGTCTGCGCTCAGCTGAGACATAGGTGATTTATTTCTAGATAAATAAACCAAATTCGTGATAGAGAAGTATTTTAATTAGCTTTTACAAAATAGATACGTCTGCTACGCAGAAGATGACAATTGTACCCAACACGAGGGTAGGTTCTTGGAGGTAGGTATAAAAAATATAATTGACGCCTAACAAAATGTAATGATGATGAAGTGATGGCGTTCACAACGGTCTTTGTATTGCAGCGAGCCTTGCGCCAGGCTGCGACAACTACCTACCATCCATTGTAGACAATTTATGCAATAAACATTCTTATTTTTTTTTTTTTTCTTCAGTTATGGCTTCGCACGGTTTGTGCATATAGCCAGTATCAAGTAATATTTTGCATCAAGTTATGGCCCGATTTACAGAAATCGGGCTCAAAGTGTTTCAAGATGGTCAAGTCGTCAAGTCACAGTTTATCAAGTCAGGGGTCATAGTAAAGCGGTGGCTACTTTACTATAACCTTGTAGGAGATTTTGGAGGCAACGAGAAAAGTCCATGTTTGACACTGATTTTTACTTTCACTACACTTGTGCACTTTCACAGAACTAAATTAGATAACTTTCCACCGGAATTATACAATTTAACTCGGTTTACAACTAAGTTTTGTGTAAATAAAACTGCAGCACGACATGTTGTTGGCTCGTTCCCGCCAAAACTCCATTCTTATTCTTTATTTGTATAAAGACATTTATCTTTGGAACTACCCGTTATTATTATTTACTAGCGACCCGCCCCGGCTTCGCACGGCTATATTATGCATGTATCTATAATATAAAAATCAATTGCTGTTCGTTAGTCTGGCTAAAACTCGAGAACGGCTGGACCGATTTGGCCAATTCTTTTTTTGTTGTGTTTGTCGTAGTCCAGGGAAGGTTTAAACGGTGAGAAAGATCGGACTTACGCGGGTGAAACCGCGGGGCGCAGCTAGTTATACATAAAAACCTTCCTCTTGAATCACTCTATCTATTAAAAAAACCACATCAATATCCGTTGCGTAGTTTTAAAGATCTAAGCGTACAAAGGGAATAGGGACGGCGAAAAGTGACTTTATTTTATACTATGTAGTGATAGTGATTAAGAGCCTACACTGTCCCACTGCAGGGCAAAGGCCTCTCTACCTTTCATCCATTGATCGCGATTTGTCGCTATAGCACACCAATCATTCCTATAAGAGTCGAAATCATTTCGCCATCGTCGCCTTGGTCTGCCGCGTGGTCGTATTCCTATGGGGGACCATTCTGTTGTTATTTTGGGCCATCGTTCATCTGACATGAAGCAATGTCCCGCCCAGTCGTATTTTAGCTTAGCAGTTTTCTGGGACACGTCAGCAATGAGAGTTATTAAGCTATAGGTCGGGCAATGAATCGTGACCCCCAGCGAAATTGATGGGGATAGTTGGCGCATATATTATCGCGGACATAATTATTACAGCCAAATCATCATACTTTACCCCCGTTTATTATTTTGCCCAACCCAACGAAACACATTGCTTTAAATTATATTGCACCGGAACCACAATGACATTGAATTTTATTGCATTAGGGTACCCAATTTTTTATTTAGACTTAGGCAAAGTTAGGTGTGTGTGTGCGTTTTATGTGCGCGACAGTATTTAGACGACTAAAGGCGTGCGGGAGCGGGACAGAGCGCGGCTAGAGACGTATGTACCGAATAGAGAGCGATGATGTGAGCCTTCACTTCGGTCAACTCAGTTGCCAATGTGGCCGGAGGGGCCAAACGGACCTAAAATTGAGTTCTGCGCCTACCCCTTCCACTTTCCGCTGGTGGAATGGAATGGATTGCATTCGATAGTCTAGTTTTTCAGGAAGTTTATAAGATTAGTGTTTGTTTTGTTTACCTGAATGTGTTCGGCATGCGGACCATCTGTTCCTGATGCTCGGAGTATTCAACGTGAGCGTTGGCGAGGTTGATGACGGCGCGCTCGATAGGGTCTCGCTCGTCGCGGTATATAAACACGTACGGCCGGCGAACGACCTGGAACAACAGGCGAATTATAGACATTTCTTTTTTTTACCAAACCAGCTACGTTTTTAGAAATGTGGGAGTAAATTAATTGCACCATATATATTTGGCACCGCATGAAATTCTAATCGTTTTACGAAGTGTGTTTTTTATTTCTTACTAGCGACCCGCCCCGGCTTCGCACGATTATATTATGCATGTATAAACCTTCCTCTTGAATCACTTTATCTATTAAAAAAAACCGCATCAAAATCCAATGCGTAGTTTTAAAGATTTAAGCATACAAAGGGATATAGGGACATAGGGACAGAGAAAGCGACTTTGTTTTATACTATGTAGTGATAGTGATAGTGATGTTAAAATAGTTCCTTTTAGACTTAAAAATAAACCTGTTTTCTTTCTAGTTATTCTAATGAAAGATGACGCATCAATAACTTAAGCTTATAGCGTGCCCAAACCAAGTTTCAAACTGATCGGTTCAGATCAGTTCTTAAACCGATCTCGGGGTGCATCAGCGAGCCATGGAACACAGGATGCGACAGCTGTAAAACTTAAAACAGCTATATCTCTGCAGCTGTTGGTCGCAGGCTGGTGGTTCTTTAGGGAAGTGAAAGGTTTCATTGAGGACTACATTTCCACTGACAGCTGTCAAAATTAAAACAGCTATATCTCTGCAGCTGTTGGTCCCAGGCTGCAATGGCGGTTCTTTAGGAAAGTGATGGGTTTCGTTGAGGACTACATTTCAACTGACAGCTGTCAAAATTAAAACAGCTACTTATATCTCTGCAGCTATTGGTCCTGGGCTGGTGGTTCTTTAGGGAAGTGATGGGTTTCGTTGAGGACTACATTTCAACTGACAGCTGTCAAAATTAAAACAGCTATATCTCTGCAGCTGTTGGTCCCAGGCTGCAATGGCGGTTCTTTAGGGAAGTGATGGGTTTCGTTGAGGACTACATTTCAACTGACAGCTGTCAGAATTAAAACAGCTATATCTCTGCAGCTGTTGGTCCCAGGCTGCAATGGCGGTTCTTTAGGGAAGTGATGGGTTTCGTTGAGGACTACATTTCAACTGACAGCTGTCAGAATTAAAACAGCTTTATCTCTGCAGCTATTGGTCCCAGGCTGGTGGTTCTTTAGAGAAGTGAAAGGTTTCATTGAGGACTACATTTCAACTGACAGCTGTCAAAATTAAAACAGCTATATCTCTGCAGCTATTGGTCCTGGGCTGGTGGTTCTTTATGGAAGTGATAGTGCTAGGCGTCAGACAGACGGAGCGCATCTGTGCTCAAGAAGTTGTAATCTTGTTCCCAGCCTCCGAATCTCCTCTTCTATAAACTATATATGTACTCACCAGCCATCGTTTCTTCCAGCCGTGCGTGCCGTGCTGCAGCACGTTGAGATGTCCACGTCGTGCTACGGCAGCCGAGACGCGTACCTCCTCGCACTCGGGCACGTACAGCGCGCACGCCCCTCCGGGGGAACCTCCCCAACCTCCCATACCCTTCTCTAGGATCATGCGCTCGGGGGAACATAGTCTGGAATGAAAGATCATGGGTAACTTCTGTGATGCAAAGAAGTTCTAACGCTTAGGACGTGGCCAAATCTACGAGCAAATATTGGAACAGAAAAGGGTACCGGGGGCTCTTTCCCTACAAACTATTAAAAACGTAATCGACTGTATTTTCCCTGGATAATGACACTAGAGCAAATATTTTTGCCATATATAACTACCATGACCGACCATGCCCCTATTTTTGATTATTTTTATTTTTTAATTTTAATTTCTATGATAATTAGAAAATTAAAAAAAAAAACAAAACATAAGGGCATAGTCATGGCAGTTATAGGTTTTAAGGCACAAAAATATTTGTGCTAGTGTCATTATCCAGGGAGGAAACAGTCGACTACGTTTGTATGGAGAGAGCGCAGGTACCCTTTCACCTTAACTTATAAATTAGCCTTTGCTATATAGTGTAAAAATGCAGGCAAGCGCAACCAGTGGTAAAAGTTATAGACAAAACTATAATGTAAACATAGTAATTTGATATTGCATCGCAATATCAAATTACTATGTTTGTAAAGATGTGTCACTGATATAAAGATGTGCCAAGGGCAAGGTTACACAGGAATCGATACTGATTCTATTCGGGCGAATACTTAGTTCGCACGACTAATGTCCAAATACTTAGCGATCTGTTTTAACTTAGAAGAAATCGTCAGTCTACATAAACCGATGAGACATGGAATGGTTGCGTAGTTGCAGTCAGTAACAAGGGGGGATACTTATTGCTTAGTAGGTATATTGAGGGTTTGAGAGAAATTGCTCTTACAGTGAAAGAAAAAATCGTGATGCAACCCGCGATTTAGTTGGTCCCAGAAGTATTGACGAGTTCTTTTCTCTGCACTCCATCGATCTATCTATACATATAAAATTCTATGTCCTGACTGACTGACTGACGGATCAATGCACAGCCTAAACTGCTGATCGTAGAGACCTGAAACTTGGAGGGTGTGTTCTTTGTGTGACGTAGGCATCGGATAAGAAAGGATTTTTTGAAATTCTACTCCTAAGGTGAAAAAGGGGTGCAAAGTTTGTATGGGTGTTTGGGACACCGTGAGTCATTGGTCCAATCTACTTCAAATTTTGCATTAAACATTCTTTCGACTTCTACGCGGACGAAGTCGCGGGCAAAAGCTATTTATTATATAAAATATATAGGTAATTAGTTAAGTACCTTTTCGACTAATACACAGGATTTCCCTAGTCTAGATTATTTATCGTTTTATAATGGGATTTAGCTCTATGGTATAATATTTTGTATAAGTTTTATTCAATAAATTATTCTATTCTTATTATAATAGTACTTACTCGAAGCTGCTAGCACTATGTATAGAAGACAGTAGGCTGGGTGTGGAAATGTCTGCGGAAACTCCTTCGTCGACTGGTGTGGCTGGTGAGACGGCGGTCTCGACCTCTTTGCCTGTGTTGTTGCCTATCCTTCCTGCAACGGACGGATAAAAAACAAACAAACATTAAATAAAAATCAAAGAGTTAGAAGAGAAAGTGATTTAAATACTGAAAAGGCGGACACCGACAGCGGTTACAATGCCAAACGATGTCAGTAATTAATATTGTATTGTAATTAATATAATTTTTGGAACAGATCAATAAACAAAGGTAGTAATCCCAGAAATGTCATCCTGGCGAGGGGTTAACGGATTTTAGCATTCAATAAAGGTACGTTATACGGCATTGCCACTTACTGTTAGTTGAGATAGTGGTTAAACACTGATATAAAAAAAAATTAGAAATAGCAGAGAGTAATGAATATATTTGCCTAGAATTTGAACTTTTATAAGGTAAATAAACGTAAATATATGTATTTACCCTGTATAAGTTTGATGTACTTTGTAGCTAGGTCCCGTTCCTTGGCGGTCAGCTCCCAAGGTTCCAGGGCACTGTCGTCACGAGGGTCGCGTGCGCCGCACTCGCTGGCTGCCTTGGCGGCCATGTTTGACACCTCCTGGGGATATTGTATAAGGGTTAAATCATCCCTTCCTTACATTTGAATAAGAGTTTGATAAATATTAAGCCCAGTTTCTATATGAATATCGGAATAAAAGTAGTAGGAAAAATTAATATTTTTATATTGAAAAATTCGTGTTTATTTTTACCTTTTCCGTCTTAGTAAAGTCGTTAGGCGCGACGGTGTTCTCGTGGCCATGTCGCAGACGCTCTCGCAGCGCGAGAAAGTGTCGCGTGCGACCCACTTGCTCCAGGCGAGTCATTTTCTCTAGCTCCCACTGAGGATAAAAATAGTACGTAAATAATGATGGAAAAATTATGACAAAATTCTCCGTTTTACAAAATTACAATGAAATCGATAGTACTCGTATTTCGTGAACTAGACGTGGAAGAAAGATAATATAAACATTTAAAGTCACGCGTTTTTCATTTTCTTCATCAACATCTAACGCCATAACACATAATAATATAGGAACTTCAAAAACCTAACCTCTTTACAAACAAGTAATTTTTGTTCGAATTTTTGCCATTATTCTTTGCGGCTCGAGCTTGATGCAAGTACCCGAAAAGAAAGTGTTTTTGGCTAAAAAAACCTTAAAATCTAATGCAGTTATGAGAGCTGCATTGACAAGCCGCACCATAATTAAATAATGTCGTAGTCTACGCGTTCTTAGATGATAGATTCGATAAATAGTGGCCATTTTCAACCCTACTCGCCGCCGACATGCCTACTCGGTTTTTACTAACCAATCAAATTGGCCATGGATGGAAAAGAACTTCGTTTCATGGAAAATATACGGGTCCAAAGCGATCTATATGACCAATCGTGATAGGGGTCTAAAGCGAACTATTCCACAAAATGTTACTTTTCAACTTGTTTTATTCACCTGATGATCGAAAATGAGTGAGTCACCGCGCGGCCTCCATCCGTGTAAGTTCTCTTCGCCACGTACATATGTCCCACTCGTGTCCAAAACGCGGCGCTGTCGACGCTGAACACCTGCGAAAACATGATAAATATATAGAAAGAACTATACTGTAGATCTGCACTTTTGTTGCTTACTGTATAAGTCCATGAGCTAATTTCCGCCACTAGACCTCTCCAGTCAAATCCCTTTTGCGTGAAGTTCTATTTGTTAAGGGGAGACCCTTTTCAGCTATTCCATAAATTTTGACACAAAGTGTGATTTTATAAAAGTTTTTGAAAGGCTGTTGACATCGCCTTAGTTATGATTTCTGCCAGTTCTACACAATCAAGGGGTAATGCACGAGCGTCTCTTCAGCCAAGAAACTAATTATTAGCTGAGCGATTGTTATTCAGCTAGCGGCTCTTGGCTCTTGGTATCATTAGATAAAGGTACTAAGGTACTTTTAGCAAATCAATGAGGAGTATAGTAAAAACTGATGGTCAACATGCCGGACTGCCAAACACAGGGTTGCGGGTTCGATTCCCGCCTCAGGCAAGTATTTATGCTTAGATATTTGTCTGTGGGCTGGTGGTTTCTATGTATTATCTGTATATATTTACAAAAGAAAATATATAAGTAGTATATCCGTTGTCTAGCACCTAGTTACTTAGCTTGGGGCTAGATGACGATGTGTGGAATGTCCTGCTATATTTATTTATGGCATGGCAATACTTGAGCATATACATCATTAGAAAAAATATAATAAAATACTTCGTTTTTTCTGAATACAATGAAATTGATAGTATGTCGTGAACAAGATGTGGAAAAAAGATACAAACATTTAAAGTCACGAGTTTTTCATTTTCCTCATCAGCATCTGACGCATTAAACACATAGGAACTTCAAGAACCGAACCTCCTTGCACACAAGTAAATTTTGTTCTCAGTTTTGTGATTATTCTCTCCGTACCTGGTTCGAGTGCCCTGTGAAGTGCCAGCTCGTAGACTCCAGTCAAATGGTCGGCTTTAGCGGCACGCGAGCCGAACAGCGCGCGTCGCAGTCCGCGCCCTGATCCCGAGCGACCGACCACTACCACGGACAGGTCCTTCGTTATGATGGCGGGGCGAGCGCAGTTCTCCACCTGGGGGACAAGGAGACACGTCAATATAACGAAGTAGTGAAAAAAAATCTCAAGCTCGAATCATTTTTAGGGTTCCTTAGGGTAAAAACAGGACACTATTACTAAGACTTCGCTGTCCGTCCGTCTGTCTATCACCAGGCCGTATCTCATGAACCATGATAGCTAGAGAGTTGAAATTTTCACAGATGATGTATTTATGTTAACGCTATTACAACAAATACTAAAAACACTTAAGGAGTATCCCCACCGAACCAGGTTCAATCTGTAGCGGGTTATCCTAGAGCGAAGCTGATCAGGTAGGTAGGCCATTGCAGGTCAGAACCTGGCCTGGGGGCAGATGTTCTACAGGTGGGACGAATAAAAGATCTGGGTGTTTCGAGCTCTGAAGATGCTTCTTGATGCATCTTCAAAGCCTGTTACAACGCCAGCTAAGTTAAAAGTGTACCTCTAAATAGGCGCTGAGCGTGATGTAGACGACTTCCCCGTTGGCGCTCACCCTGTTGAGTAGTGGCGACCCGTGCAGGCTGCTGTCCCAAGCTGCTTCGAACCTAAACACAATGGAATAAGTAATACAACACGATTTCATGTTTTAAAGCTAAAGCCTCCGCTACACTACTCGTGAAGTTAGACCAAGTGTTCGATGAGGTTGTCAGAGTTCCGAAGTACGTGTCTACCACTCGTGCAACTTCGCGAGAAACGTTCGCGTTCGAACTCCTCGTCACCTCGCGCTCTTTAACTCGTGTACAAATACCGACAACGAGCGGAAGTCAGCCGAGGCGAGACGATGTAGCCCGAAGTTCCCTGAAGTGAACCGAAGTGCCTCTCTACACTATCGAATTCGGGTTACTTCCATCAACTTCACGAGTAGTGCAGGCTTTAATGTTTCAGCTGTGCCCTGTTTATTATTAGGTGAAAGTACCTGAAGACAGCCCTGTCATCCCCTTGAGGCCGCTCTCCCGGGAACAGCCCTAGAGACAGTGCGCCGTCCTCATCGCCATCAGTCGTGTCTTCGTTCGCTTCAGGCGTGTTACGGATACGTCCTACACACAATAAAACATAAATTATAGCGATACGATGTTAAATATTGCAGAACAGGAAATTCCACACATCGCCTTCTAGCCCCAAGCTAAGTAACTACACTTGTGTTATGGGTGCTAGACAACGGATATACTACTTATCATATCGTACATTTATTTTGTAAATATATACATATAATACATAGAAACAACCAGACCACAGACAAATATCTAAGCATAAATACATGGCTGAGGCGGGAATCGAACCCGCAACCCTGTGTTTGGCAGTCCGGCATGGTGACCATTGTGCCAAATGGGTTGCCAACAGGTTCATCATAAGCTGAAGATTGAAGACTCTTATCTAGGACAGAACTGAACTTTGGCATACCAAATATGGTCAGTTTTAGAGGACATGGCCTGATCTAAACGATACGCTGACATTTATAAGGTTATAGGGCCATAAGTGAAGCAAGTTTCTTAAGAAATCTCTAGAGTAAGCAGTAGTCCAATGTCCATGCGGTAATATATAGATTTATAGCCAGACAGATTAAAAACCTGTATGTATCAAAGCCAAATGTGGCCATATAAAATAAAATAATTTATTGTCAAGACATATTATCGTCAAAGATATATTATTTGTACACTAGCAGCACCCAGCGGTTTCACATAAATCCGGATCCCGTGGATATATCCGGATAAAAAGGTCGCATAAAAAAAACTGTCCAGTAGTTAAAAGCCTAATGCAAACAAAAAATTCTGTCCTTTTTATATTATTAGTCTAGATAAATGCATTTTAATATACAACGTTACAGTACTTATAGCCAGACTAGTAACATGTACTAACCAACGACAAGTTCCCGAACGTCACTCCATTGTAGATCGTTCGAAGGTTCGTGTAGGATCGTGATACGGATGCGACGTTGGATGCCCTGGTGGAGGATGAAGAGGCCGCGGCATGGGAGGTCGTCGCTATGTTCTACCACCTAAGGTAATACAATCCATATTTAAATGGTTATCTGTAAAGTCGGTTTACGGATGATAATTTTACGTAAGATAAGAACTCTTTTGTATCGTTAACATTACCATTGTGCATACCTCAATACGTTGCTATGGTTACTTGTCAATAACGCATCACACTTTTTTGTGTAAGCAGGCCAACAATTTATAAGATGTTATCATGTCAAAAAAGTTTTGCGTAATTACGAGTTGGTAGGGAGTTAGGAGGTTAGGTTTTTGCCACTTGAATTCATAATGCAATAACTAATTTAACCCCGTTTATTTTGTTTCGATAACCGCGTGGTCAAGCTTTTGAAAAGTCAGATATCAACATAATAAATAAATGTTTTTATTCTGGAAAGCATTTTTCCATTCTTTTATCGAAACGAGTTTCAAGATAAGAAATATTATTATTTTAACGAAACCAGTTTCGAAAGAAGAAACATTATTCTTATTTAGAAACCGGTTTCGAACCTTGGTTACGAATATGGCCGAAGCGTTATAAAGTGTGAGTTTACTCCCCGCTCAATAAATGCACCAAAAAGTAGAATATTGGTAGTTTTTATAGAGGAACAAAACGTCTGTTTTTGAATAGTTAGGATGAAAAAAATATAAGATATTACTTACAGCAGGCACGTATTCTCCATTAGGCGCAAGTTCACATATTTCAAACCAGACGAGCAGGTCATGTTTCGAGTGTAGATGTGATGAGCAGCATGGAGGCGCGACGGCAGCTGCTCCCCACTTGGGGGACCGCACGGGGGCAGATATGGGGATCGAGGGGGGCAGCATGCGGCGCGGGGGAGTGCGGCCCATACCCACTGCTGAGTCTTGTTTCGCGTCCTGGTGATGCAACAAAGTTTTCAAATTCTAAAGCACTTTTTGTGTTTTAGGCTAGATAAATAGTAACCTAGTGTTATTTCAAGACTCCAATTATCTACATTTTAATCATCATCATCCGAGCGATATTCCCGGTTGCATCCCTCTCAGGAGCCCGGGGTCTGCTTTCCTACTTTTACGCCTCCACTTCGCACGATCTTCGGCATCCTCTTTTGTAAGGCCATTTGCACCCATTAAGACTTCAAGCCAGCACTTATTGGGTCTACCCAAAACCTGGTGGAGAGGCCATAGCAAAAGACATTTGTTCCCCACGTAACTAGTCGGTTTTCGCAAGACGTGACCGCTATCTACATTTCAAGTTTCATCGCAATCGGTTCATTAGTTTTGTGTGAAGGAGTAACAAACAAACAAAATAAGAAATATTAAATGAAATGTAATAAAATTGTTGGTCACTTACAAAGCTTACCTTGTGAAGTGGGTGTTGTTGGTAATGTCCGAACACTTCGAAGACGATCGGTTGAGTTTTTATATATTCGACGAACGATTTCGTTACCGGCACTGTGATCTGGGAAAATAAATAATTTAAAAAACATCAAATAAGTACTAAAAAAAAATGGTTGTCTGTAAAGTCTGTTTCCGGGCGATAATTTTACGTGATAACGTCATAAGAAAACATTGATGGTAATCATGGCAACTATAAAACGTTGCTATAGTTACCTTGTCCATAACATGAGGCGTTCCAGTAACGACGCGTGACGTCACACTTTTTTGAGATTGCAGGTGTTCACCAATTTATAAAACGTTATCACGTCAATAAATTCAGTAAAATAAGGCTGACCAAGTTTCATCAAAATCGATCTAGTGATTTCAAAGTCGCAAAGAAAAAAACTATTTTTCTTATTTAAGACAGACATCTTGAAAGGCATAAAATATGTTTCTAGGCTCAGTAGTTTTGACATTATTTACCAGTTCCTTTTTACTTTATATTATTTTCAAATTTATTAAATCTTACATTTTGCACATGGTAAAATCCAAGTGGGGTATTCTTTCCTGTGTTCTTAACGGGTTCTGTCGAGAATGCATCTTCGTTACGATGAAGGAAGCTGTGAACAAAAATAAATGCAATGTCAGTCTATTGTGTATATTAAATAAAGAAAAGGTCCCAAGTTTGATCCCTGGGCAACCCCCAATTACCAAGCTAAAATATTTCTTAACTTAAAGCAATAAAGTCTTACTTGAACTGGCAGAACACGTCGGCGTAATCAGTAGAGACGCTATGGGCTTGCAGCACGGTCACACGGAATGTGAACTCCTTGCCAAGAGTGAGATGTTCGGGGAGATCTTCCTCCTTCAGCTCTGATGCAAGGGAGCTATCACCACGGCCGGAGTCGGCATCACATTCGCCTACAGCTAGTTCTGTTAAAATAAAATAAAAATATACTATCAAAAAGCATTAATTAAATAAAATTTAAATTCACTGAACTTTGCTAAGGCGGTTTTTAGGGTTCCGTACCCAAACGGTAAAAACGGGACCCTAATACTAAGACTCCGCTGTCTGTCTGTCTGTCCGTCGGTCTGTCACCAGGCTGTATCTCATGAACCGTGATAGCTAGAGAATTGAAATTTTCACAGATTATGTATTTCTGTTGACGCTATAACAAACAGCAAATACTAAAAACCCTTCGTACGCGAGTCCGACTCGCACTTGGCCGGTTTTTATTTAATGTTTTTTTTATTATATTGCTACACCTTTTTCTGACATACCTTCAATCTTGATATTAGAGTCAGCGCCATCACCGATACGGTCTTCTAAATTGATAGCGTTCTGTTTGTCGACGTTAGTGATTGCTTTGACGCGACGAGCTGGTGCTATGTCATCGTCGAACGATATCTTAGCTGATTGTTTCACACCTGCAGCGAATTCCGCGTTATCTGGTGGAAAACAAGTTATTGTTAAAGTAGAGTATACATCTCGGGATAAAGCTTGTCTATGTCTTGGACGGCTTAAACACCTCACTTCACTCAGGACTCTACATAGGTTTAACTTTGAATTCCCGATATCATCATCATCATGTCAGCCCATACACGTCCACTGCTGGACATAGGCCAACCCCATACGACGCCACAAACAGCGGTCCTGAGCCGTCTCCATCCACCGACTACCCGCGACCGCCACAATGTCGTCGGTCCACCGAGCAGCTGGTCTCCCAACACTCCGTTTCAATTCCCGATAAGTGGGTTAAAAATGTGCCAAGTTGGGCTATTGACCGTCTGCCAATGTTTAGCGTTTAGGTAATGTTGTGGAATTACATGAATTAAGATGAAGAGTTTTGATGGAACAATTGGATTTCAATTTCCTTAAAGTCGTGTAACCTCCACTGACTTAATTTGATTAAAGTTCCATCTTATTCCCCCTAAAACTCATCAGGTACAATCGGGCAACATAAGTGGAGACCCACGGTACAGCTCCAAAACTGATATTATTAGAATCTTTAAAAAAATGTTAAAAGTTAAGTTAAATTCTTTGAACACATGAATTTATTAGACAATAAATAAAAATAATATGAAAACATTCCATTAATAGTAATTTTAGAACTAGGTATATGCAATTCTGTTGCCGACTGTACATTATAGTATTGAAATGTACCGATTGCAGAGATAACTAGCCGACTCTCGCGATTTCACTCGTGTAATTCCTGATCTTGGGATTACTTGGATAAAAAGTAGCCTAGGCTTTGTTTTACTTACTTTTTTCAGCATCGATGACGGCCTGGACCGCGACACGCAAATACCCCTTGACGTCTCCTTTTTCGTTCACGATGGCCACTTTGTGAATGAGAGGAACTGGGTACAGCAGGTTCGATAGGTATACGAAGCTCCTGTTAACACAGATTAAGGTATTTCGTTTAGTAAAATTGCAGGCATTTGAGACACATTTTGGGGACTTCGCTACAAATTTCGGAATAACCGCACAATTTGAGGGGGCTAAATGGTGGCTGCTCTTCATGCAGCGTCAGACTAGTTGCTACAACGAAATTTACAAAACAAATTCGAAAATGCCTATCAATTTCTTTCCCACGGAGTGGGGGGTGATTCCCTTCTTCTTCCTCAACTTTGCGCGGTTCTTTTATAATCCCAAGTCTCAAAGCGAAAAGCGCAACGCGATATGGTCTACTTCATATTTCTATTATTTAAAGCAGATGATTCCACGAGTGGACCATAAATTCATTTTGTCACTTTATCAGAAAAAAATACTTTGTTTAAGAATCATGGGATTAATGGAGCTATGTTATCTATATTTATACAATTAGAATGACATCACTTTGAAGCGTCTTAAAAATAAAGTTACGACGTGTGCCTTTGCAACGCGCCCACCAATGAGAAAAAGGCACAAGAAACTCATGGGTATTTTTTTTTTCTTTTCGTGATCAAGCTCAGAAAAGTCAAGGTAACAAATGTTTTTGAAATTCTGTTCAGATAACTTACCGTCCAACGAGACGGAACCACGGGAATCGATCGTAGAACGGATCACCGCCAGTGACAGACTCGATGTTATGATCCGGAGATGTCGGCGACAACTCCGCCTCATTGTGGTACATCTCGCGCATCAGCTCCAGACGTTGTCTATAGGATAATATAACTTATACCCAACTATTAAGATCTATTTTTGAATGTATTAGTAAAGGGGAAAAGCTATGCATTTGTTCCAGTCCATAGGAGTATAGATTTTATTGCTTAGTATCAAAGGTCATTGTTGTGGCAAAGCGTTGCATAGTGTACAATGTCTCTTATTGGTCAATGAAAGTGACATACTCATTAAAGAATTGCATATTGGACACTTCATACGTCCTACGTCATACGTAGTGGTCTGATATTGGTCAATAATGGACCACGAAATACTCGGGAAACCTTTGACCAATGAGAGAGCATGACGTCGCTATGACAGAACAGGCGTGATACGTGATTGGTGTTTTAAAATACTATCGTTTTACCGTTATTTTAAATGGTACAACAATTATTTTTAATCCAAGCACACAAACTAAAAATAGATTTCAGAGATTAGTGTTGATTCATACAATCTATTTGAACAGTGCAATAAAACATGCATTCTAATCTACAATAAATACCCATATAATGACCATGGCATTAGCACATTGAAAGCAATTACAAAGCGTTTTAGTGATTATAATGCAACTAAAAATACTTAAACATTACGCCGACTAATTGTGCTAACTAAAGGTTAGGACTATTTCTAAATATTGTACAATTTTCCCATTACCCAAATTACGCAATTGTCAAACTACAATATATCTCTTTCGCTCCCTGAGGATTAGAGCAGGATGGCCTATGTGCTTACTGAATCCGTGCTTGTATACCCAATCCGATGTAGCAGAGTGTAGTGTGTGCATGATTTTCACATTATAGTTGGATGAGAGTTTTTGATGCTAAGGAAAAATGGCGGTCGATGTTTTATATAGTGCATGGCCTGCACAGGGCTTTTTGAAAATATATTTTACAAGGAAAACTGCGTTTCCGAAAATTACACTGTAACGAGACTCGAACTTGCATCCCTTGTCTAACTGCAGGTGCGCTACCAATTGCGCCACACGGTCAAGGTGAAAAAGACCTGCATTCTAACCTAAGTCAACGGATAAAGTTTTGTTAGTGCACCTGTAGGGTTGCAAATTCAAGCCACGTCACGGTGCATTTTTGGAGTCGTATTTTCCTTGAATTTTTTCTCCAAAATGGCATTTTTCGTGATTTGTTTATCTAGTCTTGCGCGAAACGCTCACTTTACCATGAATCTTGCCCATCAATTGATACTTTGAAAAATATACATTTGTGTTTACACACTACACCCTACAATCATCAGATACGGCCCTACGCAAAACCTATAGGTCATATAAACCCCCAAAGCTATGCGAGGCGTGAACAAACCTCGAAGGCAGTAGGTTCGCTAGCGAGAGCCTTGTCTGCTGGGCGCAGGCAGATATACATTGCAGTATGTCCTGAGCCTGGGCTTGTTGGGCCTGGGTCACAGCTGGTGGTGGGGCCAGCACTAACGGTGGAACGTCTTCGTCCTCAGCACATCCACCATCGTTCATGTTGTATATTTGACGCATTAGCTCCAACCGGTGGCTACGGACAATGTTGTGTCATGTAGCCACCAACCTAACTTGTTAATATAGCCTTATGTTTCTTTTTGGAGTTTATTTTAAGTTTAAAGGCGAGTGGCATGAAATTGTGTTCTAACAAATTTAGCTAAATTCTAGCTCAATGCATTTAACAGGTAATCTTAAATTAAATTCTATACCAGTTACTACAAGGTTGATGTTATTTAATCAGTTTGAGACATTGGCAGTTGGTTAATTGTGTTTATGGATTCTAACTCAGACTCAAAACTATGTATCCAAATCTCTTGTCATATCTAAAGGGAAAAATAATTTATCAAACGCCTCTATTAAGGTCTATCTATGTTAAAAATAACTCAAGCTTTAAACTTTGATATTAAAAAGTAAGTAAGTTTTAGAAAAATGAAGTATATGAAAGTTTTAGAATTTCAAGTTTAAAATTTATAAACTGTAATATTGAATAATATGCTTTCTAAGTTTGTATGTATGTACAAATTAAACAGTGTTGATGTTTTATTAAAGTCCTCTTGAATAATCTAACATCAAAAAACTAAGACATTCACATCCTAGTAATAAATCTTAAGAGGGTACGCGGGTATTGCTTTCTTCATAAAAATGTATTCCTCTATTTCCTTTCTGAATAATGCCTCTAAAACCATCTTTTTTATTTTTATTTTTTTATAAAGCATAGGTTTGCTGTACACATGCTCGCTTATTTTCCTTTTTTCTAACAACTAAATTATTAGTCTAAACTAAAATATGACTTTCTAAAAACCTAAAAAAAGTATTTGAGATTTATACAGCAAACCTTAGTTTTATGTAAGAAAATAAACAATTGCTCTCGAGGCATTATTCAGGAAGTTAATAAGGAAAGGTCTTCATATTGGTTTGAAGAAAGCGCTGCTAGAATACCGTCTTAATTCACTACTCACTTATACATAAAACAATTAATTTTTATGATTTTATTTTTAAGACACTTGGCTTATATATTTCTGGAAATAATTACAAGTCTACATTGGCTTATTTATTTTGAGAATAATTTAAAATGTACTATGACATACTTGACCGCGTGGCGCAATTGGTTGCCAATCTTGCAGGTCTTAGTTACTTAGTGACGAATCGTATCCGAACGTAATACAAATTGGATTTTTATAATGTGTGCGAACTTGAAAAAGTTCTCTCAAATCGTTTCGTTTTTTTTTTCTTCTTCAATGTACCTATGTTTCATATAAAATCACACACAAAATAGGTAAAATACAATTTGTTGAAAATGGCAATATTAAACAGAGGGCAGCAAATACAAATCTCATCGCAGTACAAATGGAGAAGCATTTTTTCTTATAAATATTTCCAGAAATTCATTTTCACGTGCACAATTTTAAAACAAAACTATTTATTATTTTTTATTTAGAATCTATCTAAACTTTTAATAACAACGAATCGGCTCTGAAACTACTGAATCTATTTTGATAAAACTTGATAAGAATACATTAAATCATTAAATCCTTGCGAGTAACATAAGCCACATTTTATTCGAATATTGCCAAAGAATCGGGTCTTATTCTGCTAATATTATGTATTTTTAATTAATTTAAATGTAACGTTTTTAGCACGGATGAAACAAAATGATAAAAAGCTGCAAATAAAATAAAGCACTGGCAAATGGTAATAAATCGCCACTAGACATATACCTACTGAAACACTTACCTTATAATATTAATTTAACTATAAAATATACATAATTTCCTATATAATTTATAATATTTTTATATTTTTGTTGTTACCAACAACAGCGAGAGCAAAAACTTTTCAATGACCGTGTTTAAAGTGATTAAAAAAATATAACAATAAAAATCACTTAAAAAGACGGAACATAATGCAAATAAAATTAAATAAAAAAAAACTCATTTGATATTATTTCATTAATTAATTTCTGTAATTAATGACAATAATCAACCATAATTAACGTAAAAAAATTAGGTTCTCAAAATTAATGTCAAAATACTTAAAAATATGTAAAACAATAAGTAGGTACTTAGTACTAGTACTATTAGAAGTCAACCTAGTTTTATTGATATACGTTGTACTACACTTTTTTAGAAGCTTTATGTTTTAAACTTACTTTTCCTTCGATATTTAGGATATATAAAGGAGGTTATCCATATTATGACCTCCCTCCATAGCTTCTCTACTGTATTTTGAATTAATGGGCGCGGGCTGTAAAACGTCAGTCTGTACATCACAGTATTACCAACCGGGTTGCCATTATTGAAGAAACCTATTAAGTTCTGAAACTCCCTACGACATTTAGGGTAAAGGTTGTGCCTATCATAACCGGCTTAGATATTTAGGATAACTAAGGAAGGTTGTGCCTATTATAACCTCCTTAGATATTTAGTATAACTAAAGAAAGTAGTGCCTATCATAACCTCCTTAGATAAATATCTATATAAGTATTAGTATATATTTATATACTAAATAGTATAACTAAAGAAAGTTGTGCCTATCATAACCTCCTTTGATATTTAGGATCACTATAGGCGGTTGTGATAGTCATAACCTCCTTTGATATTTATGATAACTAAGGAAGGTTGTGCCAATCATAACTTCCTTAGATATTTAGGATAAATTAAGAAGGTTATATATACCTATAATAACTTTCTTTAATATTTAAGATAACTAAAGAAGGTGATGCCTATCATAACCACAGATATTTAGGATAACATAAGAAGTTTATGCCTAACATAACCTCCATTGATATTTAATGATCCTGCAACCACTTACCGCAATTTCTCCAATGTCCAATAATGCGTAGCTCCGTTCTTGGTATCGGTAACCTCGACGGCCACGACAGTGGGTGCCGATGGTCTGTACTCGTCGTCAGCGTCGTCTCGAGGGGCCAATTCCGCAGGTAGAGGCGAGTACGGTGTGTCCGTCAAAAGGGTGAACTGGAATTGGACCTTCTTGCGGAGTTCAACCGATATTGCGTTCGCTTCCTGTTGGGTGGATTGTGTTATTACTATAACTGCATATTGTTAAATAAAGTCCTCGCACTTGTGTTTGTTTTCGGGATAAACTGAAAACACTACAATGGATTTTTTATACGGTTTTACCAATGGACGCAGTGATTAATTAGGAAGGTTTTGGTTACGTAACATAACGTTATAATTCATAAAGTTAAGATACCGAAAATCAAAATACATAATGATTCAAAATACATAAAGTTAAATAGCATAAGTTTGAAATTCATAAACTGTAAATTCATAAAGTTCTAAATATATAATAATAAAAAATTATAATGCTTATAACACATAATAATCAACAAGCATAACTTTAAAATGTATAACTATCAGAATATATAAACTTATAGGTTCATGTAAACAAACACCAGAAATTGGTAAGTAGGTACATAATTTGTTTATTAAAATAAGAAAGTTCCAAATACCGAAGTACAAAGTAAATATCGAGTATTTATTAAGTAGGTAAGTACCAGTCATTCTTTTTTCCAAAAAAAATACACCGTGCCCTAACCAAGTTAAATAGGTAGGTAGAATGCGGTACTGGCAGTTCTGACGGTTAATTTTACTACAATTAATTCACCTGCGGCTTTACTTTTTTTTTATAAATTACGCCGTCACTAACCAAGTAAAATAGGTAGAATTCGGTTCTAAAACTCGCCGGCCGCTGCCGCGGCACAGCTCGCTGCGCTCGCTCGGCTCGTGCAATGTGGTCGCAGTTCAAACCGAACCTACCTATCCACGTCGTCGGTTCTGGGTAGGGGGTTTCTGTCACCGAATCGACACTGATAGGTTCGGTTAGGTTAGGTTAGAACTGCGACCACAACGCACGAGCCGAGCGAGCGCAACGACCGGTGCCGCAGCAGAGCGGCCGGCGAGTGCTAGAACCGAATTCTACCTATTTTACTTGATTAGGGCAGCGTGTATTTTATATACTGGCATTTTTACGTAGATATATTGAACATATTATGTGTAATAAATGTTAACATTTTGAACATAGGTATTATGACTATCAATATTTTAAGTTTTTTGCTGTAATAGTTTGCTTCGTTCGTAGGGTTTTTTTTATAAGTAAAGTCAATTATTCATTTAAATCTTTATTTGTTTTAGATATATGTTATTTGAATTAATGTTTTTTAAATTTATACGTTTTGTCATTATGTATTTCGTATATTATTTGAAACAAATTTTATTTATTTCGATTTTATGTATTTTGATCATTATGTATTTTGATTTTCGGTATTTTAACTTTATGAATTATAACGTTATGTATTTTGAGTTTATACATTTTAACATACACCCGGTTTTGGTGTATAATTAATAAAGGTTTTGTATAAATTGGATAAAATATGTCAGAAAATATAGGCGTATGTATATGCTTCATGATCACCTCGTATGAAAAGTAACTTTTAATTAGTTACCTTGTGTAGGTATGTGTTTTGAGATTTAAATAAAATAGCTGGACCAATCTCGAAAAAATTAGGGTATATTTGTCTATAGAGGGTCCATACCTCAAAAGGTAAAAATAATCTCTTATATGATCACTCTTTTGTCCGTCTGTCAGTTCTTGTGTTTTGTTATCAGAAAACGCCGTGATACCCTATATGGATATTGGTTCCAAAAATTAAAATAAATATAAACTGATGAACATAAACAAGAAATGTTGGTTGCGCGATTCAGGTTCTACCTACAAAGCAAGCTTACCTTGAGGAATATAGCGTTACCCCACAGATCGTCCCTGAGCGATGTGAACTGATGATACTTCCACTTGCGGAACGCCCACGCCGCGAGCCCCACCTCCCGCGCCGACCAACATTCTGTCTCGAACAACGGGTTTACTAGAATAAGAAACTTTATGTATCAAATACTGAATCAAAACGAGAAGATACATTGTTTTTTTGTAGAAAAAAGTCCAGTATAATTCTGTAATTATTTCAATAAAGACCGTAAATAAGGTAAATATTTCATCTTCTAGACATAATCCCCCTTATTCCAAAACGAGGTTTAAGGATAGTCCGAGATGTGTATTTAAACCTTAGATTTATTCACAGATTTACTCGTGAACTATAGTCTAAAACTATTCCTATAGATTATATAGGGAACTATAGTCTAAACACTTATCCATATAGATTATATAGGGATACCGTTTAGTTAGACTATACACGAGTAAATCTGTGTCTAAATCTAAGGTTTAAATCCGGACTATACTTAAACCTCGTTTTGGAATAAGGGGGAATGTGTCTCCAAAAATTGCATCAAGACGAGACTTGAACTTGCGTCCAACTGCTCATCGAGCAAGAATAATCTTATATTAGCCCATAGCATTTAAATAGTCTTGTATAAAAGTAATCTGATTTATAAGCAGTCTTCTTTAAAACTAAGCTTAAATAGCCCATAGTCCTTAAAAAGACAAAGCTTTTTAATTTGTAAAATATAAAACACCATAGACCAGATAGTCGTAACTCACCGAATATATCCTCATCGTTATGGAAGTCTTCAGGCGTGTAAGAACTGTACATGGACATCGTGACGCTCTGTTCCTCCACTTGACGCTGGAGGGCATCGATACGGGCTTCGTAGTTCTACGACAAATTAGATTAGGTATTGCAAAATTATTATAATAATGAATCCAACCTAATTTGAACCTTATCCATTGTGGCAGCACGGTTCTTTTTTGGCTAACTCCTTGTCGCGTTGCTTTTTAGCTACCCTGCTGTGTCCCACAGCTAGGGAAAAGATATTCAGTAATACAAACTTTGTCCTAATGCTCAACTAGTTGAGCAATTTAGTTGAGCAGTGGGGAAGTTGCGGGGAAAAAGCCAATGCAATGCGTCCTGATTTCCAGCTATTTCTGGCCACTCTGCGTTGAATGCATCCAGAATTATCACGCCATTGTTTTTAAGGTCTACCTCACAGACCTATGCAAGAAGAAGTGTCATCCACTAGGTTCTTAAAGAACCTAGTGGATGACACAAGTATTACTATTATTTTACCTTCCTCTGTTCTTCGAACTGTTGATCAGCATGTTCCTTCTCCCGTCGGAACTGTTCTTCCAAAGCGAGCAATCGTTTCTGCATCTCCGCCTTCAAGTCTATCCCCTGTTTCTCCAGTAACTCGCACTGGGCAAAGTCCCAGTCTACGGTCTCCGTTGCACGTGGGGCTAGAAAGAGATAGATAAATCAGACAAAGACCCGACCTAACTGAAGAGGTCTGATTGCGAAAAATAGCCTGCAGACAAGTACAAGATAAACGAACACTAAGCATTTCTTTGGCAGTACCAAAATTAAACGATACCCCGCGATTTTATCTGTGTTAAGTCTTTTGAAATTATCCGGACAAACAGTAACCTATATTGCTCAAAAGGAATCAATGTATCCTCAAACCAAGTTCCATCAACATAGGTCCAGTAGTTTCAGAGCCAAATCTATACATATAAAATGCTTTGTCCTGAACGACTGACTTTTTGACGGATCAACGCACAGCCTAATTCGCTGATCGTAGAGACCTGAAACTTGGATGGTGTGTTCTTTGTATGACGTAGGCATCCGAAAAAAAATAAAATAAATATTGCAGGACATTCCACACATCGCCATCTAGCCCCAAGCTAAGTAACTACACTTGTGTTATGGGTGTTGGACAACAGATATACTACTGATGTACTTTTCTTTTGTAAATATATACTTATAATACATAGAAACAACCAGACCACAGACAAACATCTAAGCATAAATACTTGTCTGAGGCGGGAATCCAACCCCCTGTGTTTGGCAGTCCGGCATGGTGACCATTGCTCCGTCAAATATGGGTTATTGGGAATTTCAAGGGTTTTAATATAATATTACCTTCAACGGAATTATCAGCTTCTTTATCAGTGAGCTCCTTCAGTTGGGTCTCGTCGCGTGGCTGGCCGGGGTGTGTGAACCGGAACACGTGGTTCTTGCCGAGGATCACGCGGGATCCGGTCTTAAGGATTACTGGCTCTTGGACCTAGAAGATGGTAAGACAAGCTTATGTTTGCGGCTTCACCCTGACTAGATATAGGGATGAAAATAATCACTTTTCTTCTAACTTCTTTCTTTAGAAATAGAAACCGAATTAACGGCTAAAGATAACATTTTTAGGGTTCCGTACCCAAAGGGTAAAAACGGGACCGTTTTACTAAGACTTCGCTGTCCGTCTGTCTGTCTGTCACCAGGCTGTATCTCATAAACCATAGCTAGAGAGTTTTCACAGATGATGTATTTCTGTTGCAGCTATAACAAAAAATACTAAAAACAGAAATCCTTTTTTTTAAAAACCTATGTTTTTAAGAAGTTTAGATTATTTTCAAGTTTACAATTCTTTTTAGGAATATCTTTTTTGTTAAGTTACCCCCAAAAGTCTGCCCTTTTAAAAGACTTTTAAGCTATACAGCCACGTCTGATATACAATATTTTTAGGGGGTTTTGCTCGATATGTATCTATCGTAATGATACGGAACCCTTTGTGCGCAAGGCCGACTCGCACTTGGCCGGTTTTATCACAATGCTAATCGGTCATCCATCTAATTATCGCGGCAGCCGTTGCTTAACCTGTACGATCGATTGCAGTAACATGACGTTGCTATGGAACGGTCCCTATCAATAACATGATGTTGCTAAGGAACGCGATGACGTCACGTCTGAGTGCTGCCGGTGGTCATCAATTTATAAAACGTTATCAGGTCAAAATGAACTTTACTATCAAACAATAGAGTTGATAATCACTCACCTCACGTCCATTAACGTAGACCAGCGCCCCTCGATGCGGAATAAGGCATATAACCCCATCGGTGTTCTCAAAGATGCAATGCTCGCTCAGTATATGGGAACCGGAAAGTTGTATATCTTGTGGCACGTTGGCTTCCGCTGTTCCAAGTCGAGTTATACCTGAGACGAAAAAATGGTTGTCTGTAAAGTTGGTTTACGGACGATAATTTTACGTGATAACGTCATAAAAAAACGAAGAAAAATTGAGTTTTTTTGTTTTTCCTTTTTTTTTCTTTATATAAGTCTTCTATTCGTCACTCGTCACCATAACACAAGCCCAGATGAGCGATATAAGTATTAAGCGATACTAGCGACCCGCTCCAGCTTCGCACGGCTATATTATGCATGTATTATACATATAAACCTTTCTCTTGAATCACTCTATCTATTAAAAAAACGCATCAAAATCCGTTGCGTAGTTTTAAAGATCTCAGCATACATACGGACAGACAGCGGAAAGTACACTTTGTTTTACACTATGTGATAATGATAAAATAAACACGAGACGCGTGACGTTTACCATAACGCGTCATGGTATCGGAACATGACACTTTTTTTGTGAATGCAGGTGTTCATCAATTTATTAGACGTTATCAATCACGTCAAAAATTGAATTATATAAACTGTTTGGCTGTGTAACATTATTTGGATTACTCACCATCTTTAATATAATAAATCAAGCACTCGGACAGGTTAGGATCTTCGTTAAGGTTGACAAGATGCGGTGTCTTCTTCGGCGAGTAGACTCCGACAGTGATACCCTCTTTGACGGCTACACCCATTTCGGCGAATACAGCCTCGCGTTGGACGCGGATCTGTTCGGTGCGCTTCAGTTTCTCTTCCCAGGTCTCATTCAGTTCTATATAACAAAGGTTTTATACATAACTTGCTGGAACCTACTGGAATTTGAAAATCTGGAATTCTACAAACGCAAACGCCCCCGAGGCAAGGCGATGATGGGATGAGCTCTTTGTTGGAAAAGTGTTCATCTATGGCACATCTTTAGAGGCCTTTGCTCAACAATGGGACATCATGGGATAAGATGCACCCACGGTTTCAGCTGTAGAAGTCCCGATTCCGATGGAATTTTACGCTAAAAATGTAATCTACTCCAATCATCCACGATACGTAGTAATAGATCAAACAGATTTTTGCAATGGGAAATATCAATCAAGAGTTCAATCAGGAGTTTGAGGAGTTTCCATAGAGTATAAAACTTGGTTCTTAAGCTTTGCTACACACAAAAAGGATACCAAATGTCTAACGTTTAAGTCAATCGTAACTTTCTAAGGATGTAATAAAATGGCAATGATAAAATAACTCTTAATGCTCAGAAAATAAAGTACAAAACACAAACCTGCAATCAACTTCTCCGAAGCTTGCAACTGATCGACCGCTTCTTCGGCAATGGTCGTCGCCGCTCGGGACAACTTCGGTGATAGAACTTCGGCTTCGCTCTTCTTACGAGCCGGCGATGCGTTCTCCTCTCCTGTTTAGACATGAGTAGTTTACTTATGGGGGGATAGAGAGGGGGGAATACCATCATGTAGTGGAATGGAGATAAATCTGAATCTTTTCTTATATTTTTTTCATGATTAATGTCATTGGAGATGCGCAGCTTAAATTCACTATTGTGTTTTATCAATCCTTTTTCAGTAGTTTTAGAAAAATAATCATTAAGGTATCGACATACACAAACACTCAAACGTGAAAAGTGGTTTTCATTTAGTGCTATAGTGCATTGTGAACGTTTCTTCACATGTAATTGCACGAATATATTGTAAAAGTGAATATTTTTAGTGACGAGTGCTTGGATGTCCGTAGGAGCCTTTGGAGACTACAAACTTTGTCGACCGGCAGTTCACCGATGGAAGTCGTCATTTGTTTTTTTGCCCGACTGCGCAACGCAAAAGAGGGTAATGTGTTTTGTTTATAGGTACCTAAATACCTTAAACACTATAAATACACAGATCTTTGTTTTTTTTTTTTTACATTATTTTATTAGTTGCTTTATACTTACCGCTATCTCTTTAGACTTTATTTTGTGTTTTTTTTTTTTTGCGATATTCATTTATGAGTCTGATACTTTTTTAAATAATGATTTTAGACTGCATTTAATTGTTTTTATTTTATTTAACTAGGCAAAATAGACTGAAGAAATAGAAAGCCAATTACAGACAATCACAAATAGACAAATTGGTAATAAAGTGGAATTATGCCTGTTTCCACCAATAGCACTTGGAGCAAAAGAGAATTACCCAAAATTCCTTTCATTTTAGCCTATAAGGAATAAATCATATTATTATACTAATACTAAAATTTCGATCGACAGAAGCTATGTAGTCTGCAAACGCTCTTAATCTGTAATGACAATTTTTTTTTTGGTCTTCTTTTTGATCTTTTTTTTGTTCAGGTTCCGTTGAGAGTTAGCCGCGGCCCTTCGAACTGATCCGATAAGAGTGAAAATCTCTTAACGGATTGTCAGGGTATCCGTTGAGACACCCAAAATACTTTGGTTTGATATTAAGTTACGAAAATACTGAATACTTTCTCTTTTTCAAGAGTAAAATAAAGTATTATAATTATGCGTTCCGATAGTAAAATACACATCAAGATTCAATCGAAAAAGGTACACATGCAAGGCCTCTCAAGCATCATAAAGCTTATTTTCCAGCAACACAATATTTATAAATATATTTGTATAATTACAATAAATATCTTTCCAAGATAAGTATAAAAATATATATTTTATAATACTGCTTGCGACCTGTTTCGTTTTCATTCCAATTTCGAATTCAAACGCCAATTTCCAAGATGGTCTCCAACGGTTTTTCGCAGCGTTAATCATTATCAAATTTAAAAACATACAGCGACTGAGAGTTTTTTTAATAAATATTCTTGATAAATTTGATAATGCTCATCGATCAAAAAACTGGGTAAGTAATATCAGTAGCGAGGAGTGAAATTTCTTTGAAGGTAAGCCGAAAAACAACCAGATAATCCAGATACCCATCTAGTCTAAGAATGTCCATGAAATGAAGCCGTCAGGAATCGGATTGTAAGGACCCCTCGCTACTGATAGGTATACATATTTATAAATACGACATAAAATATGAAATATCTACAATATAACTATAACCTATCTAGTGTATAACGTACCAACATCAAATATAATAAAAAATCAAAGCGAATCCATAACAAATATGACCCTTTCCCATAAATATTTATATGTATAAATATTAATATTACCTACGAACGCCACAAGCTTGGAAAGTGCAAAATAATATTGCATATATCGAGTAACGGGTTGCCAGAAATGAAATTTTTGTGTGACACTTTTGTGCGCCAATTGTGGTATTTTGCGTCTGGCAACACCGATCGAGGCTAAGCGTACAGGTGGGGTGTACATATGCGATGCAAGCCTCTTTTGTAATTTTACTTACTCGTTGGTTCTTTCTTTTCATAAACGACTTTACCATCCGGTCCTTTGGTGGACGTTCGGAAAACAAGAGGTGACAATTTTAATAAAAGAAAAAGCTCAGTTTTTTAAGTCTAGATGGCGTTATCACACGTTAGAAGTGCGAGCCATCTACGAACTAGTTTTATACAAGTCCCCTAATAATTGTGGCGTTTTATGAATTAATTTTACTTATTCTAGATAACACACAAACTATTCAGTTCTAGGTTATTCACATGACGACTAGACAGACAATCTATTTTGTCACATTAAACACTCTGAAAAGTCGCTTTTGGTTAATTTTAGCATTCATTCATACGAATCTAAAGTTTAGAACTGAACTAAATTTAGAACCTGCTTGCTGCAAATTATCGTCCCTTTTTTATTGCCTTTACGTTTTTAAAAGTGTAATAGTAGTTAGGCTGGACTGCAAAGAAAATCGGGCTATAAAAATAGGCGCGGTTAAAAATTTATGGTTTCATACAAATTAGCGAAAATTTCGGTAAATAACTTAAGTATTGAAAAGTTAACTATAGTTTTATGTAGTGTGTCCATCTAATACACATCTTAGGTACTACAGGCAGCGCCCTGAATATCATCGAATAAAGTTACTGGTGTATACATTATCTAATTTGTTGTGTCATATGATAATAAATTATTTTATTTTAAATTTTATTTTGTATGTTGTCGTCATGTTAGTAAAATATACAAAACTCAATACACAATTATTTAACGCCATTTGTTTCCGCAGTGTGGCCTCATCAAAAAACTTATTTACAGTCAGCGCAAATCAGGTACAATCGAGACTAATCGAAACTAAATTTAGTTCAGTTGAGCACAATAGCTATAGTACCTATATTCACACGTCAAAAGATTCTCAACATGTATAATAAAGAACATACCTTCTTCAACCTCAATGCCTTCAGCCTTGAGCAGCTCTCGCAGTTTGAGAATCTCTTCCTTGAGTTCGCGGATGAGCTTCGCGTTTGCGTCTTCATTGACGATCGCCTTGCAGACTATCTGCTTGGCGCGGTCTGCGTATCTGTGCAAAATAAACAGGGTGAATTTTTTACATGGACTTTCAGGGCTATATCCTAAACCATAATAGATAGCGAAAAACGCTC
Source organism: Idaea aversata (assembly GCA_907269075.1). NCBI lineage: Eukaryota > Metazoa > Arthropoda > Insecta > Lepidoptera > Geometridae > Idaea > Idaea aversata. Next base: position 3,261,397 of record OU026098.1, on the reverse strand, counting down.
AAAGGAGTTGCGTGCCCGATTTTGATATAAACTAAAACTGCATCATTCAATTTTTAGAAAAGTCATTACCCTAGCCGGAAATCGAACCTGTTCATTTTCCAAAAAAAATAATCAATTCATCAATTCCTGGAAACAAACATAGTCTGGCAAATTAAAGGAAATAGCTCATTTTAGTATTTTTCTGTAATTTAGATGAAAATTTGTTCAGGAATAGTCTTAAATGTGGGCAACATTATAGCAGATATTCTTGCGTACAAAAATAATAATAAAATATATATCTTGTCCTGTTATTCCCGGTAGTTACGCGAGTGGAACCGCGGTACGCAGCTAGTTCTATTATCCTTCTAATGCTATAATACTGAATTGTGAAAGTTTGTATGTATGTCTGTCTGTCTGTAACCTCTTTACTCAAAAATACTGAATCGATTGTAACGAAACCTGGATAACTGGAGTTCTGGAATAACACATAAGTAATATCCCGATATTTCTATGGCGTCGAGGCTTATGCGGCTAAACTGTGGAAGACATCTCCTACGGTCCATTCTCTAAAACTCTAAAATTCAGGTGTACTAAGAGTTGACTTGTGGCGACACTTCGCCTCGCAATCAACAGATGACGCCACTGAGCCGTTGTAGATCGCGCAAGCGTACTTTTCTAAAGATAAGCGGCTAAAACAACTGGAAACAACTCTTATTCTGTAAAACACTAACCTGAGTGTACTAAGAGTCTCATCAAAGTTGATATCAGCTGGAGAAATAGCCGCAATCATAGCCGTCTTCGAGTTCCCACCGAGATTCTCACGTAGCAACCATGTGAGGACCGAATCACGGTACGGTATGAAGTCTGCCTTCTTTGATTTCTTACTCTTTGATGCCTAAGATGAATAAATGAAATTAATTTACATAATATTCACTGGTTTGTTTCAGTAAGCACATATAGTTAAGCATACAAATTATCCTAATTTTAATAAATTTCGTTACTCTGCTTAGCAACACTCATTTATCGGGGTATATGGTACTATGATCCATTTATTTATCAAATGGACTGAAATGACACTCCAATGGTATGAAATAATTTAAAATTATTAGTAAAATTGACGGTGGTTTTTAATGGATCATAGTACTTACTATAGTTTTTTTTAAATAACAAAAGCCTCATTACATTTAGGACGATTTGCAGGTTTTTTTTAAGTTTAAGAGCAACTTGTAGCATAAGTCGAATAAAAAAAATCACAACTTGAAACTCGATTTTAGCTTACTGTCAAATAAATAAAAAGAAGACGCGAGCCAATGAGCTACATGGCGCCGCATGATAAAGAAAGCCGACTCCGTTTGATGAGATAAGGCAAGGAAGAATAACCGTTAAATAAAATTAAATGAATTTAGCTTATGTTTAAGCACAATCTCACAAGCCGCCCTTAATCTTGGAAAAAATCGAGATTAATCGAGACACGTAGTCTAAATTCTTCCTTTTAATACTTAATACTTTTCCTATAGACTATAGATTCAATCACACGATGCTGTATACATAAAATGGAGAAGGAAGGTCACACATAGAATACTTACCGACTACGCAATCCCAATTAAAAGTGGTGCGAAAGAAATAAACAAAATTGTGAAATTAGTCTGATGAAGAATATTAATTATATACAAATAAAGTATAAACATACATAGATTTAAGATAAATAAATGATCATTCATACAATAATTTAGATCTAAAACAAAATTACAGATATTTAAAGTCATGTTCTTTATTTGCGTAAGGCTATGTTTACATGCAGCTTTGATTTGTGTGACAATAATTGCCAACAACAACATTGTTTCATTAAATTTCCACTCTAAATGGTTGTCTTTGCATGACGTTCCATGTTCCGGGAACGGGACACTTTTTTGTGAATGCAGGTGTTTTTGGTACTTATAAGTTTTCGCGAAAATGTAAATTTGCCCATATTTTTTTGACGCGTTGACTCAGGATCTTGATTTTTTACACCAATATTAAAATTCAAACCAGATACTCAGTATCTGGTCAACTGGCTAGGTGGACCTAGCCACAACCAACCTCAGCTCCGGACTGAGCTCAGGAAAGGGTGCACCCGTTTCTGAGAAAATCGTTGGTGACACACACAGACAGACATACGGACAAGAAGGGTTCCTTTTTTATTTAAAAATTAACCTGTAGGTACATTTCCTTGCAAAGAACCAAAAGCCGCGATGACTTCAAATATCTATAACATATTTTCTATCACATGTACTAGTCTGTTGCATGCTAACTAAATAATTTATATGTCATTTCACGCAACACCATCTAGCTTCGAACTAAGCAACTAGACTTTTAATACGAGTACTAGACAACGGATAAAATACTTATAATATATACATACAAAAAACACTTAAACCAGAAACAATTCTCCAATTGTTCTACGTCAGGAATCGAACCTGCTTCTGCGTCGGAAAGAAACTACTAGACGGAAGATCTAAAGTTGGAAGTAAACAAGTTACTATCGCATTATAACTATTAGTTGTTTTAATAAAATACTTGCGAGCGATAAGATCTTAATATTTCGAAAAAAATAGTGAAAACGACTAATGCCAGTGTGAGGCTGTAAATTTCCATACAAAAAGCAGTAACGTTTTCTCCCCCATAAACGAAGAAATATTCTAGATCTAATGGAAAACTAGGTTTAACCGTTTTTATTTTAAAGAAATATTGCCTAAGATAAAAGTTATTAGTATCTGAATATCTATATTTTTGACTTAAAAACTTCATCGAGCGTTTAAATTGTTTTTTAATAGACTAAACTGAATTACAAAAAAAGAAAAACGTATAAACCTAGAATAAGATGCAGTGAATTAAATGAGAAATGAATTTCATTTTGTGAAGGATAAAGCGGGTAAAAACGTTACGGCCCGCAACATTATTTGAAAGCAAAATGAAGGCAATTACGTCCGAACTTAAACTCTCTCTATCGCACGATACGGGTCATTTTTGAAAACACCTACTAGCGCCGCGTATCGAAAACTCATGATCCTCTTAAACCAGTAGTTATAACGCGTAGTTTGTCAGTATAGTCAGTAGTTTAAATTTATCATAAATATATTTTACTTACGATCTCAGCCAACGCAGAAATGACTTTCCCGAGTGTTGTCAATGACTTGTTGATGTTAGCTCCCTCTTTGAGACGAGTTCCTTTAGCGCCGGTCGAGTCTGCTCGTTCGGAACCGGCCAAGTCTACAAGCGATATTTTCGATACCTGGTAAAAAAAATTGAAAATTAAAGTAATTTTTTTTACAAGTTTTCGCGAAAATCTAAATTTGCACATATATTTTTATTGTGTTGACTCAGGACCTTGATTTTTTATTACTAATAGATTTCAGTATCTGGTATAAATGTTCAACTTGCTAAGTCCACCCGTTTCTAAGAAAATCGGTGATGAGTGGTCTCCAAAGAGTGGCAGCTGGGCCATTGGTCGAGATTGCTATGGTCGATCAGCCACCTAAGTCAAGAGAGATTTGGTGACTTGCTTTGAAGTTGGTGGTTTTTAGGATTCTATACTTACCTCAAAAGGTAAAAAAAGGAACCCTTATAAATTTTGGGTTGATAACCTATATGGACTACCATATCCCTAGAATCACAAAATATGGCAAAAAGCAAGGTCTTACAGCAAAAATAAAGGAAACATTCCAAAATGTTGAAAACTAAACGGTGCAGGTGTCCCCATACATACATAGTTGACGCCAATTAATATAGTCCTCTGAGTTGTAAGCGCGCTCATACAATTTAGAGGACCAGCTTAACAATGAGTAGGTACGGAAACCTCGGCGCACGAGTACGACTCGCACTTGATCGGTTTTTAGATAACTTGGTTTAAACTGTAGTGTAATATTTAATTCCTAGATATAGGCGGCTCTTACCTTCTCCGACATAAGATTGGTTGTCTGATCATGTTTCTGTTGAGTGAAGAATATCGTGAAGACAGCATGAGAACGTGATGATGTCTCGTTCATGTTCGTGGCTGCCACAGTCCTGTATACCAGGAAAAATATACATTTCAATCAAATATATATAAAAGACTTGCTTTTGCCCGCAACTTCATCCACGTAGAAGTCGAAAATGGACCAAGGAATTACGTCCTCCCATACAAAGTTACATACCCTTATAGGGGAAAATGGGGGGCACCATTTTCCGCTATAAGGGATAAGAATTTCGGAAAATCCTTATCGGATACCTACGTCATACCAAGAATACACCCTCCAAGTTTCAGGTCTCTACGATCAGCGGTTTAGGCTGTGCGTTGATCCGTCAGTCAGTCAGTCGTTCAGTACCATTATTCACTAAGGTTCAAGTCGTTGGGCGCGCGTGATTAGGGGCGGAGGGGGAGAGGTTTTTGTATGGCAATCTCGCCCTAATCACGCGCGCCCAACGACTTGAAGCTTAGTGAATAATGGCCCTGGACAAAGCATTTTATATGTATAGATTGTAGTCTTATGAGGCACATGGCTTAACTCCGCTTGCTTCGATCGTGTGTGGTCTTGCAGGTTAAGCAACACCTGGCGCTGTTTCTACTTCGAGCTGGGTGCAACTTAAGATTTACCCTTGTTTATAGGGTTCTAAATAAGTGGCTTACCTAGCCTTATTTCCCTCATCAATAAGGTCGGAAATGTCCTAATAACATGTGACTGCCAGCTTGCTGAAGTCCTCAACGTATGGTCCTAAAGCTGGGTGCTCGCGGACTCTGAGGTTACCTTTGTTTTTAGAGTTCTAAATATGTGACTTACCTAGCCTTATTTCCCTCATCAATAAGGTCGGATATGTCCTGATAACATGTGACTGCCAGCTTGCTGAGGTCCTCGACGTATGGTCCTAGAGCTGGGTGCTCGCGGACCCTGAGGTTACCCTTGTTTTTAGGGTTCAGCAGGTCTCGAACTCTCTCGCAATATATCTCCATGTAGGATACTTCCACCTTAAATTGAAAGAATACAATGACATAATTACTTGACTACGGCGAAGCCAAAAGGGAGAGTTACGTTTTTGTTTAAAAAAAAATTATTCATTTAGAATCATTTGTATCAAATAACGCTTATTCGTCTTAAAACTATGATAGAATGTGTCTTCGGAACGCGCCCTGTAATGTCTGTGGTAATGAGAAGAAGACACAAGAAACTCATGGGCTCACTTTTTAGTCAGAATTACAATATTTTGAGTCAGAATATTTTATTGGTCTAGAATGTAGTTTACATAAGTATGATGCTAGTGAGGTTAGTACGTGCTTATATTCTACCAGTCATCTGATATACAAATAGGTATGTCGTTAGGAAATATTTTTTTAATAGGTGCATTTTAACATGGATGGACGACTTGATTAAAGTCGTGGGAAGTCGTTGGGCAGAGAGCATGCGACTGATCGCTCTGGAAGTCGTTGGGGGAGGCCTATGTTCAGCAGTGGTGCCTTTATCTATTTGTTTGAAGGTACTTATATTTGAAATGGAACAATCAAAGGCAGTATCAACTTACCGAATATTTAAGATGATCAGAAGTAGTGGAACTGACTCTACTGAATAAGTCCATGCAGATCTGTGGTATGATTCCTTCTTGCCCTTCCTCGCCTCTCCCCATCATCGTGTAAGATTTACCGGCGCCCGTCTGTCCGTATGCGAATATACATATGTTGTAACCTGTAGAACAAATATATTAATAACTAACTGTGCTCCGTGATTTCACCCGCGTAACTCCCGATCCCGTGGGAATATCGGGATATAAAATAGCTTATGTTACTGCCAATGAATCAATGTATCCATTGATTAATTGATCTACATCGGTCCAGTATTTTCGGAGCTTATTCAATGGAAACAAACGATTAAATATTTCCTCTTTATAATATTAGTAAAGCAAGATAAAAAAATTATATAAAAAAGCAAGCCGAACCGAACGTAATAACTTTGCTTACCATCAAAAGCATGTTGTAACATTTCTTCACCGATGTCTTTGTACACCATGATTTGTGATGAGAATTGAGGATCACTTTGCTGTGAGCAAAGAAAACAATCATCATTAAGAGGGGTCCATACGCCAACGACCTTGGTACACAGCCTACTAAATAGTTACTATTGGCACTGGTCGCCTTCGTTGGTGAAAATTGTTGATTGTTACGAGTGTGTTTTGTTTTTCGCAAAAATGCTGAGATGCAATTGTAGGTGAGATTTTTACCGACATTTTGGTGTGATTTTGAGCCAAACATTTCCTATAGTTTTGAAGCTATCCTCAAATTAAGAATTAAAACTAGTCTAGCATTGAAATGACAAAGAATTTTCGCCTCGAAATTACCCCAAAAATATCGGTAAAAATTTCACCTACAATTCCATCTTAGCACTTTTGAGAAAAACAAAACTCATTCGTTACAATCAACAATATTAGTTGTAAGTGACGGGTATTTCTGGCGCGTTGGCTAGGCTGTGTATGGCAGCATAAACAGCCTTAAAATAAACCATATACTTAAAAAGACTCACCAAGAAAATTCTGAAACTACAAGAGCTACGAGTATGAGACTATGCATAGAGGTTCCTTTTAGGAGAGCACTAACAACGTGGGGAACAAATGTCTTGCCATGGCGACTCCGCCGGGTCGTGACAGACTGGGTAGACTCAACAAGCGCTGGCTTGACGTCGTAAAGGGTGATATGCGTGCAAATAGCCTTACTAACCAGGATGCCAAAGCGAAGTGGAGGCGTAAAAGTAGGAAAGCGGACCCCGGGCTCCCGAGAGGGATGCAACCGGGAACATCGCTCGGATGATGAAGAGCACTAACAAAGAATTTTGGCAAATTCTATTTCTGAAGGGGTAAAAATGTATTCTGTGTTTGTAGGAAAATAATATCACTTTTAAAGATACACTAACACGTGTAAAATCGTGGGGCGCAGCTCGTAATTTTATACCTGGCTACTGGCTAGTAGAGTATTATATCAAAACACAAACAATAAATAAAGTCAAACCAATTCGGTTTATACAGCGGCCGTCTGTGAATATAATTTGAATAAATTAAACCATGTCAATATTTATAAGCTCGTTAAAATTGCAAATTTTCGAAAAGCACAGCTGTTCGTAAAATAGCAAACTATTTCATTTCTTATTTGAATAAGCATTTTAGTCTTCTGAGTTGGGTTAGATAAGATTCGAAGAGGATATGGGGGATAATTATCTAAATAAAACCAAATTCATCCATCGGGAAAAGGCTCTATTAACCCTTTTGGAGAAGAGGCAGCACTGTTACTTATTTCTACTGCACTGGATAAAATTATTTACAGAAAAAGGTCCTGGAAAAATTAGTTTTATTAAGTTATACTCGTATACGCATGTAACTAGAAGAGTGATGCGTTTGAATGTAGAGGGATGAAGAGGAAGAGGACGACCTCAGAGAAGATGGATGGACTGCGTGAGACAAGACATGAGAGAGATGAATGTGAACGATGAGATGACGACTAATAGGAGTGAATGGAAGAAGAAGACATACTGCGCCGACCGCAATTGAATTAGGAAAAGAAAAATTAAAAGAAGAAAAAAAAAATTAAATTAAATTAAATTAAAATTAAATAATAAAAAAAAAATTGTAAATTAGAAGAAGAAGAGTCACCTCTTCTTTTTTCTGCCCTCCATCCATCTTATCTCACCCGATGGTAAATTACAATACGATCTAAGACGTACCTAGCACGCTTACCTAGACGACACTCGCCATTTAATAAGACCCCCAAATAAACGGGACGCGAGTGAAGGTATGAACGAGCGGTACGAACGACAACAGAGGAACGAGAACTTTTCCGACTCGTTTATCCTTTTGTGTCCGCTTAACGATACGATTTAAACGGAAAAGCGTCCGAAAGCCTCATTTTAGTTTTAAATTCTGCATAAAATTCCCAAAATGTGTGTACCGACAACGTAAATCTATCTATCTATCGATAGAGAATCCATTAGCTATAAGCCTTATCCTATAATAGTAGAGTAGAATGGTTAATTTCAATATGGCTACCGTCCAAAACAGGAACGTCGTACGAAGGAGATCTTGTTATTGAGTTCACACGATCGATACCGTTTCCTGGAGTGCCGACAAACTTTAGGGATTAAGTAATTGATATAGGTATAGCTATCTAACAAATACCAATTATCTTGCGTAATTTCTTAGACCCGAAATTTCTTATTCACAAATCAATTAATTCAGAAACTTCTTAAATTAAATGATTAATAAATTTCTTTATTAAATAAATATTGATTGATCGATTAAATGATTTGTTGATAAATGATTTCTTGATTAAATAAATATTCGTTCTAAATACAAATAAGTGCCAAAAACATCCTATCCATCCAAATCTTTCCAGAAAAGCTCTTACAGAAAAGGCCGGCCATATTTGCAAATAATTATATCTAGGCAGTAGGTACTTGAGCATTTACACAAAAAGAAAAAAATATGTTAAAATTCTCCATTTTTTTAGATTACAATGAAATTGATAGTATTTCAATGAACTCGATTTGGACAAAAAAAAATGCGTTTAAAGTCCATGTGTTTTTTTCATTTTCTTCATCAGCATCTGACGCCATTACACATTATAGGAACTTCAAGATTCTCAACAACCCAACCTTCTTGCAATTCCCAATTTTTTGTTGGAAGTTTTGCCATTAATCTTTCTAAACCTATAATTTATTTGTATAGTCCTGACTGACTGACTGATGTATCAACGGACAGCTGAAACCAAAACGGATCAGGCTATAATTTAGCATGCATCCGCTAAGAAAGGACTTTGGAAAATTCAACACCTATACGCAGACGAAATCACGAATAAAAGCAATAGATAAAACTTCACTACAATCTTACACGGAATAATAGTACCCCTGAACGTAGAATTTAATAGTGGGGTAACCGAACCACGGAATCAAATTGACAATTCCGCCCTATATGTCTGTTTTCCATATTGCAGACAGGAGATGAGGGGGTAAATGGAATTGCTCATAACCTGTATATACCTATCTATTTCTAGTAGGTAGGTACTTCGAATTTCCATTAACACGGTTCGATGACAAATCGAGATCTATCCCTGTGAATTTGAAGGGGAGAAGTCCAGTTTAGCTGAACAGACTATCTCCATCCTAAGGTTGCCTTGAAGAAACTGCTTTAAGCGAATAAGGTCGCATATTTGTACAAAATTTGAGTTAATAAGCTATTCAATTTTTTTTTAATATTTCTAGTATGTGGTAGAAATAAAGTGTTTCTATCTATTTAGATATTTTTAATGGTTTTATTTGTACTCGATTACTGTGAATCCGTCGCCGCTTTCGTAAAAGAAAGATAATAAAAATACTTACGTTATGTGACCAGTAGGAGAAATCGAAGTTGAAGCTTTTCGCACCATCCTTACTGCCTGGCGGTGCTTTCGGGTTTGTGATAACTGCAACAAAAACACATCCAATTATAATACTAGAAAAAAAAGTACTTACCCAGAACAAGAATTACATTAGATACCACGTACGTAACCAAATATGGATTGTTCTGTTGTACATTTTATATGGCAACTTAGAGCATTGCAGAAAATAACAATTTAGGGATCTTGAAGTCGCAAGTGAATAGGTGTCTTCTAGGGAAGCGTGCTACATCTTAGGCCGCATCGTCACCTACCATCAGGCAGGTATGATAGTGGTCAAACGCGGACCTATCATATGTAAATTTACTACAAAAAGTAGCTATTCCCATTTAAAATATCTAATCGTATCTAAAAATGTTACTACAACAATTTGATAGGAGTATATTTGATTTTCTTGCGTGTTTTTATCTATTTATATTATATCGGTTTACCTTTAAATAAATTTGACCCCTCGCTACTGATACATATAAATATGCTTACCGTTTTTCAATCCAAAGTACCTACTTTAATATAGCTACGGTGTTGCCAACTCTGATTTTGAAAAAGACGTAGACCACTTTTAAAAAAATACGTAAAAAAGTTCGTTAGATCTACGTACTTTTTATTAAGTGAAATAAGCAGAGTAGGTAAAACTCAATAAAATAAGTGTTTTTTTTAATCTTTACATAATATATAGTCCACGCACGAGTTAAATGCGGAGTTTACAACTAAATTCTGCTCTTTTCGCGAATGAAAAGGAAATTATGCACATGCAGCCATGATAGAAAATACGTAGATTCTGGGACTGAAGTTCGTAGGTGTGCAGGAAAGGCCTAAAGTGCGGTATGGGTCTAAGTAAATGATGAGTTTGCTACAATAATACTATCAACAAGTATTGGACTTACGACCTTCTTCTAATAGACGTTACACACGAACATAAATACTTGAATTAAAAGTACTCAGTGTGATTATTATTTTCAACATGTTAGCTATGTCGTTAGTTGGGCGAGAGGTATAAGCCGGCACCCGCTACACCAACCGACGTGGGTTCGATCCACAGGTTACGTTGTTATAATGTTTAAATAGTGCTGCACAGGATTGTAAACGTTACGGTGGGCAGAGACTTTTCACCGTGGATTGTACGTAGATCTACGTAAAAGACGTATAACAACTATAGCTATACAACACTGTATAGCTATAATTGTTTAAAGTTGACAACGTGAGAAGCGCCGCGTTTATCGACCGCGTCTCGCGACGTAGTAGTCTGTCTTTCGCAGACACTCTACGAAAGCTTGTGAAAGCTTTGTGAAGCGAGACGGAAATAATGTGTTTCAAAAGCAGTATCTTTTGTATTTAATGAGTGGATTTGTATAGAGTGTCTTTATAACTTAGTTTAATACGTTTACAAACAAGATACCTACCTACGAAGATGTTTAGAAAGAAATCTAGATCCTTTTTTAGAGTTCCGTACCTCAAAAGGTAAAAAAAGGAACCCTTATAAGATCCCTTTCTTGTCCGTCTGTCTGTCGGTTTTTTAATGTTTCCTTACCCAATGGATAAAAACAGGACCCTATTTCTAAGACTTCACTGTACGTCTGTCCGTCTGTCTGTCACGACAATTAAAATTTTCACAGATTATGTATATGTTGCCGCTATAACAACAAATACTAAAAACATAAAAATAATAAGTATTTAAATGGGGCTCACATACAACATGATATGGAACCCTTCATACGCGAGTCCAACTCGAGCTTGGCCAGTTTTTGCCTTAGAATTATGTTTACGTATTTAATGATAAATATTTGTCAAACAAAAACTTAGTTTTAGGTACCTAGATAACGGTATATTATATTACTAGTGAATTTACCAAAATCCTGTCTTAGCGGATTTTATCAAAATTTTATCAAAATAACTAGCAGCTCTCTGCGGTTTCAGCCGCGTAACTCCCGATCCCGTGGGAATATCGGGATAAAAAGTAGCCAATGTTACTCCCAATGAATAAATGTATCCTCATACCAAGTTTCATCAAAATCTGTCCAGTCGCTTCGAAGCCTATTCGTTACAAACAAAAAGAAATATTTTCTCTTCACAATATAACTTGAGGCTCACAGCTAAGCGACGTTTGCTGATCGTTTACGGTCTTCCGGGTTAAGCGACGCCTGGCGCGGTCATTACTTCGATGGGTGGCCAATTAGTAGTGTGGCAAAAATGTGTTTTCTTTCATGAGCCCCTACGTGCTTCGGAAGGCACGTTAAGCCGTTAGTCCCGGTTGCTACGTCTAGTAGCAGTCGTTAGTTCAAGTTAAGGCGATTTGAAAACTCTAACAATAGGTGAGCCACACCACTATACGAGAAGAAGAAGAAGATAATATAAGTATATCTATAGATTACCGTCTCTTTTTCATTCGGAGGTCAATAAAAACTGCTCGTTTGCACAAATATTTAAAGTATTGAGTCAGCTATACAGCTCACGTTTCCGGTAATAAAATCCGTGACGACTCCATCCAATAAAGCACAACACATAAAAACTCTTAAAACAACCCCTAAAACGTGCAGTCCCGTACAATGTAATATCACACAAACAATATCAGAACAAACTTTAATAACATTGCTCTTACTTTGATTGCAATACAACATACAGGTCTAGATTCAAGTAATAGAATTCACTTCAGTGTTCATTGTAATCTGAGCTATATACGGACAGAATAAAGTCTAGTTTTCATCTGGTTGGAATATTGCAGGGATGCAGTGGTGACTCATAAAAGCGTGGGTGTTGTGTCGAGATTGCGATTTCAAAATATATTGGTTGTTCTAGTTTATTTCTAGATGTTTCCTTGAGATTTGATGTTAAGGCTTTACATTGTGTAGTTTATTTCATACTAGCTTTTGCCCGCGACTTCGTCCGCATAGAAGTCGAAAATGGCTTTAACAGGATTTTTAATTGGTTTTATCACTAATATATTTCTGTGGGTTTTAATATTACCAAAATCGGTAGGTTATTTTAAACATTCTTTTGTATTATCATGTATTTTCGTATGTCGTATTTTACATGTTTTCTCTATACGCATAATAAAGAAAGAAAGGACAAAAGTGTGTACTTGGAAGCAAATTAAAAAAATGGGTTGTGGGAAAAAGTAGTAGAACGAAAATATATAGTATTTAAATTTCATGTTACATATACAATTAAAAACGCCTAAATCAATTGAAATCTGGTTTAGAATATTAGATAGCTCTATTTTGAGGAAGGTCGTGGTATAGGCACATTTTAGGAACATCGAAATCCAATTAGTAGGTCCTGAGTAAACAACAAAAAACTGCAGCCGCTCGGCCGAACGCGTTCCAGCAAACACGAACGTCACAGAATACTTAATAGTGTAGCATACATTTTATCCCGATATTCCCACGGTAACGGGACTTACGCGGGTTTGTTTAAGGAATAATTCGTAAACATAACCAAAATGTTCTAGCACAGTTCTAGTCCTCACCATTTTAAATTTCGAATACTACGTTCCTATGAGGCCGTGTTCTAAAAGTGCAACCTCTTTTGAATAAAATCGGATTGTGTTTTCAAACATGTGTCAAAATACAATGTAGGTAAGTTAAAAAGAGTATTGATATCAACTTCGGAGGAAATCACCCCCAAAATAACTTCCTACCCCTTTTTAATCCCGTTAGAGGATGAATTTTAATAAAATACGAAACACGTGTTTCATCAATTCTGTTAAAGAATGTTTATGCAAAATTTGAAGTAGATTGGACCAAGGAATCACGTTGTCCCATACAAAGTTCGTCCCCCTTTTTCACCCCCTTAGGGGTAGAATTTCGGTAAATCCTTTCTTATCGGCTGGCTACGTCATACAAAGAACACACCCTCCAAGTTTCAGATCTCTACGATCAGCGGTTTAGGCTGTGCGTTGATCCGTCAGTCAGTCATTCAGGACAAAGCATTTTATTTGTATAAGAGAAGAGATACTGCATAATAGCCGTGCAAAGCCGGGGCGGGTCGCTAGTACTTTGATAAAAGAGATCCAATCAAAGAGTATTTAAGTTTTTAATAACCCCAGCACGCCGCTTCATACACATGTTCATACAAAATTGCTGGAGCGTTGTAATGTTCCAAATTCAAAAAACGCTCCTGCATTAGATTTAATTTTCTTTGACCGCGACACTGGCTATATGCACGATAGTGGTAATGCGAAGAAATAATAAAATTATAAATAAAAAAGAGATGGCGCTAGATGCTTCTTTCCGTATGTCAAAATGACAATTTTGACATCATCCCTACGTTCTGTACGTTTTCATGCAAAAATATTATGGTTTATTTTTTAAGCCAAGAAATATCAAATTTTAATTAGTAACATAAATCTACTTGAAATACCTAAACCTCTTCTGATATTTTCTGAACACATTCGTGAAGATTATGTTAAAATCTGTTTCCTAGTTCCCGAAATTAGACTGCACAAACAAAGGTAAACAAACCAAATCAACATTTTCTGAGATGAATGGTAGTTTCGCTAAAACGAAGAGATGGCGCTAGTTACTTGAAATTAAAAAAAATATCTTATTAAATTAATTACTTTATTTTTTAGTTAAAAAATGTGTATATTGCTATGTATTCTTAAAATACATAAGTGTACAAAATTTTTAAGCAGAACAAAAAGAATAATCAACTAATTTGTGATTTTCTAAATTTAAGAAAACCTGAATCGCGCATGCAAGATTTTTTTCTACCGGAGCTATATAAGGTTAGCGAATTCTATAGTGCTAAGATCATTATGGACGTAGAACGCTTACTTCCAAAACTTCGAATTTATTATATGTAGAGATTGAGGTTAGGTTTGTGGCGTAAAGTACCAACCTATTGCGTAGATCGTTTAAAATATTTCCACCACCTTCTAAGACTCTTATAAATTACTAGCTGCGTCCCGCGGTTTCACCAGCATAAATCCCGATCCCGTGAAAATATCAAAATAGAACCTTATTCTTCTAGTGTTCTATAGCGCGTGGGACGCATATTATAATGGAATTAATTTTAAAAATTAAGAATCTGTAATTGGCAGTAAGTTTAGTTGAATAGTTTTTCGTTTATAATTTAATTTAAGTGCTGTTGATTCTATGTTCATCAATAAAAAAAACCTATATCCTTCCTCGATAAATGGACTATCCAACACAAAAAGAATTTGTCAATTCGAACCAGTAGTTCCTGAGATTAGCGCGTTCAAACAAACAAACAAACTCTTCAGCTTTATAATTTAGTTATAGATAAATAAAACTACTTACGATACGATACTACGATACTTGGCACAATGGTCACCATGCCGGACTGCCAAACTTGCAGGTTCGATTACCACCTCAGGCAAGTATTTATGTTTAAATATTTGTGGTCTGGTTGTTTCTATGTATTATAAGTATATATTTACAAATTAAAGGTATATAAGTAGTATATCCATTGTTCTAGCACCCATAACATAAGTCTAGTTACTTAGCTTGGGGCTAGATGGCGATGTGTGGAATGTCCTGCAATATTTATTATTTTATTTATTTATTTATTTTATTGGCATTATTTAGGGTAACTCGATCTAAAGGGCTAAAATCACTGGGTAATTCAAAATCATTGAAATAAGAACAAGTTTTATATCTATGTTCTAAATAGTAGCATTTATTAATGAATCGTCAATGATGCTAGAGGTTCAGTCAAGATAAACAATGACGTAGCCAAAGGCAGTAATTTGGGCGGCGGCGTTGAGGCGGAAAATTCTTTAGTCTTTAGTTAACGATTCTTTAGTTTATTTATAGCTTATAAGAGAGTTCAATTTAAATGTTGTTGATATTCTTTGAATAGGTACATACTAAAGACTGTGAATCGATGAGAAGGTTAATATGTAATGTAAGTAATATATGCACATAATGATAGATGAATAATGTTATACAGTCTATGTGTTACTTATGAACAAAAAAACGTTCGGCAAAAACACATTTCTTTCTAGATTGAGCTATTTATCCAGTTTAATGCATAAATAATGATCTGCTCCTGTTAAAAAAAGATACTAAAGGCGAAATATTAAATTGAGAAAAAAGATATCCTAAAGTTTCTTTCAAATTCTTTGTCACAAATTGATTTATGTAATACATTTTCAAAAATTTTAGATTTCATTAAATCTGTCAAACAGATGGCGTTACTAATGGCGCGGTGTTAATCTAAAACTAATAATTTTTAATCTATAACGTAATCATTTAAGAGGATCATGAGTTTTCGATACGCGGCGCGAGTAGGTATTTTCAAAAATGACCCGTATCGTGCGATAGAGAGAGTTTAAGTTCGGATTTTGCTTTCAAATAAAGTTGCGGGCCGTAACGATTTTACCCCCTTAATCCTTCACAAAATGAAATAAATTTGGTCTCATTTAATTCAATGCATCTTATTCTAGGTTTATACGTTTTTATTTTTTGGTAATTCAGTTTAATCTATTAAAAACCAATTGAAACGCTCGATGAAGTCAAAGTTATAGATATTCAGATACTAATAACTTTTATCTTAGGCAATATTTCTTTAAAATAAAAACGGTTAAACCTAGTTTTCCATTAGATCTAGAATATTTTCAAAAATTATCAAAATCGGACTTCGTTTAGGGGGGGGGGGAAACGTTACCGCTTTTTGTATGGAAATTGACAGCCTCACACTGGCCTTAACAAAGGCATGAACACGTGTTCAATTACTAATCATTACCACGTCAGCTGCCTTACTCTTGACTTACAAGCCCAATGTCCAATCCCAATCTCAAGCGAAAATATGTCAAATGGCACTCTTGAAAACAAGACTAGCGCCACATTGGAATTGAATTGCGTGGTAATTAGTGGAACTAAATGCCATTGGGATTGGATTACGGGATTGAGAAACGGTACTCTTTGACGCTTGTTTGACAGCTGAATATTGCATATATTGATTGTGTTTGTATTGCGGATAGTCCCAATAACTAAAGTGTAGGTAACTTTGTTGAAATTGCGAGTTTTAATTTTCAAGTAAAACTGTAGGTACATATAATGGCTCGTTTAATATTGCACAATGTTATCCTCCGTGAAGCCAAAAGGATGGATTTACGAGAAAGACGTAATTTTCGTCTGATTGCCCTCTACACCGATAAAGCCTTACCTACTATGAACGAAGACGAATGGTGAACTATGGCATCACCAAGGTAATGTTTCGTGAATTGTACCAAGAATTTGGAGCCCTTGATGCCAGTTACAACAAGTCAAATGATATTAGCTCAAAATACAAGGTTACATAATTAATATTTTTTACGTGTTTTGAACATTGCCTACCACCGTAACAGTCCCATAGTCCACAGCACATGAGTACAGAAGGACTACAGTCTCCATAGTTCCCTATTCAGTCCACCTACCCCATCTCAACACATTACTTGTAGTAAAATTTCCACAAACTGAAGAAGAGAGTAATACGTAATAAAAGACGGTTTGTAAAATTCTTTTGAATCATTTTATTTACTATGAACCTGCCATCGGGCTCAGCATTACACATTATTTGCTTGATAACTTCTGTAGCTGAGTACATTTTTTACATTATCAGATTTTCTGAAAGATTTGGCATTCCTGCGTAGGCTTCATTCACGGGATGCATGTGGCTGTAATACGTCCATCTAAAAACGAAGAAAGGTTTTTAATAGGAAATATTTACATTCAAGGAATGTATACGGGAGGTCGTGGGCTTGCCATTTTTCTACAATGAAAAGCAGGCATTTCATTTCATTTGATAACACTTGATTTATTAACTAACATGCACACAATTTAATTTTACATTGTAAAAAAAGATTTTCTTACCTCAATTTCGCAGGGATTTTAATAAAATAATCACAAAATAATTTCAAAACAAACAATATAATTTTTACGACAGGACTTTGACGTGGCTTGTCTCTTTGACGAAATATTTTTTTTCTTGTTGGATGGTCCCCGTACAATTTGCAATAGTGCCATGATTCATTTTTTATTAAATTCTTGTGTAAATACATTTAAATGTTAAGTATATGGTAGTTTTTATTGTAAAATAGCAATTAAAATAAATAATTCTAATATAATATAGTATTTTGCTTATTTTTTCGTAAGTTTTATTCTTTCATTCCATAGAGGTTAGTTAGATGGTCTGAGTTTCGTTCGTTCGATTCGGCCTTTGTTCGTCTGTGACTTTGACGTATGTTACTAACTTCATGTCTTATTTACAATCCCGTCACAATCTCAAGGGTAACACAATCCCGGCAAAATTAATTTCAAGAGTACCAAATGACAGCAACATTGGCCTTGTATTATAATTGAATTGAGCTTGAGCTTGTATTGACATTAAATTGAAGAGTAAGGCAACAGGTGCAAAAGGAAACAACTGCATTCCGAAGTTAACGTCATCGCGTCAGTTCACCAAGTGAAGTCAGGTTTGTTCCCTTTTACGGTATTTAATGCTCAGTTCAGAGTAGTTCAGACTACTTCAGACCTTGATACAAATACACAACCTAAATGCCCAATTCTCTATAAAAAGTTTCATAGAATTTGTTTGCGTGTTTGTTTAATATTAACATAACTCACTTTACTTGTATTGTAGTGAGTTAGTAACATGAAATCGTTTTAGAAATATACTCGAAGGGTTAGATTTTAGCAAGCAGATTATTATCCTCAGTTAAGCGACAAAATCTGATTCAAATCTATTAGATAAGAGTCCTACTACAGTACCTTTCCAGCAATGGATTGCACATGCCATATTCAAGCTAATAAAGTCTGTTTCCGGACGATAATTTTACGTGATAACGTCATAAGAAAACATTGATGGTAACCATGGCAACGATAAAACGTTGCTATAGTTACCTTGTCAATAACATGAGGCGTTCCAGTAACGACGCGTGACGTCACACTTTTTTGAGATTGCAGGTGTTCACCAATTTATAAAACGTTATCACGTCAAAAACAAAGAAAGCTAAAAAATAAAAATTAATAATTAAATATTAAAGGACATTGCGCATAGTGCCATCTAGCCTTAAGCTACGCAACTAGCTTCGTGTTATAGTAGCCAGATAACGGATAGAATACTTTTATACCTTTCTTTTGTAAATATATACTTTTTATGAAAACAGAAACACCCAGACCAAAAAGAAACATATTTTTACCCAACTGCAAAGAAAGGGTTTTGTTTTCGCGCATATCTTTGTAGTTTCGTTTGTAATAATCTTTATACCCTCATTTATGTCAATAGTTTACAATAATGTGGAAAATAGTAGAAATACATGGTAGCAAAATTATTTTTTACAGTGCTGGTAAAATTTCAATGTCATAACGAATGCGTAACCAAAAAAAGAAACCGGAATACTAACAATTCTAAAACGTACAAACAAGTAATCCAGTGGCGAAACCTCAGGAAATTTACGAGTAAGGAGTTCCGCCAAGGTTTATGCATCATTATGGAGTTTATAGACCTTCACAATGTTACGGATTGCAACCCCCTGTAGTGGCCCAAGTAGGGTTGGCAACTTTTTGTGCACGAATATAGGTTTTTAGACAGGCGAATGGAGAAACTCCTTTTTTGAAATCCGTTAAAAGATGAAGTGCACGTTAAGAAAATATAAAACCCTCAATACCTATCTTGCAAAGATCAACTCGAGCGAATTAAAGCTGAAAGAACGTGTTGTTTTATTTCTTTATTTTTACCCAACTAAGAGAAAGCCAAATGATGGATGATAATGATTGGTTATATTATTATTTTGAATTTTTAACTAAATAAATCTCGTTCGCTTAGGAAAACCATGGCAATAAGAGCAAGCGTAGTGACCGCAAAATTTACTTTTTTAAAGAAATTATGAGAATAATTCTTCCAGGAGACAAATAAATGATAATATTTCTCAGAGTAATATCTATTTAGTGGAATGTAGTATTTTTGCGTTCTATATTTTTTTCCTTACATACACCCAGCTGCCCGGTGGACCGACGACATTGTGGCAGTCGCGGGTAGTCGGTGGTTGGAGGCGGCTCAGGACCGCTGTTTGTGACGTCGTATGGGGGAGGCCTATGTCCAGCAGTGGACGTGTATGGGCTGATATGATGATGATGACATACAGTACCTATACAGTACGTAGGTCGTACGTAATGTAAACTAGAAATCTATACTTACTAATATTATAAAGCTGAAAAGTTTGTTTGTTTGAACGCGCTAATCTCAGAAATTACTGGTCTGAATTGAAAGATTTTTTGCTGTTAGATAGTCCATTTATCGAGAAAGGCTATAGTCTACTTTTTATCCCGATATTCCCACGTGATCGAGAGTTACGCGGGAGAAACCGCGGAGCGCTGCTAGTTTAGTATAATGCTATAATTTATATTACGATTGGCAACCCTAGGCCCAAGTTAGGAGTGTTACACCTGATCTTATAAAACTTTTAATTCGATCCTAATTGCATTTATCGCTTGTAAATGGTTTTAGTAAGCGCTTTTAGCTTTTCGTTTTATTTGGGAGCGTAGTCGTAATTGTTGGGCTGAATATGGTGTTTTAATTGTAGTTAAAATGAGTTGGGAATTTAATGTTACCTGCCTTAATTTGAAACATAATTAATTTACACTACCCAAAACCATTTGGTAAATGTTGGTAAGTATGACGTTATTGGAAGCTTAATATAATCATAATAATTGTTCGTTAAGATAATTATTTTATTATTTTTAAATTTTAAAGGTTCTTATATATTTCACAAAAAATTTGACACTTTTAACCAGACTGCAAGGAAATAGTTAAGTTTCTCACGCTTATCTTTGTATGTTTGTTTGTAATATTTTATTTGCATTACTAATGCGTCATTTTTAAACGTGTTAATAGTTTAACGTTTGACAGTCAGTTACTATTATATCACAATAGTTAAAGAGCGCATAGCACCAGTGCTATGTGTCAGGTTAGGAATAAACCTTTTGATCTGGATCGTACCTTATTACGTAAAAATGGAAAGGGATTTAAAGAATCAAACAAACAAAACAGCAGACTGTAGGATATTATTGTTCCATATGACGTGTGACATTAAAACTTTGTAATCTAGACATCGTCTATCATCAAACAAAAAGCATTAATTAAACCCGGATATTGATGGCTAACACAAAGTAGACCGGATATGACACATGTGCCGACGTCATCTAATGACCTTTTTGAAGACCATCCCATTACAGAGAACTTGAAAACGAAAGCAAAGCACTATAGAAGCATTAATAAAACCATAATAAACTAGTTTAAACACTAGATAATGCATATTGATGGCTAACACAAAGCAGACCGGATATGAATCCTGACCTGAAGTCATCCCACGACCTTTTAACGACCATCCCATGACAGAAAACTTGAAAACGAAACCAAAGTGCTATAAAAGCATCAATTAAACTAGTCTTAACGCTAGCTAATGCACATTTATGGCTAACACAAATCAGATCGAAGATGACGCATGTGATGACGTCATGCCAAGCCCAAGTCCAAACGTCATACGACTTCACAAAGAAAAGTCTTGATTGCTTGACAATGAACTTGAAAATAATGTCGGAGGTAGGGCAACGGCTACATTTTATGTAGGAGGACTATAAAACTTCCGTTGTTAATTCATTGAACGATAGCGTTGGTGACGTTATGCTATTCTTAATCTAGATGTTCACTGAGAAATAAAATCACCCAGTTGGCACAATGGTCACCATGCCGGACTGCCAAACACAGGGTTGCTGGTTCGATTCCCGTCGCAAAAAATATTTATTATTAAATATAAATAAATATTGCAGGACGTTCTACACATCGCCATCTAGCCCCAAGCTAAGTAACTAGACTTGTGTTATGGGTGTTAGACAACGAATATACTTCCTACTTATATATATTATTTTTGTATTTGTTGTATTGTATTCTATACGTTAGCTACCATAACACAAGCCTAGTTACTGATCTTGGGGTTAGATGGCGCTCTGTGCAATTGTCCTGCAATATTTATTTATTTACATTTCTGGTCAGAAAAAGGCCACAGACAATACCAGCCCCATTGTTAAAATAAACAAAGCGATTGATTTCACCTGACATTGTAAACATTTAAGGTTTCGTTCGCGACCTTCCACTTCGACGTGGATTACAACACGCACACAGTTGCGCTGTTTTCCGTTACACATAGGTATGCAATCAAACTAAGCAGCATGGTAATATACTGGCGAGCATTCGATTTGTGACGTGAAAATCTAAAAAATTTTTATATATTATCACACAGCACCTTCCATCCCTATAGTCTTTCACGGACAGTTCAATTCACTTATTATGTCAGAGACGAAAAAATTAAAACTGCAAAAAAACTACAAAAAATTGCTATTTCTTTTGATTTTCCACAAGCATAGTGTGGAAAATTTTCTTTTGATTTTCCACGCGTATAGTTAGCAAAGTTGCCAGAATTAGCTCTCTATCCGCAACACTATCTATAGCGAAATATAGGTATTTTTTTTCGAAATTAACTGGTTCGATTTCTGGTAATACCTTTTCAAAATTCTAAATAGCTCTGAAGGCCCATTTAAAAATTTACATTGTATATTTAATATACCTACATACAGAAACACCGAGACGACAAACAAATATCTGTAAGTACACAAATATTTGTTTGAGGTCGCAATCTTTTGCATCCTAAATGAGTGTGTGTGCCGTACGAACTTCTTGAATATCGTCTTACTTTTAGGGTTTTGTACCTCAGGAGAAAAAAGTGGGACCCTTAGAGGATCACTAGGATGTCCGTCTGTCTGCCAGTTTTATCAACATACTAGCTGCGCCACGCGGTTGCACCCGCGTAAGTCCCAATCCCGTGAGAATATCGGGTAGCCTTTGTGTTAATCCAGGTCTCCAGCTATCTAAATACCGAGTTTCATCGCAATCGGTCCATTAGTTTTTGCGTGAAGGAGTAACAAACATACATACACACACACACACACACAAAGTTTATGGTTAAAGAACTTTATTTTTCAAAAGAACTTATTAAACAGTTCACTTATATGAGAACTTAAAAACTATTTTACATATAAAGTTTTTATCTCTAGTTAAGACCGTGTAGAAGGTCGGTAGTTAGAAAAGTGACATGACAATTTTATTTATGCAGGACAGTAGGTACGAGTACTTACTCAAAAACATTTACCACAATCATACTTTTAAAACAATATTCTTTTAGTATCTATCTTAACTTTCACATTTATAATATTAATAGGAAGTAGGATTCGCATGAGATCGTGCTTGTATTTTTCAAACTAGAATATTAAAATTTAAATTCAACAGGTTTTTTGGTACAGGTAAATTAGTGCTCCTGTACGATTATTACCAAGCATCAGCAAGACAGTTATCTTTTACGACACGAACTCATTACTCGCAAGTGTATAAGTGAAATAACATTCATTAGAATGCGACCGTTATTCTGCACTTGGGAAAGGTATTTTTTCACCGTCTAGCCGTAACAAATTTTTCCACGTTGGCAATATGATGAGGAGAAAAACTTGCAGCAATGCATTTTTAATGCGAAAATAATTTAAAGTGGAAGGTTGAAAAAACTAAGTGGTTTTACTAATTTGTTAAAGAGGTTTTAAGCTTTTCAATTATTCTGGAAAACTCATTTGCCTCGAAGCTGCTCTGAAGGTGGACTGGAAAATATAAACTAAATGATGAAACAATTTTAGCTTCAAAATATAAAGGGATATTTTAAGGTGAAAGGGTACTTGCGCTCTCTCCATACAAACGTAGTCGACTGTTTCCTCCCTGGATAATGACACAAGCACCAATATTTTTGTGCCATAAAACCTATAACTATGCCCCTATGTTTTGGTTTTTTATATTTTCTAATTATCATATAAATTAAGATTAAAAAAATAAAAAAATAAAAAATAGGGGCATGGTCATGGCAGTTAAAAGTTTTATGCACCAAAAATATTTGCTCTAGTGTCTAGTGTTTGTATGGAAAGAGCCCCCGGAACCCTTTTCTCTTAAACGCAGAAAATCTTGAAATATACAATTTCGCCCGGTATAATGTGGAGAAGTGAAGAGTCGGAGAACCAGAAATACGTACAGTTGATCAATGCAGTAGATCCATTATCCAGATTTATCATGAATCTAGTGAGATAAGTACTTTAAAATTTGGATCTTTTTCTCGCTAGAGCCGTTAACTAAACTCAGATTGAAAAGTAAGCATCTTGAAGTAGGGAGTGATCACAAATGAATGTAAAAAATAAATACCCAACAAACGAAAGTGATTTTTTAAGATCTTAATTTTAACAATTTTTTGTATCCATTGCTTGGATAGATAACGCTTTATCAATACTAATATTATCACTACATAGTATAAAACAAAGTCGCTTTTTCTGTCCCTATTTCCCTTTGACTGCTTAAATCTTTAAAACTGCGCAACGGATTTTGATGGGGTTTTTTTTTAATAGATAGAGTGATTCAAGAGGAAGGTTTATATGTATAATAATACATGCATAATATAGCCGTGCGAAGCCGGGGCGGGTCGCTAGTAGAACTATAAAGCTGAAATATTTGTTTGTTTATTTGTTTGAACACGCTTATCTCAGGAACTACTGGTTCGAATATTTTTGTGTTGGATAGTCTATTTATCGAGGAAGGCTTTAGGCTACTTTTTATTTTGATATTCCCAAGGGACCGGGTCTTACGCGGGTGAAACCGCGAGGCGCAGCTAGTTCTCTATATTCATCGATTTATTTACCACCAACTAACATCCATTAAAAAGACCCCAAAAACACAAATGGTAGAGTAATCAGAATAAATAGGAAAACGAATCAATTCTCATAAAAATAAAGGTCGTTTTCCACCGCTGTTATCAGTACTTAAGTTGAAAAGGGGCTTTTTACGGCGCTGTTAAGTCAATCTTCATTACGGAACATCAGGTAGTGGGGCGTAACATTTGAAGAAAATAAAATTAGACTCCGAACAACCTTGTGGACACAATCTTTCCATACATATAATAGTAACCTGTAGTACATTTTCTTCTGTGAGCCTTGAGTCGGCGCGGCGAGCCTTCAAAGATGAGCTATGACGTCATCGACTGTTTTCGGGCTACAATTCAAATTAATGAACAAAAATGTAGGTTTCCTTTTTCAATTAATTAACGCTTTTTAGGGGGATAAAAATTGTAAGTGATTTCTTTTTCTGACTGCCCTTATCTCATTTAATTTGGCAGCGCAGTATGTTAATTTATACTGAAATGTGATTTGCCAATATTTTTAAGGCCGGTCGCCTGCCTAGCACCCAATCCTTGGGAATGATGTTGCTGCGATGGTTTACCGCAGCCACTGCGTGGAGAAACCAAAGTGCGATAGTCTGCACAAGGTCTTCAAATTCCCCAGTCGCCTTCTACGACACCCACGGGAAGAGTATGGGGTAGCCCTATTCTATGCCGAGACTTTACAGGTACTAAGATGTAATACACTTTTCGACTTTTAAAACACTTATTGCAAAGCTATAAACTGAAAAATACGTAAACTAAGTACCTTACCTACAGTCAGCAAAGGACTGAGGATAGATAGGTGCAAGTTTTATTTTTTTTAATGACGGTTCAATAATCAGTCCTTTTCTGACTGTACCAAGATCCTAAAATAGATTGGTATAAGTACCTCCTTTCCATAGATTAGAACCTCTAATTAATCTATTGTTAGTCGTAGTCCCGCCTACACGAAGCTTTTGCGTCACAAAGGAATTTCCGGCCGTTCCCAGTACTTTTACTGGGGGTTTCCATACCAATAGACTTACTAGTAAGCAAAAGGTGATCGAAACGGAAAACGAAAGAAAATTTAAAAAAATACTTATTAATTTGTGACATTTTCTGGAAAGTTGAAAATAAACAAGTCAATCAAGTTATTTGCCAGAACATTTATTTATATCTGAAAATGTTAGATAAGTAAAAAATATTGTACGATTTTACATACTGGGCCATCTAGTCCTAAACTAAGCAACTAGGCTTGTAACATGGGTCTTATTCAGCACTACAGTTTATGGTAAAGTGTAATTTTTAGGGTTCCGTACCCAAAGGGTATAAACGGGACCCTAAAGACTCCACTGTCCGTCTGTCACCAGGCTGTATCTCATGATAGCCGTGATAGCTGGACAGTTGAAATTTTCACAGATGATGTAGGTATTTCTGTTGCCGCTATAACAACAAATGCTAAAAACAAAATACCTTTCGTGCGCGAGTCCGATTCGCACTTGGCCTTTTAATTGCTGGTATAAATAGCTCAGTTAGTTAGTTTATTATGATGCATGTTTTATAAGTAATTTTAAAATTCAAAGGATAAATAAAAGGCTATGTATATATATATATATATAAATAGCTCAGTTATCTAGCAGAAGGTCACGAGTTCAATCCTCATCTAGGTGCAATTTTTAGAAACACATACTCTACGAATATCTAAAGTGTTTTTTACATTTTCAAAAATCATACAAATATATTATGTTACACGGCGAGAATCGAACCTGCCACCTCGCGTAGCAAGTGATTCTGCTACCTTAGAGGTCGTTTTATGACGTAGAAGTTATATAGGTACTACCAGAACTAAATAACTTAAGCCATAGGTATGGCTTATCATAAAAGGTCAACGTTGAGTTACGTTCCATACTATAAACGTCTTAACAAAATGAAATAAATTCTAATTAGTTTTATTTATAGGGCCGTGATTGAGTGCAGGAATGTGACTTTGGAGAGGTCGGAGGCCTGCGCGGTACTCTCATCGATTTTTCACCTCCGGGGGGTATTAGTCCAAAGGTCACAAAGTCCAAAGTGTCAAAATGTCCCAGATGCTACAAGGACAACTATTCAATAAGTAGAAATGTAACATGACCAAAGCCACCAAATTTCGTGTAGTATTCAATGCGAGCATGAAGTTTGGTGGTGGGTTAATCAATTTTCCACACAATAGGTATACGCCTATTTCAGTCCATTCTGTTCAAAAACATTAAATGCGATTTGCCCAAAATTTGGCGACAGATATGGCCTTATCTGATGTTCTGTTAAGGTTACGCGCTGAACACGGAGCTGGAAATGAGGTGCTCCATTGTTTGTTCAGCCTTTCCACAAATGTACCGAGTATTGCCATGTTCTATAAAACCCCATTCCGCTGGTGTGAAACCCATTCAGCGATTGTTTTCACACCAGAAAACAGTACTTCACCGAATAATCACATTATTATTACGTTATCATTATTACACGGTATTAAACCGAACTCTCAATAGATTGTTAAGTAAGTAGGTAACCACTAATGAGTTCCTTAACTTAGTTCTATATTCGCAAGGTTCGACCAATGAACTGTTCCATGGGGTTTGCTTCCACGGATCACGTGAGGTTAATGTCCCAATAATGGGTAAGTGACTAATAAAACCATTAACTTACTATAGAAGAGTAACTTTAACTGGTAGTGTGTTTTAGTATAATTATTTTCCCGGGTCTTAATCGCGGACATATCTTTGGGTTTCGTGAGTATGGAACGTTGAGGTAAGAGAAATATTTATTTTTACACAAAATTGGATTGCTTTTTTTGCGAGTTTGGCCGGAAGACCAGCGCTGCAGCCAAGTTAAGCTTGACTGTGGCTTTAAGCGGAGTTCGAACCATTTGGGGCAGCACATGGCTTCTTAAATATTCATAGGTTTAATGTATGTATTTTCTTTATTTCTTCGTTGTATAAGTTACCTATTGCTTTGTGTGTGTTAATTTAAAAGTTATCGTGTGCCTGTACCAAATAAATGTTCTTTCTTTCTTTAAACCTCATCTCACCTGATAGAAAGCGGAGATGAGGTCGAGGATGTAGCATGCTTGCTTAGAAAGTACCTATTCACTCTAGACTTGAAGACTCCAAGGTTGTAGTTTTGTGGGAACAGCGACGCGGGTAGAGAGTTCCATTTCTTAGCAGTGCGTACGAGAAAGGTGGATGTGTGATGCTCTATACGCGAAATTTACACTTGTGTGAATGGCGATCATTTTTGTACCTTGTTGTCTTGTAAATAAATAAGAAAATACGCGATTAAGGCCCAAAAAAACTAATAATAAAAATCGTATAAGTTAAAATGTTGTAGGTAATAATAAAAAAGATAAAAAAAACCAAGTCAATTGTTGGCCTATGCAAGTATGCATTTCGGAGAAGTAGATAAAATAAGAACCAAAAAGTAAAATAATGCGTACCTTACTTAAAATCACGTGCAAAGAATCACTACATAGTATAAAACAAAGTCGCTTTCCCTGTCCCTATATCCCTATGTGTGCTTAAATCTTTAAAACTACGCAACGGATTTTGATGCGATTTTTTAATAGATAGAGTGATTCAAGAGAAAGGTTTATATGTATGTATAATAGTATATAAAACATTCAAAGGGTCACTTTGAACTTGTGCGAAAAGTATGAAACTTGTTTACCCGTCCGATATCAAAACATGATTTAGTTCCACCTAACACTCCCCAATTTGCAAAAGATATCTGATATAATGATAAAAGCACTCACAACGGACAGACGGACATGTTGATCAATAACCGTTAACACGTATGTAACACGTTCCAGTGAAGGTGATAACAACGACAATCGGCACGTGTACAAATGACCTTTATGTTATTCAATGAAGAACTTTGTACTGATTTAAAGAAATTTGAATCGCGATTGGGAATATAAATTCTAGTTCTCTTTGATTTTTTATAAAAGTGCTTACAATAAATAAACCGTTACTGTTTTTTCCCTGTTCCATATATCTACTGACAAATCCCCACTGGTAGGGATACTCGGATTTTTTCCAAATATCGCCACCGTTAGAAATAATAGGTCAGTGTTTGATCACTATCACACCCGCATGAGGTGACAATGCGGTCTAAGATGTAGTACGTTATCCTAGAAGATACCATTGACATTGCAACTATCCTCGTGAACAGTTTGCTACGAGTAAAAGCTTTGTCTTTTTTTGTGTACATATGATAGATCAGCGTTTGACCACTATCACACCTGCCTGATGGTAGGTGACGATGCGGCCTAAGATGTAGCACGCCTTCATAGAAGATACCTATTCACTCGCGACTTGAAGACACCCAAATTGTACACGTCAGGAAAGACAGACGCAGGGATCCGATTCCATTCCCATGAAGAAGCAAAACGCTTAAAGCGAACGTCTATAAGTAAGTACGTTTTAAGCACTTACCTGTGGTATTGCCAGACATCTCTATGATGCATTTTGACTCCCTGGCTATCTCCCTCGAGTTGAAGGGGCGGACCCTCACCGCCACCTTCACCGACGACATGGCGGCTGTTTGCTGTCACCAGGAGGACACTAGAGCATCGGTGCTGGCGCTGAGTTACTTCTGGAACAATGAAGAACAATACGTTAAAGATGATGGATTATAGTCCTGCAGATAAAGTCAAAGTCAAAATTCTTTATTAATTTGGAATCATACAATTTGCATAAAATTACATTAAAACGTCAAAAAAACTAAGTAATTTAGGATGTCTATTATGACGTTGCTGTTATGACGTAGGCATCCGCTACGAAATAATTCGGAAAATTCAACTCCTACGCGGACGAAATCGCGAGTAAACCTAGTAAATGAAATCGTATCGTAGGTAAATAAATAACTACCTCATTTAAGGGCCAAAAGAAATTCGAGGAGCTTTTCAATCTGCCTAACAATAACATCAACTAAATCCTTTAACAGTCAGGTTTCCTCGGGAAATTCCAGGGAAATATGCCTTTATAACTTCACTTATAAAGGCAAGCCCGTAATGAGGGAAACGCGTGGGTAGTAGGAGACTTGTCGCCGTTTTACAAGCCATAACAATTACACTTAGCTGCCGAGAATGGGTGCTGAATGTGTTGTGACGTCATTGAGACGTTGCGGTGCTTGTAACTTCATCTTTCATGAGGTAATTTTCATACTGTTCGTTGGTTTAATGAGAGTTTTAGCAGACTAGTTTAGAGGTGGAAATATTGAGTTAGGATACTTGTAAAACCCATTATGCCCACCCAACTAGGAAGTAATTTAACTACCAATCATTGTCTGTTGATCTAAGACTCCATAGACCTAAGGGTCTATGAGACTTAATGAGATAAGTCTCACTCTTACCTTTAAACTTAAATCACAACGGATCTAAGTCTTAATACGCCTACTTCTCGTTGTGTCTAGGCATAACGCGATGAAGGCACACTGGGTTTTAGGTATAACTACAAAGAGCATTGGCTTTCCAATACATCTAGGTCTGAAAGTGACTAAGCCAATACAATTCATCAAGTAAAAACTTCAAGGTTAACATTTGAACACAAGTTCTACTATCAGCCAAATAGTTTTTCAATAATATCGTACACTAGTGTGATTACAGTTAGTTTTTGCTGTAAGCAGGTCAAGCGACCGTTTGATTGCCGTCACGGTCGGGCGCAAGCGCGGCCGGCTGAGCGTGCGCAACGCAGCTGATACACTTGCTGCCAAAATCTAGGGCGCAAGGGTAAAAACCACGAAAAAGGTGTTCAGGATTAGGCTGTCTATGGATCACCTTTTCCAATGTCCAATGTGCACTAACACCTGCACATTGGACGACCTTTACAAGGGCAATGATGCTGCCGTCGCTGTTGCAAACTATTGGTCAGACAAATTTTAATTTAACTGTGCCTCTTACACGAAAAGAAGAAGACAGCAGAAATACTTAAAATCTATAGTTTATAAAAAATAAAGTTTGAGAGATTGTAAGTTAACCATCTTGCGCCGACGCGATGACGAATATTTGGAAATTAATGTCATAAAGCTAATAAATAAATAAAATATTAGTTATTTCTAAGAAAATATTGAATATTCTGATTCAAGTTTACCTAAAGAAGCTTCCTAATTCCAATCAAGGGCTCAACAAAAATAAACAGTAAGTAGAATTATCCATAAATTCATTCAATAAAAGATAACAAGTTGGTACAGCGAATCGACAAAAAACGGTAAATTAGATGTGTCATATACTTAGTATGTTACAAATGTTACCTAGTACACATCCTATAAAATTATTTAATGTTAGAAACATGTACCTACTATACAAATGTTATTATAAAATTGGTAACAAAACAATTATTTCAAAATTGGTACATTCACCTCAGTAATTATAAAAGAGAAACCAAAAGAAAGTCGAGATACAATTTTGCTTTAGTCGGCTCTTAAGAAATTATCGTGTTCCATGATAATTGGATTAGATTTCCAAAATAGTAAGAAGTAAATTGATGGAAAGATGTAAAAGTTTAACGTTGGGTTTCGGTAATATTCTGCTCGTATAGCAATGATGATTATAACAAAAATACGCGTTGTATCTCTACAGAGAAGATAATTGCAAATTCATACCTTCGTTTCAGTAAAATGACAAAGGTTATGTAATTGAGACAAACTGCACTCTTCAAATCGAACAAATCAATAAACACTACTTTCACAACAAAATATTTGTAGCACTAAAACGATGATCCGAAATTATCTTATTGCATTAGATAGGTATGCACAAAACCAACGAACTGGCTCACGTTACAGAGGAGAACAAAAACACAGTATCTACTTCAAGGTTCGCGAACAAAATGGTGAATGTTTTCCTGAAGCGATCCTCGCGTGCTGTAATTGGCCACAGTCGAATGCGTACCGAAAGTGTCTGCCTTCGGGGCCGCTGCACTACCGACGCACTTACGTAACAGCCACTGCAGTCAACATCTTCTGAAACCTTCCAACGAACTACGACACCAAAATCTAAGGGCGGCCATGAAAAACGTGTCGCAGAGATGACTCACCGGGCGCACTAGCGCCACCTACGACAAGTTCCACTCGACGAGGGTATCCGAGAAAAGCACAGGGCACTAAGGGATTGAGCACCGATACACCTGCTACGGACTTACCGAAATGCCGTGCAGTAGCGTTGAGTATATCCGTGATATATCACTCGGTTTGTTTGCCTTGAGCTGTGCACGGTCAGGTTGCAGCTTTGGACGACATGGCGCGTCGGGAGGGGTGCGCGATGCGACTGCTGCGGCCGCCGTCGGAGCCGGCGCGGCGGCCTCCACCGCGCCTGCGCCAACCGCCCCGCACAGCCTTCGATCTAACTCGACCCTGCGCACCACACCCCACGCGCATCATACACCGCAAACAAAATATACCACCTAGAACCTCACGGTTTCTGCTGTGCAATACTTCCACTAATCAATTTTTCTACAAAATGTGTTCACAATCTGCCTGAATTTCAGAATCAATTTCTGTGTGTTCTAAATAAACACTCATACCGAAAACAACTTCATCCCTTGACGAACGTAAAGTTTTAAACTCTACCTACTTAATGTTTAATTTATGGAAACAGCATGTCATACATAAATCATTAGCAGGTAGAGGTACTAAAGGTTTACGTTACAGTACAGCGGACTGTAAAATATATTGTATTATAATAAATGATACTTAATAATAGTAATTAGAAATGCAAACAACCTAAGTATATAGAAAAGGGGCGAACGGATTCGAAACGAAACTCGTATTATGTATTCCAAGCACGCGCACTTTGATTTCAGCTCTCCCGATCAACTAGATCGACGGCATGCTCTGAATTTCTAACATGTAATTAAAAAGTAAAATTCATCGCAGGCATATTTCAAAATACATTATTACTTAGTCTAACTTCGAGGCAAGAAAGTTCCATAAAAACAGTAATATAAAATGTTTTCATTAGGACGGTGGATATTACGCAAGTCTCGGAGCGTGAGAAGAAAAATTAGGGCAGTTTTCGGTAAATCCAATTTGGCGTCCCCCTATGATATTCCGCACACAGCGTCGTGTTTGCTTAAGGTTCCAGACGCCACCAATCATCCTGTTGGCGAACCTCTTGGGTCAAAGGACTAGACAAACTACGCACTTATTCCGCAAAGTTGAGCTTCGGACTGTGACGCAGTTCCTCTATCGATTCTAACCGAACAGACATTGCTAGCGATCACAAACTGAGACCAACTGGATTAACTGAAAAACACAAAAACATCTGAAATTCTCCAACGGCAATGTTACCAATGAAATGTCCAAAAAAATTCAAACAAAAACCAGACTAGGCTATAAAACGGTCTGCGGACGATGTAAATTTTTAAGCAACTGCGAGGCAAAAAGTTTCCGTTGTACCTTTAACAGGAGTTTGACCTTTGATAAAAGAATAAATCTACAATTCAAAAATAGACAAATGTTACAAAAGCCACAAAAATCAGAGAAAATTTTTAACATCTGAGTATGGCTTTTTTACCTATTGTTAAAAATATCCACTATTAAATTCCGTATTCTGCAAAAAAAAATATTCAATTAGAAACTCTAAGCAATATCATCAAAGTATAATAGAAACAATAAAAACATCGATATCATAAAAATCTTGGCCAATAACAATATCAGTTTGTCGAAGTGATTGCACGGATCGTCACTTACGAGCAATGTTTGAGGAAAACGTTATAGCAAACTGTTTGTGCTCAGATACAAGATGGGATTCTGAGACAGAAACTTTTTTTAGCGTTTGACCGCTAACTCACCTAACTTGAAGTTGTACGTTTGACTATACTTGAGTAGACGTGATCGAGAACAATACAATACTTCCAAATTGTACATGTTTAAAACAGGAAATAAAAACTTATTTATAATTTTAGCGTTTTACCGCTAACTCAGCTCAGGTTGAGTAGACTTGAGCGAGAATAAGTACTTCGAAATTGTACATGTTTAAGGCCCGTATTCCAAAAGACGAATCAGATCAATGTTCACCTAAAACTACTCTTGAAAACGAATCCAGCCTTGACATTAGTTCGTATTCTGAAAGGCAACTTCAGTTTGACTCAGCTGAATCAAGTTTTAAAACCTCGTCTAGATTGTCTAGTTCAAATCCCTACATGAGTATCGATTACCGCTCAAGATGCGTTTCAGAATAAACAAACACTCAGCTGATACGAGATTCGAGAATCGTGTCTCAAGATATGATTGAAAATCCAATCTCTTTTTAAAACTACTTTTAAAAGTAGATCAACGCTTGAGTGACGTTCTGGAATATGGGCCTAAAAGAGGAAATAACAACTTATTTATAATTTTAGCGTTTGACCGATAACTCACCTGACTTTAAGCTAACGATGCTGTGTAGGGAGTAGTACGTTTGAGCGAGAATAATAAAGTACTTACAAATTGTACATGTACAAAACAGGAAATAAAAGCGTATTTAAAAAACAATATTCCAACTAAGTGTAGTATAGTTATACTACTAACCTTGAAAGGGAACACAAATTGGTGAACACAAAGTCACCACAGAATCAAGGTTACCCTTCAGTGGTACTTATTCCGACCCGTTGAATCAACATGGAACAGGTCGAAATATGATAGTAGGTCAAGTTCGTATCCTAATGATTTCACTATACAAATGTATTCAAGACCTAAACTATCAAATGCGAATATTATATAATGTAAGTATTTCGTACATAAATTAGACAATAACCATATTGGTAGCATCCATGATTGACTTCATTAAAATTACAAATTGTAGAGATTTTTACTTAGCCTGTTGTGTCTCACTGCTGGGCAAATTCCCTTCATTTGTCCCGATTTCCAGCTATTTTTGGCGACTCTGCGTCAAATGCATGGTCGCGCCGTTTTTTTGGGTCTACCTCGTAGACGCCTGCCGTATTAAGGGTGAATTTAATATATTAATAAATTACCTTTTTTATGTTAATAAAAACAAAGGAACGGTATGCATGATGATGTGGCGGACACGGATGTTCATGATGACGACTTGATGAATGGAGGTCGCCCTCGAACTCTAAAGGACGCCTAAACTAAATAACCACTTAATAAAAGCTCAAATATAACCCTTAACAATAAAGAAACTAAATTACGGTATATAGGTAACACAGATGTTCTGAAATGAGGTTAGAGTGCCCCTTAATCTTAATCAGACATCCCATCAGGCCGCAAAGCTATCGCATCACGCAACACCCACTTACAATACTTTAGTGGGACGATATGAAAGCTAGTTTCTTTAAACTGTTTTATAATCTGACTAGCTGCCCTCCGCGGTTTCACCCGCGTAACTCCCGATCCCGTGGGAATATCGGGATGTAAGCTATCCTATCTCTCAAGTTGGATCGAACTGCACATGGTGTGCGAATTTTATTATAATCGGTTAAGTGGTTTAGGAGTCCATTGAGGACAAACATTGTGACACGAGATTTATATATATTAAGAAGATTAGTTTTACCCTGCGGGTTCAAAACAAGTAGATGCCGAAACTAATCAGAAGACCAATTATTCTCGTGAATAAAATTGTTCAAATTACGTTGTCTTGCAATGCAATATAATTCCGATTGCATTTTGATTACAAAAAATATTCTTGAGAATACTAAAAGCTTTGAGACTTTGAGGGTAGTTTGAGCTACTTTGAGGGTATTTTTAACCATCGAAATGCAATCGAAATGATATTGCAATGTAATTTACGAAAATAGGCCCAAGGCACATTTGAAAAAATTTAACATTTCCAGACTCAGTAGTTTAGGATATGCGTTGTCCGTTATTCAGCCGAAATTTATATTACACAGAAAATAACATTGGACTGTAATTTTTTGCTAAGGATATCACATTCTTTAACCCAGTATGGGACAGAAACAAATACATCAAATCAAATATTTGTTTCCGTTACATCACATCTCATTTCTTAGGATTTGACAAAGGAAGGACAGAATCCGAAGCTTTTCTGCCAAAATCAATTTTTTCCCGAAGCAAGTCATGTTAGAACAATTCGTATTTCGTACTTTAATATTGAATTACAAGGAACCCAGTATTTATACATGTTGTAGGAACATTTCCCGAAACCTTTTCGAAGACAGTCACAATTCATCTCGGGTAGACTACGGTCGGAGCGCCCTCCCGCGCCGCTCCCTTCGTTGGCGGGTTGGCGGAATATTGCTATGAAATTGAAGTACATACGACTGAAACGCCTCCCTCTCTAAACCCTCGGGGAATATGTTCTCATGAAACATAAGATATACACAGGTTTCCCTCGAACTATGAAATGTTACTTTTGCTTTGTTATTTGCGATGTGGCCTATAGTTTAGAATAATTTTAAGGGCAAAAAGTACCTACTAAACAAAATACCATACATAAACTGAAATTAACAATTCTAATTTATTGAAAATCAATAACCAATTAGAGCATAGATAATTTTCATTTAACCTTTCTTAATCTTATAATTCCTGCCGAACAAATTGTTACGAAATCGTAAATTATAACGACGTAATTTGCCAATAAATAACGACGTTATAAGCGTAGTAATACCGGAAAATTAAGGCTTTCAACTAGACAGGAGTAATCCCCGTAATACTCAGAGAATGTTCTTTAATATTTCTTGTCAGAAACTTTCTAGACGCGCATTAATTATGCCGTTACAAGAGATATTAAGGGATAAATTACCTCTTATAATGATATAGTTAGCGAATTACATAATTAACCTAAGCTGAAAACTTAATTTATTAGACTCGAATGAAATACTGGACTAAACTACGCCAAACAATAATTTGTGGACCTACGTTGACCAAAACTATTATATACTGTGCTTTATATACTAAATTTCATTAATGACGACGGAAAAAATAGGTCTCTAAATATGGATTTCTCGTATAGACTTAGGGTTTAATAATTTTACGTATAATTGTAGCAAAAAGTTAAACCCACAAATAAAATTAGTAACTTTTTAATAGTAATGTCAAAAACAATTCTTACTTAAATTAGAAGTAAGCTACTAACAAACAATTGATGCTAGTCTAAATGTAGAACCAGACGACAACGAAATAAACACAAAGGACGTTAATCTTGGAAACCAAATAGTAAATCTAATCAGGGTACGAACGGTGAACAAACTTCCAGTCCAGAGGGACTGCTAGACGGTTCTATAAATTGAGATATTAAAGGTTTTATTTAAGAAGAAATTCGTCATGTTAAAACCACATTTGGCACGTATGCTGATCAGAAGACCAATACTCGTAAATACATTATTTAATTTACATTTCAAAAACATTCCGATTGCAAAAGATACCCTCTAAGTACCTAGTTCAAAATATCGTCATACTCTGCTTTTTGACAAAAAAAAACTGACCTCGAGGGTATTTTTGATTGCATTTCGATTACTTCAAAAAGTAATCGAAATGCAATCAAAATGATATTGATAAATGTTATTTACGAGAATTGGCTTTCTGGACATGTAGTCACACATCACACGGAGGAAAAAGAAGAAATAAAACACCAAGATCAGCAAGGTCAAGATGAAATACGATCGTCATTTTAATGGCCTTTTCGTCGTCAGATTTCAATTGACACTAATGATGTTATGTTGTACGAGTAGATTAGAAATAAATGTCTCCTTAGGGACGAACATCTAACTAAAACCAACAATGTTTATGGCAGCGAGGATTTCTAGCATTTGTCTGCTCAGTCTCCTGAGACAATCTCGAAAATAATTTGAACTAATCGAGGTTTTTGTGAAAACTCTAAAGCGAGCTCGTTGTCGCCATTTAAAACATGAACGCAAACTTTGTTGGCTTTTTACTGAATGTTATTTTTTCTTTTGTGTGCGTATAAGGCTAAATATTCTTGTAAATTTTATATTTTTAACTTATTTATAAGAAGACATGGCCTTTATGGGTATACTAGCGACCCGCTCCGGCTTCGT
Organism: Idaea aversata; assembly: GCA_907269075.1. Lineage (NCBI taxonomy): Eukaryota > Metazoa > Arthropoda > Insecta > Lepidoptera > Geometridae > Idaea > Idaea aversata. The sequence goes on along the minus strand of OU026098.1, from coordinate 3,224,295 downwards.
ACGGCTATATTATGCATGTATTATACATATAAACCTTCCTCTATCTATGATTCTATCTATTAAAAAAAACCGCATCAAAATCCGTTGCGTAGTTTTAAAGATCTAAGCATACAAAGGGACATAGGAACTTTATTTTATACTATGTAATGATGATTAGTGCATTCATCTATATATTCATAGAATTATATAATAGTTATTACGTAAATGGTTTCAACTCTCTTTTTTTTTTAATTATTTTTATCCCAACGATGTCATAAATCGAAAGCTGTTTACAAAAAAGCATTAACTTTTCAAATTAAACTCCTTCGCTTATACAAAACATTTATTACCTCGAGTCTAACACAAACAACACATGCGAAGTTAAAATTAGCATAATATTACCAACGCTAGCTGATGCCCGCATAAACAAATAAATATTGTGGGGCACTTCACACAGCGTCATCTAGCTCCAAGAAACTAGGCTTGTGGTATGGTGGCCAGATAACGGATAGAATACTTATATACTTTTCGTTTGTTAATATATACCTAATATACATACATACCCAACCCACACCACCCACCCACCCAGACCAGACAAAAAACTATCTGTTCATAAATATTTTTTGAGTAGGGAATCGAACCCTCAACTTTCTGCGTCGCAGGCTGTTGTTCACCCGCAGCACCACAGAGGTCGTCAAATTTTTTGAGAATATCGGGATAAAAATCGACCTATATTAATTTACCAGAATTAAAGGCAGTTAGTTATACTTACCAAATTTTAATATCCAATTCTATTCAACGATTCCAGAGATTATTCAGACTGCCAAACACAGGGTTGCTGGTTCGATTCCCGCCTCAGACAAGTATTTATGCTTAGTTATTTACCTGTGGTCCAGTTGTATCTAGGTATATATTTACAAAAGAAAAGTATATTAGTAGTATATCGGTTGTCTAGCACCCATAACACAAGTCTAGTCACTTAGCTTAGGGCTATGTGTGGAATATCCTGCAATATTTATTTATTTTATTATTATTCCAAAACGAGGTTTAAGGATAGTCCGAGATGTGGATTTAAACCATAGATTAGACATAGATTTACCCTATGACACAGATTCCGTATAGATTATATAGGCATGGTGTGTTTAGACTTATAGTTCACGAGTAAATCTGTATGTAAATCTAAGGTTTACATCCACATCTCGTACTATCCTTAAACCTCATTTTGGAATAAGGGGGAACTTTACTTCAATTAAATATACCTAAAGAAAAAAAATATACTATCACAAAGTGTAGATAATATATAAATATAGTGATGAATATTTCTTTTTCCTTGCTATGCCTTCAGAAAGCAACGATCTCATGAATATTTTAATATTGAACACGGCTGATGGACGCGTCAAAGGATGTCACTGTTTGTCGGACATCAAAGACTCGTCTGGCGTAAAGTTTCGACTAGCTCGGCAGTATCGGGGTATCGAGCATCTAAAATCTAAATAAGCCGGTGAATGACACCCGTATGGGCGTAGTTAAGAAGGATGGGCGGGCATCTAGCAAAGTTGACGATTCACGATTTTTTCACAGCATTGAAGTTACTTTTAGGCAGGGGGAATAACCTTATTCTTTAGGAACTGATAAATAGTGTATATATTAGGTAAAACGTAAAATTGCAATTGAAAATCTTTTCCATTCGGCTGTTGTTGCCTTTGTTCCAAATGAAAGAAAGAAAGAAAGAAAATAAACTTTATTTTGTAATTACACTACACGCTCAAAAGTCAATAATACATAATATAATAAATAAATAAATGCTTACAAGTGACTTAATCTAAAACTTAATTAAATTGAAAATAATTATCAGAATAGCTCTTTGTTGTATTTAAACTTCACGCAACCTTTAGAAACTAAGATATAACAAGAAATTTTAACTGAGTTTCAACTAGTTAATTAAACTAGTTAGTGGACTAGACAGATAAATTGTGAACATTTAATTTTCATTCCCATTGGAATCACCTGGAGAAACCTTAAACATTTTACATTTACATTTAGGTAGATGTTCTTTTCTGGTCAAACTTTTTAATCAAATAAAAATGCCAACCTCGAAATTGAAAGAGTTTGTGCCCCACACCGTCCTTTAAAAAGTGCGTTGTCCTAGAGCATTGCACTGTCGTTATTTATATACAACGCTGTTATTTGATATACAGATGCAATTTCAGGCTTTTATGTACATTTATGATGTAGACGGCATTATTAATGTTTACTTTCAGGTAATGGTCTCAAGTTCCATATGAAAGAAAAATTCTGTTACAGACTATTTTATTTTAAAAACGACTTGTTCGTGTCTTTAACATCTTTAATTCATTTATATAGACGAAATCTCAGTTTTAGTGCGATAAGTGCATTTAAAAAAACTTTTAAATTAATACAGATGTAGATATGTACGTAAACAGATGTTTGAAAACTGCAATATCTCGTATACTTCTTCACTAGTTGGGCGTTGTAAAATGCTCAATAAAATTCTCTACCCTACACTCATTATATCAATGAAATCTAGAAGTGGGAAAACACATCACCACTATTCACCACTTCGCTCAGACACATCTACCATACCTACCTACCATGAATATAGATTCTAGGTTACAGGTTATGCAAGATGCGTGGGACAAAGGTCAAAGCGTCAGAGCGAGCAATCGATAGCTTTGATTGTGGGAGTGGGGAGACGTCGCAAATAATTGAGGCGACGCGACGATTAATTAAATCAAGTAAACCCATTTCAATGTAACACTGTGGTTCCCCTCTATCTATTGGACAGCTCAATTTTAAACTTATATTAGGAATATCCTACTAGACTAACAGTTTTTACAATTCATAACTATTTACAAATATTATATCATTCAAATAATAGTTTTTATTGGGTATGGCGCCCAACGTGGAGCAAAATCAATACATAAGTCACAATTAAATATTACGTTTTATTTTGTCAAAAGGATATTTATTTATTCAAATACGGATAATTAGATTTAATTAGCCTTCTTCATTTTAGAACGAATATTGTAATAATTATTGGATGCCACGTTGGGCGCCAAATACATGACAATTGCTGCGTTTGGCGCCCAACGTGGAACAAAGTCTACACAAACAATTTATGTCGCATTTCGAACTCTCATGAATGGTATACACATCCGTTATCCAAACAACTATTCCAGTATTCCGTTCCAATCCAACGTTAGTACTAAATCAAACTGTAAACTACCCGCATTCTGAACAGGAAGACAGATAGCACGAGTCGCGACCAACTCGAAAAACAGTTCAAACTAGCTGTTCCCCGCAGATTCACTTGCATTTGTCCCGATCGCTATTTAGCTTCGCTATTCGCGACTGAGATGATAACATATTTCATGAGAAAAAAACGGCATTGAGAACATAACAGACAATCAAGCTTTTTCATTTATAATATTAAGTACAACTAGGCGAGTTTAAAAGTATTGGAGGTGATGTGCTTCACACAATTTTGATGTTGGATCATTTCTTCTTTATTTTATTCAACTCTTTTTAGGAAATTCCCTGAAAATCAGCGCGCTGAACTTTTGTTGTGGAGTGTTATAACCTGAATCGATTTTTTTTTGTAGTTCACTAGACAATAGCCGGGTACCCACCTAGCGCACAGGCTCGCGCGGCAGCCTCGGTGTCCAGATCGCGAGCGATGGCTCCCGAGGCAGCCTCAGTAGTTTTGTCCAATTTACACGAGGAAGCCTCGCGAGGCAGGCTGAGCCATCATAAGTCCGCGAGTATTCGTTGTTCCCACCTAACGCACAGCGCTCACTGAGGCGCTTTTGAGCGCGTCAAGTTTACCGACAACAGATGGCTCGGGGCCGAGCCGTGCTCGGGTGAGCGAACGCGCGCCCGTGGCCGGCCGAGACACGTCCACATCAGCCGAGGCTTTGGCTCGCGAGGCTGCCGCGCGAGCCTGTGCGCTAGGTGGGTACCCGGCTAATGACGTGTACTTATGTTTATAAGACGTAGGAGTTTGTTTTTGATTATAAATAAATCATTCTTTCTTTTTGATGATGCTGAAATCTATATTTTCCTACAATTAGGTATGTACGAAATAACGTTAGGAAATGTAAAAAAATACCGTGCTCCGTCGTCCACCTATGTGCTCTGGCCTTTAGTGTTCTTCTAGAATTTCTAGAACACTGCATACATATTCAAACTTCGCGTCGTCGCACGTTTCTCCGTTCTCTACAATAAGAACTAAATATTTAAGAAGTTTACTTTTAAACATTTATTTCGAAATATGAAATATTGGACTAGGTATAGGTATATTTTAAATTTAAATTTTTAAGAGAAAATTTTAATGTAGAATCAGAGAGAAGCATAATTCGTTGATAGAGAAAAATATTTGTAATTGTTTTTGACTAAACTTGTACGATCTAGCAGACTGTTAATGTTGCTGGTTCATAAATTAACGTATCATTTGATTTTAATTTGTTTATTGAACTAATAAGTAAACTAATAAGTCATCCTACCGGAATATGTCCGGTAGGATGACTTATTAGTTTTGCATCTAATTACATACATTAATAATTTTATAACATTATACTGTAAAGTATTGTACAACCAGTGGTTTTTTTTTCAGTGGTGGTTACTTTTCAACTGTACCAAATTCATAAGTCATTTTGAAATGCAGACATTATACGTTTTAAGAATTGTTCTTTCTGGAATGTATACTTTTCAACATTCAGTCATACCAGACCGTGAACATGATATTTACTAGTTAGTAACTGATAACGAGAAAAAAGAAATTTTTATTTTGTAAATTGTTACAAAACACAGCTACATAGGCGGCCAAAAAGGTAAATTCGTCATCTTAACATTCAACATCATAAGAATCCAACTTTCTGAACTTTCTGGACTTGACGGCTATTTAGAATACTGAATGCTACGGTTCCTCTTTTACCAACGCCAGGTTTCTTTTTTCAACGCTACGGAATTCGTATATGAGCTACGATATCGTAGACCGCTACGAAGGCATACAAAAAGCTTTAAAGTTTGCCTACTAAAAACCACTAGGCGAAAATAAAAACAATAAAATAAAATATTCTCCTCTATTTAAAAATGTTAATTAATGTTTAAAAATTAACCTACCTCAATAAATTTCCAGTACATTTTCAACGAACTAAATAAGAAGTAATAAAACACTGAGCGAACAAAACTTAGTGGGCGTTGAAATCCCGAACAATTTCTCTAAGAAACTCCTACAGAAATACAAGTTACAGACCCCGCAGACTGTAGACTTTCCATCGGCCGATAGCTTTGTATTAAAACAAATAAATAAATATTTCAGGACATATTACACATCGCCATCCAGCCCCAAGCTAAGCAACTTAATGCTTGTGTTATGGGTGCCAGATAACGGATAAACTACTAATATACTTTTTTCTTTTTTTTTGTAAATATATACATATAGGAAACACCCAGAACCAGAAACAAGAATTTATGGTCAGCATAAATACTTGTTCCCGGCGGGAATCGGACCCGCAACCTTCTGCGTCGCAGTCGGGTGTTCGCCCGACGCGCCACAGAGGTCGTGTATTAACATTATTAGAGATAAAATTCTACTATAATCAATGAAAGAGGTTGTGTGTATGTTCGTTACTGTTTCACACATAAACAAGTGAACAGATTGTGATGAAACTCTGTAATTATATAGATTTGAATAACACATAGGTTACTATTTAAGTACATCTGCCTACCCTGCCTACTATTTATTTTTTGATGCGTGATTTCACTTTTGTTGATTGTTAAATTAAGTTCATAGTTACCAAAAATATCTTCAGAACAAATTAATCACACATAGTTCTAGTTTATTTTCTCGAACACTATAAGTGTTTATTTTGAATACTTCACAGAAGCGCCGGCGCCGGTTTAGGAAACACAAACTTAAAGGTATATATAAAGTGAGAGAAATGGTATTTATGTTTTATGTAAAAAAACAAGTAGAAAAACTCGATATTCATGGGGTTTGGCTAGAGTAATTCAATAAAGTTTAAAACCAAACTACTGACCCGATTTTAATGAAATTTCCATAAGACTCGGAAGAATCGGACAAAACATTGACAAATTCCTTTTTTTAAAGTCCTCCAATACTAAACAAAGAATTGAGTCTCCTTGGGAATGCGTATCCCAAACCGGAGGAATATAGGTTTCTTCCTCTCAGTGATCACCGCGTTAATCGACCACTTCTTCAAAGAGTAAGAAACATTAAGGTAGGAGTAAACACAAAAGATCCCAATGGGTCGAAGTGTGGCTGGCTATTTATCAGCCCTCGATATACCTACAAGATAAGATAAAACAAAGAATTGGACTACTTTCATGAAAGCATTTACGAAACCAAAAGTTTAAATAATCTTAGACCGATAGAAAGTTTGCAGTCTATAGAGCTCTTATCCACCGTCTTTGAAGTTTCTAGACGTTAGCGTTTTACAATTGATTCCAGTAATGGCGCTCACTACATAAAAAGTTTGCAAGTTCTTAAATATTGGGAAAATTCTTACTCAAGGAAAACATTTTGTACGGATTCTGCGACTAACTTTTATTATTTTATTAACTAGCGACCCGCTCCGGCTTCGCACGGCTATATTATGCATGTATTATACATATAAACCTTCCTCTTGAATCACTCTATCTATTAAAAAAAACCGCAACAAAATCCGTTGCGTATATAGTTTTAAAGATTTAAGCATACATAGACATATAGGGACAGAGAAAGTGACTTTGTTTTATACTATGTAGTGATGATAGTGATAGTGAAGCGAAGTGATAGTGATAAAAATTCCACAGTCATTATGTTCTAACATGTACACAACTTTTAGATTAATGTAGTTGCAAGGATATTTTAAAATAGGCTTAGGCGCTGCATCAGCGATAGTAGCGGTATTTTTAAGTAACATAATATATAAAAAAAACATGTACACAAAACTATGCCCAAAATGAATCTACAATTTGTATGGTGTTTCTTATAATGCCTCATAAAAACCAGAATTGATTAGTTATGAAAATAGATATTACGGTACACAGATACTTAGTATTTATCATAGAAAATTTAATATAGGTAAGCACCAAATTGATAAAAAAAAATTGGAAAATGTAAATAAGTACTTTTAAAACTAATTTTTTTGAAAAGGATAAGCTTGCCTTGATTTCCTAAAAATCGTATAAATGAATGTTTAACTTTGTTTGTGTCATATCGCGAAAATGCGAGTGCGTGCTTTTAGTACTTGTTTATCTCATTGCTGAGAAATGGTCTTCCCCATCTCTCTCCATCGGTCACAGTCCTGGGCCATCTCCGGCCAAGCTGACTCGAGGCGATAGAGGTAGTCTGGCCAACAATCGTGGCTGACTTCTACGTCTCCGAGCACACGGAGATGTCCAAGTATCAGTTATTTTTTGATCTTTTTAATAATCATTTTATTTAATTATATTATCTTAATAAAACTAAACTGCGCCTTTATTTTAATACATTTGTTTTACACGGAGATGATATCGATATGCGATATGTGATCATAATAGACTATAGACAGACTGATAGACAAATTCAAGACAGATTGGCAATCCGTCGCACAAAACCGTGAACTATGCAAGGGGAGTAGAGAGGCCTTTGCACTGCACTGGGACACTACAGGCAGCATCTTTGATATAGCCTTATTTTATTACCCTCAGTAAATTCTAGATTCCAATAAACTCATTAAAGTTAGTTAATTATCACCACCTATCCCCACCGTTGCGTAGCTAAACTAAAACTACTTTCGTAATCGTGGTGGGTGCTTGAGGCACAAGAGTATTCCGACGTTATACCCAAATCGAATTCATTACGTTAATTGGGTTTACGTTTGTGTAATACGTGAGAGTCTTATTCAGGTCTTTTCTCTTTATAAGGTTTGAACGCGGCTTCGCTCGCCTTTTCACCGTCTAAGGGTTGGGACTTCTGTCCGTTGTTCGACAGTTTTGAATCTATCCTAAAATAAGGAATGAAAAATAGTATAACTTTGAAATGACAAGGAATTTTCGTCTTAAATTACCCCAAAATATTGGTTAAGATCTTACCTACAATTCCATCTCAGCACTCATCATCATCACATCTCAGCACACAGAGAAAAAAAAACACATTCGTTACAATAAACGATATTGCTAGAAAGCGACGGATATTTCTGGGGCGTTGCGTTTTGCAGCATAAATAGCTTTAAGCTGTGCGATACAGAGTGATTTTTTTACATGGGCTTTCAGGGCTATATCCTAAAGTACAAGAGATAGATAAAATGCTGAAAGGAGTTGCGTGCCCGATTTTGACAAAAACTTAAAACTGCATCAGTAGATTTTTGAAAAAGTCACTACCCTAGCCAGGAATCGAACCTATTGATATAGCAAAAACATAATATTTTATGCCTATCGATAGTGTTGCTGATAGAGAATAATTCTTGCAAATAAACATAGTATGGTTAAACAAAGGAAGCCTATGTTATTCTCAGTGAATAAATATATCCCCATACCAAGTTTCATCAAAATAGAAGTCGATACTTCTAAACCGATTTTGATGAACTTTTGATGGCTCCGATGAGCCTATTCGTTACAAACATAAAACACACAAATCTTTACTCTTTATAATATTAGTATAGACGAGTATTTACTTTTAACGAATGAGGTCAAGTTATAACAATACCTAATGTGCATTTATTGACTAAAATCTGGGACGCAGTAAACCTGTGACCTTAACTGGCTGGCTTTATAAGTAGGGTAAAAACAACAACGTACACTTAAAGAGAATATATTGGTGTCGGTTTGAACTACACACTCGTAATTATTTAGGAATGTAACAGAGTTCTTTCTTCAAATATCCTTGGGTCCTCTGCAACAAAACTGCAAAATCTTGATTTTATTCAACCTTGATTTACGCCGGCTACTATAAGACTACTAAGACTTATCCTATGTGGTAATTAAATTGACATTTTAATAAATAATAATTATAATAAATATTGCAAGACATTCCACACATCGCCATCCAGCCCCAAGCTAAGTAACAAGACATGTGTTATGGTATGTAGACATGGGTTCATGTTACCACAATATTGACAGAAAGTTAAAATTGAGTTTTAAATTGTATCAAAATGACAAGTATAGATTTAATAAAAGCAAGATTATTCAATTTCGCTGCAAGTGGCCCTAAATCAGGCCACTTGCAGCGAAATTGAATAATCTTGATTTTATTAAATATATACTTGTCATTTTGATACAATTTAAAACTCAAAATTTTCCTGTTTCATATCCGACTCGAAGAACCAAAAGTCGTAGCGAAGTTCGTACTTAATTTAAATTTTTGTCACCGATCCAAATTCAATGCACGCGAACTACTAAAGGCTTTATTTTTGACATATGATTTCGGGATTTTATCTTGATAGGGTTAAAGCTTTTTGTTCTAAAAGTTTGTGGTCGTGATTTTACTTTAATAATATTACATGAAATTGGGTTTAGAGGTATTATTTTAGAGACCTAATCTAGCTAGGTTAAGAGGTTTTTGTCGTGATAACAAAAAAGTGTGACAACGTATTGAAGTATGCAAAAATGGTGATGTCAACGATACAAAAGAGTTTTGACGTTATCAAGTAAAATTACCATCAGTAAACCGACCATACAGACAACCATTTTTTACAATACATATTGGGATAATAATCAATCGCATTATTGTTCAATGATTCTAGGTTTCGTGATATTTATAAAACCTACTTAAACTGGATCAAAGTGGAAAAATAAAAGACGATCAAAATGAAACAAAAGAAGATCGAAATAGGTAGAAACAAAAGACGATCGAAGTGGAAATGAACAGTGGAATGGAAACCATTTGAGATCAAAGTGGAAACAAAAAAAAGGTTGTCTGTAAAGTCGATTTACGGACGAGAATTTTACGTGATAACTTCATAAGTAAACGATGAAATATTGAGTGTTTTTTTCCCTTTGTATAAGTCTTCTATTCGTCACTCGTCACCATAACACAAGCCCAGATGAGAGATATTATTATTAAATACTCTGTTTCCAAATGGGAACGAACTCGTCATGGTCCATGTTTACCATGACGCATGACGTCACACATAGGGAACGGGACGCATGACGTCACACTACCATGACACTTTTTTGTGAATGCAGGTGTTCCATCAATTTATAAGACGTTATCACGTCAAAAGATAATAAAGTGGAAAGAAAAAGGTATGTATCACAGTGGAAATAAAAGGGGAACAGTTTGGAAAGAGGCTCGTGCTCTAGAAAGTTAAAGGGCTGTACTATACTTTATCCATTAACACTTTTCGTCTTAAGGTGAAAGGGTACCTGCGCGCTCTCCATACAAACGTAGTCGACTGTTTCCTCCCTGGATAATAAATAAATAAATAAATCTTTATTTATGCCAAATAGTGTAGAACATGTTAAGGTAAGTAGGTACATATTTTTCAAGTAAGATATATAAGGCAGGAATGCACAGATTTGAGTCACAACTGTACCCTAGCTAGATTAATAATTAATCTGTGTTAAGGGTAGCAGTCCCATTCCTTCGTTCCATAAGGGATTGTGCGGTTGTGCTATTGAGAAATTTAATTTTAACATACAAACATAAGTGAAATACTAATTTGGACAATAGAGCATAAAATAACAATACAAACGCAAAAATGAAGAAATTCTACTGTTATGTAATAAACTGCAAAGATTTTTTTTTTTTTTTTTAGGATAGGTAGTTTATTAATTATTAGGTGTATAGTATTAGTTTTAGTGTGAATTTGGTTTATATGTATAGTTTATTATAGGAACATGGTTTTTATGGTCTGATTAGCTGAGTACCACGAGGAGTTCCTCAGTTTCGTCATAGGATTTGGTTATTAGCCAGTTGGTAAGGAAAGTTTTACAACGTGAATATGGTAAGGAGTGGTGAGCAGTAAGTTTATTAATTGTATTATATAGGTAAGGGCCAAGGAAGTAGTAGAAGTGTTTTGTGAAAACTAGCCTAGTAGAAGGTATTTGACATACTTCATGGTGTCTTCTTCTATCCGTAGTGATTAAGGGTGTTTTTGCATGTACGGTAAGGATAATTTGCAATATATACAGTTGCCGTACGGTTAGGACTTTGCATTCTTCATATAATCCTGAGGTTGAGTACGTTCGTGGCTTAAAATGACTAACTTTAAGGAGTGCTCTTTGGGCTTTTTCGAGGTTTAAAATATGAGTTTTATAAGTTCCACCCCAGGAAGATATGCAGTATGCTATGACCGATTGACAGAGTGCAAAATGGGTTGTTTTAATAATTGTAGGTGTGGCAACATGTCGAAGGATTTTAAATATATATAAATAAGCTTTCTGAGCCTAGTAGACATTGAATCTATATGTAGTTTAAAGTTGAGATTGCGGTCTAAAATAACGCCTAGGTATTTAATAGATGCTGTTGACTCTAAGGGTAGACAGGAATTATCACATCGATCAGTGTTATTACAGCTATGGACTTTAAGAGTTGGTGGAATGCGAGGAAGTGTAACATTACGGACGGAAAACATAATAAACTTTGTTTTTGATGCGTTTATTGTTAGCGTGTTCTTTGTTAACCAAGACGTTACTTTGTTTAGTCCAGCTTGAGCATTAGCTTGAGCCTGAGATCACGAATTTGCATTAAAAGTGATCACAGTGTCGTCTGCGAAAGATATAATCTTTCCGTTGGATAGAGCGGTTCTAGTCAAGTCATTAATGTAGACCAGGAATAAAGTCGGACCCAGAATGCTTCCTTGAGGAATTCCATAGGTGACTGGTTGGTAATCGCTGAGTATTTCGTTGATCTTTACTCTCTGTTGCCTGTCAGTAAGATAGCTTTTAAATAATTGCAACTGTATGCCTCGTATGCCAAGTTTTTCTAATTTATTAAGTAACGTGGGTATATGGACAGAATCAAATGCTTTGGCTAGGTCTAAAAACACTGATAAAACTTTTTTGTTGTTATTTAGGTTCTCAACGATATAAGTAGTGAGTTCACGGACAGCGTCTGAGGTTGATACTTTACGGCGGAAGCCATATTGATTTGGGGATATTAGCTCATTGGATTCTAGGTAGTGAACTAGGCGCTTGCTAAGGAGTTTTTCCAACACTTTCGATAGGGATGTAAGAACAGCAATCGGTCTATAGTTTCCTACGTCATTTTTAATTCCGGTTTTGTAAATAGGATGGACTATGGCTTTCTTAAATGAGGCTGGAATTATACCCAAGGAGAAACAATTATTGAAAGTATGCGCGAGTGGAAGTGCTAAAAATTTTGCGTATCTTTTAAGAATATTAGACGATATGGCATCCCATCCAACCGCTGCATCGTTCTTAAGAGAAGAGATGGTTGACATAATTTCCATTGGGTCAGTATCCACGAGTACAAATGAATCAGAGTTGAAAGTATCGGAAGACACGTCATCAGTTGGTTGGCTATTCACCTTAATATTATCAGCCAGCTTTTTACCAACAGTTGCAAAGAATTCATTCACGGCATTTGCAGATTCGACCGGTGTACTACAAACGTTGAGCAATTCGTCTGAATGTTGTTTAGGCTTAGTGGTGTTTGTTACTTTTTTGATTGTGTCCCAAACCGATTTGATATTGGTTCCTGCTTTAACAAATTGATCCCTATCATATTGCCGTTTAATTTTTTTAAGTAGGTTGTTGCAAAAATTTCGATATCGATGGTAAGTGATCTTTATTATGTCGTTAGTAGGATTTCGTTTCAGTTTGAGGTGCACTGCACTGATAATGACACTAGAGCAAATATTTTTGTGCCATAAAACCTATAACTGCCATGACTATGCCCCTATGTTTTGGTTTTTTTCATTTTCTAATTATCATAGAAATTAAAATTAAAAAAAAATTAAAAATTAAAAAAAAAACAAAAAATAGGGGCATGGTCATGGCTGTTATAAGTTTTATGCACTAAAAATATTTGCTCTTGTGTCATTATCCAGGGAGGAAACAGTCGACTACGTTTGTAATAGTTTGTATGGAGAAAGCCCCCGGTACCCTTTCCTCTTAATAGTACCACACAACTTTACAAAAATATCCATTAAACACTTTTCTAAACGAATGGCCATTCCCAGACTCAAAAAGCTTTTAGCACAACAAGTAAAAATCCATCTTCTGCAAACGTAACAGGGTTTTAAATCCAATCGATCAAGTTGTAGGTATACAAACTCTACGAAGTGGTAATGTTCGAGTTGAAAATCGAATCGAGAGAATGCAAGTTTAGCCGATATCTCATGGCTCTTGAATAAATGTTTTTAAGTACTTATAATTATACAATATGTGTAATTCTTGGTCGGCTGCATAATTGCAGCCCTCGATAGAGTTCGAAAATTACTATTATTGGAATGTTTGCATTCTAATAATTTTTGTTTCATTAATTGATGAGTTAGAAGACTTTAAACTTCACCTAAAGCAGGTGCCTAGAATGTTGCTCGTGTTGAAAACATTGTTATAAAAGCCGTTTTGGAGCTCTACGGTGGGTCTGCAATTATGCGGCCGACCGTACATTCGGCCATTACCCAAATATATATAAAATTTGGAACCAAGATTTTTTTTTCAGCGTCATACCACCGTCATATCCGCCTAATCGTAGGTGACGATGCGGCCTAAGATCCAACAGCGGTCTACATCTTAGGCCGCATCGTAAAAGATACCTGATCACTCGTGACTTGAAAACCCCCAAATTATACACCCAATTTACCCAAAACATGGGAAATTTGCAAAATGTGACAACACCAATATTAACCATAAAGCTGCCAATAAAGGTGATGTCACATCTAGAAAATAATACATCAATTTTGAGGCGAGACTCGAACCCGCAATCTTCTGCGGTGTTTTGTTTACCCGCCGTGCCACAGAGGTCGTCATTACTTTTTAAATCGATCCTGCCCCCTGATTCACAAACCGTCGGAAGGTAATCGAAACGAATTAAAACTTTGCTGCTCTTTCACTCCCGCGACTTTTGATGTGTTGCCATCCTTGTCTTTTCAATTTTATTCGTTTCGGTAGCCTTCCGATGGTTTGTGAATTAGCCTCCTGGACTTCCCCGGGAGAAACCGCGAACGCAGCTTGTATTTCATAATGATGTCACATAATATGATACGAGATAAAATGACATCCTTTTACAAAACAAAGGACATCAATAAAAATAATCCGATAAATACATCGTTACACAAACGAACGTGTCAGACCGTTATCCGACTGGATTATGGTCTACCAATAGTGTTGTCGAAACAGCCGAAACAGAATATTCGGTCTTAGTTTCGGCTGAAACCGAAACTTTTTAGTCACTAATTGCGCCTGAAGTTATACCAAAATAAATTCAGAATACGTGAGAATATAAATAGAAGCCTATGTTACTCCACGTTAAATAGTTAGATATATTTTATTTGGCCAACAACAAAACACAACTGACATAGTATAAAATAAAGTCACTTTTCGCCGTCCCTATGTCCCTTTGTATGCTTAGATCTTTAAAACTACGCAACGGATTTTGATGCGGTTTTTTTTAATAGATAAAGTGATTAACGAGGAAGGTTTTTAGATATAATACATGCATAATACAGACGTGCGAAGCCGGGGCGGGTCGCTAGTTTAGGTACTAAAACAAAGTTATGTTATATATATAACACAGTGACAGTGTCGCCGCCAAAAAGGCTCCTGCTCTGCTATGTGTTGCACAAATGCAACGCTGAGGGTCAGCTATCTGAATGCTAATTTCCATCACAATTGGTTCAGCAGTTTTTGAACAACATTTTTCGCCGGGCGGCCGGTAAACTCAATTGACGACAACCACGAGCGTTGAACCACTTGTCTAAGTCAAACAAAGACGATAACAGAGTTTCAATGCGACCGTAAGGTTCGGCCGAAACTGAAACTATGGCGAAAACTCGAGTTTTAGGCCGAAACTGACCGAAACCGAAATCAAAACTTCGGTTAGACAACTACATACTTGGGTCATTATGAAACAAATCAAAATAAATGATAAAATGAAAAATATTTTATTTACAGCACAAACACAAGTTACATATAAGTATATTCTACAAACAAGGTATATCCTAGTGTATAAAAGATGTGTTAGTGTTGAGAGCATTTATAAAAAAGATAAATTACTGTTGGTGACCACACTAAGCATTAAGCCTGTATCGTGGGCACCAGAAATAGAAGCTATTGATTACGTTACTTATTTTCTATTGTACGCCGACGGTCCATCCATCGATTCATTAGACAGGCTTAGAAAGTATGGCGTTATGTTGGAAGCAAAAAAGGTTTATCGTGATAATAATACAGGGTTATTGGAAATTAATTGACACGGCGTTAAGGGCTTCTTCTGTGCACCTTAACAAACAACTTTTGTTCTACGACTTTTGTCGAAACTTAATACATATCCCAAAAAAAATATTTAAGTGTTTCTCGTACTGTCTGGTAATTTTCTATGTCTATGGCAAGTGCGCGCGCGCGATCGGCACGGGGCGCACTGCGTGCGACCCGATCGGGTTGTACCATACCTACTATGATTGATTCTGTGACGTAGACGTAGAGTTGAGTATTATTTGAACTGTTGGATTTAATTTTTTATTTTTGTATGGAATATTTTTATAATGAATTTCCAAAAGTCGTAGAACAAAAGTTGATCGTTAAGGTGCACAGAAGAAGCTCTTAACGCAGTGTCAATTAATTTCCAATAACCCTGTATACATAACCTACCTAATATTATGTACCAAGTGGCTTTTTATTTACCATGTTGTGACGTATAACGTCTTATTAATCGATGAACACCGTACTGCACTCACAAAAAGTGTGACGTCACGCTCACGTTACGGGAACGTGAACGATATTGACGAGGTACTATCAATGTTTTCTTATTATATCGCGTAAAATTATTTACTTTACAGACTTTACAAACAACCTTTTTTTGTTTTTTTTGTGAACCTCGACATGGTAAATGTGGTAATTCACGAAAGTTTTGGCGCGGCCATAAGGTTTGGCTAATTTTCGGCCATAACCGAAACTATGGCGGAAACTGGCCGAAACCGAAATTTCAGTCAAACACTATCTACCACATACTTGGGTCATTATGAAACAAATCGATAAGATCTAAAATAGAAGCTATTGATTACGTTACTTATTTCTTTTATACTACGACAGTCCATCCATCAATTCTTTAGACAGGACATTCTTTAGTAAGTATGGCGTTATGTTGGAGGCACGAAAGGTTTATCGTGATGAAAACGTACCTACCCTACCCTACCTAATATTATGTAGTGGCTTTATATTTACCATGACTTTGTTTTTATTTTGTTAAGGTCAAAGGGTACCTGCGCTCTCTCCATACAAACGTAGTCGACTGTTTTCTCCCTGGATAATGACACTAGCCCAAATATTTTTGAAGTTATACTTCTTTAGGCGCGTTATGAAAAAATGATGAGAGTGAAATTTTACACAAAATTCTCACAGGAGAAGTTGTTTAAATCTAAATTGAACTTTATTGATTGTGTTGACAATCCTTTTCCAAGTCCAGAGTTTTTTGTCGGACGAGTATTTTGTCGGACGAGTTTTTTGCCGGACGAGTTTTTTGTCGGACGAGTTTTTTGTCGGACGAGTTTTTTGTCGGACGAGTTTTTTGCCGGACGAGTTTTTTGTCGGACGAGTTTTTTGTCGGACGAGTTTTTTGTCGGACGAGTCTTTTGTCGGACGAGTTTTTTGTCGGACGAGTTTTTTTTTATTTTTTTTTTAATAATGCCAAAGAAGTATAACTTCTCACGCGCATACATAAGTACACGCACCCATTTTTTTTTGCCATATAGCCTATAACTGCCATGACTATGCCCATTTTTTTTTTTCGTTTCCTAATTAAGTATCATAGAAATTACGATCAAAAAATATAACAAAAATATGGGCATGGTCATGGCAGTTATAAGTTTTATGCACTAAAAATATTTGATCTAGTGTCATTATCCAGGGAGAAAACAGTCGACTACGTTTGTAATAGTTTGTATGGATACAGGCTCCGGTACCCTTTCCTCTTAAGCTCGACATGGTAAATGTGGTAATTCACGATAACAGAGTGTTGGTGCGGCCGTAAGGTTCGGCTAATTTTCGGGCGTAAGGGCGCGTTCAGATGACACGCGTTGACCACGCGCCCACCACGCGCATCACACGCGTTGACCACGCGTTGTTTGTTCTATATGTAATTTGAGTCTTATGACACATCAATAGGCTTCCGAACTCAAAGAGAGTAGGTACCTAGGGGTAATTTTTATTTTATTTTTTTATTTTGCATCTAGTATTTATTTATGTAACACCATTTAATTTACATGGATCAAGTTATCGAAAAAAAAATTAATTTAATTTTGGGCCACCTGCCACCTTAATTAAAAACTTAATGTTTCTTAGAAATAGGGAAAACTGTACTTCAAAACAGGTCATCAAATATTTGCTATTTATTTTCTTGTTTTTTTTTTGTCACTAATATCATGATTTTTAAAAACCTTTTAGTGGCACGGCAGATACCTTATAGGTTGACAAGATATTTGAATCACAATCTTCTTCTATACATATAAAATGCTTTGTCCTGAAAGACTGACTGACTGACGGATCAACGCACAGCGTAAACCGCTAATCGTCGACACCTAAAACTTGAAGGGTGTATTCTTTGTGTCACACAAGTCCTGTCCTTTCTTATCGGATCACAGTGATTTTCCGAAATTCTACCCCTTAGGGGGTGAAAAAGGGGGCAAAGTTTGTATGGGACAACGTGATTCCTCTAAAATAAAACTTTACATTCCGATTTCAACTGGGAGATTTAACGATTTTTTTTAACAAACGTCACGAACTTTTATTATTATATTCCATACCCTTAACTGCTTATAATGGAAGGTATGACGTCACTTATTAAATTATAGACAACCCACAGTTCACTATTCTTGTACCAACAAAACAACGTCACAGACAGGCTCTATTGACAAGTATTCGATTACAAGTACCTACTTCAAAGTTCTGGTGCTTTCTTTTGTATGTATTTTGGTGATAACTATTTTCACCCGCTACAGAACATATGCCCTTAGGGGGAGAGGGTGCTTGTTTGTGCACTGATATGTTCCGTTTTATACTAAAACTAGCTGTCTGAGCAAACGTTGTTTCGCCATTTTAAAAAAAACCGGGCTGATTTGTGAATCTAAACCATACAGGGCGCCACCCAAATACATACAAAAAAAACATTCAAATTGGTCTAGCCGTTTAGGAGGTGTTTAGTGACACGAACAGTAGAATGATATATAAGATACCTGCTTAAGGTGAAAGGGTACCTGCGCTCTCTCCATACAAACGTAGTCGACTGTTTCCTCCTGTTATTGGATAATGAGACTAGCACAAATATTTTTGTGCCATAAAACCTATAACTGCCATGACTATGCCCCTATTTTTTTTTTCATTTTCTAATTATTATAGAAATTAAGATTAAAAAAATAAAAAATAATAAAAAATAGGGGCATAGTCATGGCAGTTATAAGTTTTATGCACCATAAATATTTGCTCTAGTGTCATTATCCAGGAAGAAAACAGTCGACTACGTTTGTAATAGTTTGTATGGAGAGAGCCCTTTCCTCTTAAATTAAAATCGATAAGTCGAAAAAAAAACCCGTTATAGGTAAACGTTGTAAATAACACGGTATCCTTGCATCTCTATCTGCATACAAATGTATTCCCCTATTTACTTCCTGAATAAGGCCTCTCTCATTCTTTTTTTTTTTCATAAAACCAAGGTATGCTTTACACGACACCATCTATTTCAAAACCATAATCATATCGTTAAGGCACATACAAACCACTAAGTAATTTCTTCAACACTTACTTATTAGAAGTAATCTTATTCTAGGAAAAGTGTAGGACGTCAACAAAACCGCTAACAAAAGAAACAAGTAGGTATGCTGAATGTTTCATAGAAGGTTAATTTTAAATTACGAATGAATGCAGTTTAACCGTTATTTTCGAAACCCATTAATGTGCATTGCTGTGTAAAATGAATTATTTTGATAAAATTAAATGTAACTATATCTGAATATTCTGTAGGTACCTATTCCAATTGGATTTTAGATACTTAACTAATTTTAAAGTCTAAAATCTTGGAAAAAAAAAACAAAATTTTAACTCTACAATAATCTAACACGAAAAGTAGAAGAAATCTAAGTTATTATACCAAAGTCTAGAGGCCATCACAATTAACTTAAAGCCCCATCTTGTAACCAGCCTGAAAAAAACATGAAAAATAACTGAAACTAACATTCTAATGGAATTGACGTCTTTTATTTCAATACATTACGTATCAAAATACGTCGGCAAGTTGTCGACCAATCAGGTTCGAGTACTGTGGGTTGACGCATGCGCGAACGTGGGCGTTGGGTCGATAGTGCCTGTGACGTCACGAGTGGCGGCCAATGGCGCCAGCCCGCCGCACATCAATCGATGCCGAACACTTTAGCGTCCTCGAGTCGAATCCTGTGGCTCATTCATGGAAACTGTTTTTCCAATATGGCGACAAGTATTCTACGCGATAACTTTTTTTCTTTTCTCACCGACTTCGAAAAAAGGAGGAGGTTCACAATTAGACTGCGTACCTCTTTTTTATGGCTGTGCCTTCTTCATCATTTCATTACATCACTTATCATCATCACTATCACTACATAGTATAAAACAAAGTCGGTTTCTCTGTCCCTATGTCCCTATATCCCTTTGTATGCTTAAATCTTTAAAACTACGCAACGGATTTTGATGCGGTTTTTTTAATAGATAGAGTGATTCAAGAGGAGGTTTATACATGCATAATATAGCCGTGCAAAGCCGGGGCGGGTCGCTAGTATATTAGTATAAAACAAAGTCACCTTCCGCTGTCTGTCCCTATGTATGCTTAGCTTAGATCTTTAAAACACGGAAGGGATTTTTATGCGGTTGTTTTTAATAGATAGAGTGATTGAAGAGGAAGTTTTATATGTATAAAACATGCAATTTGTAGCCGTGCGAAGCCGGGGCGGGTCGCTATTTTATTATAATTCGCAATATTTTTTCAAATTTTTATTACAAAGGTATTTAATATTTTGCATAAAATGTTTTAGTACCTACCTAAGTCCCTCAGTCCATCAATCATGTCCAGTTTACCATATATTTAAAAAAAATTATATAACTACGTATGTTAGTAACTACGTCTTAAAAATTCTCGGTGAAAAATCCACCTTCGCTACAAAAGTCGAAACCTCGTAAGCCAAAGTTGTAAACTGTTATATCGTAGCAACGACCTTCAGAAGGTTTTCCAGCCCGAGGGCAGATACCCTATTCAGAGAGAGGGAAACGTTAAATAAAGCCGGCTCAAGTACCCGATAACTGAGCCTTCAATGGACGGGATAACAAAACCATGACGTCTGAAAGCAGCGTATTGAATTTTTATTCTAACACGGAAAAATTCACATTTATAGGTCCGGCTGTGAGCTTTGAAAGTTTAGAATAATGATTTCACTATTCACGTCTCATCGAGACGATGCAATGCTAAGAGTATTTGACCTCAGTCTATGTCCCTTATAACGAGGCTATGAAGCCCCGGACCTTTGGAGCCGAAACCAATACGCAGAGGCCATAATATACGGTTAATAAAGTTGCTTTATATATTTTTTAAACACTATAGATGACGACTGATAGAAGTGAATGGAAGAAGAAAACAAACTGCGCCGACCCCAAATAAATTGAGATAAGGGCAGGAAGATGATGATGAACACCTGCCTGATGGTAGGTAACGATAACGATGCAGTCTAAGATGATCTCCTAGAAGATGCCTGTCTTTTCACTCGCAACTTTAAGACTCCCAAATTGTACACGTCAGGAAAGACAGATGCAGGCAACCGATTTCACTGTGCATCTGTGATTTCCTTTTGTCATAAAAAAAATGTGGCAAACTTAATCAAGCTAATCAAATTAAAAAGACTAAAAATACACTGAAATATGTCTAAAACATACACTATTTCCGAAAAAATTGTTACAAGAGCCGAGGTCGTAGTTTCAAACCCTACTGGGTTACATTATTAGAAGAATTTAAATTAAAGAATGTAAGTAGTAGTTTACTTAATTAATTTAAGTTTATATTTATTTTATAGTTATTATCAGAATAAATTATGTTTAATATTTTTCCTAAACAAATCACTACATAGTATAAAACAAAGTCGCTTTCTCTGTCCCTATTTCCCTTGGTATGCTTAAATCTTTAAAACTACGCAACGGATTTTGATGCGGTTTTTTTAATAGATAGAGTGATTCAATAGGAAGGTTTATATGTATAATACATGCATAATATAGCCGTGCGAAGCCGGGGCGGGTCGCTAGTAAACAATAAAAAAACATCTAGGTATTAATGAACTATTTTTTACAAAAGAACCAAGTCCCACACGTTTTGTGGTCGTAATTAACGTCGCCGACCCGATGCTCGGTGCCACAATGAACCCCTAGTAATTAAAATTCCGTCGTGTCAACAACCTTTAGTCGAGGTTTCATTCGATGCGGGTAACTGCCTCTATCTGATGGTCTGATGCCCTTGACTACCTTGATGTTATTGTCTGTTGATGTTCTCGTTGGTACCTATTATGTCAATTGATTGTTTCTATCGCAAAGCTTTTTTATGTAAAACTAGCTGTCCCGGGCAAACGTTGTTTTGCCATATAAAAAAAAACTAAATCAAAATCGGTTCAGCCGTTCGGGAGCTACGATGCCACAGACAGACACGTCAAACTTATAACACCCCGTCGTTTTTGCGTTGGGGGTTAAAAATCATACAAATCGGTTCAGCCGTTTTAGCAACTAACACCGCGACACGATTGACATCAATATTTATACGTCACTCAATTGTTTTGCCTTCCCGGCACCTCTCCATTAAAACTTGAACTTTATGTTATGGTATTAAAGTTCTTATTGACTTGTATTATTACGAATCGTTTGTATGGTATGGAGTATAGAAAAGTGTTGTTTTTAGACATTTTCAGGCAATTTTTTAATTTTTTCTCTCCGTAAGAACCATCCTCGTACCTTATGGAATATTCTAAAAAAAGAATTGGCCAAATTGGTCCAGGCGTTGTTGAGTTATGCGCTTACCAACACATTTTGCGATTCATTTTTATATATAAGAAGAAGATAAGCTTGCATTTGCCTTTATCTCACCTGATGGGAAACGACGATGAGGTCGAGGATGTAGCATGCTCGCCTTGAAAGAGAAAGGTATGCCTAGGCAATAGTGGACAACATGATGGAATGCAACGAATCACTTGACACCTTGCTTGATTATGTCCAGGGGTTGTTGTTAGAAGCCGCGGGCCAAGGCCTCCATACTCTCTCCATACAAACGTAGTCGACTGTTTCCTCCCTGTATAATGACACTAGCACAAATATTTTTGTACCATAAAACCTATAACTGCCATGACTATGTTTTGGTTTTATTTTTCATTTTCTAATTGTTATAGAAATTAAGATTTAAAAAGCAAAAAAAAAACATAAGGACATGGTCATGGCAGTTATAAGTTTTATGCAACAATTATTATTTTTTGCGCTAGTGTCATTGTCCAGGGAGAAAACAGTCGACTACGTTTGTATGGAGAGAGTCCCCGGTACCCTTTTCACTTAACACTTCAAATTATTTGATAAGACTAATGTAACTTCAGTCTATCTGTGACTACTACTCCTTGACCTCTTCTATCATTTACCGAACAAACTCCATTGCTTTGCTCTTCAATGATGACTCTATGACCAAACTTTCGAGTGAAACCTTCAATCTTCCACTGAACACCACGCTTGCTACATAAACCAAAACTTCTACACCACTACCAGTGATTGGCTAAATTGTGGCTTCTTGGCGTGCAGAAGCCATTAAGAAGAAGAAGAAAAGATCTGTTCAGTTATCTAAACTTCAAGTTTTAACAAAACAACATTCATTAAAATATTTTCATTAGGAGTTAAAGTCGAAAACAATTTACAAAATACAAGGAAGGCTTTTAAGTTAAGAAGGTTTAATCCAAACTCAAAAATAACTATATTTTAGCTAACAATGCCTCAACACATTTTTTAAGAATGGAATTCTCTTCAAACTGGGGAGCAAACTCTCCTAAATATTCTTTACAAAAAATCACGGACAAAATACCTACCTAAACAGCTTTTACCCACAAGAAGCTCGCAACAAAATTTCCTGAAAAGATTTAACTCTATAAAACTTCGTTCGACGAAGATTTTAGTATAATTTTTATAAAAGAAGGAAAAGTGCTGGATCGTTAGGCTTACTTTGATATGAGAACATTCTGCTCCGCACATGTTACTTAGGGATGATGGATGAGCGCAGAATTGAGCCACAAATATGCATTAACTTTTGGGGAACAATGTCGATGGTTTGTTTACTTACTATTTCCGGAAAAATCTTATGTAGGCAGACTGAGGAAGGGTAGAAATGTATTTCGGATGATTTATCCTAATAGAATTTTAACCTAAATATTTTGTTACGATGATCTAACTAACCTATCCATGTCGGTTTTGTGACAGTTCACTAAGAAATTAGGTTTGGGCTGGTACTAAGGAGCTTTAGTTGACAAAAAAGTTGTTTATGGTACTTAACATTGTTTCTGGAGCTCTACTCAGTCCATTTTATAGTTCCGTACCTCAAAAGGTTAAAAAAATATACTTAGTGGTTTTTTTTACCCTTTACGCCCTAACCTGAAGATGGTGTCTGAATGAGCTATCAAAATTATACATGTTCTACAGGACTATCAGTAATTGTAAAAGTCAACAGCAACTATCGATCACAAGAAGCTATTAACACTTCAGTCACACCAATCACCTATAAGTTGTCCCGCACGGCTACTCGGGAGAGACAGGCATAAACAAGCCAACGAGATCGACTCACGGGACTTAAGACGCACAAATTCGAGGATAACACTCGTAAATCGTCTGTAACGCACGCATACCAGAAACATGGGGGACGGACTGAGGATGTGGGTAACGGGGGGAAATGTAAATTTTTCGTCTATAATCTATACTAATATTATAAAGCTGAAGAGTTTATTTGTTTGAACGCGCTAATCTCAGGAACTACTGGTCATTTTTGTGTTGGATATTCCATTTGTTGAGGAAGGCTATTTTATATTTAAATATCCCCACGGCAGCGCATCGCGGGTGAAACCGCGGAGCGCTGCTAATATAAAATCAGTAACCGGGAAGTGGATCAAATTTAATTTGCAAGATATGATGACAAACATCGGTACAGGTGAAGCTAATGTAAAAAGGGAAAGATTTTACTTATTATTAACAGGCTCTGAAACTAATGGACTAACTGGGACTAACTGGGACTAACTAACATTGAATTCTTAGGAGTAAGATATGCCCACAGGCGGGATCGGGACTTATGCGAGTGAAAACGCTGCTACTTGCTGAACAAGGTACAATCCCAAACTACACGTACAATTTCTTTTAATTAAATAGATATATAGAATTAGATACATGAACAAACATGGTTCCAAAATATTGGCAACTACAGAGCCTACTCTACACAGCTACCAAAATTGAACTGTACCTAATAAGTATAATTTAAACAAGATTATTTCAAATCCAACGTTATCTTTCTAAATATTTTCAACCTAAAGGTTACCTAACCCTTATCTAAAAAAAGTAGATGGTAATTTTATTATATTTGCCCACAAAATTGCTATCAATACCCCTTTTTAGATAATCCTCAGTACGTCCCAGGTCAAATTATTCGATCCACGCGCACGTAGTTACTTCAAATACCCTACAATATTTTTCTTCCCAAAGGGCGTATTTAACCTTGTAGTTCAATGCGTGTCAAGACGTGCGTTTTATGCTTGTTCATTGAATTGCAAATACATCTTCATTTATACTTAGTCTTGACAGGCTAATAGCAATAATCACTAGGTACATAGTATAAAATAAAGTCACTTTTCGCCGTCCCTATGTCCCTATGTATGCTTAGATCTTTAAAACTACGCAACGGATTTTGATGCGGTTTTTTAATAGATAGTGATTAAAGAGGAAGGTTATTAGATATATTACATGCATAATACAGTCGTGCGAAGAAGGGGCGGGTCGCTAGTTATTATTATATTGGCATTTACATCGAATCTAGATTAATTTTACTTATATGTTTTTTGTTCATTTTGACGTGATAACGTCTTATAAATCGATTAACCACAAAACTCACAGCACTCACAAAAAAGTGTCATGTTACGGGAACGTGAGTGAGCGTTTTTGACAAGGTAACCATAAAGTTAAAGTCAAATTTCTTTATTCATTTCGATACTTATGTATTTAGACATAGACATCACATTGAAACGTCTTAACCATAGCAACGTACTATCCTTGCCATCAATGTTTTCTTATGACGTTATCACGTAAAATTATCGCCCGTAAACCGACTTTACAGACAACAAAGTATCTAGCTAGATGATTTATGTAGCACCAGTGACTTTAATTCATTAAAAGGCGCTCTTTTTGACATAATATGTATATTGATGAGATGAATTTAGATGAAGAAGGCTTGCCCAGTACCTATCACTTTTTAGTGCCTGTTTCGAGCAAGGCCAGTTCCCGGACTTGTGGAAGACTGGCAACCTGGTGCTGCTTCGTAAGGAGGGTCGGCCGGAGGACTCTCCATCGGCCTATAGGCCGATAGTTCTCCTCGACGAAGTGTGCAAACTGTTCGAGAGGGTCATCGCTGCTCGCCTGATCCGACATCTGACTCAGGTTGGGCCGGACCTTTCGGCCAGTCAGTTTGGCTTCAGGAGGGAGCGGTCTACTGTGGATGCCATACTTCATGTCAAGGCCATAGTGGACGAAGCAGTGTCTGCGGGGGACGTAGTGTTGGCGGTGTCCTTGGACATTGCCAACGCGTTCAACACGCTTCCGTGGACTTGCATTGCAGAGGCTCTGCGTTTTCATCAGGTGCCCCAATACCTGCGGCGTGCGGTGGAGGCGTACCTTACTGGTAGGTGGATCGCCTACGAAACGGAGGCGGGATAGCAGCGTTGGCAAATGTCGTGCGGCGTTCCACAGGGGTCGGTCCTTGGACCACTCCTGTGGAACCTGGGCTATGACTGGGTGCTTCGTGGCGTGCTACTCGACAACCTCAGCCTAACCTGTTATGCCGACGACACGTTGGTGACGGCTAGAGGGAGGACACATCGCGAAGCGGCCATGCTAGCGACTGCCGGCGTTGCTCATGTGGTGGAGCGGATCCGCTGCCTGGGTTTGGAGGTGGCATTAGGAAAGACGGAAGCGGTTTGTTTCCATGGGCCTCGGAACAAGCCCCCTCCCGACTTCCACATTGTCATTGAGGAGGCTCGCATCGCTGTTGGGGCCACGCTCAAATACCTTGGGCTGGTCTTAGACAGCAGGTGGACCTTCAATGCTCACTTCGTCCAACTCGTGCCGAAGTTGATGAAGACGGCGGGTGCACTCTCTCGCCTGCTACCCAACATAGGCGGCCCTAACGTCTCCTGTAGACGCCTATATCTTGGAGTCCTACGTTCTATGGCGTTATATGGTTCGCCGGTGTGGGCCCCGACTCTGTCAAATGGCAACATTGTCGCTCTTAATAATGTTCAGAAGACAATGGCCATTAGAGTCGTGAGGGCATACCGCACGGTGTCCAGAGAAGCAGCCTGCGTTCTGGCGGGAAGTCTCCCCTGGGACCTTGAGGCGAAATCCCTCGCGTCACTGTACCAGTGGCGCGGGGATGCGCGAAGTCAAGGCAACCAACCAGCGCTCAGGGAGGTGGAGGGGCGCCGGGAGGAGCTTCACCAAGTCGCAGTGGCAGATTGGCGAGCGCGTTTGGAGTGTCCAAGTTATGGACGCCAAACCATCGCAGCTATACTGCCAGTATTGGACGAGTGGCTCCAGCGAAGCCACGGGGCTCTGTTCTTTCGTCTGACACAGATGCTCTCCGAACACGGTTGTTTCGGGAAGTACCTGTGTCGGATTGGGAGAGAGCCCTCCGAAAGGTGCCACCACTGCACCTCAGATTATGACACCGCCTGGCACACATTGTCGGAATGTCCAGCTTGGGAGGAGCCGCGACGTGCTTTGACGCAGGCGATTGGACCCGATCTGTCGCTGTCAGCAGTGGTGCGAGCCATTGTTGACAGCGATGAATCGTGGCAAGCGTTTCGCACGTTCTGCGAAATAGCTATGTCCACCAAGGAGGCCGCGGAGAGGGAGCGTGAACTCCTCTCTGTGGAACCGACGCGCGCAAGGCGCAACAGGAGGCGGACGGTTCGCAACGACCATCTGCCACCCTAAAGTGGCCTGCGGAGGCGGACTCGGGGGGGTTCGTCTCCAGATCACAGGCCTGAGATGGCGGCGGCGTGTCCTACGCCGCCTCACGAGAGGGATTTTTTCTCCTGTATCACACGGGTTTTTTAGAGACGGGGTCTGACGAGACCAGCCGCCGCCGTGGGGCAGCAGATGAATGCGCAAGCGCTCCTGCGTCTCCGGCACATACGGCGGAGAGAGGACACCGAGGGGTTTTAGTGGGTAAACCTATGGCCGCCCACCATCTTAGGCCAGCAGGGAGCCCCACACATCCCCGCCGCTCCCCCCGGAGCGGTGGGACGGTGCATAAGGCGCATTTCCCCTCGTAAAAAAAAAAAAAAAAAAAAAAAAAAAAAAAAAAAAAAAAAAAAAAAAAAAAAAAATACCTATTACCTAAGCTTAGTCGACTCTCAGCTTAGTCGTCCGTGTCCAGGCTAAAGAGCTTGATGTGCGTAATGCGTATGTATTATTTAGTAAGCACATATAAATATCACATTTTGGAAACCCTTACGAAGTAAGATAAGATTACTTTCAATTTGAATATAAAAGAGACACAGAAGGATCGACATTTAAACGAAGACGAAAGAAATCCAATGAAAATTGTTACTGTTTGCGTCATCGAAATTTGAGTTTTATTACCGCCGTATCTTGGCGTTGGTTGCCTGGAAGAAAGCGCTTGTTTGTGCTATATTGTCACCCGTATTGTCACTACATAGTATAAAATAAAGTCACTATACCCCTTTGTATGCTTAGATCTTTCAAACTACGCAACGGATTTTGATGCAGTTTTTTTTAATAGATAGAGTGATTCAAGAGGAAGGTTTTTAGATATAATACATGCATAATACAGCCGTGCGAAGTCGGAGCGGGTCACTAGTAAGGTAATAAATATTAATTTTCTTTTAGCAGATAGTTACTTATGTTAGATTTTTTTTTTTATATGTACCTAAGTAATCATTTTGCATTTGGTTTTTATGGTGCAATAAAGTGTTTATTTATCCATCTATTTACAAAACAATAGTATATAAGTAAACAAATTTTAATTTACATAAGATTAGGAGATTCCACACATCGCCATCTAGCCCCAAGTTATATAACTAGACTTGTGTTATGGGTGCTAGACAACGGATATACTACTTACATAAGTACTTTTCTGTTACTTTTGTACTTTTGCTTTATAAGCATCCACTTTAAGCAAACTGCTTGTTAGTCACTTTCGCATTTTAGGCATTCTGCTTTAGTGGCATCTCTCGCTTTGGGCGAAAAGCTTTCTAGGCAAACCTTCCATTTAGGCATAATGCCTTCTTTGGCATTCCGCATTTTAGGTAACTCTATCAGAAGGGGTACTTGTACTTGTATACGGGCTGTTTTCCGCAATTTGACCCTTTTGATATGGGTATTTTTTGCGTGAGGATGGAGTAGGCTTGCCCAGCACCTACTACTCTCTCAGCTTAGTCGACCATGTCCAGAGGAGAGAACTTGTCTATACTTCTGGAGTCAACTAAGCCGCGGGTTTCATCACGATGTTTTCCTTTACCGTAATAGCAATGTCAATTAGTGCACATACATTTTTCTTAAGAAAAATTCATGGGTGCACTGCCGACCGGGATTTGAACCCGCGACATTCAGAATGAAAGTCGAGGTATCCACCACTAAGCCAACACCGCTCAGAAGGAGTATCTACTCGTACGATGTCGCGATGCGGTAAATCTTACAACAAAAGTACGTAAGTGGTACACAAAAGAATCCTTCATCATCATCTTCCTGCCCTTATCCCAATTTATTTGGGGTCGGCGCAGTAAGTCTTTTTCTTCCATTCACTCCCATCGTCATCTCATCGTTCACATTCATCTCTCTCATGTCTTATCTCACGCAGTCCATCCATCTTTTCTTCGGTCGTCCTCTTCCTCTCCATCCCTCTACATTCATACTTATCACTCTTCTAGTCACATGCGTCTCCTCTCTTCAAAAGAATCCTTCATTCCTATAATATTAATATTAACAGCAATGGGAATAAAATTGCTGGGATCATATGATGAAATATTTGTGTAAATACGGCAAGAGGTCCCGACTCCCGACGCAATCAACGAAGCTACAAAGCTCCCTTGCATTTCTTATAACCTACATTTTATCTATTCATTCGACGTAAATTCATTTTAGCGAAGAAAAATATAAGCATTGCTTTGGGTCTATTTAAAAAAAAAACGGCCAAGTGCGAGTCGGACTTGCGCACGGAGGGTTCCGTATCATGTTGTATAGAAACCTCACTGAAATGTTTTTTTTTTCCTTTTTAGTAATTGATGTTATAGCGGCAACAGAAATACATACTCGTAATCTGTAAAAATTTCAACTGTCTAGCTATCACGGTTCATGAGATACAGCCTGGTGACAGACAGACGGACGGACGAACAGTGAGGTCTTAATAGGTACGGTATGGGTTCTACCCTTTGGTTACCCTAATAACTAGTTGCTATCTACAAAAGTGATATTGATTTCCTGAAAACACAAAATACTATAACGTAGGGACGAAAATCCATAAATCGAACCATTTATTATAAACAGAAATCCTCGATATTTCTGTTGTTATTTGTATGAATTACATTCAGCCCGCGGACACACTTGAAAACAATAATGAAACGGTTTGCAGATTTAATTAAATCGATATTTCAAGAAACAAGGGACAGTAGACCTGAGTATCACTATTACTATCACTATCACTATCACTACATAGTATAAAACAAAGTCGCTTTCTCTGTCCCTATATCCCTTTGTATGCTTAAATCTTTAAAACTACGCAACGGATTTTGATGTGTTTTTTTTTAATTGATAGAGTGATTCAAGAGGAAGGTTTATATGTATAATACATGCATAATATAGCCGTGCGAAGCCGGGGCGGGTCGCTAGTTTGATATATATTCCAGCTTGATACCCCCACGCGTTCCTGAGAAAATGGACGGACTGACAACAAAGTAATCCTATAAGGTTTCCGTTTTTTTTAAGAAACCCTAAAATTAAATAAATAAATATTGCATGACATTCCACACATCGCCATATTAGCCCCAAGCTAAGTAACTAGACTTGTGTTATGGGTGCTAGACAACGGATATACTACTTATATACTTTTCTTTTGTAAATAGGTATATACTTATAATACATAGAAACAACCAGACCACAGACAAATATCTAAGCATAAATACTTGTCTGAGGCGGGAATCTAACCCGCAACCCTGTGTTTGGCAGTCCGGCATGGCGATCATTGTGCCAACTGCCAAACTAGTCGGCAATTAAGGTAAATACAGGTAAATATTGTAGGACTTTTCACACAGCGCCTTCTAGCTTCAAGCTAAGCAACTGGGCTTGTATTATGACGGCCAGATAACGGGTAGAGCACGTATATTTTTTAAATACATACAGAACCACCCCAGAAATATTTGTTTGAGGCGGGATTCGAATCCGCAGCCTTGCGTCACAAACGGGTGTTCGCCCGTCTCGCGCCACAAAGGCAGTCTAATAAACATGTAAATAACTAGGAACAGGTAATTCTAGGTTTGATCTAGTCAGTAATCGCGAGTGGCGCCACAAAGTCGTTTCAACCGCCAATCAACGTAAAGTATCAGACCACCATACCTGCTATTATAATATTCTGTACCCGTACCTACCTAGTTTAGAATCACACCATACAATGGAAGCCTTTATTAGCAACAATTCCACTTTTCAAAAATAGAATACTGAAAAAGCTTTATGTTATTCCCACGGGACCGGGACTTATGCGAGTGATACCGCGGTGCTCAGCTAGTATTTTACTAAAATCGATGGGTTCCATTTTTGTTACCATTTCAGTTGGTTAGTATTGACTACTGACTACTAATGACGACTGATTAATGAATCAGTCGTTTAGCTCCCACTTTTCAAACATAGAATACTGTATAGGCTTTATGATATTCCCACGGGACCGGGACTTATGCGGGTGATACCGCGGTGCTCAGCTAGTATTTTACTAAAATTGATGGGTTCCATTTTTGTTACCATTCCAGTCTAAACATTAATCAGTCATTTAGCTCCCACCTTTCAAACATAGAATACTGTATAGGCTTTATGATATTCCCACGGGACATGCGGGTGATACCGCGATGCTCAGCTAGTATTTCACTAAAATCGATGGGGTCCATTTTTGTTACCATTTCAGTTGGTTAGTTATTGATCAGTCGTCTTGTTTTTACATTCAAATAACGTTTTTTTGGAAAACATTTACGAAGTGTAAATAACACTAATACGAAGGATTTAATCCTCTTTCCAGAAGCAGCTTATAACGTTGCTTAACCTTGGCCTATTTCAAAGATTGGAACTCACACCGTTAAAGGACAATGATAGATTCAAGGTGAATGCCGTTGTAAGTACTGACAGGCTTTGTTTGAAGAGAAAACGAGTGATCGATACTCGCTTCAATGGAGGTAAACCTTGGACAAACGATACAGATAAAATTAAAGAGAATTAAAGAGAAAGAGAGAGAAATACATTTATTTGGGATTAAAATAAGTAAGTACAACAAAAGAAAACTTACGTTTCTTGTGCCTTTTTCTCATTGATGGGGGCGTTACGAAGGCACGCATCATAACTTAGTTTTTAAGACGTTTCAATATGATATCATGTAAAGAAATCCTTTCGACTTTGAATTTGACAAAATCACAAAGCATCAACAATCGTCTTAAACAAACTGATTTGGGAGTCTTGAAGTCATGATTAAACAGTAGGAGGTAAGCGTACTCTTAGACCGCATCGTTACTAATCAAGCAGATGTGTTAGTGGGCAAACGCTGACATGTAAAAACAGACAGACAAGAAAGTGATCTTATAAGGGTTCCTTTTTTACCTTTGAGGTACGGAACCCTAAAAAACCATAGCAGAGACTAGAAGGTACAACATAACGGGGTAGTGAGAACGTGCTTAAAAGAAACAACAAAAGTTTTGGATGGATTTATAGATTTGTATAAAGTGCAGCAGAAACGAATCTGCAGC
Organism: Idaea aversata; assembly: GCA_907269075.1. Lineage (NCBI taxonomy): Eukaryota > Metazoa > Arthropoda > Insecta > Lepidoptera > Geometridae > Idaea > Idaea aversata. The sequence goes on along the minus strand of OU026098.1, from coordinate 3,191,887 downwards.
GTTTCTGCAACGCTGTGCCAGCTCAAGATATACATAGTAAAAAACATTCACAGGATTAAAATATATAAAATTAAAATATATAAATGTGTGGGCGATTTATCATTATTCTTTGAAGGGTTGCAGGCATGAATGTCTGTGATCGGGCTCGCGTCAATCTACCCACAAACCGCCTACAACAAGTGACATTGACTTTAAAAGGTGAAGCCTACTACATACTTTCTTATTGGTCGATAGCTTGACGACCGTTTACATTTGAAGGGAATCGTTCACTTTTTGTCTTGTTTATCGTCGTCTAATCTAAATTACGGCCCCTCGATTACTCCAGCTAACGATTCTCAGTTGTCAACGAACGGTATGCTGTGATTTTCACACTACAAAATTCCATAAGAAACCAGCTTCTGTCCGCCATTTCACCCCTTTAAACGTGGAATTTCAGGACTTTGAAAAACCCAGCTTCTGTCTACTATTTCACCCTCTTTCGTGGGCGGATCTGACCCTGCCTCATCAATAATTTAATTTGTGCTATCTATACGAAGAAGAGAAGAAGAAGAAGACCCTCTTAACGTGAAATTTCAGGATTTTATCCCATAAGATAATGACGGTGTGAACATAGGCGCATATGCGTTGACAACTAGCCACTAGTGTGAAGGGTGAAGGGTGATGAGTGTGAAGGGTGGTGGCGAGAGAATGCATGTCTGCAGAAAGAAAGTGCATATTTATATAGGAGCCCTGGTTCTCACATTTTCTTAAGGCAAATGATTTTTACTCCACCGTTAGACGCTTGTAAGTTGCCGCCGCTGAATGTAACTAAAATCCGTAGTCTGGCTGTTAGTCACCGATATGAACAGTGTTCCAGACTTTAGTCCACAGTATCTAAGAGTGCGTCACACCAGCGACAGACCGGCGCCGATAATATTCCATAAATTAATGGTTTTATGTTCTGATTGCCCTCCGTTGGCGTTTCTCTATCATCTCATGTATGGTTTTAAACTCGGTCTTTATAAAGTCTGAATCAAATAACCGTCAAGGTAATAGCTACATAAGACTTGTGCACATAGCCATCGTTCCTGTGCAGGGTTTTATGATGTGAAGTTACATAATAATAATATAAGTATATATTTACAAAAGAAAAGTATATCCGTTGTCTAGCACCCATAACACAAGTCAACTTAGCAACCACAACAGGCAACTTAGCTTTGGGCTAGATGGCGATGTGTGGATTGTCCTGCAATATTTATTTTTGAAGTGAAAACTTCTTTAGCGGCGTTGAGCACTTTTTCTGTAATGGGTATAAAATCTTAAACTCGCTTCAGGACACGTGACCTGATCGAAAAAGCGTAAGACGGATGGAGAGTAGACAGCTATCCCCTCTCTACGGCGCGGCGAAAATGTATGCCTGGGCCTACTGTTTTTAATTTGGCTGTGAGTGTATTAAGACGTACATATGGTATTTTTTAACGGACGACTATTGACGGACGACAAATGTCGGACGACAATTTGTTGGACGACAAATGTCGGACGACTATTTGTTGGACGACAAATGTCGGACGACTATTTGTCGTCCGACTATTTTTTTTTTTTTCATCTAAAACTCTTTTTGCGTATGTTCTCGCGACATATGAGATTTTACACAGATATACAGTTTTCACTTCTGCCTGCACTCCCGGAGTGCGCTGTTTTTTTATTTATTTATTTTTACATACCTGAACGAACAAAGTCGGGAAGTTTTGAGGTAACAAAAAAATGTATGAAAACTTTAACTTTGCTTACATTCGTGCATCTTCACTAAGTTTTGTTTTATTATAAGACACAACAACAGAACACAAATTAAAACACAGATACACAAATAGCATATTATCAATAATTAAATTCATGCTCTGAAGGCCAATTCTCGTAAATAATATTGTTTAAATTACATTTCAATATCATCCCGATTGCAAAAGATACCTTCAAAGTCAGTTTTTTTTTATAAAAAGCTAACTTTGAGGGTATTTTGAGCTACTTTGAGGGTGTTATTTGTGATCGAAATGCAATCGAAATGATATTGAAATGTAATTTGAACAATGTTATTTACGAGAATTGGCCTTAAGAGTTATGCACGACACTAATTTCACAAATAAGTATTACAAATCTTAATCCTAACTTACTTTTGAATTATATTTTTACGATACAATGGCAAATCAGAGAACACATCCAATTTTTGCAATTTCTATTACAAAACATAAACTCAAAGTAGCTCAAACTACCCTCAAAGTCAGCTTTTGGTATTCTCAAGAATATTTTTTTGTATTGAATTGGCCTTCAGAAAGCCAATTCTCGTAAATATTATTGTTTAAATTACATTTCAATATCATCCCGATTGCATTTCCATTGCAAAAGATACCTTCAAAGTCAGTTTTTTTTACAAAACTTTGAGAGTATTTTGAGCTACTTTGAGGGTATTATTTGAGATCGAAATGCAATCGAAATGATATTGAAATGTAATTTGAACAGAACATTTACGAGAATTGGCCTTCTGAGCATTTTTTTTATAAAACATTGATTTGCCAACACACATGGCCCTTTATATTACTCTCAACGACTTATTACTATAGGAAATATTACCCTTAAAATCTTAGGCATTATTCAGGAAGTAAATAGAGCAAAACATTTGTAAGGAGCGCTGTAAGATAACACCTTAAAAACTAAATAAATTTTCACTATTTTTTTTTAATTATTTGAAATAACGTAAATATAGCGAAATTAAATCACATCTCAAAGATAGTAGATTTTTGAAAGTCTTAAAAACTAATTAAAATTCCACCAAAAAATGTAATTACGTGAAATAACGTTAATGTAGCGAAATAAACCCACATCCGAAAGGGTTCTGATTCTTTAAAATCTATAGAGGTATTTCTGTTTGCCCTATAAATTAGAAACTTAACTAATTAGTGGTATACTATAACTCTTTGACTGGACTTTATTAGCCGTATTTACGATCGGTTTACTACTGGAACGGGTGTTCGGTATTTTATAGTGTTGCTGTACGATATAATACAGGATCTTTTAATCCTTTTTGTAATCCTTTGCATAATACATAGTGCTCTACAGTAGACAGACTAAAGAGGTTTCATTTACCTACTCAACTGGCGGACGACTCAGTTGGCACAATGGTCACCATGCCAGACTGCCAAACACAGGGTGGCGGGTTCAATTCCCGTCTCAGACAAGTATTTATGCTTAGATATTTGTCTTTGGTCTGGTTATTTCTATGTATTATTATATTTACAAGATAAAAGTATATAAGTAGTATATCCGTTGTCTAGCACCACCCATACACAAGTCTAGATGGCGATTTGTGGAATGCCCTGCAATATTCGTGGTTAGTCGTTTTGGCTGTGAGTTGATTCTTAATCAGGACAAACCAACAAACTATTTTATATATAGGTATAAAAGCTGGTTTCACTAGCGTAAGTACTGGGATCTAGAAATAAAATAGCCTGTCTTAAAAGAAATCCATCGAGTAGTTTGCAAGATATGAGAGAATAAGGAATATTACAAACATATAAACATACAAGATAGGCGCGAAATCATAACCCTTTACAATAATCCTTTACGGTAAAAATATTTAGTTACCATGTTTTTTTGTTTTAATTTTGTGGATATCAAAAACCTGGTAAATATCTTGTTTTACTAACTTTAGTAAATAAAATATGTGTATTAGATACCTACATACAACCGGTATCCTACTAAAGATTTGATAGCCCGAATATCCCAACAGGCGGTCTTGTGATACACAATTCATATCTCACTAGCTCTCAATACACTATCCACTATATCATATCTTACATAGATATATTATTGGATTGGTTTTCGCAGTAGGAGGTAATCGGCTTGTAAAGTGCGTCTGAAGTAGACTAGACACCAGACGGGTTAATTTCGTTTTTCTATAATGTTTACGAGACCTTGTTAAATTGGTTAGACTTTTTTTGAAATCGATGAATGTAGTATATGTACTTACTAAAGAGTGATTGAAATTAATTATTTAGATATTTATTTTTATTGTCTGACGCGTTACGTTGTAGTTTTGTTTTATGTACCAAAACCTTCCTCTTGAATCACTCCATCTATTAAAAAAACCGTAACAAAATCCGTTGCGTAGTTTTAAAGATCTAAGCATACATAGGGACAGCCAGCGGGAAGAAGTGACTTTGTTTTATACTATTTAGTGATAGTGATATTAAAGATAAAATATATAATAAAACTAGCGACCCTCCCCGGCTTCGCACGGCTATATTATACATATAAACCTTCCTCTTGAAAATATCCTATTAAAAAAACCGCATCAAAATCCGTTGCGTAGTTTTAAAGATTTAAGCATACATAGGGATATAGGGACATAAGGACAGAGAAAGCGACTTTGTTTTATACTATTTAGTGATAGTGATATTAAAGATAAAATATATAATAAAACTAGCGACCCTCCCCGGCTTCGCACGGCTATATTATACATATAAACCTTCCTCTTGAAAATATCCTATTAAAAAAACCGCATCAAAATCCGTTGCGTAGTTTTAAAGATTTAAGCATACATAGGGATATAGGGACATAAGGACAGAGAAAGCGACTTTGTTTTATACTATGTAGTGATAGTGATATTAAAGATAAAATATATAATAAAACTAGCGACCCTCCCCGGCTTCGCACGGCTATATTATACATATAAACCTTCCTCTTGAAAATATCCTATTAAAAAAACCGCATCAAAATCCGTTGCGTAGTTTTAAAGATTTAAGCATACATAGGGATATAGGGACATAAGGACAGAGAAAGCGACTTTGTTTTATACTATGTAGTGATAGTGATATTAAAGATAAAATATATAATAAAACTAGCGACCCTCCCCGGCTTCGCACGGCTATACTATACATATAAACCTTCCTCTTGAAAATATCCTATTAAAAAAACCGCATCAAAATCCGTTGCGTAGTTTTAAAAATTTAAGCATACATAGGGATATAGGGACATAAGGACAGAGAAAGCGACTTTGTTTTATACTATGTAGTGATAGTGATATTAAAGATAAAATATATAATAAAACTAGCTACCCTCCCCGGCTTCGCACGGCTATATTATACATATAAACCTTCCTCTTGAAAATATCCTATTAAAAAAACCGCATCAAAATCCGTTGCGTAGTTTTAAAGATTTAAGCATACATAGCGATATAGGGACATAAGGACAGAGAAAGCGACTTTGTTTTATACTATGTAGTGATAGTGATATTAAAGATAAAATATATAATAAAACTAGCGACCCTCCCCGGCTTCGCACGGCTATACTATACATATAAACCTTCCTCTTGAAAATATCCTATTAAAAAAACCGCATCAAAATCCGTTGCGTAGTTTTAAAAATTTAAGCATACATAGGGATATAGGGACATAAGGACAGAGAAAGCGACTTTGTTTTATACTATGTAGTGATAGTGATATTAAAGATAAAATATATAATAAAACTAGCTACCCTCCCCGGCTTCGCACGGCTATATTATACATATAAACCTTCCTCTTGAAAATATCCTATTAAAAAAACCGCATCAAAATCCGTTGCGTAGTTTTAAAGATTTAAGCATACATAGCGATATAGGGACATAAGGACAGAGAAAGCGACTTTGTTTTATACTATGTAGTGATAGTGATATTAAAGATAAAATATATAATAAAACTAGCGACCCTCCCCGGCTTCGCACGGCTATACTATACATATAAACCTTCCTCTTGAAAATATCCTATTAAAAAAACCGCATCAAAATCCGTTGCGTAGTTTTAAAAATTTAAGCATACATAGGGATATAGGGACATAAGGACAGAGAAAGCGACTTTGTTTTATACTATGTAGTGATAGTGATATTAAAGATAAAATATATAATAAAACTAGCTACCCTCCCCGGCTTCGCACGGCTATATTATACATATAAACCTTCCTCTTGAAAATATCCTATTAAAAAAACCGCATCAAAATCCGTTGCGTAGTTTTAAAGATTTAAGCATACATAGCGATATAGGGACATAAGGACAGAGAAAGCGACTTTGTTTTATACTATGTAGTGATTATTAAATAACTACTATAAGTAAAAAAATATAAAAATCCAAATAAGCTTCCCTACGTGGGGTGCTCAAAAAGCTGGCTGCATTGCTCATTGCATGCCGATCCGTTGGCCATTGGCCAAAGTAGCAGTCAGCCCTTTGGTCACCTAAAAGGTTTATTGCATAAACATACAAAATAGTATTTTCTAACAATAACTTACACAAAGAAGAGTGACGTTTTGGTCGCCTATAATTTTATGTTCAGATTTTCTCTAGTTTTTCTTCCTTCAAAGAAGTTAAAATTATATGGTCAATGTCATCTTCAGTTTAAAGTGGTGCTGCCATGAGAGGCAAAGTCCGTTTATTTTTTTATTTTTGAGATTTAAACAATGAAGTTCTATGTCAGAGCCAATGCTAATGTTTATCAAACATATCTAATCCAGCCTTCCATTCGGTTTCAATAGATCGAAACCCGACCCTGACATTTATCACTGAAGGTATTATGGTAAACCATTCGATACCCCTTCCTCATGTTTATTGATAACTAGCTCAGCCCTGCGGTTTCAACTGCGTAAGATCCAGTTCAAATATCGACAATCGGCATGGGTTTTTGGTAATTATATAGGAAGTAGCTGTTGGCGACTTTGTATGCGTGGTAGTTTTGTTTTATATACCAAAAACTCCTCTTGAATCACTCTATCTAATAAAAAACCGCATCAAAAGCCGTTGTGTAGTTTTAAAGATTTAAGAATACATAGGGACAGACAGCGAAAGCGACTTTGTTTTATACTATGTAATGATAATGATGAAGCGGTTGAGTGCTACTCCAGCCTGAACAATCGATTTTCGGTCTACGACTTTTTGAAATAATTTATTGAAGTTATGTTTATTCGAAAATCTGCTTATATAACCCTCTATTTATTTATATAATAGAGAAAAATACTCATTACGAAACCTATCTAAACTACAAGAGGTTTAAAACTTCAGGGTTTTGCGTTCACTTGCTCCCATTAACTTGATAAATTGATTTTCCAGATAAAAAATGACTCTTTATAATTAGAAGTTATAACAACCGTAAAAGAAAATTATATAAATCTAAATTTAGGTAACTATATTTTTCTACAGCAAATACTGACAAAAATGCTGGCAACCTTTGTTTAGATTGTGCTAATCGTATCGTTGTCCCTTTTTATTATAAAAAGAGTAAAATCCCGAATAAAGTGACCATTTTAAATCGCATAACATAATTTAAACATCCATAAAGCTCATTACTCGAACAAAGTACTTACTACGTTTTAGGCGTAGATTATTTCCCTTTATTTTTGCTTACTTATTATGTTAGGACTTACCTTTTGTGTCGAATTAAGCCGCTTTACTTAAGCCGTGGTGTCATCTGTAACAAATATTGTGCTTTTTAGAAATGTTTTGTAATTATCAAAATTAAATAGGTGATAAGATTTGTAGTCATTTTAAACCAGCTTAAAATTACACATTTTACGTTCTTTGATGCCTGTGCAAATAGCACAGGATTGCCTTAATGATAAACATACTATTTGCACAGGAATGACTTATGTTACACATATTATCTTCTTTATACAACGCTGCTAGTATTCTAGTAGCGCTTCGGAGCTGCTAGTGTATTAACTAATGAATATTTCGTACGAAAAATTCATTGGTGCACAGCCGGGATTTGAAACCACGACCTTCGGAATGAAAATCGAAGTATCTAAGCCACTAAGCCAACGCCGCTCTGGCCGAAAGGTATAAACCAAGGCGAGTGAACCACAGACCCCTTAGACCTAGACAAGGTTACTTTCTATTAGCGATATCGCCAATCGACAGATTTAATTGTATGTAAAACTGATATGTAAAACTTGTGGACACATGCTAAGAGATAAACAGGATAAATGGACCAAAATAATAACAGAGTGATACCCAAGAGATGGTAAACGAAGTCAAGGGCGTCAAACGGAACGGGGTGGGAAGATGATATAAAAAAGGTGGCTGGACCAGCCTGCCTAGCATGAAGACCAAAACACGATACGATAAAGCGATATAACTCCATCAACTCTCAAAATATGATCGATAAAGCCGCCATGTTGAATTTTTATCGAAAATTGCGATAAAATTTATGATAAAAATTCAACATAGCGGCTTTATCTATCATATTTTGAGAGTTGATGTAGTTATATCGCTTTATCGTATCGTGTTTTGATCTTCATGCTAGGCAGGCTCAATGGATCCGAGTAGCGAAAGATAGAGTAATGTGGAAGTCTTTACAGGAGGCCTATGTCGCAAGACAAACTGTTTCTAAAAATTAGGATTTAAATATATGTAATGTTTACTAAGTTAAAACAGTAATAAAGGCTATTTTGTTTTTATTTTTATTTAAAACTTATACATTTTTTTTCTCTAATGCAAGGAAGACCACGTGACTTTTCGTTGGCTTATGTCAATTTTATACAAAAAAATTAAAATTAAAACGTGTGGCACTCGGGGACTGCCGCGGTAAAGCTATTGCATAGCGAACGCTCGGCCGAGCTACATGGTAGGCGGAGTAGGGGGTGTTAGGTTCTTTTTTCGTTACGGAATTTCTTGATTCGGTCGCCGCGCTCAAAGCCCGCGATAAAAGCTATGCAATAGCTTAAAATCTGTCGATTGACGTTATCGCTAATAGAAAGCAATTTTGTCTAAGAGGCCGAGCGTAACGTTCTATATCGATCTTGTACCTAAATAAAATTGCACAGTGCACACGTTTAACTGCAAGCGGTTCTCAATAAAAGCGGCCGTTAGCGGCACCACCGGCTCTAACACATAACGTTTGTTTTACGATGCATCCGACTACGTGACCCGACCGTGTTTGATAAATATATAAAACTGCAATACTCTGTGGTATTTCGACGTAAAATTGTTTATAAGACTTTAGCCAGATTAAGTATGACATAAACTTTTTAAACTACCCAAACGGTGGATACTGAAACGGGATGGGTCTGGTTGGAAGACCTGCGCTGCAGCCGAGCATGCTTGGCTCCTCTTTTTCCCCCCTCTCGACATTTTGTTTTTTTTTGAATTCATTTTTTCATAGTCAGTTTCATTTGTTCCTTCTGTGTTTGTTTCAATAAAGGCTTTCTTTCAGACTCACATGATTTTTATTCATAGTAATTATTTTCTCGGGTCTTAATCGAGTATTTTTCTTTTTTTTGTCTCCTCGTGACCGATGTCTATTTGGAAAAGTCCCGGGAAAATAAATATAAATTTAACGACGAACTGCAAATGATTACCTACTTGAACAGATAAGACCAAAACATAGAAAAGCGTGCTACATCTTAGAACGCATCGTCACCAAATGCTAACCTATTTGTAAAGAAAAAACACGTTAGGAGAAATTGATCTTCTTCGTAGACATATCGTAGCACTTTCGTAGTCTTTGTTTTTTAAGCTCTTTGAGCTGTCAAAGTTACGGTAGACCAAATTCTATTTTTTTCTTTGAGTTTTTCTGAAAAATGACATAGTTTCAAATCGAAATCTAACTTTAATTTGTATGCGACGACTTTGGAATTGTCATGATTTTAGGAATTTATGTGATTTAATAGCGTTGTTTATAGCGTTAATTGTCCCTAAATAACAAATATTAGTTATTATGTAGATTAATCAACATGACTAGTGCTGCCATCTGCCATTTACACACGAATGTTAATAGTTCCCCTTAGCTCCGTTTCCCGCGTGGCGGCGCTAGCGCTGCGATTGGAGGTAATTAGGGTTCATCGGCGATGGAGCCATTCGGATATCGTACGCCGAGCTAGACACTTGTCTTGAAGAAGGGGTCAGGGTAGGACAGGCGGTCCAGTACTTAGATTTAGGTACCTATCTACCTACAGTTGGAGTGATTTCAATATATCAGAAGTGCTAAAGGTCTCGCCCACAAAAGTGAAGCCGTTGTTCAAATCGTAAGTACCTACATACCCGCTTCTTTTACTTACTTTCCTTGAGCTTATTAAAGTCGAGAGCGACTATAAGTATTATTTTCTTATTGCCTATAATATAAAGAAAGGATTAGCATTTCTTTCGAGAGCAGACTATTTACATATCATATCAAAAATTGTTAATCTTTCATGTAAACCGGAAGGTATGTCAAAAAAAAGCTGGTCCAACAGCTATTATTTAAAATTTATAAAAAGAAAATGAATGTTGGACAAATTCACAAAAAAAAAACTAGTAGGTATCTTATTCAGTCTTCGAACAAGACTGGATTCTAACGGTAAGAATTGATATTGATTTTTTTTTCTCTTTCTCCTTGTTTTTGACCCACTTTGTCAAACACCGAGAATAGAGGTTTGCTGTCACTTTTCCCCTTTTATTCGGAAGGTAAAACGAATAGTTTCGCTCTAACATTACTTACCTACTATAATATGTCATTTTACGTACATATTTGTTAATAAATATTCTTGATTTTTGTTTCGTAATCATTCTGTTTCTATAATAATATGCTCGTATATAAAAATATCAAAAAGATATATAACGAACATAGCAAACGGAATAATTAGTTGTGTTCTCTCATGTGTGATGTATAAATCTACCTAATGTAGGATTGAAATTATTAACCAATACCTGTGTATTAATAACGTACAATATGTTATGTGGGTCGGTAGTTAGTATTCGAAGCAAGCAAAAAAAAAAAAGGTGTGAGCGTGCGCCTGTTAAATTGATGCGTCGAACGATGCTTATGTATTTATTTGAAGATGTGAGCGTGCATCTAGTGAACTTTAAAATAAGTAGAACTAAGGGACGTGAGCCTACGTCTGGTAACTTGAAGTTTCGATAGTTGATGTGAGCGTGCATCTAGCAAAAGTTGCTTTGATATTGTGGCGTGAGCGTGCGTCTGGTAACTTGAAGTTTCGATAGTTGATGTGAGCGTGCATCTTGCAAAAGTTGCTTTGATATTGTGGCGTGAGCGTGCGTCTGGTAACTTGAAGTTTCGACAGTTGATGTGAGCGTGCATCTTGCAAAAGTTGTTTTGATATAGTGGCGTGAGCGTGCGTCTGGTAACTTGAAGTTTCGATAGTTGATGTGAGCGTGCATCTTGCAAAAGTTGCTTTGATATTGTGGCGTGAGCGTGCGTCTGGTAACTTGAAGTTTCGTTAGTTGATGTGAGCGTGCATCTTGCAAAAGTTGCTTTGATATTGTGGCGTGAGCGTGCGTCTGGTAACTTGAAGTTTCGATAGTTGATGTGAGCGTGCATCTTACAAAAGTTGCATTGACATTGTGGCGTGAGCGTGCGCTTGATGATTGATTGGTTGATACTTGATACATAGTGAAAGATGCGAGAGTACATTTTACAAGTTTTGTGCTGATCTTGGTGACGCGAGCGTGCGTTTTTATGGATGGGAGAATGTATCTAATGAGAATTTTATTGACATGAGTGATGTGAGTATGCGTCCAGTAGGTGGTTGATGTTTCGACCTATACACATATACGTTTACATAAAGCAGATATATTAATTTAGGTTACGTCTGAAATCTTTTTCTTATTTTGATTGACATATTATGTTAGAGCGATGGTAAGACATCGACAGGCCTGTGTACCTATCTTTCATGAGTTGACGAGAATTTTTATTGTTTAATATAAGGATGATTAACGTATAAGTACTTACATCATGAATGCGTAACGTAACAATCGAATTTTATACGGTTCAAAGCTAACAAATTGGAAAAGTGATAGTAGTTAATTGATATTATTTATAACTACCTACATATTGAATAGGAACTGTTATTATCGAGATCTAGTATAATATAATATTATGATGATACCTTCTTGTTTCCATCATATATACCTACTCAATGCTCAATAATTGTCGAATTATTAGATGATGTCTCTAGTTACAAGCTTTTATTTAGTTTCATCTGTCCCGTTGTTTGTCATTAAAATCATTTGATGTTCACCGTCGGTTTTCTTTCGTTTAAGGAAATGGCAGAGTCTAATGGGTCGAGTCATAGTAGTATCAGAGGACTACGTGTATTATTAAGAAGAAATCGTCTCGTGAGCACGTCGAGTCAAAGTTCCGACGACGATATTCCAGCTCCGATACGGAAACGGAGACAAATTGCTTCCAACATGGATGATTCGGAAAAAAGAGTTGCTAAACGCCGTAAGCGCTCCAACGACGTTGTTAATGTTGTTGATTTGGTAAACGCCTTACAGGCCAAAAATAAAACTTCTATAAGTTCTCATCAAATGCTAAATGCTGTACCCGAGTTTGACCCAGAAAATAAAGCTCAAAACATAGAAATTTGGCTTCATAAAGTAAATGAGTATGCGCGTATTTATAATTGGGAAGATAGACTTATATCTCATTACGCAACGCAAAAGTTGATGGGTACAGCTAAAAATTGGCTTTATTCTCTACCTAGTTTGGATCATACTTGGTCAGATTGGCAGATAAAATTACGACGTGCCTTCCCAGTGGATGACAACTTTGCAATTATGTTGGAAGAAATGTTCTCAAGAAAGACAAAACCTGATGAGAGTTTACGAATCTACTTCTACGACAAATTGATGCTGTTAAACAGATGCGAAATCATAGGGAAGAAGGCAGTGGACTGTTTGATTCACGGAATTACAGATGTATCGCTCAGAAACAGCGCCCAAGCCTTAAAATGCCAGGAGCCAGAAGATTTGCTGAAGTATTTGGTAATCCAACAGCCTCGGTCAATGTCGTTTTCGCATACACAGAAGAAACGCGGTTACACGGATGGAATAGATAATGGATTTCTTCGTTCCAAGATTAGCTGTTACTCTTGTGGCTTAGATGGGCATACGTCTAATAGATGTTTCCAGAAAATCAAGAAAGAGAAGTTCACAAGTATATCGAATACTCTTAAGTGTTTTAATTGTAATGAGGAAGGACATCGATTCAGTCGATGCCCAAAAATTTTGTTAAAATGCAATATGTGCAAGAAAGTTGGTCATAACGATAAAGACTGTAACCGGTATCCTTCCTCAAGCGGAAAAGACTCTCTAAAAACTGAAAAAGTATTAGTAATTGATTCTGCTAATTCTAATGAAAAGTATCATAAGGAAATTGAAGTTAACAATAAAACATTAAGAGCTTACATTGATTTCGGTAGTGATTGTTCCCTCTTAAAACGATCAGATGCAGAAAATATGAGTTTAACAAAAACCTACAACGACTTACCCTTAATTAAAGGTTTTGGTAATGCATGCATTGCGCCCCTATATAGGTCTCAGGTTAGAATCAGTATTGATGATATTGAAGATTGTTTAGAAGTATATGTGGTTGATGACAAATATCTACATGTTTCGATGTTAGTTGGTCAAAATTTCACAGAAAAACGAAATCTCACTGTATTAAAAGACAGTAACCATCTGATTTTTTATAATAGCTCGATTATGCATACAGACGCTCTAGCAATAAAGTTAATTTTGGATAGTGAATTAATATTAAAAGATGCTCAATTAGTTCCAGTACACAGTGAATCATGTCATACGGGAGATGTTTATGTTGAAGCACAATCGAGAAATATTCCTGGTAATGAGTATCGCGTTCATCGGGGTATATACAGTATTGTAGGAGGTAAAGGTTACATTTTAGTATCAAATGATTCGGGTACTAACATTATTTTAAAGAAAAATACAACACTTTGTCGAGCACTTCGATTCAAAGAAGTTGACATAATGAATATACGAAAAATTAACACAAATTCTTTCCAAACTCGACCACCTCTTGTAAAAAGCGACATCAAGGTTGGCTCTGATGTTGATGAAGTGACTTTAGATAGACTGTATAGACTCCTTCAAAATTATCGCGACTGTTTTGCATGTTCGTTGGAAGAAATAGGTTGTGCGCCAGTAGATTTTGAGATGAAAATAGAGTTGCATGACTATAAACCTGTTGTCTATCGACCGTATAGATTATCAAATGCGGAAAGAGTTAAAGTAAGAGACATGATATCAGAACTTATTGACAATAACATTATTAGGGAGTCAAATTCAGATTACGCTAGCCCAATACTTGTTGTCAAAAAGAAATCGGGAGAACAGCGCTTGTGCATAGATTTCCGAGCTTTAAATTCCAAAACCATAAAAAATAGGTATCCACTTCCACTGATAGAAGATCAAGTTTCTCAGTTAAGTGGCAACAAGTTTTTCACAACCTTGGACATGGCCTCGGGCTACTACCAAGTGCCTCTCGCCGAAGAAAGTAAACACCTGACAGCGTTTGTTACTCCAGACGGACACTATGAGTTCAATCGGATGCCGTTTGGACTAACGAACGCGCCAGCAGTCTTCCAAAAGTTGGTTAATCAGATGTTGGGTGCAAGCAGATTTGATAGTGTTTTAGCTTACATGGATGATTTGCTTATTCCTACCCAATCCATCAATACGGGGTTTGAAAAACTTGAAAACGTTCTAAAATTAATTCGAGAATATGGGTTGACTTTAAAGCTTTCAAAATGCCATTTCTTTTCTTCTACAATAGAGTATTTGGGGTACGAGGTATCGGCTGATGGAATAAAACCAAGCAAATGTAAAACCTTGGCCATTGAAAATTTTGCGACTCCGACGAACGTACATGAGATGAGACAATTCCTCGGGTTAACTAGTTATTTTAGAAAATTCGTGAAGGGTTTTGGTGAGATTGCTAAACCCTTAACTCAATTAACAAAACCGAAGGTAGAGTGGCGGTGGACAGAAGTCGAGGAAAATTCTGTATCAATCTTAAGGAAAACATTATGCAGTCGTCCTGTTCTTGCACTTTACAACCCTAACCTTAAAACGGAGTTACACACTGATGCGAGTTCAGCTGGAATAGGGGGAATCCTCATGCAATGGCAAGAGAATCCAAAAGTCCTCAAACCAGTAGCATATTTTAGCAGACAAACTTCCCCGGAAGAAAGATTTTATCATTCCTACGAGCTCGAAACCTTAGCTGTGGTAGGGTCATTAAAAAAAATTTCGTACTTATTTGTTAGGAACACATTTTAAAATAGTTACTGATTGCCAAGCATTGCGATTAACATTAAGTAAGAAGGATCTAGTGCCAAGGATAGCAAGATGGCTTTTGCAAATGGAGGAATATGACTACGATATGGAATATCGTCCAGGAAATCGCATGGCTCATGTCGATGCTTTAAGCAGAAATCCGGTTGAAGACCCTAATGACGATTGCTTGCCAGAAAATGTAATATCTGTACTTCACGTAGAACAGAGCGATTGGTTAGTTACGCTACAACTTGGTGATCCAGAAATAAATCGAATCACCAGAATATTAAAACCTGATGTAGATGAAGAATTCAAAGACTTGAAAAAGCATTATAGCATTAAAAACAATATTTTGTACAGAAAAATAGAAGGAGACGGGAATGATTTACGATTAGTCATACCGAAGGGTGCCAGGTGGCAAATTTGTCGCCTAAACCACGACGAAATGGGTCATTTTGGGATTAAAAAGACTTTGGAGCGAATTCAAAGCCAATATTGGTTTCCCAAGATGACAAATTTCGTTAAGAAATATGTTGGAGCTTGTCTCGAGTGTGCGTATAACAAGGACAGTAACCCTGTTAAGCAAGGTCATATGTATCCTATAGAGAAAGCGAACGTTCCTTTCCAAACGATACACATTGATCACATAGGGCCCTTTGTAAAAAGTAAACGAGGCAATGCGTACATTCTTACCGTCGTTGATGGATTCTCAAAATATGTATTTGTAAGACCAGTAAAAGACACCAAAAGTGTCACAGCCATAAAAACTTTGCAATCCATTTTTCAAGACTTTGGTTCACCGGAACGAATTATATCAGATCGTGGCACAGCGTTTACATCGAGTCAATTTAAACAGTTTTGTCAGGATAAAAACATCAAACATGTATTAAATGCTGTTGCATGCCCGCGCGCGAACGGCCAAGCGGAAAGATTTAATCAAACTATACTCAGAGCAGTCGCAGCGCAAAATTCAGGGAAAAATGAAAAAGATTGGGATGTAGCCGTTAGCAAAGTACAATTTGGCATTAATAGTACAATTAATGCGACCACCGGAAAATCCCCCTCTGAAATATTATTTGGGATGCGATTAAGAGGGGATTCAGATAGTATGTTTCAGGAGGCTTTGAACGATGTTAACAGCGAAAAAAAAGACTTAAATGAAGTAAGAGATCAAGTCAAATCTGTCATAGATGAGAAACAAATTAAAATAAAAGAAGCGCATAATTCGAAAAATCAACCAGCTAGGCAATATAAAGTAAATGACCTTGTCAAAATAACCAAAGTTTCTTTTAATGATAATCCCGGGCAAAGCAAAAAGTTGCTACCTAAGTTTATAGGGCCATACAGAGTAACGAAGGTTATTGGTAATGATAGATACGAATTATCAGGAGTTCCAGGTTTCAAAAAGACAAAAAAGTTATCTACAGTGGTTTCTGCTGATCGTATGAGGCCATGGATCAATGTTAAAGCTCTAAATGTTTTAAGTGATGATAACGATAATAGCGGATCTGAGTCGTCATAAATTAGAATAACAACCAATAGAAATTCATTTTCTAAAACAAAATTGAATGACACTGCCGAATGTCATGATTTATGTTTGAATATCGCTGTGAATTTTTGTTAACCTTGTTGTATTATTATCATTCTTATGTTATATCCTTTAAAAAAAATTGTTCGTGTATGGCGTAGTTAATTAATAATTATTATGATGTGTAGTATAACATTTTAATAATAACCCAAAAGTAAGTAAATGTATTTTGTTATATTGTAATACACTAATTATTGTGCAATGATGTCGTTTTCTTTACTGTCATTGTTGGGTTAGTGCAGCCGGGTACCCACCTAGCGCACAGGCTCGCGCGGCAGCCTCGGTGTCCAGATCGCGAGCGATGGCTCCCGAGGCAGCCTCAGTAGTTTTGTCCTATTTACACGAGGAAGCCTCGCGAGGCAGGCTGAGCCATCATAAGTCCGCGAGTATTCGTTGTTCCCACCTAACGCACAGCGCTCACTGAGGCGCTTTTGAGCGCGTCAAGTTTACCGACAACAGATGGCTCGGGGCCGAGCCGTGCTCGGGTGAGCGAACGCGCGCCCGTGGCCGGCCGAGGCACGTCCACATCAGCCGAGGCTTTGGCTCGCGAGGCTGCCGCGCGAGCCTGTGCGCTAGGTGGGTACCCGGCTGTACGTGCGTCAGAGTCTGCACGTAGTCCGATGGCCGAATGTCATGATTTTAGGAATTTATGTGATTTAATAGCGTTGTTTATAGCGTTAATTGTCCCTAAATAACAAATATTAGTTATTATGTAGATTAATCAACATGACTAGTGCTGCCATCTGCCATTTACACACGAATGTTAATAGTTCCCCTTAGCTCCGTTTCCCGCGTGGCGGCGCTAGCGCTGCGATTGGAGGTAATTAGGGTTCATCGGCGATGGAGCCATTCGGATATCGTACGCCGAGCTAGACACTTGTCTTGAAGAAGGGGTCAGGGTAGGACAGGCGGTCCAGTACTTAGATTTAGGTACCTATCTACCTACAGTTGGAGTGATTTCAATAGAATGTAACTTTTCACAACTAAAAACCTAATTAGGCTTTCAAACTATACTTTTACATCAAATTATCGCATAAGAATTAACGTAAATTATTGTTAAAAGCACTGTTATTTTTTAGGATAGTTTTAAATTCTAACAAAGGTTTGAATCATTAGGAAAATATGTAACAACGTGGCATTCGACTATGTAATTTTTAGGAAAAACTTTTTTTTCTAATTTCTCAGGCAAGTATGTAACATCCACTTTTAATAAGACCTTTATCCTCATATTTATTACATTAGCAAAATATTACATTCTCAAATTATTACATTCTCAAAATATTACACAAGAAACAATCACCAGCCAAAGTCTAAACTAACTGTAGCACGTCTATGAAAAAAAACCTCTTCGAAACAATACGAACAGTTCTTGACAGCCAACAAAAGATCAAAGACAACACTATCTCTGCCCTACATTGCAGTTTAAGAAACAATAGAGAAGATCTCCAATAGATTGCACCACAGCCTCAACAGGGTCGTGGAGCGGTATCGAGCCCTCGTATATTCCAATAAAGAAGGACAACTCTAATAACAGAACCCGTAGTAAGCCCCCAAACGACACCTCCGACTACCGCACACAAGCCCAACAGAAAACCAACCTTAGTTCAAACCAAATAAGTCTCGAAATCCTAATCAAAACATCTTCAGTAATAAATATGAAAACAGGACCGCACGTCCGATGAAGTTTTAAGGAATACGTAGGTAGAATATTAGGTAACAGTCCAACAAACTTATTATATTTGGTTGGTAGCGTCGTTGGTGTCTCTATGCGATGTCATAAATTACCCAAATTTTTGACGTGACAACGTCTAATAAATTGGTGAAACACCTGCATTCATACTAAAGTGTCACGGTAATATTGTGTGACGTCAAGCGTCATGGTTATATGACCAGACGCGTCATGGTAACTTAGGAAACAGAGTATTTAATAATAATATCGCTCATCTGGGCTTGTGTGATGGTGTGACGAGTGACGAATAGAAGACTTGTACAGGGTTATTGGAAATTATACTAGCAAGCCGTTGAGGGCTACTTCTGTGCACCTTAACAAACAACTTTTGTTCTATGACTTTTGGAAATTCGATATTTTTTTTGAAAATTTTGAGATTATGTTTACCTGTAAATCAGCTGTTCCTTACACGGAGAGGTTAGAAACCTTAAAATTTTACTTCTTTTTAAAGTTTTATCTACTGTTCTTAGTCTGAATGACCTTTGTTTTAAAAAAATAGCTGTTCGAATTTACATAACCTCAAAATTTTCATATTTTTTTTCGAATTTCCAAAAGTCGTATAACAAAAGTTGTTTAGTAAGGAGCACAGAAGTAGCGCTCAACGGCTGGCTAGTATAATTACCAATAACGCTAGTAAAATAACTCTTTATAATATTAATCTTATACATATAAAATGCTTTGTCCTGACTGACTGACTGACTGACGGATCATCGCACAGCCTAAACCGCTGATCGTAGAGACCTGAAACTTGGAGGGTGTGTTTTTTGTATGACATCCGATTGATAGGCATCCGATAAGAAAGGATTTTCCGAAATTCTACCCCTAAAGGGGTGAAAAAGGGGGGCAAAGTTTGTATGGGACATCGTGATTCCTTGGTTCAATCTACTTCAAATTTTGCATAAACATTCTTTAACGGAATTGATGAAGCAAGTGTTTCGTATTTTTTTTTTAATTCATCCCCTAACGGGGTCAAAAAGGGGTAGAAAGTTATTTTGGGGGTGATTTGCTTCGAAGTTGATATCAATACTTCTTCTACAACACCTACATTTTATTTTGACATCCATTTGACACATGTTTGAAAACTCAATCTGATTTTATTCAAAAGAGGTTGCACTTTTAGAACACGGCCTCATATGGACGTAGAATTCGAAATTTGAAATTGTAAGGACTAGAACATTTTGTCACCACGTGTTCGTGGTGACCACTATTCAAAAGTAGCTGCGCTCAGCCGTTTCACCCGCATAAGTTCCGATCCCGTGGGAATATCGGGATAAAAAGTAGGTATCCTAGACTATTATGTATTCTGTGACGTTTGTGTTTCGTGGGACGCGTTCGTGTCGTCACGGGCGGCCGGGGTTTCTCGAGCGGTTGCAGTTTTTCGTTGATTACTCAGGTTCTTCTTATTGGATTTAGATGTAAAGTATAACACGACCTTCCTCGAAAAAAGAGCTATCTCATCATCCGAGCGATGTTCCCGGTTGCATCCCTCTCGGGAGCCCAGGGTCCGCTTTCCTACTTTTACGCCTCCACTTCGCACGATCTTCGGCATCCTGGGTTGTAAGGCCATTTGCACGCATATCACCCTTTACGACGTCAAGCACTTCTTGGGTCTACCCAGTCTGCCACGACCCGGCGGAGGCGCCATGGCAAGACATTTGTTCCCCACGTAACTAGCCGGTTTTCGCAAGACGTGGCCGTACCAGCGTAAGCGACACTCTTGCAATTTATCTGCAATGTCTCGGACATGAAGGCTGCCTGACGCGATCCTTTCGCGTCACTCCACACATCCAGCGCAACATCTTCATCTCCGTGACACGCAGCTCCTGCTTATGTCGCTCAAGCACCGGCCACGCCTCACTACCATACAAAAGGACAGGTCTAATGATGGTTTTATAGACCTGTCCCTTTAGTTTAATCGGCATTTTGGGGTCGCAAATGACACCAGTCACCTCACGCCACTTGGCCCAAGCCGCTGAAATGCGTGACTTGACGTCGTAATCGATGTCGCCGGACGCGCGAAGCACAGACCCCAAGTACTTAAACTGGTCTGTCCGCTCGACCATATGACCGTCTACGCAGACAGGTGTGGGATCTGTGGTATTGCAAGCCAAGTACTCTGTCTTCGCCACATTCAGTTGCAAACCGCCGTTCTCAAGCGACTCCTTCCACGTGTGTACATGTTGGACCAGCCGCCCCTTATCCGAATCCGCCAGCGCAATATCATCAGCGTACATGAGCAGCCATGGAGGCTGCTCGTGTGCATCCCTGATGGCAACGGACAGTGCATCCAATATTACGCTGAACAGGAACGGGCTTAGGACGGAACCCTGGTGAACTCCAACGGTAACAGGGAAGGGCTTAGTGTCGCCAACAGCAGTTCGCACCACAGAATCAGAATTTCGGTACATGTCTCTGATGATTTCAACATAAGCTTCCGGAACCCCTTTGGACCGCAGCGCCCACCAGATCATCATGCGAGGAACACAGTCGAAGGCCTTCTGCAAATCTAGGAATAGAAAATGCAGAGGCGTATTCTTCGTCCTGTATTTCTCCATAACGATCCTTAGGGCGAAAACAGGGTCCATGGTGCCATGCCCGGGGCGGAAACCATATTGACACCCAGAGACAGTGCACTCCTGTCGGATCCGAGAGTCGACTATCCGCTCGTAGAGCTTCATGGTGTGGGACATGACCTTTATACCTCGATAACTGCCACACTCCTGCACCGATCCCTTGCCCTTGAAAACTGGGGTAATAACACTCAATCTCCATTGGGCAGGGATCTCGCCGGTCTCGAGTATGCGGTTAAAGAGGTTGGTCAAGATGCCCACACCACGAGGCCCCATCGCCTTCCACACTTCGATAGGGACTCCATCGGCTCCGACAGCTTTCCGATTCTTCATGCGGCGAAGAGCCTTGCGGACTTCGTCAGGCGTAATCGGTGGCACAAGTCCTTGATTCGGAGGGAGTTCCGGCGGCTGCACCTCTTTGTACTGCTTATTCAGCAGCTCGTGGAAATAAGAGCGCCATCTCTCCTTCACCGCGAGGTCCTCGCAAAGCAGGTTGCCATCGGGGTCTTTTACACAGCGGCACTTGGATATATCCTGCGCCGCTTTTACCCTCGAACGTGCCAACTTGTAAATAAGCTTCTGCCCCTCAGACGTTTCCAACTTATCGTACAGTGACTGTAAGTGGTTCTGGCTCTGGCTACTGCTCTTTTTGTGGCACGTTTGGCGGCTTTATACGAGTCGCGATCTTCAGGAGAGCTGGACGCTTGCCACTTTTTAAAGAGGGCTTTCTTCGCCTTAGTCTCCCTCTGGACTGTGTCGTCCCACCACCAAGTCTCCCTGTCACATTTGCGTCCACCTTTAGACATGCCCAGCACTGCCTTCGCCGCACCAGTGATAGATGCCTGAATCTTATCCCAGTGGTCCTGGACTGGTTTGTCTTCGGCACCAGCGCACTTGTCACCGATAGCCGAGACAAGCTTCTGGGATTTGGTTTCATCCAGCATCCACCATCTGATTTGGCGACGACATTGCTCAGGGTGTTTGTCTTTGGGTTTCACACAGAGATCCATGACAAGAAGACGGTGTTGATCAGTAAGACTCTCACCGGGTATGACTTTGCAGTTAGCTACGTTGCTGATATGATGTCTCCTGGTGATTAGAAAATCGATTTGGGTAGCGCGCCTTCCACTCTTGTAGGTGATCAAGTGGTCGGGTTTCTTTTTGAAGTAAGTGTTCACGAGGGCCAGGTCGGCAGTGGCACACGTACGTAGGATTTCTTCCCCTTCCGCATTCCGACTGCCGTACCCGTTGCCTCCGTGAACACGCTCAAATTCCACCCCCATCTCGCCAACATGACCGTTCAGATCACCACCCAAAACGATCCCCTGTGACAACGGGATAGCTCCAAGGACCTCACCGAGTTTGTTCCAAAACAGTATCTTATCAGCGTCGCTACAACCGACCTGCGGCGCATAGGCACTTACTAAGTGGGTTACAACCCCCTCAATAAGCACCTTCACGGCCATAAGTCGGTCGCTAAAGCGTTTTACCTCCAAGATACAATCATGAAACCCCTCAGCGAGCACCACAGCCACCCCGTTCTCTCCACCAGGTGCACCCGTGTAGATCAGCTTGTAGCCGTTCCCAATGTGCCGGGATCTGCTGCCTTTCCATCGAGTCTCCTGCAGGAACGCCACGGCCACTTTTCGCCTGGAAAGTACGTCGGCCAGCTCCCTCGCGCGTCCGGTTAGCGTGCCAATGTTCCACGTTGCGAAGCGGATTTTCTTTTTGTGAGTTGGGGCTCGCGTCTTTGGCCGTGCCCGCCCATGGCACGGTAGCCCTCGTCCACTTCCCACAGGAGTCGGGCGAGGCTCCTGCGCGCCGTTATGCGGCGGCGCCCTATCTGTGGGACAACTTCTTTCGAGAATTATGATGCGGCTTTATTTTTGACTTTTACGGGAGCGACTGCCGTCTGACCCCCCAACCCCAGAGAGGAAAAGTCAGCGCCAGAGCCTCGTCCGTTTCTCAGCAGGTGCACCAGCTTGCAGGTGAGGTTGACTTGGGCCCAAAGATCTTCGCGGGCCCCATACATGGAAAAAAGAGCTATCTAATAGTGAAAAACCAGATTTCAATTGGTTTAGGCGTTTTTTGTTAAGTAACAAACAAACAGACAGATAGACATGAAATTTAAAAACTACATGTTTTTGTTCTACTACTTTTTCTAAGTCCTATACAGACCCATTTTTTTTATTTGCTTACAAGTAGGTATAGACTACAGACTTTTGTCCTACTTTTATTAAATGAGTATCAAAGAAAACATGTGAAATATATCTATATTTCACATGTTTTCTTTGAAATTACCGAAATCGGTAGGTTAGTTTAAATATTCTTTTATATTTATAAAATAATATTTAAACTAACCTACCGATTTCGGTAATTTTAAAACCCAAACTTTATTAGAATTAAAACCAATTAAAAATCCTATTAGTACCATTTTCGACCTCTACGCGGACGAAGTCGCGGGCAAAAGCTAGTATAGATATATTAAATGTAAGGACAAATATTAATGAGATAAGGTTGTATAGTGAAATTAGATAATAATATCACGTGACGAAGATAATCACATGCGAGACGCCGCGACGGATTGTGAGATGAATATAAATAATATTAATTTATTGATCATATCTTGTCATCGGTAGATAACTAGTTTTTACCCGCAACTTTATATTGAGATAATAAAGATCGCTAACATACTTAGCTAACATATCTTTTTTTTTGCATTTATGTATGACACTAGCTTTTGCCCGCGACATCGTTCGCGTAAAAGTCGAATCTCCATCAATCATAGTAGTATATCCGTTGTTTAGCACCCATAACACAAGTCTAGTTACTTAGCTTGGGGCTAGATGGCGATGTATGGATTGTCCTGCAATATTTATTTATTTTATCAGACAGTCTTCCATCAATACTGATAAAAGTAATGTTCATGAAAAATTTGAAGTAGATTGGACCAAGGAATCACGTTGTTCCATACAAACTTTGCCCCCTTTTTTACCCCCAAAGGGATAGAATTTCAGAAAAAGCTTTCTTATCGGATGCCTACGTCATACAAAGAACACACCCTCAAGTTTCAGGTCTCTATGATCTGCGGTTTAGGCTGTGCGTTGATCCGTCAGTCAGGACAAAGCATTTTATATGTATAGACTAGCGACCCGCCCCGGCTTCGCATGGCTATATTATGCGTGTATTATACATATAAACCTTCCTCTTGAATCACTCTATCTATTTAAAAAAACCGCATCAAAATCCGTTGCGTAGTTTTAAAGATTTAAGCATACATAGGGATATAGGGACAGAGAAAGCGACTTTGTTTTATACTATGTAGTGATAGTGAAGATAATAAAGATCGCAAACCATATCAATTTTTTTTTTTCATTTATGTACGAAATATTTGACTTCCATCTAATAAGGTCATAGAAACCGCACGTATACTTATTAATTCTAATGATTCTTAGAATTCTGAAAATGTTAATAGAAACCACACAAAATAATAAATAAACAAACGGCACTAACTGACTTTGTTTATCGATAGTTTGTGAAATTAAGGTTCCGTACCTCAAAAGTTAAAAAAGGAACCCTTATAAGATCACTCTCTTGTCTGTCTGTATGTCTGTCAACACCGATTTTCTCAGCAACGGGTGGACCTAGCAAGTTGTTTATTCCAGATACTGAAGTCTATAGTCCCTATTTTTTTTAAGTAATTTAAGCCGAAGTGGACAGGACCAGAAGCGCGATAGAGTTGTCTTAGAAACAGTTTTTGGGTATCAACCACTAAAATCCATAGAATGATATTCCTACTGTCGTAAAGGTGAAGAAATGCTTTGTATTGTCATACACTTCGAAATACGATTAGAATGATTTGTCTCGATAGAAAAAAATCGTGAGGTTTTTAAATTTTACGGCGATTGTAAAGGAAAAACAAGTACAAAATTTTTATATTTTCATAAACTTTACATCAAATCCCATAAGGTAGTACAGATGGTTTTTCACTAAAATAGATGTGAGTCTTTTACTTACATTAAACAGTCAAGACGGCCATTTCGCGGCGCGCGGGGGAAAGGGATAATCATCGCGAGGCGCGCGCGTCGCATAGGGATAGGGGTTTTCAGGTTCTACTTCACCTTAAGAGGAAAGGGTACCGGGGGCTCTCTCCATACAAACTATTACAAACGTGTCATTATGCAGGGAGGAAACAGTCGACTACATCTAGATTATCAATTTGGGGGATAATGCCACGAAGATTCCCACTATCCCCTTTGTAATACCCCTTTGTATGGAGAGAGCGCAGGTACCCTTTCACCTTAGGAAATATATAGGTAAATATTTAACAGTGGCCACACCTAAGATACGTCAAGTGGGCTTAAAGAATTATGGCCCAGGTGTGATAGTAAAACTCTGACCTATCTATATCTAATAATAAAAATATTTAATATTATTCATCACTCTAATAATATTATTGGCCTTGACATCTAATCTTGATAATTTATACAGAACCAACGACTTTAATCCATTCAGGGCGTTATAGTGCCTGGGACATATATACAGGGTTATTGGTAATCAATCAGAAGTGGCCTCACCCCCTTTGTTTAGGTGCCACTTCTGTACACCTAAACAAACAACTATCACTTCTATGACTTTTGGAAATTCGAACATTTTGATGTGATAAAGTCTAAATTGATAGAACACATTCACAAAAAAGTGAAATGTTTCGGTACCATGACGCGTCATAATTGCGTCAATGTAAACGTCACGCGTCTCGTGTTTGATTACTACTAATCGCTCATCTGGGCTTGTGTGATGGTGACGAGACGACTTTATGCATATAAAGGGAAATAAATAAAGGAAAAATAAATATAAAAAAGAAAAATAAAAAAAACATTTTTTTATCGTATTCTTATGACGTTATCACGTAAAATTATCGTTCGTAAATCGACTTTTAACAGACAATCTTTTTTTATTAATTTTGTGGTTATGTAAATTCGAAAATCAGCGTATTTTTTAAAGAAAAGTAAGAACAGACTAAGATTAAGAACAGTAAAAAATACTTAAAAATTAAGTATAATCATAAGGTTTTTGACCACTCCGTGTAAGACACAGCTAATTTTCAGGTAACCATAAACTTAAAATTTTCAAAAAGATGTACAAACCAAAAGTCGTAGAACAAAAGTTGTGTGTTGAAGTGCACAGAAGTGGCTCTCAATCGCTTGCTAATATAGTTACCAATAACCCTGTATTGGAGCAGGTTCGTCTAGCACTAATTAACTTAATTTTTCGAAATTCCTTTGTAAGGCAGACTCAAAATTCCGCCCATACATTGTGAGGCGCGGGTCATGGTATCGACGTCGCTCGGCTTAAAGCCGACGCACTTAACTCGGTTAGGCTTCTGTACCACGGATAGCTTAAATGATCAGTAAATACCACAGTATTAGATAAATACTAATGAATCACTACATAGTATAAAATAAAGTCGCTTTTTCTGTCCCTATTTCTCTTTGTATGCTTAAATCTTTAAAACTACGCAACGGATTTTGATGCGGTTTTTTTTAATAGATAGAGTGATTCAAGAGGAAGGTTTATATGTATAATACATGCATAATATAGCCGTGCGAAGCCGGGACGGGTCGCTAGTTACATAGTAAACTGAACGTCTAGCCTAGCTAGTTGGTCTAAAGGTGCCATACATCGAGGGAACTCAACTAGTAATTTTTCCTTAGTAAGAAACCCTTATTAAGTTAACAACAAAGAGAATGATAAATGAACCTACTTTTGCGTAAGACACAGCTTAAGTTACTTAACTGGAATCCTTTACACTGAAAAAAATAGCTTGTTGTGTGTAGCTGAACTTTTGTTTATGTGTAACATAAAAAAAGTGACTACAAAACTATGGCAATACGTAACAAAAAGTAGTTCAGTTAATTTTATAACCGAAAATGTTTTGTAATAATCTTAAAACTATTTAGTCTAAGTTTGACAAACGTGTTTGGTTGTAGCCGAGCTTATTTTTGTTACTTCTTTCTCAACTTTTAGTTATTGTTAAATTTCTTACTATGTTGCTAATAAGCTAACTTTTTGTTAACTCTAATTTAATTTAGTCAATCTGTTTTGTTAACATTGATCAATTAACTTGGTATTGAATAACTAGATTCTTATTTTCCTTACAACCCTATACTTTTGTAATATTAACAAAACTTATTGCTTATTTAAGATGCACTTGTTTGATTAAATAGTGCCATTAGTTTTGTTGTGTGTAGCTAATCTGTTATGTTGTGTGCATCACATTTTTAGTTACTAGTAGCTATAAAAACGGTAGAAAATAAAATTCACTTATACACAAAAATATATTTAATTCAAATTAAAAAATCCCATCATAAACTAAATTACTTACTACCACAACAATAAAGGATTGAAGAGTCATATCCAGTTCTTCCAGCTTTGCTTTGCGTCTTTGTATAGTTTCTTCTATATCTGTTGCACTGTTCAAGTGACAGAAAGCTCTGTAGAACTTCATATTTAGATGGACTCCATTTTATATTTGTTTTTAAATTTTTGATAATAGAAGTTGTCATCAAAAATGGCAAGGTCATAAAACCACATTAAGAATTTCCTCGCGATCTGTAAAAAACATAAAACACAACTAAAAGAAAAAAAAAATAACCTACAAAGCTTACAAAATAATTAGTTAGAGTAAGCTTACCGTTTTCTATGTTGCTTAAAATTTCTTTTAGAGCCATTGTTTACAGCCGAGTTTTTCCCAACGCATTGGAAGCTTCTTTAAAGCTTGTTCTGAAAAAATACATCATAGTTAGGTACAATAAAGGTTTTGATTTTATACCTACCTAGTACTATAAATTAAAGAAATGTTTCCGGTTAAAACTCATCATAAAATTAACTCTTGATTCAGTAGGTATATTTGTTTTCCTGTTAAAAAATAAATAAAAACGAATTAGGCACTTACCTTTGAATCTACCAGAGGATCTGGAGCGGTAGCGGGCTATGTACCCATTCCCATTGCCCTGGAGTCTTTTAATAGTTTCACAAACACTATGTAAAGGAGTCATTCTCGTTTTATCTTCAAAGCGCGTAAGCATCCGTCAAGCTAGCAAGTAAGAAAGTGGACAGGAATCTAGGCGACGACGAACGTGTGCCAGCCAAAACACGAGGCATAATGTGAAAAAATAAACGAAATATGACTGCCTTAAGAGAACGTTTGGTTAGTGCTCAAAGGTTAGCTTTGTTGGCAATAACATAATTCCTGTTTGTCGTAAGTAGCTAAAAAATTGGCTAATTTGTTAGAATAATTCTTTTAAAATAGTCAAACTTTATTAGGTATAAGTAGCAAAACTTTTGTTAACACAAAACTTTAACTCAACAAAAATGATTGTCTACACAGAAAGAAAAAAGTTCTCCAGTCAAATAAATTTACTTGAGTCAAGATATTTCCTGTTTCCTATATAAGGAAAATAGAAAATACTCGGAGTAAGATATAAAATGTTTTAAAGTATATTGTTTAAATGAACCAATATAGTATTTGAGACAAAAGCGTGTTAACTCTCTTTTTAAAAAAATAATTATTGAATCCAAGAGCGCAACAGTTTTGGTTTAAAAATAATAACAATTGCATTTAATTTGTACCGTTTTCAAGATAAAATTTGTTGACTCTTGATCTTACTTATTTTCATTCTTAGCTTGAAAAACTTTAGATAGAGAGAGGTCACATTCTTGCAACAAAACTTCTTATTTCTTGATTAGGAAATGATCTTTCTTGATTTAATGTTTAAGTGTTTATTCTAAGATCTCGATGATTTTGCGACCAAATATACAGTACTTGACAGCATTAATGTCATTTCTTGACTTAAATATGTGGCTAATTCATTCTAACATTTAGATATTACTTTTTTGGATTTTTTTATTATTTAAGCCAAGCTCTCTAAATTCTTTGTATTAAGAGTAATAGTTACTTGATATAAAAGATTCTGTTATTTCAATTGAAAATTACAATGCTTTGATTGAAATATTTTTTTAATTTAGGGTTAAACGTCACCAGCAGTGGCGCCACTTAAATAAATAAATTCATAGCAAACATAAATTCTTTCATAAATATTCCGTAACCACGTCAAAATGAAACAAACCATTATTTTAGTACCAACAAGGTATATCATTATTATGTATTGTTTCATATTGCCGTGGTTTAGGAAATATTCATAAAATGATTTATATTTGCATGAATTATTTATTTCTGAAAATGACACCAACGCTGCTGAAATTTAACCATAAATAAAAAGATATCAAACATACTATTGGTCTATCTGAAAATAGCAACACTTTTCTTAACTAGCATTTGATTCACACAGTACAGTAACCTATAACAATATTATATTACAAAAAGTAGATACATAGAATAAATATGCAAACGCAGAATCTTTCACTTATCAAGTAACAAATGATTAAAGGTTAATTTCATATTTCTTAGTAAAAAGTCAAAAAGTAGATTCAATTAAGTCTTTATTTTAAATATGCTCACGTTAGATGTTTGACACCATTTTTTTCTTAGCCTAAAGACGAAAAAAATACACCATAAATACTATCAGTTACTACTGACAGTTACTTACATAACAAAGAGACACAACAATAAACATTACAAAGAAAATGAAATTTTGAAAACAAACATTTTCAGTTAAGTACTTATCTACTATAGCAATGAAAATGACAACATAAAAACAAATTTATCAGTCACTACTGACAGTTGCTTAAATAATAATACAAAGAAAACGACACTATAAAAACAAAAAAAAAACAGTTTTTACTGACAGTAACTTTTAACAAAGTAAATGACACTATAAAAACGCTTTTGCTGCGCTTTGAAATTCGTACTTTACGTCATCTTTAACATTATATACAAGGTTATTTGAAAAATGCGCACGCTGTCTTGCAGGGTGGTTCATATCATTGAGACAAGCAACTTTTGTTCTACGACTTTTGGAAATTCGAAAAAAAATCGAAAATTTTGAGGTTATGTTTATTCGAAAATCAGCTGTTACTGACACGGTGAGGTCATTAACCTTATGATTTTACGTATTTTTTTACTTTTATTGATATTTCCAAGTAGTTAGTCATTTATTGTCATTTATTTAAAAAAAACAGCTGATTTTGTTTCTGGATTACATTGTCAATATCTCCTGCATTCTGAAAAAAAATAATCTATGATTAATTGCAAAAAAATACAACTTACTAAAAATATGAAATTGTTTTTTAAAGAAATAACTTAAATATAATAATTGTATCCACTTTCGAAAAAACAGCTAATTCTACAGGATGTACTGCAAACCAACAACATAATGGAAAGGTGCAATGGAAACAGAATCCCTTCAACGGGTATTTTACTAGAAAGTAATTAATTTCAGAACAGCTGGCTGATTTTTTAAAAACATAGCTAAGAAAACTTGGTTGCTCGTGTCACAAGTGCCTTTGGAGCTACAATAAATAAATAAATATTGCGGGACAATTTACACATCGCCATCTGGCCCCAAGGTAAGCTACTAGGCTTGTGTTATGGTAGCCCGACAACGGATGTAATACTTATATACCTTTTTTTTGTAAATAAATATTATACATAGACAAACCACCCAGACTATCACAAACATTTGTTGACGGCGGGAATCGAACCCGCAACCTTCTGTGTCGCAGCCAGGTGTTCGCCGGACGCGCGCCACAGAGGTCGTCTAACAACACTACTATTTTATAGATCGTCTATGTTATACTATTTTAGAGAATATATTGCCATCTATACAATAGTAGTTTTGTTTACTAAATTGGCAAAAGTATTACTTACATGTGTTTGAGCAATTAATCCTTGAATAGTCTCCGAAGATGAAAATTTATTTTTCTTGATAATCTTTTTTTGGGTGGGGCCAAATATCCGCACAGGGTCATTTGAAGTGGTATTTTTTTGTCTGAAAAATATAAAAGTATAGCATAACTGCTAGTCTTAAAACACAAACAAAGTCAAATTATATCAGCAGGTGTTCATACACTGTTTAAATATTATTATCTTACCATTGTCTGTGACAGCATTTAATATTTGTAGTGCATTTTCATTTGATATTTCGGGTTCCTTTAGTTTTAACAGCTTCCCAAAAAAGCGTTGCCAATTTTTGTAAAACTTTAATGAGTGTATATAATTTTTCGAAATCCAAATTAATCTGAAAGAACAAAGTTAATATTATACTTTTGTCAAAATTAGTTTACATCGTAGGCCACAGATTTATCGAAATAAACTAACGCATCAGCATGAACCTTATAACAATGGCAAAAGACAGCGTCGGCTTGGCTTGATCCCATAATCCATACAGAAGTAAGCACTTACAGAAGGTCACATCTAAGTTGGGGAATGCATATTATGACGGCTGCGGTTGGGGTGCACTCCAACCGGCAACGTAGGTACCTGTCTACCTACAACGTACCTTTTTTGTATAGATCTCTCCAACCTTATTTATATACAAAAAATAAACTGGGTTTAACAAATATCTAGATAAAATAAGCAAATATACATGTCGTTTAGTGGACTTACCGCGAAATTTTTTAATAACTTTTCTGGGAACACACCAAGACTCGAGTAATGTCCACTTGTCCATTGGATTGGAGTTCTTATCCACTCAAGTAACAATGAGAATAATATAATCCTTAGATCAAGGACGTTGTAACATTAAAGAAAATAGGAAAACTACTTGTATAAAACCTTAAAACGCGTGCGCATAGATAAACCATTTATCGCGTGCGACACATTACACAAATCAAGCGGTGGTGATCAGTGTTGCCGAATTGTGAATATTTTTTTCCCTAAGAAAAATATTAAAATCCCACTCAACCAAAAGATCTTAGAAATCATTTTACGCAAAGTTTGGCGGTCAGCTTCAGCAGCGAGCGCACCACCCACCGTACTAGTTTATTTATATGATTCAATGATATTACATTACATAAAAATTGAAATGATCAAAGATATGATGTAGTGTCCACGATGTAGTGTAAAACCGACTTATAACTGTTGTGAGTTGACTATTGGTGCTTATTCGATATATTATATGCAATGAACTTAACTATTTTTTGGTCAGGTACCTCTCCTTTTTCAATTTCAATAAGAAAAGGACGGGAACAATCATTTTAGTACAGTTTTAGTTTGACATATCAACCGACTTTGTAAAAAATTACTCCAGGAACGCAACCAAACCTGCGACCCGTGTATTCTTAATTTGGTAGGGTAATGTCGTTTAATCTTCTTAAAAAGGCAGAATCTGGCAGAATAGACATAATAGGTACACTGATCGCACGTTTGGCTGCGTTCCTCGCATGATTTTTTATTTATTCGGCAAATACGTCTAACTAAAACGGTGTTAAAAGGATTATACCCGTCCTTTTCTTTTCTTTTCTTATTTTCAAAAATATATTTAGAACTGTTTATGCGACATATTTATTACAAATGTCACTTATAAGTTTGTTAAGGCTGGGCGTCACGCGGCTTTAGCAACACTGGACGGCGTTTCAAGCGTCAAAATTGTTAATAATTACGAAAAAAAAAAATGTTATAAATTGTTAATACGGTAATATTATTAATTATTAAATTTACCATAAGTTCAGGGGGAGCTATTATACTGGTAACACTGAAATATTTCAAGATTTATTTTATAAACTTAAATTTCTATTCAAGAGTCATTGAATCTTGATACAAAATATATTTCAGGGTCATATTTAATTGAAAATATAAACACAAAATCAGTTTTAGAACAAGAATGAACAATTCTTGATGCTAAAGACAAGGTTGCATTTAGATTCTAGAATCAAAAAAGTTGAATCAAGACTCAAGAATTTTAAATTAAAAATAATGTTTTGGTCAGAGAAACTCAACGTTCTTTATCAAAGACGACAGGTATTTATTAAATTAAATATGCACTAATGTTTCGTTTAAAATTAAAATTATTTGATTAAAATACGTATTGTTAAGAATGTTCACTTTAATGTTAAGAATTATAGGCAGTAGATTGAAGAAAGTCATTTTCAGTTTAAAACTGTATTTTTTGTACTAATTGTTTTTGAAATTCCTAAAAAGAAATTAAATTTTTTTAAACAATGCGGATTTGTAATTAGAACCAAGTAAAGTATTTTTGGATAAGATATATAATAATTGCTTTAAAAAATATGCTTCAAGATATATTTACGTTTTAAATAAAGATATAATTTCTATCTGTGTACTAGCAAAGCAACGTTTTAGTAACATATAGTCACTCAAATAGTATACATTGAATTAACTGATTTTGTTACATATTACCACTTCGGTTTGTTTAAATAATTATGGTTAATAATTACTCGGTTAATTAATTGGTTAATTATTAATTGGTTAAGTTTGGCTTTAAATAAGCAAACTGAAAATAACCAAACCAGTTTTGTGTTTAGTAAATACTCCTCTTTTATTATTTCAATCAAACTTTGATGACTAATAACCAATTTATGGTTAAAAGTGAATTAACTGAAGTAGTTTTGTTATTTATTTTTTTCAGTGTATTGACCCTTACTGAATGAAATATTGCTGTACTTATTAATTTTATATTAATACTACCATCACCTCGCGGTTTCACCCGCGAAACTCCCGATCCCGTGGGAATATCGGGATAAAAAATAGCCTATAACACTCCCAATGAATCAATGTATCCTCGTACAAAGTTTAATCAAAATCGGCCCAGTTCTTTCGGAGCCTATTCAATGCAAACATTTAAATCTTTCCTCTTTATAATCTTCTTTCTATACATATAAAATGTCTTATCCTGACTGACTGACGGATCAACGCACAGCCTAAACCGCTGATCATAGAAACCTAAAACTTAGAGGGTGTGTTCAGATCTTCTAAAAGATCACGTCTAAAAGATGTTTCGGCAGATACAAATTGAAACACTTTTGAGATGCAATTCTGTTAATCACTCCAAAGATCCTCGTCAGATCTTCACCAAATTTTTAGGGGACCACCCTTGAGGTATTCTGTTAATCACTCCAAAGATCCTCGTCAGATCTTCACCAAATTTTTATGGGACCACCCTTGAGGTAGACCCTTTCCAACAGAAAAAGATTCATCAAAATCGGTTGATAAACAAAGAAGATATGCGCGGACATCCATAAAAAAAACTTACAACCGAATTGAGAAGCTCCTCCTTTTTTTGAAGTCGGTTAAAAAGACGCAATGACGCAAGACTAGATGAAACAAAAAATATTTTCCCTTTATAAAATTAATAAGTATGTTTAAAAGTTTTACGTATTCATCACGGAATTTTCTTAACATATAGAATTTAGACTCAAACTGGTAAAACAGAGGTCACAATGTGAAATTAAAAATAGTACATTGTACCACAAGGGACTAAAATAATATTTTTATTGAGGAATAGAACGTGTCGGTTTCCATGAGTGTAATATTTTGTAAATATTTGTTTTATGCCCGCATCTAATTTTAAAAATTACCATTTTAAACCGACTTCAAAATAGGAGGAGGTTCTCAATTCGGTTGTATGTATGTTTTTTTTTTAGGTTTCCGTACTTCAGGTTATAAGATCACTTCCTTGTCCGTCTGTCTGTCAGTATGTCTGTCACTACCGATTTTTCTTTAGATAAATGGTGCTTGCAAGGCAAAAGCACAGAGGCTAATTGATTTTTGCGCCCTAGGCTACAGCGTTTTGACATATGGATAAATCAGGCCCTGTTTCCTAATAGATAGAATGTAAATTGTCATTACGTAATAGTTATACGTAGTCCTATTAGATTATGTTTCCTAGCTTTTAATATTTGAACGCCATCTATCTGGCAACGTTCGCTTGTATTTATATTATTATTAAGCCTAATTGTAATTACCGAATTCTTGGACAAATAAACTAACTTACTAAAGAAAATTATCTCAGAACCACCTTTTCCCTTTTTTTTTCACGGCTCCTTAGATTTTTATTTTTTAAAATATGTATTTATTCTGTTGTTATTATTCTCTGATTTTTCTGTCTTTCTCTTTTTTATGTACTTTTTTGTTCTTTATTCTTTTTCATTTTCTGTATTTTTAATGTTCTTAGGGTTGCTTGTCAACATCTTTTAAATGGTTTATACTATGTATTTTTGTCGTGTGCTTGTCCAAATAAATGTTTTTCTATTCTATTCTATTCTATTCTATTCTTTTTTAAGGTCAGTTAATCTATTGCATAATTCACACTACAAGTCTAGCCACCCACGTTGTATTTTACATCATTACATAGTATAAAACAAAGCCGCTTCCTGCTGTCTGTCCCTATGTATGCTTAGATCTTTAAAACTACGCAACGGATTTTGATGCGGTTTTTTTAATAAATATAGTAATTCAATAAGGTTTTAGTATACATTAGGACCGCTCCGGCTTCACACGGCTATATTATGCATGTATTATACATACCTACCTTCCGCTTGAATCAGTCTATCTATTAAAAAAAAATGGTTGTCTGTAAAGTCTGTTTCCGGACGATAATTTTACGTGATAACGTCATAAGAAAATATTGATGGTAACCATGGCAACGATAAAACGTTGCTAACCTTGTCAATAACATGAGGCGTTCCAGTAACGACGCGTGACGTCACACTTTTTTGAGATTGCAGGTGTTCACCAATTTATAAAACGTTATCACGTCAAAAAAACCGCATCAAAATCCATTGCGTAGTTTTAAAGATCTAAGCATACATAGGGACAGACAGCGGAAAGTGACTTTGTTCTATACTATGTAACTAGCTGCCCTCCGCGGTTTCACCCGCGTAACTCCCGATCCCGTGGGAATATCGGGATGTAAGCTATCCTATCTCTCAAGTTGGATCGAACTGCACATGGTGTGCGAATTTTATTATAATCGGTTAAGTGGTTTAGGAGTCCATTGAGGACAAACATTGTGACACGAGATTTATATATATTAAGATAAGATGAAATGAATAACAAAACAGCCAATCGTACGAAGTCGCGGCCAACAGCTAGTAACCACATAAACTTAATATTCATAACAAGAATATGCACGTCAAAATACTAATCAGGACTCACTTCGGTCTCGAACGTAACTGTTCGTGGGCGTTGTCATAAAATATTAAAACCCGGGGAAAATTTCATACTTTTCTAATAATTTTCCGAAGAAATGTAAGGGTCGCCCTAAGGACTAAGGTTCTCAAGGGCTAACAATTTATTAAGTATTTGATATTTGCCTAAATTGTTAAGTACAGTCGGCTGCATAATTGCAGCCCCCGGTAGAGATCTAAAATTACTATTATTGGAATGTTTTCATTCTAATAATTTTTCTGTGATAAATTGATGAGTTATAAGACTTTAAACTTCAACTAAAGCAGGCGTCTAGAATCTTGCTTGTGTTGAAAAAAATCTTATAAATGCCGTTTTGGAGCTCTACGGCGGGTCTGCAATTATGCAGCCGACCGTACCTATAAACGGATACCTACCTACTCTGCAAAAAATGTACCTACTTTTCGAACACCTTCCGGTAGGTAGGTATACAATGTGTTTCAGCGAAGTGGTTTGAATACGAAAGGAGGTTATTCAAGACGTCTCATCGAACAACTTTTGTTCTACGACTTTTGGAAATTCGTACATTTCGTTCGAAGTTTTTGTATGAAACAATTTATTTGACGACCCAGTTGGCACTATGGTCACCATGCCGGACTGCCAAACACAGGGTTGCGGGTTCGATTCCCGCCTCAGACAAGTATTTATCCTTAGATATTTGTCTGTGGTCTGGTTGTATCTATGTATTTTAAGTATATATTTACAAAAGAAAAGTATATAAGTAGTATATCCGTTGTTTAGCACCCATAACACAAGTCTAGTTACTTAGCTTGGGGCTAGATGGCGATGTGTGGAGTGTCCTGCAATATTTATTTATTTATTTTTTATTTTTTTTTCAAGTAAAAACTCCCTCAGAATTATCGAAAAAAAAAGATCAAATTTCCAAAAGTCGTAGAACAAAAGTTGTTTGCCTAGACGTCTAGAACAACCCCCTTTCGTATTAAAACCCCTTCGCTGAGACACATTGTACAGCCCGTCGCTCTGGGATGATTTCGTTAAAAAAACTAAATAAATAAATATTGCAGGACATTCCACACATCGCCATCTAGCCCCAAGCTAAGTAACTAGACTTGTGTTATGAGTGCTAGACAACGGATATACTTATATACTTTTTCTTTTGTAAATTTAGACTTATAATACATAGAAACAACCAGACCACAGACAAATATCTAAGCATAAATACATGTCTGAACTGTTTTTAGTATTTGTTGTTACAGCGGCAACAGAAATACATCATCTGTGAAAATTTCAACTGTCTATAGCTATCACGGTTCATGAGATACAGCCTGGTGACAGACAGACAGGTAGACAGTGGAGTGTTAGTATAAGGGTCCCGTTTTTACGCTTTGTGTGCGGAACCCTAAAAACAAAATGTTAACTTTTCTATTTATAACATAAATACATGCAAATACCAACATGATAATAATATTTTAAATTACTATATTATATACCTAGTTTGACCTTTCGAGTTTTGAAGGTTATGATTTAGTTTTTTTTTATTTTTAAAAAGAAACGTGCTTGAATTTTCTTTTTCTCGAAATGGTTTGATATTACCTAATACTAGAATTTTTTTTTTCTAAAAATTGTTCATAGAGTCGTCAAATAAATTAATTAACAATGCAACAGCTGAAGAAGAAATATTTTGAGCTTTTGAAAATTCAACCTCTAAAACGGCTGTCAGAGTTTGTAATTCGTAGTAAGTAACTATTATGTATTTTGTGTTTGAAATAAATATCAATTTATTATTTATGTGGTTTCACCCGCGTAGTAATTTTTCTGCGCAACATTCTTAATCACTACAGTGTATAAAATAAAGTCACTTTTCGCCGTCCCTATTTCCCTTTGTATGCTTATATCTTTAAAACTACGCAACGGATTTTGATGCGGTTTTTTTAATAGATAGAGTGATTCAAGAGGAAGGTGTATAATACATGCATAATATAGCCGTGCGAAGCCGGAGCGGGTCGCTAGTCTTTAAAATCTATACTAATATTATAAAGCTGAAGAGTTTGTTTGTTTGAACGCGCTAATCTCAGGAACTGCTGGTTCGAATTGAAAAAATCTTTTTGTGTTGGATAGTCCATTTGTCGAGGAAGGCTATAGGCTACATTTAATTGTGATATTCCTACGGGATCGGGACTTACGTGGATGAAACCGCGGAGCGCTGCTAGTCTGTCATAAATATCAATGTAGGCCAGTTGAAACCGTTCAAGGGTGCTTTAGTATTATTAAAAGTAACAGAAACTCATGCCTTCATAACTAAGTATTGAAATTCGAATGTTTCTAAATTACTCTGGAAATCCAGTCTAATTATACAAGTTCACAAACAAGGTCGCTCAATTAAGCAATTTAAGCAACATCTTGCTAAAGGACAATGAAATTTGCATTTAACGTCCGGGTCCCGAGTTTAGTTACTCTGTTACTGGAAGTAAGCTGGTTTTACAAATAATGCCTACAAATTTTTGCAAAAAAAAAATTGTGTTTAACTTTCAATGTCGAACACAAATATGTTTTATAGAAATACAAATAGTATACTTTAGTTTTTAGTTCTGAATTTAGGAGTAATCATAATCATTTATATTCACGAATGAATGATTATGATTATTATGATTTTAGTCACGAATAAATGATTATAATTAAGATTACTGCTAAATTCAGAACTAAAAACTAAAGTACCTATACTATTTGTATTTCTATAAAAATAATAACAACATAACGAAATAAGTAACAACAAGGAATAAGCACAGCAGTGAGCGGTTAAGAGGAATCTCTCTCCATACAAACGTAGGACTGTTTCCTGCCTGGATAATGACACTAGCACAAATATTTTTGTTGCATAATAAACTATAACTGCCATGACTATGTTCCTATATCTTGTTGTCCCTATAGGGGCATGATCTTGATCATGGCAGTTATAAGTTTTATGCTACAAAAATTTGCTCTAGTTTCATTATTCAGGGTGGAAACAGTCCTACGTTTGTATGGAGAGAGAGCCGGTACCCTTTTCTCTTAACTCGCTCACTGTTGAAACAAGAAAGCCAGCGCTCGAGGCTGTACTTGGGTTACTGTTTTTGCTCATAAAACGAATAGTTAGATGGTACCTACTATTAAAGAGAAAGAAAACAAAAAATAAACTGAAACAATTTATTTATATTTGGTTTGAAGAAGAAAAAAAATTATGTACATTATCACTGGATTTTTATATAATTACGTGTAATACATCGTAACAAGGTTATGGCAATTGATCACAGGTCTTATTAACTATGACTAAAATCTTGAAATAGCCTTCGAATAATTTACTTCTTCTTCAACAAGTATTCGCTACCGTATCCGTAAGCCAAGGGGCTGCCGTAGCCGTAGCCGCTGCCGTAACCGTAGCCGCTGCCGTAGGCGACGGGGCTAGCGTAGGCGGATGAGTAACCATTGCCGTAGAGGCCGGAGTAGCCATTGCCGTAAAGACCGGAGTAGCCATTGCCGTAGAGGCCGGAGTAGGCGTTGCCGTAGTAAGACGCTGGGTAACCAGAGTAACCGTAGGCGTTTCCGTAACCGTAGCCGTAAGCGGGCGCGGCAACGGCAGCTACCGCGGGAGCGGCAACAGTGGCGCCGTAGCGGGCGGTGATGGCGGGAGCGGCAACAGCGGCGACGGGAGCGGCAACAGCGGCGTACTGGGCAGAGTAGGCGGGAGCGGCAACCGCGGCTACGGGAGCGGCAACAGTGGCGACGGGAGCGGCGAAACGGGTAGAGATTGCGGGAGCGACAGCGGCTACGGGGGCAGTGTAGTGACCGGAGTAGGCGGGGGCACTGTAAGCGGAGTAGGCAGAGTACGCTGGGGCGGCAACGGCAGCCACGGGAGCGGCAACGGCAGCTACGGGAGCAGCGATACGGGCAGAGATGGCGGGAGCTGCGACGGCGGCGGAGTAACCGGCTGAGTAGACTGGTGCAGAGTAGGCGGTGGAGTATACTGGTGCAGAGTATGCGGCAGTAGCTACTGGAGCGGAGTACGCCGAGTAGGTGCTAGCCACGGGGTAGCCTGAGAGTCCACCCAGTCCGGAGTAGCCGTAACCAGAGACTCCTCCGAGTCCGGAATAGCCGTATCCGTAGGACAGGGGAGCGGAGTACGCGTGGCCTACGCTTGGTTTAGCGGCTGCTACCGCGAGCAGAGCGAACAAGGCAAAGACCTGGCAAATAAATCAGTGTGTCAGTTAATAATTCAATGATAAACTGGTTTTTTATTTAATCCTATTTATATTTCGACTCTAATAAGGTGATGTCGAAGTAATGCCCACCAAATTCAACGTTTTTTTTTTCTTTTCTTTTTTTCAATAGTAAGAAATTATAAATCGTATTCAAATAATATTTGTACCTAATCCACAAATCTATAAAATAATTTTCCAACTACTAAAACCTTTAAATAGACTCTGAAACTATCCAAAATTTAAATAAACGTGGCGTTTATGAATGAACCATCAATTATTGTTAATAGCACTGTAATTTAAATGTAATCTTAGCATTGTAACG
The DNA here is from genome assembly GCA_907269075.1 of Idaea aversata. NCBI lineage: Eukaryota > Metazoa > Arthropoda > Insecta > Lepidoptera > Geometridae > Idaea > Idaea aversata. The sequence continues at coordinate 3,151,308 of OU026098.1, read as the reverse complement.
TTAGTTCTTTCGTATTTATTTCTCATGTAGATATATCTAGGATATATATATTAGAGAAATATATATTTATTTCTCATTCTTTTACACATCGATTGCACACATACTAACTTAGTTTTTAAGACGTTTCAATGTGATTTCATGATTCCAAATGAATAAAGAATTTTTACTTGAGTTTGCACATCTCAACGGGGTTGTTCTAAAGATCAGCATTATGGTGTCTACCACCACATCATGCTGAGTACAATCCTTTTTTGTTACCACTGTACTTATTCTAAATGAAAGTTTGTTTATATTATCTGTTTAAGTACAGTGTAAAATCAAAGGTCTATTCTATACGTTCTATTTACATTCACGATAGTTTTAAAGCCCAATAAAGGTTTTACTTGTTAGGTAATTATGTCGCGATTTACAAAATAATGTTGTTACATTTCGATTTCTAACTGATTTTTTCTAATACATTTTGTTTTTAATTTGGCGGGTATCCGGTAAGAAATACTCTCAAAATTTATTTGAATAAACAAGTTATGTATAAATCAGACGGAATCTTTAGGAAATGGTATTTATTAGTGACATTTCAGACTCTACTCTATTAATATGATCCAATTTAAATTTATTGATATATGCAAAGGGGCCAACAAAAAACTATTAAAAACTTAAGAGGATGACATACCACGTACATATTCATATATATGGAAACGTTGTTTCCTCCCCTCAATATTGCCCCATTTCGGTGTTCTTTTTTTGTGTAATTAATTTATCATAAATTAGACTTGTGTTTCTTCAATTTTTTTAAATACTTTACTTTAAAATACTTTATTTCGTCTTTTAATATGAATGAATTATTAATTAGGGTCATATTTCTTATTTTTTCAATTACTCATACTTATAATTAATTCAAAGTTATTATTTTTTTGAAATAATAAAACATTAAATGCAAACTATTCAAGCGATTAATATCGAAAACATAACATTTTCTTTGTAATTTAAGAGATGAAAACAAGTATGCTCCGGAAAGAAAATTCCATCAGAAAATTACATTGGTATGTGATTTTCTAAAGATTAAATTCAGATAACACAATATTATATAACAATATAGCTACATTTTAATTGATTGTAATTGTAATAAATCTAATTAACCATACTGGTTTAATTATGGGAAAAAGGTATGCCCCAAAAGCAAATTCCATCAGAAACTTACATTGGTATGTGATTTTCTAAAGATTAAATTGATATATCACAATATTATTTATCAGTATAAATATAATTAATTACATTATTATTAATTGTAATTTAAAAAAATAACCATTCTAGTTTAATTATAGGCAAATGCTCCAAAAATTATGCTCCGAAAAGAAAATTCCATCAGAAAATTACATTGGTATGTAATCCTCTTAAGATGAAGTTGAGATAACATTATTATATAACGATATAATTACATTATAATTGGTTGTAATTATAATTAACCATAATGATTAAATTATAGTAATTAATAGTAAATACTCACCAGCTTGTACATTTTGGTATAGATATTTAGACCGTCGCAGGTTAAATGATAATAATTCGCTCATCTTCACCCATTTTATACAAATTTTAGAAACCGGACTAAATCAATAAGTTATTCAGAGTAACCGAATAATGTGACACGTTTGTCAACGATTTAAGACTCATTTTAAGGTAAAAAAAACAACAGGATTTGATTTTTTTTAGAAATGCAATTAAATCAATTTTGTTGTGCACTGTTCAAGGCTGATTTATTTTGTATAAACTTGTTCAATTTAGAGCAGAATATTTAAAGGTCTAAGTATATCAAAAAGTTGTCATATACTTTTACAAAAAATTTAAAGGACATCGGTATAAAATGTATGGGCGTTGGAATATCTAGTCCGATCTTGATTTTTTTTAATGTCTGTTTTATTTAAACCACAAACAATAGATGTAGTTGAATAGAGAACATTTCCCCCTTAGGGCGGCATACAATTATGCCTATTTTAATTTTTTTAACTAAATTCTAGCAAAATGAATTTAAGAGATAATCTAAAAATAAAATGTTTTTAGTCTTTTAATTTTTATTAAATGTAAGTAGGTATAGTTTATTACATTTTTAATCTGTTTTTAATACGGTTTATTTATTTATTTCACAAAAATACAAAAGTACTGTGATGCCTACTGTTAAAAAATACAATATTTAAATTGCAGAATAACAGTAAGTAATTAAATTATTAAGGTTTTTGTTACTTAAATGTATTTTATTACATTTAAAAAAAACGTAATAGGAACTTAAAAACAATTATATTTTAATAATCACTAGGTTGATTTTATTTATTAAGTTTGCCACTTTGACAGTTTGTTAATCATTTTTATCTTAAATCTATAATATTTTTGCCAACCATATTCATAAACATTAAAGAGGCTTTGATATCGAAAATTAATGCTTTGTTACTTTAATTTAGTTCTAGTTGTAGATACCCGTTACTGGCCATCTGGTTTATATTTCTATGCTGTGGATATTTCAAAAGTAAGAAAATGAATAAACTTTATTTAGCTTTTTGTATATTAAGTATACAGGGTGAATTTTTTATGTGGACCTTCAGGGCTATATCCTAAACTATGAGAGATAGCTAAAAATGCTGAAAGGAGTTGCGTTCCCGATTTTGACAAAAACTAAAACTGCATCATTAGATTTTTGTAAAAGTCATTACCCTAGCCGGGAATCGAACCTGTTGATTTTGCAAAAAAAATAATCATCCTATATTTTTATACCAATCGATAGTGTTGCTGATAGAGATCAATTCCTGGAAACAAACATAGTATGGCAAAATAAAGGAAATGGCTGAATTTTGTAGTTTTCTGTAATTTTCACCTTTCTGTCTCTGGCAACACAATAGGGTGACATAGAGGACGATAGAGACATAGAGTGATAAATATTATAAAAAAGGTTCTAAATGAAGTTCTTTACATAAAATTTGTAAAAACAGTTTATATTTTTAGTGCAGCAGTTTGTTACGTCATTGACCATACACTCCTCACTGCATTTTTTTCAGGGATGGTTGTATGAAAATTACAGAAGATTACCAAAATGAGCTATTTCCTTGAATTTGCCAGACTATGTTTGTTTCCAGGAATTGATCTCTATCAGCAACACTATCGATTAGTACAAAAATATAGGATGATTATTATTTTGGAAAATGAACAGGTTCGATTCCCGGCTAGGTTATTGACTTTTTCAAAAATCTAATGATGCAGTTTTAGTTTTCGTCAAAATCGGGCACGCAACTACTTTCAGCATTTTTCGATATCTCTTATGGTTTAGAATATAGCCCCGAAGGCCCACATAAAAAATTCACCCTGTATATTTACAAAAAAAGTACTTAAGTGTTCCACCAGTTGTCTAGCCACCATAACATAACACAAGCCTAATTGCTTACCTTGGGACATATTAGGATACCAAGTTATACAATATTTTTCTTTTGTCTTTTTTTTTATATCCTTTATCCAAATAGATTAGGTTCCATATAGCGACAAGAGATTCTAAAATCAAGATCATATTATACCAGTTTTGAATATGGTCCTATAAGAGGTCGTTAATATTTTTGTGACATATGTAGGTATTAATTAATTGTCAATATAATAGTATCGAGTTTTTTTTAAATATGATGTCATACGTCACTTTTCAATGTTTTATTCATTTCTATTAGTAATTTAGCATGTAAATGAATTAGTTTTGACACGTGAGATTTTGTGAAAATTTTCCACGATATTTCTTTTATATGATACTAGCGACCCGCCCCGGCTTCACACGGCTATATTATGCATGTATTATACATAAAAACCTTTCTCTTAAATCATTCTTTCAAATAAAAAAACGCATCAAAATCCGTTACGTAGTTTTAAAGATCTAAGCATACATAGGGACAGACAGCGAAAGCGTTTTATTTTTTTTGTTTTTATACTATTTAATGATGATGTTTCATTAAAAGTCAAATTGAGAACCTTCTCTGTTTTTAAAGTCGGTTAAACATTATGATCAGCCTGTCTAAACAAATATAGCTGGCAAACTTGAGGTCGAGAACTTGACATTTCTTTTATGTTAAATTCAGCCCCTAATATGGTCGGGACATGATTGATAAGTTCGAATTATATTGAACCATACGCCCAGTCCTTTTACGAAGCTATACCTAATAATATTATAAAGCTGAAGAGTTTGTTTGTTTGAACGCGCTAGTCTCAGGAACTACCTACTGTTTCGCATTGAAAAATTATATTTATGTTTGATAATACATTTATCGAGGAAGGCTATAGGCTACTTTTTATTTGATATTCCCACAGGATCCGCGGGTGAAACCGCGGAGTGCAGCTAGTATCATCACTATCACTACATAGTATATAACAAAGTCACTTTTTCTGTAACTATTTAATGACTATAAAATTTATTTAATGTAACCCTTTGTATGCTTAGATCTTTAAAACTACGCAACGGATTTTGATGCGGTTTTTTTAAATAGACAGAGTGATTTAAGAGGAAGGTTTATATTATATAAGTGCAGGTCTTTATAGCATCAAGAAAACGTTAAGAGGAAAGGGTACCGGGGGCTTTCTCCATACAAACTATTACAACCGTAGTCGACTGTTTTCTCCCTGGATAATGACACTAGAGCAAATATTTTTGGTGCATAAAACTTATAACTGCCATGACCATGCCCCTATTTTTTGTTTTTTTTATTTTTTTAATATTTTTAATTTTAATTTCTATGATAATTAGAAAATGAAAAAAAAACAAAACATAGGGACATAGTCATGGCAGTTATAGGTTTTATGGCACATAAATATTTGTGCTAGTGTCATTATCCAGGGAGGAAACAGTCGACTACGTTTGTATGGAGAGCGCGCAGGTACCCTTTCACCTTAAGAGACTTTCCCTTGTTTTTGAAATAATCACAAATCTGTATTTAAATTTTATCGAAATTCGAAATAATTGGTTTCTAAGAGTGATTTTTTTCCTTATCTTAATATATATAAATCTCGTGTCACAATGTTTGTCCTCAATGGACTCCTAAACCACTTAACCGATTATAATAAAATTCGCACACCATGTGCAGTTCGATCCAACTTGAGAGATAGGATAGCTTACATCCCGATATTCCCACGGGATCGGGAGTTACGCGGGTGAAACCGCGGAGGGCAGCTAGTTATTTATGTAAAAAAAACGAAAAATGTCACTTTTCTTGGTAACTGTATCAAATTTTAAAAAAATAGTAAAATTGATATTTGTTAATTATTTCAAAATAAAGTTTAGGCAGTATGTATTTTGTAAATCAATCGTTAGCAAAATTTTTATTACCAACAGACGTTCCAAGTTAAATATTTTAACTCCATTTACTTTTTACGAGCTACATTAAACTAGAGTTAACGGCATGAATCTGTTAAAATAAGAGATTTGGATTGCTTAAGTGTTATGGTAGGTTTAATTTTTAAGTATCAATAAAAGGACAAGCCCATAATTGGCTTTTCCAAGAACAAAGTGTTCTTAAAGATATTATTTTAAGACAAATTTAGTTTATACTGCTACTACTATTTAGTTTATGTTTCAGTTACTCGAGTTGCCATAGCTTCCACCATAACTGCATCGATTCCAAGTAACCGTAATATTAAGTAAATAATCGATAAAAACGCTATTGGAACGATGTCGATTCATAGTAAATACTAGTAGGACCTTAGGCTAAAGCTCATGGAAGTATTCAGCTACTCATAATATGCTGCTATGATCCTTGCTGTACTACAACGGTTCAAGAGCCTGCCACAGTTTCAATAGGCTGTTGGACAACATTGACAAAGATCTGGACTTGTTCAGTACTAATGCTGAGACGGTGAGGCGGCGCGGCGGTCAGCTGAGCATTTTTTTGCTGGTGAATGATGTTTATTATTTTATTTTATTTTTGTTTAATCTCTGTCTTAATTACGTTATTTTTTATGACTTGTAGGAGGTATAGTTCAAGGAGAACGCTCACTCCTTATCTTACTAGATTATTCTCTTTTTTATTCGTGAGATCCTGTAACTGGCTTTTTATTGTTGTACTGTTGTTAAATTCTTATAATAGCTGTTGGATTTCCAAATAAATAAACTAGTTATTGAATCTTATAAAAACATTTGGGATATTCCCCCTATCCCCCAAATGCTATCCCCCAAATAGGGATTTCAGTAAAAGCCATATCTTCTACGCAAGTGGACATTGTCCTTTAGGTTAAATTCGAATTCAAATAGCTATTACTGTGTGATAAAACAAATTGTACAATTGGCTTTATTTTTAACATGATAACTTCTTTGGGTAGTAAGCTATTTTTGGTACGAGTCACTACATAGTATAAAATAAAGTCACTTTTCGCCGTCCCTATGTCCCTTTGTATGCTTAGATCTTTAAAACTACGCAACGGATTTTGATGCAGTTTTTTTAATAGATAGAGTGATTCAAGAGGAAGTTTAATATGTATAATACATGCATAATATAGCGGTGCGAAGCCGGGGCGGGTCGCTAGTACTATAATAAACTAAAGTTTATTAGATGAAAATGACCCATTGCATAAAACAAAACAGTAATAAAACGAAGAGCCACAATTCCTTAACAATTCATAAAAAAATCACGAAGGCAAGTTTATTTAGGTGTCTAGTAATATTTCAAGTTATGTCTGTAACCACGGAACTGCGTTACTAAACTAAAATCACGGACGTTGGCCACACTGCTGCCGAACTTAAATTAAACTGGGCTGGTCACATCAGCCGCATGTCAGACCAGAAAGGTGGGCAAAAACCACCACGGACTAGGTCCCGAAAAGCAGACGACCACGCAGCAGGCCCAGAAGGAGATGGCGGGATGAGTTGGACTAGCATCGTAGGGACTGGACCCAACTGAGACTAGACAGGGTAAAATGGAAAGACGGGACGCCTTTGCCCTGCAGAGTGCAGAGGGACGGAATATCTTCTCTATATATATAAAATTCTCGTGTCACGGGGTTCGAACTTGAACTCCTCCGAAACGGCTCGACCGATTCTCATGAAATTTTGTGAGCATATTCAGTAGGTCTGAGAATCGGCCAACATCTATTTTTTTTTTTTTGTAAGTAGCAAAACAACGTTTGCCGAGACAGCTAGTATACTATAAAAAAATAAAAAATACATACAACTGAATTGAGAACCTCCTCCCTATAAAAATAATATAAAAAAAAATACTTTTTCTTCAATACAATAAAGATTATTGTAATTTTTTTAATTGTATTATTGTTTATTCCTTGTATTTGTTTTAATATTTTTAACCAACTTATGTACAGTCGGCTGCATAATTGCAGCCCCCGGTAGAGTTCACAAATGATTATTATTGGAATGTCTTCATTCTAATCATTTTTGTTTGATAAATTCATTAGTTAAAAAAAAATACATACAACCGAATTGAGAACCTCCTCCTTTTTTTGAAGTCGGTTAAAAAGACATTAAACTTCAACTAAAGCAGGTGCCTAGAATCTTGCTTGTGTTAAAAACATTCTTATAACACCCGTTTTGTAACTCTACCGTGGGTCTGCAATTATGCAGCCGACCGTACAAAATTACTTAATATGTAAAATAAATAAAATAATACCTGTACAGAACAATGCATAAATGTTAAAGGTTTACGTCACCGACATGCTAATTTCAACAGATGGTTATTAGTATAATATCTGTAGCTATGATTTATATTGACATTTACTTACATCTAATTAATATGATTTATACAACGCCAGTAACTTTAATCCATGCTATCAATAGATCTCAATAGATCTCAAATTGCATTTATGCAAGACTACGCAAGCGGGCGCGGGGCGGGTGCGTGGCGGACGCGGGGCGGGCGCGTGGCGTGAGCGGGTGGACTTGCATAAATACAATTTGAGATCTATTAATAAAATAAATAAATATAAATATTGCAGGACATTCCACACATCGCCATCAAGCCCCAAGCTAAGTTACTAGACTTGTGTTATGGGTGCTAGACAACAGATATACTACTTATCTACTTTTCTTTTGTAAATGTCACTACATAGTATAAAACAAAGTCGCTATCTCTGTCCCTATGTCCCTATATCGCTATGTATGCTTAAATCTTTAAAACTACGCAACGGATTTTAATGCGGTTTTTTTTTAATAGATAGAGTGATTCAAGAGGAAGGTTTATATGTATAATACATGCATAATATAGCCGTGCGAAGCCGGGGCGGGTCGCTAGTATACTTATAATACATAGAAACAACCAGACCACAGACAAATATCTAAGCATAAATACTCGTCTGAGGCGGGAATCGAACCCGCAACCCTGTGTTTGGCAGTCCGGCATGGTGACCATTGTGCCAATTGGGTGGTTAAGCGTGTATGTCCCATGACTGCCTATATTTGTGTTTTTTTAGATTTTTTTTAAAAAAATAAATATTTCAGGACATATTACACATCGCCATCCAGCCCCAAGCTAAGCAACTTAATGCTTGTGTTATGGGTGCCAGATAACGGATAAACTACTTATATACTTCTTTTTTTTTTTTTTTGTAAATATATACATATTATACATATAGGACACCCAGAACCAGAAACAAGAATCTATGGTCAGCATAAATACTTGTTCCCGGCGGGAATCGAACCCGCAACCTTCTGCGTCGCAGTCGGGTGTTCGCCCGACGCGCCACAGAGGTCGTCATTTGTTTGAGTACAGTAAGATATATAAATTGGCCCAAATATAGTTATTATGTAGATTGTATTAAGAATTCTAAACGCCTTCGTAGTCTAGATTATAATCAAATTCATTGTCACATATTTGCATGTGACCTTAGCCTTTTCACGGAAAAAAGCTGTTATTTGCTTGAAAAATTGAGATATATAAAGTAGGAGATGGCAAGGAAGCCTATTTTATTTCTAAAGCTGTTGCCCGGGACGCTTGGTCGTTTTGTTTTATCTACTATGGCTTGACGAATTAGAACTTATGCATTGCTTGACGAATGAGAACCAAAATGTCAGGTCAAAACACGCTTGACCAATCAGAACTGTTTTTGCACTTGACGAGTCGAGTACTAAATCCTAAATACCTTCCTCTTTAATCACTCTATCTATTAAAAAATACCGCATTAAAATCCGTTGCGTAGATTTAAAGATCTAAGCATACTTAAGAGGAAAGGGTACCGGGGGCTCTCTCCATACAAACTATTACAAACGTAGTCGACCGTTTCCTCCCTGCCTGCCTAGCATGATGACCAAAACACGATACGATAAAGCGATATAACTACATCAACTCTCAAAATATGACAGATAAAGCCGCCATGTTGAATTTTTATTATAAATTGCGATAAAAATTATGATAAAAATTCAACATGGCGGCTTTATCTATCATATTTTGAGAGTTGATGTAATTATATCGCTTTATCGTATCGTGTTTTGGTCTTCATGCTAGGCATACTGGATAATGACACTAGAGCAAATATTTTTCGTGCATAAAACTTATAAGTAACTGCCATGACCATGTCCCAATTATTTTTTTATCTTAATTTCTATGATAGTTAGAAAATGAAAAAAAAAAAATAGCATAGTCATGGCAGTTATAGGTTTTATTGTGTCATTATCCAGAGAGGAAACAGTCGACTACGTTTGTATGGAGAGAGCGCCGGACCCTTTCACTGCGGAAAGCGACTTTATTTTATACTAGGTGTGTGCGTCCCGCGTTTTCACCCGCGTAAGCCCCGATCCCGTGAGAATGTCAAAATAAAAAGTAGCACATAGCCTTCCTCGATAAATGGACTTATTCAACACAAAAATATTTGTTCGTTTAAACAAACAAACGCTTTAGCTTTATAATATTAGTATAGACTATGTAGTGATAGTGAAGAAAATATTTTTTACCACGTATTTCTAAAATTAATCGTCTAAAGGTTTTTTGCGAGAATCTTTTAGTTTTGAGAGGCAGCGACCCGGATGCACGAATTTTGTGTTCTTTTTTTCTAAAACAAGCGAGTTACAACTCGAATGGTTTTGTTATTTATTGGTCTGCTACTCTAGAACAAAATATTTCAACTGCTAAAAATCTTAATTCACTAGATAGATACCTTTATTTGTACAACACAGGATGAAACAAAACACGACATACACAAAGTAAAGTAATAGAATAGAAAGTAAAGGTTGCACAAATTGGCGGCCTTATCGCTGAAAGCTATTTCTTCCAGGCAACCTTTGGATGGAAAAGAACTGATTCAGTTTTAATGGTACTGTTAAATTATTAAAAGGTGCGTTTATAGAGTTACCTAAAGGGTATACCCGGGACCCTATTATTACTATGACTTCACTGTCCGTCCGTCCGTCTTAGTGGATTTTCGTTGTTAAAAAAAAATGTTATTAAAAAAAACGGCCATTTCGCGTCGCGCGGGGGAAAGGGATAGTGCTAAGTACGAATATACAAGCCATAAGGTTAAGAGGAAAGGGTACCGGGGGCTCTCTCCATACAAACGTAGTCGACTGTTTTCTCCCTGGATAATGACACTAGCGCAAATATTTTTGTTGCATTCAAACTATAACTGCCATGACCATGCCCCTATATCTTGTTAGGGTTCCGCAGCCAAATGGCAAAAACCGGAACCCATATAGATTCGTCATGTCTGCCTGTCTGCCGTATGTCACATTCACTTTTTTCCGAAACTATAAGAACTATACTGTTGAAACTTGGTAACTAGATGTATTCTGTGAACCGCATTAAGATTTTCACACAAAAATTGAAAAAAAAAAAATACAATAAATTTTAGGATTCCCCATACTTAGAAGTGAAACTCAAAATTCATTATCCAGGGAGGAAACAGTCGACTACGTTTGTATGGAGAAAGCGCCTGTACCCTTTCACCTTAAGCAAGATGAAAACAAAATACGCCATCATTAACAACTGTCTGTTTCCATCTCAAGCTTGTAACTTTCACACATTTCAACTGGCACCCCATCCTGGATATTGCAGTGTCAAGTCTCGTCATGCGATCCCACGACAATAACGAAGGAGAAAACATGGAGCGAAACTCATTTTTATCCCGCAGAAGGGAACAATACACTATTGTAATAAGTTCACCGTTTCATATTCGCGACACGTTTATAACTACGCGAGTGGAAATCTAGTGTAATATCGTTGTTTCAGTTATCATTTGTAAGTCGTGATGTAAATATTACGTCTGTCTACATTTCCTTGGGAAGGGAATTTAGTAGAAGGATATAAGTTTAAATAGGTCAGCTTTTGCAGTGGCGGACTAAGCCTGTCAGAGGCCCGGGGCAGCAAGAATGAGGCCAAAGCTTTAAAAAAAATTGTTTACAAAAATACTGGTGTTTTTTTTTTTTAGCCAAATTAAAGGTTGGAGGCCTGGCTAGGGTAATTAATGACTTTTTCAAAAATCTAATGATGCACTTTTAGTTTTTGTCAAAATGGGGCACGCGACTCCTTTCAGCATTTTTGCTATCTCTTATAGTTTAGGATATACCCCTGAAGGCCCACGTATAATCTAAATAGGCAGGAATAGGAATATGTTAAACCAAAATTAGGCTGAATGGGATTAAAGAGACTGCCCCTCTTTAGTCGGCCATTTTTTATATTTTTTGCGACCTTGCCAGTCTAGAGTATGGGGGGAGACAAGTCAAAAGTTGGCACAATGACGACCCAGTTGGCACAATGGTCACCATGCCGGACTGCCAAACACAGGGTTGCGGGTTCGATTCCCGCCACAGACAAGTATTTATGCTTAGATATTTGTCTGTGGTCTGGTTGTTTCTATGTATTATAAGTATATATTACAAAAGAAAAGTATATAAGTAGTATATCCGTTGTCTAGCACCCATAACACAAGTCTAGTTACTTAGCTTGGGGCTAGATGGCGATGTGTGGAGTGTCCTGCAATATATATTTTTTTTTTAAAGACATGTGAACGGATAAGATCGCATTTATAACTTTACAATTTGAAAAAAGGCTTATCCGTTCGCGGAAATATCAGAACATACTAATAAACTATTAAATATCAATGTAATGAATGGCCAATGTTTATTTTTCGACGTAAATAGAATGTAGTGAATGTAAATGTGGGCATACAAGAGTGAATTATTGGCACTTCATTTATTTTTGAAGTTTAGGATTTGATCAGGGGAACGCGGAGGCATTTGGGACTTGGGCGGACCGCCCCAAGACCGGAAGCCTGGGGCTGTCCGCCCCTACCGCCCCCTTCCCCTTAATCCGCCACTGGCTTTTGACCTCTATAATTTCACAAGAAGTGACGATGCGGTCTAAGATGTAGCACGCTTTCCTTGAAGATACCTTATGATTCCATACGCTTATGATTCAAGACCTACAAATAAACGGAGGCCTTCGAGGGACGCGTGTGAAGGTAGTAAGACGGCGGCAGTGAAACAAAAACTTTTCTGAACGTAATCGGATCGGAACACGGACAAGTTCGCTTGGCTATACGACTAAGGCCAAAATACCGGCCACCTATAACAAACGGCGGCTAAAGCTTTTCACCAGGTTGTTTAAGGTTTAAGACCAGTGTGAGGTTGTAAATTTCCATACAAAAAGCGGTAACGTTTTCCCCCCATAAACGAACTCCGATTTTGATAAATTTTGAAAATGTTCTAGATTTAATGGAAAACTAGGTATAACCGTTTTTATTTTAAAGAAATATTGCCTAAGATAAAAGTAATTACTATCTGAATATCTATATTTTTGACTTAAAAACTTCATCGAGCGTTTCAATTGGTTTTTAATAGACTAAACTGAATTACCAAAAAAGAAAAACGTATTAACCAAGAATAAGACGCAGTGAATTAAATGAGATCAAATTTATTTCATTTTGTGAAGGATAAAGGGGGTAAAAACGTTACCGCCCGCAACTTTATTTGAAAGCAAAATGAAGGCCGTATTAAACTCTCTCTATCGCACGATACGGGTTATTTTTGAAAATACCTACTTGCGCCGCGTATCGAAAACTCATGATTCTCTTAACATGCAGCAGCTAAAGCTTTTCATCAGGTTGTTTCAGGTTTCAGGTCGGTTATTAATGTAAATAAGCTTTACGCTCTGTATTTTCTTGGAAAAGTGTTAGGAGTTGAGGGAATGAAGATTGTTAAAGCGCACGCGAGCGTGTTACGTCACGACACCACTTCTGTAGGTATATTGCATGTTGCAATGACGACCGGCCAAAAGTACTGAATCGCTGCGACTCTAATTTCAGTAGCAACTGGCCAGATTCGCAACTGGAGAAATTAGATTAGATGTTTTCTATTTTTTCCATATTTATTTCCTCTTTTATCATTTCACTTTAGCTGCGCCCTGCGGTTTTACCCGCATAAGTCCCGATGATAAAAAGAACCTATGTGTTAATCCAGATCACCAGCTATCTAGATACCGGGTTTCATCGAAATAGGTCTAGTAGTTTTTGCGTGAAGGAGTAACAAACACCATACAAACTTTCGCATTTATAATATTAGTAGGATGTGCTTGTCTAATAAATGTTTTTCTATTTTTCTAAGATATTGTAAGTTTTAGAGCGATGTTGGCCTAGCGGTGGAGACTTTCATTCTGAAGGTCGTGCGTTCGAATCCCTACTGGCCGTGGACCAATGGTTTTTCTTAAGAAAAAATTACGTGCGCCAATCAGCACATTGCTCTCACGGTTAAGCCGCGGCTAAGTTAGCTCCAGTAGTATTGACAAGTCTACTAAGCTGAGAGGGTAGTAGGTGCTGGGCATACCTACTCCATCGTAACGCAAAAAGGACCCAAATAAAAAGGTCTAGTTGCGAAAAAGCATCCCGTTTACAAGTAGGTTCAAGTTGTAAGTTTTAAATAAATATTAAGTTACTAGCTGCGGTTTAAGCCGTGTAAGTCCCGATCCTGTGGGAATATCGGGATAAAAGTAATCTATATGTTAATCCAGATTTATAGCTATCTGTAAACCGAGTTTCATTCCAATCGGTTTAGTAGTATTTACCGTGAGTACCAAACACACCAACACAAAAAGTTTCACATTTATAATATTACTAGCGACCCGCTCCGGCTTCGCACGGTTATATTATGCATGTATTATACATATAAACCTTCCTCTTGAATCACTCTATCTATTAAAAAAACCGCATCAAAATCCGTTGCGTAGTTTTAAAGATCTAAGCATACAAAGGGATATAGGGACAGAGAAAGCGACTTTATTTTATACTATGTAGTGATGATATATACTATGTAGTGATAGTGATAGTGAAGTAGGATGAATAATTTTTCGGTTTTCTTTCGATCCTCCGACTGCCGCTATTGTAATAAGCTCAGTTATAGATTGAAAATTTTCATTGTTGATTTACCTTGTATTAAAAAAGTTTGTTTTGAAAACATCTAGGTCATCAAGCCTAAATATCAGATCGTTAAGTATAAAACCATAACCCTTAAGCTCATAAAATATTGGCAAAACAACATAAACTATGCCCATAACATATTGATCGAACCACAATTTTACAGCTTTCGTATAAAATTTTGTCATCGCAAAATAAAACTTATGCGGCACTTCGATCTTTGAATCTAGGGCTTTTATACGTTCTTGCGCCGCTTGATAAGCTCCTTGGACAGAGTACTTATATAATCGTTTTTTTTTTTCACAAAATAGGCTTCCATTGACCCAATGTACCTTATGGTAAGCGAAGATGAGGTCGAGGATGTAGCATGCTGGCCTAGAAGGTACCTATTCACTCTATTCTCTCTTCTATAAGGGGGTTCCCCCCTTATTCCAAAACGAGGTTTAAGGATAGTCCGAGATGTGAATTTAAACCTTAGATTTAGATACAGATTTACTCGAGAACTATGGTCTAAACACTATCCTTTAAAATCTATTAGGAACTATAGTCTTAGCCATAGGTCTTAGCACTATCCCTATAGATTATATAGGGATATATATATAGGGATAGGATTTTGGGGGAACAACCACGCGGGCAGGGAGTTCCACTTTTTAGCACTGCGTACGATAAAAAATGGATGCGTGACACTTAGTACGCGAAATTTTGCTGACATAATCTCCTCCTGGCATGAGCACCTTGATCTCTATAAGGATGTTCTTTCTAAGACATTTTAATTTACGTTTAATATAATTTTTTTAATTAATATAAATTACTAGCGACCCGCCCCGGCTTCGCACGGCTATATTATGCATGTATAAACCTTCCTCTTGAATCACTCTATCTATTAAAAAACCCGCATCAAAATCCGTTGAGTAATTTTAAAGATTTAAGCATACAAAGGGAAATAGGGACAGAGAAAGCGACTTTGTTTTATACTATGTAGTGATAGTGATTTGAGGTTCTGGCTACGTAAAACAAATTCTTTAACCCTGAACTAAAAATTAATCTTATTTACCGTTAACAAAATTTGACGATTCTATATATTTGACGACTTCTATAGCATGGTGAACAAACACCCGCCTGCGACGCAGAAGGTTTCAAGCCTAATTCCCGACCCGAAAAAATATTATTGTACCTACAGAGATATATTTCTTGTTTTATAATAGAAAATTTAATTCATAACACAAGCATAGTTGCTTTGCTTAGGGCAAGATGACGCTGTGTGAATGTTCTGAAATATTTATTTACTAGCTGCGCTCCGCGGTTTCACCCGCGTAAGTCTCGATCCCGTGGGAATATCAAAATGAAAAGTAGCCTATAGCCTTCCTCAATAAATGGACTATTCAACACAAAAATAATTTTCCAATTCGAACCAGTAGTTCCTAAGATAAGCTCGTTCAAACAAACAAACAAACTCTTAAGCTTTATATTATTATAGTATAGATTATTTATCTTCCAACCGACCAAAAGCAACAGCCAAATAAGTTCAGCGATCCGTAAAATAATAAAACAGTCAGGAAGTAGCATATTGTTCCATGCCCGTCAATCAAGTTAACCCGGCTGGATAATCCAGACAGGATTCGAAGTTCGTTCACCGGTTGGATCGTTTTTATCCCTTATGTACAGTCGGCAACAAAAGCGCTGACTCACCGTAGAACTCCAAAAATACCATTATTAGATTGTGTTCCACTCAATGAAGTTTAAAGTCTTTTAACCCATGCTTTTTAACTCATAAATTTATCAAACAAAAATTATTAGAATTAAAACATTCCTATATTAGTAATTTTAGAACTCTACGGTGGGTCTGCAATTATGCAGCCGACCGTACAGTCGGCAACAAAAGCGCAGACCCACCGTAGAACTCCAAAACTGCCATTATTAGATCGTTTTCAACTCAAGCAAAACTCCAAGGTCCTGCTTGACTTCTTCAACTCATTAAATTATTAGACAAACATTTTTAGAATAAAAATATTTCAATAATAGTAAATTTAGAACTCTATGGTGGGTCTGAAATTCTGTTGCCGACTGTACAGACATTTTCAATATTTATTACCAAAAGTAGACCGGATAACAGTAACTTTCCTCCCTATTTGTAGTTACTAGTATGAAATTACTAGAACTATGGTTTAGAATGACGTTTGCGTTCTGCGAAGTGTCACTGCACTATGTGCAGGATAAAACAAGACAATTGTCATAATGCCCCCGGGTTAAGCGACGCCTGGCGCGGTTATTTCGATGGGTGGCCAATTAGTAGTGTGGCAAGAATGTGTTTTCATGAGCCCCTCCGTGCTTCGGAAGGCATGTTAACCCGTTGGTCCCGGTTGCTACCTCAGTCGTTATGTTAAGTTAGAGACCTTAAGACGATCTGAAAACTCTAACAATAGGTGAGCCACACCACTATACGAGAAGAAGTAGAAGATAATGCCTATACTCTTTTTTGGTTATGTATCTACTAGCAGCGCTCCGCGGTTTCACCCGCGTATGCTAGCCGGCCATGCACCAATGGATTTTTTGACGAAAAATGAATGTGCGCTAATTTACATTGCTTAGTTGGCTCCAGACATATTGAAGAGTTCTTTCCTCCAGGCATGGTCGACTATGCTAAGATATAGGTGCTGGGCAAGTCTACTCCATCTTCACGCAAAAAGGACCCAACTAAAGATGTCTTGTTGCGAAAAAAAGCCAATAATATACAAGTAGCCCTGGAATAACGAATAGGCTACTATTATCCCGATATTGGGACATACGAAAGTCAAACTGCGGAAAACAGCTAGTATTTTTACCTATAAATAGGCGAAATAATAATAAGTCAATCCTTTGTAGAAAATCTAAATAGACATAATAACCAAGTCTTCAATTATTCCCCCTTCCCCCTGGAACCCCTTGAGTAGGGGAGCAGGGTTTCCCGTGAAGAGTGCATTCACCGCCGCGTCGTCGTCGTCGTCGGCAATATCGCGTGTGGCGCCAAACTCGATAATCTATCGGTGCTACGCACACCATGGTTTGTGGGTTTTTAGGACATAATCGCGATTAAATATAATAAATAAATATAATTAGTTTAGGTAGCAGTAGTACTTAAAAATAAGTACATGACCCAAATAATAAATACCTTACTGCCTAACATTTTTATACGTATGTATTTTTCATCTAAACACGTATTACGTAGACGGCGGTCGATACGTGTGCGCAGGTCAGGATTAGCGGGATTCAAAACTTTTAACTATAGGATATGAGAATTCCTGTGATTACTGTGTAGTAGTAAAGTTGTGTTACTCATGAAAACTAAGTCAATGAGTTTACAATTCTTTATGGACTTCAGTAATATTTATACATAGGTAGTATAAAATACACTAATTAGATTTCTTATTAGAAAAATATTTGCGTTTACTGGGTTGACAGCCACATAGATGGGAAAAAGTTAAAATTTTCTGTATCAATATAAAATACAACATAATATGTATTATGGAGCCAGTGCAAAATGTCATGTTTTACAGCATTGCTTCAAGCAACTGTATTGTCAACTTGTAATTAAAAATACGTAGGTATATGTTTTTTTGTAAAGAAATAAGAATAGTCTAATACAAATACAAAATA
This sequence comes from Idaea aversata, assembly GCA_907269075.1. Classification (NCBI taxonomy): domain Eukaryota; kingdom Metazoa; phylum Arthropoda; class Insecta; order Lepidoptera; family Geometridae; genus Idaea; species Idaea aversata. The sequence continues at coordinate 3,133,326 of OU026098.1, read as the reverse complement.
CAAATAATAAAACATTTAGTTTCTTAAAAACCTGGACCGATTTTGATGGAACTCTATATTAAGATACATTGAATCCATAGAAGTAACATTGTGATTCAAGAGGAAGGTTTGATATTATAAAACATAACTACCATGCATACGAAGTTGCGGGCAACAGCTAGTAATCTACTATACAAAAATAAGTCGGGTTTTCCTTCCTGACGCTATAACTCCAGAACGCACGAACCGATTTAGATGATTTCGGTTTTGAAATGTTTGTCGTAGTCCAGGAAAGGTTTAAACGGTGAGAAAGATCGGACTTACGCGAGTGAAACCGCGGGGCGCAGCTAGTAAATAAATATGTCCAGTAAAAATATTTTATTTGTCTATAGTTTTATGGTCACCCTATAACAAAAGCATGACCTATCTCTATAGTTGGCACATTTATGTAATAACACACCCTATATAATTACATTTATGCATTGCAATTTGAATTTTGAGGTAGGTCTAGGAAACATTTCACCCGCGTTGCTACCCTACACTGGACTAATTATTTTTACACTGAATTGTCATTGTTTGCTTAAGAATGTATTGGTTTTATTTTAATAATCACTTTGCTAGTAATTTATTTTATTTTATAAGCTAATAACTAAGTCCTTATTCGCCTGAAACACAGGAACATCCTAGTTCAGGCAAATGTGTTTTATTGTGTTTTTGTATTTTTTAGTTCATAGTTTACATTTGTAAAATGGTTTTTTTTGAATAAATTTATTTATTTATTTAATTGCAGCGGGTAAGAAATTATGGCTTTTCTAATAAATTGTACAATTTTATTGAGAATAATAAAACCTGGTATGTAGGTAAAAATAAGAAAATAGGGGGTTACTTACTTGTAGATGTAATTGTAATGATATAACGCCATAATTTCATTTAGTTATTTATTTCAAAATAAGTCATGACCGGTGTTTAGATTTTTTTTTAAATGTTCTTTTATACAAACCTTCTCATGACAATAACAACCACAAAAATAAAGAATTATCCAATTTCGTGCAGTCGTTCGGAAGTTATGGCATACATTTCGGTGATTCATTATTATTTATATAGATAAAACAAACAGTGGCTTACAGTCTACACAGGAACGCACACTGTTTTAAGTTCCTACTAAGGTGTAGTCTTAGGTTCCTTGCAAGTAGGTAGGTACAGTATATCATAAATTATGTTAACATGTTGGAATTCTTGCAAAAACTCACATTATAAGGTATGACTTGACATAGGATGTGGCGTACCTTGAACTCCACTATGGCTGCATATCCGAGGTTTGTACAGCCTGCCTGATATTTTTACAGTATTGTAGTAACTACATAAGGTTTAAGACAAGTACATCTTTCTACTACCTATCATTTGTCTTATGTCATCAGCTTTGCTCAAGGCAGTGATTCATTTATACATAGTAGCGCTCACCTACGAACTAATTAATTTCTGGTCTAAGGAGCCATATTGAACAGTAAGATTCCTTGAACTAACTCTATTTCAACAAACAAACCAACAAAACACCATTTATGGTATCAAATAAAGTGGTCTACAATTTCAAAATACTGAAAACGACCTTCAGTCATTAGGTACTTACTAAGTAAAAGGAACCTACAGAGTAGCTCTGATGAAACTTGTTACCAATTAGATGAACAAGTAGGCAGCTAGGGACCTAGGTACGTAGATGCCAGTTCCATTTGAAAAGATTTTTAAACAAAGAAATTGCTTTTAATAATAATTGTAGAAAGGAAAGCTCGATAACGTAATCACATTGTAGCTATCTCTACCCATTACAGGCAAAGACGACTATATTTATAAAACGTTCAGAGAAAAATCAATAACACAACATTAGGTACCTACTTGACTGACCTCAAAGTTTGTGGAAAAACACCCATAAATACTTAATGTCTAGTACTTACCACTTCAAAAACGACAAGAAATCTTTCCCCGGAGATCTCACGACGGCTCGGAGACACGGAACAATTCAGAAAACTAATTTAATTGAATTATTTTGCAATACGAATCGCAACAAAAGCAATCGGGCTGAATGACGAAAATTGAATTATTTTTGACAGTTAATTGACATTGACAGATGTGAAATCATGTTTGCGTTTCATTTCACGAAACAACCAGTTCTAATGACTCAACCATTTTTACCGCAAAAATGGAACGTACGCTTAAGTTTTTGCCTCTGGTTTTTGCGCACAGCAGACTTCAAATACGGAGATTATTTTAGGTACGTATTTTTTCATAAACGTACAGATTGGTATAGACACATTTGCTATTCCTATTCTGTGCCATTAACATATTAAAAGGGCACAGAATAGTTGCTTGCTTGCTTGTGCGTTACTTTGGCAGAGCCACTTTATAATTTCGTGTTATTTACTATGCCAGGTTTTGGTCTGTAATTAATTAAAAGTAGTTACATAAAATAAAACAATTTATTGCATTTTCAAATTTAAATTAATAAGAAATCAAGATAAGACATGATAGTGGCACAATAGTCGACCTTACCGCCGGAAGCGATCTCTACCAGGCAATCCTAGGATTGAGAGGATTCTACGAAACATTAATAAAAGTGAGATGCGTAGGTAAACAAACGTTATTACGTTTTTCTCCTTATAAATTTTATTAATTCTTAAGCCTCCGAAAAACCTTGCGCAGATGCACGCCTCGTCTGTTTTGAATAATAGTATGATCACTTGATCAGGCGCTAATTAAAGTGGCGCACGTGGGCTCAGTTTTTACAAGGGTTTTAGCCCAGGGGTCGGCAATCTTTTGAGTCGGAAGTAAAAAAAAAAGTTTAAGAGGCAATTTTTTTTTGCCAACAATTAATAGACTTACGAAAATTAAATTAAGTTTTTTGAAGATTTTCAGCCATTCCAAATGTCAACTTCTTCACCTCACTGTAACAATCGGGACGACTATTCCATGTGTCGAATAAAAGTGCCTCAACTCGCGGTATTTCTTAAAATGTATAATATTTGCATATATGGAACTAAAGAGCCACAATTGGCTAGCGAATCGCAGGTTGCCGACCCCTGTTTTAGCCTATCAACAGCTCAAACAGGTCTTAAAATAGCCACAGGGATTAAAATAATTATAAAGTCAGTTTAATATTAATAACAAATATAATATTTTAAAACTTATTATCACATAATCTAATGCAAACACCGGGTGTTGTTCAGTTTAAAGCCTTCTAAAACGTTTAAAATGCTGAGATTTTTATAAATTTTCAATTCTTAAGAGCTTGTTCGTATCGTGAGGATATGTCTTCCCAGTTGGCGACATCGAATATTGCCTTTACGTAGTCGGCTCGTACGTTCTTATATTGTAGGTAGTACGCGTGTTCCCATACGTCGATACCGAATAGTGGAATTAGACCTGGAATAATCAAAATTAAGGTTTAATTATACTAAATTATAAAGAGGTAGTTGTCAGTAACAAAACGAAAACGACTGAAGGAAGTCAACAATACAGTGCTTCATTTGATGGATACGTCAGGGCGCCGCCATCTTGACTACTGTTTTGTGTCTATAAATAGGAATAAAATGACGGAACGTGGTTCATTCTGTCGCAGTAGCTTCATGATGTCCGAACCTTTTTATGGTCGTACCATTTATTTGAGTTAATTAGTTTAATACCTTTTAGTGAGTGGATTAAGCGTTGTGGTAAAATAATGCCGATGGGTATGTAATTTTTATGATTAAAATATATAAAATATGTTCTGGTGATAAGTGTCTTTATATTTACGTAACCTACACTCAGATTTTGGTCAAAATAGCTGGTCATTTATATAGTTTAGATGGATATTTGGGCATTAACAATACAAAAAGTCACACAAAAAACCATTCATATCTAGATGGCGCTACTGACATATATACAGTTTATTCCGCTTAATAGATCGTAAGTCATCTAGATAGATGGCGCCACCACTGTTTACCTTATTCTTCACGAGTTTAGTTTTCTTTGAGCATAAATAATGTTGAGCTCCATTAAAACAAAATATTAAAGGTGAAATGTTAATATTAAATTGAAAAAAACCTATATGTGAGTTTTTTTTTAACATAATATTATGAGGTTTTATCGCAATCGATTCCACAGTTTTCACATGAAGAAGTAACAAACATACATAATACAGTAGACATCAAAAGCTAACACACTCACATAACACATGATTTTATAATATTGTAATGTGGCTGCCTAAAATTCACCACAAGTAGCTTGAAGTGGATCCTGGTTCAGGCAGCTAACAATCTGCAGCTTCTGCTCTGTTTATTGTTGATAAGCCTGCCCCAGCCGGAGCCCTAGATGCCAACAGAGGCTGCTGCAAGTCGACTCTTCATTACGTCTAGTGACCCAAACCCTCTAATACAGTCATGTCGAACATACGGCATGCGGCCCGCGAATCATAATGATGCGGCCCGCGGTCGGAATCTAGATCTCAAAAAAAGTATAAGTAATACCTATTATACTTATACTCATTAAATATTATTAGTGTTACCTACCTATTGAAAAAGTGCCAATAAATGTACCTACCTCACCAAATAAACTTAATAATAAAGGGGAAATTCCGAAATATAAAAAAGATGAAAATGTAGGTAAAGGTTTTATACACATATTAGGCACTATCATCGATCATATAACCGAATAGATACAACATCGCTTTGTTTTCGTTTAGGACGTAGTTCACCAAACCATGAGGTAGCGGGGGGTGTAACTGCCGATGTCATAGTGTTGGTAATAAGTAATTATTAAATATCGATACCATAGATTTTATCGATGTTTGTATTATAAAATTATTGAAAAAACTGCAACGAACGTATTATTTTTAAATAAATATAAATAATTAACCACTGTTCATTTAATTTTATTTATGGACCCACCTTATCCTCAAGCTGTCTTCGAGTAATCGACGAATAAATATACGCAAACCCTTTCTTTTTTAAGTCAGTTAAAATACTTTTTGACAAATAAATTCATTAATGTAAAATACAAAACATGTCAGTTCTAAGTTTTTTCGAATCGACATTATTTTTTTGATTTATACCCCACCACTACTGACACGTGCCTAATATTTTTGATAAAATAGCACAATTCGTTTTCCATTGAGTGAGGGCGCTGTATCGATATTTCAAACTTTGTTCCTTACCAATTTGCCTGTAGTGGGCAGTGGGTCCTGGTTCAGGCAGGTAGCAATCTGCAGCTTCTGCTCTGTTTATTGTTGATAAGCCTGCCTTAGCCGGAGCCCTGGACGCCGACAGAGGCTGCTGCAAGCTGATTCTTCATTATCTCTATTGAACCAAACCCTCTAACTAATACATACCAGTGGTAGCCTGAAGTGGGTCCTGGTTCAGGCAGGTAGCAATCTGCAGCTTCTGCATCTGTTTGTTGTACGCGAGCCAGCCCCAGCCGGAGCCTTGGACGCCGACAGAGGCTGCTGCAAGCTGATTCTTCATGGCGTCTAGTGAACCAAAGTCTCTGAAACATTTTGTAAAGAATATTTATTAAGACGATGATGACCTTTAGTTTTATTTTGCATGACCTTCAGTATTGAATTTAAGGTCGATTGAAAAAACAGACTCGGGTATTGAATTTCATGTTTTTTTTAAGTTGTTCGGCATTTGACCACTGTCACACCTGTTTGTTAAGTGACAATGTGTATGTGGCATGATGTAATGGTTTAGATAGAAGAGTATTACTTTTTAAGATCATAGTTTCATTTCTTTCAAGAGAAGAAAATAAATAAACTAAGCTTAAGTAATTTAATTTACCTAGAAGCACTAATTTTAGGTATACAAAAGTACAATAATAAATACAGGCACACAGTGCAGCACAATATGTATTCAATACTACGATTATGTTTAAAAAAAATGAACATCAAGAGTCAATAAAAGAAACAGAACAGAAAGAATGCAAGCAAAGAAGAAATAATTTAAAAGAACCATAACCCACTAGACGAGTTATTAACATTTTTGATCAAACTATATTGAGTATTTCTCAAGAAACTTTGAAATATGAACTGGAATGTTCACAAGCAACATGCTAAGACAGATAGCTTATAACAGTATCTCGGTTTATTATTAAGCTATTATAAGTATTTCTTTAAGCTGTCACTGTCATACAATACATAAATTATTGGCTTTATTGGCAATAATCAATGTTACGTTTGTTCAAAATGTTATAATTAGTGGAAAAACATAGACCAAACATGCATAGTAAAATTTAGAATTTACTTCTCAAACGGTAATGAATAGTGGTAAGGTTTTAGAGCCAAAATAAACCATTCAGAACCAAAAACATAGACTAAACATGCATAATAAAGTTTGAATTTACATCATAAACGTTAGTTAATAGTGGTAAGGTTTCAGAGCCAAAAATAAACCCTTCAGAACCAAAAACATAAACCAAACATGCATTGTAAAATAATTTAGAATTTACTTCTTAAACGTTAATTAATAGTGGTAAGCTTTCAGTGCCAAAATAAGACTTTCAGAACCCAAAACATAGACCAAACATTTTACATCACAAACGTTAATTAATAGTGGTAAATAAATCCTTCAGAACCAAAAACATAAACCTAACATACATAGTAAAATTTTGAATGCACTCTTCAAACGTTAATTAATAGTGGTAAGGTTTCAAAGCCAAAATAAATCCTTCAAAACTAAAAACAAACCAAACATGCATAGTAAAATTTTGAATTTACTTATCAACAGCTTTTTGTAGAGTAGCAGAGGGTTTCCCACCCTTGGGCGAGAGATTCTGCCAGAAGATGGTGTGGTTGATATGGCCACCTCCGTTGAACTTGAGTGCTGGGGCCAGGCTGATCACTGTTTGGATGTCACCTGGAGGTGTTTACCCAGATAATATTAGTTAAGGAACCAAATATAGGCATAGAAATAAGGGATAATTTTAAGGATATGTGGCTAATTCCAAAAATAAACTTTGCTTTTTTCGTTAAAATAAGTTAGTTTGAAATGTAATGTTATTTTTGTTTTCTGCAACTCTAAAACATAATTTCCTAACTACTAAAACCTTATTTAAGCTTTGTAACAACATAATTATCATCTCCAATTAAGTTGTAGTTACATAAACTTACTTTTATAAAATAACTAAGAATTCTCATTTCAAACTAGAAATTTCAAAGCAAGCTTTTAATAGATAAAAATAACATTACACTTTGATTTCTAACTGGGTAATTTTTTACCAAAAACTGAAAGAAAAAAAAATTGTTGGCAGTCAGGCAACTATCCTAACACAGAGCGAATATTTATTTTAAAATACCTATTTACACAGATTTAAGGAACTCCTTAGATCTGTGCCTATTTAATACACATAGGTAATAAAAAAATATGATTTCTTGTTCTACTGTGCTTTTTCTAAAAGGACTAAACTTGATTTTTTTAAAGTTTTTAAGTACAGACTTTTAATCGTTTCTTTCTTTATCAAAATTTTATAATAATCTATATAATTCTACTTGTACTGTACCATCAAAAACATTCTAATTAACTAATAAAGGATTAAAAAATAAAAATTACTGTTCAATGGCTCTAGTTAGATTGCAAGAAGGGTTTTTAATGCACGGCGATAGATTCAACCAGAATATGGAGTGATTAATATGCCCGCCTCCATTAAACTTTATTGTGCTGAGTAGACTCACTATGGTGCTCGTATCAGCTGCTGTCAAGTTTATAAGTTCATTTTATTTACTTTAAATAAGTAATAACAAAATAAAAATGTTTGTTTTCTTGTCATTTTTGGGCGCATTCCAAAAAAAATAGATCCCAGCTTAGTTTTTTACTTTTCAATATAAACTGTGAATGAATCTAAATGAATGAAAAAAATAACTTTGACAATACATGTGGGTATTGATTGATCATGCTCATAGGAAATTTGAGCTAAGCTTGAGCTTTCTGTTCCAGAATTGAGCTAAGCTCGAGCTTTTTGTTCCAGAACTGTAAGTTAGCAACAAAAGTGGAGGAAACCATAGACTTTAAAATCACTATTATTAGAATGTTTTCAACTCAAGCAAAGTCTTGTTTGAGTTAAAGGACTACAATCTTAAATACCAACTAAAATAACAGCAATTTAAACTCTATGGTGAGCCTTTAGTTATGTTGCCTTATTGTACAAGCTTATACACTTTTGTATTAAATTGGTGAAGTAAGTTTTAGCATGCACAAAGTTATTTCTATTAAGTATAGCAATATTGAGAAAAATAGTTCAGCAGTTCATAGGAATGTAGAACAGATATCAGTAAATTATGCAGCACTACCTGTATAAAAAGAGACCCCTGGTAGTAGGACAAAAAGACTAACATGAGATCCACAGACAGAAGAAATAGATGGATACCTAATGTTTTTTGTAAGAAAATATGTGATCAATAAGAAAATTGGTCCCAAATTAGAGGTTTTAATTTCTAAGTTTTTAAGGATATACTTTCTTAAATAAATAAGCTAATAGGCTAGGGGGTAGGGGCTGTGCATTATAATACAACCTTTAGTCTGTGCCTGAGCAAGTTTCTCCTCAGCAGCGTTCAAGTTATTGACGTAAGTCGCGTGATGTTTGCCGTGATGGAGGCTCATGATCTCCCGGCTGACTACCGGCTCTAAGGCGCTGTATTCGTACGGAAGATCAGGCAGGGTGTGCTTCTGCCGAGATCCACCTACAGCGCGCCTAAAACATGAACATAACACGATTCAAATTCACGTATCGGGGACTTTATTTTGTCTCATTTAAACAATACTTACAGCATTGTTCCAATTCTACGTGTAGCAAACATCTTCGAATAGAAGAAAATATTAGTTTTATGTAAATTAAAGCCGGCTAACGCCAAGATTTATTACAAAAAAATTATGCAATCGATCGCTCGAGCCGATGCAACTGCTTGAACGTAAAATGAGAGTAATGTCACTATTGACAGATAGGAATTGTCAAAGTCACATTACAAAAATGTTCCAGGTTTCAAAATTCGCAATCACTTTTTAATCATAATTTGAGGCCCTCGTACGGCCAGCGCAGACGGGTGCAGAGTTAGGGCCTGAATTTGTACCGGACAATATTTTGCCTGACACGGTCGCAGTGTTTCAAAATGGCCAACGAAAAGTTAATTGAATTGGTCCGTGTGTTGCCCGTATTTATCATGTTTTTTTGACGATCGACCCCTAGGTAGGTACATTTATTTTCCTTATAATCGCAGTCAAAATATCGGAAATGTTGCGGTCGTTATCTTTGCTCGCTCTCGTTTTTTTACATAATTTATTTAAAAAAAACCGGCCAAGTGCGAGTTGGACTCGCACTTGAAAGTTATGGTAGGTAACCCTTGATATAGAGTACTAAAAATCACTGTTTCGTCACTGAGCTGTGCGGATAGGCCTTCACGGCACGGTACGATACGGAACTGTCGTCACTGTGCCGTCATTGTGTCGCCACTGAGCTGTGCGGATAGGCCTATGAAAACGTGCGCTACAATGTTGCCAAATTCGTAAATAGTTACCTAAATGGTAGTTTTTATGTGTAAGCATGTCTAAAGTGGGTAACTAAAAATTATTATTTTTTTAACTTTTTCTGGGACAGGGATTATTGAATTGTTTACTAGGTAAAATTTTACTATATGGCTAAAGAGATAACTTAATTTGAATCTTTCTACATCGTAAAACGACTTAAAATAGAAATTCCTTTCCTTAGACATTATCAAAATAATTGAGATGGAAGTGCCGGTTTGGAGACTGGAACATACAAATTTTCATACATTGCAATATTTGGTGGTTAGTATTTTATTGAATTTTTAGCGATTTTATGTGTATTTATGAAATATTTTAATAAGTTCGGTCACATTTTTCTCATACCGGGAATTGAAGCCTATGCATATTTCTATCGTATTTATAGTGGGTATTTGATGAGAAGAAAAAGAAAATTTTCTATACCATCTACCATTTATTTTCTATGATGACGACCTTGACAATCCAAAGAACCAGAGATAAAAACATATAGACAAACTTCTTATAAATGTTTCTTGTTGGCCAGTATCATTTTCAACACCGGGCGCCTTATAAATGAAAATCTATTCTTATGGAGTAAACTCCAAGAAAATAATAATAATCTGAAGCTAAAAATTTTCATAAGATCAGTGAAGAAAAGTTATCCATATTAATATTTTCGGACGTCACAAAAGTCTCTTGTGGCAAAAAAAAGAGAAACGCTCACGTTTGCGCCTGCCTAAAAGAAAAGTGCGTTCTGTCCAAGCCTGCTCCAAGCACACGAGCAACACACGGGCCGTAATGATCCAAACAATGGCCCGCAGCGCGGCAACTCACATTATTTTATGCATAAAACAGAGATAACAATATGTTTCTGTCCTTTATTTTGTTCCGACCGTGCCGACATCCACGACGTCACGTTTTGGCGGTTTTGGCGGTGTGACCAGATTTAGTATTTTAATACTTTTTTTACGATATTTTATCAAACATTGTAAACAACCTTCGACCATTAAACAACATATTTTTAACCGTTATAATTTTAAACCATCTGACTTTACTAAATTCTCAAAATATACCTCATTTTGAGAAGTTAGTAAAATTATATGTAGGGCATCTACTAAGTTTTCAGCTAAAATACCATTTCTACGAAAACATCGTAAGCAAAGGAATTTTTTCCTACATTTTTTGGTCTCCTATCTATTGGAACGACGTTACACGAACGAGATTCATGCCTATTTCATAGCAAATAATAGATAATTATTAATAAGTTATACAAAGGAACAAAAAACAGAGGCCACCTTTTCAAAACTTTGAATTATAACAAAGTGAAGGATTTTAGATTTTATATTATATTTTTGCAAATCGCCTTTATGCAATGATCAATTTACCACACTCGTATCGTAATGTGCTGTTTTAGTTTTTTAGAAGTAGCTACGGTATTTTAGAAATTTAATCTGGTCACACTTGTTGAGCAGTGTGCGTTGACGAGTTGATTTCTGCTGCCGTTCACGTGCACAGCGACTACAAAAGTGTGCGTGATCAAAATAACAAAAAAAAATCATTTCGTGTGTATGAGTTGTTGCGAGCGGTGTAATTTGTGTTGTGTACAAATATTTTACTGAAAAGTGAATCAAATAAGTGAAAAATAAGCTAATTTGTGTAAATACGAGCCGAAGTTGTTACTTTCTTTTTTATTTTGAAAAAAATCGAGTTTGTTTCGGCACTGTGTCACGTCTTGTGGCCGTTTCGAAGTGGTGGTGCATGTTGTTTATTTATAGACAGTCGCAGTTTACCGACATGTAATTATTTGCGGTGATACAATGTCTCAGCAGAGGGATACGGCGATACATTTAGTAGCTGGAGGGTGAGTGTACTGTTATATTGTAGGTTTATCATATTTTGTTATCAATATCAGTAGGTAATCTCGTAATTGTGGCATTTGGCACATGTGCCGATGAAGACGTTGTTTACGCCAGCACTTTGCCTACGCGTGACACAGTTTTGAGTACAGACACTATTATGATCTTGTGAATATTATTTATTCTCTTGGTAGGAAGGTAGGTAATTGGACTGTGGTGAAACATAATATTATTATCCAGAGCTGTCTTATGAATCAACAATAATAATTACTTAATTTACATACTACCTACATGTAAATATAAACAATTTATTGTACCAATTTGTACCTAAAAGTCAATAAATAAACAAATAAAATCCTCGGTCTCAATCACGCATCAATAACAATTCATTACATTATTTTAAAACTCCCCGCGGTTTCACCCGCATAAGTCCTGATCCCGAAGAAAGATCGGGACAAAAAGTAGCATATATGTTAATCCAGGTCTCTATCTATTTACATACCGAGTTGCATTGCAATAGGTTGAGTAGTTTTTACATAAAAGACTTACAAACATCATTCAAACTTTCGCATTTATAATATTATTAGGATATTAGGATGAAGTTTAATTGATGAATTCTTATGCTCCAAGCAATGAAAATTACTTTATCTTACATAGCTTAAAGCAAACCATTCAATACTGTATCAATAAACTAAAAACAAAAATGATTAAGTGCAACTCTGAGCTGGTCTATTTAATTACATGTTATTAAAGAATTTCAAGATCTAGTTCAAATGTTTTTAGTATTTTAAAAATTATGTTACAGATCTGCAGATTATAAAATAATTTTGTATTTAGATACAATATTTATGCAATTAAACAATAATTATGCAATTAAACAATAATTATGCAATTAAACAATAATTATGCAATTATATAATAATAATTGTAAAAGTCACCGTGGGTGCCGATTTAGTGAATGTCGCATGCCTTTGAACATTCTAAGTCATGTCGGTTTCACCTATTTGCTGAAAACAGTATGTTAATAGCACATAGAATGATGAAACATTGGAATATAAATTGTGTAATAAAGTTACACAATATATTGATCAAGTTACTGGAAGTTTTATGGGCTTGTCACACTAGATCCATTTTGCAAGCAGTCAAATTATGTCATACAGATTTCAGAAACTTAGATGTTAATAATATTTTGTCATACCGGAAACACCGGATTTGACTAGACCACATTCAGTATGACAAGTCACTACCCTAAGTTCATTCATAAATACCTAAGCAATTTTAGGTTTACCTCTTTATAATAGTTGTATAGCTCAAAAAAATAATATTGAGGGAGAGGGAGAAGGTTGTGGGTCCTAAACCCAGCCTGCCATGCACCAATGGATTTTGATATTACTAATTGACATTGCTTTTATGGTGAAGTAAACCATCGTATTGATTTATATTACCCGACTTAGTTGACTTCAGACAACTTCTTTCCTATAGAAACGGTCTAATTAGATAATTGTGTTTACAATAAAGATAAATTCTTTATTGTAAACACAATTAAGCTAAGCTGAGAGGGTTGTATAGGGCAAGCCTACTTCATCCTCACGTAAAAAGTTTTGAAGAAAAAAACAGCTCATATTGTACTTAAAGGATCCTGCTAAAATCATACTAATATTATAAATGTGAAAGTTTGTGTTTATGTTTGTTACTCCTTCACGCAAAAACTACTAAACCAATTCCGATAAAACTCGATTTGTATATAGCTGAAGACCTGGATTAACACCTAGGCTACTTTTTACTTTAACACTTTAACACCTAGGACTTATGCGGGTGAAACCGCGGTGCGCAGCTAGTAACATCATAAATACAAAAAAAACGAAGGCAACTAATGAAGAAAACAATAGGCCAATTAGTTACATGTATTAACTTATCAAGACTTTAACCTTTTTAGAGGCGCAGTCCCCATATGGGGACCAGCCTTTAAAAAAGTCAAACTTCCGTCAAATGGCGCAGTCCCCATATGGGGACCAGCGTTTTCACGCGACTATAACCTTTATTTCTATGATTATAGAGTCTTTAATCCTATGAACAATGTATTACCGGAATTAGCACATTGAAATTCTCTATGGCTTACAATACTCAAAAGACTTGACGTCGAAACAAAAAACTGACAAAAATGAGAAATAAATGACAGGTCGCCATTTTTTCTAAGTGATTTTTTATGGCTGATTGTTTATGTTTGTGGAAGTGTAAAATTGTGAAATTATAGGTAATTTTATTGTTGTATCATATGTTTTGTAGTGTTTGGGATACGATCAAGCGATTTACGTAATCAGATACGTGAATTTCGTTGTATTTTTATTGCATTCATGATGGAAAGTTTTTCCGATTTTCATGCATTTTTTATGCAATTTCCGTACAAATTTAGGTAAATATAATTGAAAATATGCTGCGTAGTCGTAAATATCTATTTACAATACACTATCGGATAGGTAAATTATCTAGCTAGCTAATGGTGTTTACGGAACTATGATAGGTAGTCTAAATCAATTTTGATAGGTATTTCGCTGACGTGCGAATTGTTCGCGAAATTGCATCTAGATGCGCAGAATGCAGCAGAATGCAGGTGAAAGAAAAAAATAAAAAAAACCGTTAAATTTTGGTTTTGGGAGAGGAAACACAATTGTAGCTGTGTGTAGCAAACAGAGACCAAACCAAACTGACTTGCTATTAAAGGATTAAACGGTAGTAAGATTGGTTTCATAGGTATAAAATGATTACACCTAGGTACAGAAATCTGTAACTTAGAATAAAATGTTACCATTACCTTTGGTCCACAGTCTTGATTAGTGGTATGTAGTAGGGACCAAACTTGATATCCTCACATTAAACTGACCAATTAACATAACAAACCACTTCAGTTTGACGACCCAGTTGGCACAATGGTCACCATGCCGGACTGCCAAACACAGGGTCGCGGGTTCGATTCCCGCCTCACACAAGTATTTATGCTTAGATATTTGTCTGTGGTCTGGTTGTTTCTATGTATTATAAGTATATATTTACAAAAGAAAAGTATATAAGTAGTATATCCGTTGTCTAGCACCCATAACACAAGTCTAGTTACTTAGCTTGGGGCTAGATGGCGATGTGTGGAATGTCCTGCAATATTTATTTATTTAGTTATAGAACTATTTAACTTAGAATAAAATCTTACCAATACCTTTTAGTCCCCAGTATTGATATGTGTTATGTGGCAGAGACTAAAGGTACTGCCCCACATTCAACTGACTAATTAACCTATCAAACCATTACACCTACAGAATTCTTTACCTCAGAATAAAATCTTACTGTTACCTTTCAGTAGTTTGACTTTTTTTTAACAATATCAACAGGTTTGATTACTGGCAAGCATAAGGACTTTTTCATAAATCTAATTTTAGTTTTTGTCAAAAAATCGGGCATGCAACGTCTTTCAGCATTTTCGGCTAACTCTTATAGTTTAGGATATAGCTCTGGAGGCCCACGTAAAAAATTCACCCTGTGTGTAATAGGGACCAAACTTGCTACCCCCATTATCCACTGTGACCTTCCAGTTATCCTTCCATTACACCTACATAACTCTTTAACACCAATTCATGGTAGAAATTCCTAAGTGTTAACTGTTTTGCTTCATTATTCCTTGTTCATTCAGCAAACGATTGGAATCAGTTGCCATCAGGCGGGTGTGATAGTGACCAGACGCAGACCTATCATTTGTAGAAAGAGAAAAAAATAAAAACTAAAAATAAAATCTAACATTAACCTTTTTGTCTCCAGTGTGGCTGGAACTGCCGGAGCAGTGGTAACATGTCCACTAGAAGTTGTGAAGACACGTCTGCAGTCCTCCAAGGGTGTTGGGGTTCCGCCCTCGCAACCTCCACCTTCAGACAGCAAGGCTAATGCTAGGAAAATATGTTCGAAGTTACCGAGACATCAAGTAAGATTCATTTTTATGTGTATAAGTAACTATGGATCCCTAATTTTTTCCAAATTAATTATACCTTATGTTACTTCCTGATAATGTAGCTTGCTATTGGAGATAGAATTTTTAAAATCAGTTCAGTATTAATACTCTAGAGTCTAGAGCCTACAATCAAAAAAACTTCCTACAAACAAAAAAACTTTCCTCTTTATATTATTAAGATTGCTCTTCAAATTATGCTACTAACATAGAGGTATCAAGGCTACTAACTTTCAATTAAAAGAGATTTTTAAAAGCTAAACCCTATGTCAGTCTTTGTATGTGATTCGAATTTTAGTTTATGTGATAAGCAACCTCTTTTTTATGACTTTTAATGTTGGTAGGTACCTACCTACTTACTTTTCCCCCTCTAGCTTTCTGTCTTGCATTATATTTTTGTTAACAATAGTCCGCTTATGCTGCATAATTTGTACACCTACTTATGCCGCATAGTTTGTACATTTATAGTATACTTATGCTGCATAATTTGTACACTGACTTATAGTTCTCTTGTGCTGCATCATTTGTACACTTATAGTTTCCTTATGCTGCATAATGTATACATTTATTATGCTGCATAATTTGAATGTATTAAAAAGTGCATAATTTATGCAACTTTTTTTTTCAATACATTCAATCATAGTTAAATGTTTAGATTTCACATCTAAAGATATATCATGTAGATTGTAGAGTAATATTTCAAAAACGCATAATATGAACAGCCAATTAGTAAATTACCTTATACTTAACTTACTTAAGTTATAACCGAACCTATTTTAATCTAGCGTTACCAGACTTCATTATTAAATTTTGTTACTTTAAGCTATTTTTTGGTCCCTATTAGGATTTTGACCAAAATTAGGAAATATTAGGATTTTTTGGATCATAATATTAAACCAATAGATATCTTTGAAATAAAGATTTATTATTTGTTTTTCTTTAAATTTAACAATGAACTGCAAATATTTGCAGTAAATAGGTAACTAATACGAATTACCAGCCGACAAATGGCGCCGCAGCGCGTGCACATAGAACGTAATTTTTTTCATATGTTAACCACAAAAAAATACAAGTACTACCAATGTTTATCATAATTACTACGTACATGTTTTTTACCGTGTAGGCGATCTTATAGCATATTGTCTGGACTTTTTATTAGAAATCAGGATTTTTGTCAGGACTTTTTAGTAGAAATCAGTCTTTTTATCACAATATTTTAAGTACCTATACCATCTGGCAACCCTATCATCACAGTAGATTTGTATTAATGGTAGATATTTATAAAATAAGTATCCCAGTGGCCTCGCAGGATTGTTATGCAACAAGCAATAAGTGCATAACAAATGCCAAGATTAAAATTGCAGCATAATGTTATGAAGGTTCACTCAATTATTGTTATCATAAATTACGGTATGCTATTTATAGACTAAGAACAAGATTCAGCCGATTTTAAATGAATACTTTATGTGATATGAAGTAGGTAAATGTTGTAGACCAGTGTTTCTCAAAGTGGGCGATAAGGCCCCCTTGTGGACGCTGTAGGCCTAGAGGGGGGCGGTAAAGGGCCCAGAAAGGTTTAGAGGGGCTGATTTGTAATTTCATCTACTTAATATTTTAAAATTCATTGAAATTAAAACCTACTTACTACGCAACATCGATAATTTAGTTCATATTTCTCGCCTGTTTAATATAAAAACTAAAAAAAACGCAGCTTTCGTAGGATAGCCCGTGAGCAATCAAGTTTATCAATTACTTGTGTCTTTCTTGAAATCTAGGTTTAAAATCCAGACATGCCTAATAAAGCACGCTATAATTAAATTAATGTTAGTGTGGTAAAGTTACAAAAATTGGACGGTGCTCGAAATTTTTTTTTTTGTTAAAGTGGACTGTGGACGAAATAAGTTTGAGAGCCTCTGTTGTTGTCTATCTAGAAACAAGTAGTAATTATGAAGACACAGTTAATTATCATTGTCTCTTCAATCAATTGTACTAATGGTTGTTGTTATAATCTTATGTATGTAGGTCGTTATAGGGAAAATACTGCTTTAGTGCAAGTTTGTTTGCACAAATTGTGTATAGTAATTTTGGAAAATTCCTAAAAAAATCCTATTTTTTTCTCAAATGCTCCCATTTCTCCTATATTACACTATAGTTGTCAATCTTATTACCCTATTTTCTAGCAGACAAAGCAACAAGAGGCAGCAAAAAAACGATCAACATTTTTACTCAAAAAATGGCTCATTTCTCGCGGTCACGGTGTTTACAAAGGTATTCGCTCCGTGCACCAGCGCATTGTAATGTATTTCTGTTGTTCACAGACCTGTAGCATTATTCACTAAGCTTCAAGTCGTTGGGCGCGCGTGATTAGGGGCGGAGGGGGTGCGGTTTTTGTATGGCAATCTTGTCCTAATCACGCGCGCCCAACGACTTGAAGCTTATTGAATAATGGCCCTGCTATATTTATACGCAACGATTTTTTATAGTAGTGCGCGCTTTAGAAGTCGAATTTCCAAAAAATCTTTCATAGTGCCCGCCAAGTTTGAGACTCGTAGCTCTTTTAGTTTCAAAGATTACTTGATGAGTATTTTTATTAGAGGTATCGTCTGGCGAATGATGACGGACATAAGTGGAAGAGGAATGCGCAGAAATATTAGATATTTCTATGAAAATTAAGCCTTCTACTAAAGGTCATCATTCGCTTCGTGGACTATATTTAGATGGCAACCCTACCAACGCCAGTGTGGTATGATAGTATATCTTTCAGTAATCTGTATTAGGATGAACATTATTTCACTGATATGATAAGATATTATCTATCAGTCACCATCGCGCCATCATTTTGTTATTATATGATCAATATTTTTGATGGAAACGTTTTGGTTCCACACAGGACTCCACTGTCAACAGATAAGAAATAAACCAGCATTATTTATTAGATATATTCCAAACATATTCCCAAAATGAGTCCTTTTGAGTCGTATATCATTGAAATGTTCTAATCCAAGGACCCGCTCCAATAACGCATTATTTTCAGTGCCTTTATGCAGAACTAGATATTCAAAAAATAGGTTTTTGGTTAGAGCTTGCAAAACATATAATGATCGTTACCATCACATTGATATGTTCAACTGCAAACTATATGGTTTTGCTTTAGATGTAAAAAAAGTAGAATAAGAAAATAAAACTTCGGTATGTATTTATGATACGACATGCTATATTTATGTATAACATAGGTACATATTTAAACTAAACATTCATTATGGTTTTTTTAGTTTATATAGGTATTTCATTACGTATTATTTATGGTTATATTATGTTTATTTAGTTATTATTAATTGTCACTTGTCTTTGTTAGGTCTCAATCTTTGCTATGTAAAATTATTATCGTTGAAAACTGTTTTGGCTAGTGTAATATTTTGTGTATAATATTTATAAGTAATAGAGGTAGCTGTATGTTTTCTTAAATAAATAAAAAAAAAATAGATGATAGGTAGTTAAATGTTTTGTTGGTAAATATTTTTTCTCTTTTGAGCATTTTCATAGTCCCTGCAGATGAAGATAGATTGAACAGAACGCCTAACTCAGTGGTGTTTTGTCGTGATAACGTCTAGTAAATTGATAGAACACTTGCATTCACAAAAAAGTGTCATGGTAATATTGTGTGACGTCATTGTCACGTTCCCATTGTGTGACGTCTCATTGCCACGTTCCCATTGTGTGACGTCATTGTCACGTTCCCATTGTGTGACGTCATTGTCACGTTCCGGTGACGTCATGTCAACAATGACGTCACACAGCACACAGTTTAATAATAATATCGCTCATCTGGGCTTGTTTTATGGTGACGACAGTGACGAGTGCCAAACAGAAGACTTATAATACATAATTAAAAATGAATAAAAAAAACAATTTTTAATCGGTTTCATAAGACCGTCCGTAAACCGACTTCACAGACAAACATTTTTTTCTGACTTTTTTCATATAAAAAATATGCATTCATCACACGTAATTAACATTAGCTACTAAACAAAACAAGATGCGCCAATTTACAAAGTAATTTTATTCGATTGGTAATGTCGAGTTTAATAAGTAGGTACATAAATAAACATGATAACACCTAATAAAATAAATTGACTGATTATACTAGAACTTTAGTAAATTGTCATTATCAAATGGATTTACGTCTACATATCGGTAAATATATGTAGATACATAGATATACAGTCGGCTGCATAATTGCAGCCCCCGGTAGAGTTCGAAAATTACTATTATTGGAATGTTTGCATTCCAATAAATTTTGTTTGATTAATTGATTAAGTGTCTAGAATCTTGCTCGTGTGGAAAACATTCTTATAACAGCCGTTTTAGAGCTCTACGGTGGGTCTGCAATTATACATACAGCCCACCGATCCTACCTTATATAACACTAGCTTTGCCTCGCAGTTTACCTGCGTTATTGTTGATCCCGGAATAAAATAGTAGCCGCTAACATTTACTTAATATTTTATCTATTAATATTACTACGTATGTTAATGCGCATAAAGACTGCCGCAGCTAATGGATAAACTAGGATAAACTTGTAATTCCTAGGATTCACCCGTAAATTCTAGGTTAAATCCGTTAATTACAAGATTAAAAACTGACCTCCTAAGATTTACCTGTATAAATCCTAGGATTAACCCTTAAATTCTAGGACTAACCCGTAAATTCTAAGATAAAAAACTTATGTAAAATCATCTAGATTTATCGGTATAAATCCTAGTATTTGTTGTAGTTCGAAGAATTCGTTAAAATACCTAAGTTAAAAAGTAAAACATAATTTCAACCGGAAAAACGCTTAAAATAGTTCAAGCATTTTCCGGTTAAAAGCTACCTTTTAGGTATAAATTACGTATATACCTAAACTACCTAAACAGACGTAAACATTAGACGTTAGTCAGACACGAAAATGTTCAGATTGATAGGCATACTGCGCAGTTTAGACCCGTTTTGTTGATAAATCGATAACTTTTATTGAATACTTACTTATTAGGTATTAACAGGTTTTGGAATGTTGATATTTTTTATCGATTCATTCTCGTCTACAAGCTGTTCAAGATAATCAAAACTCAATCAACAAGAAGTTGGTGATTACCTACAATCAAATATCTAAATAATTGGGATAGTCATTTTATTAAGACAAAAAATACTTAACAATTTATAAAAAAAAACATAACAGTTCGTATTGATAATCAGCGCTGGGGGTCCGTTTTGCCCCCCAGTATCGTGCTGAGGACAAACCTTTTTTTGGGCCCTTGATGTACGACATTATTTAGTTTTATATTAATTACTTTTTCTGTTTTAAGTATTTGTTGTTATAGCAGCAACAGAAATACATCATCTGTGAAAATTTCAACTCTCTAGCTATCATGGTTCATGAGATGCAGCCCGGTGATAGACAGACAGACGGACGGACAGCGAAATCTTTGTAATAGGGTCCCGTTTTTATCCTTTGGAACCATAAAAAAGCTTTGTATACAATGCTTTTGCCATCCAAAAATAAACGTTTTTTGTGTTCTAACTATTTTAAATTCTTAAATTAAAAGTCCTTGAAAGAGTGCCCAAAAGGCTGCGTTACCTCGTTTTATAGCGAATCCTATTCGCTGTCAGAGGTAGCAGCCATCTTTTACATTTGTACGAAGATTTAAGTCTGAAGATGAGTATAGACTAGAGTGCAGTCTAGTCACTAGAGCATTTCCTCGAGCAGTTCAATGTAATGTTCTTAGGAACGATGTAAAACATCGAGCGTCATTTTCGACGTGTGGTTTGAGTTATGCTCCATGTTCTGTTACTAGTAAATGCTCTACTCTATATCCACCTTTAGTATTTTTTTTAAACTTTCCAGTTGTATTTACCTGCAAAGAAAACACATGCACCACATATCTTTGTTTTTATTAGTACTCTTCTAGACATTGATTAGTTTAACTCATATGCCGTGTATATTTTTAACCAAATTGATAGTTTGTTTATATATTCGAACCATACCTACTCAAATAATCTTTGAACGTATTCTAGATAAATTGAAGGGACTTTACTACTGTTTAAATTAAGGAGATTCTCAATAATAGTTCAGTCATCAACAACTGAGCTAAGCATGAAAAAGTTAAAAAACACCCCCGTGTTTTTGGATAAGCTTAGAAACGACAAGGAATTTTCGTTTTTAAATTTTACCACATTGTAGGTAGACAACTCAACTCACCTATAAACGGTACACAAGAGGAAAGGGTACCGGCGCTCTCTCCATACAAACGTAGTCGACTGTTTCCTCCTTAGAAAAATGACACAATAAGCAAATATTTTTGCAGCTTAAAACTTAAAACTGCCATGACCATGCCCCTATGTCTTATTATTTTTATATTTCGTTTTTTTTAACTCTTACTTTCTTTGATAATTAGAAAATGAAACAAAATCAAGACATAGGGGCATAGTCATGGCAATTATAGGTTTTATGCAAAAAAATATTTGTGCTAGTGTCATTATCCAGGGAGGAAACAGTCGACTACGTTTGTATGGAGGGAGCGTCGGTACCCTTTCCTCTTATGACAACAGTTTTTCATGCAATAATAAACAAGTTCAGTTTTGGCTAAAGGCATTTTACTTTTAGCTCCTATATGCGCCTCAATAGATAGGTATTATTCTATTATTATTCTCATGGTCCCACTCCCCATGGTCTGACTGAATCAATACAAACCAATTTTCAATCGTCGTACTTGTTCAGTACAAAATGTGTGCCAAGGATGCCTGTTTATAAATACCACACCACATAGATAGTGCAATGCAACTGGCCAATAAATCTGTTTTTCTATACTTCAAACAATGTAGGAATTAAAACTATCTGAGCCTTATCTTTTGTCGTCTTGAGGCCTTGCAGTCGGTTAAATGGACAAGCTTGGAAACAAGCATGTTTACCCTGTTTCCAAGCCTGTCCGTCTTGGGCTATATATGATCAGTTTTTACCGAATGCATCATTATGCCAACTTCTCCTCAGCAAAACCTTGAGATAAGTACTTCTTTAATTACAAAGCTGGTTTATTACATAAATGTTTGAAAAAGTTATGATATTCTCTACTTTATCTTATTCTTCCTCCTAACGTTTTCCCATTTTTTGGGATCAGCTCTTCTAGTTACTCTTCGCAAGGACGCTCGGTCGTCTTTATCGATATTGTGACAGAATTTTTCTGTTCTTTATTAATGGTGGCTATCCGCATTTGGTCGGGTCTACCTCGGGTTCTAAATGGGGTCCACATATTATATCTACTCGTAGCACTTGCCGGAATATTTATTATGTTCTGGTTGCCGGCGCATCATGTGTTCATACCAACCTAGTCGATTTTCTAGTTTAGATATTCTCTACTCTATGCTTCATTATATCGTTAAATCCTTAGGACTTATGTCATTCAACCTTGAAGCGATAATTGTTGGACGTACGTGTTGTGCTACTGATTCCGTATTAGGGCAGTCAATCTTGAAATTTTCCGGAGATTTTATGTGATAGTCAAAACATAATTTTTAATTTTTTCGGTTTATTGGCCAAATTCTTAAATATATAGGTTCATATGCAGTTTTTAAATGGTTTACAAACACAGATTTCGCGCACTTTCTGAGGCCAATGTACCATTGAAACCCAGTTTCAGAGCCAGAGCCAAACCGGAAGGTTTGGCAGTTGAGGTTGCAGGACTGAAAAACGAAAAACCAGTATAAAACTCCAAAATAAATATTTCAGGGCTGTTTTCAGGAAAAAAAAATATGCCCTGTGTTGTGTTCTGTTACTTGTCGGGAGATTTTACATTTTCTCGGAACTCGGAAAAATACATGAAAAGTCTTGGAAATCCAGTCTAATACCGGCCATCTGGCAACCATAGTTGGCATCCCTATTCTTAGTAAATAAAATAACATTCGTTATCACTTTATAGGATATTGTTACTTTTATCATTTACTGTCAAGGTTACTTATTCGGAAGAATAGAACAGAATAGAATTTATTCGAACAAAAACACGACATAGTATACAGAGACAGATATATATTAATTACAGAGAAAAGTAAATACACAGAGAATAAATAAACATTAGTTTTGAAAAGTAGTGTGTTGCCCGAATGGGTAAAGCCTCAGCATGTGCTGCAGATACGCACGCACATCTGCAGCGCTGCTCTTTCGGCCGCACCCTGTGTGTGACTTTTCCGCTCGCAGAAAACGGCTTAGTTTCCGATTTAAAAAAAATATTAAATGGTTGTCTGTAAAGTCGGTTTACGTACGATAGTTTTACGTGATAACGTCTTAAAAAAACGATGAAAAATTGAGATTTTTACATACAATAAAAAAAAATGTTTGAGTACTTTTTTTCCTTTCATTTTTTTTCATTTTGAGTCTTCTATTCGTCACTCGTCACCATATCACAAGCCCAGATGAGCTATATTATTATTAAACAATATAGGTAAAACAATCACGGGACGCGTGACGGCGTCATGGTACCGGAACTTTTTTGTGAATGCAGGTGTTCCATAAATTTATTAGACGTTATTACACATATTATAGGTATTCTGTGTTATTTATTACGTCAAAAATTACAAGCAAGTTAAGAAAGTTTAAAGTCTCACCGGATACCACAGATTAAATAACAGTTTATATAACTGGTATCGACTTATCAGTACTGTAACGAAGGAACTGCGCCTTATGAGAGATGACGACCTTGTACAATGTCAGTCCATTACTTGTATTAAAGCTAACGGAGATTCAAGGTTAGGCTAAAAGTAGAAGCATGCATGGGAAGTTGTTCGCTTTGCTATGGCGCCATGTATCGGCTTGGGTTCATAGTCCGGGTTTGCTCTTTCTATTTGACGTTTGAATCTTGGCACTTATTCATCAATCTGCTTATGCTCACACTAAAGAGGCTGGTCTGTTAAGTACCTATACATAATGAAATTTTATTCCACCTCATTTATTTTGTGGTTTGTTAGAGAATCTCTAAATAAACCTATTTAACTTCAAACCTGAAGTTTCAAAAACCCAGCTGATTTTGTTGGAATTCGACGCCCGCTCGCGCTGCTTTGTATACAATTAGTGAGAGCCAACGAACTTCTATCATAGTTAGTTGGTCAGTGTGGTCAGTCTACCGCCAAAGACATAGGTATATATATTTTACTCTAGCTACCTCTAAAAGATTTGCTTACCAACCAAAACCCTGTAATTATCACTTCACCATCACTTCATCACTACATATTATAAAACAAAGTCGCTTTCTCTGTCCCTATGTCCCTATATCCCTATGTATGCTATCTTTAAAACTACGCAACGGATTTTGATGCGGTTTTTTAATAGATAGAGTGATTCAAGAGGAAGGTTTATATGTATAATACATGCATAATACAGCCGTGCGAAGCCGGGACGGGTCGCTAGTATTACATAATTTAATAATTATTATAGGCGTTATAGCATAGTTTAATTATACAAGCATGACAGAAGTGGGACAATATTATAATTCACCAGACATGGTTTAGCTACCAGACATGGTTTAGCTGTTTTTTTAAGTGATTTTTATCTTTATGTCAGTTATGTAGACAATAGAAGCCTACATAGAAGCATATCCGTTTCATTTATCTATCGGAATTAATGTCTAGTCTAAACATTGTAAAATAAACTTATCAGTAAGCGAGTACTTGTCTATTTACGCTATAAAAAAGGGCCACTAAAGCTATTCTCCATCTCTTCCGAAGCCATTTTGTTTTTTTCTCGAATCTCTTGTTGCACGATGGGACTAATTTATTTATATAGAGGACACATAAATAAACAAAAAATATTAAATAACATTAATGTGTAAAGTGTCACATTTCAAAGATTTGAGCCATTAAAGTTTTAAAAGAGATTGAGCATAAAATAAAGCGCTATGAGACGTGGTAAAAAACGTATGCCAGTCAAAAGATGGGACGTCTAATACAATTGCTTTACATGGCCTTTATTTGTTGTTGACCAACTTTTTAACCAACTGCGTGATGCTAAGAAGGGTAATGTGTTTATTTATCTTATACTTTTGAAATCACTATTATTATATCAGCAAAATTTTGTGCCCATTTTATTATACTTACTTATGATTAACTCACAGCTTATTTTATCCAAGTTACTGAATTTCAAACAGTAAGTCCAGACTCCTGCTTAAATTGCGTGTACGTACATTTACTTTAAAGTCTTTTAGTCAAGGAAAGTTGATCTACCAGTAGCTTGGTAGATCAACTGTAAAGGGCATAAAGATAACCAAGTTTCCTATTGTTTCTATCTAAAAGTCATTGCTCTTTCAATTAGTATGTTTACTGGTTATTTTACGTCTCGTTGTTTGCCTTAAGGATTTCCAGACTAAAAACTACCCAGTTGGCCGATAATTCACCCACAGTTGGCTACTTCAAACTGAATATCAGCTGGTAGAAGTTTTCGGTCTGTGAGATTTTTTATATTTTCGCAGACGCTATCAATCAATTCACAGACACCAGTGTAGTGTCTTTACTTTTATGGCTTCCGTTGATTAACTGGCGTTTTCCTTAAATTTCAGTCTATTTTCGTAGACAGATAAAGATTGAAAACGTTAACTTTTGATTGATAAGTTGCAAAAGTTACCTACTCATCGTCTACAAAACTGACATAAAGATGAAAATCACATGTTAAAACAGCTAATCAATGTCTCTGGTGAATTATAATATTGTCTCACTGCTGGGCAAAGTTCTCATTTACTCGTTTCCAAACATCCCTATATCAATTCTTCTTAAACCTATTTAATCCAGCTTCCTTAGCAACATTTGCTTACTAAAATTGTTAAAAACCCTGTTTACTCAATAAATTCTAAAATTCCGTAACTTTAACTAGGTAATATCAACATTATATCATAATATCATCATTATGATAGTTGAAACGTAACAGGCTTATTTGCGTCTCCTTCATACGCATTTTGTCTCATAATAAGCAAATGATATTACCACGAAAATCACCAGTCCCAAAAGCCTACGCATTGCGTAGTTACTGAATGGCAAATACGCAAATAACATAACCCTCTTGTACTATTATTATATTCTGTGACCCTGCTAGAAGTTTCGCTGCACACTGAAGCAAAAACTATTATTATTTAATGAAAACATCGCTTTAGAACTATAATTGGTTTGTTCATTTATTTGTACTTAGCATATCCGTGTTTTTAACAAGTAAAACAACATACCTACTTACTTTTTGACCGACTTCGAAAAAGGAAGTTCTCAACTCGTGTTTTTTTGTGTGTTTGATAGGCGATCATTCCGCCAAATTATGAATCGATTGAGATGATTATTTTTGTGTTAGAAAGGGAATACTTACCTCAAGGGTGGTCTCATGAAAAATGGTGGTGAGGATCTGATTAGGATCTTCGGAGTTATGAACAGAAATGCATTTCAAGCGAGCAACAAATTGCTCAGTTTCAAGATCTCCATTACAATCGACCCTTAAACTAATAGGTATAGATAGACGGAGCATCTGGAACCACCTTCTCATCACAAAACTTCTCAATGAATTACAATTATGCGTTAAAATTTGAAAAAATTAGTAAGTAGTTACTTATCTTTTGCCTGATATCAATTGAATTTTTATTTTTCATGGACATTAGAAATATGCACTGAAAATGACTAAAATAAAAAAATAATAAATTATTTCTCTACTTATCTATCTACCTACAATCTACATGAAATATGCCATGTGTAAAACTATCTCGGGGTCAAAGATATCTCTCTGCTTAGTAACGAAATATATGATAATATGAGCATGTATTACGCGCCAACATCTTTCGTCACTTAGAGAAATGTACCACTACATTTAGCTACATTATGTTCCATTTAAATGTACGGAAATATATTGTTGACTGAACTAAAGTACAATGATCTTAGTATTTGGACTCTCTATCTTATATAAGTACCTATATTTTGACTTGCTCTAATGCTATTGCCCATAAGTGGGCAAACTACAGCCCACAAGACGGATTCAGCCTTTTGATTCGTCTCGCGAAGCTATTTAAAATCGCGTCTGAAACCCATAAAATCATCAAAATCCTACACTGCCCCCCCGATTAGAGGGGTCCATACGCCAACGACCTTGCTACACAGGTTACATAATAGTTACTACCGGCACCGGTCGCCTTCGCTGGTGAAAATTGTTGATTGTTACGCATATGTGTTTTGCTTTTCTCAAAAGTGCTGAGATGGAATTGTAGGTGAGATCTTTACCGACATTTTGGTGTAACTTTGAGCCAAAAATTCGCTATAGTTTTGAAGCTATCGTAAAATTTGAAATTTAAACTAGTAAAACTTTGAAATGACAAGGAATTTTGGTCTCAAATTACCCCCTAAATATCGATAAAGATCTCTTCTACATTTCCATCTCAGTACTTTTGAGAAAAACAAAACACATTCGTAACAATCAACAATTTTCACCAGCGAAGGCGACCGGTGCCGGTAGTAACCATTAAGTAACCTGTGTAGCAAGGTAGTTGGCGTATGGGTGTGGTATGGGTACCCTTAAGCGAGTTACCAAATTTTGCTGAGCTGTCAACGATTGATATGCGGCGTTGTTCACACTACAAAATTCAATATGAAAATGGCGGTGTGAACATAGGCGAATACCATTCGATGACAGGTACACGAGGTGTAGCAAAGTTTCTGTATGAGTCAATGAGTCAACAATATATTAAGGCATACCACACACTATTTACAATTAAAATAGTGCGGTATTTCCTACCGATAGTGACTAACGTAAATGACATAACAATCGATAGTTGCCTAGTGCCTAGTTACAATAGCCATGTTGTGATAAACACAGGAAGCAAAGTGGGGCTACAGGCGTACGATGGGAGCTATGTTCGCATACAGCAAGCAAGCAGATCGTATGCTGATGTCCTACAATTGTCAGGTGCAGCAGTATGCGAGAGCCGGTCACGCCAGGACTGCGTCCAGGATGAGCCTCATACAGTGCATCAGGTGAGATAAATTCTAATTTGATATTATAAATCCGAAAGTTTGTTTAATTCTTCCCTCTTCACGAAACTCATCATTATCTTCATTTTCAAAATCTATTTATTTGAGGTCGGCGCAGTATGTATTCTTCTTCCGTTCACTCCTATCAGTCGTCATCTCATCGTTCACATTCATCTCTCTCATGTCTTGTCTCACGCTGTCCATCCATCTTTTCTTAGGTCGTCCTTTTCCTCTCCATCCCTCTACATTCATACTCATCACTCTTTTAGTCACATGCGTCTCTTTTCTTCTCATCACATGTCCATACTAACTCAAATAGTCCCCTTCTACTTTTGCTGTAACCGGTGCTACTTTCAGGCTTCCTCTTATATACTCATTTCTTATTTTATCCATGCTCGTTACTCCACACATCCATCTCAACATTCTCATCTCTCATCCCTCTTCACGGAACTAAACCCGACAATATACTGAATCAATTTATTTTGGTAAAATTACTTATTTACTTTAATTTATTTATATGCAGATACAACTCTTTATTTGTTATTATCGAAGGTCCTTATAGTAATGAAGGTAGTCTTTAAATAGAATCACCAAGTCAAGAACCGAACGGGACGAGTTGCGAATATAAATAGTGTCAATGGAACGAATCGCAAATGGTACGGGCTGGGAATGGGACGATATGTGTCGGATACAAGAGAAATAATTAGAAAAGTGCATTAATAAAATGTTTTGCTATTTTTGGGATGAAATCTGTTGTCCGCATTGGACTTAAATGCAAGGGTTTGCCAGTGCGGGTTAGTTCGTATTAATACCCCATGAATAGAATTATCGTTTAAATAATTATCTATATCTTATCTCGTATTCTGATATCATTATCTGCAAGTCACTAATTTTTTTTAAGAAATAGCGCGCAGTTTTCGCGCATTATGTAACATTTGTTTACGTTTGGACCTGAATGTTTTGAGGCCATTGGTTTCTAGACCGTTTGTATTAGCTTCGAGGACGTATGAACTGACGTTATTAAAGGGAACCAGTTATTGGCCCAACGCCATTACATTCAGTGCATTTAAAACGCATTTCATAACTAACTATAATTCAACTGTCACATTGAATCAATATTTGATAGATAAGTAATGTCGTTTGTATGCATGCTTAGTGCGAGTGGAAAAATACAAGTAATGTCACTTTATCTCAAATTAAAGATACAACAATTTTATATTGTATACGCAAATAATGTGGTAGGTACTGTATGTGCCGGGGTAAATAAGTAAGAAGCCACACCGCTTACGACCGGCTTGGTTATCGAGTGTGTGTTAATAGATAAGAAAATGTAAGTGATACGAACACGAGAGTTAGTCGTGGGATTGGATTTGCGACACGGCAACAGTGACTAAAGTCTCTACGTACTAAATACTAATTATAGCAGAAAGAACAAGGGCGAATTATTGTCTCAAAAGTTTTGGCGTCTTAAAAATTGAGTACAACCATGGTGTTTAATTAATTTTATAATGTTTTTTGGCGCTAATTATTTATTCTATATAACCACCGTTTATAAAATCATATTGATTAGTATAAACACGATTACTTGGTACTTCCGTTCTACTCAATTTGCATTTCGGTAATACCAGTATATTTTAGAAGTTATAAATATTAAATGCCCCTTTTTTTTCTCTATGGATATGTATTTATATTTTTAATTATTGTGCATTATGTAGGTACTTATAATAACTAATTATAATGAATCAAAGATAATGAACATACAATATAAACAACAAAATAATGAACTAAGATATTTTAGCAGTAGAAAATAAATTGAAATTATGGCAACACTAAACTCAAGTGACGGACGAATGACATGCGACTCCGGCGCCGCGCCGCCGAGCGTGTTGTTTGCTGAGGTTGTTTGTGTTTCATTGCGATTTTGTTTTTTTATTATCTTTTTAACGGCGGTTCCTATGGAGAATTTTGGTTGTTATATGTATTCTAGGACTTGTGTAGATTGTTTTAGTATTTTTTTTACATCAAGACGCCAAAGTTTTATATAAAAGAAAACCATGTATGGAAAACTGCCCATGTTCTTTTGACACTGATCTTTCGGATGATGCCGATGGCCTTTAGTGTACCTACTTCTAGGTGAAATTTGCGCGCCTTTTTGTTAATGTTACGCGTTACGAAAATGTGAAACAAAACACCGTAACTAATCTCTCTCATATATATGAAAAAAAGGTACTTAAAGGGACTTCATTCCAAACGCGTGTCCCACGATACGGAAAAGGCTTCCCTAACATATTTTTAAGCAATTCGGTCCTGGGGTAGGTTTAGTCAGAATTCCTTGATTAAACATTAAAAAACTATCACTAAGGGCTTGGTTGTGCTTACACATAATTACTTACCTAAATACAATTAACGGGTAATCTAAAATTCTATTCTATTTTAATAACCACAAGGTTAATATTATTTAATCAAAGGTGTTTGACACTTAGTGATAGTTGGTTAATCATGATTATGAGCTTAAACAAATTGGTTGTGCAAGCAAACCTTAATCGTTGTATTTCGGTTAGATTGCAGATAAGAATTCAAAACTGGCAAAACTAATGGGATAGACAAACTCAACAGTTCGGTTGTCTACCCCAAACGACCTACTGGGATATAGTCATTTTATTAGGAACTAGCAGCGCTGTTTCATCCGCGTAACTCCCGATCCCGTGGGAATATCAAAAGGAAAAGTAGCCTATAGCCTTCGTCGATAAATATGGACTATCCAACACAAAAATATTTTTTTCAATTCGAACCAGTAGTTCCTGAGGTTACCGCGTTCAAACAGACAAACAAACTCTTCAGCTTTATATCTTCTTAATATATATAAATCTCGTGTCACAATGTTTGTCCTCAATGGACTCCTAAACCACTTAACCGATTATAATAAAATTCGCACACCATGTGCAGTTCGATCCAACTTGAGAGATAGGATAGCTTACATCCCGATATTCCCACGCGATCGGGAGTTACGCGGGTGAAACCGCGGAGGGCAGCTAGTATTAGTATATATTTAGATGTAATTTCCTTCATAAAAGCCCTGTCTTATTCTTAATCTGACATTTTTTTACTGTTTAAAAATTATTTAGGTTCAGAAGAAATGGGGAAACAGAATAAGCCCCCTGTTACCACTCAATCAATTGATAGCACGCTTATCTTAAGATATCTTCAAGATCGGAACTCAATCCCAGATAATGAACGAAAGTAACCGCACGAGGCCACAACGCGACCTCAATTAACAAATATATTTTTAGTTAAATGTTGACATTACGGGTTTTATCTCTATAAACATATCCATTTACGTCATAGCTGCGATTAATTATCTTAAAGTTATTTAATTAGATTGTTAAAAAGTGTAAACACAATTAAGATTTATCATTTTCTTATACTTTTTTACATATGATAGGTCAGCGTTTGACCACTATCACACCTGCCTGATTGTAGGTGACGATGCGGCCTAAGATGTAGTACGCATTCCTAGAAGATACCTATTCACTCGCGACTTGAAACCCCCAAACTATAATAAGTTGTTAAGGGTACCTGCGCTCTCTCCATACAAACGTAGTCGACTGTATCCTCCCTGGATAATGACACCAGCACAAATATTTTATGCCCCTATGTTTTGGTTTTCTTCATTTTCTAATTATCATAGAAATTAACATAAACATATTAATAAACATATTTGCTTTAGTATCATTATCCAGGGAGAAAACAGTCGACTACGTTTGTAATAGTTTGTATGGAGAGAGCCCTCGGTTAAGAAGATATGCGAGAACAAATAAACATACATACTCACAGGCCAAAAACATATCCTTTCGTTTCGCCGTAGTCGGGTAAAAATATCCTTTGACGCTATAATTTAGTTGTATGTTATTGTTAAGTTTTGTACCCAAATTAATCAACTCTAGATGCTCAAAAACTAATCTATCTTTAATTATTCCAGGCATATCGTCCAGAATGAAGGTCCTAAGGCCCTATTCAAAGGTCTAGGACCTAACATTGTTGGGGTCGCGCCTTCGAGAGCTATCTACTTCTGCACATATTCGCAAGCGAAAGCTATATTGAATCAGAACATACCTCCAGACACACCGGTCGTCCATCTCTCGGCAGCCAGTGCGGCAGGTAAGCGAAACTAAAAAAACATAGAAAACACGAAAGTTACATTGCTGTAAAATACCATAAAAATGTACGAACCTGCATAAAAATATTAGAAATTGCATGAAAGCATAAATACAAAAAAGATAGCATTAAATATTGGCATAATTGTCCAAGATATAGACGCAAGTAGAAGGGATTGGTCGTTGATATTCCCGCCCGCTAAAGGAGGCCATTCATTGGTCTTCTAACATTCTCACCCGTTGAAGGACGCATGTGATTGGTCCGCTGTCCTTTTCACCCGCTGATCATTTTATTGGTCTCAATTTAGCGGATAGCGGCAAAGAATGTCGGCATTTCATTTCTAAATAAATCTGGAACCAAAATAACTAGTAAAGTCACTAATCCCGCTTCCAAATTCCCTGCATAAACTTAAAATTAAATGAATCATACATAACTTTCCTGAAATAGGAACCGTAAATATTTACTATCTACTACTTTATTTAAACGTGGTCATATCTCAACCATGATTAGATATATTTTTATCATTGTCTTATCATATCAAATAGGTAGTCGTAATTTGTTACAAATCTTACATATACAGACTACAAATAAGAGGAGAGAAAATATACTGTATGTATGTTATTGAAGTGAAAAGTTATTTTAGCGCGGTACGCATATTTTTAGATGAAATAAAATCTCTGAACTCGCGACACCGTTACGAGACGCAGCTACAGTGTGTGCATATAATGCATGTACATATATTTTGTAGTTTTTAGTAAATAAGTTTGATTTTTTTTAAAGTTATAAGTTTTCACTTCTGTCGGCACTCCCAGAGCGCAACCGTTTTTTTTTAAACCGTGATTGTAAGTCTATAATGCCTGCCTAATTAGTTTTTAGGCATGTTCTTTTCCTATATTTTGGTGTAATTAAAAGAAGAAAATTCCTTGTCAATTCTAATCCTATCCAAATTCAGGTCAAAAAACACCAATTTATTAATTTCCGTCTTTTTTATTTGGACTTAAGTTTTGTTAGAACTTAGTTTGGCTTGAATTTTAAAGTTTTTATGTGGTATTTTGCTTTGACCTTAAACCGCTGCCTGGTACAGAAATCAAATAATCAAATCAAATAAATCATTTATTGAACAGAAAATGTTTTACAATACTTAATACCTGTCATTCGAACTAGACGTAGCTGTATGTCGAATGACAGTTCCTACCCATTTTGGTGATATATCACTATCATCACTATCACTACATAGTATAAAACAAAGTCGCTTTCTCTGTCCCTATTTCCCTTTGTATGCTTAGATCTTTAAAATTACGCAACGGATTTTGATGCAGTTTTTTTTAATAGATCGAGTGATCCAAGAGGAAGGTTTTTAGATATAATACATGCATAATACAGCCGTGCGAAGCCGGGGCGGGTCGCTAGTTTAGTTATACATTAAAACAGTTCGTATAATAATAAGAAACTCACCCTGTAATCAGAAGAAACTCATAGGTGAAGTTAGATGCCTTATCACTAGAAAGGATAGCAAATCATAATATTTTTACTGTAAAATGCAAAAGAGATCTTAAAAGAAGCAAAAATACCTTGTATTTGTTATGCAAATGTATTTAATATTCAAATATGCAAATGGTTTTGTTTTAGGTTTCGTATCGTGTACGATGACGAACCCAATTTGGTTTGTGAAAACACGTTTACAGTTGGACGGACAAAACGTAACCGCATTGCAGTGTATTAAGAGGATTTATACTAAAACGGTAAGCTTTTTACAATATGTTATATTAATTACTACTTTTCCTAAGGCCCTAGACTCATTTTAAAAAATTTGCTTCCAAGTAATTACAGACTTTTTGTCCTCTTTTCCTTTATGATGAGTATTACTTAATCTATATTTACTGGATAAGATCCTACAGAATGAAATATAGACCAAGCAACATTTAAAAAAAATTGACACCAGCTCGAAAAAACTCGCTATGAATCAGGCAGAAAGTGGTGCTTTTGCGGAATTCCGGGTGGAAAAGTTATATTCCCGCTCGCTAAAAGGCGCATTTAATTGATCTTCTATCATTCGCACCCGCTGAAAGACGCATTTGATTGGTCTTCTTTCATTCCCACCCGCTAAAGCACGCATTAATTGATTGGTCTACAAAATCTAGTAGGCTATACGCCAGATCTCATCAAGTTAAACCAAAGATCGAGAGTTAAAATACAGCGAGCAAACTTTTAAAAATTTTGATAAACCAAATGGCGTTTTTTGATAGCGTTTGCGCTTATATTTTTACCCGACTGCGCGACGCAAAGGAGTGATTATGTTAACGTTTAACAGCCATTGAAAACAAATGTGTCAATAAAATTGGCGAATCTATAATATTATGCTTTTTCCTCATTTAATTTTATAGAATGTTTTCTTTTGTTTTTATGAACTACAAAGGCTTGTAGTAAGTAGGTTTATCAATTGAGGAATTCCGAGTTTGATTCGGCCGTGACTCCTTATAAATATTAAAATGTACGAATACTCGTTTGACGAGTTATTTTTATTTATTCGAAGGAAGTAGCCATGTATGCGGGTGTAGTTTACAATTCGGCTTCTATCGATCGTTGCTCTGGATTAAAGTAGGACGTGCTAAAATTAAAATGCAATTTAGGAATATTTGGAAACAATATTGCTCTCTATCTCTTTCTGTATTAATCCCATCTGATAGCGGACTTTTTGGTCTTCTCCCTCCATTCCTTCTTGTAAACAATATTGTTTTATCACTTCCTAATCTACGAGTATATCTTCTCTATATATATATAAAATTCTCGTGTCACGGGGTTCGAACTTGAACTCCTCCGAAACGGCTCGACCGATTCTCATGAAATTTTGTGAGCATATTCAGTAGGTCTGAGAATCGGCCAACATCTATTTTTTTTTTTTTTGTAAATAGCAAAACAACGTTTGCCGGGACAGCTAGTCTATATATATAAAAGAAAGTCGTGTTAGTTACACTATTTATAACTCGAGAACGGCTGAACCGATTTGGCTGAAAATTGATGGAGAGGTAGCTTAGAACCAGGAGAAGGACATAGGATACTTAATTTTTTTTTTTTTTCGATATTCAAACGAGATCGGGACTTACGCGGGTGAAATAAAATATACGAAATATTCCTTTTTTTTTCGATATTCAAACGAGATCGGGACTTACGCGGGTTAAAATAAATATACGGATTATTTCATATTCAAACCCGCATAAGTCCCGATCCCGTGGGAATATCGGGATATACACCATTATGTATTCTGTGACGTTCGTCTTTGTTGTAAGGCGTTCGACCGGGGGGTTTTCTCGAGCGGCTGCAGTTTTTTTGTTGATTACTCTGCACCTACTAATTGGATTTTGATGTAAAGTATACCACGACTTTCCTCGGATTTCACTTGGTTTAGGCGTTTTTAATTGTAGATTATGTAACAAACAAACAGACAGACAGATATACTTTTGTTCTATTACTTTTTCGAAGTCCAACAGACCCTTTTTTTTTAATTTGCTGTATTATATAGAAATCAATGCCACTTTTCGTTGTAATTTTATAACTCAAGAACGGGCTCACCTATCCAAACCAAATGTTTAAGCTTTGTTCGGACTATTTAGTAGATGGTTTATGTGAAGTTTGCACAAAATCGGTCGAGCGGTTCTTCATTTATCACATTTTTTTTATATGGCAAAACAACGTTTGCCGGGACAGCTAGTAATATTATGAATGGGAAGTCTGTGAGTATTGTGATTAGAGGTGTATTTTTGCGACTGCTTCACGCATAAACTACTGAAGAGTTTGCTCTGAACTACTGAATATCGGTAAAGATCTCAATTCTATCTCAACACTTTTGAGAAAAACAAAACACATTCGTAACAATCCACAATTTTCACCAACGAAGGCGACCAGTGCCGGTAGTTCCTATTTAGTAACCAGTGTAGCAAGCTCGTTGGCGTATGGTTAATTAAGTTAATTATTTTTTATATTTCCAGGGCATAAAAGGTTTCTACAAAGGTATAACAGCCTCGTACATGGGTATAAGTGAGACAGTTGTCCACTTCGTGCTGTATGAGGGTGTTAAGGCTCGCCTGATCGCCGCGCGGTCAGTCGACGGCGTCCCTAACGACCAACGCTCGCCGAGGGACTTCGTCGAGTTCATGGGCGCTGGGGCTTTCTCTAAGACGGTCGCTTCTTGTATCGCTTATCCACATGGTTTGTATTATTTACACTTATCACAACAAAGTCGCTTCCCTCTGTGTATGCTATTACAGGTTATGTTTGGTATCCTGCTCGAGTAAATTCACAACCTACCATTAAAGCTAAATCAGTTCTTTTTTCCCCAAAGGTTGCCTGGAAGAAATCGCTTTCAGCGATAAGGCCGCCCATTTGTGCAACTTATACTTTCTAGCTATTACTTTACTTTGTGTATGTCGTGTTTTTTTTCTTCCTGTGTTGTACAAATAAAGTTATCTATCTATCTTAGAGCTTATAAACTACGCAACGGATTTTGATGCGGTTTTTTTAATAGATAGAGTGATTCAAGATGAAGGTTTTGGTACATAAAAAAAACTACCACGAGTACGAGTACGTCGCGGGCAACAGCTAGTATAATATAGAAGGATTTTTTTTGTAACCAATAGACTCTGAAACTTGTTCGATTTTGATGACTCGTTATACTTTCCGGTAATTTTGACTCCCTAGGACGTGGTCTACGTAGCATATTTAGTTAAGAGCACTGCTATGGTAAAGCGGAGGTCGTGGATTCTAATCCTACTGGGGACAAATACTTTATTAATCTCTTTAAAATAGTCAACACTTTACAAATAGATAAAAAAATCATACTAATTTTGAAAATAGTTTTGCTAATTTAAATATAGTTTTAACATTTTCAGAATAATTAAAAACAATACTAACTCATATATAATTTAGAAAGAGTATTAATTATAGAAAAGTACTATTTTTAACAAATTTCAAACAATAGCGGTTGTCCTTGATTTCTTTAATATGTAAGCAACAGAATTCAAGACTACCAAGTACAAAATTAAATATAGACATTTGATTGTTTGCAACTAGTATTAAATCAATTTAGCATACTTTTATCAATGAATGAATCACGACATCTTAACGAATGAGGCCGTTCATCTTATATTTGTAACACAATCTACTAACAATAGTTAAGGTCTTTCTTTTTTAGAGAATATTTGCTGGAAGGTCCATCAGTAGGGGACAGGCCGCACCGACTGATGGCATTTTAAATTTTCTAATGTAAAGACAGATAACATACGACCACACGGCATCCTGCGACATCAAAGGTTTATAATGTTCTGTTGTTTTAAATCTTGTTACCATAAGATACATACGTATTTACGTTGGAAAATTTAAAATGCCGTGTCGTCCGCCAGTGTGTTTATAATTTCCATAATAGCGATTTCGACTTCCGATTGGCAATGAAAAAATAAACCAATTGAATATCCTCAATCACAAATTTCTAAATAAATCGCTTTTTTTTTGAAGTGAAAACTTCTTATGGCGCGTTGGGCACTTTTGTGGGTGAGCATTTTCAGCCGTTCTCGCGACAGATTTTGACGCGACAGATGAGATTTGACGCGACAGATGAGATTTTATTTGTGTTAGTCTTTTTGTTTAACTTATACTGCCATCTATTACACAAATTGAGAAACTTAGTTTCTAGAAAGACCGCTATTCGAATGTAGATGGCGCTGATTTTTTACTGCCATCTAGCGAATAAAAAATAAACTATATTTGTTTAAGTGAGTGCTAATAGATGGCAGTAGCAGATCGTTTCAAGAAATATTCTATGAGAAATAACAAGTTTATTGTTTTCACTTCTGCCTGCACTCCCGGAGTGCGTTTTTCTAAACTGGTGTGGAATCGTTCGATATATAGCGGGCTTTATAGCGACCACTGTCTCTGATCAAGATAATCTAATATATAAAATTCTCGTGTCACAATGTTAGTTACCATTCTCCTCCGAAACGGCTCGACCGATTTTATGAAATTTTATATGTTATGTTATGATCTATTATTTATTTTGTTTCCTTTAGTTTCATTTTTGTAAATGGCAAAACAACGTTTGCTGGGACAGCTAGTTTATATATTTTTTTACTTTTACCCAACTCGGGAAGGCAAAGACTGCTGAGTAAGCTCATACAACCACGTCGTCGTTACAAACTTCGTCGATGTTTAAGATGCTGCTGCCATCCTGAAACTAGTCCTTTTTTATGAGAAAACTTAACTTTATCCTAAACTAGCGACCCGCCCCGGTTTTGCACGGCTGTATTAGGCATGTATTATATCTAAAAACCTTCCTCTTTAATAACTCTATCTATTTAAAACAACCGCATCAAAATCCGTTGTCTAGTTTTAAAGATCTAAGCATACAAAGATAGGGACATATGGACGGCGAAAAGTGACTTTATTTTATAAGTGATAACGCGAATGTCTACAGAAAATGATTGGTGATTGATCTTTTTATATCCGCCTCGGACTTAATTTGACTAATGAATCGTGTGATGTGTCGTTACAGAGGTAGCACGCACACGCCTGCGCGAAGAGGGAGACAAGTACCGCAAGTTCTGGCAGACGTTACACACTGTCTGGATGGAGGAGGGTTACCGTGGCGTTTATAGGTGAGTACCTACTATTATATAAGTATATTTATTAATATTGTACGGTTAATCAATAGCGCGATTTAGGAGATGAGGTAGCCTTATTCTATGCCGGGGATTATACGACCATTGACAGCTAAAGGACTTGGCACATTGGATGCATTTCACGGGAAGCGATCCAGTAAGGTTCGATGCCTCGATTCATTAGATTTAATCGTCGGGCGTGGGTGATTAAGGCGCTATAACTCCAGTTTTTGTATTGCAATCGCGCCCTAATCATACACCTCCGACGACTTAAACCTTAGTGAATCAAGGCACAGGTGGTCAAATGAATTATTTTACTTCTAAATTGACATCTGATTCGTTGTTTTTGATTTGCTATATTGCTATTTATGTATTGCTATAGGGGCATAGTCATGGCAGTTATAGGTATATTTGTGCTAGTGTCATTATCCAGGGTGGAAACAGTCGACTACGTTTGAATGGAGAGAGCGCAGGTAACCTTACATCTTAAGTGCCGTGTTCTTCCGCCAATACTCAGGCCTACATTATCTTTACCACCCATCAAAATACCTTGATAATAAACACTCATTAATCAAACTCTAAAATAACTCAAGATAAGCAATTCACACGGAGATTGCCCTCGACACTCATCAGACCGTGTGGAATCACTCGGTGCACTCATGAGAGTTCAGATAGTGATTGACGCACGAGTTTCTTTTATCAAAGTTTGTTTGAACGAAAATTAAACTATTTCGCTGATAACTTGATAAGTGATGAGATTTTTTTTTAGTTGTTGTTGCGTAGGGAAAACAAATAACATTTAAATTATACTGAGACTAGCTGCGCCTTGCGATTTTATCCGCGGTGGTGTCTCTTTGAAAGTTTTATTTATTTCCTTTAAACACAGAATAGTTACTATCGCTATGAACTACAAACTTTAAGAGGAAAGGGTATTATACCGGCTCCCTCTCCATACAAACGTAGTTGACTGTTTCCTCCCTGGATAATGACACTATAGCAAATATTGTTGTTGCATAAAACTTATAACTGCCATGACCATTGACCATGCCACTATGTACACTATGATTTCTATGATAATTAGAAAATGAAAAAAAAAACAAACTTGGTATGAGGATACATTGATTCATTGAAAGTTACATAGATAGGCTACTTTTTATCCCGATGTTCCCGTGAGATCGGGACTTACGCGGTTAAAACCGCTGCTAATCTAATAAATATAAATTACGTGTCACGTTGTTTGTGCGCGATGGACTCCTAAACTACTTAACCGATTTTAATCAAATTTGCACACCGTGTGCAGTTTGATCCAACTTGAAAGATAGGATAGCTTACATCTTAATTTATCCCGATATTCCCACGGGATCGGGACTTACGCGGGTGAAACCGCGGAGCGCAGCTAGTTAGTTATATAATAAGTATGTTCTATCTAAGTGCTAATTAATTGAAAAATAAATTTAAAAAATTAATTAAAAAATAAATGACGAACCAGTTGGCACGATGATTACCATGCCGGACTGCCAAACACAGGGTTGCGGGTTCGATTCCCGCCACAGACAAGTATTTATGCTTAGATATTTGTCTGTGGTCTGGTTGTTTCTATGTATTATAAATAATAATAATAATAAATAATAAATATTGCAGGACACTCCACACATCGCCATCTAGCCCCAAGTTAAGTAACTAGACTTGTGTTATGGGTGCTAGACAACGGATATACTACTTATATTACTTTTCTTTTGTAAATATATACATGTAAATATATTACAGTACATAAAATACATAGAAACAACCAGACCACAGACAAATATCTAAGCATAAATACTTGCCTGAGGCGGGAATCGAACCAGCGACCCTGTGTTTAGCAGTCCGGCATGGTGACCATTGTGCCAACTGGGTCGTCGTATTATAAGTATATATTTACAAAAGAAAAGTATATAAGTAGTATATCCGTTGCCTAGCACCCATAACACAAGTCTAGTTACTTAGCTTGGGGCTAGATGGTGTTGTGTGGAATATCCTACAATATTTATTTATTTATAATTATTTCTTGTTACAGGGGCCTCGGCACGCAACTAGTAAGACAAATACCTAACACAGCGATCATGATGTCCACATACGAAGCTGTCGTCTACCTTCTAACGACACACTTCAACAGTTCCTTCTACGAGAATACCTAA
The DNA here is from genome assembly GCA_907269075.1 of Idaea aversata. Lineage (NCBI taxonomy): Eukaryota > Metazoa > Arthropoda > Insecta > Lepidoptera > Geometridae > Idaea > Idaea aversata. The sequence goes on along the minus strand of OU026098.1, from coordinate 3,091,995 downwards.
ACTATTATATAGATTAGGTTAATACCTATTAGTATCGTGATATATAGCCCTTAGATTAGGCGTAGGCCACGTGACCTCTAGTAAGCCAGTGCGTGGAGGCATGATGGTGCGCACGCGCAGTGAGTACTCGCCAGATACATCTGTACTTCTTTATAATTTATCAACTGTGTGTCAATAGATGGCGTTGGAAGTGTAGAACAAAATGTTTAGTGACAGAGTTGAGCAGTGTTTGACCATTATCTCACCAGATGGTAAGTGACGATGCGGTGTAAGATGTAGCACGCTTACCAAGATACCTTTACACTCGTGACTTGACGACTCCAAATAAGCTGGGGTCTTCAAGGGAAGCGAGTGAAGGTAGGAAGATGGTAGTGGAACAAGAACTCTTCCGATCCGACCTCTTTTAATGGTAGATTTTGGGAGAATATGATTTACGTTTTGTTTTATGGCACTCGGTGAAAAGCTAGGGAAGTCAAGAGGGTCTTTTTTCCCTAGTGTTAGGGGAGTTATTAGCTGCTCCATCTGGGGTAATTAATATTGAACCTTAAACCGCTGTAATTTTGAGCGGAGTGTCTCACATCACTTGAGCCACTGCAGGACTCCTGCTTATTGAGTGTGAAAGAGGAGGGAAATCCCTTCCTGGGTTATGTTAGTGTATGAATGTTAATTTTCATTTAATATTCGTTTTCAGGAACTACCTGTATGATAAAATACGAGTACTAGCTGTCTTTTACGCGTAGACACTTTAAAATTTAAAAAAAAACAGTTGTACCGGTAAATTGTTTACCGGTTTATTCCGGTCGCGGCTAGAATATCGTTCGAAACATGTATAAAATTAATACCTTATTAACCGGCTACAATTAGTAATTTTTGAGAAGATATTGTAAACCATTAAATCCATATTTGGTCCTAGTCCTTAGCTGATTGGACGTATAGGTAGTTCCTGATTTCTATTTTGTATTTACTTTAATTATTTTCATTTATATTATATTTAATTTTATGGTGGTCCAGAACAGTGTGAGAGTTATCAGATTCCAAAATGATTTTAGAGTCAGTTAGCCATTTTGTCTCCCATAATTTTTGATCAAACGAACTTACCAAGTGAAGTTCGATCACAATTGTGTGAACGACTTCATTCAACGCGGTCTAACATATTGAACAGCGCAAACACTATGCAATATGTTAGACCGCGTTGAATAAACGTCGTGAAACACAATTATTTTTAATGGTGGTAATTTCCCTCAACCGCAGGACGTGAGCCCGCACTGGGCCACCATTGTCTTAAGTTTTGGCGTCATTTAACACACTCGTTATTCTGATTGGACGGCGAGTGTAATACTGATGATTTAATGTGTAATGACCTCTCTACATGTTGGGCTATCATACTGGCCCAGTAACATGGGCCAGCATGTAGAGGACGTAGTGGTGTCTGATGGCTTATGGTTCGTGGGATGGCGACTGGATGGCCACGGTGTCGGTTTTCGGTCGCACATCAAAGGAAGTGGGCAACGATGGCTGAACGTGGTCATCGTGTAGTTAAGTTTCGACCATCGTATGGCCGTCTCCCTAGTCCAGTACTGGGCCATCATGTAGAGGGGCCATTAAATAAGTACCTACTTAGAACATATAAAGCTTACCTATTTTGTCTTTATGGTGAAAACCAAATTGTTGATCGTAGCCAAAAAAAATTGTGGAAATTGACTGAATTTATTTGTAAGTCCCTTTGAAATGTACGAATTGAGGCCAGTTCCTAAATATCTATGGAAATGTTAAGAAATATTATTTTTATAAGAAACTTTACACTTCATTTGTAGGTTATTCAAACTTAGGGCTAGTGCAGATGGTACCTTTCATGTCCGCCAAAGGACGTCACTATACCATTTTTTGCGGTGGCGGTTTTAACCGACAATTTTTTTTGTATGACGTTTTGCACTGGCCTTATAACTGCAACAATTTAATGAAGTGTATAAAAACTTGTAAAACAATAGTAGTACTTACTTAATGCGTAGTACAATTTTATTTAGTATGCATATACTATCGCAATTTATATGATTCTAAAAATGTAAAATTATATACTCATCATTTTTCTTTTTATTAAAGAAATACGACGCAAATTGTGATAAGTAGTGCATTCTGATATAGTGCTTTTTCAAATTATATGAACGCTTAAACGTATTCTAAAATAAATTATATTTAACAGAATATGTGTATAAAATTATACATTATTCATATTTATGTAAAGATTATAACTTATACGAAATGAAAAAAATAAAGTATGTTCCGAAATAACGATTGTCGAGCTATTGTCAGTACATTTTACATTTCTTTCTTCGATTCGAGAATTAGATAGTCGTACTTTCTAGTCCTGTAGTTTTTGAGCTAAAACCTAATTTGTGATGGAAAAAAAAACACCTAACTATTGAAGTTTTGGGCGCAGGCTGCGTATACGTCACCGCGCCCGTATAATCCTAGTCGCCCCCACTTGACTAACACGGGACTAAAAGTCTGACCTCCAACCCTTCATCGTGGCTTAAGTAAGACAAACAGCGAAAACGGGGTTGGTGATTCGCGCCTTGACGTGGGGGCAATAACATCCCAGTCGCCACCCGGAGGCTACTGGGACTTTTAGTCCCGATTGCCACCGGGTGGCAATCCATGTGGGGGCGACTGGGACTATACGACCGCGCCGTATAAAATTCTGTGGCGCAGTGACGTTTAAGCATCAAACCGAGGCGTTCTCATTTGTTAAAAAAAAATGTTTGTCTGTAAAGTCGGTTTACGGACAATAATTTTACGTGATAACGTCATAAAAAAACATCGTTGCTATGGTTACCTTGTCAATAACACTCACGTTACCGTAACATGACGACGACGTGGCTATGGCTACCACCTACCATGTCAACAGAACGTGAGCGATGACGTCACACTTTAGTGACGTGATAACGTCTTCTATATGAATCTGTTGATATGATAGGTAACCATAGCAACGTATTATTCATCAATGTTTTCTTAACGACGTTATCACGGAAAATTATCGTCCGTAAACTGACTTTACAGACACCCATTCGTTTTTTTTTGTGAGTTGAATACTGTTTATCCATTTATGAGACGTTAACGTTAAAAATTCTATCTGCACTTGTGATTTTGCACACATGTATGTGCCAAATCTATAAAATAAAGCACAGAATTAATAATGTCGCACAATATATGCTTTTTAAACGAATTGAAGCACATTTTAGGTATAACTCAATATAAGATTCGTCCAGTGAATCAATCGCCTTTCATAGAGTCATATTAGTAATGTAAAGTGCAAAGATACGTCCGAGTCATTTGTAAATTATGTGTATAGATTGTGAAATAGTTCTTAACACAAAAATAGCAAGAGTAAGCTGTGATATAGAGCTTGTAAATATTAGCTAGTTGTAATGGTAACGCATGCATATTTTTATAGCTAAAGGCCTTTTCAGATGACGCACATATCAACATAAACATGACCGGTCTTTACTATGAAAATACCTTAGAAACTCCTTACGTAAAGGACTTTTCAAAAAGGATCAATAAAGTAACGGGTTTTTAATGTGTTGCGCCTATATTTTTATCGTTTGACTGTCAATTAACGGCTTAAAAACTTGGGTCAATAAAATGGCGAATCAGCAGAGACAGATCTTGTGAAAATATGAAAACGGGTCGCCTATTTTGTTTTTTTCCTCATTGTTATTATGCTTGCTGAGGTTTGATGTATTTGACGTCCTTTGCGGAATTACGTACGTCGTCTGTACTGGCCTTTATTGTTACGCACATGGCGAAACATGTTAATTATTAAACGTTTGATTATTTACTTACGGCCGTTTTGGTGAATACCATTTGATTAAAATGGTAAATTATAAAATTGTGTTAAATTAAGCATAATAATGTTTCGAAGAAGCCTTCTTTGTTATTGTAATTTTAGTAGACACTTTTTGGATGTATGTCGGACTGAGTATGAAATACTATTAATTTGTTTAAATGAATAAAATATTAAAAAATTATGCTGTTTCTTTTTAATTTCAAGCTGGTTTTCTTGAAAATGATTAAGTAGGTAGGTAAGTAACACTCTTGTGCTTTTCAAGAATAATTTCAGTTGTTTCAGATCTACATATACTATAATGATTTGTAATAGTTTTTTGAATAAAAACCTTGTTAAAAATGTCAAAATCAACCTTTTAATTAAATAAATAAATTACATTCCTAAAAATTTAAGGTATTACAGGCTTTAGCAGAGTTCTTATAGAAAGATTTGATATCAAGACCCATACATGTGTTGAAATTGCATTGGGCGTGCCGCTAGGATACCTCAACATAGCAGTAAAAGGGAATAGGTTCCCTTCGAGAGCCACAATCGGCTCCCTTCGGTAGTAAATCACGGAAATCAATATTAGGACTCCAACTATAATTTGCATTGCAATTTGTACAGTGCTTTTAATAGCTAAACTCTTGCTCATTCTATTCTTTGAGTGTTCTTTGAGATCTCCCTCCAGTTTGATGATCTTTCTTTGCAGTTTTGAGTATGCAGCAAACTCGTCTTTCATTGAAATGCCTTTTTGTTCGGCTTTGAGGATCAATATTTCGGCCCATATTGTTCTCTCTATGTTTGAAGGTCTCGCGAAGCATGCTATTATCTGGAATACCATAATAATACGATTAGAAATGGAATAAAAAGAAGTTAAAGTTATTTCTTGGAAAATTGTTTCAAAAGATTATTTTAACTATTATTGCGGAGTTCTATTACTTACAGGCTTCACAAGAATTGGGACTAATGCACTAATTGTGCATAAAACTGTAAAATACACAAGCAAAAATCCATTTATAACCTCCAACATTTTTTGTGTGCGAATTTAAAACAATTGTAAATTGAATAGTATCGGAGACGTAGAATTATTACAAAATCTTGAAAAACTGTATATATCAATCTAGGTACCTAGCACTCTATTTAATTATTATTTCTGAGAAATTGCGACAAAAATACAAAACAATAGTTGACTGACTGACATTGACATTGACAACCAACCAACGTAGCATTTTTTTTTTTTTCTCTCTTGTTTGGCCCCAGGAACTTATGCCATTTTCATTTTGTTCTTCATTTTCAGCAGGTTTTTTTTTCAGTTATGGCTTCGCACGGTTTGTGCATATAGCCAGTATCAAGTAATAAATTTTTTGCATCAAGTTATGGCCCGATTTACAGAAATCGGGCTCAAAGTGTTTCAAGATGGTCAAGTCGTCAAGTCACAGTTTGTCAAGTCAGGGGTCATAGTAAAGCGGTGGCTACTTTACTATAACCTTGTAGGAGATTTTGGAGGCAACGAGAAAAGTCCATGTTTGACACTGATTTTTACTTTCACTACACTTGTGCACTTTCACAGAACTAAATTAGATAACTTTCCACCGGAATTATACAATTTAACTCGGTATACAACTAAGTTTCGTGTAAATAAAACTGCAGCACGACATGTTGTTGGCTCGTTCCCGCCAAAACTCCAACGTAGCATTATTTGCCGAAAATCCGAAGTTGAGTTTTCCCTAACTATTTTAATACTCTTTGAGTTGAGTGCACAGCCATAGCTTCGGTCTGCGACCGAAGAAAGAAAAAAAAAAAAAAACCGAAGTTGTCTCTTTTTTAGCACCTTTTTAGGGTTCCGTTATCCGTAGTCCTAAAAAGGAGTCCATAGAGTTTCGCCAGTTACACATTAAAATAACTAAATTCATTAAACTATGTTCGAAATAACTACGGTCGATTCACTTAGGTTCATAATACCGAACGGTCAATTCAGCTACACATTATAATAACTAAGTTCAATATAACTATGTTCGAAATAACTACGGTCGATTCACATCAATATTAAAAACCTCTTGTTTTAAATAAATAGATTGGCTTGGCAATCGCACTAAAAAATTTAATCTAATATAATATGTATTGCTTGCGAGATACATTGTGTTTTCATGCGATTGCCAAGTCAATCTATTTATTTAAAACAAAGAGATATTTAATATTATATTGACTTTAAGATGTTGTTAAGTTAGCGTATTACGAAATAACTTAGACAGAAAGTCCCTTTAGTAGGGCCTGGACTGAATAAATTAACCAACTTGGTAGTAATACCAAGTCAGTTACTGATGTAGTTAATATCGCTTTATCGTATCGTGTTTTGGTCTTCATGCTAGGCAGGCAGGATATTACAACTTTTGATGTGAAACATCTATAGCCGCACGTAAAACCGATTTCTGGCGTGGCGACGCATGCCGCGCACGCTATATGATGGTATATATACAATGTGTTTTAGCGAAGGGGTATTAATGCGAAAGGGGGTTGTTCTAGACGTCTAGGCGAACAACTTTTGTTCTACGATTTTTGGAAATTCGAACATTTCATTCGAAGTTTTTGTATGAAACAGCTGATTTTCAAGTCAAAATTCCCTCAGAATTATCGAAAAAAAAGTTCGAATTTCCAAAAGTCGTAGAACAAAAGTTGTTCGCCTAGACGCCTAGAACAACCCCTTTTCGTATTAATACCCCTTCGCTGAAACACATTGTATACAGTCTTTATGCGGCCAGGTTAAGTAGGATAATAGTTAGTGAATAATAGACGACCGAACAATATTTTCTATTGAACATTCGTTAGATGGAGTTGTCAAGTTTGTTGCACAAACAATAAATACGGAACCCTACATTGCGCCTAATTGTTTTAAAGTAGTAACTCGCTTGCATCGCTCTTTGGCCTGACCCAAAACCTGAGACTGCTTATAGATTCTTATTTATTGTTGTCAATGTCACGTTTAGCTTTTGCTTGTCATCTTCATCTTAGCATGTCATTCATTTTCATTTTGCAATATTTGCTCAGTGGTTTTGTTTGGTGCAGCGTTCTAATTCAGCGTTTAGTGACTTAATTTAAATTATTCTTCTCCACACTATCGTGTATTGTCTTTCGTACAGTCGTAAATTAGGCAACTCGGAGCTTTGATGCGATAGTTTCCATGTGTTGCAAGTGGCACGCATACCGTTAAAATATAACACCAAGTTAGCACATTTCTCGCGCGTGGTCGTAATTTGCACAATGGAAAATAATCAGAGTAACAATAAAAACGTGTCTTTGAGTCTAATAGCCGAATACGGAGGCTCGGATAGTGAATCAGATGACGCTGAAGATCAAATTAGGAACGCGAACGATGATTCGGACGCACCGGAGTTAAGTGAAATGGTGTTGAAGAATAATATAATAAACGCTTGTGCTCACGGGCCGTTGTCGCGGGCTGATTGTGAGGATGACGAAGCTAGTGCTAGGCCCATGATAATCGACGCACAAAGCGAAGATATTGGGTATGAAGTAACTTTGTATCGTGAAGACGAGAGTGACTCTGATTCTACCTCGTCGAGCGACAGCGACAGTGATATCGACTCTGTGAAGGATATCGAAGAGATGTCTAGTGGGTAAGGCTAACTTTTATATTCGAAATCTATTGACACACGTTAGTAGGTAAACACAAAAGTGCTACCAAAAATAAAACTACCCAACTTCTTTTATTTTGTAATGACAAAACAAAGTTTGCTAGGACAGCTAGTTTAGCTAAATAATTTAAAATGAATCGCAAAAATGTATGTCATAACTTCCGACAACTGTGCCAAATAGGATTCCATACCCAAAAAGTAACAACAGGACCCTAATACTAAGACTTCACAGTCTTGGTCAAAAGTACGGACTACAGAACCCTTAGTGCGCAAGTCAAACTCCCACTTGGCCGGTTTTATTCTCTGTATAAAACTAAAAAAAATTGAAAATTGAATTCAGTTGAAACTACGGGGCACAGTGGTTTATAATAATTTGTGATGTTGATTTTCCCATGACTGATTAAATTAGTCAACTTATTAAAATAGGTATAATAACAGTCAAGGTAAGTTAGTTACATAAATACCCAGTAGGTAGAAGAATTTAAAGTAATTCTAGTATTTTTCCGAAGCAAAAATCTAAAGTCAAGTAAACTGTTGATGACTTCAGTGGCGTATGAACTGCCTGTGACACAGAAGGTTGCGGGTTCGATTATTTACGATATACGAATTACGATTTACGATACATAGTTACGATAACAGTAGGTATGAAAATTACAGAAGACTACAAAAATTTGCTATTTCCTTTGATTTGCTATACTATGTTTGTTTCTAAGAATTGATCTCTGTCAGCAAGACTATCTATTGGTATAAAAATATAGGGTGATTATTTTTTTCCTGGCTAGGGTAATGACTTTTTCAAAAATCTAATGATGCAGTTTTAGTTTTTGTAAAATCAGGCAAGGCACGCAACTCCTTTCAGCATTTTTTGCTATCTCTTATAGTTTAGGATAAAGCCCTGAAGGCCCACATAAAAAAATCACTCTGTATATTTATTTAGTTGTGATGAAATTTTCAGTGATGAAGAATCGAGTGCAACAAAGCCAGCTAAACTGGAAGCTCCGAAGGCAAACGTAGAACTCGGGCTGGAAGACCTGCCTCCCATCGAGGACCTGGCCATCAGTCTACCAGCTAAGGAGACTGTTAAAATTGGCATCGTTTCTAGCATTATTGAACAATTAGGTAAGAATCATTTCTTTCATATAATGTACAAATATAGGAACACCATTATGACTACCCAGTTGGCACAATAGCCACCATACCGGACTGCCAAACACAGGGTTGCGGGTTCGATTCCCGCTTCAGACAAGTATTATTATGCTTAGATATTTGTCTGTCGTCTGGTTGTTTCTATATATTATTTATAAGTATATATTTACAAAAGAAAAGTAGTATATCCATTGACTAGCACCCATAACACAAGTCTAGTTACTTACCTTGGGGTTAGGTGGCGATGTCTGAAATGTCCTGTAATATTTATTAAGAGGAAAGGCTACCGGGGGCTTTCTCCATACAAACTTTTACAAACATAGTCGACTGTTTTCTCCCTGGATAATGACACTACAGCAAATATTTTTGTTGCATAAAACTTATAACTGCCATGACCATGCCCCTATGTTTTATTTTTATTTTTTTAAACTTAGAAGGGAAGGGGGTCGGGGGGCAGACGGGAAGGGGGGGGGCAGACGGGAGGGGGGGGGGCAAGGGGAAAAGTTAAGCGTGCAGGGGGCAGTTTTAACCGCTTAACCGGTTTTAACCGCGTAACGCGTTACGTTTACCATTGTCTTTTTCAAAGTGATATTGCACTAGCTGCGCCCTGCGGTTTCACCCGCGTAAGTCCCGTAAAAAGAAGTAGGTAGCCTATATGGTAATCCAGGTCTTTAGCTATCTACAAACCGGGTTTCATTGCAATCAGTTTAGCAGTTTTTGCCAACATAGGTAGGAGCATCAGAATTTCGCAAATTCGCGATAAAATATTCTTATATGTACTGAAATCAAACCATTTTATCAATGCGTCAACGACTAGTCGACTATTTTGAAATTCAAATCTCGAAAAACAACAAAAAAGTGGCTTACGTCCATCTTACGTCAACTTTTTATATCCCAAATATCATTATTCTCTCGAAATCCGAACTACTTACTGTTTCGATGTACGGTCGGAGTTAGAATTGCAGATCCACCGTAGAGTTCTAAAATTACTAATTGACGACCCAGTTGGCACAATGGTCACCATGCCGGACTGCCAAACACAGGGTTGCGGGTTCGATTCCCGCCACAGATAAGTGTTTATGATTAGTGTGTGGTCTGGTTGTTTCTATGTATTATAAGTATATATTTATAAAAGAAAAGTATATAAGTAGTATATCAGTTGTCTAGCACCCATAACACAAGTCTAGTTACTTAGCTTGGGGCTAGAGGTGTGCGCCGATGGCTTTGTGATCGGCGGCGGCGTCTGACGTATAATTAGTCGGCGGCGGCGGCGTAATCGGCGCGGTAGGCGGTAATGAAAGTAACATGACATACTTACTTTTTTTTTTTCTTTTTTTTCTTTTTTTATGAAATCGACATAGGCCAACTTGGTCTTCCGTTAGAGAAAAAAAATGGTAAAATAACTCTCAGACTGAGGAATAACTTCATCTTACAATTTCATACAATGATTAATGTCAATTTCATACAAAAAATCTGTCGATTGAAGATATCGCTAATGGAAAGTAATCTGGTGTTAAGGGGCTGTACGGAGTTCGCCCATATTGTCGGCAAAGCACGCAATTTTTCAAACTAGAACCCAAGATTACTTTTTTAAACCTCGCGCCGATTACGCCGACACAAAAGCCGGCGGCGGCGGCGTGCCTAAAATTGCCGGCGGCGTGCGCCACGCCGATCGGCGCACATCTCTACTTGGGGCTAGATGGCGATGTGTGCAATGTCCTGCAATATTTATTTACTATTACTTATTGGAATGTTTTGACGTGATAACGTTTAATTCATGAACTCCTGCTTTCACAGAAAAGTGTGACTCCAAGGTGTGAAGGTGAAGGTGTGTCACGTTCCGGTGACATGATGTCACGTTTCGTCAAACACGAAACGCGTGCCGCATTTCGTGTTTGTTTTATATTGTTCAATATTAGAATAATATCACTCATCTGGGCTTGTGTTATAATGACGAATGGCGAATAGAAGACTTACATAAAGGAAAAAAATATATACCGGAAAAAAAACTAAATTTTTCATCGTTTTCATAAGACGTTATCACGTAAAATTATCGTCCGTAAATCGACTTTACAGACAACCTGTTTTTATTCTAATAATATTTATCTAATAAATTCATGAGTTTCAAATTCATGACTTTAAACTTGAACTCGAGCAAGACCTAAGAATCTTGGTTGAGTTGAAAACATCCAGCAGTTTTGGAGCTCTACGATGGGTCTGTAATTCTGACACCGACCGCACAGTCGGCTGCATAATTGCAGCCCCCGGTAGAGTTCTAAAACTACTATTATTTGGAATGTTTTTATTCTAACTAGCGACCCGCTCCGGCTTCGCACGGCTATACTATGCATGTATTATACCTGCTTTAGTTGAAGTTTAGAGTCTTCTAACTCATCAATTTATCAGACAAAAATGATCACTACATAGTATAAAATAAAGTCACTTGTCGCCGTCCCTATGTCCCTATATCCCTTTGTATGCTTAGATCTTTAAAACTACGCAACGGATTTTATTGCGGTTTTTTTAAATAGATAGAGTGATTAAAGAGGAAGGTTCTTAGATATAATACATGCATAATACAGCCGTGCGAAGCCGGGGCGGGTCGCTAGTATTATTATAAAGAGGACAGATTTGATTGTTTGTTTGCATTGAAAAGGCTTCGAAACTACTGGACCGATTTTGATGAAGCTTGGTGTGAGGATACATTGATTAATTTATATTGTTATGGCTACTTTTTATCCTAATATTCCCACGGGATCGGGAGTTACGCGGGTGAAACCCCGAAGCGCTGCTAGTAAACATCGATGCCTGCTAACTTAATTTGCATGTGTTTAAGCAAGGCTTGCCCTTGGCTGGCAGTCGCAGTCTAAACTCAACGACCTTGTGTTTTTACAATCGATACGTACTTTGCGACCTTTCTTCGCGACTTATTGATCATTTCCGATCTCTTTTATTGGATTAAAAGGTATTTATTTCATACCTAATGTACACCAAATACGAAAAAAATGGTTTTTCGTAATAATTACCTCGAAAATCGAAATAATGTTACATTCAAATTTTGTACCGCAACTTTCAATCTTAATAAGCATCCTAACTATTAAAACCATCAATTTTAATAACTGTGCAATTCAAAATTATCACTACATATTATAACACGAAGTCCTCCGCCGCGTCTGTCTGTCTGGTCGCTATAAACTCAAAAACTACTGAACCAATTTTCATGCCGTTTTTTCACCAATGGATAGAGCGGTTCTCGTGAAAGGTTTATAAGTAACTAGCGACCCGCTCCGGCTTCGCACGGCTATATTATGCATGTATTATACATATAAACCTTCCTCTTGAATCACTATCTATTAAAAAAAACCGCATCGAAATCCGTTGCGTAGTTTTGAAGATGTAAGCATACACAGGGACAGACAGCGGAAAGTGACATATTGCAGGACATTCCACACATCGCCATCTAGCCCCAAGCTAAGTAACTAGACTTGTGTTATGGGTGTTAGACAACGGATATACTACTTATATATTTTTCTTTTGTAAATATATACTTATAATACACTAGCTGCGCCCCGCGGTTTCACTCGCGTAAGTCCGATCTTTCTCACCGTTTAAACCTTCCCTGGACTACGACAAACATTTCAAAACCGAAATCATCTAAATCGGTTCGTGCGTTGTGGAGTTGTAGCGTCAGGAAGGAAAACCCGACTTATTTTTATATAGTAGATAAAAACAACCAGACCACAGACAAATATCTAAGCATAAATACATGTCTGAGGCGGGAATCGAACCCGCAACCCTATGTTTGGCAGTCCGGCATGGTGACCATTGTGCCAACTGGGAAAATGCATAAACACCAATTTTGTCTTTTTTACAGTCTAGAAATCTAAATAAAATCGTGCCATAACCAATTACACGAGATCGGCTTGACCGATTGCTATATATCTTATTATAATAATATAGATAGCTGAAAATCTGGGTTAACATATAAACTAATTTTCACACCTGCAGCACTTTAATCACGGATTAAAGCCCTATTAACCTCAACTTAAAGCAAGACTTTATTCCCAAGGGAGATAATGTTGTATGGAACTCCCAAGGGAATAAAGTGATTTGAATTTGGAACGTTGAAATGCGTGTGAAATCTCTTGGTTTTAATTTTGAAGGTCTCAGCAAATAGGTTTTATTTATAATAAGTCATTTGATTGATCTACAAAAATCTATCAGGCCACGATATATGTTTTTATTTTGATTGTTACGTTAGGTCTAAGCAAATAGGTTTTGCCTATAATACCTAGCAAATATTTACCATCATGCTACCGTTGTGTTTTTTTTACCTTGTGTTTTTTTTCAAATAGGGAATTGGCCACCACAAGAATTAAAAACTAAATTGGACTGATGACGGCATAAAATAGTAGAGTATGCACCTCGGGATAAAGCACGTCTTCGTCTTGGGCGGCTTGAACCCCTCGCTTCACTCAGGACTCTACTTAACTCCCTCGCTTCGCTCAGGAGTTAACCCGAGAGTCCCTCGTTACACCCGGGGTTCAATATGCCACCCACAACATAAGACATTGCTTTATGCCCTTGATGCATAATCTACTATTTTATGCCGATATTCCTTAGGGATCGGGCGGAACTTACGCGGGTGAAATCGCGAAACACAGCTAGTTATCAATACAATTTTCATCATTACATTTTTCATCATTACATTTTTCAATCATGGTTTTGTATGGGATAAAAATTAATGTATTTTGTTTGTAATATTTCACAGTAATAGTAAAAGCGAACCCGGGCACTCCAGCAGTGGATCTCGACAGCGTGCTGTTTCTTGACAACGGCGCTAAAGCACTAGGGAAAGTATTCGATGTTTTTGGACCTGTGAGTACCTATATTACATTAAGAGGAAAGGGTACCGGGGGCTCTCTCCATACAAACGTAGTCGACTGTTTTCTCCCTGGATAATGACTCTAGCACAAATATTTTTGTTGCATAAAACTTATAACTGCCATGACCATGTTTTCTGATTTTTTTGGAATTTAAATCTTAATTTCTATGATAATTAGAAAATTAAAAAAAAACCAAAACATAGGGCATAGTCATGGCAGTTATAGGTTCTATGGCACAAAACGACGTCGACTACGTTTGTATGGAGAGAGCGCCGGTACCCTTTCACCTTAAGATTAATCTTTATCCTCACTAATATTATAAATCCAATGTTTATTTATTTATTTGTTCCCCCTTCACGGACAAACGATTCAATTTGGATAAAAATTGGGATAATGGTAGTATACAGAAGGATACTTTTGATCCAGAAAAACCCTCGGGATCGGGACTTACGCGGGTAAAACCGCGAGGCATAATAAAATGAATATTGAAGGACATTCCACATAGCACCAAGCTAAGCAATCAGGCTTGTATTATGGTGGCCAGACAACGGATAGAATCTAATATACGTAGTCTAGATAATGACACTAGAGCAAATATTTTTGGTGCATAAAATTTATAACTGCCATGACCATGCCCCTATTTTTTGTTTTATTTTTTTAATCTTAATTTCTATGATAATTAGAAAATAGTCATGGCAGTTATAGGTTTTATGCAACAAAAATATTTGCTCTAGTGTCATTATCCAGGGAGGAAACAATCGACTACGTTTGTATGGAGAGCGCGCAGATACCCTTTCACTTTAAAAGGTTGGAGCCGAAGCCAACACGTAGAGACTCCTTGCAATAACAAGTTTAATGGCAAAGTATAAAGTGGACACCAAACCGGTGGTCATCCTTTTCTGCACTATAAAATGCAGCCAGGGACAACCTCCAGTTTGGATAGAACTATTGATAAACTACAGGAGAAAACTTCTTGGGCTACTGTGAGGGGATGCCAGTTGACTGGCTACTGGGAAATTATGGATACTATGGCACTATTATAAATGACTAGCTATTTGACCCAATTCTGACCCAATTACATAAATTTAAAAGCACATATCATCAGAACATATTTATTTTAATCATATAAATTACATACCCATCGGCGTTATTTTACTACAACGCCTAATCCACTCACTAAAAGGTATTAAACTATTAAACTAATAAACTCAAATAAATCGTGCGACCATGAAAAGGTTCAGGCACCATGAAGCTACTGCGACAGAATGAACCACGTTCCGTCATTTTACTCCTATTTATAGACACAAAACAGTAGTCAAGATGGCGGCGCCTTGACGTATACATCAAATGAAGCACTGTATTGTTGACTTCCTTCAGTCGTTTTCGTTTTGTCACTGACACTATAGCTTATGATTATTGTTTTTAAAGGTAAAAGAGCCGCACTACGCCGTGAGGTTCAACTCTGCTGCGCACGCGGCTATGCGCGGCGCAGTCGTCGGTGCGGATGTATACATCGCGCCGGGCAGTCAACACACTAGTTACGTTTTCCTACCAGATTTGATGAAGTAAGCTAAGTATAATTGATTTACTAACATTCGCGTAGACCGACTATCATATTGACTAGCTTTTGTACTAACCCGCGACTTTGTCCGCGCGAGTGGAGTTTTTCAAATTTCCTTACTTAGTTAGTTTAGTTATTTGTATTGTATATTTGTATTTTATTTTTGTATGCCAAATTTTAAACCAACCCATTGATTAAGCTGTGCGTTCACATATCAGACAGCCAGGACTTTGAATTTATCCAATCCAACCAAGATTATAAATGTGAAAGTTCGTGTGTATGTATGTTTGTTACTCCTTTTCCTCCTTCCTGCTTGATCTTATTTCTTCTTTTGTATTTTTTGAAGTGAAAACTTCTTATGGCGCGTTGGGCACTTTTGTAGGTGATCATTTTCAGCCGTTCTCGCGACAGATGAGATTTTAACAGTTATTGTGCTTCTACTACTATGCAATATTGAAAACAGCGCCATCTCTGTGCAAACGGCCGAACTACGATACTCACTTCTGTACAACAGTGTTAACAGCGACATCTCTCGGTGGATGGTGCAGGTTCGCAGCGAGCTGCCGTACGCAGTTCGCTTTACAGTTTTCACTTCTGCCTGCACTCCCGGAGTGCGCTGTTTTTTTTTCCTATTAATTTTTTGTTTTTATTATTATTATTTTTTTATTTTAAACTTTTGTTTTAGGTTAGTGCTTTTATGTTGTTACTACTTTTCTGATTGTCTTGTGTCGTGTGCTTGTCCAAATATATGTTTTCTTTCTTTCTTTCTTCACGCAAAAACTACTGGACCGATTGCGATGAAACTCGGTCTGTAGATAGCTGAAGACCTGGATTAACTCATAGGCTACTTTTTATCCCTATATTCCCCGGGATCGGAACTTACGCGGGTGTAACCGCAGAGCGCAGCTAGTATTAATATATTTTGTATAACACTCTTCTTTCAGAGGCTAATAAGTTATGCTAACATAGTTTTCACGAACAAATTATCCTATCATCAGTTTAAAAATTAATATTAGTAAAAAACTTTATAAACAATACAGTCAATATTTCTAAAAGAAACAAATACTAACAAATTATCTTGTCAATCCCCAGAATGAAAGGATCAGACGCGTCATGGAAGAACGACCTCGAACCTCCCCCCACACACGTGGACTACTCCGACGACGAGGAAGAACGCCGAGCGAGACGCGAGGCCAAACGGCACGACCAAGACGACGGTGAAAACTCAAAGAACAGAGGCACTAAACCGAGAAACAATCGCCCCTCAGAATCGAGCAGTCGTTTCGGTTCCGGACCGAGTCGAGGCCGGAACCCGTTCTCGGCTGGTTCGAGAAGAAATCTCAATCCCTTTCCCCGTTACCACAGCAACCGACCATTTCTAGATGTAAGAACACCCCCTCCTCATCCGATGGATCAGAATATACAATTTGGGCAGCCACCATCGTTCCCTATATTCCCTCCTCCGTGTCCTCCGTTCATGTACCAATACCCTAGAATCCGTGGTCCGATGCCCGTCCCCCCGATGAGACTAAGCTCCCCAACGTTCGGTGCTACATACTGCACAATGGCTGGACCACAACCTCAATGGGTGAACACTGAACCACCGCCTCCTCCAGGCACTTAAGTGAAGCGTTAGTATAGTCTTAGATGTAATTGTTTATAACTACTAAAGTGTTATCCAAATATCTACATATTTATATAAATAAATTAGATTTAATTCGTATTTTGTGATTTTATTTAATTAACCGGTCAAGTGTGAGTCGGACTCGCGCACGAAAGGTTACGTACCATGTTGTATTTGTTTGTTATAGCGGCAACAGAAATATATAATCTGTGAAAATTCCAACTGTCCAGCTATCACGGTTCATGAGATACAGCCTGGTGACAGACAGACAGACAGACAGACGGACTGTGGGGTCTTAGTAATAGGGTCCTATTTTTACTCTTTGGATATAGAACACTAAAAATTAACCCTTGTGCCTCGTGCTTTGTGTTCTCATTGGTTGGCGCGTTCCGAAGGCACTCATAGAGAATTCAATAAAATGATTAAAATTATTTCTGTTGTCTCCATTGACGCTTTCCCGTTATGGGGGATAACGTGAAGTTACAAAAAGGGCCTTCCCATTGGAACAAGAAACGGAGTGCGAGGTGGTGCTCCAACTATGGAACGTAGATTGTATGTTTACAACGAGGCGCCAACATAATGTTATGTTTACAACCTACGTATTGTTTGTAAGTATTAAACAAACATCTCTCGTTTGAGATGTTGTGAATAAAATAAAAAAATTGAGTTGCAACCAACGCGAATCCAACATCACTTTTTCTTTTGTATAAAGTAGTCGTTAGTCTGTAAAAAGTACTAGGCAATCAGAAGTCAGTAGAGGGTATAAAGGTGGACGTAGACTGAGCCGAAAGAATCGAATTTTTATCGTCCACGGGAAAAGGTACCATATAGCAATAGATATAGGGTATATTTCGCCTCTGACGGTGCCGGCGACTCTGATGACGTCATCGGAAATATAAATGTAGGTACCTTATCTCTATTATTTTAAGGTACCTTTTCCCGTGGACGGCAAAAATTCGCTCCTTTCGGCTCTGACCAATCTGCGTCCACCTTAAATCACACTTATTACATTTTCTCTCTCTTTCTTCAATGTTTCTCTTGACGATGGATTGTTTTTTTGTGGGATACCTACCTTCTACTGAGTTCTGATAGCCTAGTACTAACGGACCAATTATTATCATTTACAGTCGCGGAAAGTGGTGATGTGTACGGGCTTGCTCTTATACGACGCAGTATATCTCCTACAGAGTTCTTACAGCCTAGTACAAACATCCTATTCAATTGTGTGACGTTGGGAACACTTCGTGGTTCATTGCAACAAGCTACGTCTCATATGAGATGTAGGAAATAACCCGTTTTTTGTGGGAGGTATTACTGATTTCGTATGAGGGTAAGTTTTTGCACAAAACTACCACTTTCCGTTACTGTTTAAATTGTATGATAGTAATTGATAAGTACTAGGCTATCAGAACTCAGTAGAAGGTATCCCACAAAAACTATCTAATGTAACATCACATACTTTGTCAGGCAAAAAAAATTCGCTACAGACTTAAGAAAGAGAGATAATGTAATAAGTATGATGTATATCTTCTACTTATTAATTATTTTTATAGAGTTCCGCTGTCCGCATTATACCTTCAATGCGGACAACGGTCAAAAAATTTAATGACTTCCCGTTGTCTTTTACCACCCTCTTAGCGGATGCGGATGAGTGGAGATCGATATTGTCAGTGTGTTTGAAGTTTTGTGAGAGGTATGCATGTTAGCGTGATCAAATTTTATTTTGTCTAAGTCAATTAATATAAATGGTATTGTATCGTTTTAATTGACTATAATAAATAAATAAATTAGCTTAGTCGACCATATCCAGGGGAAAAGAACTAGTCTGAAGTCAACTAAGCCGCGCACTTCATCACGATGTTTACTACTTTTGGGTTTTTATTTCTAAATTAAACAATAACCATATTTTGTGATTTCTTTATTAAATATTTAATTTCACTGTTAGAAATAAACTAACGATCGAATTCATAAATGTTATAATTATAAAAAAAAAGTTTACAATATAGATTATAATCTAAAAAATACTGCTCTCGGACGCGGCAGAAATCAACCGTGTTGGCTAAATCTGCTGCCCAATCTACTAAACTGGGTATAAAATTAAAATTTTGCACTCACATGATCACAACGTAAAATGAATATACATTTCACAATACAGGAATAATAAAAACTTTCCATTAAAAACTAAGGATTACAAATAATATGGATCGAGCCTAAAAACTATACGATGATAAAAGATACGAGAAACACGAATTAAACAAAGTAAAAAAAAAAATGTTAAAACATCAAGTTAAACAGAATAACTGTTGATATAAAAGCATAATAAAAAAACATAAACTAACATGGTTTTACTATAATAAAAAGTTAATAAAAAGAGTTGATACATTGTGGCTCAATTTGTATAGAAAAAAAAAACAAATAAATCCTTTTAAAATAATAAATGAAAATAATTAAAACATGAGAAAAGCAACTACGTGGGGTCCGATTCAACTAGAATCTAGTTACTAGATGTTCTTACAGAAATCCATAGATTTGTGTCAAAATATTTTAATCGAGCCCCCATACAATTTTACAATCTCAAAGCATGACAACATACAGAGAAATAAATATAAATGCAATCAAACGATTCTCATCTCATTTTTTAAAGGTACAATCTGCAATATTACTTTAAACGAAATGTACAATCAACTAAATTACCTTAAAATTAAGGTACAGTCTGCTAAATTAAATGACACAAAAATGCAAGAGTAAAACGAAGTCAGTTTAAAAACTATCGCTTCAACCGAATAAAACATTGAATTCGTTATGGCAGAGTGAATTATCAACATATATTTCCGTAAAAAGGAATGCCATAGATTGTACCTTCAATCCAAATTCTCTGTCATGTTTGATACAACCGAACACGCTCAAATTAAACACTTTAAATACACTGGGATACATTTAAAATATTGTAATTGTATACACAATATTGGCGGGATATAATATCACCCATAAAAGGTGCATTAAAGTGTCCTTGCAGACTACAGACCGATCTATCAGCCGATAGCTGTCGGCGACAGAAAGTATGCAATCTGCGAAAACCCTTAGAGTAATTAGGATAAAATTGTCTTGCTAAAATCAAAGTGATGTAGATAAATACGATTGTAATGCCAAATTAAATGTATAATTTGTTCATTCGGCTTGACACAACTACATTGAATCAAATACGGAGTCTACAAAAACGTCACTACAAAAATACAGATTATTTTATAATAGTAATTCTCAATAGCTTGCCGTGAGTCTTCACATTGCCTCTTAGGGCTTAGGCCCGAATTTATACACAACAAGACTAACAATCTGTCCATCGCGCCATAAACGTCACCGAAACGTCACTTTTAGCATGGCGCTGTGACGTTCTTGGCAAAAAAAAAAGTGATCCACACTAGAAGGCTCAGCTCACACACGCGTTAAAATTCACTTTTCCATAAACGTCACTTTTTGCTTGGCGCGGTGACGCTCTTGGCAAAATAACTGTTCCACACTATAAGGCTTAGCGCATACGACAACGTGCTAAACTTCACCTCGCCATAAACGTCACTCTTTTGCATGGCGCCGTGACGTATTTAGCAAAAAAAATACTGTGTGTTGTGTATAAACACAGGCGTTAAAATTATACGTAAACAGAAAACTTATACGAGCAGTCTTCCAACGCAAAAAAAAAACTATCGAAAACATTTGATCGTTCATTTCAACTTAATTAAGAAATACCTAATTTATTTCAAGGGTTAATTTATCGATTATATGTTAGGAACTATTCTACTGTACATGTTAGGGGTAAGTCACACTGGCGCAGAGCCGGAACAAAGCAATTTGAACTCTATTATCACACAGGGAAAGAAATCTCAATGCACGCTTTTGCAATGGTTCGATCGTTATTGACTCTGTGAAATAAGTGTTTAATTTGCAAATTGAATAAGTATGTCATTTCCAACCCTGCCTCAGTATGAATAGATCCTAAAAGAAATTACGAATACATAGCGAGTTAATAATACTTTAGAACGTAAAACTTAAGGAACTAAACGATGTTACTAGTCGTGGCTGTCAAACAGCTGACACGGCTGGAGCTGTCTTAAGGAATACATACTCATACATACGAACCAATGTATCAAACATTGGTTATAAGGTAACAACATACGTAGCTATAATATAATACCTTTAATACATAGCGCTTTAAACATGAAAAGTTTTTTCGCACATCAAAATAAAAACTGCAGATTTTATTTTAAAAAATGGCCTTTACGTTCACTTGTGGTCGATTGACCTGCGCAGAGAAATTCACAGCACCGCAATATAGAGAATATAGCATATAGCATATAGAGAATATTAGCACTACGCTGCACAATAATTTTGAAATTGGGTTTATTAAAAAATTTTTTGGACCAAATCTTTTTTTTTCTGAAAAAGTACTCCACTGCCGACTTATGTTTGCAGAAAATAAAGCTACAAAATATTGTAGCTACGTTTGTTGTAACTTACAATGAAAAACTATATTAGGCCGAGAGCCAGCGGTGATAGATCAGAATCGAGTTAAAGGGTTTTTTTTGGAACGAAGGGAATTAATATTGATTCTCGAGTGTCCCAATTTCAGTAGCTAATTAGTAAAATGGACTAAGGTCCGTATTAATAAACCGAACTCAATATCGATTTCAATCTTGAGTTTGCTCTTGAGTTGTTGCGCTGATTAATAAACCTATCTTAAGACGCGATTAAAGAGCGACGTATCACTTGAGTCATACCGTATTAATAAATCAAACTCAGCTCTCAAGATATGTCTCAAGATGTAGTTTCGTGAACTCAAGTCTGAATGCGGGCCATACAAATCTTACATTTTTTAAAATATTTTCACATTAAAAACAAGTTGACAGCAAAATATGACGACACTACCTACCATACGGTAAGAACATATCATTCAAGGTAAGAACAAAGCGGTATATTCAAAGTCGCTCTCAAGATCAGTCTCAAATCTCAAGAGCGATATCAGCCTGGTTTAAACTTGAGTTTTATCTATTAATTAACGCCTAACTTAAGATAGTGAACAAATCTCAAGACTCACTCGATTGATACGCACTCAAGATCGATATTGAGAGTGATTTATTAATACGGGCCTAAATGATAATTATATCAAATATGCCTTATTATCAACATAACATTTCCAACTTAGGTATTTCTTCCAACGCCGGTTCCAAGCCTTACATTATGAAATATATAAGATTAATGCAAGTCGTATCACTCATCAATGTGGTGTTGTCGAATTTTACATTTTAATATTTAGAATATTAAGTTTTTTTTTATCTAAGACACTACATTCTACTCGCTAATATTCACAGAGTACAGACAATGATTATAGAAAGGCGATATAGCGTGCTTATTCTACACAACGATCCTAAAAAAATATAAAGAGAAAAATAATCGAGGCTTTAAAAATGCTGCTAGGTTTCTTTGAGAACTGTTCTAAATATACTAGCCGCTAATAAAAATGTTCCACTCTTTTATTTTCAATTAATTATATGTATTTTAAGCTTGTTTATTTTTAACTACCGACGCAACGATTTGGAAGAGGACGATGGAGTCCTAGATTTGGAAGGTGGTCAGTTTGTCTCCTATTCGTAGGTAATTTATTTTGGCGGTTAGTGTATTTTTACATCCAATGAATGGTGTGGGACATTCCAGTTTTTATGTAGAGTGGTTATCATTAGGTAGCTATTCCAAAACCCACTCAATACAGTTCTCAAAAAGGTACAATTTTGCTCTTCAATTTATTATTTCATAGAGATTTATAGCACGTTTGAAGATCTAAGGCATTTAATAAGGCAGTTTCTCAATTTAATATTGATAGTTCGAAAGTTTATCTGTTGGTTCGCCATTTACGTTTGAAAAGTTGTACATAGGTAGTACATATTATGGAGAAAGACGAAGGATACTTTTCATCTCGATATTTTCAGTTAAAACAGGATGCAGCTAGTAAATTATATTCCTCGTCTTTTACCTCAAAGATTATTGTTTACTTTTCAACGCTATAAATCTCTATGAACCAATACGTAAAAGTATAAAAAAGCAATTTAAATTAAAAAATCAGTCTCCCGCCTAAAATAATCAGATCGTCTTCGAGAGATTACAAACAAAAAAAGGATCATACTTAGTAATCTATATAATCAGTATTGTACTTAAAGGGATGACACCGGGTGCACGCGGAATTACGAAAATATAGTTTTCGAAAAATATAGAAATCGAAATTTAACATTATTTGGTTTCTGCGTCTGCTTTGAAAATATCCTAAATGAAAATGCACTTTCCAATTGTCATAAGCAACATCCAAAGACCTTAGAAACTCTTATGTAACGGTTTTTAATCAAATGTATCAAACTGCAACTACAAGCTATCAATTTTCTATGGAAGAACGGTTGATTTTATTTTTTATTCCAGACCAACTAAATGTCAGTTTAGTCAATTTGATTAAAAACCGAGATATACATTTATATTTGGATTGTAGTTTCAAATCTTACTTAAAATATTAGTACTAAAAATGATTTTTAGAGTCGCAAAGTAAAAACAATACATTTCAGTGCCTGGATAAATCCACGAAATTGTAAAAAAAGGACATTCGTAAATATTGGCATCCTTTTCCAAATATTTTCCAAAAACAAATAAATGCAGCCTCTTCCTAGTAAAGTCCGAATCGCTTTGAATTTCTCGCACATCCGGATTGCCATCCCCTTAAAAACACTGTTCTAAACTAAATATCAAAGATTACATGGTGCATATTGCGTATCTATATACTTATTATTGTTATGTAATATTGCATTTATTAGGTAAATAATGCTGCCTCTATGTACGTAGATATTCGCAAAATATTATATACGTCTATAACATATACATTCTACAATGTTCTACATGAAAATATTTATAAATCTATTTAAATATTTATTATGTGTCGTTTAAAATCTAAATACTAAAATATAAATATATCGAGTCATAAGATCATCTAGTTATATTTCACGGGTAAGTTATTTATATACAGGGTGTTCAGTATTGATTAGATAATCGATCAAACAGGTACGGCTGAGCTACCAGAAATAAAAATAGGCATCCCTCGAAAAATATATAGGTACGCGTTTTGAGAATCACTTTCTTCTTTTGGAAGTCAGTTAAAATTAGTAAAAATATGACTAAAATCTTTAATCTCAATTGGTTAAGCCGCCTTCGAAAAAATATAGATATAGGTACGCGATTTGAGAACCACCGTCTTCCAGAGTTAAAAATAGTTAAAAATTGACTAAAATTAGTAGCTTTATAAAGATAATATATATATTTTTTGAGGATGTCTTGAAAATGACTTATCAAATACAAAATGTACTTATTAACACCATTGTTTTAAATACAAACCAGAAACATTCTCGTATTAAATGTATTATTTTTTTAATGTGTATACAATTAAATACGTAGCTACCAAACCATAGTTGTCACCCGTGACTTCGTCCGTGAAGGGGTTTAGCGGATGCCTATGCAAATTTTGGCTCGATCCGTCCATTGTCTTAAGCTGTGCGTTGATAAATCAGTCAATCAGGACTTTGAATTTTATATTTATAGATTTTTGTTGCATGTGTTTTTCCACAAGTACCTCCCTGCAGGATTATACACTCAATACTGGACATCCTGTATAATACATATATTATTATACTATATCAATATATGTGATATAATGTATAATGACGATTAATCAACCGCCATTTTGTGATGACTTTCATGTAAAACATTGCCCAAGATATTGTGACAAATATTTATTTGTTCATTACATTTATGTCGTTTATGAGTATCACGTATATTATAATAAAGCTAACGACGTCATTTTCTTCACTTGCATACAAATAATTAGGGGTCCATTTTTAAACACTGATTATTTTTCTAAGACCCCCTTGATTAATAGAGACGTATACACAGCAAGTGAGAACGTAGCCTAAATTTTTATACCAATAAATTAATCACCGCCAATTTTCTTTAAATGCATAATGACAGTCATTTAAGATATACTTTTTTAATTATATATAATGACGATGCATCATTGTAGTAGCATTATATATAGATAATTATGGGAAGACATTATATGATTATGATAAACCGTTCCGTATTTGGCTTATAGGTATATAAAAAATGTAGTATTAACACATTAAACAGTGCCCTTTTTTTTAGATTCCATTTGATTCTTCGCAAAAATTCTTGTAATTTCTGTGCCTCCGTGCCACAATAAATGCAGGAGATTACAGATTTGATTCCCGCTGTGGATTTTTTTATTTGAGATTTATTTCTTAACTGCCTTTTCCTTAGGTAAGGGCATTGTTTATGTCGATTTTATACCTTATTTCTTTAATGAGTAATTGTATACTAGACATCGATATTTTTTTTTTGTGTTTTTATGAATTAATTTCACGATTATTATACATTAGGAAGATACGTGCTAATATTAATATAATCCAAACGTGTTTTGACGAAACTCGCTGATATTTCATAGTGCAGTCTACTACTTAATGTATATTTTGAAATAGAGAGACCTTCCTTTAAAATGTACGTCAAAATCTTCTAACTGCGAATATTATCTTTGTAAAACGACATGTGAAATGCATATCCCAATTTCGCCTGCGAACTTACTTGACCGCACGGTAAGCGGAAGGTCGCGAGTTCGATTATCGACACGGGGCGAAAGGAGATGCATTTTTACTTGAAAATATTTCCCAAAATTCTTTTATTTGCATTACGTATACTTATATAAAAGTATATTCACGATTTTATGAACAGTACTTTTTACTTTATTTATATTAGGTAAGTAGATATACGTTCCGACGTGCAAGCACGCACTCGTGCGCACACAAGACTAATTATTTCATCGGTTTAGAAGCTACAAGACTCCATCTCAATAAGATTAAATAGCAGGTAATAGCACCTACGACTAGTCCGCTATGACTCTAGTTCATTCGGAAATTCTCGATGGCCATTTGCAATCTAGCTCTATGCAATGTGATTTTATAGCCATCTAGTCCAAACGCGATGCAGTCATATTTATCAACAATCTGTCAAAAATTCTGCTATTACTCTGCCGTTGTAACACATCCTAACTTCGTTTTTAAGACGTTTCAATGTATGATTCCAAATGAATAAAGAATTTTGATTATTATTATTGACATGTAGCAGTAGCGAGGGGTCCTTACAACCCAATTCCTACCATTAAGAATTCGGGTAGATTCTTCACACGCACTAAAAAATTTTTTTTTTTTTTTTTAGTATTTTATCGGCTTATCTGTTTAAGAAATTTAACTCTTAAGATGTAGTCTTATAGCTTCTTTTCTTTGTATTTTGGCTAATATATCGTCCAATGTTACAAATATTGATGTCAAAAAGCACCAATAAAGAGTTATAATGCTACCACAATAATAAACTTTAATGTCCACCCCACATTCATACGTATGACACATATCATCATATTAGGCACGCGTTAATTACAAGTCGCGTCACAGACTTGACTATAAAAATTATAACTAAGTCTAAGAAGCGCATTATTACTAGATTTAGTACCAATTATGTGTTTTCCTATCAATTATATTGGAAAATTGTTACTAAACCTAATCAAAGTAAAGTGGTTCGAGGCTGTTGTGACTAAATCTCTAAGCAGTAGTGGGTCTATACCAGGGGTCGGCAACCTTTTCAGTAAGAAGAGTCAAAAATTACAATTTACAATATTTCAAAGTTTTTAAAGAGCCACATTTTTTTTTCGTTTGATAAATTCATGAGTAAGAAGACTTTTAACTTCAACTAAAGCCTAGTTAGGTGCCTAGAATCTTGCTTGTGTTGAAAACATTCTTGTAACAGCCGTTTTAGAGCTCTACGGTGGGTCTGTAATTATGCAGCTGACCGTACCTACTTGCGTAAATAAAGATTTTTGAAGATAGTCAGCACTCAAAATGTCAACTTCAACACCTCACTGTGGCAATCGGGAAGACTATTCCATGCGTCGAATATAAGTGCTTTTACTAGCGGTATTTCTTTAAAAATTATAATGTGGCTCGCACGCCGCAGGTTGCCGACCCCTGGCCTAATACAATTCTTGTCGGCAGACCTTTACGGATTCAAATCAGCGTTTGACCACATGATGGTAAATGACGGTGCGGTCTAAGATGTAGTACGCTTTCCTAGATACCTATACGCTCGTCACTCAAAGACCCACTAATAAATAGGACCCTTTGAGAGACGCGAGTGAAATTAGGAAGACGACAGTAGAATAAAAACGATAATGAGAACCTCCTTTTTTGAAGTCAGTTAAAAAGGTTTAGGTTTTGTTACTGCTATAATTTGCTGTAAGTATATTTGTTATTTGCTTTGGTTCTTAAGTAAGCAGTCTTTATGAGTATACTAACTATAACAGTTTTTTGAGTATAGTTGTTTTGTCCATTGTCCCGTAGTCTCAATAGCCTCGATACACCATAATCAGTAATAACTCGATTAATATCGATATAAGTAGCTACGATAATCGATTATTGATCGAACAATTCGAGTATTAAATAAAACATCTTCAAGGCGGATATAGTAATCAATGGAGGCATACTACAACTAAAATATAATAAACGCAACTTTTGCGAAGGAAACTTAGACGAGGCAGGTCGGTTTTCTATCGAAATTTACATCGAATCCAGGTTTTTATAGATTCTAACTCATCGCCGGGTTGTTTTTGATATGAAGGTGCTGTATAAATGATATTATTTATCAGCAAAACACATATACCAACTGATAACATAGTGTTAAAGGTTTTAAAACACTGATTGGCTGTCTTTCCAGGGATCCCCACTTTTAGCATAAACTTTTTTGTCTTAAAATCACATGGCATAAATTTTTATTTTTGTATTGGCTTCAGAAAGGTATGATAGATTCAGGTTAGGTTAGCTATTGTAACCAAACACGCGTGAGCGTTAAGTTGTTGACGTTTTTTTGTTTATGCGAAATGAATTTATGCCAAGTGATTTTACGATAAAGAAATTTATGCGAAGGGACCCGTCTTTCCGTTAAGATAATTATTCAAAACCGACCTATAAAGAACAAAGATGACGTAAAATATATCGTCTGTGCCTAAACTCGTCTAAGCAACATGTACCTTACAGTGGACTCACCAAGCATCACAACGGGGTAGACAAACAATCCTCATTATGCGTTCTCAACAGGCCTTATCGTACAATCACCGACTGTCGTTATCGGTGTGATTGTGACCGCGCTGTTTGTAGACGACGTAACAGTTGAACTCTCCGGCGATTGTTCCGTCTTATCGTCTTTATCTTCACCGTTCGGTGGGAGCTTCACGATCTGACAGTCGCCGACTGTCATGATCTGCGTTTCCATGGCTACGGGGTTCACGTTATCGTCGGCCTCAACTCTGGAGTCTTCGTCGTCGGAGGATGAATCGGACACGTCGATAGTACGGTCGTGTGATGTTTCAGCGTTGATGCTCTGGTCGGTATCGATGTTCCGATCGGGGTCGACGCTGGTCACACCGTAGTTGTACGCCATTGGGTTGTACATCATTTCCGTAAGGTAGGAGAAATCGCCGAATGGTAAGTTGGTTGCGTTGTAGTTCTCGTTGGGTCGACCGTCTGGAATTATTTTACAGTTATTAAGGATTTATGAATTATAAAAATGATCCCACACCATTAGAAAAACATGACTAGATTCGCTTATTTTTACCAGAAAGCCAATTCTCATATAACATTTCGATCATAAAAAATACCCTCAGTATTACCCTAAAATACCCTAAGTAGCTCAAAAAACCTTCATAATTAGCTTTTTGTAAAAAAAATCTGACTTTGGCTGCGGTCCGAATACAGGTGATAACGCTGACAGTGCTAACGATCAAATCTCCCGGTCCGATATTGTAAGCGTACTCAAAATGCTTACGGTGCTATCACGACGTTAAAGATTACGGACCGGGTTTTAGCGCGCCAACTATCAACTGAAATGTAATATTAATACTTTTTTACTTTATTTGTTTGAAGTGATGTATCCAAATACGATTAATAAATTGCTCCTTCGTTTTTTTTAACACATAGGTATTCACATTTAAAAACACAGAGATAAATAAATATTGCAGTTTATACTACAAATCGCCATCTAACCCCAAACTAATTAACTAGACTTGTGTTAATGGTGCTAGACAACGGATAAGTATACTACATAACATTTCTTTTGTAAATATATACTTATAATACCTACATAGAAATAACCAGACCACAGACGGATATCTAAGCATAAATACTTGTCTGAGGCGGGAATCGAACCCGCAACCCCCCGTGTTTTGCAGTCTGGCATGATGACCATTGTGCCAACTGGGTCGTCAATTTCTTCTAAACTCATGATAAAATAATCAAATTCGAATTTCGCTCGCAAAATAACGGATGCAAACATCAATTTGACAGTTCGCTCACGGAGATTTCGCTGGGGAGCAGGGTCGTCGTAAGTGCAAGATGGCGTCGTTGATGACGTATTTCTTTTTGTATTCATGACGACATAACAGTCTTTCGTGAGCGCTTATGAGCGCGCTCACGGCATTTCGGAACGCGTTTGAGCGCCTGACAGCGCTAAAAGTCGATTTCGGACCGCAGCCTTTGAGTGCCTTTGATCTTTTGTAATCGAAATGCAATCAGGATGATATTGAAATGTAATTTAAACAATGTTATTTCAGACTGCGCGTCGCCATGTTGTATATTTCTTTCTATATGGCGATTAACGGCCAAACGCGTGGAACGATTTTGATGATTCTTACGTCAATCGATTCGTCTTAACCTTGTTTCTTAATTAGTCCCAATCGATCGATAGATAGCGCGCTCTATAACCACCATAATCTCTGATCAAGATAATGCAAAACAGGGAAATAATTCACGAACTTAGATAAATTTAAACTTTACATCTTTGCAATATGGGTTACTGGTACTTATAGATTTCTTTCAGTTTTCTTTACCCAGAAGCTACCGGTGTTGCTATCTATAAAGGCATTATGAAACTAGCCCTTTTTTGAGTAAACCTTATTATTAATAGTACTTTTGCTGACATAAAAGGTTAGTTAAGCGATATATTTGTAAACGAGTTAAAAGCACATATCTACTAATAAGTAATATTGATTAGTACCATACTCCCATCAAAATAAAATAAATTTAATAATTATAATTCTTTATAATAGATTAGGGTATTTTACACCGGGTGTCCCCCAAATCGAACAAAAAATAGTTTTGTTTAAAAAAAATAACCAATTTGGCGGGCATCCGGCCATACCCTTACAGTCTGGCCATCCAAAATTGGCCGGCCTGAATGTACAGCAGCGACTCAGATGCAAATTATGAGTGTGCCATATTTCAGGCCGGTCATAATATTAGTTTTTTCTCCCCAATTTTGACAACCGATCAAGTAAACGAATCAGCGCCATTGAAATGATCCATTATTTTGTTAGTACCGTTAAAGTTAACCATAGCCAATTCATGCCAAAGAATTATAGAAACGAATACTAACAAATTTTGCTCAGATCTTGTAGGCCGAGCTCGATCGGTATTGGCACATCCAAATCCAAACCTAGGTAATAATAAATATAAAAATAACAGCATATGGAAAAAACAATAAAAAAACGTAATATAAATCACTAATTAATCAAATGGACTAGGATAGCTGTCAATTTCTTAGGGATTACAAATTATTTAATACATTGAGGGTTTGGAGGACGATTGGTTTATTTTTTTTCTAGGCAAGTTTCAAATCGCTCGATAGCTTTATAACCACTGTAGTCTCAGATCAAGAAAAAGTTTTTTTTCTTACCCGCATTGGGAAGGCAAAGCTTGAGGAAGCCCATACATCCTTGTCGTCACTATCTTCGTCACAGACATCTACATTAATATTTTTTCTTACCCGTTCAGGGAAGGCAAAGACTGAAGAAGCCCATACAGCTTCGCCTTTCGAAACTTTATCATAGACATCTCTCAGTGTTTTGCTGATAACTATCGAGGCATTTGGAACTAGCCATTTTTTCGGATTAACCCTAACTGAAACGTCAATCTAGTCCTTTTGATAAATGAGTGGATCGTAGGGAATAATTTACGACTGTTTTCAATAAATCTCTGCTCTGGATAGATCTAAAGATGTTCGTGACTCGCGAGACAGCTTGAGATAGGTATTATTATTAAGAACGTACACTGTCCCACTGCAGGGCAAAGCCCTCTCTACCTTTCTTCCATTAATCGCGATCTATAGCTATTGGACACCAGTCAATTCTATAGGAGTCAAAGAAACTCCTATAGGAGAAAAAGAAAATGAGTTTATACTGCATTAATTAACCAAAGAACAAGAACTAACAAATAAACAGTACTATACAGCTTTGATTTGTGTGAAAATGCCACGAATCAAAGCTGCTCTTTTGCAAACTTCACCGCGCCTCGACATGTTTTGAAATACCTTTATGCAAAGTCGTTATTTCACGCTTAAATAGTATGTGCTAAATCGCTATTACACGTTTAAATCCTGTCGGTACATGATATCGCTACGTCACGCTTAAAACGGGTAAGTGAAAACGCTATTTAAAGCTTAAATCGGGTATGCTAAATACCTATTTTGTCTGCAAATCATGTATGCTAAATCGCTATTTCGAATTTTATCAAATCGCATAAGTCGAACGAACGGTCGTCACGTATTAAATTAGACCTACACAGAGGATTTATTGAAAACAGAGTATTTGCTTACGTAGAATAAGCTGCAAAAGCTGGGGGAATCAAGCGAACACACACAAATATAAATAAACAAAACTAAAATCTTGGACAACCTATATATAAAAACTAGCGGCGCCCCGCGGTTTCACCGCGTAAGTCCCGATCCTGCGAGAATTTAGGGATTAAGACTATCCTATGCCTTCTCAATTTCCTAAACTACCACTATGCCTACTTTCATCCAAATAAGTCAAGTCGTTTGTGAAGAGGAAACTGATAAGCAAACTTTCGGATTTATAATTAGTATAAGACAGACCAATTAGGCATATCTAAACGAGAGGTATGTAATCATTCTAGACGATAGATTATACATTTCAAGCAGCGCCATCTAGCTCATAACTAAGCAACTAGGCTTGTAATATGTGTAGGTCAAAATAGGCATATAAAAATTAAGCATTATCTAATAGTTCTTTTAGTCTTTTGTTCCTCTACTATTATTCGATTATGAATACATGACGTTAATATAAAAAGTTCTCGAGTGGCGGCCGCGATGCAACGCGAAACGGAGTGTTAGGAGACCAGCTACCCGGTGGACCGACGACATTGTGGCGGTCGCGGGTAGTCGGTGGATGGAGGCGGCTCAGAACCGCTGTTTGTGGCGTCGTATGGGGGAGGCCTATGTCCAGCAGTGGACGTGTATTGGCTGATATGATGATGATGAATATAAAATACTAGCGACCCGCCCCGGCTTCGCACGGCTATATTATGCATGCATTATACATATAAACCTTCCTCTTGAATCACTCTATTTATTAAAAAAAACCGCATCACAATCCATTGCGTAGTTTTAAAGATTTAAGCATACAAAGGGACAAAGGAAATAGGGACATAGGGACGGCGAAAAGTGACTTTATTTTATACTATGTAGTGATGCAGCAATACTAACCCTGCCTGGGCAAGAAGTAGTTCTTCGGTGGTCGTCCTCGCTTCCTCTTGAGGAGCAACTGTTGTCCGGCTGCCGACAACGTCGATACCGTTGACACTGCACCGCCGCCCATCACTGTACCACTTGTCAACACGCAGCCTTCCATACCGTCTGGAAATAACAGTATCAACATTTATTTAGACAGAACCAATGTTAGGAATATCAACACGCAGCCTTCCATACCGTCTGGAAATAACAGTATCAACATTTATTTAGACGGAATCAATGTTAGGAATATCAACACGCAGCCTTCCATACCGTCTGGAAATAACAGTATCAACATTTATTTAGACGGAATCAATGTTAGGAATATCAACACGCAGCCTTCCATACCGTCTGGAAATAACAGTATCAACATTTATTTAGACGGAATCAATGTTAGGAATATCAACACGCAGCCTTCCATACCGTCTGGAAATAACAGTATCAACATTTATTTAGACAGAACCAATGTTAGGAATATCAACACGCAGCCTTCCATACCGTCTGGAAATAACAGTATCAACATTTATTTAGACGGAATCAATGTTAGGAATATCAACACGCAGCCTTCCATACCGTCTGGAAATAACAGTATCAACATTTATTTAGACGGAATCAATGTTAGGAATATCAACACGCAGCCTTCCATACCGTCTGGAAATAACAGTATCAACATTTATTTAGACGGAATCAATGTTAGGAATACCCATATACGCACAGGGAGTCGATATCAACCCTTCTCCCCAGTACTCCTTCTTTTATTTCTTCTTGTAATTCTTCTAAAACATATCCAATTATCAAGAAAATCGGAGACAAAAATAGTCCCATAGGCCAATTCTCGTAAATAACATTCTCCAAATTACATTTCAATATAATTTTGATTGCATTTCGATCACAGAAAATACCCGCACAGTAGCTCAAAATACCATCAAAGAAAGCTTTTTGAAAGAAAAAAACCAACTCTGAGGGTATCTTTTGCAATCGAAATGATATTGAAATGTAATTTGGAAAATGTTATTTACAAGAATTGGCCTTCTGAGCATCTATGGGTTAAGATTAGAATTGGCCAGCTCGAAGTTGTAGTTATTCATCGGAGGTTATTCTTTGTTTGTTCTATTTTCGTTTTTATGTAACATTTTTTTTCTTATGTAGATTTTAACCGTTTTTTCTACCTTGTGTGTTTATTTGTCTTGTGCCTTTTCTCTAAAAAAATCTATCTTTTTTCTAACGGAGTTTGAATAAAAAACGCGGCTTTAATAATGGGCAAGCGGCGCCACGCCACTTAACTTTTTTTAATAGTATAACCGCCCGTTTAGATCAGGGTCGATAATTTTTTGAAACCAAAAAAAATCACAATAGGATTAAACCCGAAAAAATAAATATTTTAAATCAAATAAATTACAGTGTATTTGGGACATAATAAGGTAAGTTTTCACCAAATTTCGTAGAAAAAAAAAAACATTTTTGAAAAAGATAAAAATAAAAAACCAAAAAAACATTTTTTACCCTTAAAAACCCCCCCTCCCACTTTCCGAACACGGATCGACCGTAATTTATTTTTCCTTTCATTTTTATCATATTCCCCTCCTTTTCTAATGGGTTTCATCCTACTGTGATTTTTTTTTCATTTTTTATCATTTTTGAAGGCTTCGGCCCTGGTCTAGTTAGCTACTCTGCTTATATCGTCCACGCTTCTACACCGAATTTATGGGTGGGTTAAACCACGGGACGATCACGTAGAGGTTAGTAGAGTAGATCTTACCGAGTGAAGTCTTAGGCGGTCGTCCGCGCTTCTTCTTGATTTTAGGCGTCATCGGTAGAGGAGTCTTGCGTGGCCGTCCTCGCCCGCGACGAGGCGTGTCCTCACCACCTGCGCCCGCGCTTCCTTCGCGAGGCTCCGCAGCCTGGAATAGACGAGCCAGTCAGTTCCACACATTACTGATGCCCAACAAAGGGCCTCTAATGCCCGAAGACATGTGAAATAGCGCGATTACTAATATAAGGGCCTCTTTTCGGCCTGAGAAAGTGCCTCTTTTGCGCGCATACATATGAAATAGCGCGATAACCAATTTGATAGAACGACGCAGGCCGCCAAAGAGGCCCCTTTGACGGCCTGCGTCGTTCGATTGCCACAAATACTTAAGTGCACATATTTATTTTTTGATCAGAAGGCCAATTCTCGTAATTAACATTGTTCAAATTACATTTTAATATCATTTCGATTGCATTTCGATCACAAATAATACCCTCAAAGTTCGCTTTTTGTAAAAATAAACTGACTTTAAGGGTATCTTATGCAATCGAAATGCAATGGGAACGATATTGAAATGTAATTGAAATTATTTACGAGAATTGGCCTTCTGGATGTCTATTAGGCATATTTTGACAAAAAAAGCATTTAAGTATTATATCCGTTATCTGATCATCATAACATAAGCCTAGTTGCTTAGCTTGGATAGAAGGCGCTGCGTGGAATGTCCTGCAACATTTATTATTGTTTTCTCATGGACTTTGGAAGTGTACCTGAATGGCCCTCGGCGGCAGCATGACGTCACCGCTGGCAGTGAACACGAGGTGTCCGGACTCGCGGTGCGTGGTGCGGACCATGCCTGACATCACGGCTGAATTGTTCTCGCGTTTGGCCGTCACTTCGTTAGCCATGTCCACTGTTGGGTCCTCCTGTTAACGATAAATAAGTGATCAACTTTAGGTTAAGGTCAAAGACCGAAAAATAGATCAGTACGCGCTGTTTTCACTGTAAAAAAGCTACATTCCTAAATTAGTATTTTAGGGGAAACTTCAGGGATTAAACTCGCCAATACAGCTGGAGTCAACTAAGCCGCGGGTCGTACTTACTTCATTTAATACTTGTCACCACAGAGCCCTGAATATCATAGATTAAAATTACTGGTACTGTATAAAGGCCTATCCGCACAGCTCAGTAACATCGCAGTGCCGACACAGTGTCGTACCGTGATTTTCCATCAGTGTCAGTGAAAAATGATATTGTTTCATACTTTTTGTACTAGACTATCTGTACTGGTCAGTGACAGTGATGTTCAGTGCTGTCAGTGCTGCTCCGACGCTCGCCGTGATCCGGCGTGAATTTGTAGCGGACAATATTTTGCCTGACACGGTCGCAGGGTTTCAAGATGGCCGACGAAAAGTTAATTGAATTGGTGCGTGCGTTGCCCGTATTTATTACGTTTTTTTGACGATCGACCCCTAGGTACATTCATTTTCCTTATAACCACAGTCAAAATATTGGAAATGTTGCGGTCGTTATCTTTGCTCGCTCTCGTTTTTTTACATAATATAATAAAAAAAACCGGCCAAGTGCGAGTTGGACTCGCGCATGAAAGTTATGGTAACCCTTGCGATAGAGTACTAAAAATCACTGTGGCGTCACTGAGCTGTGCGGATAGGCCTTCACGGCACGGTACGGCACGGAACTGTCGTCACTGTGCCGTCACTGTGTCGCCACTTGCCACTGAGCTGTGCGGAGAGGCCTTAAATCATTAAGATTATTAGTATTACAGGCATCTGCGTCGGTGATGCGAAAAGAGCAGCCTCAACGCTTGAGCCGTAACAAAGCGCGCGCGCATCCACACTCGCCTACAAATCTTCGGCTTTCTGTATACAGTTTCAGCCGACGCAAAACCGGCGGATTTTCTATAAAACCTACGGTGTTTATTTTAAAAACTATACGTACCCGTTCACAGATCTTAGTATGAACTCTCAACTTGTCAGATCTAGCGAAGGATCGTCCGCAGCCGCCGCAAGTGAACGGTCTCTCGCCGGTATGAGTCAAACGGTGACGGCTTAGGTGGGAAGATCGTTGAAACCTGGAATATTATAGATTTTATTAGAGACAAGCTTTTGCCCGCGACTTCGTCCGCGTAGAAGTTGAAAATGTACCAAGGAATCACGTTGTCCCATACAAACTTTGCCCCCCTTTTTCACCCCCTAAAGGGTAGAATTTTGTAAAATCCTTTCTTTTTCTCGTATAGTGGTGTGGCTCACATATCGTTACAGTTTTTAGATCGCCTTAAGGCCTCTAACTTGACCTAACGACTGCTACTAGAGGTAGCAACCGGGACCAACGGCTTAACGTGCATCCCGAAGCACGGAAACACATTTTTGTCACACTAATAATTGGCTATCCATCGAAGTAATGACCGCGCCGGCGTCGCTTAACCCGCACGACCGTAAACGATCACGAACGTCGCTTAGCTGTGAGCCTCCTCAATTATTTCTTATCGGATGCCTACGTAATACAAAGAACACACCCTCCAAGTTTCAGGTCTCTACGATCAGCGGTTTAGGCTGTGTGTTGATCCGTCAGTTAGTCAGTTATTCAGGACAAAGCATTTTATATGTACTTGTAAACGGGCTGTTTTCCGCAATTAGACCTGTTTAGTTGGATCCATTTTGCGTGAGGTATCACTATCACTACATAGTATAAAACAAAGTCGCTTTTTCTGTCCCTATTTCCCTTTGACTGCTTAAATCTTTAAAACTACGCAACGGATTTTGATCCGTTTCTTTTAATAGATAGAGTGATTCAAGAGGAAGGTTTATATGTATAATACATGCATAATATAGCCGTGCGAAGCCGGGGCGGGTCGCTAGTTTTATATATATAGAAGCTAACAAATTGAAGGGAGTATTATTCTTTGAGGACATTGTGCTGATCACCGCGCGTTCTCAGTAGTCCGGTTATTAAGGCTGATTTTCGAATAAAAGATTCAAATTGGAGATATGATTCAAGTATCATTACCTCAGATCACAAACTTCGCATACATGCGGGCGTGGGTCAGCAGAGTCTGCGGCTGCCGCCGTGTCCGAAACAGATCCACTAGAGTCAGTCTCCTCATCATCTTCGAGGCCTCCTTTCGCTGATTTTTCTATAATCAAATAACGGCATGAAGAATTTAAATTTCCTAAAATAGGTATAGTTTTTAGGGTTCTGCACTAAAAGGCAAAAAAATAACCCTTATGAGATCACTTTCTTGTCCGTCTGTCCGTGCGTCGCCACCGATTTTCTCAGGAACGGGTGGACCTAGCAAATGGGGTAGGACTTGTTTTGATAGTTAGCACTATCTAAGTGGGAAATTGTGCCTTCCTTTATCTACATTTCAGTCTGTCAAGCTATGTAAGCTATGTCTACTGTAGCTTGACAGAAATATTTTTTCTAATAATATGGAATTTGAAAGTGTTAAACCTACACTTAGTGAAGTAAAGAAATTAGGTTT
Source organism: Idaea aversata (assembly GCA_907269075.1). Classification (NCBI taxonomy): domain Eukaryota; kingdom Metazoa; phylum Arthropoda; class Insecta; order Lepidoptera; family Geometridae; genus Idaea; species Idaea aversata. The sequence continues at coordinate 3,054,327 of OU026098.1, read as the reverse complement.
AAGCCTTCTGCGAAAGATTACAATTAAATAAAGCAATTTTGACTTTGACTTTAAATTAAAATACTTTCCAAAAAGGTGACACAGGTGAAAGTTGATAAGGAGCTTTATATTATTTCGACTTTGAATGTGGTCCCCATAGCACAGTTGGTAAGGGCATCGCTACTTGATTTAAACCTTACCAGGAAGTATTGTTTCCGAAAAAAAAATTATCTAATGATAAATGAATGAATAAATATGAAACAGAGACATTAGCTAACCATCAGAATCGTCGTGATCATTGTTGGTTGGTTTCTGCAGTACGGCCAACTGGACTACTTTGATGGAAGGCTTCTCGGGCGGCTCGAACTTTGGCTCCATGTTGCCGGTACCTAGAAAATTAAGACATAATATAGGTACTTATATGGCTATGAGTATGGAATATAGGTATAGTTGGGCAAGAAGATAGACGATAAGGCCGCCCGTGTGTTACTGTGTTACTTTAGGATATATCGATATTTTTAAATTTCCTGTATTTTTATGGTGCAATAAAGTGTTTATCTAAGGCACCTGCGGCTAATAAGAGCCACCTTTTATTTTAAACCTTGATATTAGTGACAAAATAATAAGAAAATAAACAACTGAATTGTTTTTCAGATTGACAATAAAGCAAATATTTATCTAACGACATGTTTTTAAGAAGTTGTAGAAAATATTTAGTGTTTATTTAAGGTGGTAGGTAGCCTTTATTACCCGCAGGTATATACATCTTCTTAATCTCTATATATAAAAATCAATTGCTGTTCGTTAGTCTCGCTAAAACTCGAGAATGGCTGAACCGATTTGGCTAATTTTGGTTTTGAATTATTTGTGAAAGTCCAGGGAAGGTTTAAACGGTGAGAAAGACCAGACTTACGCGGGTGAAACCGCGGGGCGCAGCTAGTCTATAATATAAAAATCAATTGCTGTTCGTTAGTCTCGCTAAAACTCGAGAATGGCTGAACCGATTTGGCTAATTTTGGTCTTTATTTATTTGTGTAAGTCCAGGGAAGGTTTAAACGGTGAGAAACATCGGACTTACGCGGGTGAAACCGCGGGGCGCAGCTAGTCAATAAATAAATATCTGACATAGCTTGCAATAGCAGCATCATTGGTCTTATAAAGGTCATCCAATGAACAGGTGTTAGGGAACATTGGATAAGGTGCTCCATAAATTGATTTAGGGCCCCATACTGGCAATACTCATATGATAATACTCATATCAGGGCCTTGAGTTACTTAAAAGTATGTATTTATGTCGTGTTCATACTGCGCTCCGCAGTCTCACGCGCATAAGTCCTGATCAGGTTGGAATATTACGATATAAAGAAGCTTATAATATGTTACTCAAGCTTACCAAGTTGGAGCAACAAACATACCCAATATAAACTTTCACATGTATAATATTATTAGGATTGGAATTAGTACGATTATTATTCCCACAAGAAAAAATCTACGCTTTGAATTCAAAAGAAAAACATTCAATTATCATAATAAATACACCGTATACTTATGTGAAATATAGCAATAATGTTACGATATAATGTATACAGAGTTATTGGTTCTTCGACCTTATCCTGCTACTCCAGAGGTCGGCAACCTTTTGAGTTGAAAGAGTCAAAAATTACAATTTATAAAATTACAAATTTTTGAAAGACCCACTTTTTTACCGCCAATAAATAGTAGTTACCTACTTGCGCAAATAAAGTTATTTGAAGATAGTTAGCACTCCAAATGACAACTTCTTCACCTCACTGTAGCAATCAGGAAGACTATTCCATGCGTCGAATATAAGTGCCTCAACTCGCGGTATTGCTTTAAAATATATAATATTTGCGTATGAAACAAAAGAGCCACAGCTTCACATCCAAAGAGTCGCATGTGGCTCGCGAGTCGCAAGTTGCCGACGACGACGCCTGTGCTAGTCGATCGTAGAGGGGTGTTATTACAGATTTATTTATTTTATTTATATTTTTAGCCCATTCCGTCCCACTGCAGAGCAAAGGCCTCTCTTCCTTCTGTTCCCTTACCGATAGATTAGAAAATTTTGTTTCTATGCAAAAGTGAACCAGTTATGAGATTCCGTGGGAATATCATGATAAAAAGTAGACTATGTTACTCTCGAGGATTTAATGTAGGTATTCACATACTAGATTTCATTAAATATTGCAGGACAAATAAATATTAAATATCTAAACTTTTGGAAATTAGTCACAAATTGTAACAAAGAATTAGAGAACTTTATTATAATTTTTTAACTAATGAGAAGCGATTTTTCACAGTTTAAAATTATTCATTAATATTGCTTTTTAACAGGAGCTGAACATTATTTATACTCAAAAAACTTTAATGCATCGGCTCAAGCTCCCCAAGCAGTAATAGGTCGAAAAACCAATAACCCTGTATAGTAAAGGAAATATAATCACGATACATAAAAGCAACAATAGCGATCTCTGAGGCAATCATTTACAGTAATTTCTTTTCACACCGATGATGTAGGTACGAGTACGTAGGAATAATACACTGTTAGTGAAGTTGTTTATTTTCTTTAGTTTTTGTAAACTTGGAAAGTTATTGTTCTATTCGATCAATATTTGAACAAAGTAGGTATTTTTAGTTTACATTATAATCCTTATTTTACAAGTTTAGACCTAAGATTAAAATTGACCTAAAATCGAATGGCACTTGACGTGGTATTTTTTAATTTTCTGTCAATATGCAGGCTTTTCACGACTTGTGCATATAGCCAGTGTCAAAGTTATTAATTTGTAAGGCTGTCAATGATTGTAAACGCGCTGTTATCCGCAAATAAGAAAAGAATAGAATAACATAATTACATATTAGAAAAGTTTTAGTTGAGTTATTTTTGCCTGAGGAAATAATAGGCTTGCCCAGCACTTATCTACTCTCTCAGCTTAGTCGACCGTATCCAGAGGAAAGATATTTTCTTCACTATCACTACATAGTATAAAATAAAGTCACTTTTAGCCGTGCCTATGTCCCTATTTCCTTTTGTATGCTTAGATCTTTAAAACTACGCAACGGATTTTGATGCGGTTTTTTTTAATGGATAGAGTGATTCAAGAGGAAGGTTTATATGTGTAATACATGCATAATATAGCCGTGCGAAGCCGGGGCGGGTCGCTAATTAATAATAAATAGGTTTCTATCTAACATCTAACACGATGGTCAGTAACAATAGCACGCTTTCCTAGAAGATACCTGTACGCCTATTATACCTAACTTATAAAGTCTGGAGATGTTCAGATGATTTTTTTAAATCTTCATGTATCTTGGGAGAGAAAGATTTTATTCCTCCTGCCGGAAGACCAGCGGCTGTGTCAGTAAAATGTTGGTGCAGCTATCATTGCTGAGGCAGAACCTTTTTGTAGGCACACGGCTCCTTAGATCTTATTAAGCCATTGCATAGCTTTTATCGCGGGCTTTGAGCGCGGCGACCGAATCAAGAAATTCCGTAACGAAAATAAAACCTAACACCCCCCACTCCGCCTACCAGCGTATGAGCGTTCGCTTAACGTGTATGTATATGGTACGACTGTACGAAGCTCTTTTTTATTTCTTTTGTATTCTGTTATAATTAACCTATTCATTTTTTCGTTTTAATTTTATATTATTATTTATTATTAAGAGCCTGTAGTGTCCCACTGCAGGGCAAAGGCCTCTCTACTCCCCCTCCACTGATCGCGATTTGTGCGACGGATTGCCAATCTGTCATAAATTTGTCGATATCGTCTCGCCACCTTCGACGGGGTCTGCCGGGTAATCTTTTACCGTTGGTGGGTGTCCAAAAAGTTGTTGATTTGGCCCAAAGTTCTTCCGGCATACGGCAGATATGGCCGGCCCAATTCCACTTCAGTGTATAGTTTAATTTTATTGTCTTGTGTCGTGTGCTTGTTTAAATAAATGTTTTCTTTCTTTCTTTCTTTATTATTATATTCCTTTTTAATAGCAACAACGTGCTTTCTTCCCCTCTCGATTGAACTTCTCTACATAATTTCCACAGGTCATTCGAGTACAAATCGATACAGCGCTGAACTTTGAACCGCTTCATTATTTACTTCTTAATATAAAGCGCTGACTCTGCACTAAATTGACTAATTAACTTGGCTCTCTCTAAGTTTCACAGGAATTAAAAGATCTTAGATTTATCTTTGTGACTTCTATGGGTGAACACTGAACACTCGCCTGCAACGAAGAAGGTTGGAGTTCGATTCCCGCCGTGAATCTATAGATATTGTTTTCTGGTCGTAATATGTAAAACTAAAATAAAAGTTAATTAGGTATTTAAATTTTATATTCGTTATCAGGTCACCATAACACAAGCCCTGTGGCGCTCTGTGCAATGTCTTGCAATATTTCCCGTTGTCAGAAACATGCTTATTTCGAGTAATGGCGTTGTGTGAAACACTATATAAAAAAAGCTAGTCATTAGTGCCCCCGCAATACCCTATAAAATGAATTTTAACAAAATAAATAAGGTTTTTAAAAAAAACTATTTTTATTTCCAAAAAATGTTGCTTACGTCACGTAGTCGTTTGTTTCACTTCAAATAATTAATGGCGAAACACATTCCGACGAAATGCAGTCTTAAAAATACCATTTGAGAGATATTCTTCGAAGTCGGCGGATCAAACGTTTTATAAAAAAAACACTAAATTAACCCGAGCATGTGGCCTCGTTCATACATAAGGAGATTCTGACTCAAACACGAATAATATAAGTTAGCTGATTTAGTTAAATATGCAATAAATGATATAAATTATTTCCTAGTTCGAGATGGGAAAACGTCCGGGGTCTCGATACTTTAGAAAATATTGAAAAAAAAAAAGTGATAGATATACGGAAACCGTGGATGTTACAACTATTAGAATTCTAACAAAAGAAAAAAAAACATTAATCTACTATCACGCTCTGTGGTACCTACGTATTGAACGCGTCAAAGTATGTGATTTATTTCAGCGACCAAACGTAATATATGCTTTACGATATATGTAGGTACCTATATACTACCGAAATAATGTGTTCAAAACACAAAAAATATTTATTCGATAGAAATAAATCATGACAATACCTTTGAAAAAGTATTATGGCTATTAAAAACCGCATTAAAATATATGCAAAGTTTTTTTATTATCAAGCAAAATACTGCCGAATACTTTTTTTTATTTGAGTTTTATTATTTGAGAATAATATTTATATTCCTTAAAAATATTTGCGCACCATCTCGTATCTCGCTCATTTCTATGAAGTCCGACAGAAACAGCTCTACTTTAGCTCGCTTATTAAAAAATTAAATCAGGTTTATGTTATTTTGAACTATTTTCTTTCCAAAAAAATCTTATATTTCAAGTCTTTAAAAACAATACTAGGTAGGTAATTAACTAAATAACACAAAAATATTTAAATATTTTGGGATTGAATTTGCAACATCTATAGGCATTATGGTATTATCCAACCACTACAGCACGTCAAACATTTTCTTATGCTCACGACAAGCCATGTCATTAAAAATAAATTAAACTACTTAAATTAATATCACTGTAAGTACATTTTTTTAATCATAAGAACAAGGTTCGTTAACCGGAAACCATGATTCGTAAAGCATCAATTAACTTTTTATCGAAAATGGTTCAGAAAAAATAATTATATAAAATGGACGAACCCTATTTTTTTTCGAAATGAGAACTTGTTTTTTATGAAGTGGTTTTTAAAAGATTTAAAAAAGTTTAACTATAAAAAAAACACTTAAAATCAAGTTACATTATGTAAATGCTTATAAAAATAAGTAGGTAGTTAAAGAAGAAGAGAAAGAAAGAAAGACATAATCGATTGGTAAAAAAATATAGGCGATTTCTTTTTTTGCAAAATTAACAGGCTCGATTCTTAGCTTTCCTACCTGATAACACTCCAAGCGACTATGGTCTGAACTTCATAATTGCACATCATTCTTAACTAAGTTCGAGCATGCGCTGAGAAATTCTAAGCTTTTATAAAATAAAGAAAGTTCCGTGGTCGGCGAGAATTTGGTCTATAACTTTTGATAGGTATGCCAAACTTATTTGCATGTCTTGTATATTTTTCATATCTCACAAACCAACCGTGCTCTAAGAGGAAAAACTGCTCTATTTTATATTGGGTCTACGGATCCATAACATGTGCCCACCTTAATTCTAGTAAAATAAAAATTAACCCGTTTAGCAACAATCTAAAAGAATTTAATTAATTTAACATTTAAAACCGGTAAAGTACCTATCATTTTATTTTATTTTTTTCAGTCATAAACAATATAATTATAACCTACGTTTTCCTAAACTATATTTAATTCATATAGCAGAATTTAATGAACGAATTGCCATTTATAAAAATCTACGTTTTAAAAAAGGTTTTCATAAATGACATTGTAATGTTTTTTATTTTTTTACTTTTAATACGTTTATATTTTTTCTTTTTTTTTAAGAAAATAAGATACGTATACCAAATTCTATTTAAAAATAAAATCTACGTTTTAATAAAGGATTTCTTAAAATACATTTTATTATTTTTTATTATTTTCTTTTTTAATAACTTTATGATTTTTCTTTTTTTAAGACAATAAGATACGTATTATTCATTGATCGACACGAGAATTCCAATAAATTTCATCCCACACCATACAACAATTTAAAACTCATAAAGTACATTAAAAGTTCGAACCAATATAGAAATACAGAAGTAATACATCCTTGTGTTGCATTGTAAGAATAAGATGCTAGTATCATTGACCTCGCCAAGGTCTCGTGATTCATCTGTAGACTACATTTTTTCCATAGACAATGCAGTTTTATGTTTTATTTTTCGATATACTGCCCACGTATAAGTTTAAAAATCTCTATTTTGTGCAAAGTTATAGATAGGAGTTTTTTATATAAAATTGTTTTTATAAAAATTAAATGAAAAAAAGAAAATATAAAATAATTCTTGGTTTTGTGGCCATTGAAAAACGTCGATTTTTTATTTTGATAAAAAATACTGTAAAACTGTAAAACAAAACATGTTAGAAACATGCTTGCTTTTTTTTGCATGACACCAAAGCTTTTTTGAAATCCTAAAAGGTATTAACAAAAGATCTTGTAGATTTATTCATACAAAAAATATGCCTATCCAATATCATATACCAGCAGTTAAGGCATTTACATAGTAAAAGAGGTGTGTTTATAAAATAGTACGTATTTCTGTTTTTAACACGCTTTTAGTTTACATTAGTTTTAGTTTTTAGTTTACTTTTAGTTTACATTAGTTTCACATGTTATGTATGTTTTTATTAAGTTTCAGTTGCTTCATTTGGCTGTTTGCGAATTATTAATCAGCCAGTCAAGTTTTTTTCTTTTATTTATAAAACTGAATAAACGCTAAAAACACATCGAACAATGAGGCGGAACTATAAAATTATTTACACACACACTCATAAAAACATGTATACTTAAGTTGATTTTAAGTACATTGTTCAGCAAGTATTTTTTATTTTTATTATAAACTAGCGACCCGCCCCGGCTTCGCACGGCTATATTATGCATGTATTATACATATAAACCTTCCTCATGAATCACTCTATCTATTAAAAAAACCCCATCAAAATCCGTTGCGTAGTTTTAAAGATTTAAGCAGTCAAAGGGAAATAGGGACAGAAAAAGCGACTTTGTTTTATACTATTAGTGAAAAGTTATAAAAACTGGTATAGGTTATTAAATAAATGTTAAAAGCGCTGGCTTTTCTACGTTAGTTAAAATGTATTAGTGAAAGTGTACATAGGTAAACAAGTTGACTGTTTTTATTTTTAACCGAGTTTAAAAAAGGAGTAGGTTGTCAAGTCTTATTTCTTTTTTTATGTATACTCACTTGAAGACGGCTAAACCGATCAAGATGCTTTTTTTTTCTTCTAAAAAATGCTATAACATTATTTTTTATTTTTATAGGTATACTAGCTGTCCCGGCAAACGTTGTTTTGCTATTTACAAAAAAAAATAAAAAAAAACAAAAAAAAAATAGATGTTGGCCGATTCTCAGACCTACTGAATATGCTCACAAAATTTCATGAGAATCGGTCGAGCCGTTTCGGAGGAGTTCAAGTTCGAACCCCGTGACACGAGAATTTTATATATATAGAGATATGTTATTCAAATTTTTCGCTAATTTATTCTTTTTATTTAAAATAATATTATATTTGGTCTCCACATTATATTTTGCTATAAAACTTGTTATTGTAAAGGGCCTCTCAGTGTTGGCTTCGGATCCACGAACGCCTTCCAAAGGTCCAGGGCTCCATAGCTTCGTTAGGTTTTATTATGAGAAAAAATATTTTTGATATTGCAACGAATATACTCCGATTCTTCTTGTCTTGACCTATTTTGATGAAATTTGGTATAAGGATACAATACATTTTTAGAAGTAATATAGGCTATTTTTTATCCCGATATTCCTACGAGATCGTAGCGCAGCTAGCCTTTTTCCCGAGTACTCGCAAATGGATCCATGTTTCTTCATAACAAGTTTTATTTAAATCGATCTAGTAGTTTCGAAACCTTTTCGTTACAAACAAAAAACTATCCTGTATATAATCACAACATAGTATAAAATAAAGTCACTTAACGCCGTCCCTATATCCCTATTTCCCTTTGTATGCTTAGATCTTTACAACTACGCAACGGATTTTGATGCGGTTTTTTTTAATAGACAGAGTGATTCAAGAGGATGGTTTATATGTATAATACATGCATAATATAGCCGTGCGAAGCCGGAGCGGGTCGCTAGTTTATTATAATATATATAGATTATTTGGAAGTCACTTTTCTCTCTCCAAGCTAATAAAAAGTCATTCCTTTAAAAAACAAGTCAAGACATTTAATTATAAAGTAAAATAAACTTAAATAAATCAAACCATATTGCAAAAAACAGCCTCAGAACAAGTGAAGGGAATAAATATATCGTGATATTAAGGTGCTGCTGGTCGATCGTGTTTCCATACAAATGAATTTAGAGTGTTATCCATTTATTCTTTATGGCATTCGAAAAAACAAAAGTTAAATCTACATAACAAGTCTATATCTAGCCCATGTAGGCGACGAAATAGACAAATTATATTTAATTTGGAAATTATAGCCATCAAAACTTCAGTATTTTCAGTAAAAATAATGCGCATTTCACGGGTAAAATAGCTACGCCGGGAGAAATATAATATCAAATAAGAAACCTACATCATGTAGTAAATTTATCAATTAGTTTAAATAACTTAACTTTCAAAGGATTCATATTGCAGATTTTTCGTATTTTTCTAAATTCGAAAGGTCTGTTTACAAAATTTCCCAGCCTGTATTTTGTTCAAAACATCGTTACCTTTCACCTCTAGAGTAACACCCCGTCACGCGGGTAGCGGGGGGAGATGTAATCCAATGCGCGCTATAGCTTCACGAATACTTTTGTATAACTGGCTTTACCAGCAATGTATACGTAACGATTTAGCATTCAATGTGTGTGTGATGCTATCGACAAATAGTCGTAATGTTTGTCAAAGTCGCACGGGGACCAATGAAGACAAGTGACAGTGATTTTGCCAACCAATAGTGAACTATTATCTGAATCTCGCATCCAATAAAAACAGTTTATACTACGAACCGACGACGAACGAGTACCTACCTACCTAGCTGGTGAATTTCACGTGTCATTTCGGCTCGTGTCATACCGTGAAGGTCATATCGTTCGCGCCAAATTCAAATTGCACAGCGCTTATTACCTACCGCAATATTTACGTACAAGTTGCGTAACTCTTGTACCGTTTGAGGGTTCTCTTTTTCACTATCACTACATAGTATAAAATAAAGTCACAAGTACGAGTGTCGAGTATGTACCTACTATGTACCCTGTTGTCTATTTTTTTTAGTTGTGTAATTTATATTTGCTATAATAGGTATAATAACTAAGATCAAAATATACATAAAAACAAAAAACGCCAACGTAAACATTTTTTGGAACGATAGTTCCATATCGCGCGTTGTGAAAGGGGGTAGACGGAAAAAAATCTCACGAAAATTTGCAACGACACTTTTTGCTATAGTAAGCTATTGTAAGCCGTGCGGCGTGCGCATGTTTCTCTGTCTGTCTCTCTCTCTCTTATAGAAAGCAAGCCAGATATTTTCATTTCTATTTCGCATTTTTTAATTCAAATAGGCTTGTGTTATGGTGACTAGACACGATTAGGCTTGTGTTATGGTGACTAGACCCAACTAGGCTTGTGTTATGGTGACTAGACCCAACTAGGCTTGTGTTATGGTGAGTAGACCCAACTAGGCTTGTGTTATGGTGACTAGACGCAACTAGGCTTGTGTTATGGTGACTAGGCGCAACGAGGCTTGTGTTATGGTGACTAGATACAACTATTTCGATGCTTATGTATATATACATAGATCACTTTGAAACGTCTTAAAAACCAAAAGCTGTAACGACACTTTTTGCATAGAAAGCAAGCCAGTTATTTTCGTTTCGTCTTTCTATTTCGCTTTGAACAGTGTGGTGTCGCGACGATTATTTGCAAAAAAATAATACATATTATTAAAAAAAGACGTGTGGCACTCGGGGACTGCCGCGGTAAAGCTATTGCATCGTGCATCAATCAATCAATAGTCGTCCGTTATTTATCGTCCGTTTTTGTAGTCCGTTTTTTGTCGTCCGTCATTTGTCGTCCGTCAATAGTCGTCCGTTATTTATCGTCCGTTTTTTGTCGTCCGTCATTTGTCGTCCGTCTAGTGTCGTCCGTCATTTGTCGTCCATTTTTGTCGTCCGACATTTGTCGTCCGTTTTTGGTCGTCCGACATTTGTCGTCCGTCATTTGTCATCCGTCAATAGTCATCCGTTAATTATCGTCCGTTTTTGTCGTCCGACATTTGTCGTCCGACATTTGTCGTCCGTCAATAGTCGTCCGTCAATATTCGTCCGTCAATAGTCGTCCGTTAATAATCGTCCGTCAGTAGTCGTCCGTAAATAACCGTCATTAGTCGGGGGAGTTAGGTTTTATTTTCGTTACGGAATTTCTTGATTCGGTCGCCGCGCCCAAGGCCCGCGATAAAATCTATTCTTTCACTAATTATTTTTGACACAAAGTGGTACACTAGTTTTGTACCCTAACTTTCTAAAAATCAGTTTTTGTTTGATAAAAACAATTTTCCAAATCGGTCCAGGCGTCCTCGAGTAATCCGCGAACATACATAAAAAAAATATATATACGCGACTAATTGAGAACCTCCTCTTTTTTTGAAGTCGGTTAAAAATTGTTCCTGATTTTGGTAGGGTAGGCGCTCGTGCCTGGCGGTCGGCGTGTCGCGTGGCGCGAACGGGTCGCAGATTGTCTTCATACCTAACTAGCAGCGCTCCGCGGTTTCACCCGCGTAACTCCCGTTCCAGTAGGCGAGACGCGGATAGAACGCGTCCGGTCCTAAACTCGTGATAACTTCAAAACAAAATGTCCGATTCAAATGAATAAAACAGCAATTTACTGGTTCACTTCCGACGTCTACACTCATATAATTTATGGATTATTATGGATTTATTTCGTATGGTTTCGGACTTTTGAATTAGCATAAAAATAAGTCCGTTTTGTGTAATAAGTTTTAACCGACTTCAAAAAAGGAGGAGGTTCTCAATTCGTCTGTATGTTGTTTTTTTATTTTTTTTTATTACATATTATAAAGGGCCGATTAGTAACTATTAGTACATAGTACATAGTAACTATTATGTATTCTGTGTATATAGGAAATCAAAATATCATTCATCACCAATTTAAAATTAGAATGCCTATCCAACTTTTGACATAGATAATAATTTAATGCCTGTAGAATAGACAGAACATCGAGAATTTTTACTGAGCTCTGTGATGTTCCCTCTATTTTAGGTTTTTTTTTTCAAATTTCGAACTTACAAAACAGGTAAAACTTACGTACTGGTAGGTTTGAGTCATAGAATTTGAAAGTAGAGGAACGCGCGACGACGGGGCGGGGATGTGAGCAACCATGCTATGTTTGTTTGATTTATTCGCAACACCTAAACACTGTTACACCGATTTTGATGAAATGAACGATGGCGCGACTTTCATGATTTTTCTTCTCTGGTAAAAAAGTGCTCAATGCGCCTAAAGAAGTTTTCACTTCAAAAATTGATAAGACCATGGAGACGGTTTTGTCTCGTTTTTATCTGTCTAATAATTAAAGGTACTCAGTGTGACACGCGCGCGCGTTGCGAAAGGAGGCTAGACGGAAAAAATTAAGACTAAAAGTAGTAACGACACTTTTTGCATAGAAGACGAAACGAAAATAACTGGCTTGCTAGCCAGTTATTTTCGTTTCGTCTTTCTATTTCGCATTGAACAGTGTGGTGTCGCGACGATTATTAAAAAAAATTACAATTTATTCACTAATTCATCGAAAGGAACTTCGTTCCATCCGGGTGTCCCTTGACACCTCTCAAGTTTTTTTATTTTCAACATGTTAGCTGTCTTTAGTTGGCCGAGTGGTATAAACCGCCACCCGCTACACCAACCGATGTGGGTTCGATCCACAGGTTACATAATGTTCAAATAGTGCTGCACAGGATTGTAAACGTTACGATGGCGGTGGACTTTTGACCGTTGATTGTACACATTCGCACGGCGGCGCTCACCACCGCACCGATCGCAAGCCGAGCACGCGGTGTTTACACTCGCGCAGTTCCGTAAGCTTGTTGTCACTGTGTGTGTGATGTGTCGCGCCGAGTCGCGCGGCGGTAACGACCGAAGCGAGCCCGAACGTGTTTATGTAATGTAGTGTGTGGCAGTGTTCTGACGCTGAAATTGTTGTATGCGTAATATCTTTATACTGCTCTTTACTGAGCCTTTCCTTTTCCTAAACAGTGTAAGGTGAAATAGCTATAATTTTAGCCACGTGCGTCCATGAGTTGAACCCGTCGAACAGGGGATCCTTAAACATCAACTCGTTGGGTTGGGCTCTCGACATTGAATTACATATTATCTACCTACGTGGAAAAACCGAAGCGACAAGTAATAAAAAAATAAAATATTTTAATCAAAAAATACCTAAGTCCGGCTTAATAAACATAAATAATATAAAAGCCGAAAAAAATCTGCTTTAATTTAGGATTTTAAGATTTTAATATGAATTAGTTTTTATGGCTTGGCTTGCAAAAAAACAAGTCTTACTCGACGCGAAGGAAAATGTTATACATGTGTTTTATCGAAGAGGTTTAAATAGGTAAGAGGGTTGTTCTACGACTTTTGGAAATTCGAACTTTTTTTTTCGATAATTCTGAGGGAATTTTGACTTGAAAATCAGCTGTTTCATACAAAAACATCGAACGAAATGTTCGAATTTCCAAAATTTCGTATTAAATAAAACCCCTTCGCTGAAACACACTTTGCCGCCTTTCTTTGTAATAGTAACCACCATGGACCTACCATGGTTATTTTCACTAAGAAAGTAATTTAAAACGCGATATTTTATCATGTGTGTCTTTATTTTGTGAAGGTCGATATTTCGTTGCTGTTACAAGCATCATCCTTGAATCAAATGATGGGTCAGCGTTTGACCACTATCACACCCCCTGATGGCAGGTGACGATGCGGCCTAAGATGTAGCACGCTTTCCTAGAAGATACCTATTCACTCGCGACTTGAAGACTCTCAGTTTGAATATATCCTATTTTCTAGGACCAGTGCGGTTTAATTTGTGCCTTAATATCATTCAGTAGGACTTTGAATTTTATATTTAAAAACTAGCTGCACCCCGCAGTTTCATAAGTCTGGATCCCGTGGGAATATCAAAATAAAAAGTAGCCTTCCTCGATAAATGGACTATCCAACACAAAAATAATATTTCAATTCAAACCAGTAGTTCTTAAAATTAGCGCTTTGAAACAAACAAACAAACTCTTCAGCTTTATAATATTACTAGCGACCCGCCCCGGTTTCGCACGACTATATTATGTATGTATTATACATATAAACCTTTATTTTGAATCACTCTATCTAATAATAAAAACTGCATCAAAATCCGTTGCGTAGTTTTAAAGATACAAGCATACATAGGGACAGACAGCGGTAAGTGACTTTTTTTTATACTATGTAATAAAGTATAGATTTAAAATACAACAAATTAAAGAAATCATCATAAAAATTCCGACATAAAAACCCACCAACTAATACAAAGAAATAAACCATTTTATGAGCCGATTGAAGTAAATATTATGAGTGTTTTAACATTGTTTAAGCACCGATCAATAACAATGAAAGAATTGAAACAGTGTATATGTTACGGACCAAGTGATTAATTGGACATTATACATTATTGGAATAATGACCAATATGAGAGTGCAATGTGATTTTAACTACTGAAATAATCATATTGCCCGGGTATTATACATAATGCCTGTCACCTATTGGGCAAAGTAATAAAAATACATGTTTTATTACTGTTAATTCAAGATGTGAAACACAAATAATACAAAAATTCTTCATCTTATAGATGCTCTGACCTCCGAGTCCGTCTGTATTCGCATAAAATACAAAAAAAAAAACAAAAAAAAATTAGCGCTGTGTTGTGAACGGGTACACTATTTTTCCCATTCCCACTTAAATAAAAAATATGAAATGGTAAAAAATGTAATTGGTTGCCAGAAAGGTAGGTTAGTTATTGTGACCAAACATGCGCGAGCAAAGCGAGCGTTTAGGTTTACATTGTTAAAAAAATAGCGTTGAAAGGAGCTCTTTACCCCATAGAATCTATCTCTATTATCACATTGCCCAACGATCAGGTAGCAATATTCATAATGCCCATACAGTGTGATTAATATTAAAATTTAAATGATCATTAATCACTTTGCCCAAAGTAGCTTGTCATTATTTGACGACCCAGTTGGCACAATGGTCATGGTCACCATGCCGGACTGCCAAACACAGGGTTGTGGGTTCGATTCCCGCCTCTGACAAGTATTTATGTATATATTTGTCTGGGGTTTGGTTGTTTTTATGTATTATTAGTATATATTTACAAAAGAAAAGTATATAAGTAGTATATCCGTTGTCTAGCACCCATAACACAAGTCTAGTTACTTAGCTTGGGGCTAGATGGCGATGTGTGGAATGTCCTGCAATATTTATTTATATATAATGCCCGGGCATTATGTATAATGCCCGAATTAATTACTTGGTCCATAACATATATAACAACTAGGTATATACATACATACAATGTGAAAATAACTGTTATAAAAAGTACAGTTAGAGCAAAAACTAAACTGTCTCATCTACGACGATTACTACTTTTTTGTCGCTCATTTCAGTAATGGTTTCACACGATTTATGCTAATAGTGTTCTAAACTTTAACATCAAATTCTAAAGGCAAATGTCATTGAGTTTATAAGCACTGAGACAACTTGACAACTTAAAATTATGTATGATATACAGTCTAAGTTTTTGTGGTTCCATGTATTTATCGTTGTATTCTTGATTTGTATTTTTACCATCACTACATAGTACAAAACAAATCTTTTATAATCTTTCGTAGAATTATCTACATTTTATAGTTGCCTGGAAGAGACCCCATTCATCGGTAAGGCATTGTGTATGTTTAAGTCAATTTTATTTATTTTGTTTTTTTTTATTTATCTTTGTGTGTACAATAAATAATTATATCTACCTATCTTGACACAAACAATATGGCACTGGCAGCTCTCAATTGAACTAAATTAAATAAAAAACACCAAAACCATTAAATTATTTCTTTATTCCCTCTTTAAATTAAAGGACTATGACCAATTTCTATGATTAAAGTGTAGTCTGCACTGCAGAGAAGGACAGGCTACATTCTCTGAATCTCTCAAGAGACCAGGGTTCGAGTAAAACAGCAACGCGCAAGTAGTACAGCTCTATTGCTATAAATATTTCATATATTTTAATATATAATATCTAAGTGAACTAGCCATGTTTGTCCGTATTGATTATTCCGGTTACGCAACCAGAGCGGACGTACTCGTAAACCCAACGCCGTAACTCATAACGATCTCTTATTCATCAACATTTATGGACGCGGGTGTAAAATGTACGATATTTAGGGTGGATTTTCAGAGAAATCTTGTTACAAAAACATGGATTTTAGAACCTGTTTGAATTTTGTTTAGATTATTCTATGTGTCTTAAAATTAAAGTTAAAGATACTTCTTTTACGACATTTTTTGACGCGTTGAGAACATATTTAAAAGTACATTTTGAGTTTTCTTTAATAGTGCATTTTGAGGGTGTAAAAAATTTACAATATTTAAGGTGGATTTTCAGAGAAATCTTGTTACAAAAACGGGGAATTTAGAACAAGTTTGAATTTTGTTTGGATTATTCTATGTGTCTTGAAATTAAAGTTAAAAAAATGGTTGTCTGTAAAGTCGGTTTACGGACGATAATTTTACGTGATAACGTCATAAGGAAACGATTATAAATGAGTTTTGTTTTTTTTTGTTTTTCCTTTATATAACTCTTCTATTCGTCACTCGTAACCATAACACAAGTCCAGATAAGCGATATTACTATTAAACAATATAAAACCAACACTAGACGTGTGCCGAGTCACATGACGTCACACTTTTTTGTGAATGCAAGTGTCCATCAATTTATTAGACGTTATCACGACAAATTACTTCTGTTACGGCATATTTTGACGCGTTGAGAACATATTTATTAGTACATTTTGAGTTTTCTCGACTATTACTTTTTCCAGACCAAAACTCTAGTCTCATAAAGTTACGTTTGTTTTCAAAGTTTTAAGCGGTAGCTCTCCGGTGCCCCGTAGCATAACCCAGAACGCAATTGCGGAATGAGTTAGATTTCATTACGGGAAATAGGTCACCAATAAACTCAAGATTGCGAATGGTGGAAAAAGGTTAGGACGCCTTTACCCAGCAGGGAGATAAAAATGCAGGGGGCTTAAAAATGTTAAGAAAAGTTATGCGCAATACTGTGATCATGGTTCTAGTAATTTGGCTACACATATAATAAGAAGATGTATGTTCATGTTCAAGCCGCATATCGGCACATCTTGGGAACTTTTTTGGAATGAAGTTCCTTAACGCGGGTTGGCGATAGGACCTAGCCGAGAAAAAATGCAACGCGTTACGAAAAACCGTACAAGTAAGAGAATGATGGAGACAGACTAATCTTCCATAAATATGAAAAACTACATAGTATAAAACAAAGTCGCTTTCTCTGTCCCTATTCCCCATGTATGCTTAAATCTTTAAAACTACGCAACGGATTTTGATGCCGTTTTTTTTAATAGATAGAGTGATTCAAGAGGAAGGTTTATATGTATAATACATGCATAATATAGCCGTGCGAAGCCGGGGCGGGTCGCTAGTATGAAAAAAATAATAAAAAACGTCTCCCGCGGCACCTTCATTTTTTTTGTTAATAGAACCTTGTCTCTGTTATGTGGAATTCAGTTGTTTAGAAGACTTACCTGGCGAAGTGGCCTTATTCCGCTCCCTATCGTCTGGTTTGTCGTCCTGGAAGCGGACGGTCATCTGCTTCTTCTTGACCCTCAATCTGTCGTCTTCAGGCGAGAGGATAGAGACGCGCTTCTTGGGACGCTCCTCATCAATGGACTCGCGTTTTGATTCTGACGTGGTTGATGTTGCTGTGTGGGCTGTAGGCAAAGACGTAGCTCGAATTATTATCAAAATTTAAATGTCATCCTGTGTCAGAACCTTTAGTTTTTAGGGTTCCGTACCCAAAGACTAAACTGTCTGTCCGTTCGTCTGTCTGTCACCAGGTGTATCCATGAACTATGATAGCTAGAGAGTTAAAATTTTCACAGATTATGCCGCTTTATCAATAAAAAACGGAATGGAGCTCAATACACCATGGCCCTTTGTGCGCTAATCCGACTCGCACTTGGCTTTTTTTTCAGCTTAGGCTAGTTTTTGACCACTATCTCATCTGGTAGTGAGTGACGATGCGGTCTATGATGTAACAAGGTTACCTGGAAGATGCCTGTTACTTGAAGACCTCCAAATTGTACACGTCAGAACGTCAGGAGAGACTCATAAAGTTACGATTACTGGAATAACTTGATGTTGCAGCAGCATGGAAGTGAAACTAGCTCTCACTTACCATCAGGTGGATGGTAAGTGACGATACAGTCTAAGATGTAACCCCCGCGTCTGGAAGATACCTATTCACTCGTGACTAGAAAGTCCCCCAAATTAAACACGTCAGGAAAGACTCATGAAGTTACGATTACTGGAATAACGTGATGTTGCAGCTTCCTAAAAGTACTAGCTCTCACCTGATGAGAAGTGACGATGCAGTCTTAGATGTAGTGCGTCTGGAAGATACCTATTCACTCGTGACTAGAAAGTCCCCCAAATTAAACACGTCAGGAAAGACTCATGAAGTTACGATTACTGGAATAACGTGATGTTGCAGCTTCCTAAAAGTACTAGCTCTCACCTGATGAGAAGTGACGATGCAGTCTTAGATGTAGTGCGTCTGGAAGATACCTATTCACTCGTGACTAGAAAGACCTCCAAATTGTACACGTCAGGAAAGACTTATTAAGTTACGATTACTGGAATAACGTGATGTTGCAGCTTCCTAAAAGTACTAGCTCTCACCTGATGAGAAGTGACGATGCAGTCTTAGATGTAGTGCGTCTGGAAGATACCTATTCACTCGTGACTAGAAAGACCTCCAAATTGTACACGTCAGGAAAGACTTATTAAGTTACGATTACTGAAATAACTTGATGTTGCAGCAGTCTGGAAGTACTAGCTCTCACCTGATGGTACGTGACGATGCAGTCGTAGATGTAACACGCGCGTCTGGAAGAGACCTATTCACTCGTGACTAGAAAGACCTCCAAATTGTACACGTCAGGCAGGAGATTCATGAAGTTACGATTACTGGAATAACTTAATGTTACAGCAGTCTGGAAGTACTAGCTCTCACCCGATAAGGGACGATGCAGTCGTAGATGTAGCCGTGCGTCTACCTGTTTACTCTTGACTTGAACACCTCTAAATTGTAAACATCAGAAGACTTATGAAGTTACGATTCCTGGAGTTTTTCAGTAGTTTTCATGCAAAAGTCATCGAAGTTCAATTCTCGGAAATAAAATTCTTCAAATTACATTGCAATAGTTAGCATTCCGATTGCAATTCGATTACAAAAATATTCTTAAGACTACCATATTCTTGAGGGTTATTTTTATGGGTATTCCGCAGACTAAAAGTGACACAGATGAGCAATGGAACGCATTATGACCGGAATATCTCTACGAAACAAAGTGCGCAATACCATCATTCGACAACGCACCAAAGTAATAGACGTAGGGTACCGCGTCGCTAAATTAAAATGGGCGTGGGCTGGACATGTGTGTCGAAGGGAAGACGGAAGGTGGAGCAAAGCTGTTCTCGAATGGAGACTAAGAATCGGGAAGAGAAGTGTGGGCAGACCACCAGCCAGATGGTCCGACGACATAAGAGCTCATGATTGGGCAGCGTGGTCCCGAAGGACCGGTGATAGGACGTTGTAGAGAGGCGTTGGAGAGGCATATGCCCTGCAGTGGGCTAATACATGCTACTGAAGAAGAAGAGATTTTTTATGGCCTTATCCAATGTATGATATTTACCTTGATCCTGGTCGATATGCATGGCAGTTATCGAAGCTGCCCTATCCGATCGCGCCGCATGCCTCGCCTCTTCCATCTCCCTAGCTGCCGCAGCCAGGATGTTATTGACAGCTGTGTGGGTACCGGGAGGATCTTCACGACGACGACGGCGGATCTCTTCGGCGCGCATCATTGATTGTTGGTACATGTGTATCTGTTGGAGTAAAGTATTGTGCTACACATTCGGGGAACAACAAAGGATTTCTATTATTGAAAGATAGCCGTTGCGAGAATAATCACGCGACCACGAAATTCACAAATCAGCGTTCAGCACCTAAGCACAAAATAGATTATCTATCTTTATCTAGATTTTTTGTTTGTAATGAATTGGCTCCGAAACTACTGGACCGATTTTGATGAAACTTGGTATGAGGATACATTGATTCATTGGGAATAACAAAGGATACGTTTTATTCCGATATTCCCACGAGATCGGGAGTTACGCGGGTGAAACCGCGGAGCGCTGCTTGTCTAAAAATATATTCAAGGAAAAATACATCCTCAAAATTGAGCAAAGCAAAGGTATACCCTAATTTCGTCCGAGGCCTTACTTGGCCATACTACGCTAGTAGTTATCGCACCCGCAAGGTAAGCGGAAGGTCGCGAGTTCAAATCTTGCCGCGGAGAAAATTTTGGGAATACATTTTTCCATAAAAAAATTGCTAGAAATGCCTAGTGCTGGATTAACGCATTAAAAGAAATTTAATCATGGCTATTTTCTGATTGGTTTATTTTGTGTTTACACGGTTGGCCGATAATCTATATTTGAAAAGAAAATTTGCATTATTGGCGTCGTAGAACAAAAGTTATAGATATATTATGTAGGTATTTTTAATAAATATTGTATAACGCAAATATTTTTAAAAACCATTATCGCTATGTATATTTGCAGTAGGTAATTTCGATGTTTTTAAAATTTGATAATGAAATAATAGTACCTAAGTACTTGAGTACTTGGAAAATAAAGTTATCGTTATGATTAAAAAAACAATTTTTATTTTTATAGTCGTGGGCTATCTGAAAAATAGAATTATCTCGAATTTTTAATGTTTAATAAAATAATTGAGATAAATTAGATTATATTTATACAAAGTACTCGCATAAAATTTATGTAGATTGTGGTAATTATTTAAATAGCTGGGCTCAAATATAATTTGTTAAATGTCACATAATTTTTAAAATTTACTTTGCCTCGTGTTAAAAGAATGATATTCTATTATTAAAGAATATAAATTAACTATAAAAATATAACGTGAATTCGAAAAATACTTCAACATATCTCATTGGATCAAACAGAACATTTCTTTTCGTACATTCTAGCCCGAAGTTTTCATTTATATTTAGCAATCAAAATTGTCCAAAACCAACGCAGACAGACGTTTATTTAGGGTCCATACGCAAACGACCTTGGTACACAGCCTACTAAATAGTTACTACCGGCACCGGTCGCCAGCGTCGGTGAAAATTATTGATTACTAGCTGCCCCGGCAAACGTTGTTTTGCTATTTACAAAAAAAAAAAAAAATAGATGTTGGCCGATTCTCAGACCTACTGAATATGCTCACAAAATTTCATGAGAATCGGTCGAGCCGTTTCGGAGGAGTTCAAGTTCGAACCCCGTGACACGAGAATTTTATATAGGTACTAGCTGTCCCGGCAAACGTTGTTTTGCCATATAAAAAAAAAAAAACTAAATCAAAATCGGTTCAGCCGTTCGGGAGCTACGATGCAACAGACAGACACACACACACACACACACACACAGACACGTCAAACTTATAACACCCCATCGTTTTTGCGTCGGGGGTTAAAAATCATACAAATCGGTTCAGCCGTTTAGGTGTAGTTTGGCAACTAACACCGCGACACGATTGACATCAATATTTATACGTCACTCAATTGTTTTGCCTTCCCGGCACCTCTCCATTAAAACTTGAACTTTATGTTATGGTATTAAAGTTCTTATTGACTTGTATTATTACGAATCGTTTGTATGGTATGGAGTATAGAAAAGTGTTGTTTTTAGACATTTTCAGGCAATTTTTAAAAATTTTCTCTCCGTAAGAACCATCCTCGTACCTTATGGAATATTCTAAAAAAAGAATTGGCCAAATCGGTCCAGGCGTTGTTGAGTTATGCGCTTACCAACACATTTTGCGATTCATTTTTATATATAAGAAGAAGAAGATAGAGAAGATTACGAATGGCTTTTTTTTCTCTCAAAAGTTTTGAAATGGAATTGTACGTGAGATTTTTACCGACATTTTGGTGTGACTTTGAGCCTAAAATTCCCTATAGTTGAGAAGCTATCCTAAACTTAAGAATTAAAACTAGTATAACTTTAAAATTACAAGGAATTTTCGTCTCAAATTACCCCAAATCATCGGTAAATATCTCACATACAATTCCATCTCAGCACTTTTGTGAAAAACAAAACACATTCGTTACAATCAACAATGTTAGTTGTAAGCGACGGGCATTTCTGGCGCGTTGCGTTTGGCAACATAGATAGCTTTAAAACCGAATGTTTTTTGTTTTTATGCAAAAACTGCAAATAAACAGTATACCATATGAACATATTGTCATACATTGTATCATACTAAGCTCGCCTTACAAAATAAGTGCACTCGATGCATTGCCAAAGGCTGTATAAAATATAAAGGATCTTTTGCACTGGATAATACCATACTTTGTGTATAAAAAAGGGGTGATAATATACCAATTTTTTTTTTAATTCACAAGAATTTTAAGACCCTTTAAGATATATGTGTTAAACCACATTTAGGGAAAATATTGAAAACACTTTTACACTTTCCAAGAGGCACTACGAGTCTCAGTCATAAATAAAATATAGCTTTCCTAAATGTCAACTCGGAGTGTCGTGTGTGGCCTACATGACTCAGTGGTTAGGGCATCGCTACGGTTAATCGTCGAATTCAAATCCCGCAGGGGACATACAATTTTTAAAACATTTTAAATCCTAGGTTTTAATTATCCTTTTCCGGTTCAAATGGTCAAAATGAGTCACTTTGGTTGAAAGTGGCTATACTTTTTATTAATATTATAAAGACGACAGATTTGATTGTTTGTTTGCATTAAAAATAGGCTCCGAAACTACTGGACCGATTTTGATGAAACTTGGTATGAGGATACATTGATTCATTTTGAGTGTTAGAGGCTACGCGAAGCACTGCTAGTTAGCATCACTATTCACTACTTAGTATTTAAAAACAAAGTCGCTTTCTCTGTCCCTATATCCCTTTGTGTGCTTAAATCTTTAAACTACGCAACGGATTTTGATGCGGTTTTTTTTTAATAGATAGAGTGATTTAAGAGGAAGGTTTATATGTATAATACATGCATAATATAGCCGTGCGAAGCCGGAGTGGGTCGCTAGTAGTTAATATCATAAAACCTTTCACTAAGTCCGTAGTCCAGCCCTAAACTATACCCTATGCTGAGGTTAGTAAAGCCAAAAGAATGCAGATCGATTAAGCCTATTTTACCTTGAGCTAGGTATTCTTGTTTGATAATTTTCTTTTAATAAGGTGATTGCGAAGTAACGGCCAGTCAAATTTAATAAGTTTATGATTTTTGTAAAAACACACCCTTCTTTTAATATTTCAACAACTAAAGTCTATATTAATTATGCTTTCAAAGTATTTCAAATTTATCTGCGTTTTCTAAATTTTATTATTTAAAACTAGCGACCCGCCCCGGCTTCGCACGGCTGTATTATGCATGCATTATACATATAAACCTTCATCTTGAATAACTCTATCTATTAAAAAAACTGCATCTAAATCCGTTTCGTAGTTTTAAAGATCTAAGCATACATAGGGACAGACAGAAAAAGCGACTTTGTTTTATACTATGTAAAGAAAAGATGGTAGTTTTCTACGTTTTGATGTTATTTTTTGTCAATAGTATTTTTTTCTTGTATGTATTTTGTGTGCTGTCGCAAATAACAGTTTTTTATTTCTTTAGGTATCGAAAAATTACGATTCTAAAACATAATACTGGGAGCATAATGTTTTAGAGTCGTAATTAAACGACTACTTACTAAAACCGATTTCTTAAATTAAACCAACAAGAGAGCATAGATAATTATTTTAAAAATAAAAATAAAGAGTTTATTGATACATGTATTTTATATTCAATTTAAATATAATAAAGGTAGGTTGTAATATATTCTATGAACCATTGTACGTCGGCAACAATTAGCATTCTTAAACGTTTACTCCCACATTTTATATCAATTGTGTTCAGAGATATTGCCTACCTACTTATACTTACTGTCATTTTAATACTACTTAAGTATATTATTACACTGTTAATTATAATAAACTAGCTGTCCCGGCAAACGTTGTTTTGCCATATAAAAAAAAATGGTTGTCTGTAAAGTCTGTTTCCGGACGATAATTTTACGTGATAACGTCATAAGAAAACATTGATGGTAACCATGGCAACGATAAAACGTTGCTATAGTTACCTTGTCAATAACATGAGGCGTTCCAGTAACGACGCGTGACGTAACACTTTTTTGAGATTGCAGGTGTTCACCAATTTATAAAACGTTATCACGTCAAAAAATGAGATAAATGAAGAACTGCTCGACCGATTTTGTGCAAACTTCTTAAAACATAAATTATGTACTAAATAGGTCGAACAAAGCTTAAACATTTGGTTTGGATAGGTGAGCCCGTTCTTGAGTTATAAAATTACAATGAAAAGTGGCATTAATTTTTATATTATAGATAGATAGATAGAAGATTAGCCTTTTAGATGTTTTTTACAGCACCAGCAACTAATTATCCATGTTATTTTTTTTATTAACTGTATTTTTAAAAGCGCAAGTAGCAGTCACCGAAGCTGCGAAGTAGAATCAATGGTTGCCGTCGACAGCAAAATTTGGTTTTAGAAATAAAATATAATAGAATAAATAGAAGGCAATATAATATTCATTATATTGCAATACTAGCTGCGCGTAACTCCCGATCCCGTGGACATATCGGGATAAATTAAGATGTAAGCTATCCTATCTTTCAAGTTGGATCAAACTGCACACGGTGTGCAAATTTGATTAAAATCGGTTAAGTAGTTTAGGAGTCCATCGCGCACAAACAACGTGACACGTAATTTATATATATTAGAAAGAAAGATAATATTAATTATATTGCCTTCTAGAACAATAAAGCGTACGCTAATTGACATTGCTCATTGATGAAGAAAAACATCGAGATGAAACCAGCAGCTTAGTTTTCTCCAGACGTATTGCCAAGTACTTTTTTCTGGACACCTTCGACTAAGCTAAGAGGGTAGTATAGGCATGCCTACTCCATCCTCACAAAAGAACCTAACAAAAGAGATCTATTTGCGGAAAAACAGCCCGTATCAAAGTACAAGTAGGCAAATACAATCTGTAAGAAGATATTATGCGAAGAAAAGATTTTTTTTTGTAATGATTAGTTTTGATGGTCTCAGAGCCTTTTATTCTTGGAAGAAATACAGGCTGTTTTTTTCTTTTTCCCGATATTTCTATGTGATCTGGAATTACGTGGGTGAAATCGCGAGGGCGTTCGTTTTGTGTTATAAATAAGTAAGAAAACACGTGTGAGACTGTTTATTGTGAAGATAATTCAATATTTGCTAATAGGCATTTAGATATAAAAATAAATTACAACAAAAAAATTACATAAATTCGCTTTAGCATGTTCGCGTACGAAAGACTAATATTAGCCCGATTCAATCATTGGTCTGAACTGTGCGTTGATTTATCAGTCAGGTAGGACTTTTAATTTTTATATTTATAGATTTTGTAATTATAATAATGACTAAACACTATTGTTACTAAAGTATTTTTTATTTTAAATTAATAACATCCTATTTAAAAGTAGGTTTAAACCACGGAACTCAATCATTAACTACTTGCGTATGGTCTATGATTATGATTAATGAATTAATAAACAAAAAAATAATGTAATTATTGTACTACTTGAAACACATTTAACAAAGGGGTAGTAAGATATAAGTATGAAGTCTGGCATAAGTTGTCGCTTTACCTATGGTCATGTATAGAGGACACACAAATGCCATTTAACAAAAAAAACTGGTTGCCTGTAAAGTCGGTATACGGGCGAAAGTTTTACGTGACAACAACTGTGCTCGAGTGGAAGGGACGCGTGCCTTTCACTTTTTATGTCTGTCTCTCTCGCTCTTAGGCGGGCTAACCATGCCCGCGTGCCTCTCACTCGCTCTCATTGTGAGCGCATAACGTCAGCGGAGCGTAACGCAGTTTCTTGAAGTGTCACCCGGCAAACCAATTTATAAAACGTTGTCACGTCAAAAAGAAGATTAATAAAACAAATTTCACCTTACATTATGAAATCTACCACCCCCTATATTTTTTTATATCACATACCTAAAAACACTTGGACTAACGAGACGAATCTATACCTTAATTAAAGAAATCCATAAAAAAATGGGGCAATTGCAATGAGATGGTAGCATGATGGTAAATATTTGGTAGATATTATAAGCAAAACCTATTTGCTTAGACCTAACGTAACAATCAAAACAAAAAAACATTAATCGTGGCCTGCTAGATTTTTGTAGACCAATCAAATGACTTATCCTACTAATATTATAAATGTGAAAGTTTGTGTGTGTGTGTGTGTATCTATGTTTGTTACTCCTTCACGCAAAAACTACTGGACTGATTGTGATGAAACTCGGTATCTAGATAGCTGGAGACCTGAATTAACACATAGGCTACTTTTTATCTTGATATTCCCACGGGATCGGGACTTACGCGGGTGAAACCGCGGGGTGCAGCTAGTTATAAATAAAGCCTATTTGCTGAGACCTTCAAAATTAAAACCAAGAGTTTTCACACGAATTTCAACATTCCAAATTCAAATCACTTTATTCCCTTGGGAGTTTCATACAACATTATCTCCCTTGGGGATAAAGTCTTGCTTTAAGTTTAGGTTAATAGGGCTTTAATTCGTGATTAAAGTGCTGCAGGTGTAATAAGAATATTACGAACATACAAGACAGGCGCGAAAAACATTACCCTTTCCTTGCCGAGGGTAAAAATCTCAAGTATGCCTGTTATTTGATGTTTAAAAAAATAATTTAAAAATATGTACTTATATTTTTTTATTTGCCACAAAAAACCTTACACTTTACCGAGGTTCTGTTTGATGGCATTTGTTGTTGTAATTCACCATACATAACTATAGGTTTAAAAGGTGGCTGAGCAACTAAAACAATAAAATGAAAGTAACAAAACATGGTAAATATTGAGTTTTAACTAAGTTTGATAGTGAAAATGACCATGGTAGTTTAAAATCTATAATCTATAATATAAAAATCAATTGCTGTTCGTTAGTCTGGCTAAAACTCGAGAACGGCTGGACCGATTTGGCCAATTCTTTTTTTGTTGTGTTTGTTGTAGTCCAGGGAAGGTTTAAACGGTGAGAATTTAAAGATCGGACTTACGCGGGTGAAACCGCGGGGCGCAGCTAGTCTATAATATAAAAATCAATTGCTGTTCGTTAGTCTGGCTAAAACTCGAGAATGGCTGAACCGATTTGGCCAATTCTTTTTTTGTTGTGTTTGTTGTAGTCCAGGGAAGGTTTAAACGGTTCGGACTTACGCGGGTGAAACCGCGGGGCGCAGCTAGTTATAACTAAAAATCAATTGCTGTTCGTTAGTCTCGCTAAAACTCGAGAATGGCTGAACCGATTTAGATGATTTCGGTTTCATAATGTTTGTTCGGTTCAGGGAAGGTTTAAACGGTGAGAAACATCGGACTTACGCGGGTGGAACCGCGGGGCGCATCTTATAAAAAATGGCCTATGCCAGAGGCCAGAATATTACAACCCTTTTACAAAATAAATTAAAATAAAAAAAGTTCTCTCAAGAGCATTTATTTTATCCATTTATGTGATGTTATTTACGCAAACATTTTATATTTATGTTACG
Source organism: Idaea aversata (assembly GCA_907269075.1). Lineage (NCBI taxonomy): Eukaryota > Metazoa > Arthropoda > Insecta > Lepidoptera > Geometridae > Idaea > Idaea aversata. Next base: position 3,026,571 of record OU026098.1, on the reverse strand, counting down.
TTACTTGTGTATTTCAAAAAAACATTTTTTACATTATCTAGGATGACGTAAATGTTAAACTAATAAGCGGAATACAAAAAGTATATTTGTCCTCCTTTTTACATCATGTAGTTATGTATGTATTTGCGTCTTTATTTTTTTAAATAATACCTACAAGAAATATATTGTGAAATATGTATGTGTGTAGGCGGTTAGATAAAGGTAGTAATAATTTATTCTGAGGTTCTATTTCGAATTAACTTAAAGTATTTTCCTTAATTTTTAGAAGTCGTTGCTTTTGTGTGTTGGGAAAAACATCGGGAAAAGATTTTTATTAAATAAATAAATATTTCAGGACATATTACACATCGCCATCCAGCCCCAAGCTAAGCAACTTAATGCTTGTGTTATGGGTGCCAGATAACGGATAAACTACTTAAATACTTTTTTTTTTTTTTTTTCATATTTTCATATTATACATATAGGAAACACCCAGAACCAGAAACAAGAATTTATGGTCAGCATAAATACTTGTTCCCGGCGGGAATCGAACCCGCAACCTTCTGCGTCGCAGTCGGGTGTTCGCCCGACGCGCCACAGAGGTCGTAGAGTATTTCAATTGTATTTTTTCCCCCAGATGGCGAACAGTGGTGCCTAAATTGGGAATGGTCTATCTATAATGGACTCTATGGCCAAGAGTCAATCCGTAAATATTAATAACTCTATGGCACTTTCATTGAATTTTTTATTTAAACAATACAATAAATTATATCTATCTATTCTTAAGAGAAACACGATTAGGAGGACCAACCCGAAATAAAGATGGGAATAAAGCTAGAGGAAGAGAGACTAAGTTTTATCAAAATAGATCCAGTTGTTTCGGCGAAAGAAAGAAATCTTCGCTCGTTATAATATTAGTGTTGATTTTAAAATAATCGCAGTTGGTACGAAAGTGAACGGTCTCAGAACTCTCCCACGAAGCGTACTTTAACCATTTATTTCAAGTGTATCATTTAAAAGAGGTAAAAAGTTTATTATTTGAAAATACCGTTATTTTCTGAATATCCAACTCAGTTTTTAAATCTCGCATGTAGATAAAAAAACAGCGCACTCCGGGAGTGCAGGCAGAAGTGAAAACTGTATATCTGTGTAAAATCTCATATGTCGCGAGAACATACGCAAAAAGAGTTTTAGATGAAAAAAAAAAATAGTCGTCCGTCAATAGTCGTCCGACAAATAGTCGTCCGACATTTGTCGTCCGTCAATAGTCGTCCGACATTTGTCGTCCGTCAATAGTCGTCCGTTAAAAAATACCATATGTACGTCTTAATACACTCACAGCCAAATTAAAAACAGTAGGCCCAGGCATACATTTTCGCCGCGCCGTAGAGAGGGGATAGCTGTCTACTCTCCATCCGTCTTACGCTTTTTCGATCAGGTCACGTGTCCTGACGCGAGTTTAAGATTTTATACCCATTACAGAAAAAGTGCTCAACGCCGCTAAAGAAGTTTTCACTTCAATAACTGTACTATAAATATTAACACATTCTCTATCGTTAGAGACTAAGGGCTTTTCCAAATGTGTCGATGGAGTTCCACTTCGATTGGGCATTGTGTGACCCCACAGTCACTATGGACATAGTGCCACAGTCAGCTGTTTGGCCACAACGCAAAATGGAGCAGCTTCTTCAATGTGCCCTAACAACTGCACATTGGACGACTTTTACAGGGACAATGATGCTGCCGTCGCTGTTCTGTTACAAACTATCGGGATAAATAGCTCTCGCAGTGCGTGTTTGAACGAACGCAGCTCGCGGTGCTTGATATGGCAGCTCAATATTGCTGTTTTGTATTGTTTTGTATTTAGTATAAATTAAGTTACATAAGTACCTCATTATTGTATGTCCGGGATGGACAAACTGTTGGTACCTACCTACTATAATATGTCATCCTAATTCCTATGTATACATTTTTTTAATAAATATTCTTGATTCTTAGTGCAGGCGTCCGCAGTTTTTTGTAGTCTTACTTTTTAGATTTATAGGCAAAGTATACCACGACCTTCCCAGAAAATAAAACTATATACTAGTGAAAACAAAAATTCAATAGTTACACTAGTTTTTATTGCATAGGCAATAGATGGACAACCAAACAGACAGGCATGAATTTAATAACTGTTCTACTGCTTTTCTAAGACCTCTAGATTAGATATTTTTAAAATTTCTTCCAAGTAACTTACAGACTTTTTGTCCTTTCTCCCTTTATGAGGAAAGGGTACCCGGCTCTCTGTCCATACAAAAGTAGTCGACAGTTTCCTCCCTGGATAATGACACTAGAGCAAATATTTTTGTAGGATAAAACTTATCACTACATAGTATAAAACAAAGTCGCTTTCTCTGTCCCTATATCCCTTTGTATGCTTAAATCTTTAAAACTACGCAACGGATTTTGATGCGGTTTTTTTAATAGATAGAGTGATTCAAGAGGAAGGTTTATATGTATAATACATGCATAATATAGCCGTGCGAAGCCGGGACGGGTCGCTAGTAACTACTATGACCATGTCTTATTTTTTATTTACATTTCGTTTTTTTAACTCTTACCTTCTATGATAATAGTCATGGAATAGGGTTTATGCAACAAAAATATTTGTGCTAGTGTCATTATCCAGGGAGGAAACATTCGACTACGTTTGAATGGAGAGAGAGCCTGGTACCTTTCCTCTTAATATAACTTTATAAGATGCTGGATTCAAGCAAACACCGTAAATAATACGAATTATGTAAATAGGATATCAATTTGTCACTATTCAAATTAATGTGCATATAAACATCACCATAACACGTAAATATAACATAGAAAGCATTTATTATGGTATATTAACATACATTATGGTAAACTTGACGTGGACCATGACTGTAATCAATTAAATTATAATACGAAAGACCGTCCAGTACAAACCTATCCATTATTCTGACTTATTCAGCGTTTAGTAGATTATGTTCAGAGGCCGTGGTCTTACCACGTGTTGTTGACGGACTCGATCAAAAATCCCGATAGCGTAGATAAACTTTTTGTTAAAGGGCTATTACACTACACTGATTCAGGGTCCCTAACCCTTAATTAAGATAGGTTAAGGCAGTAAGGGTCCCTAATTAGTGCGTCAGAGTGGACCCGGTCCGCTTTACTCCCTAACCGCGCTTACTACCGTGCAGTGTAATAATATTTAGGGCCCTTAGCCGCTCATTTGAAACGCTTTTTTTTGCTTTTGTTAATATAGGTGGCATGGTGTCAAGCCGCTCCTAGATTCGCTGTCCGACTGAGTTAGGGTCCCTTTTTAGTGTAGTGTAATAATCGAGGTAAATAATAAGGTCCCTTACCAACCTAAATTCAGGGACCCTGAATCAGTGTGGTGTAATACCCCTTTTAATAATAGGGTTGGTAACCCTTATGTCTTTTAAATGTATATTCCTACATAGGTACTTTCTTTAAAGTTTGATGGATTTTTGTTGTAAACCTATTATGCCATTTTTTTAGATAACTTTAAAAACTGGAATCGGCAATACGTGAACCAAGATAGCTAGCTTGCAAAAGTACTTCTGTTTAGGATGACCAAATATTCTTTTGTGTATAATAGCCGAAATAGACGACGCGATAGAGACAGAGATACTGTTTTAAGATATCTATTTCACGGCTCGCGCATTGGCCAACTCTAGTATTTAGTCAACAATCTATACTATAAAGCTGAAGAGTTTGTTTGTTTGAACGCGCTAATCTCAGGAACTACTGGTTCGAATTGAAAAATTATTTTAGTGTTTCAGGACATATTTCAGGACATATTACACATCGCCATCCAGCCCCAAGCTAAGCAACTTAATGCTTGTGTTATGGGTGCCAGATAACGGATAAACTACTTATATACTTTTTTTTTTTTTTTTTGTAAATATATACATATTTTACATATAGGAAACACCCAGAACCAGAAACAAGAATTTATGGTCAGCATAAATACTTGTTCCCGGCGGGAATCGAACCCGCAACCTTCTGCGTCGCAGTCGGGTGTTCGCCCGACGCGCCACAGAGGTCGTCAAGTTAGTGTTGGATAGTCTATTTATCGAGAAAAGCTTTAGGCTACTTTAATGTTGATTTTATCACGGGATTGGGAATTACGCGGGTGAAACCGCGGAGCGTAGCTAGTACTCAATGTGGGACGTTTGATTGAGGTCGTTAACAACTTGTGGTAGGATTACAGAACCGATTTATTCAAAGTAGATACTTTGTAAAATATCGCTCTATGCCATAGAATAGTTTTACACTTTGTGGTATCGGAGAACTAGATGACCAAATACCTCAAATAGTTTTTATCTCGCAATTGCCTTTGAATTAATGATATACGCTCCTATGTTCACACTGCCACTTTCTTGAGAACTGTGTGGTGTGAATACTGAACTGAGGCATACCGTTCGTCGATAGCAAAGCGAGACTAGCTAACTGCATATGCAAATAGCCCATTATAAGAAACTATTTTTTTTATCATTCTGACACGGCATTGTATAAAATGCTAGGCAGGGGCATGCCGAAGTGCCGAGCTTTGTATCTAAATTGTACTAGACATGGTTAACCACAGATATTTAAAAAATCAAATTAATAAGAATAATTTTCGTGAATATCTCGCAAAAAGGTTGGCCACCTCTATAATATTCAAACGAATCAGGGCTAAATAAAATTTTTACGATCCATTTAAGTTTACATTGCAAAAGCATGTTTATTACGTCTGCAATATGAAAAAAAATCAGGGCTAAATAACATATTTTACGACTTATGTATTTTCTTGAAAAACCTTAAACGATGACTATATTGAAGTGAGTCAGAACAGCGAAGCTGAAATTCATAATTAAATGACGTCACTCAAAATATTTACATTTCTGATAAAAATGTAGATTAACAATAAAGTAGGTGAGTACAAGACCCGTCACGAGTTGTGAGTACAGTTTTCCTCTTTGGCACGGTGGGTAACTGCCTGCAACGCAGAAGGTTGTGGGTTGAATTCCTACCGTCGAATTAATATTTGTGTAGAGATAATTGTTTTGGTTTTGGTGTATTATTTAAAATGTAAAAAACTAGTTTTTAAGTATTCTATACGTTGTCTGGCTACCATAACACAAGCTTAATTGCTTAACTTGGGGACAGATGGCGCTGACCAATGGAAATAATGAATATTTATTATTTTCATTGGTCGGTTTGCCGGATGCTTTTACGCGAATGAAGCTCGAATACAACAAGCATCTGACTGACGAACAAATGACTCGCGTCTGTATGTCCATCTATGCTCTATGCTCACGACTTGTGGCCATACCTGGATTTAGTTTATTCACGGTGTTCTAAGAACATAGTTACATCACTTTGGCTACTGTAATTAACAAAACGTAGCTGCGTTCGCTGCAATTAAAATTGAAAAGATAAATCGTTCTACATTTTGTTTAAATTGTTTTGGTAAATGTACGAATAATTACTATACTCGCTTTTATAATTATAGCAAGGAATTTTGAAGGCCTCCGGGGGGAATTAGACAAAAGGTCAGAGTGACCAAGATGTCCAAATTCTATAAAGACAATTAGTCAATAAGTATAAATGCTGAAAAGCCACATAGATAATTTTGGGTCACGTTTTTACCCTTTGGGTACAGAACCCAAAAAGGCATAGAAGAAGATCTGCCAAGTCAATATATTTATTTAAAACATAAGAGATTTTTAATATTGATATAGTCAGTCACTTTAAGATGTTGTTAGGTTAGTGTATTACGAAATAACTTAGACAGAAAGTCCCTTTAGTAGGGACTGAATAAATTAACCGACTTGGTAATACATGGATCTCACAACTTTTTACGGTAGAAGAACTGGGTTGCGAGACTTGGTTTTTTTTACAAGTTATGTTTTTGATGGGATACATCTTACAGTTCTTGATGAACGACAATGTCAGGATTAAAACAAAATCTACTTTTTAACCGACTACAGCAAAGCCAAAAGGGTGGGTTATGTTATAGCCCGTATGTGTGCCGTTTATCTGTTCCCGCATAACTTCAAACTACTTATTTTAAAATAAGGTCAACCAACTTCAGACAAGCCTGTGTAGCTAGAGGTTGTCAAAAGTTAGACCATTCCTTGTAGACAGTTTGACAGTACAATATTAATTATTCACTTCACGGCTAATTATAGAGCGGATATGAAATCTAAACTAGTCTGACACGAAACAATAGGATACCTACTTGGACTACCTACATATATATCCTTTAGTTAGCTACTGTTAAACATTTTTTATGTTGCTTAAAAATTGGATCTTATTATTTTTTTTATTTTTTGTCGGTTTTTAGGCTCATAATCCAACGTATTATGCACGCGTGCATTTTACATTACCATGATACACTAGTGGTGTAATAAGTTATCCTGATAAGTTAAATACGTATCTTACTGCTAATTACATGTAAAATAGATGAAACATTCTTAATTTTAAAATAACAAAGAGTTTTTAAGTCAGCAAAAATGGTTGTCTGTAAAGTCGGCTTACGAACGATAATTTTACGTGATAACGTCTTAGAAAACGATTAAAAATTGAGTTTTGTTGTAATTTATGTTCGCTAATTGATATTGCTCTTACGGTGAAGGAAAACATCGTGATGAAACCCGCGGCTTAGTTGGCTCCAGAAGTATTGACAAGTTCTCTCCTCTGGACATGGTCGAGTAAGCTGAGAGGGTGTAGGTGCTGGGCAAGCCTACTCCATCCTCACGCAAAAAGGACCCAATTAAAAAAAAAGGTCTAATTGCCTAAAACAGACCGTATAAAAGTACAAGTAGAGTCGAAGCTGAGAATAAATCATTTTTAAAAAGGTTCCTAAAATATCAAGACTGAAATAGAAAGAAATATCAGTTGCGCCAAACGGAATTAATGAAGGATTTTTTCCAAACGGACCAACACAAACCAACTGGTTGTGCCGAATGGAACGAACGAAGATATTTTTTTCAAAAGGACCAACGGGGTCGCTGTTTGTTGGGAAAACGAAAAGTTGGGTGGTCCTTCCTAAATCCCGCTAAGAATGAAGATCAAGATGAAAATGGCATAACGTTCGTGGGGCCAAACAAGAGAGAGAAAAAAAAGGACCAACTGGTTGATCAGATTTAAAACAAAAGACGATCGAAAAAGAAAAAAAAAGAAACTTTGGATAGCTACATTTTGAACTCCAGAACCGGTAGGCTAACCACAGACTGTCTGGGAGAAATATTTAGTGACTCATGGGTAATTTCGCTTCACAGCCTTAAACATGGGTATGGAAACAGAAACATGAATTTTGTATTGTATAGGGGTTCCTTATCTATACTAATAATAAAAGAGGAAAGATGATTGAATGATATTTGTTTGTTGATGAGGATACATAGATTCATTGAGAGTGTTATAGGTTACTTTTTATCCCAATATTCCCCCGGGATCGGGAGTTACGCGGGTGAAATTTATATTATAACTAGCAGCACTCCGCGGTTTCACCCGTGATCCCGATCCCGTGGGAATATCGGGATAAAAAGTAGCCTATAGCCTTCCTCGATAAATGGACTATCCAAAACAAAAAGAATTTTCAATTCGACCAAGTAGTTCCTGAGGTAAGCGCGTTCAAACAAAGAAACAAACAAACTCTTCAGCTTTATAATATTAGTATAGATTTGGAAAAACTCTTGCATAGTAGATATTTATACCTACAATCACACCAGTCAGCCTGCCTAGCATGAAGACCAAAACACGATACGATAAAGCTATATCACGCGATATAACTACATCAACTCTCAAAATATGATAGATAAAGCCGCCATGTTGAATTTTTATTATAAATTGCGATAAAAATTATGATAAAAATTCAACATGGCGGCTTTATCTATCATATTTTGAGAGTTGATGTAGTTATATCGCTTTATCGTATCGTGTTTTGGCCTTCATGCTAGGCTAGCTGGACTTTGAATTTTATATTTACAGAAGACATCCTGTAAGAAAATTACACAATATGAAACATTATTCTATTAACAGTTAAACAACTAGATTGGTATGACTCAACTACTATAGTTAGTAAGTACTGTTTTACTGAGAATTTTAACATTATCATCTATCATCTATACTTATAACAAAGAAGGAAATAGCAAAAAGTTTAGACTTAGAAGGAAATTTATTGTACAAAAAATAATTCTTGTAAAAAAACAAGACAGAACACATTCATTTTAAAATATGTGTCTGCTAGTTTGTTTTTATGTTAGCTATGCAATTTAAAACTACTGAATGTATTCATATGTGTTATTATTAGGTACTTAATAGTCCTATTATCTGGCAGTAAACCAAATTTATCAAAGTAGAGAAAGGGAAATAGCACTCAATAGTCACTGCAACTTCGAGTCGACTAACTTAGAATGGCAGTATAGTTTTTAAGAAGTAAGATTCTAAGTTTTTTTTTGTGGAATTGTATCGATTATGAAAGAGAAATAGCAATCAATGGTACACCTAGTATATCGCTACTGCGGTGCCGTTGCAGTTACTAATGGTCACTGCAACTTAGGGTCGAAGGGTATAGAATAGCCGTATAGTTTTTTTAAAGTAAGAATCTATACTAATATTATAAAGCTGAAGAGTGTGTTTGTTTGTTTGAACGCGCTAATCTCAGGAACTACTGGTTCGAATTGAAAAATTATTTTTGTGTTGGATAGTCCATTTATCGAGGAAGGCTATAGGCTACTTTTTATCCCGATATTCCCACGGGATCGGGAGTTACGCGGGTGAAACCGCGGGGCGCAGCTAGTAAGTTATATGTATTCAACTGTGAAAGAGACAGGGATACAGTAGTCATTGGTACACCTATTCACGAGATCACTTACTGCAACTTAGGGCCGACCAACTTAGAATAACCGTATAGTTTTTAAAAAGTAAGAATAAGTTATATTCAACTGTGAAAGAGACAGAGAAACTACTCATTGGTACATCTATTCACGGCATCTCTTACTGCAACTTACAGCCGACCAACTTAGAATAACCGTATAGTTTTTAAAAAGTAAGAATAAGTTATATTCAACTGTGAAAGAGACAGAGAAACTACTCATTGGTACATCTATTCACGGCATCTCTTACTGCAACTTACAGCCGACCAACTTAGAATAACCGTATAGTTTTTAAAAAGTAAGAATAAGTAATATTCAACTGTGAAATAGACAGAGAAACAGTACTTATTGGTACACCTAATCACGGCATCACTTACTGCAACTTAGGGCCGACCAACTTAGAATAACCGTATATTTTTTAAAAGTAAGAATAAGTTATATTCAACTGTGAAAGGGACAGAGAAACAGTACTCATTGGTACACCTAATCTTTCGCTACTGTGGCATCACTCAATTCAACTTCGGGCCGACCAACGTAGAAACGCCGTATATTAGAAAAAGGATTCTAAGATATTTTGTGTGGAATTACATCGACTGTGAAGAAAAATCAGCACTCAATGGTACCTACAACTAATATATCGCTACTGCGGCATCAGTCACTGCAACTTATGCCCGACCAACTTAGAATAACCGTATAGTTTTTAGAAACTAGATTATAAGTTATCTAAAATTGCATTGACAGTGAAGGAGTCACTCTCTACAAGTTCAAGACAACTTTAAATAACCGTAATCTTTTTTTATAAGTCAGAATAATAAATTATATTCATAATTCATGTACAACACCACGCACATTATAAATAATATTATGAATGGACTCTAAATTTCCACACATCTCATTGTCTTAACACATTAAGTAACTGCTACATCTACTTACATTTTAATAATTCATATGCATAAAAATAAGTAAAACAAATTATAATTGATGTTACTATTATAATTTGCATATGTAAATGCTATCTCAAAGGTACTACACATTTTTTTTCTCATGATAAAAATCTTTTTGTTACATAATGTTGGTGACCTCATGGTGTTTTTTTATTAAACGTTATAGTGTTAATTTCGTAATATTTAGTCGATTGAATCCGGCGTTACTTTTCGGAACTCCATAATATCTGTAATGGAAGTATTAATATTTAGTTTTTAGTTCCGAGCCTAGTGGCAAAACACAAAATGCAATGAGCACCGCCCACCCGCCCACTTGAAGAGGCATGCAATGAGGACAAGCAAAAGTTAGTATTAGTATTAGTGACACCATTCATAAACCACGACACGTGTTTCGCGTCTACACGACGCATCATCAGGATTGGACTCGGACCGCGCTATAAGGGCGACAAACGTTAGATACGACGTCGCTCTCCGAGATGTTGCCTCGCTGAACGCTGGAACAAGAGACGTAACACCGCACGCACCTCGCGGTTCGTAATATTTAACAATTTCGAGGCAACCATTTTTTTGTCGAATATGCCTAACCAACCCTAAAATGGAAATTAGGACAACAGGCGGGTCTGCAAAGTGCAATAAAATTTAACAATAGACTGTAAAACTATTTTAAATATTTTTATGGTGTTTTGAAATATATTTCTTAGAGAAATAGAAATGGAAAGTGTTATTTTGGAATTTGATATATATAATAGCACTAGCTGCCCTCCGCGGTTTCACCCGCGTAACTTCCGATCCCGTGGGAATATCGGGATAAATTAAGATGTATGCTATCCTATCTCTCAAGTTGGATCGAACTGCACATGGTGTGCGAATTTTATTATAATCGGTTAAGTGGTTTAGGAGTCCATTGAGGACAAACATTGTGACACGAGATTTATATATATTAAGATAAGTACTTAACTAGCAACCCGCGGTTTCCCTCGCGTAAGTCCCGACCCCATGGTAATATTGGAATAAAAAGTAGCCTATTTTACTCTAAAAGATTTATTGTATCCTCACAATGAGGTAAGTACATCGAGACAATTTGTTACAAACAAAAAAATATATAATCTTTGGTATTAAGTAAATGTAGACGAGACAAATAAAAAAAACTCTTGATTGATAGGGAATTTCTTAATCACACAATATTAAAATGCCTGAATCAATTTTTATCGAGCATAGATAGGAACAGTCACAGAATATTTAGCTTTTAACTGTATACAAACGGTCTTGTTATAAATTTTAAATTTAATTTGTTCCATTTAATTTAATATTTACATTAAGTATTTTATTTGTATTTTAATATATTGCGGTCAGCGTTTGACCACTATCTCACACGCACGCTTTCCTAGAAGATACGCTCGTGACTTAAAGACGCCAAAATAAACCCCCCCAAGAATAATAAATTAAAAGATGCATGTAGTAATAATAATTGTTTCACGCAGTACTAAGTTCTCTTTCTATTTCATCACTGACTTGTTAATTAACTTCTTACGTGTACTGTAATATTTTTAGGGTTCCGTACTCAAGGGTAAAACGGGACCATATTACTAAGACTTTACTTTCCGTCCATCTGTCTGTCACTAGGCTGTATCTCACGAACTTTGATGCACGCGCATCTTAAAATTTCACTCTCGCAGCTTCAACCGCATCATTAAATTTACTCTCGCAGCTTCGACCTGTTTTGTTTTTGAGTTACGCAGCTGTGATTTTTGTGTTACAGATGCACGCGCATCTTAAAATTTCACTCTCGCAGCTTCGACCTGCTTTATTTTTGATATTACGTAGTTGCAACATGTGAATTTTGCGTTACAGATGCGAGCGCATCCTAAAATTTTCCTCTCGCAGCTTCGACCGCATCATAAAAATTACTCTCGCAGCTTCGACCTGCTTTATTTTTGATATTACGTAGCTGCAACATGTGAATTTTGCGTTACAGATGCGAGCGCATCTTAAAATTTCCCTCTCGCAGCTTCGACCTGCTTTATTTTTATATATGCAGCTGCAACATGTGAATTTTGCGTTACAGATGCGCGCGCATCTTAAAATTTCCCTCTCGCAGCTTCGACCTGCTTTATTTTTATATATGCAGCTGCAACATGTGAATTTTGCGTTACAGATGCGAGCGCATCTTAAAATTTCCCTCTCGCAGCTTCGACCGCATCATAAAATTTACTCTCGCAGCTTCGACCTGCTTTATTTTTGATATTACGTAGCTGCAACATGTGAATTTTGCGTTACAGATGCGAGCGCATCTTAAAATTTCCCTCTCGCAGCTTCGACCGCATCTTAAAATTTGCTCTCGCGGCTTCGACCTGCTTTATTTTTATATATGCAGCTGCAACATGTGAATTTTGTGTTATAGATGCGCGCGCATCTTAAAATTTCACTCATCATTTTTTCATAACGCACGTAAAGTGAAAAAAATTAAGTGGAGCTCCCATACAACATGGTACGGAACCCTCCGTGCGATAGTCCGACTCGCACTTGGCTGTTTATAAATGGTAGTAACTTGTAACAGTAATATTTTATCTTAAGTAGTGTTTTAACTATGATCATAAAAGTTAGAGGTAGAAATAAAACTTAAATTGCAACCTTTATGTACAAAACGATTCTCTAACCATTCAGAACCATTAATCCTAGTATCCTACTAATCCTACAAATATTATAAATGTGAAAGTGTGTGTGTGTGTGTCAGTATGTATGTTTGTTACTCCTTTACGCAAAAACTACTGAACGGATTGCGATGAATCTCGGTATGAAGATAGCTGGAGACCTGGATTAACACATCATAGGCTACTTTTTATCCCGATATACCCACGGGATCGGGACTTACGCGGGTGAAACCGCGGGGCGCAGCAAGTCTATTCTATATATCTATACAGGGTTATTGGTAATTATATTAGCAAGCAGTTGAGGGTCACTTCTGTGCACCTAAACAAACAACTTTTGTTCTATGACTTTTGAAAAAAGGAACTTTTTTTGAAAATATTATCTATTTGTAAAATAAAAATGAATTGCCAAAATGTATGTACGCGTATAACTTCCAAAGACGCCTGCACCAAAATGGATAATTCTTTTTTTTGTGTTCGTTATTGTCAGGACAAGGTTTGTAGAAAGAAAAAAGAATCGAACGCGGACGAAACCGCTGAGCGTAGCTAGTTTGATTTAAATTCTAAGGTTGCCTGGAAGAAATTGCTTTTAAGCGATAAGGTCGCCCCTATTTGTCCAATGTTTTTTCGTTTTATGTTTCTCTTTTTTATGTTTATTGTATGTGGTACAAAATAAAGCTATTGCATCGTGCGAGCTTCGTTCAGTCGTACCATATACATACACGTTAAGCGAACGCTCGGCCGAGCTACATGGTAAGCGGAGTGGGGGGTGTTAGGTTTTATTTTCGTTACGGAATTTCTTGATTCGGTCCGCGATAAAAGCTATGCAATAGCATAAAGAGTGTTTCAATCAATTTATCTATTATCAAAGTAACTGGCTAAAAGACATACAGCCTAAACCACACCTAGAAACATGATAATTACAGAAAACTAGCATCTACACAGGTAAACCAGCAGGCTGTACCTAATCATCGATAATGATTAAAGGTTTCCTCACCCTGCCTATTTTTAAAATGAAAACTTTTAGAACCAAATCATTAAAGCCACATTAATAAGTAATTAAGTACCATATTAATAAATAAACTATTGTACTAAAATAGTACTATTCTATGATTTATAGTGCCATAAATATTTGATTAGTACATAAACGGTAATGGTTCTGCTTTAAGAAATAGTATAAAGGTGCACATGTGGATTAATTCTTAACACTTACCCCCTTATTCCAAAACGAGGTTTAAGGATAGTCCGAGATGTGGATTTAAACCTTAGATTTAGACACAGATTTACTCGTGAACTATAGTCTAAACACTATCCCTATAGATTATAAAGGGAACTATAGTCTAAACACTATCCTTAACGATTTTATAAGGATAGTGTATAGACTGTAGTTCACGAGTAAATCTGTGTCTAAATCTAAGGTTTAAATCCACATCTTGGACTATCCTTAAATCTCGTTTTGGAATAGGGGGTTAGTGACTTCTTAAGTTTCAAGATATTTACTCAAAATAAATAAACTTTTTGCTGTTTTAAGGGTTCCATACCCAAAGGGGATAAACGGGACCCTTTTACTAAGATTCCACTGTCCGTCTGTCTGTCACCAGGCTGTATCTCATGAACTGTGATAGCTAGACAGTTGAAATTTTCACACATTATGTATTTCTGTTGCCGCTATAAGAACAAAAACTAAAAAAAAGAAAAAAAAATAAGTAGGGCTTCCATACAACATGGTATGGAACCTTACGTGCGCGAGTACGACTCGCACTTGGCCGATTTTTTTTCCTTAGATTTTCTGCAATCAGTCCTAGGACTATGAACAGATGTGTTCTGAGCATTGATCTGGGAAGAGAGTGAGACCTCCACTGAAGTTCTCTGCCAGATTATGGTTTTTGTAACTTATATAAGGGAAAAAATCCCTTAAATAAAATAATCATGTGGATAAAATTGGTTCATAAAAGATTTAAATAGGTAATTAATTTATAAAGATAATGTTTTTAATTTTTTTTTAAAGAAAAGTGCATCTCTAAAATAATACAATGCATACTATTCATTTTGGGACAAAATGCATATCTCTAAAATCATCATAGTGCATCTTCATTTTGAAGATGCATTTTCCTTGAAACAATTTCCTGCACTAGGCATGCTAGCATGTGCACTTTAATAAATAAAATGATTGATTATGTTTAATTTTCTCTAACTGTTATGACTGCAAAGGATGCTATAAATTTTTGCATTCCAGTGAAAAGATTACTTTAATGATTAGATACTAAAATATTTCAGGTAGAAATACCATGGTTGGTATTAACTCTGACATTTAGTAAGGCCAGTGGGGAGCACCACTACAAGAGAAGAAAAAGAGGCTTTTATATACTTAGGCTTTCTCTGTAACTTCAGCCCATGTCTGCCTCATGATTATAGACACTAAGGTAATTAATGTGAAGAAATACTTTATCATATGATATTTCATATATTTTGTCCATCTTTATGGAATGGTTTTAATTAAGAAATAACATTATTAAGTAATAACTCAATCTTTGTCTGTTTCAATGTAGGTAGCACAAAAGATGCTTTCATTCACATATAGGATTGAAGTCTGAATCAAAACCTGTTAACAATTATTGTGTAATCATTATGATTGTAAACTGCTTTGTGAATTATTAATAAAATGAATTAGTACTCAGAGCTAAATTTATGATTATTTGTGAATTATACAGCAGAATGCAAAGAGAACTAACCTGTTTAAGCCTCTCCACATCAGTCCGTGCCTGTTGAAATGCCTGCGCTTGAGTTTGAGGCTGGGTTGGAGTGGACACAGAAGTCGATGTCTGTGTATACGTTGGATACTCCAAGTTAACGTTGAGAAGCTGTGCTGCATTATCTCTAGCTTCATACGCTAGCCCTCGGATTTCTAATTCGGATGCTGTGTGCATCAGCGATTGTAAGTCAAGCTCTTGGACATCTACCGAGCCTTTGTACATGAACTCCACGAGGAGATTGATCTCCGAGAAGGGAATTCCTTTCAGAATCACGATGGGGTGCTGACATGGGTTGTCCCTAGTTGAAGAAACGAGTAATCGTGAATATTTTTAATGATACAATTAGATTTTTGCTAGCCATAATATCTATAAATACCTACCTACATATTTCACATTATTTTCTGTTATCATTTATATACAAATTGCTAATTTTAAAATGCTTTTCGGATCAATAGTTTTATAAAATAAATTGTAGTGAATAATGAACATGAAAAATACCAGCTGTCGGTTTACAGTATATGTTATAAATAACTTCACTAGAAAAATAATGATGTCATTATAACCAAGTGGAAGATTGAGTTTTAATATGTAGGTAGATATTAGAAATGATGGTAGATAGGTACTTACTTGAATATCTGTTCGAAGTAAGGGCTGCAGGCGGATAGCACGAGTTTGTGCGCCTTGAGGGTTCCATCGCGGCAGGAGAGCGTCACGTCCGCGAGCGCCGAGGACGAATAGATCGTCGTGAACAGCTGGCTCAGGTTCTGCAGGTGGTTGTTCCACTTCAAGTGGAACGTCTTGTCGCTACCCAGCCCCTGCATCTGTACGTTTCACTCATGTATCACACGATAACACACAAATCAATCACACTTTTTCACGACCGATGAATATTTCACAGAAAACCGACTCTGCTGCGACCGCTACATAAAATTATAATTATTACAACTTATTTTTAGAACGATGCCCGTAAAAAACACTATACGTACGCGGTATGACAGTGTAATATACCGAAGGTACGCGCCGCCGACAGAAATTATGCTATAAAATTTAGTAAAATGTTATTCGGCAAAACTGAATTTTCGACTTGATCGAGCCGGCACTGATTTCTTACCTTTTATTCACGGTTCCGACTTCCCTATTTTTCACAAATAACACCGAAACATTTCACAAAATTAAATACAATAATTATGTTACACAGAAAGCCGTGTCGTAAAAAACAGAGTGGGGCACGCCGAAGCCCCCCTCCTACCCTGCCCCCTCGCACACAATCAATATACGGAATATGAGAGCGCGGCGCGCCCCCTCGTCCCCCGCATGCTTTATTATACACCGTAATTAATATACAACTTTATAAATTGTATATTCGACTAAACTTCGGTTCAAATGTCTTTATTTTACAACATATTTAACACAACTGAGGAGTTATATTAATCATAGAAATATATATAATAAATCTATACTATAATAATTGCATGCATGAGGTGTAAGCAAGTAATGACCGCAGTCTGTTACTTTTTATTAAGTGTGTGTCAATAAAAACACTGTTTTTATTTCCAATAAAAATATTTGTTCACATTTTTGAAAATATAAATGTGTCTACATCCCAAATCGGGCCCCTTTTCTTAATAATTTTGGTAGATATCGGTGTGTGGGTTCGGCATTATTAACTTGTGTGAGTCAGTAATAAAAAGTACACTCTGTACATAAACATTAACTTCAATCATTTTCTTTCATTGTAACACACTCACACATATAAACCTAGGGAGGCTGGGGCCGATGGACTTTTTGTTTTTATTAAAATACCATACCCATTCTTTTCTACACAGACCTACCTATTGTAGACAGCCTAACATTGAGAAGTGAATTTAACGCCGAATGAATTTGTTTAAAAAAAGTCAATGCGGATGCTACAGATATTTGCTTGGTTGCTTAATTAAATTGTCTGTAACACAGCAAACAGATTTCTACCTGTGCTTCAACTCACTGACAGTCTACCTTCACCCTACATTTAACATATAATATTCTTTATAGGTACATAGATGCTGTTTCTAGAATAATTTCTCGATGGACCACCCACCCATCCTAACCCACCCCACTAGGGCACCTCACGGAAAACCTATCTCCTAGGTACAATAAATAATGTATAGGTATTACAATTTTATGAACCTATCTCATATCTCGTTAGGTGTTGACAGTTTTTTATAGTAATTAATAATTAAAAATAGACCTTTTCTTTTTCGGATTTGTTGTAAAATATAGGTAATATGTTACACAATAATAACATAAATATTCAATAATAAAAAATATACTCCGGTTTCCGGTAAACAAACCGCAGTAATTATCGGTAAACAACTAAACAACGATGTGTCCCATCACTAGCGTTGATATGTCAAATAATGTATTATTACTGTCAGCGTCAATGTCAGTGTCATTTGAAGATCAACGTCAATGTCAGCTGATGCCTCCCCTTTCCGGCTCCTTCCTCCCCCTCTTCCATCCTACAAATCGAACGAAAATCTTTTGTCAGTTTTTACTCGTCGGTGGTGATTTGATGGTGTTCGAAACCATTTTCTAGCAAATATCCTGTCGATTTGCCTTGGTGCCACGAGTACAGATCTCAGTATTAAATAGCAATTTGCTAATAACGAACGTGAGATACTACTCAGTTTTCAAATAAGTTGTATTCCCAAACATCATGGAGAAGTCACCGAACTTAATTGTATCCAGTCCTAATTTAAAGTATACTGATGATTACATCGTTGCTGACTACAATTACGAAGAAACTTTAGTTACAAAGAACGGCGATGATCTTGTGGTACGTATTCTAAACTTAAATTTTTTTATAACCTCACTTTTTAACCCGGCGGCAAAGGTATTGATTTGTTGCTTCGAGAAAGACATGGAAAGTTGACTGGTATACCTTCACTCTAGATGTTAGTAAACAAACTTTGGCCCATTTAAACACCTATTTAATTGATCATACTCTTCAAAAGCTATGTTAAATTAAAATTCAATTGAAAAATAAGACTTATTTATCTGCTAACATTTCTATGGTAATTTTACACTGTTTTAAAAAATTCTATAAATTATATTTAGTTCTCACAAACTGAATGTCATTGTTTTCAATAAAATACTCACATTAAAAAGTCATTAAAATTATAAAATCTATGTCTTTTTACACAAATATAAATAGGAAAGATTATTGTGTTTGTTTGTAACGAATAGGTTTCGAAACTACTGGAGCAATTTAGATGAAACTTGGTATGAGGATATTGATTCATTGGAAGACATTTTATCCCGATATTCTCTTTTATTCTCTTTTATAAATTAATTAATATCCTGACATATTGCTTCTAAAATAAACAACTCTGCTTGTTAAATATTTGCCAGAAAATGAATAAAATACTTATATACTTTTCTTTTGTGGCCAGTTTGTCGGCCTTATACCGGATACATTTCGGGGAGTGTGCAACATCACTCCACGACCTAATCTTGTCATCTCCATTCTTTCGTCATACATCCAGGCAGACTGGTGTGCGGCACCGATTCATGTTGGACATACCAGACGTTCGCACTAAGCGTTTTGCTTCGTCATTCCTTATTCATACTGCAAGGGAATGAAATTGGTTGCCTGCGTCTGTCTTTCCTGCCGTGTACAATTTGGGGGTCTTCAAGTCGCGAGTGAATAGGTATCTTCTAGGAAGGCGTGTTACATCTTAGGCCGCATCGTCACCTACCATTAGGCAGGTGTGATAGTGGTCAAACGCTGACCTATCATAAATGTAAAATAAAAAATACATATTAAATAAATAGAAGATCTATTTGATCCTTGAATCGCACCAACAACCTTCTATGTCATAGGCGAGTGTTCTCCCACTGTGCCATTTAGGTCAAAATGTACCTAATATGTACTGAAACAAGATTTATTATTGAACTTTGTTTATTCAGCATTTATTGTGCCGGTATAAGTTTTTCTGTATACATATAATACTTGTCATTATCTCATTTTGGTAAAACAATAAAAGATACCTGCTTTAATTTTGCTTTAAGTGTACAAATCAAATAAATATTAACCTTAATAATTAGCTTGTTTAATGCAACTTCCATACCTTCATAGGCCACATCCCATTTCACGGATCCACCACAGCCCCACCAAGGGAACCTAGTAATCCCAACCCAAAAGAGCCAATTCTCATAAATAAAATTGTTAAAATTATATTGCAATATAATTTTGATTACAAAAAATATTCTTGAGACTATTAGATTGTAGATTTAGATTGTAGATGACCATATAAGCTCAGAAGGACCAAAATCAAAGCAACATTCTATTCCTTTACCAGTATCTTGTATTTCCAATCATAATATTAATTTCATGAAAATGTTATAAAAAATTTCGAGGACGAGATATGTTTGTGATGGTGCCTTTAGTTGCATTAAGACTAACATTTCAAAATGTCCACTGTATAAAATGTTTACAGTGTAGAAATTTGTATCCTAATTCCTACTTATATAAATGTGAAACACACATAAATTTTCACATATATTATATTAAATAGAATTTAATAATGTAAGCTAAAGTTAACCATATAGGGGGAGGCCACTGCCTCTTTCTCTCTCTATAATGCGAGTCCATCCTAAGACATGCACATTCCATTGTTTACATGTTTAAATATTACTAGTTTTTTTTGGTTTGTACGGTAACTCAACTGTGTTTATATTCAGGAAAATATATGTTTTAAAGACGTTTAGTCTAATATTCATACTAAGCATATTTATGTGTATACAAAATGAATAAGATCTTTTGTAAACCTATTTGTAAAATATGTTGAATAAAGAATTTTAAAATAAAAAAAAAACTGCCTCTCTTAGAGTAATAGAATAGAAGAATAGAAAATCATTTATTTGTAATCATTCGTCTCTTCTCGTCGTGCTGAATTTTGCCTGGCGATCTGTAATATAGACTTTACGCCTATCTTCGACACCAGCGTCCCGCAATAATTGTAATGTACGGTCAGCAGCATAATTATAGACCCACCATAGACTCCAAAACGGCTGTTATAAGAATGTTTTCAACACAAGCAAGATTCTAGGCACCTATTTTAGTTGAAGTTTAAATACTTTTAACTCATGAATTTATCAAACAAAAATTATGAGAATGAAAACATTCCAATAATGGTAATTTTGGAACTCTACGGTGGGTCTGCAGCTATGCTGCCAACCGTACATTAGTACTATAGGTTTGCCATGTCATTGTATTTATTGTGGGAAAAAAAAAAACTTTATTATTATATTTTCTTTAAAAAGGCTAAGCCGTATAACAAGTCGCTCCACATCCGCACTGACCGTCACGTCGGTAAAGTTGGTGTGATGTTGGTCGGATGGGGAGGCAACAACGGATCTACCTTCACTGCCGCTGTACTCGCCAACAGGCACCAACTGTCGTGGAACACTAAGAATGGAACCATGAACTCCAATTGGTAAGTTAAAAAATCTTTAAGGTAAAGTAGGATCTGATCCTATCCCTATCCTTTTCCCAAGCGCGTGCTGCGCGATGATTCTATCCCTTTCCCCCGCGCGCCGCGAAATGGTCGTTTTTAACTGTTTTATGTAATTAAAACACTCACATCTATTTTATTGAAAAACCATCTGTACTACCTTATGGGATTTGATGTAAAGTTTATAAAAATATAAATTTTGTACTTGTTTTTTTTACAATCGCCTTAAAATAGAAAAAGCTCAAAATATGACGATTTTTTAGGATTTTCACGATTTTTTTCTATCAAGGTAAATTACTTTAATTGTGTTTTGAAGTGTATGATAATACAAAGCATTCCTTCACCTTTACTACAGTAGGAATATCATTCAAAGGATTTTAGTGGTTGATACCCAAAAACTGTTTCTAAATTCTAAGACAACTCTTTCGCGCTTCTGGTCATACCATCTCGTCTTAAAAAAAGCTAAACTTAATATTATAAAGATGAAGAGTTTTTTTGTTTGTTTGAACGCGCTAATCTCAGGAACTACTGGTTCGAATTTAAAAAATGTTTTTGTGTTGGATAGTCCATTTATCGAGGAACGCTATAGGCTACTTTTTATTTTGTTATTCCCACGGGATCGGGACTTACGCGGGTGAAACCATGGGCGCAGCTAGTTTCTTCTAATGGGGTATTACAAAAGTTCTTTATATTAAGTAATTTATTGATTTATCTCACCAGGTTCGGTTCAATAACTCAAGCATCGACTGTGCGTCTTGGTATCGATGCTAAAGGCAACGATGTCCACATACCAATGTGCAATCTACTCCCGATGGTAAATCCTGATGATTTGGGTAAGTCAACATACATCAGTTTTCTTCTTCTCCCCAATCAGATTTCTTCTTCTTCCTTCTCCAACCCACTCTATTCCTCATCAAAGTCCTAGCTCACTCGCATTTCCCCCATTAAAAGCCTAGTACCAGTTCCGAAACTTCGGTTCTATAGACGGTTCCACCTTTTCTTTGGCCATCATCTCGCTTTACGATCACTTACTTCGAAGTCTTGTACTCTTTTGGTAAAGTGACATAAGTCTTCTTCTTCTTCGTATCGATAGCACAAACCAAAGGTTATTAGCTGACATCAGGTCAGCCAATGTACAGCTATTAGGATTGGATGGGCAGGTCAAGAGATGGACCATAGTTTTCTCGGGGGCCCCGCAGTCGCACTGGACCTGGAACGGATCTATCATGCCCCATCTTCACAGGTTCGCCCTGCAGCGACCAACCTATGTCCTTAGTCCGTTGTGTGACTTCCACACTGTGAACACTGTGAAGTGATATAAGTGGAATCAGATTTATTTTAAGACTTCCTTTTGCCGATGTTTTGCCCGCGACTACATCCGCGTAGAAGCCGAAAATGGACCAAGGAATCACGTTGTCTCATACAAACTTTACCCCCCCCCCCTTTTACCCCCTAATCCCCTAAAATACTACCCATTTCGGAAAATCCTTTCTTATCGGATACCTACGTCATACAAAGACCACACCCTCCAAGTTTCAGGTCTTTACGATCAGCGGTTTAGGCTGTGCGTTGATCCGTCGTCAGTCAGGACAAAGCATTTTATATGTATAGAAAGATAATGAGATTATTTAAAAAAATCGGCCAAGCGCGAGTCGGACGGGAGTTCCGTACTATTAAATTCTGTTTTTAATATGTATTTTTTGTTATAGCGGCAATAGAAATACATCATCTGTGAAAATTTCAACTGTCTAGCTATAACGGTTCATGAGATACAGCCAGACAGACGGACAGTGGAGTCTTAGTAAAATAAAAGGTCCCGTTTTTACCCTTTGGGTACGAAACCCAAAACAAAAAGAAATAAGAAGTATTAACTCAAGTATATGTATTAACTTTAGATACTAAAAATATACCCTATACCTCTTGTAATAGAACCTATTTTCCCCCAGTGATCGACGGCTGGGACATAAGCCCGCTAAATCTGAACGAGTCCATGGTTCGTGCTAAGGTCATAGACTATGACCTACAGCAGAAACTGCGTAAAGAAATGGCAACTATGAAGCCGAGACCTGCTATTTATGACCCGGACTTTATTGCTGCTAATCAGGTAAGACCTGTCACACCTTAAGGTGAAGTAGTACCTGAAAACCCCTATCCCTTACCCAAGCGCGCGCCGCGCGATGATTCTATCCCTTTCCCCCGCGCGCTGCGTGATGGCAGTTTTAACTGTTTTATGTAATTAAAAGACTCTCATCTATTTTAGTGAAAAACCATCTGTACTACCTTATGGAATTTGATGTAAAGTTTATGAAAATATAAATTTTGTACTAGTTTTTTCTTTACATTCGCAGTAAAATTGAAAATTAAAAAAAAAATACGATTTTCACGATTTTTTCCTATCGAGGCAAATCACTCTAACCGTGTTTCGAAGTGTATGACAATACAAAGCATTTCTTTACCTTTACAACAGTAGGAATATCATTCTATGGATTTGAGTGGTTGATACCCAAAAACTGTTTCAAAGACACCTCTATCGCGTTTCTGGTCTTACCACTTCGGCTTAAAGAATGATGGCATGGCGATACTTAAAGCAAATACAAATAGATAAAATATGATAGAATTCTCCGTTTTTTCTAGTTTCCAACTAAATTGATAGTTTTTCGTGAACTTGATGTGGAAAAAAGATATAAGCATTTAAAGTCACGTGTATATCGTTTTCTTTATCAGCATCTGGCGCCATTACACATATAGGAAGTTTAAGAATCTAACGTCTTTGCAAAAAGTAATTTTGGTTCAAATTTTTGCCATTATTCTTTAGTATCTAGTCAAATAGTGAAGCCAATCTCTTCTTTTTTTACCTTAAATCAGTGGTTCCGCATTATGCAATATAGCCAGTGTCAAAATGAAAATGAAATAGTTTATTTTCCAGACTACTGTCCACACAAATTACAAACTTATTATATAAAACCAAACAAACACACACACAAAAAAAAAATTCTAATGATAGTTTTTGTCTAAATCACGCGAATCCTTTCATATTTTTTCGCTATCTTTTATATAGGAATTGGCTATGAATGCCCATTTAAAAAATTCAAACTGTTTAAAAATAGCTTGCTGATAAAAATAGAATAATAAACTACGTCAGAAGTTCTCAACTAATAACACAAATACGATAGTTTGTCTATCCCTTCCTCAAGGTCAAACGGCTTACCGACTTATATGAAAATTTTCACTGGCATAGTCCATAGCATGAAAAAGGACATAAAGTACTTTCCGAAATTCCCACGGGATTTCTACGCGTGTGTCGAGTTAAAAAGTTAACTTCGGGTGGTTAATATACTATTGTTTCGTGATTAATAAATAAACATTCATACAGACAGACTTTAGCAATTCTTATAAAGAAACATCGAATAGCATAATTCTCACCTGTGACGGAGGCACCTACGCGCTTGACGTCACATCGCACGATTTTACGTCAACACGACACAGAATATTGAATAGTTACTATCGGTATAGCCTATTTGAGTCATCAAATCGTCAGAAGCCTTACCACGTATTCAATATATTTCTAAGACTGCAATCTCTAAAGTTGAAAAAACTGCAAGAGATACAAGTCTGACGCAACTGAAAGAATGATGGCAAGGCAATATTTGAACATATACACAAATAGAAAAAATAAAATAAAATTCTCCGTTTTTCTGTGAACTAGATGTGAAAAAGGTATAAGCTTTTAAAGTCACGTGTTTTTCATATTCTTGATCAGCATCTGACGTCATTAGCATGCCTGCGCGAAAATATTGATTGACTTTATTTTGTTTGATTTTAATTATTTTTTTGATATTTTATTTAAGTACCAAATGGACATTTTATTTTTATTTTATTCTGATTGACAAGATTGATTTCTGATTTTATTGGTTTGTATTGTTGTTTTATCCCGTATACCTATTGAATGATTTAATTGATTTATTTTATTTTATGTAAAAAAAATTTTTGACTTAATATAAAACTCTGTACAATTAGGGTCTATAGTTGCCTGAATAAAGATTTTTTAATTTTTTAAATTTAATTAGGAACTTCAAGAACCTCACCTCCTTAGAAACAAGTATTTTTTGTTCGAAGTTTTGCCATTATTCTTTAGGACGTAAGCGAGCTATAAGAAAGGAGTTTTGATAATTCAACCTCTAATAGGTTAAAAAGGGCTGATTTACTTTGTAGTTTTAAGTAAGTAATAAAGTTTGTAGTTAATAGTAACTATTATGTATTCTGTGTCAGTAGGAAATCAATTTCACTCTTAAATAGATTTAAATCATAAGCTTTTGTAAATTTAAATAAGTAGTTAGGAAGGGCGTCGGGAAGGTCGTGGACTCGTGGTATACATTAAAATCCACCAAGAGAAAACTGAATGGTCAACGAAAAACTGCGACCGTCTGCGTTCTTGCGAGACTGCGCTCTATGGCTACTTTTCATCGACACTAACGCGGGTAAATCCGAGGGGCTTAACTAGTATTAGTATAGATAGGAATTACTAAATAGGATACCCTTGATAGATTTAATTTGACCAACAACAAAGCAAAACTAATAAATAAATATTGCAAGACATTCCACACATCGCCATCTAACCCCAAGCTAAGTAACTAGACTTGTGTTATGGGTGCTAGACAACGGATATACTACTTATATACTTTTCTTTTGTAAATATATACTTACAATACATAGAAACAACCAGACCACAGACAAATCTAAGCATAAATACTTGTCTGAGGCGGGAATCGAACCCGCAACCCTGTGTTTGACAGTCCGGCATGATGACCATTGTGCCAACTGGGTCGTCAAAACACAACTGACTTATGTAGTCACAAAGTCAGTTGATCGAATGCGAGTTAACAATTCGTACAATGGTAGGGGTACAGATAACGGCCTCTAATTCCAGTTTGGCTTGCTACATCTTCCTTGTCAAAGCTAGTTTGGTTGTAAAACGATTAGCATACTAGATAGTATGTATGTTATGCGTGTATGAATGGAATTACGTCAATGGCGCTTCGCTCCGTGCCATAATCGTTTCCGCCGTAAAATTATTGGCATTTGTTTGATCATGTGGTTTCATTCAGTATGATAGGCTGAATGATTGAAGTTTATAATTTGTTTGTCGTCTTTTCACGGTCAAAAGGATGAGTATTTGCATATAGAGACGTTCCTACTTTACTTTTTGATATATTTACGCGATGCTTGTTTATGAAAACTTAAAATACATTTTTGACAATATTTTTCTTGAAATGTTTTATTTTACGATATAAACTAGCAGTATTTTGCCGTTTCTCCCGCGCTTGTCCCGAACCCGTGGGAATATCTTGATTAAAGCCTTCGTTACTCTCAATGTATCCTTATACCAAGTTACATCAAAATTGGTCTATAAGTTTCAAAACCTATTAATTACAACAAAAAATCAACAAATATTACCTCTTTATAATGTTAAATACTAGCGACCCGCCCCGGCTTCGCACGACTTTATTGTGCATGTATTATACATATAAACCTTCCTCTTAAATCACTATCTATTAAAAAACCGCATCAAAATCCGTTGCGTAGCTTTAAAGATTTAAGCATACGTAGGGATATAGGCAGAGAATGCGACTTTGTTTTATACTATGTAGTGATGTAGAAAAATGCATATTACAACTTTTAGAAATCTATACTAATATTATTAAGCTGAAGAGTTTGTTTGTTTGTTTGAACGCGCTAATCTCAGGAACTACTGGTTCGAATTGATAAATTCTTTTTGTGTTGGATAGTTTTATCATTTATCGAGGAAGGTTACTTTTTATCCCGATATTTCAACGGGATCGGGACTTACGCGGGTGAAACCGCGGGGCGCAGCTAGTACTGTATACAATCCGACGACTCTCCATTTTGTCTTTAAGTTTCACAAGCGTTCTGAAAAAACATGGGAAAAAAATACAATTGACTTTGTGAACCTCCTCCTTTCTTTGAAGTCGATTAAAAAATAAGGGACGAATACTTTTTTACTTACTTTTTTTGAAGTCGTATAAAAATGACGTCATACATTTAGTTTTCAGGACCTTAGTAACTTGTGAACATGTTCAAATATACTTGTTAGTTTTTAATAATCAGGCCTAGGACTTACGCGGTTGAAGCAATGGGACTCAACTTGTAAAATCATAAAATCTCATTTTTCCTAAAACTGTTTTATAAGGTTAGAATGCTAACAACAAAAGCGTTTATTGAAATATTACATAACCATGTTCATAACATACATAAACCTTAACAAAACGTCTGAAAGGACAGGAAGGGACACAAGGTACATACTTTACTTCCTCTGTACCGGAAAATCAATACTTTGCTCTCTCATCGTGTCGATGAATTAAACATCTATTCTAATTTGGTATTTAGTATTTGTCGGGAATTTTTCTTGCGGTTCTTTGTATGGCTTTAAGAACTTTCCGGACCCTGACCATACTTGATTATACTACCTGCCACATACCGAAACCAGTTTTTTAGAAGAAAAAAAAAAGGGATTGGAATACTCTTAAGACCTTGGAAAGTCTAACGTAAAATCAGCGTAAAATACCATATTTAAAGAAACTGCAAGTGAAATTTAAAAAGTTTGAATCAAGAAAATGATGGCCTTTAAGAGGAAAAGGTACAGGGCACTCTCTCCATACAAACGTAGTCGAGATTTTTCATTTACTTTCTGTACTTCTATACTAATATTATAAAGAAGTAAATTTTGTTAAATTGTAAGGGGTAATATCGGGATCTACTGAACCGATTTTAAAAATTCTTTCACCAATAGAAAGCCACATTATTGCTGAGTGTCATAGGTTATATAAAAAACCGAAAACTATGAAGGCTTTTACGTGGTAGTCCGTTTTGCAAAGTGAATCGGAGAAAAAACGGTCGAATGAAAGCGTTTCTTACGAACGCTGCCTTAACTATGAAAGATATATTTTTGAGTTCTATAGAAAAAATGTGGAGCTTGAAAATGCCTACAAAAAAGTCAACGACAGCATATGTCTAACTTTTATATTTAAGTTGCAAAAAGTATTTTTTTTAATATTAGTATAGATAATTTAATTTTTAATATTAATAAAATAAATGCCCAATGAAGTGGGCACGGGTCAGCTAGTTATCATAGAAATTAAGATTAAAAAAATAAAAAAACATAGGGGCATAGTCATGGCAGTTATAGGTTTTATGGCACAAAAATATTTGTGCTCGTGTTATTATCCAGGGAGGAAACAGCCAAGCCGACTTCAATAAATCGTAAAAGTGTGATGTCAAAACTCTATTACTTATAGAATAAAAAATAAAACTAATAAATAAATAAATATTACAGGACATTCCACACATCGCCATCTAGCCCCAAGCTAAGTAACTAGACTTGTATTATGGGTGTTAAACAACGGATATACTACTTATATACTTTTCTTTTGTAAATATATACTTATAATACATAGAAACAACCAGACCACAGACAAATATCTAAGCATAAATACATGTCTGAGGCGGGAATCGAACCCGCAACCCTGTGTTTGGCAGTCCGGCATGGTGACCATTGTGACAACTAGGTCGTCATAGAGTAAGATCCCGCCTACCGCGGAACTTTCGTGATTTTATAAAAGCTGAGTATTTCTCAGCGCATGCCCCCAACACAGTTATGAACGAGGTGCAATATGAAATTCAGACCATAGTGGCTTAGATAGTTAACAGGTAGCAAAGCCAAGACTTAAACCTGTTAACTTTGCAAAAAAGAAATCGCCTATATTTTTGAACCAATCGATGATATTGCTAATAGCGTCAAATTCCTGGATAAATGAAAGGAAATAGCTCATTTTTAATTTTTGACGACCCAGTTGGCACAATGGTCACCATGCCGGACTGCCAAACACAGGGTTGCGGGTTCGATACCCGCCTCAGACAAGTATTTATGCTTAGATATTTGTCTGTGATCTGGTTGTTTCTATGTATTATCATCACTATCACTACATAGTATAAAACAAAGTCGCTTTTTCTGTCCCTATTTCCCTTTGTATGCTTAGATCTTTAAAACTACGCAACGGATTTTGATGCTGTTTTTTTTAATAGATAGAGTGATTCAAGAGGAAGGTTTATATGTATAATACATGCATAATATAGCCGTGCGAAGCCGGAGCGGGTCGCTAGTAAGTATATATTTACAAAAGAAAAGTATATAAGAAGTATATCCGTTGTCTAGCACCCATAACACAAGTGTAGTTACTTAGCTTGTGGCTAGATGGCGATGTGTAGAATGTCCTGCATAATTAATAATTATGGATACTTTGTGGATCATCGTTAAGTGGTCTGGAAGATGTTGGAACTATTGAAACTATTCTATTCTGGATTGATTCTATAATAGACCGCGTGTTAAACAAAGCTACACGTGTCAAAAACAAAGGTATAATTAACCATAAACATAGCATTGTAACGAGAGTTGTTACTTGTGCGATTGTCTATGCCACGATCACGGGCTGGCTGCATGCAACCTACATGGGATTATTACGTTGATGTTTATAAAACATTCTCGGATTACGTTAATAACATAGTTACAATTGATTTCCTTCTTACATACTTTTTGAAAATGGTTTACGTAAACTTAAGCAGGTTACAATCCACGGTCAAAAGGGTCTGCCCACCGTAACGTTTACAACCCTGTGCAGCACTATTTGAACATTATAACAACGTAACCTGATGTGGATCGAACCCATGTCGTCGGTTGGTGTAGCGGGTGGCGACTTATAACTCTCACAACTAAAGACATAGCTAACATGTTGAAAATATAAAATCACACTGAGTACTTTTAATTCAAGTATTTAAGTTTGTATGTCACGTCTATCAGAAGAAAGTCGTAAGTCCAATACTTGTTGATAGTATTATTGTAGCTAACTGATCATTTACTTATGACCCATACTGTTATTTATGTATTAGCTGCGCTCCGCGGTTTCATCCGCGTAAGTCCTGATCCCGTGGGAATATCAAAATGAAAAGTAGCCTATAGCCTACCTCGATAAATGGACTATCAAACACAAAAAAAAAACAATTCGAACCAGTAGTTCCTGAGATTGGCGCGTTCAAACAAACAAACTCATAGGCTTTATAATATTAAGAGAATCGTGAACTCTCGATACGCGGCGCGAGTAGGTATTTTCAAAAATGATATCTATTTCATGCCCCTCACGGACTTAATTGCCTAAATTTGGCTTTTCAAATAATTTTGCGGGCCGTAACGTTTGTACCCCGTTTATCCTTCACAAAATGAAATAAGTTTGGTCTCCTTTAATTCACTGCATCTTATTCTAGGTTTATACGTTTTTCTGTTTTGGTAATTCAGTTTAGTCTATTAAAAAAACAATTGAACCGCTCGATGAAGTTTTTAAGTCAAAAATATAGATATCCAGATGCTAATATTTTCTATCTTAGGCATTATTTCTTTAAAATAAATACGGTTAAACCTAGTTTTCCATTAGATCTAAAACATTTTCAAAAATTATCAAAATCGGACTTCGTTTATGTTCGGTGGGAAAACGTTACCGCTTTTTGTATGCAAATTTACAGCTTCACAGTGGTCTTAAGTACATAGTATTTTCCAATTATGGAAAATACTTTTCACCTACTGTACTGAACTGTATGTACTGTTATTCTGTGTGTTTGTCATTATATGTAACATTAGTTACTATATTTCATATTATTCGTATTATAATTCTAAGAATTATCTTCCGACAAACGTTACGTAAACAAGCCAATTAGCTGGTACAATCCTATATTGTGCTAAAAATAAATTAATTGCTACTTACCGTTATATGGATAAGTCTTCCTTGTTTTATACAATACTGTCCATTCAATTTCGATGGATTTGATGGGTTAATTAATTTGACCTACTCCTTTTAAATAGGACCTTTATATAGTACCTAGATCTAGCTTCTGCCTGCGACTCCATTCGTGGGTTTTGAATTAAAAAAAAAACATTTATGCCTATGTTATAGCAGCTATAATATGTATATACCAATCGATTGGTTTGATTGTGCGTTTATATGTCAGCCAATCCGTCAAAACTTTGAATTTGAATTTTATATTCTATGTTACTCTGTTTGTCTATTACGTTTTCACGCCTGAACCAGTAAAAAATTTTTCCATCTATATGCCATCTAGCCCCAAGCTAAGTTACTAGACTTGTGTTATGGGTGCTAGACAACAGATAATATAATAATTATAAACTTTTCTTTTTTGTAAATATATACCTACCTAAAATACATAGAAACTACCAGACCACGGACAAATATCTAAGCATAAATATTTGTCTGAGGCGGGAATCGAAACCACCTCAGACAAATATTTTGTCTGTGTTTGGCAGTCCGGCATGGTGACCATTGTGCCAACAGGGTCGTCGTCAGTCAATCAGTCAAAACTTTGAGTTTTTATTTTAAATGGATCCTTTTTTTATGTAACTCTTTGTTTGGTGCGTTTTCTCGCCTAAACCACTCGACTAATTTTGATGAGTTTTGGAATACAGATAGTATCTTGGAGAAGGATGTAGGATACTTTTTAAGCTATCGTACCTCAAAAGTTAAAAAAAAGAAACGCTTATAAGATCACTTTCTTGTCCGTCTGTCTGTTTTATCTCGATCCCGAACTTACGCTATAGAGCCGCGGGGCCCAGCTAGTTTATTTATATGTATATAGAAACTATTTTGAGTTAACTTGTATTGAATAAATAAAGGTATATACAGGGTTATTGGTAATTATACTAGCAAGCTGTTGAGGGCTACTTTTGTGCACCTAAACAAGCAACTTTTGTTCTACGACTTTTGGAAATTCGAACATTTTTAGAAAATGTTAAGGTTAGGTTTACCTGAAAATAAGCTGTTTCTTACACGGAGAGGTCATTAAAATTTATTTATTTGGTTATTATTTTTATTTTTTAGTTATTTATTTTTATAATTTTATTATTTTGCAAGTTTTATCTACTGTTCTTCGTATGAATGACTTTTGTTTTAAAAAAAATCTGCTGTTTTTCGAATTTACATAACCTCAAACAAACTTTTGAATTTTCAAAAGTCGTAGAACAAAAGTTGTTTGTTAAGGTGCACAGAAGTAGCCCCTAACGGCTTGCTAGTATAATTTCCAATAACCCTGTATATATTGAATAAATAAAGGCATCTTAACCCCGAATACTAAAAGACTTGATAAATTATGGTAACAGAGGCTACTTTTATCCCGACATTCCCAAGTGATCGGGACTAACACGGGTTAAACTGTGGGCTTATCTTATTTCCCCCGAATACTGAAAGGCTACTTAATCTTAAGTAGCGTTTAAATTGACGTTAAGTGTATGCTTTCTATTGAAGCCTAAGCGAAGATATATTGATAAATTTGTTACCCTAATTTATCAATATATCTTCGTATCAAGTGTCATCAAAATCGGTCCAGTACGTACGTACAGTAGTTACGGTGCCAAAAATGTTTGCCACTTTTTTTTTTTTAACTTAAGTACTTTCCAATAATAGAATGATGCAGTTTTAGTTATTGCCAAAATCGGGCACGCAACTCCGTTTAGCATTTTTTTTGCTATCTCTTATAGTTTAGGATATAGCCCTGAAAGCCTGTAAAAAATTCACCCTTTATACTTCGTGCGCATTACGACGATAAAAAACTGATGACCAATAAAACTCCATTGCTAATTGTACATGATATGATATATAAAACTTGAGAGCCAATATAATTAATTACTTTTACACGACTTGCTTATCACCAGTATTCTACGACTCTACCTGGTGAGTTATCAGCGAGCTGGTTAAGGTGAAGTAGGACATGAAAAACCCTATCCCTTTCCCACGCGCGCGCCGCGCGATAATTCTATCCCTTTCCCCTGCACGCCGCGAAATGGCCGTTTTAACTGTTTTATGTAATTAGAAGACTCACATCTATTTTACTGAAAACCAGGGACTTAAATACCGGTAAAATACAGTAACGTTATCTGTGGAATTGCAAGATAACGTTATTTGTGAGAGAAACGATATAACATAACGATATTATTCAAAGCTTTGAATATGTATAACGTTATAATAACGTTACGTTATATTGTCAATTTAACGTTATTAAAAATATTGTTATTCATATAATAATGTTATAATTATTGTTTTTATGCTATCTCTTTTACTCAAAGTAATGTTTACTTTTTCTTCGTGTGAACTATCGAACGCAGTGCTCTCTCTGGCTACGTAAGGGTGTAATCTATAGGTACACTAGCTGCCCTCCGCGGTTTCACCCGCGTAACTCCCGATCCCGTGGGAATATCGGGATGTAAGCTATCCTATCTCTCAAGTTGGATCGAACTGCACATGGTGTGCGAATTTTATTATAATCGGTTAAGTGGTTTAGGAGTCCATTGAGGACAAACATTGTGACACGAGATTTATATATATTAAGAGAAGAAGAGAAGATGTACGTACTATGTAATAGTATAAATGGGAGAGATTAGATTTTTGTTTGTTTGTTTGTATTGAATTTGCTTCAAAACCACTGGACCGATCTGAATAATTCTTCTAGTTGACCGAACGAGCGAAGCGAGAGAGGTCTAGTGTTGAGAAGGGTCGGTCGCTCGTATGTTTGTATGTTTGTATGTTTGTTCGACGATAACTTGAGTACCGTTGCTCTGATCTTCATGATTTTTGGTATACAAGTAGTTGAGGTCCATAGAATTTTTAAGTTCGAACATGAGCAGGATCGGTCAGGGGGTTACGGAGATAGGGGTCCAAAAGGGGATCTACCTATATGGCACACAAACTATACTGCAAATATACCCGAGTGGGGTATCAAATGAAAGGGCGTAACTTCGGTGACAATAATATGGTACCATGGAACTGATCTGATGATAGAGCTGGAGGGAATCTGCAGGAATTATCTCATTAGCCATACTTCATAGTTCATTCATTCAAACTACTCGTCAAGAATCGCCTTGACGAGTAGTTTGTCTTTCAATGGTAACCAGGGTCTGATGATGGAACTGGAAGGTGGTCATAGGAACTTCGCAATGAAACGACACAACCCCATCGAGTTTGGGCTCGTTAGAATCGTCTTGACGAGTAGTTTGTCTTTCAATGGTGACCAGGGTCTGATGATGGAACTGGAAGGTGGTCATAGGAACTTCGCAATGAAACTACAGAATCCCATCGAGTTTGGGCTCGTTAGAATCGCCTTGACGGGTAGTTAGTCTTTCAATGGTAACCAGGGTCTGATGATGGAACTGGAAGGTGGTCATAGGAACTTCGCAATGAAACGACACAACCTCATCGAGTTTGGGCTCGTTAGAATCGTCTTGACGAGTAGTTTGTCTTTCAATGGTGACCAGGGTCTGATGATGGAACTGGAAGGTTGTCATAGGAACTTCGCAATGAAACTACAGAACCCCATCGAGTTTGGGCTCGTTAGAATCGCCTTGACGGGTAGTTTGTCTTTCAATGGTGACCAGGGTCTGATGATGGAACTGGAAGGTTGTCATAGGAACTTCGCAATGAAACGACACAACCCCATCGAGTTTGGGCTCGTTAGAATCGTCTTGACGAGTAGTTTGTCTTTCAATGGTGACCAGGGTCTGATGATGGAACTGGAAGGTTGTCATAGGAACTTCGCAATGAAACGACACAACCCCATCGAGTTTGGGCTCGTTAGAATCGTCTTGACGAGTAGTTTGTCTTTCAATGGTGACCAGGGTCTGATGATGGAACTGGAAGGTGGTCATAGGAACTTCGCAATGAAACGACAGAACCCCATCGAGTTTGGGCTCGTTAGAATCGCCTTGACGGGTAGTTTGTCTTTCAATGGTAACCAGGGTCTGATGATGGAACTGGAAGGTGGTCATAGGAACTTCGCAATGAAACGACACAACCTCATCGAGTTTGGGCTCGTTAGAATCGTCTTGACGAGTAGTTTGTCTTTCAATGGTGACCAGGGTCTGATGATGGAACTGGAAGGTTGTCATAGGAACTTCGCAATGAAACGACACAACCCCATCGAGTTTGGGCTCGTTAGAATCGTCTTGACGAGTAGTTTGTCTTTCAATGGTGACCAGGGTCTGATGATGGAACTGGAAGGTGGTCATAGAAACTTCGCAATGAAACGACACAACCCCATCGAGTTTGGGCTCGTTAGAATCGCCTTGACGGGTAGTTTGTCTTTCAATGGTAACCAGGGTCTGATGATGGAACTGGAAGGTGGTCATAGAAACTTCGCAATGAAACGACACAACCTCATCGAGTTTAGGCTCGTTAGAATCGTCTTGACGAGTAGTTTGTCTTTCAATAGTAACCAGGGTCTGATCTAACATATTTCGTTATCAAAGACCAAAAAGTATAAAATAAATTAATAGAATAAAAAACTAAAAAAAACACGCTTTAATAAAAAAAGTCCAACTAAAAAATAGAAAATAAAATCTAATAAATTTGGATTAAGAATATTGTACTTAAATAGTAAGCGTGTTACATTGTGATTGCAAAAGAAAAATAACGAAGGTGTAGCATCACAAATTCACAATGTAACACGCTTACTATTTACAATATTCTTAATCCAAATTTATTTAAATTTAAAATTTATAGAAATTTATTACTTTGCCCCAAATCGTCCGAACTCTCTTTGCTTCATTTCCTATAATTATTTATTTCATAATCATGGGCTGTTTTACAATAATAGTGGTGGATAGTATCAAATAGTAGGAATGTTCGGTTCTAGCCGATCTAGAGACTCTGATAATTATAAAATTTGTGACTAATTTTTTTATAATTTTTATTGACTTGTTATATTTTAGTTTAGGGACTTATTACAGGACATATTGGTCTCAAACTTCTCTAATATATTCTCGTTCTCGAGCTTGTCTTCTCGTTTCCTCTTACGTAACATTATGATAAGTAGATACATAAGGAAGGAAGGAAAGGAATTACTATCTTCTGGATATTATGTTGGACACATTCAAAATGTCTTGAGTAAAAATAAAGGGTCAACGGATGTCCAGGGTGTGATGATTGAGCTGGCCTATGCTTTTAGAACTTAATAACAACAACAAGTTATGCCTATCGTGTTTGGATTCTCTAAATCATCCAATGTCAGATAATAGCGATACTAGGCACCTATCATTCAAATAAGATAGACCTGTCGTATTCGGAGTCTTTCGTCGTTATATTATACATTTTAGTACTTTACGCTGAAATATAATAAACGCTGAAAAAAACTCGTGAGGTCTCAGTTCGGGGCGAACTACTAGTGTTGGATATCTCAAATATCGAAGAAGGCTAAAGGTTACATAACGTCCTGAAATTTACTATTACTTTGGTGTTAGATATATGTTTAGTAGGAATAGGTAAAATTTCCGAAACACATTTTTTTATCATAGTGAATCTACGATTAAAAGTAAAATAAACCAATCAATAATGTAGCACAGTAATTTTCACAGTGCAATTAGTATATACCTAATACCTACTAACCACCTCTTCTGCGGCCAAGCAACGTTGCCGCTGCGTTCGAAACCGTGCGCGAGCGGTAGTACCTACCAGGTACCACCGCTCGCGCGCACACGGCGGCAACGTTGCACGCGCGCGCTGCCGCACAGTGGCTCGAAACGGCAAATGATGGACATAGGACTGTTTTTGATGCAGATCGTAAGCCGTCAAAATATGAAAAAAATGTATGAAACGTCACATGTTTTGGTCTCTAGGTTACAAACCAGAGCAGCTTACGCACTCCAACTTTTAGGCATGTTAGTTCAACTCATATCTCTCATTTGACACCACAAACAGCTTGCTATATCGATGACTTTGGAAAATAGAAGCCATTGAAAATACTCTATTTTCAATTGAATTTTTTATGACAAAATCTTTAACTATCGTGGTTTTTTTTACTAATCGCTAGAGCTTCTCTACAAAAACATAAAATATTTTATAAAAACATTCAAAACATTAATATTTTCCGAAAAAATCGGCATTATTTAAAAAAGTACTAGAAATTTTGGCCTTTAGCATCAAAACCAAAGTCGATAACTTTCATCACTGAGGCGTGTTAGTTCAACTCTTTACCTTTAATAAGGCACTACAAACCACACACAAACAGCTTGATCCATTTGCGACTTGTGGAGCATTTAACTTTTTAGAGTAAAATTAAAAAACCGACTTCAAAAAACCTGAAAACAAAAACTAAAAAAACTTGAAAAAAATCCTGGAAACAAAAACTAAAAAAAACTGAAAAATAAAAACTAAAAAGTGAAAAATAATCCATTTCGGGTCACTAAAACAGCAGATAACTTAAACATACTTGGAAGTCGGACTGGGTTAGATTGAATGTTGAGAGATATAATATAGGAAACATGGTGTCACCCAGTCCGACTTCCAAGTATGTTTAAGTTATCTGCTGTTTTAGTGACCCGAAATGGATTATTTTTCACTTTTTAGTTTTTATTTTTCAGTTTTTTTTAGTTTTTGTTTCCAGGATTTTTTTCAAGTTTTTTTAGTTTTTGTTTTCAGGTTTTTTGAAGTCGGTTTTTTAAATTTTAATTTATTTTTTTATTTAACCATTTTTAGTGCCGCTGTCACTGAAAATTCTACTCCATGAGGCGAAAGCGACTATTTCTTCAAATTGCAACCTGTACCTAATCGTACCCCATTGGAAAGTTTGGTGATGAGAAGGTTCAGATGCTCCATTTATCGATACCTATTAGTGTATGGGCAAATTCTACTAGTGGAAATTGAAAACTGAGCAATTTGCTAATTCTCGCTGTGCAGATCTGTTCATCACTCAAAAGATCCTCATCAGATCTTCATTTAGGATAGGGTTCTCTATCAACATTTATTCAAACCTAGTCCGGCGAGGCGAAAGCGACTATTTTATTCAAATTGTTACCTGTAATTGTAACCGATTGAAGAGTTGTCTGACGAGAAGGTGGTTTCCGATATTCCATTTATCGGTAACTATTAGTTTATGGGCCAATTCTACTGGTGGAAATCGAAAAATGAGCAATTTGCAGCACTCTCGAGGTGCAATTCTGTTCATCACTTCGAAGATACTCATCAGATCTTCATTGAAGAAAGGGTTCTCTATCTATATTCATACAAACCCAGTCCGGCGTCTAAATTCGACTAAATTCTTCAAATTGTAACCTGTAATCGTAACCGATTGAAGAGTTTTCTGATGAGAAGGTGGTTTCAGATATTCTATTTATCGGTAACTATTCGTTTATGGCCTAATTCTACTGGTGGAAATCGAAAACTGAGCAATTTGCTGCACTCTCGAGGTGCAATTCTGTTCATCACTCCGAAGATCCTCATCAGATCTTCATCCAATTTTTATGGGACCACCTCTGAGTTATCCCCTTTCATACAAAAAAAGAATTTTTCAAATCGGTCCAGGCGTTTTCGAGTAATCGGCGAACATACATAAAAAAAAAAAAAAAAAAAAATATATACGCGACGAATTGAGAACCTCCTCCTTTTTTGAAGTCGGTTAAAAAATATGAGCAATCTTTAATATATTTTTTTTATTGCTGCCTATCGCAAGGGCTCTTCGGAGAAACATAAAAGATTCTATAAAAAAATTGAAAACATTCATATTTTCTAAGGAAATCGGCATTATTGTAAAAAAATAAATATTAATAAGCCGATTTTCTTAGAAAATATTAGTTTTTTTTTAGAAAATACTACACATTACTACCTACTTACTATCTACTTCTTTCATAACTTACCTTTAAAACTTTTTCGCAAACTAAACATTTTGAGGTCTTATTATTATCCTCAAGATTGAAATATCTGTAAACTTTGTTGATTTTTTTTCGACCCATTTCGCTTTTACCAACTGATGCGCAAATTCCGCCGCGCGTGGCGCGGATTTGTAATGAATAAGTTTGGCAACGTCGCGTATTTATCGTTATAATAACGTTATTTTTGCAGTTAAAATTTCGTTCTGTTACTCGTAAAACGTTATACAAAAGATCGATAACGAAATGTTTGCTGAGATACCGATACTATTATAACGTTTTTATAACGTTAAACATTCTGTTATGGATAACGTTTTAAGTCCCTGCTGAAAACCATCTGTACTACCTTGTGGGATTTGATGTAAAGTTTATGAAAATATAAATTTTGTACTTGTTTTTTCTTTTCATTCGCCGTAAAAATGACAATTTTTAGGAGTTTCACTATTTTTTTCTATTGAGGCAAATTACTCTAATCGTGTTTCGAAGTATGTGATACAATACAAAGCATATCTTCACCTTTACGACAGTAGGAATATCATTCTATGGATTTTAGTGGTTGATACCCAAAACTGTTTCTAAGACACCTCTATCGCGCTTCTGGTCATACCACTTCGGCTTAAGAGGGTATTCCTAATTACTTCCTGAATAGTGCCACTATAGAAACCTTCCTTTTTCTTGAAACCTAGGTTTGCTATAAATATGCCTGTTTTTTGTTACTAATTAATAAAATAAATATCACCCCAAAAAATAAGTAAATCAAACAGGCATGTGTACATCAAACGTTGTTTTTACTCGACTGCGCGAGTGAAAAAGTGACTTTATCAGTCGAGAACTCGGGACCCATTAATGGCTTGACCTTTCGCAAAATTGCGTGAACTTAAGTGAACCACAGCTTTGTGTAGCTTGATGAATGGTGATTATTAGATCCCGACTGTTAGAGAAGCTATATTCCATATTACAATGTATTTGTACAAAGTTCAGAAAAAAAGTCCTTATCAATCACTACAAAGTATAAAACAAAATGGCTTCTCGCTGTCTGTCTCTATGTATGCTTAGATCTTTAAAACTTGGAACGGATTTTGATGTAGTTTTTTTTATAGATAGAGTAGGTTTCACTACATAGTATAAAACGAAGTCGCTTTGTTTTATACTATATCCCTATGTATGCTTAAATCTTTAAAACTTAGAGTGATTCAAGAAGAATGGTTTATATGTATAATACATGCATAATCTAGCCGTGCGAAGCCGGGGCGGGTCGCTAGTATACTATGTCATAAAGATATGGGCGTTATCTTTGGGAAAGGCTGCTTTAAGGGCTACCTTTTCTATTATTTTTATATTTTTAATTACTATTTTCCTATATCATTACATAGCATAAAATAAAGTCAATTTTAGCCGTCCCTATGTCCCTATGTATGCTTAGATCTTTAAAACTACGCCGTTGCGTAGATTTTGATGTGTTTTTTTTAATAGATAGAGTGATTAAACAGGAAGGCTTTTAGATATAATACATGCATAATACAGCCGTGCGAAGCCGGGGCGGCTCGCTAGTTTATTTGATAAAATATGGTAAATGTTTTTTTTTCTATAATTTGCAGGCGGATCGTGCGACTAATTTAATCCGTGGTACGAAACACGAGCAGTATTTACAAGTGCGTGCTGATATCAAGGAATTCCGCGACAAAAATAAGCTGGACAAAGTCATCGTGCTTTGGACAGCTAATACTGAGAGGTGAGCGACTAAATAAAGTACTCTAGATGCATGAGGGTTGGGAAAATTGGGATCCTATATTTTTAACTAGCTTTTACGCGACTTCGTTCGCGTAAAAGCTCGCGTAAAAGCACCCTAAGGCCTAAGGGGTAGAATTTTGGAAAATCCTTTCTTATCGGATGCCGACGACGTCATACAAAGAACACACCCTCCAAGTTTCAGGTCTCTAAGATCAACGGCTTAGGCTGTGCGTTGATCCGTCACTCAGTCAGTCAGTCAGGACAAAGCATTTAAAGACTCCACTGTCTGTCACCAGGCTGTATCTCATGAACCGTGATAGCTACACAGTACGACAGTTGAAATTTCCACAGATGATGTATTTCTGTTGCTGCTATAACAACAAATACAAAAAACAGAATATTATAGTCCGACTCGCACTTGGCCGTTTTTTCCTAGTGGTAGATAAGTTGCGTAGGTTGTGGGTTCAAATCGATTTACAGACAGTAGATTCTTCTTTAGAAAAATGTATCTATATTCCTTTACCGTTGTAGAAATGTTAATACATTGCTCTCACGGTGAAGGAAAACACCGGGATAAGACCCGTGTTCTTCCCTCTGGACACGGCCGACTAAGCTGAGAGGGTATCTAGACACGCGGAAGCGTGTCAAGCCAAGTTCAAAAGCAAAATGAACCTGCGACGCAGCAGTCGTCTGTTAATATTACACGAACCATTTCGGGCTACTTTTGACCCCTTCACGACTCCAAAACTATTTATAGCTAGACTACAGCGTCCTGGGGCGTTATTCTGCTATTTTCTTTAATGGATTTACCATTGTCCTTATATCGAGACTCTACTGAAATTATATCGAGATTGTTACTTTATTTGGTATTCTGCTAAACGTTTAATAACATCGCAATAGAATCACTATGGAGTCTCAATGGAATGGTAATAGATACGTTGCAGGTATTGCCTAGCAACATGGTATATGTTGCTAAGCAATATACAGGGACTTAAATACCGGTAAAATACAGTAACGTTATCTGTGGAATTGCAAGATAACGTTATTTGTGAGAGAAACGATATAACAAAACGATATTATTCAAAGCTTTGAATATGTATAACGTTATAATAACGTTACGTTATATTGTCAATTTAACGTTATTAAAAATATTGTTATTCATATAATAATGTTATAATTATTGTTTTTATGCTATCTCTTTTACTCAAAGTAATGTTTACTTTTTCTTCGTGTGAACTATCGAACGCAGTGCTCTCTCTGGCTACGTAAGGGTGTAATCTATAGGTACATGTACGTACTATGTAATAGTATAAATGGGAAAGATTAGATTTTTGTTTGTTTTTTTGTTTGTATTGAATTTGCTTCAAAACCACTGGACCGATCTGAATAATTCTTCTAGTGTTGGATATCTCAAATATCGAAGAATGCTAAAGGTTACATAACGTCCTGAAATTTACTATTACTTTGGTGTTAGATATATGTTTAGTAGGAATAGGTAAAATTTCCGAAACACATTTTTTTATCATAGTGAATCTACGATTAAAAGTAAAATAAACCAATCAATAATGTAGCGATAAATTTTCACAGTGCAATTAGTATATACCTAATACCTACCAACCACCTCTTCTGCGGCCAAGCAACGTTGCCGCTGCGTTCGAAACCGTGCGCGAGCGGTAGTACCTACCAGGTACCACCGCTCGCGCGCACACGGCGGCAACGTTGCACGCGCGCGCTGCCGCACAGTGGCTCGAAACGGCAAATGATGGACATAGGGCTGTTTTTGATGCAGATCGTAAGCCGTCAAAATATGAAAAAAATGTATGAAACGTCACATGTTTTGGTCTCTAGGTTACAAACCAGAGCAGCTTACGCACTCTAACTTTTAGGCATGTTAGTTCAACTCATATCTCTCATTTGACACCACAAACAGCTTGCTATATCGATGACTTTGGAAAATAGAAGCCATTGAAAACTCTATTT
Source organism: Idaea aversata (assembly GCA_907269075.1). NCBI lineage: Eukaryota > Metazoa > Arthropoda > Insecta > Lepidoptera > Geometridae > Idaea > Idaea aversata. The sequence goes on along the minus strand of OU026098.1, from coordinate 2,984,374 downwards.
TCAATTGAATTTTTTATGACCAAATCTTTAACTATCGTGGTTTTTTTTACTAATCGCTAGAGCTTCTTTATAAAAACATAAAATCTTATATATAAAAATGAATCACAAAATGTGTTGGTAAGCGCATAACTCAACAACGCCTGGACCAATTTGGCCAATTCTTTTTTTTGTTGTGTTTGTTATTGTCAGGAGAAGGTTCTTATGAAAGAAAAAATTAAGGAAATTTCGTAGAAAATTATTACGCGGGTGAAACCGCGGGGCTCAGCTAGTATTTTATAAAAACATTCAAAACATTAATATTTTCCGAGAAAATCGGCATTATTTAAAAAAGTACTAGAAATTTTGGCCTTTAGCATCAAAACCAAAGTCGATAACTTTCATCACTGAGGCGTGTTAGTTCAACTCTTTACCTTTAATAAGGCACCACAAACCACACAAACAGCTTGATCCATTTGCGACTTGCGGAGCATTTAATTTTTTAGAGTAAAAAATTATGAGCAATCTTTAATATTTTTTTTTTATTGCTGCCTATCGCAAGGGCTCTTCGGAGAAACATAAAAGATTCTATAAAAAAATTGAAAACATTCATATTTTCTAAGGAAATCGGCATTATTGTAAAAAAATAAATATTAATAAGCCGATTTTCTTAGAAAATATTAGTTTTTTTTTTAGAAAATACTACACATTACTACCTACTTACTATCTACTTCTTTCTTAACTTACCTTTAAAACTTTTTCGCAAACTAAACATTTTGAGGTCTTATTATTATCCTCAAGATTGAAATATCTGTGAACTTTGTTGATTTTTTTTCGACCCATTTCGCTTTTACCAACTGATGCGCAAATTCCGTAAAATGGATTTGTAAAATGAATAAGTTTGGCAACGTCGCGTATTTATCGTTATAATAACGTTATTTTTGCAGTTAAAATTTCGTTCTGTTACTCGTAAAACGTTATACAAAAGATCGATAACGAAATGTTTGCTGAGATACCGATACTATTATAACGTTTTTATAACGTTAAACATTCTGTTATGGATAACGTTTTAAGTCCCTGGCAATATACCGTTTTGACAACTATCGAGATTCTTTTGAGCTACGATTCTAGAGCAGAATACCAAAGTGAGTCAGTGGTGCCTCAGTGGTGTTTCGATAGAATAGTTAACATTCGGAGAATACCAATTTGTTATGTAATGTCATATTTTTGACATTAAATGTCTATTACGATTCTATCGACACACTATTGAAACACAATTGTGTTAGCAGACTTAGACCCCTATTTTGATTAAAGTTACTGGAGCTGTATAAATCATCTAAATGATGTGTAAATGTTATTAATGTATGGTTGGTCACAGGTTCTGTGAGGTCCGTGACGGCGTGCACGACACGTCTGACAATGTGGAACGTGCACTCAAGGACAACGAGCCGGAGATATCGCCTTCAACCATCTTCGCTTTGGCTGCCATCGATGAGGGGGTAATTTTATTAAATATACAAGTAGGATATATAGTATACGAGATAAAAAGTAGCCTATGTGTTAATCCCGGTCTCTAGCTATCTAGATACCAAGTTTCATCGCAATCGGTCCAGTAGTTTTTGCGTGAAAGAGTAACAAACATACATACATACACACACGCACACACACACACACACACACACACATACACATACAAACATTCACATTTATAATATTATATTAGTAGGATAAGATTTCTCATTTAATTTAGTCATCTATCTATATACAGGATGAATTTTTTACATAGGCCTTCAGGGCTATATCCTTAACTATAAGTGAAAGCGAAAAATGCTAAAAGAAGTTGCGTGCCCGTTTTTGATAAAAACTTAAACTGCATCATTAGATTTTTTAAAGTCATTACCCTAGCTAGGAATCGAACCTGTTGATTTTGCAAAAAAATGATTATTCTATATTTTTATACCGATCGATAGATAGTGTTGCTGATAGAGATTAATTCCTAGAAATCAACATTGTATGGCACTTGACCAGTGTTTTTAATAGTTTTGGATATAGCCGTGAATGCCCACATAAAAAATTCACCCTGTACAAGTAGTATATCCGTTGTCTAGCACCCATAACACAAGTCTAGATACTTAGCTTGGGGCTAGATGGCGATGTGTGGAATATCCTGCAATATTTATTTTTGAAGTTATACTTCTTTAGGCGCGTTATGAAAAAATGATGAGAGTGATATTTTACAAAAGCGTCACACAAAACCGACTTCAAAAAAACCTGAAAAGAAAAACTAACAAAACCTGAAAAAAAAAACCAAAAAGTGAAAAATAATCCATTTCGGGTCACTAAGACAGCAGATAACTTAAACATAAGTACTTACTTGGAAGTCGGACTGGGTTAGATTGAATGTTGAGAGGTATAAAGAAAACATGGTGTCACCCAGTCCGACTTCCAAGTAAGTACTTATGTTTAAGTTATCTGCTGTCTTAGTGACCCGAAATGGATTATTTTTCACTTTTTGGTTTTTTTTTTCAGGTTTTGTTAGTTTTTCTTTTCAGGTTTTTTTGAAGTCGGTTTTTAAAATTTTTATTTATTTTTTATTTAACCATTTTTAGTGCCACTGTCACTGAAAATTCTACTCCATGAGGCGAAAGCGACTGTTTCTTCAAATTGCAACCTGTACCTAATCGTAACCCATTGAAGAGTTTGGTGATAAGAAGGTGTTTTCGGATGCCCCATTCATCCTTTTTGTGTATGGGCCACTTCTATTAGTAGAAATGGAAACCTGAGCAATTTGTTGAATCTCGCTGTGCAGATCTGTTCATCACTCCGAAGATCCTCATCAGATCTTCATTTAGGATAGGGTTTTCTATCAAAATTCATTCAAACCCAGTCCGGCGAGGCAAAACCGAATATTTTATTCAAATTGTAACCTGTAATCGTAACCGATTGAAGAGTTTTCTGATGAGAAGGTGGTTTTAGATATTCCATTTATCGGTAACTATTAGTTTATGGGCCAATTTTACTGGTGGTAATCGAAAAATGAGCAATTTGCTGCACTCTCGAGGTGCAATTCTGTTCATCACTTCGAAGATCCTCATCAGAACTTCATTTAAGATAGGGTTCTCTATCAACATTAATTCAAACCCAGTCCCGCGACTAAATTCGACTAAATTCTTCAAATTGTAACCTGTAATCGTAACCGATTGAAGAGTTTTCTGATGAGAAGGTGGTTTCAGATATTCCATTTATCGGTAACTATTCGTTTATGGGCAAATTCTACTGATGGAAGTCGAAAAATGAGCAATTTGCTGCACTCTCGAGGTGCATTTCTGTTCATCACTTCGAAGATCCTCATCAGAACTTCATTTAAGATAGAGTTCTCTATCAACATTCATTCAAACCCAGTCCGGCGACTAAATTCGACTAAAATCTTCAAATTGTAACCTGCTGATTGAAGTAACTGTAACTGATTGAAGAGTTTTCTGATGAGAAGGTGGTTTCAGATATTCCATTTATCGGTAACTATTCGTTTATGGGCCAAATCTACTGGTGGAAATCGAAAACTGAGCAATTTGCTGCACTCTCGAGGTGCAATTCTGTTCATCACTCCGAAGATTCTCATCAGATCCTCACCAAATTTTTATGGGACCACCCCTGAGGTATCACTTTTCGAACACAAAAAGAATCATCTCAATCGGTTGAGCCGTCTTCGAATGATCGCGTAACATACACACAAAAAAAAAAAAAAAAAAAAAACATACAGACGAATTGAGAACCTCCTCCTTTTTTGAAGTCGGTTAAAAATTCTCACGTCGGACGAGTTTTTTGTCGGACGAGTTTTTTGCCGGACGAGTTTGCCGGACGAGTTTTTTGTCGGACGAGTTTTTTGTCGGACGAGTTTTTTTTTTTTTTTTTTTTTTTTTTTTTTTTTTTTTTTTTTTTTTAATAATGCCAAAGAAGTATAACTTCTCACGCGCGTACATAAATACACGCACCCTTTTTTATGTATTTATTTATTTTTATCTATTTTCTATGTAATTAAACTGTAATGTAATGAAATATGTTCCAGTGTTGTTACATAAACGGGTCGCCTCAGAACACGCTAGTACCGGGCGTGGTGGAGCGGGCCGAACGTAGGGGCGTGTTCGTGGCCGGGGACGACTTCAAGTCGGGCCAGACCAAGTTGAAGTCGGTCCTCGTTGACTTCCTCATATCAGCTGGTAAGATACGATCCACACCCATTGAGAATATCTTCCTTTTTAAGGTTCCGTACCTAAATGGTAAAAAACGGGACCCTATTACTGAACTAAGACTTTACTGTCTGTCTGTCACCAGGCTGTATCTTAGGAACCGTGATAGCTAGACAATTGTTTAAATATGTATTTCTGTTGGTGCTATCACAACAAATACTAAAAACAGAATATTATATAATGGTACGGAACCATTCGTGCGCGAGTTCGACTCGCACTTGACCGGTTTTACATTATAACTAGCTGCGCCCCGCGGTTTCACTCGCGTAAGTCCCGGTCCCGTGGAAATCTATACTAATATTATAAAGCTGAAGAGTTTGTTTGTTTGTTTGAACGCGCTAATCTCAGGAACTACTGGTTCGAATTGAAAAATTATTTTTGTGTTGGATAGTCCATTTATCGAGGAAGGCTATAGGCTACTTTTTATCCCGATATTCCCACGGGATCGGGAGTTACGCGGGTGAAACCGCGGGGCACAGCTAGTATAGGGATAAAAAGTAACCTATGTGTTAATCCAGGTCTCCAGCTATCTACATACCGAGTTTCATCGCAATCGCAAACGGTCACTTTGACAACTGTCACTTTGACAACTGTCACTTTGACAACCGTCACTTTGACAACCGTCACTTTGACAACCGTCACTTTGACATCTGTCAAATGTCACTTGGCATCTGTCATATGTCACTTTGACATCTGTCATATGTCACTTTGACATCTGTCATATGTCACTTTGACATCTGTCATATGTCACTTTGACATCTGTCATATGTCACTTTGACATCTGTCATATGTCACTTTGACATCTGTCATATGTCACTTTGACATCTGTCATATGTCACTTTGACATCTGTCATATGTCACTATGACATCTGTCATATGTCACTATGACATCTGTCATATGTCACTATGACATCTGTCATATGTCACTATGACATCTGTCATATGGCATTTTTTCATCAGTTATATGTCACTTTGACCTCTGTCAAATGTCAGTCTGATTTTGGAATAAGGTGTCGTTTAATAGTTTTTGGGGGGTGCTCATTTCGAATCCGAGTTCCATTTTCAGATCAGAGTTGACATCTATCAAATGTCAGTCTGATTTTGGAGTGGGGTATCGTTTAATAAGTTTTCGGGGATGATAATTCCGAATCCGGGATCCGTTTTCAGATAAGAGTTGATATCTATCAAATGTCAGTCTGATTTTAGACTGAGGTGTCGTTTAATTCGTTTTTGGGGGTGCTGATTCCGAATCCGGGATCCGTTTTCAGATCAGAGTTGACATCTGTCCAATGTCATTTTTATTTTGTTCGGAGTTTTCGGGGGTAAAATGTATTTTTTACTTAATTTAAGAGATAGGCATTGAAAAAAGTCTACTCGATCTAGAAATTTTACGCAGACGAAGTCGCGGGTAACAGCAGCTAGTTATTTGTATATTGTGATTACCCCGGCTAAGTGCGAGTCCGATTCTCACTTGGTCGGTTTTTAGTTATTCTACTTACCTATGTATAATTTGTATAATTCTATGTATTGTTATTAGGTCTGAAACCGGTATCAATAGTGAGCTACAACCACCTCGGGAACAATGACGGCAAGAACCTCTCCGCACCGAAACAGTTCCGTTCTAAGGAGGTAACACTACATGGGTCCATAGCTTAGTTTCATCATCCTCTATCATCCAAACATATAAAATGCTTTGTCCTGACTGACTGTCTTTTTTAGATGTTTATTCCTCAACCGATCCAGAGATAGCGTTTAATCTTTTTCTAGAATCTTTTAAGCTTTTTTATGACCTTTGTTTTCCACTAACTAAGATTAAGCACTCAGTTAACAAAAAGCCTCGATGGATCTCTAAAGGTATAAAAAAATGTTGTCACAAAAAGAGGACACTTTTATGGAAATATCGAAAAGAATCAACTGAATTGAACAAGATTAAATTTAAATCATATTCAAAAAGACTTCGTAAAATAATAAAACTGACACAAAAGGCGCAAAATAACTTTAATATAAAGAATTCCAACAATAGGACAAAAACCATCTGGAAAATCATAAACTCCACTAAAAATCAAATTCCTAAAGAAAATGTGACCCATATAATGGTCGATGACTGCATTATATCTGACCCCCAAGTAATAGCTGAGTATTTTAACACTTACTTTGTGGATTTAGTTAAGCCTATAAATAATAATTCAAATCACAATAATATGACATTTAATAATAATGACACATTGACCTCGAATAGGAAATTAGGTGATCCTGTGACATCTCTGAATTATGATGGCCTTACATTGATTGACAGTAATTATAAATCCTTATTTATGAATGCCACTATCCCGAGTGACATTTATTATATAATTAAATCTCTTAATAACACTCTGAGTACAGGTCATGACGATATATGTACTAAAGTGATTAAGTATGTAGCAGCCATTATCAGTCCTACTTTGAGTCATATAATTAACCTATGCATAGAACATGGTACGTTTCCTAGCATTCTTAAATTGTCAATCATTAAGCCACTATTTAAAAGCGGCAATAAAAAAGATATGTCATGCTACAGACCAATAGCACTTATTCCAATATTTTCAAAAATCATAGAAAAAGCTATTTACCAAACGCTGTATAGTTATTTTGAGAAGAACAATTTATTTGCTTGTGAACAAAAAGGTTTTCGCAAAGGTAAATCTATAAATTTAGCGATGCATGATCTCTTAATTAAGATCTATGCAAATATGGACAAAAGGTTACCGGTTACAGCTATGTATATGGATATGTCAAAAGCTTTTGACTACGTAGATCACAACATATTGCTGCAAAAACTTTTCAAATATGGTGTCAGAGGTAATGTTTTGGATCTAATCAAATCGTATTTAACAAACCGAACTCAGGTAACTCAAATAAACCAACTATGCATACAATCTAAAACAGAAAAGTGCTATTGCTCAAATCCACGAACAGTGTCATATGGAGTTCCACAAGGAAGCGTACTGGGTCCGCTACTTTTTATCATCTATATAAATGATCTTCCAAAGGTTAGCAAATTTCCTATGGTACTGTTTGCTGACGACAGTACTGTCATATTCTCTCCAACTGACGATAACATAAAAAAATATGAAAATGACATTAATGATACTATAATTGACATAATAAATTGGTTGACATATAATAATTTAATAATAAATCTTGACAAAACTAAACTAGTACATTATACACAAAGAAAAGCACCATCCCCATTAGACATTAGGTATGAAACAAAGCGTATTGAAGAAGTAGACAGTGTTAAGTTTTTAGGTCTCCTGATTGATAAAAATCTGCAATGGAAAGAGCAAATAGAACAAATCTGTAAACGGCTTAGCCAACAAGCCTATGCTTTATCTAAACTTTCATGGATCGCAAATCAGGATACTGTATTAATGGCATATCATGCAAATGTAACGTCAATTTTGAGGTATGGACTTATTTTTTGGGGAAATTGCACACACAGGGAACTTGTATTTAAGGCCCAAAAAAAATGTGTACGAGCAATCGCTCACATTACCGTACCTGATAGCTGCGAACCCTATTTCAAAAAATTTAAATATTAACTTTGCCCGCACTGTATATTTTAGAAGTGGCAACATTTGTCAAAAATAATTTACATTTATTTAAATGTTTAGAACTTCACAGTGTAAGATCACAAAAATCTCACAAAAATAAAATTGTTTCTATGCCACACACTACAGCCCTGTACTCTAAAGGTTTTTTTGGGATGGCAGTAAAAATATTTAACAAAATTCCGGACAATATTAGACATATAGATAATAGTTTCCTCTTCAAAAGGGAACTTCATGACTACTTGATTCATAAAGCATATTACACGATTCAGCAGTTTTTGAATGACCCCGAGAATAGTGATGGATAGTATTGGTCATAAACAGATGGGTATATTGTGCTCCTTCAAATGACTGTATTCTATTGTTTTGACGCTTAATTATAATTATTAATATTTGCATGTCAATTATCCACTTGACTTAGTTGTGATACCTGCTTTTACCTATTATTAAGATCTCTGTAACCAACTAAAAGCAAATAAATACATTGAATTGAATTGAATTGAATTGACTGACGGATCAACGCACAGCCTAAACCGCTGATCGTAGAGACCTGAAACTTGGAGGGTGTGTTCTTTGTATGACGTAGACGTCCGAAAGGGAAGGATTTTCCAAAATTCTACTCCTTACGGGGTGAAAAAGAGGGGCAAAGTTTGTATGGGACAACGTGATTCCTTGGTCTTATCTATAGTTCTTTTAGCATAAACTTTCTTTAACAGAATTGATGGAAAGCGTGTTTCGTATTTTATTGAAATTCACCCCCTAACGGTGTTGAAAAAGGGCTAAAATGTAATACAAAAAAAAAGTAACAAGCTTATATTCGTTGTAAACCTCCTCGTGGTTAATGGTTCACTTTTCTGAAATTCTTATGTAGGTATCCGTTGCCTGAATCACTATATCCTACTTCCAACTAATATACTAATATCACTGAACCGATAACGATGAAACTTGGTATGTAGATAGGTGGAGGCCTGGATTAGCACATAGGCTACTTTTTATCCCGATATTCCCACGTGATCTATACTTCCGCGGGTGAAACCGCGGGGCGCAGCTACTCACTACATAGTATAAAACAAAGTCGGTTTCTCTGTCCCTATATCCCTTTGTATGCTTAAATCTTTAAAACTACGCAACGGATTTTGATGCGGTTTTTTTAATAGATAGAGTGATTCAAGAGGAAGGTTTATACATGCATAATACAGCCGTGCGAAGCCGGGGCGGGTCGCTAGTATAGTATAAAACAAAGTCGCTTCCCACTGTATGTCGCGGGCAACAGCTTCTGTATAAACATATGTTTGTCATTAGATAACAAAGAGCAACGTAGTGGATGACATGGTAGAGTCGAACACGATCCTGTACTCGCGCGGGGAGACGCCTGACCACGTCGTTGTCATCAAATACGTGCCCTATGTCGGTATGTACATCTATAACCAATTATCACATGTATTTTAATAAATATTGCAGGACATTCCACACATCGCCATCTAGCCCCTAGCATAGTAACTAGATATGTTTAATGGGTACTAGACAACGGATATATTACTTATACTTTGCTTTTGTTAATATATACTTATAATGCATAGAAACAACCAGACCACAGACAAAATAATTATATCTAAGCAAATACATGTCTGAGACGGGAATTAAACCCGCAACCCTGTGTTTGACAGTCCGGCATGGTGACCATTATGCCAACTGTCTCCTCGGGGGGAGGGTAGGGGATCCGCGAGACCCTCCGATCTAATTTTAAAATAATAATTTATCTCTCAGGTGATTCAAAACGAGCAATGGATGAGTACACTTCCGAGATTCTCTTGCACGGCACGAACACGATCGCGGTACACAACACGTGCGAGGATTCGCTCCTGGCCGTTCCCATCATACTGGATCTCGTCATACTGGCTGAACTCATGATGAGGATCCACTTCCAACATAACGGAGGTAATGCTTGTGATATTAGATGAAGTCGCCCAGTAACTATACCATCCTGCTTAGTCGACCATGTCTAAAGGAAAAAAACTAGTTAATACGTCTGTAGCCAACTAAATAAATAAATATTGCAGGACATTCCACACATCGCTATTTAGCCCCAAGCTAAGTAACTAGACTTGTATTAAGGGTGCTAGACAACGGATATACTACTTATATACTTTTCTTTTGTAAATATATACATATAATACATAGAAACAACCAGACCACAGACAAATATCTAAGCATAAATACATGTCTAAGGCGGGAATCGAACCCGCAACCCTGTGTTTGGTAGTATGGCATGGTGACCATTGTGCCAACTGCACCATCAACTAAGCCGTGGGTTTTATCTCGATGCTACGGTCCTAATATAGATGATAGCGCTGGCAGTGCTAACAATCAAATCTCTCATAAAGCGATCTGGGTGCCAAAGGATCGTGCACACTTATCAGTCGCGGCAGTCGGATGCGTCCGAAAAATATGTCCCCAGCTTAAACCGGTGGCTCGGACGCGTCCAACAGCCGCGACTAATAAGCGTGCACGGTCGTTTGGTATCCAGCGGCCCAGATCGCTCTAGGACGTCCGAACGCTCAAGGGCGGCCCAAAGTTACGTCCGCGACTTACGTCCGATAGTGTGCACAGTTACATAGATTTACATTACACAGATGCCTATAAGTCGCGGCTGTCGGATGCACTGTGTCCCCAGCTTTAGTCGTAAGCACAATATGGCGTCGTTGATGACGTATTTCCTTGTGTATTCATGATGTCATAACAGTATTTTGTGAGCGCGTATAAGCGCGCTCATGGCATTTCGGAACACGTTTGAGCGTCTGACAGCGCTCAAAGTCGATTTCGGACCGTAGCCTTTATTTGTTATTGTACCCCCAGAATGGAGTCCGATGCACGCAGTACTGTCTCCCCTCTCGTATCTCCTGAAAGCCCCGATGGTGCCTCCCCGAGCTCCCGTTGTGAACGCACTCTTCAAACAACGGGCCTGCATTGAGAACATCATGAGGGCGTGTCTCGCTCTGCAACCCAACCATCACATGCAGTTCGAACATAAGGTATATATATTACGTTTCTACTACTAGTAGAGTATAGGGAAATTTTACTTGCCACTACTGGGGCCTTATTCTGCTATTTTGCATTAATTGATTTACCATTGTCATTATTTCGTAACTCTATTGATGTTATATAGAGATTATGACTTTATTTGGTATTCTGCTAAAGTTTTAATAACATCGTAATAGAATCACTATGGCGCCCCAATGGAATGGTAATAGATGCGTCGCTAAAGTTGCCTTGCAACATGGTATATGTTGCTAAGCGATATACCGTTTTGACAACTGTCGAGATTCCATTGAGCCACGATTCTAGAGCAGAATACCAAAGTGAGTCAGTGGTGTTTCGATAGAATAGTTAACATTAGGAGAATACCAATTTGACATGTAATGTCATATTTTTGACATTAAATTTCTATTACGATTATATCGACACTCTATTGAAACACAATTGTGTTAGCAGACTTAGGCCCCTGGTAGTGCTACGGATAAACGTACATTTCCACTGTTGCCAGTAGTTTCACGGCTTCGTTGTCACTAGTACCATTAACAGTTCCATGATGGATCTACTGGGGTTTTTTTTTAATCACTAGTTCCATTTTAAAATAATCTTAAAATAATAGAAATAATATTGTTTTTTTTTATCTTTCCACATTAATTATTTTAGGTACTTATAAAAAATTTCAAGGTTTTATAAACACTATACTTAGGTAAAAACACTAAGTTTTATAATAATTATTTTAATAAAATTATCAAATATTTATTGTAATATTTTTCTACCTTTATTTCGTTTTATAATATGTAGTGATAGTAATCGTATAAAATCAGGCAACATTGATTGTTTGCCAATTAATTTCTTTACCTGGCAATACTTGATGGGACAGCTAGTGACATCTATCGGTCGTTTGTCGTAATATTGATTTGTTTTTTTCCTAAGCGGGAGGTAGTTAGATAAATTTAAAGATATTGTGTTCGCAAGGAAGTTCATTTCGCTCATCTTAAAAATACAAAAAAATTGTGCAATTTAAATATTTGAAAGGGGAAAATGTGTTATCATCAGGATGGCAGTATTACAAATATGTGTTGTATAAAAATGGAACCAGCTTGTGGCGTTGCAAGCAGTTTAAAAACACAAAAGAAATGTGCAGGATCTGTAACCAAAAACACGGTAACCTAAAATTAACGATTTCTTCCATTATCGTAACTAAACTTTTTTAACCAGTTACAAGAGAAGATTGTTAAAGTTTTCATTGGTAACTGGGTTACGAATCAGCGACAAAAAATCCACATTCACAACTAGTTACAAAAACTTGGTTACGAACGTGTCTGAGAATCGAACAACATCTATTTTTTTTCCTTTGTTTTTTTATTTTTGTATAGGGCAAAACAACGTTTGCCAGGACATCTAGTATATTATATATTCATAATTTACATTATGCGTTAGGCAATATTTTAGGATTTTATTACTCCTGCAAAAACTACTGAGTTGATTGCGATGAAACTTGGTAGGCAAATAGGCTCCTGATACATAGGCTACTTTAAAAAAAAAAAAAAATATATTTTTCAGGACATATTACACATCGCCATCCAGCCCCAAGCTAAGCAACTTAATGCTTGTGTTATGGGTGCCAGATAACGGATAAACTACTTATATACTTTTTTTTTTTTTGTAAATATATACATATTATACATATAGGAAACACCCAGAACTAGAAACAAGAGTTTATGGTCAGCATAAATACTTGTTCCCGGCGGGAATCGAACCCGCAACCTTCTGCGTCGCAGTCGGGTGTTCGCCCGACGCGCCACAGAGGTCGTCTTTATTTTACTTACCCGAGTGAAACCACACGGCACAGCTAGTTATATTAAATTGTTTTATTTTGTTACCCAGGTACCGTTTATGATGTCAGAGCTCCACTCGGGCGCCATGTTCGCCGCCGGCTCGCCTCCAACTAAGAAACAGAAGATTGCCCACGAAAACGGAGACCAGTAAGGAGCCCTAGGCCTCCGCCCTCTGGCACAAACACTTCTACATAACTACATACCCCTGTAATTACATATATATTTTATCTTCAAGTATTATTTTCAATTACGCTGTGATAACAATAGTTTTTGTGATTATTTTATTTTTAAAACTGATATAAGTATTCTGTCCGTTGTCTGGCACCCATATTACAAGCGAAGTTGCTTAGTTTGGGGGTTAGATGGCGGTGTTTGCGATATAATATATTATTTATCAATGTTTATTATAAGTAAGATGATTACCCCATTGTATGTGATACATAAGGGAGTCTATCATAACCGAAAAAAATCGATAAAACATATTGATTAATTATCAATTATTTGGCAATCAGACAGCATTTTGACGCGTTTTATATGATCGATTTTTATCAAATCCCAGTGTCTTAGATATGTACCTAAATGAAAGTATTTTGGGATGTAACTTTACGTTTACAAAACTAATTTAATACGTATATTTACTCATAGATATTAATTCAAATAATTATAATATTATGAGTGGAAACTGGCATAGTAGTCGCCTAAATCTTTTGTTTTTAATTTTTGTGCGGCCATTTTTTAAATCTTGGTTATGTACAGAGGACATTTATTCAGGTGTACCTGTTATTTGATGTATGAATCTCAAATATTTAACAGTAAACCATTTGACTGCACAAACAAACACAATTTCACAAAGTTAAAAAAAAAGTGTGTAGTGTAACTTACAAAATTTTGTTGCATAGCATTTGTTTTTTGTTTTAATGTCCTCTTAACATTGCCAGAGGTTTGAAAGGTGTCTGCGCATTAAAAAACTGCATAACGTTTACTATGCCAAAATGTTACAACCCTTTTTAAGTATCTCGTTTTTTTCCCTCATCTCATCTGTATTTTTGAGGCATTCCTGTTGATTTCGTAATCTCATACCTCGATCTGTGCAGTTATTCAGTATTCTCATTGTACTTAAATGATTAAAAACATAGTTTGGATATATTTTAATTTCTACACTTATTGGGTAATATTTTAGAAAAATTTATCAAAATACTTAGTTCTAGTTTGTAATATTCTTAAACCGAACCCTATACTCTCATAAATGCAAAATTATTAGTTAAAAACACTGAGGTGCATAATCCATTGAAGATGACAAGCCGAAGAAAAAGTATTGCATCCATTTTTGTTGTCCTCTATAGGTATTTTACAAATATTTCTAAAGACAAATTTTGAAATTGTTCCCGCAAATTTTCTATTGTTTCGTACTTTTCATTTCCAGTGAAACATTGTATCTCAGCAGTCGATAAGTTAAAAAGTGACGATGATTTGATTAAATAAAGATACGCTAAGAAACGTTTATGAAAGCGACAGTTGATTCTTATAAATAAGACATCGTATTAAAATATTATATTTTATGTTATTATTAGATCTGCATTTATTTACTTAGTTATTTAATAACTGAGTATTTTGTTTCATTTGTTAATTTCAAATATTAAACTTGTTTTAAGCATTTTTATTAGTATGTAGTTGATATTTCTGATTTGAATATGTTTTCTGAATCACGTTATTGACCAGTCTTTAGCTAGCTTTTGCGAAAGTTGGCAATATATCAGTCGTCATATCACAGACTGGCATAATTCATGGTTTAAACACTTGTTTGTTATAATTTAATAGTAAAATTGTTTACATTAATAAAATAAATATCATTGTCGAATTTTAATGTATACCTACTCTGTGTTTGTTTTTTAAATAAAATTGTTTCAAATTATTGTGTGTTTTATTAGGAACTAACCCCGGGTCTGTAGGCTTAGGGGTCCGCGGGCGACAACGCCACCGTTAATTTTAATTATGACTTTGAGGCAGGCTTTGGGGCCCGCATGTAAGTATGTATTTTATCACTACATAGTATAAATAAAACAAAGTCGCTTTTTCTGTCCCTATATCCCTATGTATACTTAAATCTTTAAAACTACGCAACGGATTTTGATGCGGTTTTTTTTGATAGATAGAGTGATTCAAGAAGAAGGTTTATATGTATTATACATGCATAATATAGCCGTGCGAAGCCGGGACGGGTCGCTAGTAATATTATAAGAAAGAATAGTCAGAGAAAAAAGTGAAATAAAACTTAGATTATTTTTATTATAAAAATATTTACATTCATCAACAAATGAAAAATAAAAACAACTGAGAAATACGGTAGTACTTATTTGATACTTACCAAAAACGTACGTAATCATCATCAATCATCACCTTTAAACTATAATTTGTAAAACGTTAAAATTGTCCTTTACTTTTATATCAATAATTATAAAATGAAAATAAATAAAAAGTGAACAACTATTGAAATAAACATAATTACATAAATCAGCCAATTTATGTTAGTCATTAAATAAATTAATCAAAAGTACTAGGCAATCAGAAATCAGTAGAAGGTCCCATTTCGTCGCGCACACACACAATCGCACTTATTATCTCTCTCTTTTCAATTATTTTTCTGTCTCTCTCTTCAATGGCCTTGAAGCATGATTTCTCTACCTACCTTCTTCTTCGTTTACCTTTTACTAAGTTCTGACAGCCTAGTACTTACAAACCAATTACTTTAATACAATTTAGACAGGTAACGGAAAATGGGTGGCTTGCTCTCATACGAATCAGTATACCTCCTACATAGTTCTTACAGCCTGGTACAAACCTATTATCTGCAAATTTTGATAATGATATGATAGGTAATGTAAAGCCAATCACGTGCCAGTACAGGAAGCAGACCAACGTGTAGTCACCGGCCATATTTAACTTCCCTTAAAAATCAAAAAGAGTAAAAACGGCACCCTATTTCTAAGAATTTGCTGTCCGTCCGTCTGTCTGTCTGTCACCAGGCTGTATCTCATGACCTATGATAGCTAGAGAGTTGAAATTTTCACAGGTATAAAGTGAACAACTATTGAAATAAACATAATCACATAAATCAGCAACGAATCTATAATCACTTTTACTTGCTGTATAGATAGTCAAAAGTACTAGGCAATCAGAAATCAGTAGAAGGTCGCACTTCGTCGCACACACACAATCGTAGGTACTTATTACACTATCTCTCTCTCTTCAAGTATATTTCTGTCTCTCTCTTGCATGGTCTTGAAGGTAATCGAGCATCATTTCTCTACCTACCTTTTTCTTCGTTTACCTTCTACTAAGTTCTGATAGCCTAGTACTTACGAACCAATTACTATCATGCAATTTACACAGTAGGTAACGGAAAATGGGTGGTTTGCTCTCATACGAATCAGTATACCTCCTACAGGTTCTGATAGCCTAGTACTTACAAACCAATGTAGGTAACGGAAAATGCGTGGTGGTGTGTAAAAGCTTGCTTTCTGCGAATCAGTATACCGCCTACATAGTTCTTACAGCCTGGTACAAACCTCCTATTATCTTCTTTTGTTAATGACGTGATAGGTAACCTCAAGCCAATCACGTGCCAGTACAGAGAAGCAGACCAACGTGGAGTCACCGGTCATATTTAACTTCCCTATATCAAAAACTCGACCCTATAACTAAGACTTCGCTGTCCGTCCGTCTGTCTGTCACCAGGAACCATGATAGCTAGAGAGTTGAAATTTTCACAGATGATGTATTTCTGTAGCCGCTATAACAACAAATACTAAAAACAGAAAAAAGTATAAAAAATGAGTAGGTATGTTTTAAAGAATTTTAGGATGTTTACTATTTTTTAAGCAATTTTTTTGTCAATTATACTCCCAAAAGGGCAGGCAAAATACTTTTAACCTATACAGCCTCGTCTGTCATATGAAGGATCATTTCAAAGACACGTTTTTTTTAATTTGCTTCCAATTTACAGACTTCGTTGACAAGTTGCTTCCTCTGGACACATTCGACTAAGCTGAGAGAGTGGTGTATAGCATTCTAGGCAAGCCTACTCCATCGAATACATGTCCAGGCACTACAAACGGCCTGAAGAGCATAGATTATAGTTGTAAGCGCTGTATAAATAATTTTGATAGATGTAAGACCAGTATTAATGCAATAAAACAACATGTCAGATTAATCTTCTTTATTCTTTAGTTAAGCATAGAATAGTACAGTATCAATTTCACCAGTCTATAGACCCCATTCACGCACCAAGCACTCCTCAAACAATCAATACACATTGGTGTTTTAAGTAAACAAAAACATTAAACAAATCACTTACTAACTAATAACTTATACATCGGTGTAACATGCGAGTGAAAACTAAACGATAAGAACTTACAATAAGTATTACAAATAAGATTGAAGCGCCATTTTGTAACGCCAACTTCAGTGCAAATTAACCAGACTGAAGTGGTTCACAGGAGTGACGTTTCAAAATGGCGCCACCTAGATCCTATTAGCAAATTACCTAAATTGTTTGTTCGAAGTGTTTCACTTAAAAAATACTTTTGTCATGCGGTTAGTTTTTTTTATACAATTAAACATTTTTGGTAAATCAAATCAATAAATCAAGCGATTTATAGTTACATAACAACGTAGTGTGATGTCATCTAATAAAAAACGAACAGATCGACTGTCCTATAAATTGGAATGTATTATCTAAAGTTAATAATACGAAATATTAAAACTAAACATAAATATAGTAAATAGACGATCCCAGCAGGCCTACAACGATTGGTATAATCTCACATCGATTTGGCAACGCACCTTTAAAATATATGAAATACAACATTTAATAATAAATAGAATATTATCGTGGATTTATTAACATTCTCTTCTTAAACTCATTTTTTACGCGATAATTATATTCATTCTATTAACAATCCAAGTGTTCCCGTGATCGGTGCAACTCGATCGAAACGTTAACTAGTATTTATAACGCGATTGAGACCTGCCTGCCTAGCATGAAGACCAAAACACGATATAACTACATCAACTCTCAAAACATGATCGATAAAGTCGCCATGTTGAATTTTTATCGAAAATTGCGATAAAATTTATGATAAAAATTCAAAATGTCGGTTTTATCTATCATATTTTGAGAGTTTATGTAGTTATATCGCTTTATCGTATCGTGTTTTGATCTTCATGCTAGGCAGGCTGTGTTTTTAGAATTATTATTCTCTTTTTTAATAATTTGACGAAAGAAATTTAGAGATACAGAGAATATATTAACCATTTTAATGGCATTTTATTTATTTTGATTCGATATTGTCTGATTGAAATTAGATATCAAATTGAATTGAAAATTATGTCCTCTTTATTTTAATTTCTTTGTTAAACCTCTTTGAATACAACCCAAACGGGATTCAAGTAAAAATATAGAAGAATAAACTTCGTCGCGCATAATAAATAGAAGGGAATATTTTTTTTAGAAACCGATTGGCGTGTAGTATGATATATCTATATAATATCTGTGCAAAATGTCTAATAGTCCAACTACGCACTATTTAGAATAGATTTGTGGAAATTTTGAGCTCATTTCGTTGAGCACCTCCACTTAAAATATAGACGAGTAAGTCTTCATTCTACATGTAACACTTTCAATTTTATATCGATATAATTTTTTATATTATACAGTTTTCATTCAGTGCTCAATATATTTAATTTAAAATTCGTTGGCTACCTAAAGAGTGTGTAGCTATTGGTAGCTAGAGGATAACGTAAACTACAATAGGGAATTGGAATACCTAATTCAGGGGTCGGCAACCTTTTGCGTCGGAATGTTTTTAAAGAGCCACAAAAAAATTCTTGCCATATTCCACCTGCAAATATGTTACATTTGAAGACATTTTCAAAGTTTTTAAAGAGCCACAAAAAAATCTTGCCATATTGCAATTAAGTTACATTTGAAGACATTTTAGCTATTTTATCTTGTACTGTTTTAGCGGATAGTGACAATTCTTTGATTTTATTCAAGATTTCTGGTTTTTTTTCTGGTTATTTCTTTCAGATGTAGTACAGTCGGCTGCATAATTGCAGACCCACCGTAGAGCTCTAAAATGGCTATTATAGGCATATTTTCAACACAAGCAAGATTTTAGGCACCTTAAGTTTAGTTGAAGTTTAACTCTTTTGACTTATGAATCTATCAAACAATTTTTTTTAGAATGAAAACATTCCAATAATTGTAATTTTCAAACTCTACGGTGGGTCTACAACTATGCAGGCGACCGTACGTATGATGTAATTTAAATAAAATAAATAATATTTGCGTCAAGAACTAAAGAGCCGCAGCTCCACATACAACGAGCCACATTTGGCTCGCGAGCCGCAGGTTGCCGACCCCTACACTAATTACATTGTGGTCACAGAAAAATAGAGTGAAGACGGACTTCAAACTGTACCATAGACTGATAGCTCAAGAAGTCAGCTTCCACCTTATTTTTTCTTTGGAAGAATTCGATTTTCTGTGACACCGAATGTATATTTTTTAGCAGAAACATTGACATATACGCATTGATTTTCAATACGCCAGCGATACTATGTTATATATATATATAATTTTTTACATACCGTTTGCAATAAACGGTCTTTATATAATATTTAGTTACCTATAGAAGCACTCAATTACACTTATATTGCGATTGCTTTTTGAAAGATTGCCACTAGTTACACTTACAATCATATGCCATTAGCAATAATATGAACTGATTTATGTATATTAAAATTTATATATTATGAGCACAAAACGTTAAAAATGTTAAATTTACAAACCAATATTTATGTATGATTTCACAGCACAATTATTCTAAAATGTGCGTTTTTAAAACATTTATATGAGAAATTCTAACCAATTTCTCCAAAATGGTTAATATACAATTTGTATATGTATTTATACAATTCGTATATGCATTTATACAATTTGTATATGTATATGCATTTATACAATTTGTATATGGGTTTTTAAATCAATATGTATATGGCATAGCATTCCGCGCGTCAGCTAATTTCACTAGCTTAGTCTAAAAATCTAGGGATTTCTAACATGAAATGGTTATTCATAGACCTTCGTTTGAAAGGTCTCAAATCTACTTGTAATTCCTTACGTGCCTCGAGCAGATCATTGTCTTGCTTCATCGTAAATAATTAACATAAAATGTCATAGGAAATGTATGGAATCTGTCATTAATAAAAATTTATAGGAAATTTATACAAGACAAGGTGTTTATTAAATCTGTAAAGAGAAATAACTGCATTTATTTCCTTTTACAATGAAGTATAGTTATAAAAAAATACAGGACAATGAAATTATATAGTCGTACACTGGTTAAAATTAGCACCATTGTATACAACTCCTGTATTCCATATATTTCTTATAACAAATACATAATTTTTATATATGAATAACATAGATACAGTACATATATTTTAGACAGATAACAACTAGTACATTTATTTTATGTTAAATAAATTTTAGGTGAGAATGGACCGCATATAATTTATAAACAACAATAGATATATATTATTATATATACAAAAACATACACGTAATTTACAAGTTTTATAATAGAATTGTTACAAGTTACAAGAAATAGGTTTAAGTATATAAATATTTTCAGGCATTTGTGAGGCTTTGTCCATTCTCGAATTTACAATAGAATACAGTAACAATACGTCATAATACCGATCAATTACCAACGAAAATTTAGTTGTATCACAACATAATATAGCACAAACAATTTCGTCAATATTTTACCAGCTTTTAATACTAATAGATAGATAGATAGATGCTACAATAATTTCAAAAATATTAAGTCTTATATATTATTTTTATTATATTATGTTATTTTTATATACAAAGCGAGTTTGTTATATTATTTCTATATATATTTTATTTATATATTTTAAGAAAATGTATGACGATGATCGTTCGCTGCACCCAAGATGTCAACATTTTTTTCATTTAATGAGCACCAACTTGGTTTTATTTATTATATTATATAAGACGCTTTTTTATACTTCTATTTGTATAAGGGACTGAATGATCAATTCCATTGAATGAGATTGTAAGAAAATATATTGAGGCGTGTTATAAACGACGCATAGTGTCTAATCTTCTGGAATCGTTTGACAAGTGGGGACCGGCCAGCTTACTAATAAATTGCGAGAAAGGGAACTGTTTTATGATAACTACAGCCTCGTACTTCAGAATAAAAACAATAGTACATTGCGATACAAGTGTGGAAAGTTGATCATTCCATAGAGGCGGTTGTTGACGCGCGAGCGGAACGCGAGCGTGGCAAAAGTCGAGATGGAATTGTCAACTTTCCACACATGTATCGTACGACGTTTTTTATCACAGTTGCGAATAAAAAAAAAGACTTGTTAAAATAATAAAAAGTTTTTAAGAATTTTAGGTTATGTTTACTATTTTTTGTTAATTACACTCCCGAAAGGCTAGGCAAAAGACTTTTAACCTAGGTATACAACCTCGTCTGACATACAATATTGTTTTATGGGTTCTTTTAATTTGTTTTTGCGTCGGCGGTTAAAAACAATATAATGGTAAGGAAAAAATATATTTATGTACCTAAAGGAAAAACAAAATAAAAACAAAACTCAATTTTTAATTATTTTCAAAGACGTTATCACGTAAAATTATCGTTCGGTATCAGACTTTAGAGACAACCTTTTGAAAAGAAGAAAAAAAGGTATCAACAAAGAGTTTTAAGCCACCAAGGCTTAAAAACTCTTTGATGGTACCTTTTTTCTATACATGAAAACATATGTCATTAGCAGTAAGATACGTATTTGACTTATCGGTATAGCGTATTATTTTAGCACTAGTTGGATTTTTTTTTATCGCACGCGTGTATAATACGTTGCATTATGAGCCTAAAAGCGGTTTAATAAGATCAACTTTCTGAGCAACTGTGATAAAAAAGTTATTTAAAAATAATCGCTAAGACCACTGTCACAAAAAAATTGTATTAATTAACTAATATTCAGCTAAGCAGCAATTGTGACGACAGGGTCTATCTCAAAGTGTCATAAAAATAGAAAAAATATGAAAATATCGTAGTTTTAGATATAGTTTTGTGGAATGTTAGATAATACTGTTTTTTGTTCAGTGAATTGGGATTTCGACAGTTGTTTTAAATGATAACTAGATTTAAGTAAATAGCGATTTTTAACAGTCATGAAGAGATTGAAATTTTTACTAATTTACGATGCGTTGTCGCTAGTGTCGCCCTCCTTTCGGTCGCGGTTGAGAGGGAGACAGAACATGTTCTGTAGAGGGTGAGTGAGTGAGAGAACACTAGATGTCGCTAGTGTCGCCCCCAACGCCTCTCGCGGCTAGCTTTAGGGTTAACTGTGGGCTTATGTCAGTTGTGAGGGAGACAGATTATGTTCTGTAGGAGGGTAGACTTGCGCGGCGCGAGCGGGACAGACGACGCTAGCGAGTACACTAGATGTCGCTAGTGTCGCCCCCACGCCTGTCGCGGCTAGCTTTAGGGTTAACTGTGGGCTTATGTCAGTTGAGAGGGAGACAGAATATAGGAGGGTGAGTTGCGCGGCGAGAGCGGGACAGACGACGTTAACGAGGACGCTAGATGTCGCTAGTGTCGCCCCCTCGTCGGTCGCGGCTAGCTTTAGGTTTAAGTTTAGGCTTATGTCAGTTGAGAGGGAGACAGAACATGTTCTGTAGGAGGGTAGACTTGCGCGGCGCGGGCGGGACAGACGATGCTACCGAGTCGTAGTCCGATGACGATGATTCCACGCCGTAGTATACCTGAGGCACAGACACGACACTTGAGGCTATTATTCTACTTGTATCTTTATTATGAGTTTTTGTTGTCTAACATTGTACGTTACCTGCGTGGGATCGTGGTATGGGTGCAGCAGGCAGGCGTGACGTCACACGCAGTCCTCCAGGGACATCAGCAGTGGGTTGACGTACTCGAACCCTTCGAACTCTGACTGGTCGATGTCAGCTATTACATGACTGTAAGGCAATACAAATTATGTTTATAATTCAATCGAACGCTTTACCTTCTGTGTCGCAGATAGGTGTTAGCTCTAAAGATAGGAGCTAGGAGCGGCAAAGCGTCTGAGACTCTATTGGCTGTGCTGTTTAAACGGTTAACTCTGAGAAGTGAATAATAAGAATTTTCAACATCATTTCATTTATTTGCATTCACGTGGTAGGTGTTAGAAGTGGTAGGCATCTCACAAGAAGAGCAAAATAGATCCGTTCTATATTGTGACGGGTAATATAGGTTTTATAAAGGTTTAAATTATGTGCGCACTTCGAAATAAAAGCCATGGGGATGGTGATAATAAAATTACGGACACTTGAGACATAGCCCAAAATTCAGGTTCACGAGGATTCTTGGTTCCTTGGTTAGCCCACCACAGACTACATTATGTAAAGTTTTGTAAAGTTTGTTACGTACTCGTTATCAGGCGTGAGATGAACTGGTTCGTCCGTGAACTCCGGGGGGAAGTTGGCGAGGTCGCGCTCGCCTTCCAGCCGCGGCTTGAACGGTGGCACCACTTGCTTCTGTTCCAACTGTAACAAAACAATATAGATTATAAATCATCTTAGTCAAACTAAATCAATTTAGTCGTAATTGTTGGCAATTATCTCATTACACAGCTCATATTTAAAGGCTCACTTCAATAATGTTTTATATTTTTTTCGATAAAATGTACTTAAGTATAAAAAAATGCAAAACGTTACGCACGGTAGACGCTGTGACACGAAAGTCCTGGTCATTGCTGCTACATGTCCATACACAGAAAAACGGTTTCTTGGAGCAAAAAAGATTCTCTTGTAGAATTTTTTCTATTGAATTTAGTAAATAATCTTAAAATGATAAGCAGTGTAATTAATTAAAAAGAAATATTCATAAAATTGAGGATTATTTCTTGCTTCAAGAAAAAAAGCAAGATTTCCCATCAAAGTCCGCATATTGCGAGAGCCAATTAGCATTTGGTCAGTTTATATTTCTTACCATTTCCCACTCGATGCTCTTGAAGAACGGATGGTTAACGATGTCCATGAAGCCGTGGTCGCCGCAGCCGAGCCGCTCCGCCGGATTCTTGTTGAGGAACCCTTTCAGTACCGACGCGGCCTTCACAGACAGCGACCGGGGGATACGGATCGTCTTCTCCAGTATCACCTGGAATTAATAATACAAGTAAGTTTATAGTAGGTAAAGATGTATTCAACAAATGCTTTCGCTACGACGAAATATGGTGTGATTCCTTTACATTAACATCCTTTATATTTCTTCGAATTCCATGTCTCTAGAATCAGCTGTGTTTGATACATTAGTCAGTCAGTAAGGACTTTGAATTTTATATTTATACATATAAAATTCAAAGTCTAATCTTTACACTTGAAGTCAAAGTCTTAAGAATTGACTTCAATGTTTTTTGAAGTCCTAAGCATGTGTGAATCATTCAAATATTTTTACCCTTGCATTTATGACGAGAAGGGTGTTTGTTGTGTTTGTACTTGTATACGGGCTGTTTTCCGCAATTAGACCCATTTAAATGGGTCCTTTTTGCGTGAGGATGGAGTAGGCTTGCCCAGCACCTACCCAATCAACTTAGTCGATCATGTCCAGAGAAGAGAACTTGTCAATACTTCTGGAGTCAACTAAGCCGCGGCATTCATCACGATGGTTTCCTTTACCGTAAAAGCAATGTCAATTAGCGCATATAATATTCCTACCGAGATTTGAAGCTACAACCTTCAGAATGAAAGTCGAGGTACAACTAAGTCAACACCGCTGAGAAGGCCAATTCTCATAAATAACATTGTTGAAATTACATTTCGATTGCATTTCGGTCACAAATAATACCTTCAAAGTAGCTCAAAACACCCTAAAAGTCACCTTTTTGGAAAAAAAACTGACTTTGAGGGTATTTTTTGCAATCGGAATGATATTTAAATGTAATTTGAACAATGTTATTTACGAATGTTATTTATGAATTGGCCTTTGGTGTTTGTTTTTGCACTTAAATATTCCCATTCATCTCCAAAACGGCTGAACCAATTTATTAATATCGTTGAGTCTATTACCTGGAAGAGATAATCCTCAGTGTTCTGATCAGGGTTGTCAGCGGCCTGCGCGATGTCGAAGGGCGACCGTCCCGCTAACATCTCGTAGGTCAACACCCCGAGCGCCCACCAGTCGACGCTGAACCCGTACTCTTCACCCCGCAGGATCTCAGGCGCTATGTAGTTGGGGGTCCCGCAGAAGGTTGACGTCGTATCTCCGGGGCGGACACCCTCCTGGAAACGGTAAAAGAGAATAAATAATAATAATAAATATTGCAGGACATTCTACACATCGCCATCTAGCCCCAAGGTAAGTAACTAGACTTGTGTTATGGGTGCTAGACAACGAATATACTACTTATATACTTTTCTTTTGTAAATATATTCTTCTAACCAGACCACAGACAAATATCTAAGCATAAATACTTGTCTGAGGCGGGAATCGAACCCGCGACCCTGTGTTTGGCACTCCGGCATGATGACCATTGTGCCAACTGGGTCGTCTGGGTCGTCAAAGGGTTAGTAAATGTTCAGTTTTATACGCAACTAGCTTATGCCCGCGTCTTCGTCCGCGTAGTAGTCGAAAATGGACCAAGGAATCACGTTGTCCCATACAAACTTTAAAAATCCTTTCTTATCGGATGCCTACGTCATACAAAGAACACACCCTCTAAGTTTCAGGTCTCCACGATCAGCGGTTTAGGCTGTGCGTTGAAGCGTCAGTCAAATAACATTCCCCCTACATCCTAGCCTAGATGGTTTTTAAGTAAATATTTTTTCGATCAATTCTTTCATATCGTTACGTTTTTTTTCACAAACACCAACATTATTATTTTTTTGACGTCAAAATTGCGGCAAATTTCCAACAATATTTTGTTTTAAGACGTCAAAAGTGCGATAAATTATGAATCCGCCCCGCGCGACAGTGACAGTTTTCTTTCTTACGGCATTTTTTCCAAACTACCTTACTTTTGTTTACCTAATGATGTTTCCACATCTTGAAAAAGTATTATCAGAAAATATAATTAAAATAGTTGTTTTATTTCCATGCTACTATCACTATCATTACTTCACTATCACTACATCATTACATAGTATAAAACAAAGTCTTTTTCTCTGTCCCTATTTCCCTTTGTATGCTTAAATCTTTAAAACTACGCAACGGATTTTGATGCGGTTTTTTTTAACAGATAGAGTGATTCAAGAGGAAGGTTTATACATGCATAATATAGCCGTGCGAAGCCGGGGCGAGTCGCTAGTTGTTAATAATATTCTGAGGTTTTCTGCAAGAAAGTGCCTAACAAGACTTATGTAGGTTTTTTTACGTAAAACCGCTGGGGAGCAGCTAGGTTTTACATTAGAAAAGTTCAAACTAACATATTAAGAACCACAGCAAAGAGGGGACTCCTCTAACACTTGAAGGTCTACGAACTTAAGAGGAAAGGGTACCGGAACTCTCTCCATACAAACTATTACAAACGTAGTCGACTGTTTTCTCCTTGGATAATGCCACTAGAACAAATATTTGCATAAAACTTATAACTGTAATGACCATGCCCCTGTGTTTTGTTTTTTGTTTTTTTTTTTGAAAATGAATAAAACCAAGACATAGGGGCATAGTCATGGCAGTTATAGGTTTTATGGCACAAAAATAATAGTGCGTTTGTACGTTTGTATGGAGAGAGTGCCGGTACCCTTGTCCCTTTCATCTTAACAGAGGAGCTCCACTGTTTTTATCAACATTTGCTATAAATAAATAATTTAGTTTTATTTTAAATTTGAATTTTGAACTAACCTTACACATGCCGTAATCAGTAAGTTTAATATGTCCCTCGTGGTCTAACAATACGTTATCAAGCTTCAAGTCCCGATAGATGACGCCGCGCTCGTGCAAGAAGTGTAACGCTAGAGATATCTCCGCCGCGTAGAAACGTGCGTGTTCTTCCGGTAGCCGTCTTTGACGCTGCATGTGGAACCTGGAACGAATAGTTGGAAGTTAAGGAGACTCCGTAGCACCAAGTATAAAAAACAGGTCTTGTCTATGGCAGACCCCCATAAATTACAAATAATAAAATTATAAGGGTTCCTTTTTTATACAGGGTTATTGGAAATTATACTAGCAAGCCGTTGAGGGCTACTTCTGTGCACCTGAACAAACAACTTTTGTTCTACGACTTTTGGAAATTCGAAAAAAAAAATGAAAATTTTGAGGTTATGTTAATTCGAAAAACAGCAGATTTTTTAAAACAAAGGTCATTCAGACTAAGAACAGTAGATGAAACTTAAAAATAAGTAAAATTTTGTGGTTAATGTCCTCTCCGTGTAAGGAACAGCGGATTTCGAGGTAAAACTAACCTCAAAATTTTCGAAAAAATGTTCGAATTTCCAAAAGTCGTAGAACAAAAGTTGTTTGTTTAAGTGCACAGAAGTAGCCCTTTACGGCTTGCTAGTATATTTTCCAATAACCCTGTATAAGGGTACTGAAGAGAGTTATAGCAGATGGCTACTAACGCCCTGATTGGGTAGTAACTAAATAGTAATTAGTGAAAGATAGTAATAGTTCACTTAAATCAGTAATTAATTGCGATTTGATTAAGATTAAAGAAGAATGAAAATGGTATTAAAATGAGCGCGAATGAATTGCAACTGACTTAAAATTGCTGCGTGTTCGATATTAACTCGAACAGGTACCTTTTGAGGGACGAATTCCTAAAACAGGTCTTGTCTATGGCAAACCGTTAGTAAGGCTTAATACAAAAAAGGACTAGTTCCAGAAAAATACCTTAAAGTAGTTCAAAGTACCCTCAAAGCCAGCTTTTAGTATCTTCAAGAATATTTTATGTAATCGAAATGCATTCGGAATGATATTGCAATGTAATTTGTTTGAACAATGCGGCTGTTAGCTTCTGATAATTAGACGACCTTTACAAGGTCAATAATGGTGCAAGCTATTCGTCAAACAAAGTTTAATTTAGCTGAACCTCTGACACGATAAAAAGTGCGCGAATTTGAAAAGCTATTGCCTACATGTAATACTCACATTAAATCACCCCCTCTAACGAACTCAATAACGAAGAACAATCGGCTAGGCGTCTGGAAGCACGAATGTAGCCCCACGAGGAAGGGATGGTTCGATGCGGTCTCGAACACGTGCTTCTCCGTCTGGACCCAGTCGATATCTTCGTCATCAGTCACGAGGGCTTTCTTTATCACTTTCATTGCGTAGACGCGTTTCGTTCGTCTCAATTCTACCATTAGCACCTGTTGTATATATAAAGCTAAGTTAGTATCGAAGGCACACATCCTAACTTAATTTTTAAGACGTTTCAAAGTGGTAAATGAAGCCAAATGATTGAACAATTTTGACTTTAGACTTTAAGGCTATATTTATTACTGGCTACGACCTTTTTAACTATACGAAACGGTTTTATTACTAGTTGCGCCCCGTGGTTTCTCCCGCGTAAGTCCTGATCCCGCGCGAATTTCAGGATTAAAAGTATTCTATATCCTTCTCCATTTCATAAACTACCAATATGCCGATTTTAATCCGAATCGGTGTAGTCGTTTGACCGCGAAGAAGGAACAAACAAACAAACAAATAAATAAATATATATTTAAATATTGTAGGACACTTGACACAGCGCCAACTAGCCCCAAGCTAAGAACCAGGCTTGATAACAAACTAAACAAACTTTCCGATTTTTTATTTTAGTTAGAATTAGGATAGTAAGTTAGCGATTCATTTTAAAACGTATTTCAGTATGAAATCAAATTACTAAACATTTTCTAATTGCTATTAACATATTTGCCCTTTATTAAAGTAAATTTCTTTCCAATTTCAAACCCCATTAATATACCTTAAATTTCCTTAGTGAAACATAAATAAAACAAACATCTTGTACGACTAATTCGAGCATAGTAAATATTAACGAGTCGTGTAGCGTATACAGATTCATGCAACAGATAGCGAAAGTAAAACACGTAAAACACCAATTATATGCCAATGACATTTGTTTAGCTAACAACACGGAAGTATTTTGAAATAAAAACTACTTGAAAACCTTTTCCGTGAGTCCGTTACACATAATATTGCGGGACATAGCACATACGATTGGTTGACGACCCAGTTGGCACAATGGTCACCGGACTGTCAAACACAGGGTTGCGGGTTCGATTCCCGCCTCAGGCATGTATTTATGCTTAGATATTTGTCTGTGGTCTGGTTGTTTCTATGTATTATAAGTATTTATTTACAAAAGAAAAGTATATAAGTAGTATATCCGTTGTCTAGCACCCATAACACAAGTCTAGTTACTTAGCTTGGGGCTAGATGGCGATGTGTGGAATGTCTTGCAATATTTATTATTTATTTATAATGCCATCTAGCCCCAAGCTAAGTAACTAGACTTGTGTTAAGGTATATTGTGTCCCATACCAAAGCCTTGAAGCAGGAAAGTTGGGCAACACGAAAAGTCCATGTACGACACTGATTTTCATTTTCACTATACCTGCGCACTGTCACGAAATTAAATTGAATAACTTACCACCGGAATTATGCAATTTAACTCTATTTTTCACAAAGTTCTGCGGAAATAAAAATCAGCGCGCCATGTTGCTCTCGCTTTCCTTCCAAACTTCCAAATGGGAGTTCAAGATATAGTTGTACCTTAGCATATGAGCCCCGTCCGATGACCCTGATGAGCTCGAAGTCCTCGAGGGAGTACTGTCGCTGCGAGCCCGGCTCCAGGTCCTCACGCGGCACCGCCACGGGCGCCGGAGCCGGCGGGGTCTCAGGTAGCGGGGGCTCGTCCGCCCGAGATCTGGAACACGACGGATCAAAGTAAGTTAACGAAATTCGAGGAGGATAATGATCGAAATCTAACCTAACAACCAAGGGTTAAATTGTCATTTTCCTGACATCTTCTGGATCCATACATATAAAATGCTTTGTCCTAAATGACTGATCGTAAAGACCTGAAACTTGGAGGATGTGTTCTTTGTATGACGTATATAGGCATCCGAAAAGAAAGAAATTCTTCTCCTTAGAGGGTAAAAAGGGGACAAATTTTGTATGGGACAACGTGATTCCTTGGTCCAATTCAAAGTGTTTAACATAATTGATGGAAGAAGATTCATCCCGTAAAAGGGCTTAGAATTCTACGTGGACGGAGTCGCAGGCAAAAACTTAGGCTTTCATATAGCAAAACTGTCAATAAATGTAAGTTTAACTTTTAGTAACTAATAGATAGGTGTTTCATTGTGACCATAAGCGTGTAGTTATTATCTATGGTCCTCACCTGACAGAAGACGCTCGTCCCAAGGTACTCTCCCCATTGGCATCGTCTTTGACTTCGACAGGATCAACGTGCTCGTTCGAGCAAGGTTTCTGTACGAGCTTGTGGCACTTCTTGTGGACGAGGAGCTTGCACTGTATACATTTGAACCCTTGCCGACCGAGACCCCAGATCCTATCTTGGCAGAAGGCACAGAATGCACGCTGGAAGAACAAACAAACATATGATTATAGAATATGATTTATTTATTAAAACAAACACATGACATAGTATACACACAAATAAGAAACATTAAGAGATAATTACAGAGAAAAGTAAATACAAAAACAGAGAATAAATAATTAGTAGCAGTACTATACTAGCAGCGCTTTGCGGTTTCACTCGCGTAACTCCCGATCCCGTGGGAATATCAGGATAAAAAGCCTATGTTATTCCTAATGAATCAATGTATCCTCATACCAAGTTTCACCAAAATCGGTCCAGTAGTTTCGGAGCCTAATCGTTACAAACAAAAAAAACTAAAAAAAAATATTTCTTTATAATATTAGTATGGATTATTTGATGCGAAGATCTTTAAGATATTCTACCGTCTGTTTTAATTAACCAAACAATTTTTATTATTCTCATCATATCAGCCATAGGATTTCTACTGCTGAACATAGGTCTACCCAAGACTTCCATAGCGACCGGTCGCAAGTCCAAAAGCTTTCCGCGACGACATAACCTACTAACTATCTACAATCAAGCAAACTGATATATGGCTCATTCTTTTACCATATTCGACGACCTCTGTGGCGCGTCGGGCGAACACCCGACTGCGACGCAGAAGGTTGCGGGTTCGATTCCCGCCGGGAACAAGTATTTATGCTGACCATAAATTCTTGTTTCTGGTTCTGGGTGTTTCCTATATGTATAATATGTATATATTTACAAAAAAAAAAAAGTATATAAGTAGTTTATCCGTTATCTGGCACCTATAACACAAGCATTAAGTTGCTTAGCTTGGGGGCTGGATGGCGATGTGTAATATGTCCTGAAATATTTATTTATTTATTTATTTATTATATAAAAGCTTTTCAGTAGAAATCTCATCGAACGCAGCGTTTTCCATCGTGTTTTTCTAAATCGCACCTCGAAATAATGGAATCTGCGGTCTTCAAGCGGCGAGTTAAGATATCTTTTAGGCATGTAATACCATAGATAGACCATAGGTATCGTAATTAATAAATACTTACTCTATTAAACCGTTTCGCTTGGAATATGTGTCCGTTAACACGATAGAGTTTGCGCCACCGACGAGCACCTCTCCTGTATATACTTCCTGAAAATATATAAAATTAAGTTAAGAGGGGTTAAGAGGTGGAATGATTTTAACTATTATAGGAATGATTGGTATGCAATAGCGACAGATCGTGATCAATCGAAGAAATGTAGAGAGGCCTTTGCCCTGCTGAAGAACAGTGTAGGCCTATAATAAATAATAATAATAAAGTTAAGAGGGTTCGCGGGTATTGCTTTCTCCATACTCAAGTATTCACCTATTTTCTTTCTGAAAAGTGCCACAAGAACATTTTTTAATAAATCTAGTATATACCTACTAGCTGTACACACATGCCTCTCTGTTTTCTTTTTTCCTAACAACTAAATACTAAAGGAAATATGACCCTAAAAAACTAAAAATATAAAAGTAAATCACAGTGACATGTGTACAGCAAACCCTGGGTTTTATATTAAAAACCGGCCAAGTGCGAGTCGGACTCGCGTAAGAAGGCTATCGTACATATTCTGTTTTTAGTATTTGTTGTTAGAGCGACAACAGAAATACATTTGTGAAAATGTAAACTGTCTAGTCTAGCTATCATACGGTTCAATACAGCCTGGTGACAGACAGACAGACAGTGGAGTCTTAGTAAAAGAGTCCCGATTACCCTTTGGATACGAAACCCTAAAAATAATGATTGCCCTAGAGTCCTAGAGGCACTATTTAGGAAGTAAATAAGGGAATACATTGGCATGGCAAAGGCGCTCCTTAAGATTCAATATTAATCATGATTACTCCATAGAGTAATTTCATTAGACCTTAGTATTGATCTGTACATCATTTGACAACATAATGAGAATAAAAGGCGTATTTGCTCCGGATTTGGGCCAAGGGGCAAAACACCATTTCGGGTGAACCATTAATCTTCATGCACGCGATAAAATTACGATACCTCGCATGACCACATTGCTTAGACTAAACGATTTTTTTACTTATAAATTATTATAAAGATTTATAACTATTTATGTAGTTACTATAGGTACTTAAGTCTAAAATAAAAACATCATAAATTAAATTAATACGACAGAAAAGCTCATAAAAATCTAATCTTTTAATAGTTAAATTAATAAATGTTGTAGTAAATTTAATTTTCAAGTTCATCACAAAATTGATTTCCGAAGCCTTCACGAAAGCCTACGTAAGTAACCTTTATGTAACTTTTGATCAAACTTTCAAGTTTGAAACAAGAGAGAAAGCTCTAATTGAACTAAATTAAGTTTGATAGAAGAAAACGCAAGTCTATTTTATTTAATCAAGAATGATTAATAATATAATTTATCAGAAGATTAATTGAATTAAGGTTAATTATTCGCGACGTTTCTTTCTTTAAACACAGATACTTTCTTTAATGTAAAATAAATCAGTAAAACGATATAAACTTTTCACTATAAAAGGCTGCCCTTTATGCCACGCTTGGGTCTTTTTCTTTATTGAAGTTTCCAGTTTTTTTTATAATATGTAATCATTTTGTGTTTACTTGTGCTTGGTTTTATAGTGCAATTAAGTGTTTATCTATATCACTATCACTACATAGTATAAAACAAATTCGCTTCTCACTGTCTGTCTCTATGTATGCTTAGATCTTTAAAACTACGCAACGGATCTTTTGACGTGACAACGTCTTATAAATTGGTTTGCCGGGTGACACTTCAAGAAACTGCGTTACGCTCCGCTGACGTTATGCGCTCACAATGAGAGCGAGTGAGAGGCACGCGGGCATGGTTAGCCCGCCTAAGAGCGAGAGAGACAGACATAAAAAGTGAAAGGCACGCGTCCCTTCCACTCGAGCACAGTTGTTGTCACGTAAAACTTTCGCCCGTATACCGACTTTACAGGCAACCAGTTTTTTTAATAAATAGAGTGATTCAAAAGGAAGGTTTTAGTACATAAAACCAAACTACCACGCGTACGAAGTCAACAAAAAGTAACATTTATAATATTAATCTATGTATATACAAGCAATTATAATGCATGATATTCAGGCCGCTTCGCTGACACTGGCTATATATGCACAAACCTCAGGTAACCGAAACTTAAAGAAACCACCATAATGAAGAGTTAACACTTCACCTGTCAAATACTTGAAGACTTCACCAGAGCACGACATTAATAATATTAGTTACTGTGAATTTTTATACAAATATTTTATCGATATGTTTCTTTGAATAATAAAAATATTATAAAATTAGGTGGCATCTCGCCACACCGACGGCCGCGATATACTGAAAGTTTATCGATTTACTATCTTATCGCTTTAAAAAAACACTCCCAAGAATCGGTTCTTGAACGGCTGTTTCTTTGGAAATAGGAACAACGATTTCTAGGGATTTTTTTAGTCATTGTTGAATCAAATGTTATTAATAATGACGATTCATAACAATCTAAAACAATCATGTAATACAGATTCGATTACAAAGTTATTTGAAACGGGATACTTATCATGTCTCGTGAAAATGATGCTTGAAACTGCATCGAAATTTGCTCCACAAAAAAACAAGTGCGAGTCGGACTCGCGCATGAAGTGTTCCGTACCATTATATTCTGTTTTTAGTATTTTTTGTTATAGCGGCAATAGAAATACATCATCTGTGAAAATTTCAACTGTCTAGCTATCACGGTTCATGAGATATAGCCTGGTGACAGACAGACAGACAGACAGACGGACAGTGAAGTAATTGGGTCCCGTTTTTACCCTTTGGGTACGGAACCCTAAAAACATGGTAAACAACACGTTTTTAATTTTAAATAACTTAAGTAGTAAAAATAACAACGATAGTTTAAAATCCTATATTGTTATTTATTTTTGTTGTATAATAGAGATTTTTTTGACGTGATTACGTCTTATATATAAGAATGCACTCATCAAAAAGTGTGACGTCATCGCTCACGTTATTGACAAGTAACCATAGAAACATTATATTATTGACAAGGTAACCATTTATGACATCAATATACATTAAATATACAATAAAATTATGGTCCAAAAATCGATTTACAAACAACCATTTTTTTTAAATAACAAATAGGTTATCGTTTCACCACTATCTCACACGATGGCAAGTGATAATGCGCTCTAAGGTATGCCACCAATTCGGTGCGTAAATTGAATACAGTGGACGTAGACCCTTATAATAATAATAATAAATAAACATAAATATTTCAGGACATATTACACATCGCCATCCAGCCCCAAGCTAAGCAACTTAATGCTTGTGTTATGGGTGCCAGATAACGGATAAACTACTTATATACTTTTTTTTTGTTGTAAATATATACATATTATACATATAGGAAACACCCAGAACCAGAAACAAGAATTTATGGTCAGCATAAATACTTGTTCCCGGCGGGAATCGAACCCGCAACCTTCTGCGTCGCAGTCGGGTGTTCGCCCGACGCGCCACAGAGGTCGTCGAATGGTAGAGTAGAAAAAGATAGAAAGTAAAACTATACTGCATATAAACTTCGACATCGCAACTCGATTGTCGAATTAAACTCGCATAAAGCATAATCGATTTCCAGCCTAGCCTTCAGGATTGTTTCAAAAATGTGTCGCGGCATTTTTGTTAGGAAATCGGTATGTGAATTGTAAACGATCAAACCGAAAATCGTATTTCTAGTTTCTAAAAACAGCGATATTCATAATTTCAACTTAAGAAATAAGGATGAACTGACCGTGCCCGGTAGTAGGCTCCGGAAAATAAACAGGTCGTTTAATAGTACATGTGTGCTCTATTATAATAAATTACCTAAAGATGTATATGACATGTCCATTAATAGGTTCAAAACTTTTATAAAGCATAAATTGTGCAGTAAGGCGTACTATGATACTTCGTCTTACCTTAATGATAAGAAACCATGGACGTGACTTTAGTTGCTCCATTACAAATAATACTTTCAAATATTTGTAATATTGACCTTTGTGAGCGTGTTCACATGAAAAAAAAAACCAACCCCCATGAGTTTCTTGTGTCTTCTTCTCATTGGTGGGCGCGTTCCGAAGGCACACATCCTAACTTAGTTTTTAAGACGATTTCATGTGGTCTTTATACTAATGTATTAAGCATCCAAAGAAATAAAGAAATTTGACTTTGACTAGTGAAAAACATTATAATTGATATTCATTAGGACCTCTTTAGGACCCTACGGCATCGATTTAAAAATAATCGAGATAAGTTAGCAGATCTTTTTACCTCGGGGCCTTTAACCGAGGACGGGCACCGGAGAGTTTTTTTTTGTTGGTTTAACTCCGACATAACCCATCGTCACCCCCGGGATGGCGGGTATTCATGAGTATTTTCACTCCGGTAAAAAAATCCGATTTACTCAAATATCGAATAAAACTTGCATAAAACATAATCGATTTCCAGCAGAGGTTATTTTAAATCGTAGGTACAATGCGGTATCGATATTGAGAATAATCGAGACACTCAGCAAATCGGAATAGTGTAAACACCGGTGTGAACAATCGGTGAGGTACTTCAGTCGCCAACTGCGGAGGTAACGCTTCAAATTGAGCGGCTGGAACTACTACAATAGGGTTGACACACTACATTTAACAATTTTAAATAAGCATTCCTCCCCCTCAGGGTGGGCGGAAGGATGCAATAATGCATTTTCCCATCGATAAAAAAAAAAAAGGTATGTCTTTTGGAAAAATAATAATAGGTACTCCAATACCGACTGCTAGGTTTAAGACATTCAAAACATTATCCCTATTTGTCGACAATTTAAAATTCAAACAGGAAATTAATAAAAATCCAAAAAAAGGTCATACAAATGACACACTTTAAACAAAATTTAAACATTAAACATCACATGCACAAACAAGAAAAATTTAGAACTATGCTGAACTTGTTTTTTATTATAAAGAATACCGATAATAGACATTTAAATAAAAAATATATAAATACATAAAAGATTTTTTCCAACTAATTCAAGGAACACGTAGCCCCAATAAAAATTACCTCTGGCCATTAGGCGTATCTTCTCAACCAATATAAACATCAAAATTTAATAAGTACTTATTTTTTCTTTTTTTGTACGTCGTAAAGAAATAATTATCATGGGCATAAACTAACAGGACCCGATTCCGTGGGAATATCGGGGTAAAGAGTAGCTTATGTGTTATCCTAAGACTCCTGCTACAGGCCATACCAAGTTTCATTGCAAATACTCCAGTAGTTTTTGATTGTAGGAGTAACAACATTAACATACATACATACCTAACAAACTTCTACATTTTAAATATTAGTAGGATTATTTCACGTGTCTAACCCTTCTCTTTGTGTCGAATTTTTTTATGTTTTATATTTGTATTGTTTTTTGAAGTGAAAACTTCTTTAGCGGCGTTGAGCACTTTTTCTGTAATGGGTATAAAATCTTAAACTCGCGTCAGGACACGTGACCTGATCGAAAAAGCGTAAGACGGATGGAGAGTAGACAGCTATCCCCTCTCTACGGCGCGGCGAAAATGTATGCCTGGGCCTACTGTTTTTAATTTGGCTGTGAGTGTATTAAGACGTACATATGGTATTTTTTAACGGACGACTATTGACGGACGACAAATGTCGGACGACTATTGACGGACGACAAATGTCGGACGACTATTTGTCGGACGACTATTGACGGACGACAAATGTCGGACGACAAATGTCGGACGACAAATGTCGGACGACAAATGTCGGACGACAAATGTCGGACGACAAATGTCGGACGACAATTTGTTGGACGACAAATGTCGGACGACTATTTTTTTTTTTTTCATCTAAAACTCTTTTAGCGTATGTTCTCGCGACATATGAGATTTTACACAGATATACAGTTTTCACTTCTGCCTGCACTCCCGGAGTGCGCTGTTTTTTTTTTATTAATTTTATAGTTAAAAAAACATTTTTGGATTATTACAAAAACAAACTGCATGTATATATTACATTAATTTTAAAACTTATAAAACAATTATATCTAAGCACTAAAACCTACTACCTAAATAAAATTTAATTTACAAGTTTAAATTTTTTTAAATATTTTATTTTTGAATTGTAAAATATTGATATAGAACGTGTCAACCCTAGATGGTAATATAGATGGAATATATAAGTACATCAATTGAAAAACTTATAAAACAACTAGCTGCCCTCCGCGGTTTCACCCGCGTAACTCCCGATCCCGTGGGAATATCGGGATGTAAGCTATCCTATCTCTCAAGTTGGATCGAACTGCACATGGTGTGCAAATTTTATTATAATCGGTTAAGTGGTTTAGGAGTCCATTGAGGACAAACATTGTGACACGAGATTTATATATATTAAGATTATCTAAGCACTAAACCTACTACCTAAATAAAATTTAATTTACAAGTTTAATAAAAAAAATATAATTTTAAATATATTTCTTACTATTTTTGAATTGTAAAATATTGATATAGAGCGTGTCAACCCTAGAAGATGGTAATGTAGAGGGCGACATGCGGTATATTCGTTCAAATATCGTGGTCGCAATCGGGGTGGGAAACTCTATCTATTTGATACTTACCTACTTTAGATTTGCAGGTGTTGTACAATATTGTTAAAGGGTTGTGATATTGTTAATATAAACCTACTCTACGTAATAAGTAACATATAATTAGGTGCATCTCTAGATTTTTTTTAACTACAACATAATATATTCAACAACAACTTGTCCATCCAAAGGTTGCCTGGAAGAGATCGCTTTTAGCGATAAGGCCGCCCATTGTGCCATTGGTTTTTTTTTGTAGGAATTTATCATAGAATTAAGATTTAATGTGGTACAATAAAGAGTTTATCTATCTATCTATATATTTGGTTTTACTGCAAAAAATCTGCGTCTAATTTATATAAATCAAATCACAGCTGTTTTTTATACAGCGCGCGCCAATTTGTAATCGCCCGATTTTCTTAGCACAGCCATCTCAGCAACGACTTCTTTATTTCTATGCACCTCAGTCGACGTCTTTAACATTAATTATTATTTTTATATCCTATTATTTATTTTTTAACTAGTTGTAAAGCTTGGTTGCTAAATCGGCCGGTGGGCTTTTATTTGCCCTAGTCGGTTGCGCATAGTTTTTTTGTAATTTATACGTTTATAAAGGCTGCGGTCCGAATTGGATGTAACAGAGCTTACAGTGCTAACGATCGAATTATCCAGTCCGACATCGTGAGTGTACTAAAATTGCTATGGCGCTATGCGCTATATGTCACTTTCGGACCGCTCACTGCCTAAGTGCATATACAAAAGGCTACTTGAAGCAAGAAATAAACCTCTCCCAATAGAGGCTAGGCTAGAATTAAAAGCAACTTTTTTAAAATTCTAGAAATAAATTATTTTCTAGCGTCTTTAGAGAGAGGATGATATTTTGCTTTTGCACAAGTTTTACAGTCGGAAAATGGTAGAAAATAAAGTAATCACTTACTGTCTTCACCGGCACATGGCATGCCAGGCGCAGCGGGCACATTCGGAAAAACTGTAACAAAATGAAATTGCACATTAGTTCCTCTTTCACAATTACATTAGCCAGTTTAGGCACGTCGCGTCGTGTATAGTGTGCAACTGAACAAACTGAAAGTTATGTGAGTAAGCAAACTAGATAACCTATAAATTGTTTTAACAACTTTAAATAATACTTTTGATCTCGAAATTCGGACTTATGGGAGTGAAACAGTGAGGCGCAGCTAGTTATACATAACTAGCGACCCGCGGCTGTATTATGCATGTATTATATCTAAAAACCTTCTTCGTTAGTCACTCTATCTATTAAAAAAACCGCATCAAAATCCGTTGCTTAGTTTTAAAGATCTAAGCATACAAAGGGACATAGGGACGACGGCGAAAAGTGACTTTATTTTATACTATGTAGTGAAGATTAACTAAGACTTAAAAAAAACATCTGTAGATCATACGAATAGTAGGCTCAACTAGGACTATATTTTTTTACTACATTATAAAAAATGTAGAACAAAAATCGGTGGTGGAACAAAGTCACCGTCCATTGCAAAGAATGTGTACATTATACAATGAGATATGCGAGGAGTTGGATATTTTCCATTACAGATAGATAGATAGATAAACTCTTTATTGTACCACATTAAACCTTTATTCTAACATACATTCTGCTACAAAAACAATAATACCGCCGCAATATTACAGCTTGTATAAATACAAAAGAAAAACAAAAGCTTTACTAGCTAATTGTCAAAACCAAATTGAAATTGTATAATTTAATAAGTGTAATCAAACGCTGTGCGTAGTTATAATATATGTACAAATTAAAAACGATTCTTTGTAACTCATGTGTATTTGTAATATTAAATTTGTATATTGTTACTATCACTACATAGTATAAAATAAAGTCATTTTTCGCCGTCCCTATTTCCCTTTGTATGCTTAGATCTTTAAAACTACGCAACGGATTTTGATGCGGTTTTTTTTAATGGATAGTATTTCAAGAGGAAAGTTTATATGTATAATACATGCATAATATAGCCATGCGAAGCCGGGGCGGGTTGCTAGTGTCTTATAAAATAAAATAAAATCAATAGACAGACCGACAGACGAGAGAGTGATCTTATAAGGGTTCCTTTTTTACATTTTGAAGTAAGGAACTCTAAAATACCACCAAGAGGAACTGATATATATTTTTTTATCACTTGGCTGTAAATATGTATATTTTCTTAGTATCGTCGTAGAAGATATTTGTCTCGCGACGGGAATAGAAGCCACAACCTTCTGTAATGGATGTTCGGCCACCGCGCTATAGAAGTCGCCAATTAATCGAGATTATTAATCATTCACCACAACTGAATGAAATTATATCTTTACAATTCATATTTAAAAGTATTAATAATAAGATAAACCAGATATTAATAATATTTATGATTCATACAGAGCGCCAGTAAGTTTAATCCATGCTATGTATGACGTTATTATACTAGCAGCGCAGGTTTCACCCGCGTATAACTCCAGATCCCGTGGGAATATCGGGATAACAAGTAGCCTATATCACTCCCAATGAATCAATGGATCCTCATACCAAGTTTCATCAAAATCGGTCCAGTAGTTTCGGAGCCAATTCGTTACAAACAAAAAATCAATGCATCCTCATCGCAATGGGTCCAGTAGTTTTTGCGTGAAGGAGTAACAAACATACATACACATAAACTATCACATTTATAATATTAGTAGGAAGTAGGTTAGGATTAGTGTAGATATGTAGATGTAGATAGATAGTGCTTGGGACATGGGCCCAGCCCGGACAGTAGCCTTGCCAAAAACCTATCTCTTCGTCGGAACGGCTGGATCCAACTAAGACAATATTAAGGTGCACGAAAGGGCCTAATGCAGAATAAATAAAAATAAATATTAAAGAACATTCCACACATCACCATCTAGCCCCAAGCTAAGCAACTAGATTTGTGTTATGTGTTCTAGACAACGGATATACTACTTATATACTTTTCTTTTGTAAAAATATACTTATAATACATAGAAACAACCAGACCGCAGACAAATATCTATAAGCATAAATACTTGTCTGAGGCGGGAATCGAACCCGCAACCCTGTGTTTGGCAGTCCGGCATGGTGACCATTGTGCCAACTGGGTCGTCAAATATATCACATAGAATATTACACTAAATCGAGGTTAAACTTAAGCAAAAACTTGATGACAAAGCCGTTGTAACATCAGCTTATATTTGACCCTGCCACGATTCATCTCTAGTAAAAACGGAGGGACCAAAGGACCTATGTTTTGCCCATTTCAAGCTTTCATGTGGGCTTTTATCTATACTAAGTAATAATAAAAAAATTAACGAGGTGAACACTTTAAAAATCAATCATTCAGTAACAACACCAACAGATATACACTTTTACATCACTACATAGTATAAAACAAAGTCGCTTTTTCTGTCCCTATTTCCCTTTGTATGCTTAAATCTTTAAAACTACGCAACGGATTTTGATACGGTTTTATAATAGAGTGATTCAAGAGGAAGGTTTATATGTATAATACAATACATGCATAATATAGCCGTGCGAAGCCGGGGCGGGTCGCTAGTTTATAATATTACGCGATATATTATGTTTTGCCCATTCCAAGTTTCCAGCTTTCCCGTCCCGTTCCGTTCCGGCTTACATACATGTGAATAATAGAAACTAATTGATATTCTATGTTCAGTAAGTTAACTTAATGTTTATGGAACACGATATGTCTGTATGTTGTTGTTAACTTTGTTCAAGTTATTTTCTTACGTATATTGATAAACTTATGGGTGTATTTGTGCTATTAACAATGCTCTTATGGTGACCTCATTGAGTTTCTTGTGCCTACTTCTCATTGGTGGGCGCGTTCCGAAGGCACACAGCACAGTCTAAGTTAGTTTTTAAGACGATTCAAAGTGATCCCATGCAAACTTTATAAATCCAAATTAATAAAGAATTTTGACTTTTGAAGGCTATATTAGACGGTGTTTATCAATATTGGTTATTTTATAAAAAAGCTGGTGTAAATTTTGAGGTCATATCAGCTGTTACTTACAGGAAAAGGTCATTAACCTTAAGATTATACTGATTATTTTGGTTT
Organism: Idaea aversata; assembly: GCA_907269075.1. Classification (NCBI taxonomy): domain Eukaryota; kingdom Metazoa; phylum Arthropoda; class Insecta; order Lepidoptera; family Geometridae; genus Idaea; species Idaea aversata. The sequence continues at coordinate 2,942,323 of OU026098.1, read as the reverse complement.
TTAACTATGATTCTAAGTCTGTATGACCAAAAAATGTTCGAATTTCCAAAAGTCCCATGCAATTTAATTTAATATTAATTTTAATAACTTAATATATGTAAGTATTTCAATTTTTAATAATAAATGTCAATTTTAATTATTAAAATTATTATGTACTGTACATTGTTTGTAGTCCGAATTTATTTTATTTTTATTATTTACTAGCGACCCGTCCCGGCTTCGCACGGCTATATTATGCATGTATTATACATATAAACCTTCCTCTTGAATCACTCTATCTATAAAAAAAAAACCGCATCAAAATCCGTTGGTAGTTTTAAAGATTTAAGCATACATTAGGGATATAGGGACAGAGAATGCGACTTTGTTTTATACTATGTAGTGAAGTGATAGTGATGTAGTGATTATTTAAAAGTCGTTGAACAAACGTTGATTGTTACAGGGCACAAAAGTAGTCCTTAACTGCAAATATAAGTAACAAAAATCCAAATATAAGGTAAGTTAGTTTGCGCCCCTCACTCACGTTCATTAAGATCATTGTCAAAGTATATTTCCTATACCGTTTATTTTTCCCAACTAAATTGCATTCTACTCTTCCGGAAAAGAAGCACGATAAATAGATTCAAGATAACATAGTAACAGTCTTTTTCAGTTGAAATAAGGTTCAAAGTTGATAGAGATTTGCTTGTGTTCGGAGGTCGAGCGGTAAATTAAGATTTTTGTGACGTAAAAGAGATGTCCGTCATCATGTGAGGTGTTTATTTATTGTTGTGTTTGAACAAGAATTGAGATTTGTAATTGAATCTAACTTATTAAGTAAGTTAATTATTTTTTAGTATTGTATAAAAAGTTACAAAAACCGGCCAAGTGCGAGTCGGACTCGCGTACAAAGGGTTCCGTACCATTTTATTTTTTTAGTATTTGTTGTTATAGCGGCAACAGAAATACATCATCTGTGAAAATTTCAACTGTTTAGCTATCACGGTTCATAAGGTACAGCCTGGTGACAGACAGACATACGGACAGTGATGTGCAAAAATGTTAGGTAGTACATTTTTCTTGACTAGATATTTATCTCGAAAACAAGTAACTAGCAAAAAGTTGGCAATGTAGTTGACCACACAAGTAAAAGAAATATATTAAAACTAGCGACCCGCCCCGGCTTCACACGGCTATATTATGCATGTATTATACATATAAACCTTTCTCTTGAATTACTCTATCTATTAAAAAAACCGCATCAAAATCCGTTGCGTAGCTTTAAAGATACAAAGGGTCATAGGGATATAGGGACGGCGAAAACTGACTTTATTTTATATTATGTAGTGATGATGCGCGATGATGCGACTGCGCTCCGTGGTTTCGCCCGCGTAAGTCCCGATCCCGTAGGAATATCAAAATGAAAAGTAGCCTATAGCCTTCCTTGATAAATGGACTATCCAACACAAAAATTCAAGATTTTTTTTTAAATTCGAACCAGTAGTTCCTGAGATTAGCGCGTTCAAGCAAACAAACAAACTCTTCAGCTTTATATTTTGATTAAACTTATAACACAGCAGTGTTCAAAATCATGAGCTGAACTACACGTCACGAGGTTCCAGGTATGAATCCAATACATATAGTATGGCACTTAATCTCAACATTCGAGTATAGGCTTTAGAAGCCCATATTTGTTCAACCAAATTGTTTGATATTGGCCGGCCGGCGGACGGAGTGCTTTTGTTATGCATGTTTGTGCTCCTATGAAGGACATGTTCGAGCATTTCGAGCACTCCGAGCATTCGGAACCATTTGAATTGAACCTTTTGATAACGAAGTCTATTGATGTTCGATTTTTTACGGTTATAATAAACAAAGAATCATCAAATAATCTCTACATGCCTGTGTTATTAAATATTTCAAGTCAGGTGTAAAACCGTACGACCTGATTAGAAAGTGGTCAAATGCTTCCTAATTTTTATACAAAAAAATCGGTGGTCATACAGACAGACAGACGGACAAGAAAGTGATCTTATAAGGGTTCCTCATTTACCTTTTGAGGTATAAAACCCTATAAAAATCTTTAAAATATTGTCTTTTTATACTAAAATGCATTCATATTTTACTTCGTAATTTTTATAATAAGATCAAAGACCATACCTTGATAATTATTGTTGTCATTTTTAATGAATTGACAATATATATTCTTGTCATTTTCTATACTTATAAAGCTGAAGAGTTTGTTTGTTTGTGTGAACGCGCTAATCTCGGGAACTACTGGTTCGAATTAAAAAAATCTTTTTGTGTTGTATAGTCCGTTTATCGAGGAAGGCTACTTTTCATTTTGATATTCCCACGGGATCGGGCCTTACGCGGGTAAAACCGCGGGGCGCATTAGTTCATCTATAAATATAAAATTCAAAGTACTGACTGATTGTTATATCGACTCACAGGTTCAACCAATTAACTGTTTGGGCTAAAAATTGGCATACCTACAGATAGCTGTTTTGACTTAGGCATCCATTAGGAATTTAGAAAAATTCAACTAAGTTAAAAGCTAGTTTTAAACATTAGTCGCCAAACTCAATCAGCAATTAACAAAACCCTATATTATCTAAAGTGCAAAAACCATTTTTCGGCCCGCATTAGCGTTAGTGCGAACATTATAAAGGCTTATATTACTATGTTTATCTCAACGGATGTAGAGGTAGGTACGTCGGAAAGCTGAGAGCAAAGTTGGCTCGCCGCTGTGGGCGCATTAGCAAGGAAGTGACTCATAGACGCATAAGCCAGGTAAGTGGGGAACGGGTAAGCTCTTAGTTGTGGTGTAGTGTATCTGTCATATAATAGGTAGTTAGATTTTAAATAGAGCGTTAATGTTGTTTTAATAGAGCTTCAATGATGACTAGCTTTTGCCCGCGACTTCGTCCGTGTAAAAGTCGAAAATGGACTTAGGAATCACGTTTGTCCATACAGACTTTGCCCTCCTTTTTCACCCCATAAGGGGTAGAATTTGGGAAATTTTTTTCTTATCAGATGCCTACATCATACAAAGAACACACCCTCCAAGTTTCAGGTCTCTACGATCAGCGGCTTAGGCTGTACGTTGATCCATCAGTCTGTCAGTCAGGACAAATAATTTATGTATAGAAAATAGACAGAAGAAGATATATAGCGCTTTAATGATAATCACCACATAGTATAAAACAAAGTAGCTTTCTCTGTCCTTATGTCCCTATATCCCTATGTATGCTTAAATCTTTAAAACTACGCAACGGATTTTGATGCGGTTTTTTTAATAGATAGAGTAATTCAAAAGGAAGGTTTATATGTATATTACACTAGCAACCCGCTCCGGTTTCGCACGGCTATATTATGCATGTACTATACATATAAACCTTCCTCTTGAATCACTCTATCTATTAAAAAAAACCGCATCAAAATCCGTTACGTAGTTTAAAGATCTAAGCGTACAAAGGGAAATAGGGACGGCGAAAAGTGACTTTATTTTATACTATGTAGTGATAGTGAAGCCGGGGCGGGTCGCTAGTATACAGATATATTGACGATCTCTGTGGCGCTGCGAGGAAACCTGTCTGCGAAACGAAAGGTTACGGGTTCCATTCCCACCTCCAAGTATTTATGTAGAGACAAACAGGTATCCCTGTCCCCGAACTAAGCGTAATCCGCGCTACAAAAGTAGTCTGAAAACCCAGGTATCCAAAACTTCAGAATCAAGAGCACTTTAAAGTCGTATCTCTTTAGATACGCTTAAAAAGTCGAACAAAACTCTTAAAAGCAGACTAGGCAGGTCAAAAGTGCTTTAACTACGAGTACGGGACGGTATAAAGCCGAAATTGCATTAAAATTCCGAGATATCAAAGGACTGACGGATGGGTTCCTGGTTGAAGAGGTACGTACCTATTCATTGCTGAAAGTGAATGTTGCTTAAGAAGCACATTCGTGTTAGAAACGAATTCTATTTCAAGATGCTATATTTTTTTTTACTGGCTTGTGTTTGATATAGTTATAAGATATTATTTTCAAAACGGAAAGCATCTACAATTTCAAACGTATGGATTACTTTTGATATTTGAAACGGTTGCTCTTTTGTGTTCTATTTTCTTATTATTGAAAGCGTTGAAAAAAATACACTTATTGTAGGACATTTCACAGAGTGCCATCTAGTTCCCAAGCTAAGCAACTAGGCTTGTGGTATAGAGTCCTGGACAACGGATAGAATACTTATATGTTTTTCATTTTTTATTTCTATTTACTTTATATATAAATTTGGTTTTTAGACTCCACTGTCCGTCTGTCTGTCACCAGGCTGTATGTATCTCAAGAACCGTAATAGCTATCCAGTTCAAATTTTCACAGATGATGTTGCCGCTATAACAACAAAAACTAAAAACAGAAATAATATTTATATATTTTAAAGTCAAGTACGTTTTGAAATGAAATATAGGTAAGTAATATATATACTTAGTTTGTTATAGTATTATTTTGGTTTTGTCAATTTTTTTTTAAATATGTGATTATATAAACGCGCTTCTTGAGAAAATGAGAAAAACACCACGATGTACGAAGATTATATTGACACTGAATCACTGGTTTTACTATAGATGGAGTACCTTGAGGAATTATGTGTCTAAATATATGTTGATAATTATTAATTCATTCATAAAATATTAGTAAAACAAGTGATTCAGTGTCAATATAATCTAAGTACATCGTGGTGTTTTATTGGGTAAAAAAACTACTCTATATACTAAGTTGTAATAAAATACGATAACGTTATCTCGATACATTGGCCTCACCGTCTTAACCGACTGCTTCAATAAAACGGTGAAACAAGCAACTCTACCACTTAGTTCCGATCGGTTTCGTCCGTAAATTGGATCTTTTAAGCGATCGTTCCCTTTGTATTAACTCAGCGGAAAGATACACTTACGTTACGATTTATTATGCATGTTTCGAATAAGAATCTTTTTTAGAATCGTTGGAAAGAATGACGACCCAGTTGGCACAATGGTCACCATGCCGGACTGCCAAAGACAGGGTCGCGGGTTCGATTCCCGCCTCAGACATGTATTTATGCTTAGATATTTGTCTGTGGTCTGGTTGTTTCTATGTATTATAAGTATATATTTACAAAAGAAAAGTATATAAGTAGTATATCCATTGTCTAGCACTCATAACACAAGTCTAGTTACTTAGCTTGGGGCTAGATGGCGATGTGTGGAATGTCCTGCAATATTTATTTATTTATTTAATCAGAGAGGTGACGCTGCCAGCACTGGATGCGGCTAGGGGCGGTTAATTTTAATGACGATTAAATTTTTATTTTATTAAAATATTTCGTAATTTTATTTAAAACGGAATATTCACCATGTTTTTTGTTTTTATTTTGAGGGTCTCGATATTTTGATATTATTGCAAACATCATTTTTACCGAGAATAAAGTTTGCAGGTAGATCTTGACAGTTGGAACATCCCGTTTTAACTAACTTTAATAGTGAAAATAACCATGGTAGTACAAAATCAAGAATCTTTGTTCTTAGTACTCAGACGAACAGTTAGGCAATACCGAATCCAGGTCAGGAAACTTCTAGGAAAGCGTGTTACATCTTAGAACGCATCGTCACCTACCATCGCGCAGGAGTGGTCAAATGTTGACATTTGTAAAAAAAAAACTAACCGACACATCTGCAATAATCATATTTCAGACATTGACACAAAGTAATGTTGGTTGAAATATGTTACTTGCAATTCAATGTACCTTCATACCAAGTTTCTTCAAAATAGGTTCCAAAAGTTTCGGAGCCAATTCTATTACAAACAAAAAAATTATTAAAATTTTCTTTTTATTATTATAGTTCGTTGCATAGTTCTAGTATATGTAGCCATAATTCTAGCAAAACTAACGCAGTAAATTTAAAATCGAAAAGTCAATTTGGTTTAGTGTTTGCGCGCGGTAATGCCGAATTGTGGCCGCCAACCAAAATATTTGCAACATTAAACAAATAGTTGAACGTGATGAAAATGTGGATAGAAAATCAATTGTAACTTTATAGAATTACTAGCAGTGGTCGGCGGTTTTACCCGCGTAGTTTATTATTATTATGTTTCTAATTTATTCATTTATTTTTTTCTTAGATTTATTATGTTTTATTAATCTTATATTATTTTTAGGAATACGACTGAAAATTAGCGCGCTATACACTTGTTTGTGTAGTGGTGTGTAGCGCTATAAGCTGAGTTGTATTCCTTTTTGTAACCACAATAATGTATTAGGTATGTATTTTTATGTCTTTACTTTACAAATAAACTTTCTGTCTTTCACACGGTTTGCGCCGCACGCTTTCGTATCTGACGTGCGATGTCGATGCGCGATGCATCTTCGTTATAACCTTACCCTAACGTATTAAGAGGAAAGGGTACCGGGCGCTCTCTCCATACAAACGTAGTCGACTGTTTCCTCTCTGGATAATGACACTAGAACAAATATTTTTGTTGCATAAAACTAACTGCCATGACCATGCCCCTGGTGCTGGCTACATTTGTATGGAGAGAGCGCCGGTACCCTTTCACCTTAAGACAGTCACAACAACAACCCGTAATAACAAACAAACGTACAATATAGACAATAAATCGTTGCCGATACCGTCATTGTTGTGACGAGGGTTCATTACAAGGTAAATGATAGAGAGATATTTCATTTTTTTCTTTATAAAAAAAAACTGGACTTCATACTCATATTGGTGTCGATTTATTTGACGCGGTTACTCTAGAGTTTTGGGTTTGAAGATTTTAAATCCATCTGTCCATCAATCAAAATATTATAATTTATAATATTTTGATTGATGGACAGATAAAAAAATATATTTTTCACACCTGCAGCACTTTAATCACGGATTAAAGCCCTATTAACCTCAACTTAAAGCAAGACTTTATTCCCAAGGGAGATAATGTTGTATGAAACTCCCAAGGGAATAAAGTGATTTGAATTTGGAACGTTGAAATTCGTGTGAAAAGTCTTGGTTTTAATTTTGAAGGTCTCAGCAAATAGGTTTTATTTATAATAAGTAATTTGATTGGTCTACAAAAATCTAGCAAGCCACGATTTATGTTTTTTATTTTGACTGTTACGTTAGGTCTAAGCAAATAGGTTTTGCCTATAATACCTACCAAATATTTACCATCATGCTACCATCTCATTGCAAGTGCCCAATTTTTTTTAAGGTGGATTTTTTTCAAATAATTAACTGGCCACCACAAGAATTTCAAAAAACATTGGACTGACGACGGTATGAAAAGTAGAGTATGCACCTCGGGATAAACCATGTCTTCGTCTTGGGCGGTTTGATATGCCACCCACAACATAAGACATCGCTTTATGCCCTTGATGCATAATCTACTATTATATTATTAAAGTTGACATTTCATAAATATAGGAAAACTCTTTATTTTACCAGATTAAACCTTAATTTTATTATAACATAAATTCCTGAAAAAAAACGTATGGAGGGATGGTCAATTATCCACTTAAAACACTTCTTCATGGATCACTTCCTTCATAAGTCAAAACTGTATTAAATCTATTCAGTAATTATCAAGTTTGTTGCGTTTAGACAGACAGGCAGACGCGCTGTAAGGGACCTTTATAATAAGTATAATCCCGCCCAATACAGTTCTGTTAAATCACAAGTCGCCCCGCAGCCTTACATGGTTATGTAATAAATATTTTTCTCACAATTATTTCATTTCGTTACGTTTTTAATCACCAACATTTTTATTTTATTGACGTCAAAAGGGCGGCAAATTGTCACCATTATTATTTTATAACGTCAAAAGGGCGGCAAATTGTCAACATTATTATTTTATGACGTCAAAAGGGCGGCAAATTATGACTCCGGGCGACAGTGACCCACGCTACGCCACTGAGTATGGATAGATATAGATGCCGTTTCTAGAGTATTCTGTAGTCTACGTCACTCAATACATAAATAAGTAGGTATTTATACCTAACACACGCAGCTCGAATATTGCACCAGCATATTTGGTTAGGTTTGGTTATACTTGTTTACGAATGTATTGTCCAATCTCGACGGCCATTCACCTGGGACGCCCAAGGTTGCGAGTTCGATTCCCATCCCGGGAAACAAATATATGTATGCCCTACATAAATATATTTGACGACCCAGTTGGCACAATGCCGTACTGCCAAACACAGGGTTGCGGGTTCGATTCCCGCCTCAGACATGTATTTAAGCTTAGATATTTGGCTGTGGTCTGATTGTTTCTATGTATTATATGTATATATTTACAAAAGAAAAGTATATAAGTAGTATATCCGTTGTCTAGCACCCATAACACAAGTCTAGTTACTTAGCTTGGGGCTAGATGGCGATGTGTGGAATGTCCTGCAATATTTGTCTATTTATTTTATTATATTTTATTTTATCAGCTATGGTGTTTTATTTAAGTACTAGCTACGCCAAGCGGTTTTACCTACGTTCGATTAAAAAATGTTCTATAATGAACCTTTTCCTGATAATATTTTTAAGGAAAAATGCATCTTCAAAAAAAAAAGAAAAAGAGAGAAAGTAAAGAGGTTAATGCGATTCTTAAATTCGACTATGACGGTACTTGACTAAGTGGCGGAATTGGTAACGCATTTGAACGGTATTCAAAGGATGCGAGTTCGAGTCTCGTCTTAGTCGCAATTTTTGAAGATGCATTTTTCCTTATAAATATTTTCAGATAGCCCAGTGCAGGCTTAGCACTTTAAAAAATAAAAAATCTTTTCCTGATAATAACAAACTCAACAAAAAAATAATTAGCTAAATTTCATTGATCCAGAATCATGAGATTAATTTTTATATATATATATACTCGTAGTAGATATATAAATGTAGGTAAGTATTCTGTCTGTTATCTGGTCCCCATTACACAAGTTGCTAAGGGATGGATGATTTACGGCTTAATTTTTTGCCTTCGTAAAAAAGAAAAGGGATTTCGAAATACTTAAAACAGATATTCTGATTTTAATCTCTTCGAATATTCAGGGGTTAAATCTGAGTCACCCTTTTGTACGGCATGATTAAAAAAAGCTTATACCTACAGTAATAAGACGAAGACATCACTTCAATGGAGCTAAACGATGAACTTATACATATAAAAAATATATGCGACAAATAAAAAAAAAAGTAATTATTTTCCTGGGATTTTTTTTTAAGTTTAAGTATAAGATTTTTTATTTCTTTTACATCGACGTTTCGACTATGTTACAATAGTGATGGTCACGAGGAGAGAAAGGTTAAAGAAAAATAAATAAAATTAATGAAATGAAATGAAAATAGTTTATTTCCAGACTACTGTCCACACAAATTACAAAAAAATTAAAAATGTGATTTGTTTGTTTGTATTTATTTTAGCGGTATTTTATTTGTGTTATCTTAATTTGGTATTATTATTATTTTGTGAAACCTATTCTTAAGATTGTGATTAAAAAATCTGATGATAAATGTTTTTCTATTCTATTCTAATTAAGAACCTCCTTCTTTTTTGAAGCCGGTTAAATGTAGTTACAACTTATACTATTCTACACCTAAGGTTTACCCAAGTCACACCCAAGTGTTCTAAGTCTAGCTAAGTAGGTATACTAGGTACCCTAACTAGGTCAGCAGTTACCTAAACGCTTGTAGGTGGTTATTAGACGTTCGCGCTGGTAACTAACTATATGTTTCAACATGTTTTTTTAGGGTTCCGTGCTAATAAAAATCTCTCAAATGAAAATTGGCATAAAATAGAAATATTATGAATATATTTAGGTTTCATATTTCTCATTTTTTAAGTTTTTTAATCACTACATAGTATATAATAAAGTCACTTTTCGCCGTCCCTATGTCCCTATGTATGCTTAGGTCTTTAAAACTACGCAACGGATTTTAATGCGGTTTTTAAATAGAAAGAGTTATTAAAGAGGAAGGTTTTTAGATATAATACATGCATAATACAGCCGTGCCAATCCGGGGCGTGTCGAAAAAAAAAAAACAGAATATAAAGGTACAGAAAAAACAAAAAAACATAGGGGCATGGTCATGGCAGTTATAAGTTTATGCAACAAAAATATTTGCATTATCCAGGGAGGAAACAGTCGACTACGTTTGTATGGAGAGAGCGTCGGTACCCTTTCCTCTTAAATATATTTACACAAACGGCGCCGGCGTGTGTTCCACAAACTACATTTAGCGAGGCTGTTTCATGAAACATTTCCTGTAACTCCGGACGACACTAAAGTATAATATGTTGGTAGATATATACTCGGATGACCGTATTTGAGTTTTTTTTTAAAGTGTAATAATGGCTTGAAACGACATGTGCATATAACCAGGGAAAAATAATAATATTTGAGTGAAGTTTCGAGGATATTGTATTAATATGATGTAAATATGGATTTACTTATTTACGCGCTAATTCTATAAATTTTATTAATTATATTTGTAAAAACATAACACTTTCTTGACAGTCGGGTAAACTATATATAAATTCTACTACGAATGAATGCTACGATATCGTAGCATCTTTTCGTAACTCGTAGCCGTGCTACGACTTACATCTGTCTTACATAGTGCGGGGTGGGGCCTACGAAAAGGATAGCCAACTAATAAAAAATAGTTGGACCACGAACCTTAGTTCGATCGATCGAAACAAAATGAAAAGACGATCGAAACAAAAACATGAGTTATGCGCATCGACTTGTTATGCGACATCCATCATTTTCTCGTTTTATCGTAATTGCGAGCTAGATTTTTAGGGTTAAGTTTTTAAGGACAATCGAAGAAAGTCGTTCCAAAACATATAATTTAAGCACCTAAGTGAAGTCATAGATATATTTGTGGAATCCGGACCTCTTAACACTTTTGACACTTCGACATTTGTACTAATAATAATATTCTGACCTTTGCACTAATACCATCCGGGGGCTATAGAATGTATGAATGTACCATACAACCCGATTTACCTGAGTCAGGTGGGTCTTTATACGCACTAATAATCATTTTTGGGACAATTATCGGCTTACCATTAAAGAAATTTCACTCCTCGCCACTGATAGGTATAGATCTATAACCTGGATTGACTCATTACCGTTTCTCATTAATATATTCGAGCAGTATCTCATTAACACGAGGGTATATTTAAATACGGCACCTCGATAATTACAAGTGAAATCACGTCACTCGATATCGCATACATTTAGCGATACAATCGAGTTGAACGATTAATTCATTATCGATTTATCGTGTATTCGATTATTGTTTTCAGTTCAATTTTACATTGGTGTTAAAATAAGCTTGAGGTGTTTATATTTATCTATTTAAAAAAAAAAAGATCGCTCTATAGTGGCATTTTTTAGGAAGGAAATACAGGAATACATTAAAATTTGTTAAATGTTCAAACATTCAATGATAAGCGTAAATAGTTAAACATTTTGATCCAGTGGCGAGGGTTGATATTTCTTTACAGGTAAGCCAATAAAACACCAATAGCAATAAAAATCTACTTTTTAGTATTAGTATTTTCACAAAGTATTTTCGTATTTTCAGAATTTTAGTTCTGTTTTTAGTACTTTCAGGAAGGTACCTAGGCCTCAATCCGTAAAGGTAAACCGACAGGAATCGGGTTGTATGTACCCCTAACTACTGCTCCGTTCTTAGATGTCTAATCTAAACTTTACAAAATCAAATTATCATAAATAAATACCCATTGTTTATATTGAATTGCTAATGTTAGAATAACTCGAGAAACTTCTCTATGAATCGTAACTTTCCATGTTTGCACGAGTCCAAGGGATTTGAAACACCTGTACCAGGCGCGTTATTATTGAAAGCAATTGTTTGTTAAACGGGGCAATTGTGTGGAATGCTATTATTATGTTGCGTTTGTTTTTTAAAGTTAATGGTCATTTTCTTATGAGATTCAGGGCACTGGTTTATTCAATGATTTTTCAACTCATTTTTTTCTTTTTATACAGGGTTATTGGAAATTATACCTACTAGCAAGCCGTTGAGGGGTACTTCTGTGCACCTTAACAAACAACTTTTGTTCTACGACTTTTAAAAATTTGAATAAAAAAATGAAAATTTTGAAGTTAAGTAAATTCGAAAAACGGCTGATTTTTTAAAACAATGGTCATTCAGACTAAGAACAGTAGATAAAACTTAAAAAATAAGCAAAATTTTAAGGTTAATGACCTCTCCGTGTAAGGAACAGCTGATTTTTAGGTACATTTCGGGGAGTGCGCAACAGAACTCCACGACCTAATCTTGTCATCTCCATTCTTTCGTCATACAACCAGGCAGACTGGTGTGCGGCACCGATTCATGGTGGACATTCCAGACGTTCGCACTAAGCGCTTTGCTTCGTCATTCCTTATTCGTACTGCAAGGGAATGGAATCGGTTGCCTGCGTCTGTCTTTCCTGACGTGTACAATTTGGGGGTCTTTAAGTCGCGAGTGAATAGGTATCTTCTAGGAAGGCGTGTTACATCTTAGGCCGCATCGTCACCTACCATCAGGCAGGTGTGATAGTGGTCAAACGCTGATCTATCATATGTAAAAAAAAAAACCTAACCTCAAAATTTTCGAAACAATGTTCGAATTTCCAAAAGTCGTAGAACAAAAGTTGTTTGTTAAGGTGCACAGAAGTAGCCTTCAACGGCTTGCTAGTATAATTACCAATAACCCTGTATATGATTTTAAACTAAAGGTAGCTGCATACATAACGGGATAAAACCTCGGACGGGACGGGGATGTGACGTGCATTGTTCATAGATAGATAGATAGACAACACTTTATTTGTACGGTCGGCTGCATAATTGCAGACCCACCGTAGAGCTCCAAAACGGCTGTTATAAGAATGTTTTCAACACAAGCAAGATTCTAGACACCTGCTTTAGTTGAAGTTTAAAATCTTCTAACTCATCAATTAATTAACCAAAAATTATTAGAATTTGTTCCATATGGTTGCACTTTAATGAATTGGAACAGAAACATACATGTCGAAAACATAACCCTTCCTTTTAGCTTCGCCGTAGTCAGTTAAAAATAATGCCTAAGTCGACTGACTACCGATTGCCTCTTTGAATGGCAATGCTGAGCCGTTGGCCAAATTAGCAGCCAACTCTTTGGTCACCCAAAGCTAATACTTAAGTAATACTTGGTATTATTATTTAAATCCAGTTAATTCTCACGCATAAAAAGCATAATTGACGACCCAGTTGGCGCAATGGTCACCATGCCGGACTGCCAAACACAGGGTTGCAGGTTCGATTCCCGCCTCAGACAAGTATTTATGCTTAGATATTTGTCTGTGGTCTGGTTGTTTCTATGTATTATAAGTATATATTTACAAAATAAAAGTATATAAGTAGTATATGAGTTGTCCAGCACCCATAATAACACAAGTCTAGTTACTTAGCTTGGGGCTAGATAGCGATGTGTGGAATGTCCTGTAATATATTTAATATTTAATTCAGTAACAAACGAAAGGTCAGTTACATTTAAAAATCTGTTTTTTTAATTAACAGAAAATATAAATCGTGTCGTCGGCGAAGCTCACTCGTGCTGCCTTTATTAAAATGGCCACCGAATTGTTGTTAATCCGTGAGTAAAATTGGACAAAATGAGTTAAATACGAATACAATTAAGGTAAACTTAATTTTACTAACCATGCATTTCGAGTTTTATACAGGACTAGCGACCCGCTCCGGCTTCGCACGGCTATATTAGGCATGTTTTACACATATAAACCTTCCTCTTGAATCACTCTATCTATTGAAAAAGCCGCATCAAAATCCGTTGCGTAGTTTTATAGATCTAAGCATACATAGGGACAGACAGCGAAAAGTGACTTTGTTTTATACTATGTAATGATAGTCGGTTAGCTCCAATTCAACCCTAAAATTCATCAAATTTTCCCATTTCATCCCATTTAAAACCAATTCCCAATTCATCCCTTTCTAAATCTAAGGCTAGTTTGATGAATCAATAACACCATAAATCCTCTCTAATTCCTCTATCAGTTGAAGCCTTATCAAAATCAGTTTGGTTGTTTCTGATGGTAGCATGTACAGACAGACAGACATATCGATCGTAGTTACATAGTTAATAAAGCGTAATCTTTTATCTGAAATCAATTAATTTGGCTGATAATATGAGTACTTTTCATTTCAAACATGGTACCGAGTGTTGCTATGTTCCCCAAAAACCCCACTTCGCCATGCGAGTCTTGTATTTATTGAAATAGAATTGAATTTTAGGTTACCCGTTAATTTAGCTATGTTTAAAACAAGCCGTTCTAAGTATTATTAAATGTGAAAGTGTGTTTGTTTGTTACTCTTTTACGGAAAAACTATTAAATTCACCAAAACATCCGCAGCCGCACTAAGCATTTTGCTTCGTCATTCCTTTTTCGTACCGCAAGGAATCAGTTGCATGCGGCTATCTTTCATGTCGTATACAATTTGGGGGTCTTCAAGTCGAGAGTGAATAGGTATCTTCTAGGAAAGCGTACCACATCTTAGGCCGCATCGTCACCTACCATCAGGCAGGTGTGATAGTAGTCAAACGCTGACCTATCATTTGTAAAGAAATAGATTGCGATTAATCTTGGTATGTTAAACTTAAGTGGGTAAACCAGTGGGGCGCAGTAAGTACTAAAATATATTTGAGTATTATAATTATTATAACAAAGAGCCGAGGCGCCATCTGCCGTTTTTAATTACGATGTTTGATTGCTTTCGTTACTCAATTTGTTTCCAGATATAAATTATGTATAGATCTACCTATTTCCATATTTCTCATCTCATTTGCTTATTTTTCGACGACTTTTTGTTTACTTTGTTGAAGTAATTATTTTTACTCAATTAAAATGGAACGCAGCTTTTTGAATTTCTAATTTTAATTCTTTTGTTTGGTATCACTACATAGTATAAAATAAAGTCGCTTTCTCTGTCCCTATGTCCCTTTGTATGCTTAAATCTTTAAAACTACGCAGCGGATTTTGATGCGGTTTTTTTAATAGATAGAGTGATTCAAGAGGAAGGTTTATATGTATAATACATGCATAATATAGCCGTGCGAAGCCGGGACGGGTCGCTAGTTTTGTATATTTGTCACTCGCAGCACCCCGCGGAAGTCCCGATCTCGTGGGCATTTCGGAATAAAGTAAATCAATATATCATACTCAGTTTCATCGAAATCGGTTAAGTCGTTTCGGAGCATTTTCGTAACAAACAAAATTTAACTAGTATAATAGTGAAGATAATAATTATAGTTTTAGTTAATTTTTATTGACGCTGTGATGTGCTATAATTAGATTACTTCATTACATTTTAAATAGAATAGTCATTTCGGTCGTCTTTTGTTTCCATTTCGATCAAGTCGAAATGGAAACAAAAGCCCGACCGTTTCGCTCGATCGTGAAAAAGTTCTGGATAGGATCCGTTGAGAGTAGAGGGGATCCGTTAGGGGAGACGTTAAGCGTCACCCATAACCATTTAGTTACAACAGACAGAAAGGCCTATTTTTAATCTTACCACATTACACGCGTCGATAACAATTTAATGTTCACCGCTCTACCGATGTTGTTTGTTCCAGACAGTCAACATTTTTAATAAAATTATAGAGATGTAAATATTTTGTTCAGAATTCAAACTGGTTTTTACCGTGTAATTTGTAAATAATATTTATATACATAAGATAGCTCCGAAACTACAAGAGTTACGAGTCTGTAACTTCGCAAGGGGGTTCTTTTTAGGATATAGGGTAGATTAAGGCTGCTTATGCTGCCAAACGCAACGCGCCAGAAAAACCCGTCGCTTACAACTAGTATTGTTGATTGTAACGAATGTGTTTTGTTTTTCTCAAAAGTGCTGAGATAGAATTGTAGATGAAATATTTATCAATATTTTGGGGTAATTTTGAGGCGAAAATTCTTTGTTGTTTCAAAGCTAGATTAGTTTTAATTCTTAATTTTAGGATAGCTTCAAAACTATAGGAAACGTTTGGCTCAAAATCAAACCAAAATGTCGGCAAAAAACTCACCTACAATTCCATCTCAGCAGTTTTGAGAAAAACAAAACACATTCGTAACAATTAACAATTTTCACCAACGATGGCGACCGGTGCCAATAGTAACTATTTAGTAGGCTGTGTACCAAGGTCGTTGGCGTATGGCCCTTAAGAAAGGTTTTTTGCAAATTCGACCTCTAAAGCGGTAAAAAGGCCGATAAAGTTTATAGTTCATAGCAACTATTATGTTTTCTTAGTTTTTAGAAAATCATATCACCTTTAAAAATACACTTACGCGGGAAAAAGCGTAGTAGTTAATAAATTTGAAATTGAAAGATAAAATTTGTCAATAGATAAAAGTTATATTTGGGTTTTGCAAGGGAGCGCTACTACTTCTGACAGAAAATTAAAGACTTTTCACTTCAAAAAACAGTGTAAAAATATGTAAAGTACTTAATCGGTGAACATACATAAAATATACATAAGCGACGAATAGAAAACCTCCTCCTTTTTTCGAAGTCGGTTAAAAATTAAATACTAACAACATCTGTGGTATGCAGGCCCGATGACAATAGCATCTAAAGGCTGTATAGGATGCGCTACAGCCAGCTTCTCGCTCGCTCCCAATCCGCAATAAAACGTCTGTATACAACACTCTCGAACACTTTCCACCACTTGACTCAAGCAGATTGTCGACACCAACTTCATATCGATACCGATACACCGCGCACAACACTATACCGGTCAAAATTTTCACATGATTCACTATACGTCGGCGTCCTTCGACTGTGTTTCTCAAACTAGGTACTTAAACGATTAGATACATAGTGATCCAATAGAATCGATGCACTCCTCGTGATTACGCTACAAAAAATTCTGTTATTGATAAATTTGATAAGATTGCGTGGAACGTCCGCGATGGTTGGAAACAATAGCGCTTGTGAAGATGAAGTACATTGCGTAGGAGTCACTGAGCCTTCTATCTCGATGGCGAAGATAACGAGCATTCGAATGGTTATCACTTATCGTGTTCGTATCATAGCGATAGCTAGAGTTTGCACAACTAAAATAGAGGTCAAAAATAAAAAATGTCACATCCTTTTGTTTGGTAAGAAAAAGTAAATAAAACGTCTCTATATATTCTAATATATAAAAATGAATCCCTTTTTTCCTTGGTCATCGCATCACGCCTGAACGGCTGGACCTATTTCGCTAATTCTTTTTTTGTTGTGTTTGTTATTGTCAGGAGAAGGTTTTTATGAAAGAACAAATATTAGAGAGTACGTTGCAAAAAATTTAAAAATATTATGCGAGTGAAACTGACAGACAATTTTCTACGAACGGTTATATGTATATCAACGCTAAGCTCAATAGACGGATCGTGCTAAATATTGGCATCCGCTAAGAAAGGATTTTAGAGAATGCAAACCCTAAACAGACGAAGTCGTCGGCAAAAGCTAGTATACGGTAAAATCAATGGCATTTTACATCGACCACTACCAATAGACTCCTAATGAAGGGTCTGTAATGTTCACCACGCATAGTAGTTTTAGCTTCTATATCAAAGGGTCCTTTCGAATACAACTTTAGTGGGAACCAAGGAGTGGTGCAGTCGATTACTCGCAGTTTTTTATTATTTTTTGCTGTTGTCGTCGCGAGAATCGGTTCAGAAATGGCGTATTGTTCTATAAAATGGTGTGGGAAAAATAAAAAAACATCCAGCTACCAGAAAGATGGGATAACTTTCCACCGGTAAGTGATTTAAACTTTCATTTTGACTGTCCCAACTGCAAAAGATATCTTGGTAAAAATTGTTCGTCAAATAAAACGGGCTCGCGTTGAAGTCTTTTTGTAGTAAAACCAACACTTTTTTGCGTGTAACAAAACAAAAACTAACCATATTTTGGTGCGAAAATTCAGTTTTAGTACGGACACTAGCGCCTCCACTCAACTGCACAAATAAGTTGGTTTTAAAACAATTTTATTTTTTTGATGCGGTATACACGCAAACTAATTGGTAAGGAACAAATTTGTTTGAAATATCGATACAGCGCCCTCACTCAATAGAAAACGAATTGTGCTATTTTATCAAAAATATTAAGCACGTGTAAGTAGTGGTGGGGTATAAATGAAAAAAATAATATCGATTCGATAAAACTTAGAACTTAGAACTGACATGTTTTGTATTTTACATTAATGAATTTATTTGTCAAAAAGTAAAAAAGTATTTTAACTGACTTTAAAAAGAAAGAGTTTACGACTTGCGTATATTTATTCGTCGATTACTCGAAGACAGCTTGAGGATAAGGTGGGTCCATAAATAAATTATGTAAGTCGGCTCAGTGGTTAATTATTTATATTTATTTTAAAATAATACATTCGTTGCAGTATTTTTTTTCAATAATTTTATAATACAAACATCGATAAAATCTATAGTATCGATATTTAATAATTACTTATTACCAACACTAGACGTCGGCAGTTTCGCCCCCCGCTACCTCATGGTTTGGTGAACTACGTCCTAAGCTAAAACGAAGCGATGTTGTATCTATTCGGTTATATGATCGATGGCATTTTATAAACTACTTCGAAAACTTAGGTTTTATAAATTAAAAAGAAGCTCTACTTCTTCTTTTTGAGTCAGGGTACAGTTTTTAAATTCTGATTTCACCAATATTGCGCTTATTTAAGGAAGAAATAGGGAAATAGTTTTGTATTTAGAAAACAGTGCTATCTTTAACCTGAATACAAAATGAAAAGATATTTATCTATATAGATACCTACTTTCCATTAAAAACATAAAATGTCTGGTAATAAAAAGGACAGAATTGAGTAATTTAAGTAATTATGTTTGAATGAAACACAATCAATTATTCGGACAAAGTTTGAATGAGGTAAAAATGTCCTATTGAGTTGGGAACGGGCGATACGTCGAAAAGTTATTTTTAGTAATAAAGGGAAATCTGACAAAGGCGGGCGAAGTTTGAAATGATAATTTGAAAATTGTCGTTGTCGGTACGCAATCGAGGTTTTGATGTAGACTACGGACTTTTCGATCGGCCGATAATCCCACTAATATCGGCCTCTGTGGGGCGGTGGGCGAACACCCGCCTGCGGGTTCGATTCCCGTCTCAAATAAATATTTGTATAACAGAAAAAAATAATATTTAGACAACAATTTTTTTTTTTTTCGATTTTATAATAAGAAAAAATTATGCTTCGTTGTCACTAGTACCATTAACAGTTCCATGATGGAACTACTAGAGTTTTTTTATTCACTGGTTTCATTTTAAAAGAATCTGAAACCAACGGGACTCATGGTGATTTTTTTTTATCACTGGTTCACATTAATTATTTTAGGCACCTACTTGTAAATTTTGTCGAGAGTTTTACACCCAGACTACTAGTATGAATTTATAAAAAAAACTAGGTATATACGTAAGTATTCTATCCGTTTTCTGGTCACCATAACAAAAGTCTAGTTGCTTAGCTTGGCACTAGATGGCGCTGTGTGCCTTCAATATTTATTATTATTTAAATAAAAAATGTTATACCTAGTTTTAACGTTATACTATTGGGTAGTCCTGATTATTGGCGTGGCGAGCGTGGCGATAGTCCATACGTAGTTGTGTGTGAGTTAGACAAACACATAGTAAACTTTTTTTAGAACTCCCTGTGGTTTGTAACTCTACGAAGTGGGCCTCAACTTTTGTTGCCGACTGGCCTCCTAAACTTTGTCCTGTTTTTTTTGTAAAAGAGTCTATGCACTTAACTAGCCTGACGATCCTTCATTTGTTTTTCTATTTGCCATGAAAATCAAAGGTCGTCCATTTCGGTCGGTTAGCCATTTGTCAATTTCAAGTCTCTCGTCTGCGTTTTCCCCAAATTACACGTTTACGGTGAGGTTTGTTTAGGAGGCAATGTTTGTAGAACAACTTGCGTTTAGCTGCGAAAAGTACATAATGGGTAAATCTCCCTCCTAAAATGTACATAACGGGTAAATCTCCCTCCTAAAAAGTACATAACGGGTAAATCTCCGTACCTTTTCTTTATCCTTATTGTGACGAGGCTGAGATATTATAAAACAGACAATATAAAACGGTTTAAGAAATTCTAATATCTATCTGCGGAAAGAATATTAAAATAAATAGGATATTTCACACAGCGCCCTCTAGCCCCCAAGCTAAGCAACTAGGTTGCAGAAAACACTCAGGCAAATATCTGCACAAACTTTTTTTTTAAGGCGGGAATCGAACCTTATACGAGCAACTATCTACGTCTATGTTTAGACGCGCCTTGCTTGCTTAGTTTGGGAACAATTTAGATGGAAAAGTTGGGAAAAATAAATTTTGGAACATTTTTATGCTTAGGTACTAGGTAGATTTCTTTATACAATATATCAAGTAGTCAAACCTCTAATATGTATTATATATTTTTTGATACAATAGATAAGATTATCTCAAGAGTGAACACATAAGATTGTTTCAACAAATATTACATTTATATTGTATATTTCATTTTTATGTTCCTTACAACAAAATGAAACACAAATAAATAAGCTAATAAACTTAAAAAAATACTTTATCACAAAAGATAATTTCAAAGGTAAGTAGGTAGTCAATCAGTAACAAGTAGGTAAGGCGGAGATGGAGTAGCGCTGATACAGTAGGTTCTTTGGTTACGAGAGGATGTTAAACACGAAAAAAAGGCGCGAAAATACGTTTAGTTAGATGATCTAGTTATATTCACTATTCAGTATGTGTTTTTAAATGGCTAATACATTAAGTATAGGTACCTAAATGAGATGCGTGCCTTATTTTGAATAAAACAAAATCGGCATCATTAATTTTTGGAAAACTCCAGCCAGCATAACTACCAGCTATCAAAGCTATAAAAAAATCCTATATTTTTGTTTTAATCGATTCCTGGAAAGAAACATAGCGTACTATGTTTCTATGTTATGGCAAATCAAAGGTAGATAATTTTTGTAGCTTTCTGCAATTTTCACTTTCCTGTCGAGGAAACAGAAAATAAAAGTAATGAAACAGAAAATCCATAATTTTCTATCAAAATAAGTTAACAAAATTCAAAAATTGGTCCTAAAATATTGGCAAACAAGATAAATTTACGAAACACCCAAACGCCTAATAACTGAAGACGAAAACTAAAAAGTTGAAAGAAAAAATAACAAAGTAAATACTAACACTCTGTGCTCCTTCCAAGATCAAACGGCGAAACCAAATCAATTGGCATAGTAAAGAATGGATGCGAAGCCGCCGCGTCCAGGAACTGATTCCAAAACGTACCGAAACTCATTTTAAACCAATTTAAACTAAACAATGTCACAGCACAGATTATCGTAGCACATATCAACTGTTGTTCACATCACTGAACTGCATAATTACTGTTTATCGACACATTTTATCGATAACAAACTTTTAGATATCATTTTCCATGCACTAGTTCTATATTTAAATTTTTAATTAATAAAATACCGTTATGGGAGACTGGTTTTGATTAAACAATTGTATAGAGTTTATTTCACAAAGATAATTCCGCAGTTTTTACAACCTTAAGCATTGTAAACAGTAAACACGATTAATTTATGGATATGCTTACTAAGGTTCACGTGCACAACAGAAAATAAATACGTTTAAGACCTTAAACAAGATTAAACAACTGTCAAATTATCAAACTTGATTCAATAAATATTAACAAGGTTATTGAAATAGAATTGAATTTTAGATTAACCGTTTAATGTATTGACGTGACAACGTTTTATAAATTGGTTTGCCGGGTGACACTTCAAGAAACTGCGTTACGCTCCGCTGACGTTATGCGCTCACAATGAGAGCGAGTGAGAGGCACGCGTCCCTTCCACTCGGGCATGGTTAGCCCGCCTAAGAGCGAGAGAGACAGACATAAAAAGTGAAAGGCACGCGTCCCTTCCACTCGAGCACAGTTGTTGTCACGTAAAACTTTCGCCCGTATACCGACTTTACAGGCAACCAGTTTTTAGTTAGTATTTAGCTAAATATGTTTAAACACAATCTCGCGTAAGCCGCCCGATCATTTTCTATCTAATTCAGAAACAGCACGACAAATGAGCGTATTTTTTTTGTTTAGCTAAGATATAGCTAAAGACACCTTTTAAAATAACAAAAACTAAATCAAAATTGGGCCACCCATTCGGGAGCAATAATACCACAGACAAACACACAGATATTCATTAGAAACTTATAACAGCCAGGAGGTTAATTAGCCGCATGAATCCCTTGTGAAATAAACTTATTTTTAAAACAATTATTATTATTATGAAATGTATGTTGTTTGTTGAAGTGTTCCAACGGACTGGTGTTAGCGTCGCGTCGGTTGTTATCACCGTTCAATGTCTCATATCAACGATAAGGCTCGCCCACAACAATTAGGCGAGGACTTGATAATTCAGGTTGTTTTTCATTAGAGTGGACTTGTAAATTTATTTTTTAGCACATACTAAAATGAGTGGCCTAAAGTAGCTGGAGAATCGGATACTAAAAAACAACCCAAGCTAAGTAACTAGACTTTACTTAGCTTGGGGCTAGATGGCGAGGTGTGGACTGTTCTGCAATATTTATTTATTTATATGAGAGTTAAGCTATAAAAACTAGTTTATGCTTGGCAAATCGGTCAAATAATTGAGTTTTTTTTTTTTTTTATTATCTATTTAAATATTTGGAACTTATGTCACTAAGTGAACATGTCAGTTAAGTTTTTGGTTTGCAAAATGTAAATGTTTAATAGGAAAAATGTATATGGGGGAAGTCTTTGCCTACCAGTGCTGGGAAACAAACCAACTAAATATTTTTTTTGTTAAGTGTTTATTTTCCGATCTTTGTATACTTTATTTAAATCGGTTACAAACGTCTACTGTATTTTTATTTTAATAACTTATTGGTGATGTAATTGTTTGATTATAATATCACAATTTTTATCATGATTTTTATTGGAAAATTTTATAAAATCGACAAATCGATATTACTCACGCTGCGTCTTAGTGTCATTTTAAAAGTAATATTAATGTCATAAGTAATAATTACTATGAACTACAAAAATCAGTCCTTTTACCGCTCTAGAGGTCGAATTTCCGAAAAATCCTTACTTAGTGCTCGCCTATGTCCCAAAAGGAAACACCTTGCTAAGTTTCAGACTTGTAGTTTGAGGACTTGATGAATCTTTTTCTCTTTTATATATCTAAATCAAAGCGTCAAGCGTGTCAAAGCGTTATATCTATCTATCTAAATAATTATGTAATAAATAGGTTTCATTATGCTTTTTGCTTACACAGTGTTAGACAACAGTTTTGACGTTTTAATGGGCTCTGTGGCTCGTCCACCAGGTTCAATTCTCGCCGTGAAACAATTATGTCTACGGTCTATAGATATAAACATTTGTTTCTGGTCCCGTTATTACAAGCCTAGTTGCTTAGTTTGGCGTTAGATGGCGCTGTGTGCATTATCGTATTTATAAAGGGCTTAACTAAATTAAACTTAGTACTAAGCCGAGGTCGGCCAAGCGCCATAACTAATATTCTTATCAAGTACTAATAAACCTAGATAAGCTGAGGAAAATGGGTCAACAATAAACTACGTACAAGTTTTTAACTGTAAATACGATTTCGTTGTATTTGATGTACGTAATTACAAGGCAAAATCACCTCAATAATTGATAGGAATTGATTAAAACTTTTGATGTAATTAATACTTGTACTATATCTCTATGCGGCTTTAGTTGATTCTGACATTGGTTAATGAAAATACAAATGAAGAAAAAACCAAGATGTCGCTCTATTGACATATTATGTATAACAAGATCTATCACGAACAATTAGCCATTTTATTTAACCAACTTTTTGTGCTGTGAACGGCTGTCAAATGTTAAAAATATAAGAGCAACACATGCGCAAGACTATATCAAAAGCCGCCATTTTATCGACCCAAATCAGTGAAAATTTCTTTAGATAGATGTAACCGGTCCTTTCCGTAAGGTCTTTAAAAAATACCTATAAATATAATTATATAACATAAATTAAGTAATAAAAAAACCAAGATAAACGCGATAACTCGGATACATTTTTTTATTACTAGGTACACAAATTATTATAGTTGAAAAAATATATATTACTGACCTTTTTTAATTTGTCGTCTTTGCACAGCTTTCCTTTCATCACATAGGAGAGCGAAAATTTCCAAAAAACAATCTTGATCCTTTTTGTGCACCATTTTGTTCAAGTGTCAAAAGAATTCAACTTCAAAGGGTATACGACATTACATTTTAATTTTTCACTGTTTAAAATTAAAAAAATTCAAAACTCAAGGAACACTACCAGTGCAAGTTTTTTCAAAAGTTAATGATGCACATAACGTCCGTTAGAGGCGCCTTTTAACTTCCTATACAATTATCGTGTTTTCGCAAACGTATCACTACATATAGTATAAAACAAAGTCGCTTTCTCTGTCCCTATATCCCTCCCTTTGTATGCTTAAATCTTTAAAACTACGCAACGGATTTTGATGCGGTTTGTTTTAATAGATAGAGTGATTCAAGAGGAAGGTTTATATGTATAATACATGCATAATATAGCCGTGCGAAGCCGGGGCGGGTCGCTAGTTAATATGCTATACGAGAAAAATTGCACTACGGGCATTAAGCTTATTGACTGCAAAATGGTTCAAAATAAGTTTGTGCGAAGTGGTGATCGTGTGCCACCGTGCGAGTAATTGACTAGACACAAATGTAGCTTGCAATAACTCGTCTATCTGATTTGTAGCTTTGCCAAAGATAGTTCTAAATAGGCAACACTCGGAAACGTTCTAGGTTAAGTTTTAGTTATTAGCTTTGTTTCGCTCTTGTAAATGATATTCAACGTCAGAAAAAATGCGACAGACTTTTACTTAACTGAAGTTTACTTTTGGATCCAAAGACTTTCAATATACAAGTAAACCGGACAACGGTAACAATTGTTGTTTAGCTAAACTGTGTACAAAATCTCTCAGCAGAGTGTGACTACGCAGAAAATAAAACAAAGTTTTTGTATGAAAAATTTTCTAATGATACAATTTCGTTTCTTTCTGTTATATCGTTTCTGACCGCACTGACGTTAAGATCTCTAGGTATAAATTAAAAAATATGTTAATTGTTGATGTTAGATGTAGAACGCTTGTTTAGAAGATATCTAATTCACTTGCGTCTTGAAATTTTATTGAAGAACGGGTCCAATTTTTTGTCGCCTATTCTATGTTCTGAGGCAAAAATAAATAATACGTAGCTTATGTACCTTTTATATTACTTAAAACACTTCACAAAAATCCGTTATAAAACACAGCACCAGCGAAGGAATGAATTATTTTGATTCGTTATCAAATTGCAGATAAAAGAAATGTTTTAACAGATTAGGTGAGATACCGTTGCAATTCTTCGGAAAAATGAATTAAATTTGGGGAAAAATAAGGCGCCTTATGAAAATTTAACTAAACACAACACAGCCAAAATAAAATAATAATTAACACATTAAGTTGTAATTTCATAATAAAAATCACATATTGAGGATTTTATAATAAATTAACACACGAAAGTCGTGAAAACACAGTGTTCAGTTGTGGACGCCGAGAATATAAGCTTACATATGAGAGGCATACGATTCTAGACCGAGTATATTTATCTTTGTTCCACTTTCACTAGATAACAGAAAGCCTTGAACTATTATAGGTTCTCTAAAGAGGTTATCTTGTGTGATATCAGGTGTTAGATTAGGGAAAACCCAATATTACGGCGCATCGTTAGAACTGTATTAGTTTATGCGCAGTTTTCTTTTTTGCGCTCCCGATCCCGAGAGAATATCGGGATAAAAAGTAGTCTATATTATTCCCAATTAATCAATGTATCCCCACACCAAGTTTTATCAAAAACGGTCTAGTAGTCTCCGAGACTATTCTCTATTCTATATATAGCCTATTCGTTACAAACATAAAAACAAACAAAAAAATGGTAGTCTGTAAAGTCTAGTTTACGGACGAAAATTTAACGTGATAACGTCATAAGAACTCTTTTATATCGTTGATTTTACCATTTTGCATACTAAGTAACCATAGCAACGTATTGACGTTGCTATGGTTACTTGTCAATAACGCATGACTTTTTGCGAAGCTTTTTTGTGAATGCCGCGGAGTTCATCGATTTATTAGAGGTTATCACGTCAAAAAACAATCTATCCTCTTTATAATATTAAGTGTACAGTCACATTACCAATTAGCTGAACTCCACGTGACCTAGAGCACACTCACAAATCTGTAATACATTAACCTCCTCTGCGTCGCGCAGTCGGGTAAAAAAATCTGACAACTTCACTTGACGTCAGGGGAGAGCGAGCATCTAACGAGCCTAATACCGTCACCCGGCACCACTTACATTTACATAACACGATCGCCTCGAGTAAATTAAGTAAAACAATACACCCCGTTAAATCACCCAACGTACACCAATAACAGTTTATTGTTATGTTCAGTCTGTTTATCCTGTTATATTAAATATTTTATTGTAATCTCGTTGCTTAGGAAGTGTAAAAAATTTACATTTATAGCAGAGTAAAATAAAGTTCTTTATGCTTACATTGTAACGTTTGTTACTCACAATATATGCTCTACAAAACCAGGTAAGTTTCTCATGACAATGTAAAACGGACCTCATTTTACTCATCATCATCACCATCATCATCATATCAGCCCATACACGTCCACTGCTGGACATAGGCCTCCCCCATACGACGTCACAAACAGCGGTCCTGAGCCGCCTCCATCCACCGACTACCCGCGACCGCCACAATGTCGTCGGTCCACCGGGCAGCTGATCTCCCAACACTCCGTTTCGCGTTGCATTTTGCGATTTTACTCAAATAACTTTATTTCAGATAATTACAAATCCTACATTATTTAATCATAGAATTATTAAAAAAAAGGATCTATCACTTATCTGTCTGACCGCCGTAAATCCAAAACTACTTTAGATACAGATTTTTATACGCTTTTCACCAATGATTTTCAAAAATTTTGGTGTTTAAGGTTTTGTATACTTAAATAAAATGATAGAAAAAACGAAATGTATATACTCT
The DNA here is from genome assembly GCA_907269075.1 of Idaea aversata. Lineage (NCBI taxonomy): Eukaryota > Metazoa > Arthropoda > Insecta > Lepidoptera > Geometridae > Idaea > Idaea aversata. Next base: position 2,915,119 of record OU026098.1, on the reverse strand, counting down.
ACTACCCGTATAAAGCCGGGTAAGTTACTAGTAGTAAATATAAATAAATAAAATTAAACAATATTGCTAAGGTTAGATATGGATTTTGTAAAATCACAACATCGCGATGACGGATGTGATTCTATTTTTTGTTCCGTCGATACAGTTATTATATTTTTTTTTGGCCGACTTCAAAATAAGAGGAGGCTCTAAATTTTTCGCAAATTTCTGATACGCACAAACAGTAATAAAGTATTTATTGTATTTATTTTCTCTGTAACTATCTCTTAAGTACTGTTTCTCATTTGTTTCATTTTTGACGTGACAACGTCTTATAAATTGGTTTGCCGGGTGACACTTCAAGAAACTGCGTTACGCTCCGCTCACGTTATGCGCTCACAATGAGAGCGAGTGAGAGGCACGCGGGCATGGTTAGCCCGCCTAAGAGCGAGAGAGACAGACATAAAAAGTGAAAGGCACGCGTCCCTTCCACTCGAGCACAGTTGTTGTCACGTAAAACTTTCGCCCGTATACCGACTTTTTTTATTTGTGTGTTTGTCTGAACAAATTATATTCTATTCTAAAATCAGGACAAGATATACCTAAGTTTGACTGCTCTCCACGGGCCTCTGATGCAACCATAAAATGGACAGTCACACTAAAATTTCACCAGTTTTATTGTGTACTGTATTGGGAACAGTTTATGTCCTGAAGACGGTTTTATTTCTGAACCGAAATGAGAAGAACCGATTTTGAAGGTGTGTAAAATTGGTATATTGGAGAATTTATTGCGTGATATAAAAGTTTTGTGTTTTATTGTCGAAGCAAAATACTTGTATGTGTGAAAGCATTATATTGATAGCAAAATACTGATAGATACGTGATGAATCAGCATGACCCGTTTACTGAAGAAATATCAGATCCGAAATTTAGGACAGGGTGTCCTGGTGACGACAAATTAGTAGAGCCAACACCATCTGAAGAGGGAAGTGGCAAAGAAAAAGAAAATAAATAAATATTGCACGACATTTTTACGCAGCGCCATCTGACTTCAAACTAAGCTACTAGGCTTGTGTTATACTTGTATGTGTGAAAGCATGATTTATAGATAGCGAGATGATAGATATGTAAACCCTTTATTTATCATCATCATCAGCCGGTGCTGGATGTAGGCCTCTCCCAAGATACGCCACTGAGCCCGATCTTCAGCTCTTCTTCTCCATTCACTGCCCACCGCTTTGCGTATGTCGTCCTGGTCACAGGGCGTATAGTTCACTACGTTTGCCAATTCACGGTATCCACTCCAGGACAAGTTTACCCCAACGATTATCAGTCCTGCGGCAGATATGACCAGCCCACTGCCACTGCAGTTTGCAGTATTCCTTTATTTATACAACACACAATGGTGGGCAGTTTAATCGTTACTATTGCTTTCAAGTAAACCTTTTCAACCAATTTTCATACACATAAAAACCATTCACGAAACTTTCTGTTTTCTATGACTATACAATTAATATTCTGACTGATTAATATATCAATGCACAGCTTAAACAGCTAGTCCTAGATAAATAATAGTTGGACGATGTGGTCTTTGTAAATTTATCCACATAGGATTTTTCGATATTCCACCCCTAAGAGGGTAAAATATGGGCGAAGCTACGGTCAGAGGCTAGTCAAATATAAAACGTGTTTAAATTATTTTTATCGATTTTGACCTACAACTGCGCGGACATAGAAAGATTAAAAACACACAGGTCAAACTTCTTTGAGGGTCAAAAAAAATTGTTCATCATTTAGGCTGCTTACATTGGTTTGAAGACCTTAAACATGATTAACCAACTGTCAAAGTGTCCAAAATATTATTAACCTTGTGTTTATTGATTTAAAATTGCATTACGTGCATTTAGCTAAATTTGTTAAAGCACAATCTCATGCAAAGCCGCCCCTTAACCTGGGGTTAAAATACCCTAAAAATCATAACCCAAAACTTCTAAAACTACAAAAATAAAAGGGATCTCTATATCCATGTAATCTCTGCCGGTATCGATTACCACTAAATGTCACAACCAGATTTGTCCGCCTAACAAATCGACAAATAAAGAATCTTGGGAGACCACTCGGCGACAATGTCTCCACTTCCCACTCCTCAGGTGAATAAGGAAAATGGAACAGTGCCAACTTTACTTAATGGTTATCTAGGGGGGTGAACAAACTGAAGACTTTTTATCGGTCGATTGGTCGCCGACTGTTCAAATGATCGTCTTTATTTGAAAGCAGACGATCACTTGTTATAGAAGAGAAATATTATAAGTCAGAAAAGTTGCAAAATCTATAGATTTCATGCTACACGTAATTATCGCGACCATAAAAAATGAAACTTAAATCGTTGGTAAGTTAAACACCTCGAGTGCTTTTTTTACCGATTTTAGTGGATCCTCAAAAATTAAAAATTATGTGATTGTTTTTCATAAACAACTCGGCCCATTTTCATGGCATCCTGCGTGTTTTGACACCTCTCCAATCAAAATCAATGCATATTCGAACAACCTACGGGCATGTCGCACACTTTCTCGAATTAACGGTCTATACTTCAACGAACTGAAAGACATTTTCAATGTCAAAAAGCAAATGTAACGGAATTAACCTCATAAATGAAACATAACATGTAACGGATATAAGGAAGGAGGACGCAAGGTTAGGCAAAGAGCTTCGCTTTGCTTCTCCTTCTAACAAAGAAGTTAGATTAGCAAGCTTTCTGTCGAGCTGTTGTTGGATGAACGGTATCATTCACCGGTATAATTTGGTTTATAAAAAATGATGAAATACGATCGTTGGTTTTTTCTTCATTTCGACAATACAATATTTATAACTAGCTGCGCCCCGCGGTTACACCCGCGTAAGTCCCGATCCCGTGGGAATATCGGGATAAAAAGTAGCCTATGTGTTAATCCAGGTCTCCAGCTATCTAGATACCGAGTTTTATCGTAATCGGTCTAGTAGTTTTAGCGTGAAGGAGTAACAAACACACATACACACACACTCACACACGCACACACACACAAACTTTCACATTTATAATATTAGTAGGATAGGATGTGAACAGTCGCGATGGATCGAGCGATAAAAAGGCTTTAGTCTAGGACAGCACTATGTACAAATACATAGGTTTAGTTCTATTAGGATTTTGTTTGTGTTGCTATTTTTACCAATGGAATTCTTGAGGGAAAATAAAAATATTCTTCATTTTTGTGTGGTAGTATGGCTCACTTATTCTTAGAGATTTCAGGTCTTTTGTAGGACCTATTAACCAATTCTTTTAATATTTAGTTATTAGGTTTCTTCAAAAATTGAAATTATCACACATAAGCTCATTTCATAACACTACAAATCAAACTTAAGGCGGCTTGCATCACATTGTGTCTAAACTTTAGCCAAATTCTAGATAAATATATTTAACCCGACCAAGGTTAGGGACATCGTTAAGGGGATTGCTGAGCGTAAGTGGAGATAGGCGGGGCATATTGCACGAATGAGCAATAAAAGGTGGACTCGAAGACTGCTAGAGTGGCGCCCGCGAGCACATACTAGACCGCGTGGTAGACCACCAATGGGATGAAAAGACGATATCAAACAACACGCAGGTCATGATTGGATGACAACGGCTCCAGACCGTCAGGAGTGGAAGAGGATGGAGGACGCCTACGTCCTGGATTGGACAAACAAAGGCTTAATAGATAGTTATTTAACAAGTAATCTAAGATTAAATTCTATTTCAATAAATCAAAGCTGACAGTTTGACACTTAGATAGTAAATTAATCATGTTTTATATCTTAAATCAATTTCTCTTTTATTGTGCAAGTCAACAGTCTTTCCTTCAGATGAAAATCCGCATTATTTTCGAAGGTTACGTGATGCATACAGACAGACAATATATGTGTCACCCTAATACAACCCCTTTTTGTCATTCACGGGTTAAAACGAAAGAAAAAACAATGGCCATCGTGATATTCAGTGTTACACTTTTCGCAGTTAGGTAACGTACAGTAAGGGTCTCAAGTAAATGATCAGTTTGCTACAATAATACTATCAACAAGTATTGGAGTTACGACCTTCTTCTAATAAACGTTACACACAAACCCAAATACTTGAATTAAAAGTACTGTGTAATTATTATTTTCAACATGTTAGCTGTGTCTTAGTTGGCAGAGAGGTATAAGCCGCCACCCGCTACACCAACCAACGTGGGTTCGATCCTCAGGTTACGTTGTTATAATGTTCAAATAGTGCTGCACAGGATTGTAAGCGTTACGGTGGGCAGATATTTTTGACCGTGGATTGTACCTAAACGCACGCAAAATGTGTTAGTACACATTCAAAGCAGATCACAATGGACTTAATATTATAACTACGACTAAAACACATGTTATTTACGTAAATAAATAAATTCTAATCTTTCTTTTCTTATTTATTTATTTATTAGGTACACCAACAGTAACATACACTAATACTAAGAATAAAGAAAAACATTACAGAAATCATATTTAAGTGTGTTTACCAATAAAAGGTACCTATACAGTTTTACAGTTTCTTATCGTGTCAATTGCCATTTTTATTCTAAATGTTCCCAGACCTAACCACATTTAAGGCGGCTAAATTCTATAGAAAAGCTAAATAAAAGCTGACAATACGTATCCAAAACAACCGGAACATCCGAACAATATATTCAATTTAAACGGAGGTCAAATTGCAATCGGGTATATAAAAAATTCACAAAGTTTCTTACCCGGTCGCAATAACAGTATAGCTAGTACGGTACTACCGTATCTCGGAGGCTTCGAGGGTCGGAAAACCTTCGAATAATTCCCGGCACCACGTGAATTACTAAAAAGATTATGTAAATGTACGTTTAAGTTATTTAACGGATAAAATCGTACTAGTTGTAGGCATATTTTTATTCAAGTTAAGGGAGATAAGGATAACATTTTATTTTTGTTATTCAATATTTTTTTTATTAAACTCTGTTAAGCGATGGTTATAGCCAAGGTGTGAACATTTTTAATCGACCTCACAAAAGGAGGTTTTTAATTTTTGTATTTTCGCCGTATACTTGAATACGAATCAACCGATGGAGATGATACTTTTTTTAATCTTCTTCTTTTTTTAAAAATCTTGAATAACTCTTGAATCTCTATCTATTAAAAAAACTGCATCAAAATCCATTGCATAGTTTTAAACATCTACGCATACATAGGGACAGACAGCGGAAAGCTACTTTGTTTTATACTATGTATTGATTATAATGCATACAGTTTCACACAGAATGCAAAAATCAAACTCTACCAGCAATCTATTGTCAAAAATAACTCCTAAAATCGACAACGGAGCGTACCCTTCCTATATAAAATCCAATAACTGCATTACATGATGGAATATAGTGTAGTCACGGTCGAACAAACATCACAACTTTGGAAATAAGCTTCCCGAAGTCCGCATTACTTGCCAACTTATTAATCTCGAAAGCCGCGGTGTTATGCAATAGTGAGGGAACTGAAATATGGTGTTACTATCTTATACGTAGCTGTTTGTATATGTATGAAATAGACAGGAAATAGACGATGTTAGTTCGGTTATTGAATTTGTTTGCTCGTGTCATTGAATAAAGGAGGCATGTAGAAAAACGTTTGTTGACTATTTATTTATATGTATGAAGTGATTTTCTATTTATTTATTTTATAGGATACTCTTTCATCTTTAAATATCAAATACAAAGTCCTCACTCACTGACTTATATAAAAGCTTAAGTCAAAACCAATGGTCAGATCGGACTGTTTGGTACACAACTAGCTATCGTTGCCTGGAAAAAAAACATCCTTAGGCAATAAGGCTGCCCTTTTATGCCGCTCTAGAATCTTTTTCTATGTTTAAATTTCGTGTTTTTAACAGACTTCAAAAAAGGAGGTTCTCAATTCGGTTGTATGTATTTTTTTTATGGATGTTCGCGCACATTTTCTTTGTTTTAGTATTTCATGTGATATCATTTTTTTTGTTTTTATTTTGTCTTAAGGGTCCAAGAGTTTATCTATCTATACCTATATCTATGACAAAAACTAAGAAACGATTTTGGAAAAATCTAAATAAAACTTAATCCATAAAACGCAGGTTTCACTAACTGGCTGATGACAATGCCTAAACCTCTGAAACTTGAAATTTTGCACAGGGGTTCCTTATGTGTCGTAAGTGAGCACTAAGAAGCGATTTGTAGAAATTTCACGGGGTACCTATTCGAAATTTCCACGGGGTACCTATAGTTAGTTTCAAATAAAACTCATGCTAAAATATCGTGGGTTAACCGCCTTAAGTCATCACAATTTAACTCTTAAGTTTGTATTTGCTAGGTTAGATGCAGCGGTAAATAACGTAACTCACTCAACCACAAACCGACGATCGAATCGAATCATTGACTGACCAAAACCCTTATCGAAAATCTAGTTAGGCAGGTGGTACTCTCCGTCCATCTACGTTATTCGCACTAATCACCCCCACTGCCTGTTACTACCTATTTGCTCATTAGTTCCCCACTCGGGAACACTCGGCCGTTTCCGTAAACCGTTCGGGTTACTTTGTTCCTGATAATTTAATTTCGGAGCCAGATGTGTCATTTTCCATCCTCGTTTTTTAGAGATTTATCGGATTTGGCGACGGTTGATCCGGCGTGGTTTATTAGGGTAGGATAATTTAATACAGACGGTATTAAAAAAGGATACAAATATAGCTAATGTGTTTGGTTTGTTTTGGATACAGTAAATTGAATATTTTAGTTATCTCATGATCAGAGCAAAACAAATATTAACAAAACCACCCCCGTTCATTTGTTTTTTACTTCTAATTTTTTTTTTCTGACACTCAACTGCTCTATTTGTTTTTCAATGTTGATCTCCGTATGCATGATAAATCGAGTCCTTTCCTTTACAAGTCAATTGTAACTCTAAAAATAAATTTTCATTCATTAATTATCACGACCTCCGACAGTTAAAATGTTATTTTTCCCTAAACCCTCAAAAGATAAATAAACAAAATCCTTGTCCCTAGACAATAAAACAACCTCCAAATAATCCAAATCCCGAAAATACCCAAGAAATTGTCTAACTATAGTAGATAATAAACTTAGTTGAAGAGCTATTTCTATAGTTTCGCTACCATAGACATAAAATACTTACTTAAGTAATAACTTGACCTTGTAATTACATTAACTGTGTCAGTATTTCAAGAGGAAAATACTGCGAAGTACTCTCTATGATATTTTATCTCTATATTCGTCAACCAACTTCGGAGACCATAAATAACTAATTGTTAGATTCAATATAAAGTTAGAGTTCTGTCATTAAGGTTATGGATTTACTGAGAGAATAAACAAATAACTTAATTTACTTTGAACTGGATAGTTTAATAAATTAGTTGATTTATCAAGGCGGTTTGAAACAATATATAACGAACGCGCGGTAAAGACCTGGGTGCTCAAAGTCTGCTAAGTGGTGTACTTAGTACACCTAGGTAAATTATTCCAGGTCAATTAAGTAGTCTCACACAGTCCATCCATCTTTTCTTAGATCGTCCTCATCCTCTCCATCCCTTTACCGACACGCGTGCCCGGAATGTCAAAAAAATGACGTTTGAACTGCCAAGACGATGACGTCATTTGGCCGCCGTACGCGCAGGAGCAATAAATCAATCTTTACGACCACTTGAGAAGGTCTATTATGTCAACAAACGACTGTTTTGTTTAGCTTAGAAACTAAAGAGTACGTTACAAGTGGTCCGAGAGTTCTAAGATGTTTATTTAATTTGTATAAACAGATTGAATTCGAGATATGAAAAAAAATCACACGAAATTATGTAGGTATATACTCATCATCCTTCAAGTCACATGCGTCTCTTCTCTCCTCATTACATGTCCATACCAACTCATAGTCATGGTCTCCTCGCGACCATGACTATTGTAACATAGTTGAAACGTCGAGTACGTCGAAAAATAAAAACACGCGATTAAGACCCGCGAAAATAATTACTATGAATACAAATCGTGTGAGTTTAAAAAGTTTATTGGTTTTTACTTTTTCAGTAATTTGGAGTTCTACGGTGGGTCTGCAATTATGCAGCCGACCATACCTTAGTAAGAACTTGGAATAAATAATGAAATAAATATTGCAGAACATTCCACACATCGACATCTAGCTCAAGCTAAGTACCTAACTAGACTTGTGTTATGGGTGCTAGACAACGAACATACTACTTAGATACTTTTTTAGAGCAAGACAAATATCTAATCATAAATACTTGTCCGAACCCGCAACCCTGTGTTTGGCAGTCCGGCATGATGACCATTGTGACAACGTTTTTTTATTTTATAAATATCTTTATCAACATAAAACTTAAAAAACATTTGAAATAAGTAATAGTTTAAGTTAATCCTGTTTATTTAACAAAATGGTATTGGAGACGTTTTAAAGCTCGTTAGCATTTTATGAAAAACTTGTAACTGGAAGGTAGAATCGAAAGTTAAATGAACATAATTGAATACTTTTTTAGGTATAATCCTCGTGAAACCACTACATTAAGTGTTATGTATTGTAGCTTTAGTATTAGCATACAATTTTTAAATTGTGCTAACTGGGTCCAAACTGTATGCGTTTTGGTGTAGGTAGACTGTAAGCCACTGTTGGGTTTATTTTAAACTAGCTGACCCGTGCCCACTTCGTTGGGCATTTATTTTATTAATATTAAAAATTAAATTATCTATACTAATATTAAAAAAAATACTTATAAAAGTTAGACATATTATGCTGTCGTTGACTTTTTTGTAGGCATTTTCAAGCTCCACATCTTTTCTATAGTGTTCATTTTCAGTGTTCGTAAGAAACGCTTTCATTCGACCGTTTTTTCTCAGATTCACTTTGCAAAACGGACTACCACGTAAAAGCCTTTTTATTTTTCGGAAAGAATTTTTAAAATCGGTTCAGTAGATCCCGAGATTACCCCTTACAATTTAACAAACACACAAACTTTACTTGTTTATAATATTAGTATAGACTAGCGACCCGCCCCGGCTTCGCACGGCTATATTATGCATGTATTATACATATAAACCTCCATCTTGAATCACTTTATCTATTAAAAAAAACCGCATATAAATCCGTTGCGTAGTTTTAAAGATCTAAGCATACATAGGGACATAGGGATATAGGGACGGCGAAAAGTGACTTTATTTTATACTATGTAGTGATAAATAATTTATTTTCCCTAGCACAACACATATTCGTATATACATTACAACAACAAGAATATTAGTATCAGCGTACATGAAGGGTGCAGTCTTAGCAATATGCTGTGAGCTATGCCTCACCGCTACTGATTTCCAGCCTGCCCCTCACAAGAGCTCTACATAGCTTGTAGCCGTAAATAAATTACTACTAAATGTTTAGCTAATATCTAATGTTAGTTTACAAAATGTAACATAACAAGAGTAAGCTCTCAGTGTGTCACTTTATCCTGGTTGTTCACGTCAGTCAATGAGCGATCGCCGAACTTGTGGAATCCTTAGATGATGGATCACCATGGGATAGGAGACGCTACAGCAGTGTCAATCGGACGTTTGACAACTTATCAATATTAGATTCGAAGTTGGAAAGTTAGCTATTTTGTTATCTCAAATGACGACTTTGAATTTAATGAAAGACTGGCAGTGATCCCGTGGGAATATCGCAATAAAAAGTAGGCTATAGCCTTCCTCGATAAAGGGACTATCTAACACAAAAATAATTATCAATTCAAACCAGTAGTTCCTGAGAGTAGCGCGTTCAAACAAACAAACTGTTCTGCTTTATATTAGAAAATAGATAAACGTTTTATTTGTATATAGAATACACAAAACATAGTAGTAGATAGTAAGTTTAATTTTAATCAAACTTTATTATTCAAATAATTAATAAAAATGTATATTATCTATTAAAAGTTTCGAAGATTTAAATTGATAATTATACGAGTAAAATAAAATCTATGAAACTTAATAAAATTTACTTTTTATCAGAATTTTCAGTAGAACTAATATTTTAAACAACAATATTAAAGGTACATTAGTTAATTGAAGCTAGAAAGGTCTTCAGGGAACGGTTAATAAACTAGAATTTTCCTTGAAAAGTTTACAATATTGTAAGTGGAGAGAGTAATAAAAACTCGCGATAAATTAACTCAGTCGGAAGGCTTCGTAGAAACGAAACAGTTTTTTATTTATTTTTAAGTACTTAGAGTCAAATAAAAAACAACAGGAACAGAAATTTTGTAGGAACAGAGTAAAAGCGTGCTACATCTTAGACCGCATAGTCACTTACCATCGGGTGAGATTGTGGTCAAACGCTGACCTATTAATTATAAAAAACTGGCTGCGCCCCGCGGTTTCACTCGCGTAAGTCTGATCTTTCTCACCGTTTAAACCTTCCCTGGACTACGATAAACATTTCAAAACCGAAATCATCTAAATCGGTTCGTGCGTTCTGGAGTTATAGCGTCAGGAAGGAAAACCCGACTTATTTTTATATAATAGATGTACTATTTTGTAAGAAATACTAAAGCGATTTTTAATACAGTTATTAAATAGTATTAACTCCTCGAGTTCGACCCCAGGCACCTCATGTTCGACACCAAACTACCGATTAAAGAGCCGCAATAGTTTCCAGAAGTCCACTCTCCCCCTCACCGAAAGGGCTGGAGATGCCCGAGTCCTTCTGTGGAAGGAAAAGTATGCACCTCCCCCACATTTCCTGGACCCTGCAGAGACTCAACCCGCTGGTCATGACTTGCCTTTCACAGCGTGGAAGTCACTGAACAGACTAAGGACGCAGGTTGGTCGCTGCAGGGCGAACCTGGGAGGATGGGGCATGATCCATCCGTGCCGGGTTCGATGCGACTGCGGGGCCCCCGAGCAAACTATGGTCCATCTCTTGACCTGTCCCTCCAATCCTAATAGCTGTACATTGGCTGACCTGTTGTCAGCTAATAACAACGCCAGGGACCTGGTAGCTCACTGGAGTGTGCGGATCTGACCCTGCCTCATCAATACACCCCTTTAATTTGTGCTATCGATACGAAGAAGAAGAATAGAATTAACAAATTAATGAGTAGCAAATACGACTATTACTTTGAAAGCGTTGACCACTAAAAATAATCATCAAATTCAGTTCATAAACAACGAAATTAATAAATAAAATAAATTATGCCCAAACTGTCATAAGTAAAAATATTTACATTTGAATTGAGAGCCTCCTTTTTGAAGTCGGTTAATACATCCATGCTTCTACGTTTTATACCGTGGTTTTATAGTGCAAGTACTTACTCGTTTCTAGTTTAAAAAACATTTATTCAGTACAAAAAACCAACACTGAATAGGGTACGGAACACGCAAGTAGAATCTAAAAGAGCCTCACGCACAAAGTGTCAAAACAGTAACATTTTTACTGGTAGTAGAGCAATAAAACAATCTCGATTCCAGATCAAAATGCGAGTTGGCAAAAGCTCGAAAAGGCAGACACATCACATCAAAAGTGATTTCAACACATTTATCATTACTCCGGGAAAAACTGGCGATGTAAAAGACGCGAACGTTGCAAAAGATATTTATTGGCGTACTGCCGCGACGGCTACACTGAGGTTTTTAAGTTCTTATAATGACTTTTTTACTTCGAAAACATATTTTTCAAGGAAAAGTGCTTGTTCACAAAAATGAACCGTAACGAGACTTGAATTCGCAACCCACTGTATACCGAAAAAGTGGGCCAATTGCGCCACACGGTCAAGTACGTATAGGCGAAATAGAAATAGGTAGGTCATAGGTCGACCTCAGGGGAGACGGCCAGTTGGCAGACCTAGGTATCGCTGGATAGACCAAGTCCAATAAGACCTGCAAGCCCTTCATGCAGCCGATTGGCAACAAGTGGCGCAGAATAGGGTGCAATGGCGGCTTTTGGTGTCGAAGGCCAAGATCCACTTCGGGTCGCTGAGCCAGCGTAAGTAAGTAAGTAAGGTCATAGGTGCAGACTAACGCACTAAAAAAATAAAAAATCATTTTTTTACTTGTGCTAAAAAGTGTGACTATTATATGCTATAGTTTAGTAGCAACTGGACAGATAACGAGCTGAACAAAGTACGCCATGCTTGTCTTGATTAAGCTTACAGCTTCGAAGGCTCCAGTTCTCTTGTTAAACGAATATAAGGTCTTGTATGTGGTATGGTTGCTGGATAAATCATCTAATCCAAGCGTTACAGGCAGATGTGAACTAAACTGCCTTTGAAAGTTCCATTTTAATTCTTGGCACTTTAACAAACGCTATTAGATTTTACTCTACCTATTTAACAGTGCGTGGGCAGCAAGTAATGTGATATAGAAATCACACGCTGTGCTAAACGGTGTTATTTATTTGACCACATACGGCGTTTTGACGGTTGGTTAAATAAAATTCTATTTTCTTTTGCTTTCGTTGTTCATGATCTTAATTTACTGGAGCTGTTAAATAAACGTCTAGAAAACGATACTAAACTTATAAATGATATTTATCCTCAGTTTTTAAAACGATCTATATGAGACGATCTATATCTATATTCTCACACATGTATTTTTAAAACCAAAGCCTCTACAATTAAATTGCTTTTTACAGACTTCTGGAAAAAATGAGAAAGTTTGTAATTCACCCAGTATTTTATTTTATCCACGCCCGCAATCAATTCCAGCATAATCCACTGAAAAAACCTAAAGAACACAAAACCGAAGTCCTTTAGCAACTTCATCCATTGAAGCGGAGCTATGCCTCATACACATTCATGGACAAAGGTTCTCTCTCTACTATGACTCCATAAATATCGACCTCAATTTACCGATACAAGCTGGCAGAATGGAATTGTTTTCATGCCTTCACGTCGCCGCGTCATCGATGGCAATTAAAAAAAACTAGCTGTCAAAATTGCGGGCCTTTATTGAGTGTCAAATTTTATTACGGCGACGGCGGTTGAGTGTTTATAAACGGTTTATTTTGGTGCATTAATAACAGTGCACTAAATTCGGATCAATAATGGTATTAAGATAACTGCTTAAAGTATGGTAAAGAGTCGGCTGCATAATTGCAGCCCCCGGTAGAGTTCAAAAATTACTATTATTTTAATATTTTCATGTTAATAATTTTTGTTTGATAAATTGATGTGTTAGAAGACTTTAAACTTCAACTAAAGCAGGGGTCTAGAATTTTGTTTGTGTAGAAAACATTCTTTTAACAGCCGTTTTGGAGCTCTACGGTGGGTATACAATTATGCAGCCGACCGTACATGTGGAAAAAATCAACGGTTCCATAGTGAAACTGTGGTGAAACTTTGGTCATTTGTTTTTAAATCGTCATTTGTTTCCATTTCGATCGTTGCTCGTAGCGTAGAATTTTTATTCAAAAAACCTCTTGGTAGGGATAAGCGAAAGTCAATTTTCAAGTATCTCTCCTAGTAGAGATAGGTGCACTAGCCCAAATATATAGACTAAACTTTTCCTTAAAAGAATACTTTTAAAATTCCGAACTTATTCCAGAGCTTACGACCTCACTGCGTCCCACAATCCCATGATAAGGTTACGGTGAGATTACCCGTTTATCTAGGCTCCAACTCCGTTGAGTCTAACACTAAGTTAGGTAACTTTAGGTATCTGTATAACTAAACCACGTGTGGTTAGTTTCCTTATTAAATTTGTTTGTGCCGAGTATTGGTTCTGTGATAGAGTTTAGTTGGAGATTGTATTAGTAAACTTAAGTTTAATTGATTTATGAACTGTTCTTGGTTAATTCTACTAATTGGGCCATGGATAATAACATAAATTAGGTTTGTTAGCTTAATTTAAAAAAAGACATCAGCCGTAGCACAGTGTATTCCTAAAAATATAGCTATGTTCAATTTCGATAGCACTTACTGCAAAAGAAGGAGTCTGCTGAAGTATTCTCATTTTGAAACTTACCTGAAAGGAAAAACAACATCGTTAGTAAAATAACTGTAAAGTATATATTTACTTCAACAGGAAAAGTGCCACAAAATCTACCAATTAAAAAAAGTAAAAAAACTTAACATTTCCGTTACCGTTTCCCTCGAGAGAAGCAATCATTCGAAATATGAATTTAAAGTGGACCCAGCAGAAAGTCAGAGCAACTTCTGCATTGTTATCTCAACGGACATTTCTCGAAGACTGCTGGTTGGTCGAATGATATTTAAAAAGTTTTGCGCTGAGACGCTCTGGGCGACTGCGGGTAGACAGTTTAAAGTACTATATTGGCAAAGGAGCTTTCGTTTGAAAGCGGTTTATATTTAGCAATTTTCTTTACAATCACAAACAGTAACAGATTAACAGATCAAATGCAATTTTCTAATGAATCATTTGAATCAGTAGTTTTGTTGGCATAGAGTGGAAAACAGATAATTAAACTTTTGTTCACACTTAGGGCTTGTTCAGATGACACGCTTCGACCACGCGCTTGCCACTTTGATATTTATTGATGTGTCATAAGACTCAAATTATATGTAGAACAAATTTCAAAGCGTGTTCACCGCGTGTGCCGCGTGGCGGGCGCGTGGTCGAAGCGTGTCATCTGAAGACGCCCTTAGACAAGAACTAAGCACATTGTGTTTTAAAACAAAATTTATTAAAACATTAAAAATATATTTAATTTATTTGTAGTTTAGTGTCATCGAAATAGTCGACATATTATAAGTTCCTGCGATTCCATGACTTATTAATTTTCATCTACTATGAAGAGAAAAACATTGTATTGTGTTTGTAATACCGAATATTAATAGACCGATGTTGATGAAAGTTGGTATATTGATATAAGAATACATTGATTCATTGTAAGTAAAATAACATAAGCTACATTTTGTCCCGATATTTCCACGGGATCGGGACTTAAGCAGGTGAAAGTTCGGGACATCTCGCGTGGTTCATCCATAATATTATTGTTAGTTGAAATACTTTACCCAGGCGCAGAATCTATAACTATAACGCCCTAGTTTCAACAACAGTGTGACATTTTTTCAGACAGAAAAATTTAAATCGATTTTGTGTTTCATATTCAAACTCAATTAGGCTCGTAGCAAACATGCCGCCATTTGGTGTTTCCTACCAGAATAGATTCGAATGCAAATTGTCTAATTTAACTGTGATTCTTTTAATTTGTGATTCGAAAAAATACAGAATCTCTAATTGCCGGGGCGGAAACGGTATAATTGATGACTTTATTTTTTCGGAATTTATTCAGAGAAACTAGGAAAAATCTTTATTGCGTAGAGATCCTTTACGTTTTGCATAACGACTAGAACGATCAACGATATTTAAGACTTATTTAGATAGAGTACAGTTAAAATGCTAAAATCAGTCAAAATAAACATGTCACAAACAACGTCGTTTATTCATGTCGATTCTGCCACAAATCTTGACAATATTTCCACGACTTTTTTACCTTTAATTGTATTTTTCTACAACTTTAATCATTTCACAACCAACAGGTAAAACACAAATACAAAATTCAGCAAGTAATCGCTGAAAATAATATACGAAAGTAAACATTGGAGCGGGGTGCGACGCGACGCCGCCGCTGGGAAATACCGGAAGATTTTATAAGTTAGGTCACTCTGAACTCTGCAAATACTGATGGCTTAGTCACCTCTAGTTAACCCTAGACAAGTTTTCACCCCCTACTGTCGTGTTAGCGGAAATTAAATGAAAATACCCGAATGTTTGTATAGGATACGATTATGTCACATAGTATTTGCGAAATGTATTTTCACAATGTACCTTAAGCTGGGGTATGTGTAGACTTTAGTTGGCTATTTGGGGGTTAGCGCTGACATTATCATGTTGTTTCAGTCGGTCCCTATATCCATATAAATTAAACTCGTTAATAGTTACATACCTACGCTTTTTACCGTTTTTTTACAATAAGCATTTGACTGATGATAAATGACGATGTGGTCTAAGGTGTAGGATGCTTGCATAGAACATATCAAGGTTTTTTTTATAATAGGTAAGCGTTTGTATAATAGGTAACCACTATCTCACACGATGGTACATGATGGTAGGTAACAATCCTGTCTAAGATGTAGCACGCTTTCCTAGAATATAGCAATACGCTCGTGCCTCAAAACCCCCAAATAAACGGGGGTTTTCGAGGGACGCGAGTAAAGGTAGGAAGACGGAAGCAATGAAGGTATTTTTAACAATAAAAAAGTAGTTCATGTGTCTTGCCTGCTGCTGCTCAGAAGAGAAAGAAACCAATCCGAAAGGCGTTCGTTCATGACATGTAACTTTTAACTTTCAGGGTTTAAATCCAGAGGAAATTAGAACATCTGTTTTAAGACGACTAAATCTTTCATTTTTTGCAGTCTTGGCTGCAAGGAACTTTAACTGGACATTTCCATAGGACGATCTATGGAACGATTTGAAAATAGTTTTGAAAAAAATACCGGATGAAAAGGCCATTAAAGATGCGAATGATTGACTTGAATTGCTATATATGTTTGTATCACTGAATCTCCAGAAAAACAAAACTTTGTTTGAAAAGTCTGGAATATTAAAAAAAAAACAGATAAAAACTAACTAAAAAACAAATAAATATACGAGTACATTTTCATATCACAGAATTACGCGAATTCACTGTTAAAATAAAACAAAATTATGCCTGTTGTCGGTCGGTCGCAAAGGTACAATAAAACAACATAGATATAAAATGATTTAAACTACTTATAAACCATTTTGCCTCAGCAAAATTTTGTTTCCGATTTCGGTGTTAGTTAATCGTGTCCCTTGGGCAGTGGTCTTTCTCCTTTCATGTGTTCCAATATCCGGCTATTTACTGGCCACTCTGCATCAACTGCATCCAGAAAGTCGCGCCAACTTTTTATTGGGTCTACCTCGGTACCGTTTGAAATCTTGAGAGACCCAATCATTCACTATATGCTACATGCTGAGGCCTTACCCATTCGTACAACACACGACTTCTCAGATTCTTATTATTTATTCTGTCTTTTGTATTTACTATTCTCTGTAATTATCTCTTTTTGTTTCTTATTTGTGTGTATATATAATGTCGTGTGTTTGTTTGAATACATTATATTCTATTCTATACTTATTTGCATATATTTTTGGCCCACTCTCACTTTAGCATGGCCAACGATGCGATGCCAGTTGGTAAATTTTTGCTGGGATTTTTGTGTTTCAGATGTAGACTCTCTATAGTAGTATAGTATATTTTATCTCTGTGTAGTACAGCCGTAAGACCGGCGCCGCGACGCCCCGCGGCACTCCTCTCGTTTGCATAATAATGCACCCAACTACCGAGCCACAACCAAATTGCTATATTCGAAATATTTCGAAAAAATGCTAACGTAAACAGAGCGCTGTGGCTACATTTTAAACGAATACAGGAAATAATTACGTTCTTATCCCGAGTATATCAGTCGCTTTTAAAATGCAGTTGCAGCGTATTTTTGTACCTGACCACGGAAAGATAAAGTTTTGATATTTAGATAGAACCAAAGTGACCAACTGCTGATCTTTTGTATTGTTATGTTGTTTTGAAAGGTGTTTCTCTTGGGGTTTAAGTCAGGTAAAATTACACTGATTAAATTAAGTGAGAGCTTATATGTGGATATAGTTGAGGTACGTAAAATTACATTGAAATGTTCAAGGAAATGGTCTAGTCTTGTCATCAGTCACAGGCCGTCCACTGGCTGTACCTTCGACAGTCGGCTGCACAATTGCAGCCCCCGGTAAAGTTCGAAAATTACTGTTATTGGAATGTTTTCATTTTAATAATTTTTGCTTGATAAATTTATGGGTTAGAAGATTTTAAACTTCAACTAAAGCATGTGTCTAGAATTTTGCTTGAACATCATCATCATTTCCTTGAACATCATCATCATGATGATGACATCATCATCATGATGATGATGATGATGTTCAAGGAAATGGTCTAGTCTTGTCATCAGTCACAGGCCGTCCACTGGCTGTACCTACGACAGTCGGCTGCACAATTGCAGCCCCCGGTAAAGTTCGAAAATTACTGTTATTGGAATGTTTTCATTTTAATAATTTTTGCTTGATAAATTTATGGGTTAGAAGATTTTAAACTTCAACTAAAGCATGTGTCTAGAATTTTGCTTGTGTAGAAAACATTCTTATAACAGTGAGTCTGCAATTATGCAGCCGACTACATAGGCTTGCCCTAGACTATACTCACCTTAAAGGAACTAGAATTCGTTGTTTCTGTACCTACAATTTCTAAGAAAGTACATTAAAGCTGCGCCGACGCCGTATCTTTGTGTTACGTCCGTTCCGTTTGCGCCAAAATTAGGCTCAGTCTTTCGACAAACACCCACACACATCGTTATAAACACAAAACTTAAGTTTGAAACGACAACGTCGGGTCTTAATCCCCATCTCTCAATTTATACCGACATTAGGCAGTGGCCACACCTGTTCACCACACAAACAACCTGTAATTACCACTCTTTGTCCTAAATAATTAATTAAACGCATTTACCCGAACGCAAACAGAAACAATAAAGTAACAGTGAAGTTTAATAATTAAGAGATTATACGAGGACTAATGATGTTCCGAGGTTTCACCTGTGTTAGTGTCGATAATATTAGTTTTTCATATATTTCATGATTTAGGTAATATACAAGCTCCTTCCCTCCGAGCAGTTCTTCTTTTTCTTTTCGAGTCAGTGACACTCGAGCAGTCAAGTTGAAACCTTGCTGTCTTTTGGGAAATAAAGGCTACTTTTTCACATAAATAAGTATTTATTTAACAAAACAATAGCCAATTTAATCGACATCGGTTTTGTAGTTAATGCGTAATCGAGCAAGAAACATACAAACATTCAGATTCATATTATTAGTAGGACTTACAGAAAGCCTATTCCCTGATTGATCAGCAGTTTAAAGTGAGAACAATTAGGTGCAATAGATATGACGGAGTCATCAAAGTTTTTATCGAAAAGATTTCGATTGTTTTTCGAATTGGAGCGAGAATTTCTATCGATTTTTAACAGGGCGTTGTACTTATGTAGAGTATTCTTTGTTTTATGATTTAGTAGCTGCGCTCTGTGGTTTCACTCGTGTAAGTCCCGATGGAAATATCGTGATGAAAAGTAGCATCTATTTACATACCGACTTTCCTTTCTTTCATCTGGACACGTTCGACTAAGCTAAGAGGGTGGTATAAGTGCGCTTCATCTTCAGCAGTTCCTTGTGTTTGTTTTTTCTTAACGTGTACAATTTGTGGGTCTTTAAGTCACGAGTAAACAGGTACCTTCTAGAAAGGCGTGGTACATCTTAGGCCACATCGTCACCTACCATCAGGCAGGTGTGATAGTGGTCAAACGCTGACCTATCATATGTAAAAAAAAAGAAAATCTTCTAGGTAACCTTAATACATTTTAGACCGCGTCGTCACCTACCATTGTGTGAAAGTCCAGGTGTCCAGGTGTCCAGGTGTGATAGTGGTCAAAATCTGACTTATTACTTGTAAAGAATCAATAAATAATAAAGTTTTAATAAATAATAAACTCTCTTACAAACACCAATAGCTACTGTATTTATCTTGTGTTAAAAATTCATCAGAGTTATCGCATCAATGAAACGACTCACAAACAAAATTAAACTAATCAAAAAGCAATTTAATACCACTCGGATTGGTATCGTTCTTTTCTTAAAAATAAGGAATAAGTAAATATTTAAGGATATTTATTATATTTTGATAAAAATGTAAGTATTTTGAGGATTTATTTCTTATTCAGTGACTATTTAATTTTCTAGGTAAACGAGTCTTTCGTCACAAGACTGTCGAAGATCTAACGACTAATTTAGGTTAATCTTAACCGACTTAAAACAAGAAGAATGTTCTTAGTTCTACTGTATAGGATATGTTTTGTTGTAGCTGTTAAGGCATTTTGTTGTCAATGTAATGTATCCATAATCTCATTTTTTGTAAAAAATATTCTCGTTAAAATTAAGTATTTAGTTAGGGCTAGTGTCCTAGTCCCTACCAGCGTATCCCCGACTATCCCCCCTGGTGGGGAAGAATGGAATTTTTTCCACCTATCTCTACTACTCTATCTATTAAAAAAACCGTATTGAAATTCGTTGCGTAGTTTTAAAGATCTAAGCATACATAATAACAGACAGCGGAAAGTGCCTTCGTTTTATACTATGTAATGATAAGCTGTTTCTTGGAGTGTTAAGGTCATTGATCTTGGGTTTCATTACTACTTTCTACTATTTAAAACATGAATAGTATATGGAGTTTCCAAAACTTCGTAGAACAAAAGTTGTTCGCCTAGACGTCTAAAATAACCCCCTTTTAAAGAACAAAAATAAAGTTAATTCCATCTTGTCAATTACCTTCAAGTACATTACCGTACATCTCCTTTACCCAAAAGGCAAAACCGCAGAGAAGTTTGTTAAAAAGGGTGAAAACGATCTCCTTTCAAAACAACATGAATTGTCCGGTCGACGACACCCTCGGGTTGGGTTGTATTAAGCGTCCACTACACGGTCAAAAACGCGTCAATCTTTAACATCAAACTAATCTTTAAAAATGCTGTGAAAGTTTACAACAAAAGTTCGACCAACTCTGCTTGAAATAGCGAAAAGTAATTCCTTTTTTTAACCGACTTCAAAAAAAGGAGGAGATTCTCAATTCGGTTGTATGTATTTTTTTTAATGGATGTTCGCGCATATCTTCTTTGTTTATCATTATAAAAAAGGATTAATAGAAATTCTTGGCAATTGTAGATGTCAAAAGCACACAGATCGATAATAATGTAAAAATATTGAGATGATGACGTTGCTGATTGAGAAAAACAGACCTTCAACCCCGATTGACACATTGTCATTGTCTTAAATCGGAATAATGTAATTTCTTGAGACGACGCGAACGTGGCAAGCCAACATGGCATTGCACGCGTTCACAATATCGTGTTTGATTGAAGCATGTTTATGAACGTGTTCCGAGAGCTTTATAAAAACTGTTGAAAAATACATCAAAGCCAGATCGAGACAACAATTTATATTGGAAAAATTCTAGTACAACTGTTTCAATATGAGTGCCGTTCGAATAGCTCGAGCATTCTCCTGGCGCGCTGCTACGTGCTCTTTTAACAAACTGCCTATAATCTACTGGTGATAATTTGTTGTTCTTTTTTAATAATTTGGGCTTTGCAAAGGGATGTCGATCGAGGTTAAGCTCAATTTGATAGATAGAATGCTTTATTGTACACGCACACAAACAAATACACATTAAAAAATGGTTGTCAAGTCGGTTTACGGAGGATTATTTTACGTGATAACGTCATATCAAAACAATGAAAAATTGAGTTGTTTTTCTTTATATATTTTTTTATTTATTTAAGTCTTCTATTCATCACTCGTCACCATAACACAAGCCCAGATGCGCGATATTATGATTAAATACTCTGTTTCCGTACGGGAACGAACGCGCCATGGTCATGTTACCATGACGCATGACGTCACACAACGGGTACGTGACGCATCATGGTACCGGAACATGACACTTTTATTGTGAACGCAGGTGTTCCATCAATTTATTAGACGTTATCACGTCAAAAAGTAACCTAACGCGGGTCGCAGCCAGTCTAAAATAGTAAATAGTTTGAATTGTTTTCGTCAAAAGATTTTTTACTCAGTTATTAAAAATCAAGATCATATATCCCGTGACGTGTTATCTTAAGTAAAAGGGCAATAACTCCCGATCTTATCCGTCTCAGTTTTGACATCCGGTCAAAGGTCTTCGACCGGAAGTCATACACGTAAAGGGTCATTCCGAGATGTTTACTTAACCTTATATTACTTCCAATTGGTCAGTCATCTCACCTGTGAATTGTGATCACTTGAATGGTTTGGATAGATATACGTATAATCGTCATCCCGCCTGTGTTATTAGGGGGTTAAAAATAAAATCATTTATTTATTCACACATATAGTCTTGCCTATGGATTTCGGGGTTACATATCAAAATAACTAAGTTCAATATAACTATGTTCGAAATAACTACGGTCATAATGCCTACTGTTCAAAATACCTAATGGTTGTTTCACATATTTTTGAAATAACTAATGAACGAAATACCTAATGGACGAAATACCTACGGTTAATTTACCTACGTTCATTATAACTATGTTCGAAATAACTACGGTCATAATACCTACTGTTTAAAATACCTAATGGTTGTTTGGCATATTTTCGAAATACTTAATGGACGAAACACCTACGGTTAGTTTAACCACAATTAATTCAACTACGGGTTTTCACCTGCGGTTAAAAAAAATCAATTTTATAAAATACACCTACGGTTAATTTAACTACAATTAATTCAACTACGGTTTTACACCTGCGGTTTAAAAAAATCAATTTTATAAAATCCCTAACCAAGTAAAATGGGTAGAATTCGCTTCTAGCACTCGCCGGCCGCTGCCGCGGCACCGCTCGCTTCGCTCGCTCGGCTCGTGCGTTGTGGTCGCAGTTCTAACATAAACCTAACCTATCCATGTCGGTTCGGGGTAGGGGGTGTTCCGGATGGGTCTTTATATGCTTCCCTAATCAAGTCAAATAGGTAAAATTCGTCTCTAGTTGCGTGATAAAGGCAGCATATAAAGACCCACCCGGAAAACTCCCTACCCAGAACCGACATGGATAGGTTAGGTTTATGTTAGAACTGCGACCACAACGCACGAGCCGAGCGAGCGAAGCGAGCGGTGCCGCGGCAGCGGCCGGCGAGTGCTAGAAGCGAATTCTACCCATTTTACTTGGTTAGGGATTTTATAAAATTGATTTTTTTAAACCGCAGGTGAAAAACCGTAGTTGAATTAATTGTAGTTAAATTAACCGTAGGTGTTTCGTCCATTAGGTATTTCGACCATTAGGTATTTTAAACTGTAGGTATTATGACCGTTAGTTATTTCGAACATAGTTATATTGAACTTAGTTATTATAATGTGTAGCCCAATCGACCGTTAGGTATTATGAACTTATGTGAATCGACCGTAGTTATTTCGAACATAGTTATATTGAACTTAGTTATTATGATACGTAACCGGATTTCGGTGGGCCCTAATGTGAGTGGCTAGAAATTTAGTTTGAAATTCTCTATCACAGATCTTTCTGAGAGTCAATGTGGCTTTCGTCCAAGCAGGGCACCATTGATGCAATTAGTGTGTAGTCTGTGTAGGTCATTCAGATTAAATAGAATTAGTAATATAAAGTCAAAATTACATTATAGTACTTAGTTATTTCATTGCATTTGAGGTATGTGAATTAGTCTAATATAATATCAAAAAATAATATGGACTTAACTGAAATTCATACAAAAGATCTTTTTTTATTTCATCAATTTCCTTTATAAATCATTATTTATGCCATTGCAAACGTTAACAAAAATAATCTGTATCGATATGCTCTACAAAAGAAAATATTAGGTAAAGTAATTCAGAAAGATGAGGCCAATAATGTTTGTCGATTCTAAGGGTTTGTTTTTATTTATTTTCATGTACTTAGGGCAATCGTTTCATTTCAGTTAAGAGCAGAAAGGGTGGATTTTGTTTCATTTCGAAATGCTAGGAATTTTATCCTTGTTAAATCAAGGTGGAGATGAAAATTATTAAAACAATTTTAGTAGCATTCAAATTAAAATACTACAGAGTTAAATCGAAATTAACCCATATTTTCTATGTTTTTATTGCCTACGTCTTTAATGGATGTATTAATATTGCCTCGCTGAACGCTGGAACAAGAGACTCTTCATGTTCCAGTGTTCCCGGCAACATCTCGGAGAGCGACGTCGTATCGGTCGGAGTCCAATCCTGATGATGCGTCATGTAGACGCGAAACACATGTCGTGGTTTATGAATGGTGCCACTAATACTAATACTCATTTTTGCTTGTCCTCATTGCTTGCCTCTGCAAGTGGGCGGGAGGGCGGTGCACATTGCATTTTGTGTTTTGTCACTAGGCTCGGAACTAAAAACTAAATATTAATACCATTACAGATATGGAGTTCCGAAAAGTAACGCCGGATTCAATCAACTGCCTTCGTCTTATTTGAAGGCACATATTTTTACTTATTAAGCTTCAATTTGCTACCCTTTTCGAATCCTGACTTATTTCTACAATGCCGTCGCCATCGCCAGCCCCCTTATTTATGAGGTGCCATCAACCTTCCCCATCCGGATATCAGCACCCAAGAACAAAAAAAGGGGAAGTCTACCAAAACTAATCCAGATAACATTTCAATAAATTTCACCGAATCCAGTACGAAAAAGAACAAAGACGCAAGAATTGATTGATGTTACCCGCACAGAGTCGCCAAGTTTGTCAAATCAATCTCTCGAGGGAAGGGTAACTTCTCCAATACTTATGTAATGACGTCACGGATACATGTGTTACTGTATCAACTACATATTGATTGTGCACTTTCGTACGTTGCAACAGAGCTCGTTATTCATTGCGAAGCGGTGAAGAATGGGACCGGAGCGTTTCGGGAAATGATATTTTAGCAGTCTCAGAGTGATCACAAACAATAATGCTTTTTCGATGTTTACATTTTTAATTTACACTGTAAATTATCCTTTTCTCTGAAGGAATATGACTTTGTGTATATATACTCCTTCTGGTTTTTCGAGCCGTTTATTTTACTTCAGTGTTTAGGACGTTATTGTCGTCAAAATAAGATGATACGGAAATAAAATGTAGTAAAGTCTCACATATGTAAAAATCTTATCAAACTAGAAAATACATTGCAAAAACCAAAGTGCATAAAACAACACGAGTTATATCATTAAATAATGTGATTATTAAACACAATAAACGTTTCCAATTGTATAAAATCGATTTTAAACTTAAATATCCGGAGAAGAAATTGTATTTAGTTCGATGAGTGCAGTTTGCTATTAAACAAGTTTATTTGATATTAATGGAAATGTTGTAATGTTGTAAGTTGGAAAAAATAAAAAACATAATGAAGATAATAGTATTCTTAACTTTAGTTGCATTTGCTGCCGAGATAAGATCAAAGGAGGAAAAACCCTGGGCAGGTCATGGAAACTTGGGAAAAGTGTCAACTAATTTAGCAAATACGATTCGTTTCTCCGAAAACGCTTCTTTAATGAACAGAATAATTGGAGGTGCACCATCTAAACTTTTACCATATCAGGCAAGTCATACAATTATGATGGTAAAGTATGTTTTTAATTATTTTTTCATTTTTACTCGACTTTTAATGCTTATATCAACCCATTAGGGATTCTCATTAGACCGGTCCGGAGCGGAGCCCGGGTTATCAACCGAGAGACCGAGCGGATCCGTGGAGTAGACGAGCGACGTCCGGGCACGGACGGACACGGATCATGCCCTGTGTAATACAAAATGTATGTGACGTTTCAAATCTGTGCCCCGTCTAAGCCACGTACACAGCACGTCCCGGGCGGCCGGCGGCCGGTACGGTCTGGTCTAATGACATCCCTTAGGTTATTCCCTGATGAACTATTCCAATTTCTTAAAACTCATGGACACATAACATTGTAGGCTGGTATTATCATAACATACAAAGAGAGTGATCCGACGATTGTCTGCGGAGGATCTCTTATTAGCGACAAAAGAGTTGTAACAGCTGGACATTGCTGGACCGATGGCAATAAACACGCGACCAGAGCAACTGTGGTTTTAGGATCTACTTATTTGTACCATGGAGGTACAAGAATTGAATCAGAACATGTTGTAGTACATCCTGAGTGGTCCCCGTCTTTGAATAATGATGTTGCTGTTGTCTATTTGCCGAATCCAGTCAAATTTTCTAGTAAGTTAATGATTTTCTAAACCATTGTTTAATAGTAATTATATGTCATATTTTATATCTATAAATATTATGTATATTTATGCTGGGTGAGGTTGGACGGGTCTGCAGCCTTTTGTATGTCTGCCCTGGGCCTGGCCGGAAGACCAGCACTATAGTTTAGCATTATGCTTGCTGCAGCATTTCAGGTGAGGTCGGTCCATTTAGGTTAGCACACGGCATCCCAGATTTCTGTGTTTTATTTACAGTTTCTTTTTCTGAAATTATGTGCCTTTTTTATTTTTATCTTACTTTTTTCTTGTCCGTGTGCTCTTTAAATAAATATCTATTTATATTATACTTTAATCAGTCAATTTACACGTGTGTTTTATATTTTTATATTCAGGCACTGTTGCTCCTATCGCTTTACCTACTGGAGCTGAACTTCATGACGACTTTGCTGGAGAAAAAGCCATTGTATCCGGCTTTGGTTTCATTAAAGGTGGACCTTCAGGTACCCTTTTTCATTTTCTGAGAAACAGTTTATTTTTAACACGGATATATCTTTAAAACTTAATTTTTACAGGTGAAATCATGACACAAAATCAATATTTAAGCGCAGTTGGGCTCGTAATAATAACGAATAAGGAATGCCATGAGTATTATCCAAGGCACGTTCACGATCGGAGTATTTGTACCAGTGGTCTTGAAGGTGGGATTTGTGGTGGTGACTCAGGTGGACCTCTTGCTGTTTATAGGAATAACAAATCTGTTCTGGTAAGGACTTTAATACTGATATAGCAGGTACATCATATGTTAAGTAATCTTCTATACATATGAAATGCTTTGTCCTGAACGACTGACTCACTGACTGACGGATCATCACACAGCCTAAACCACTGATCGCGGAAACCTGAAACTTGGAGGGTGTGTTCTTTGTATGACCGATAAGAAAGCATTTTCCGAAATTGATTCCCTAACAGGGTTAAAAAAAAGGGGGGGGGGGGCAAAGTTTGTGTTGGACCACGCGATTCCTTGGTCAAAACTACTAATTGTACGCAAAAGTTAGTTCATAGAAATAATTCAGTTTATCATTTTTCAGGTTGGTATTGCATCGTTTGTTTCCCAAGAGGGTTGCAGTTCCTTACGGCCTTCTGTATACGCTCGGGTTACATCTTTCATTAACTTTATCAATCAGCACTTGTGAATTAGAACTTAAATTAGTTACGGTAGTTGTATTTTTATTACTTTTTTAATAAATATATTAAATAATTCAGCCTTGTTTGGTTAAATGTACTAACCGATTAAAAACATCTTGGACATCATACTTCATTCTGCTATACTTAAGCTTGGCCAATCTTAAGTAGCGTAATTCAAATTTAACTTCCGAAAAACCTTAACCCAAATAAAAACCACGAAGAAAAGTAAAACTGAAATAACAAGTCTAACGATGCTGCCTTCCAACATGATTGATGCATGAACAGAAAATGAAAAGGGCCCAAAGTGGATGGGACAAACCGAACCGATCTAGAATAAAGGGTTCGCATTAGCATACAACATGAAACTGGCGCGTGACGGGAATTTTAATACGCTAACAAGGTATAAGACAATTTGTGCCATTCAATTTGTTGTAACGAACTTTGTACATCGAGCTGATCGAAGTCAAATAGGGCCAGATAATTGGCAAATCTTTTATACATAAAACAAGAGTATGTTCAAAGTCAATTTTTTTATTCATTTGGATGCATAAGTACATTTTGTACAAAGATCACATAGAAACATCTTAAAAACTAAGTTAGGATGTGTGCCTTCGGAACGCGCCCACCAATGAGAAGAAGGCGCAAGAAATTCATGGATTTGATAGGTATATACTTGTATAAGAACTTGTCAGTACATCTAAACCGCAGGTTAGGGGTTTCATCACGATGTTTTCTTTTACCGTAAGAACAATGTCAGATAGCGCACATTTTCGTAAAGAAAAATCCATTCCATATGTTATTAGGTATTTATTGTTAAGAGAGCAATGAGACAATGGGGCATAGTTTTCTTTGGGAACTAAAATAAGCGCAGTATAGTGCGTAGACACAGAGAAGTAAAATAAATTGTAAATTATTTCTCCCTACAGGGCCTCCTCTGAAAAAGGTTTAGGCAGCAAGACGTCACGCCGTGTTTAACTTCGGTGTTTACCAAACATGCGATATCTTATTATTTGCCTAATAATATTAATATTTTTCTTTATACAACATTTGGATAAACATTTTTTCTTTCGTAGAGTCCGCGATCTTTCTTTAGTACGAGTATAGTATACTATACATACGTAACGGTTCTAAGTAGCTCGAAGACGTCGTTAGCCACAAACCACATACTTGTGTGAAACTGATACTGTTCTACTTTTATTCCGTTTGTTTTTTACTATAAGTTTATTCTATGTTTTTATAGTAATATATGATACTTTGAACCAGATACAAGGATATTGGGAGCAGCTAAACAATCTTTGTTCTACGAATTTTGGAACTAGCTTCATCTCTCTTATATTACAACATGCATGCATAGCTTTTCAAAATGAGACTACCCATCTTACTGATTCTATTTGCGTGATATACCAGGCGAAATAGCCTACAAAAAATGGCTCACAAATTCTTATTTATCGGGTGACACTCACATCGGTCCCCCGAGACGTGTTCGCTTTTCTAAGATCGATACTATGTCGAATCGAGATTAGTTTGGAAAGTAGGGTCAATAATGTTGTTAGGTACGTGTTTTTTTTAGCAAACCTAGTCAATTCCACTTAGTCATCGTTCTTTGATAAAAAAAATGGTTGTCTGTAAAGTCGGTTTACTGACGATAATTTTACGTGATAACGTCATAAGAAGACATTGATGGTAACCATGGCAACGTTATTACTTATCATTAACGTTGCTATGGTTACTTGTCAATAATGCATGACGTCACACTTTTTTGTGAGTGCAGGTGTTCATCACTACATAGTATAAAATAAAGTCACTTTTCGCCGTCCCCATATCCCTATGTCCCTTTGTATGCTTAGATCTTTAAAACTACGCAACAGATTTTGATGAGGTTTTTTTAATAGATAGAGTGATTCAAGAGGAAGGTTAATATGTATAATACATGCATAATATAGCCGTGCGAAGCCGGAGCGGGTCGCTAGTCGATTTATAAGACCTTATCACGTCAAAAAAAATTCTTAAATTCACCCGTGTAAGTCCCGATCCCGAGGGAATTTCGGTATCAAAAGTATCAAAATTATGTCCTTCTCCATTCTCTAAACTACTACTATTCCGATTTACATACAAAACGGTCCAGTAGTTTGACCGTGAAGAGGGAACAAACAAACAAACAAATAAATAAACAAAACTTTTAGGTTTATAATATGAATTACGATAGTAATGAAGATTTTTAAGTTAAATAAAATATCGAAACGACATACTTACGTTAAATATCACAGAATCGTTTGATTAAAAATTATATAGGGTGGTTAATTTATGTGGGTCAGTAAAGGCAGGTCTTCGAACTGCTGTAGCTACGAGGAAAACGTTCTTAGGAGACCATCTCTTATTCCTAAAATATTTCTGCATCTGCCTGCATTTGTTTTTCATTATTTACACTTTTGCTATTACACTTTTATTTTTACACTACATTGTCGTGAGTGACAAGTGCAAGTGCAAGACGCAAGTGATTTTTTATTTTATATGCTAATTATAATCCCTTATTCGCCTGAAATACAGGAACATCGTAGTTCAGACAAATGTGTTTTTATAGTTTTTTTTTGTATTTTTAGTTCAAAGTTTACATTGTAAAATTGTTTTTAATAAATTTAATTTATATATTTATTTAGTTCAGTTACCGAAAATATGTTTTTTTTTACATAAATCGATGTGGTTTTTAATTAGGTACAAATATTACATTGAAATATCGTTATTAATTAATGAACTATTAATAAACATTGTTAGTAGTAAAAATAATTATATAACTAACATTCAATATTACGATTGCATTTTAATATTTTAGCACATCACTAAAGTCGACTATCGATAATGTAACGGCGAGGAGTGTCGATGTAAATCGATAGAGGCACGTCCCTAGAGGGCGGTACACTGAAAGCTCGCTTCAACTTGTGAAAGTTTGTATGGCATCGTTTGTATGAAATATAAGTTTCCTATTAATAATATACTGACTTACTGAGTGTTTCTTACCGACTTTGAAAAGGAGGAACTTCTCAATTCATATGAATTTCCAATAATAATAATTACCAGTTTATTTTGAAACTGTAGTCAACGAAACTTTTTTTTTTTAGGAGGATCTAATGTTTAGCAGACAATTAAAGACATGGCAGGTTATAACCAATGTTAAAAAAGTTACTGAAAATCAGGCAGCACATATTCCGGAGTCAGAGAAACGAAATAAGTAGCATTTGAAAAAAAAACACGTATGTTATGATTAAAAAAAAAACACATATGTATATGAACCATAATAATATGAATTCAGACTGCATCTTGGCTACGGTATTACGCACGCAGGAAATCCTGATTGACTGATTGATTTATAAGCGCACAGCTCAAGCCGGATCAGGCTATGCTATGATAGGATCAAATATGTCGTAAGCATCCGCTAAAGGATGGATTTTGAAAAATCCAAAAACTATGCGGACGTAACTTTTCCTAGTGCTTACAACACAAAAAACCCTTTTTGATGTGATAATGTCTTATAAATTGATGAACACCGGCAGCACCGGCGCGGCGGAACAAGGTAACCATAGCAATTCAATTCAATTCAATACATTTATTTCAGATAATTAAAATGCATACAATACACAAATCACAAGAATAAAATCAATAAAATAAAATAAACAAAATAAAAATATATAACAAAATAATAAAATTGTCAATGTCATCATACTTAAATGTCAAAATAAATTTAGTAATATCAAAAATTAAATTAAATTAAAATCAAAGCACATTCCAAAAGTAAATTCAATCAGTCCATATACATAGCAATGACACTCACGTTCCGGGAACGTTACTTATTGACAAGGTAACCATAGCAACGATATGACCATCAATGTTTTCTTATGACGTTATCACGTAAAATTATCGTCCGTAAACAGACTTTACTGACAACCTATTTTTTTTAATAATAAAAAGGTCAGCATTTGGTCACTATCTCACACGTTGCTAAGTGACGCTGAGATTTAAGATGTAGCACGCTTTTCTAGAAGATAAGCTTGTGACTCAAACATAAACGGGGGCCATCGAGGGACGGCAGTGGACCCAAGTGGAACAACCGACCCGTAAAAAAAAAACACATCGCCATCTAGCCCCAAGCTAAGTAACTAGACTTGTGTTATGGGTGCTAGACAACGTTTATATAACTAACGAAATTATAAACTTTCCTTTTGTAAATATATACCTAAAATACATAGAAACTACCAGACCACAGACAAATATCTAAGCATAAATACTTGTCTGTGGCGGGAATCGTACCCGCAACCCTGTGGTTGGCAGTCCGGCATGGTGACCATTGTGCCAACTGGGTCGTCCTCTTTTTGTGCAGACCGGTACAGTCGTATCGGAACACAACTCCGCTTGGCGATATGACTTAGGCCGGTGCACGGTGGGTGGAACAAGCCGCGGCCAAAGCCACCCTTGCCTGCAATGTCTTCATTACAAACAGCGGTTCTGCCCGTGCGTGATTTATCCGTCACTCGTCCATCAGATAGTCAGTCAAATTTCCTTCCCGAAGCCTATCAAAATCTAGTCACACAACAATTCAAAAGCAAAAACGCGATTGATCATAAAAATCTATAAAAAAATACAGAGACATTTCAAAGGCGGATCTATCGCCATGAAAAACTACATTAAATCAGCACTTAAATATAGTCGTAAAATGGTTTTTATTGTCGTCTAGAATATTATGGAAACAGTAGCGTTTTATTGCTGACATATTTCTGTGGTCTTCTTCTTAGAGGTACTTAAGGGCTGATAACTGGGCAAGGTCATTTGTCTGTTTCTATACCAATTTTAAAACCTTCCATTACCTTTGACTCCATATAAAGACAGACAAAAATGATGAATTCGTCTTCTACTGTTACTTCGCTAACACCTAGACTCCTTTTTTATTTATTTTATTGATTGGCCTTGGTTCCATACCGGGATGTATTGAGCCAAGTAGACAGACAAATTAATGATGAATCATGTTTTACTGTTTATCAATATTTCTTCAATAGTGATATCCTATTGAAATCAGGATATCACTATTGGATCTGAGACAAGCAGCACTCTGTGGTTTCACCCGCGTTGCTCCCGATCCCGTGGGAATATCGAGATAAAAAGCTTATGTTATTGCCAATGAATCAATGCCTCACACCTCATGTCATCAAAATCGGTCCAGTAGTTTCAGAGCCTATTCGTTACAAATATAAACAGAAAAAAACTTTCCTTTTTATAATATAACTAGCGACCCGCCCCGGCTTCGCACGGCTGTATTATGCATGTTTTATATCTAAAAAACCTTCCTCTTTAATCACTCTATCTATTAAAAAAAAACCGCATCAAAATCCGTTGCGTAGTTTTTAAAGATTTAAGCATACATAGGGACATAGGGACGGCGAAAAGTGACTTTATTTTATACTATGTAGTGATAGTGGCTAGCGACCCGCCCGGCTTCGCACGGCAGTATTATGCATGTATTATATCTAAAAACCCTCCTCTTTAATCACTCTATCTATTAAAAAACCGCATCAAAATCCGATGCGTAGTTTTAAAGATTTAAGCATACATAGGGACATAGGGACGGCGAAAAGTGACTTTATTTTATACTATGTAGTGAAGTGAACCAATGAAGTACGCGCCGTCTTTGGTCAACGTGTGGACGAAAAAGCATTTTGCAAATATTCAATCCTGTTTATTGAAAAAGCTAAAGCAAATATTATCATTATAATATTCGCGAAGATTCTCAAACATGGCAATAAAACAAACTTCCTAGGTTTTCTATTATACCTATAACGTTTCATGTTTGAATTGGAGTCGGTAATTATCGGTACGAAGTGCATAAAGTTTTCACGTTCGTTGTGGAAGAAGTTTAATCGAGTTCAGTGCTTATAGCGATTCTATTCGTGAAGTCAGGTGAAGTGGTAATGTTCGAAATGAATTGAACAACGTTGTAAATTTAAATAGTCTCTTACTAGACAACTAGTAAGTATTAACCGTCATCTGGTTACCGTAACACAAGCTTACTTACTTAGCTTGGGGATAGATGTCACTTTTTATTTCGAACTTAAATTTATCTTTACAGGTGGGTCCCAATGCGATAGATAAGCAAATAGGTATAAATTTTATAAGTCAATTAGTATAAAATTAATTGTAACTTAAAATAAAAAGAGTAGGTAGTTATTGTGAATTAACTCAGAGAACACGTAAAAACATCAATATCGTCCGCAATGCGATTGATAGTGCGCAGTGTCCGCGGCCCGCAATTATTCATTAGTTTGTTTCTATTTTGTGATTGTCTGTTATTGGCTTTCTGTTTACATTTCCTTATCTATTCGTATGTATTTTTACCGAAAATACCGGCTTGCCTTTGACCTTTACCCATCTGATGGGAAGCAAAGATGAGGTGGAGGATGAAGCATGCTCGCCTAGAAAACTGTAGCTGTAGACTGTTCGAATTAAGTAAAATAAAATTAATAAAATAAATAACTATATTATTTATTTGTTTACTCCACGGGGTCTATCGGTCAATCGGTCGTACTGATGATGTTATTACTAAAATAACAGTGATCTTACCAGATGATAATCAAAAATACTAAAAAAAACAAAAAAAAAAAAAAAATTTGTAGATGTTGGTAGCACTAGTTGCCAATGACCCTGTATAAACTGCACAAGTAGGCATGCATCGACTGCATTGATTGCGAGTGCGACGACGACGTAAACAACAAATAGACTATAAGTACACCTACCTACCCTGCACCTGAGTGAGTAAATGAGGAATGTACACCTAAGATAAACCTCGTGTGGTTTAATGGGTGGTTATATTTTGTTTATTCTTATTTAATTAAAAAAAAAAAAAAAAAAAAAAAAAAGGTCGAGCACGCTAGCCTAGAACTTATTGCTTTTTAAAGATAAAATACATTACCCAACACCTAAATCTTGATATTTCCAAGAAGAAAAACATACCTGAAACAACATAAAAGACATTAAGTGACATTATCCAAGAAAGAACTGGGTATCCCAGCAGAAAATACTACGTGTTAGGCCAAGGAAAAGATGGAGGGTCTGCATCGAGGAGGACCTGGATGCTGTAAAGAGATCACTGGAGGGACATTGTGGAAGAGGCCAATACTCACACCGGATTGTAGCGCCATATGAAGTAAGAAGTGAGTGACAAAAGTTTTAAACTTCCATGGTTATTTACACTACTAAATTTTTTAAAACGAATGTTTTCATATCCAAAAACAAAAAATATAGTTAATATTATAATATTGAATATAGCGACCCGCTCCGGCTTCGCACGGCTATATTATGCATGTATTATACATATAAACCTTCCTCTTGAATCACTCTATCTATTAAAAAAACCGCATCAAAATCCGTTGCGTAGTTTTAAAGATCTAAGCGGTCAAAGGGAAATAGGGACAGAAAAAGCGACTTTGTTTTATACTATGTAGTGATTTTAAAACAAAAAACATGGTAAATATTCTTTTTTAGTAACTTTGGTGATAATAAAGTATCAAAAAGGAAATAAGGCGCATTTTATAAGTATTCCAGGTCTATTGACCTTATTGTACCTTGTTATCTCCATTTAAAAGGTAGATAATATAAATCAACTAACCTAAATAAAACCCAAAAGTTATGACCAGAAACTTCTAGCATTTCATTGAATTAAAACGACCAGAAATTGTTAAAACAAATATTGCACCGTAACAACACGCTAACAGAGTGTATATTTGGTTAATGGTCACCAGTAATATTCCTTAATTCCAGCAGGGGCCGCATTCTTTTACTTTGAAGGTGAAATAAAAAATGACTGTCAATTAACAAAATCAAACAACAAAAAGTGAAAACTAAAATTATGATTAGAGAAATGTAATCTAAGGGTATGGCTAGGTCGAAGATATATCGCACATCACACATAGCACGTTGCACATAGAGGTCACCTCAATGTAAAACAAATGTATAGAAATAGAGGCATATCGAAAGATGTATCACTGCGTTACATCAATGACGTTCATCTATGTTAACTATTTTGTAATGATAACTACGTCTTCTGATATTGCTGTGTAAAGTCATTTATTTTTAGTCAAGACACCGTGACTCGGTTGAATATAAGCACATACTGTACTGTACATCATAATTTACTTACCATATTCTGGCAAATAAATATATTCATTTCATTACTCAAGGTCAAATCAAGGTCACCCCACCCCGTCTCGCTCGCGTCACACTGTTAAGTATCTATTTGTGCGATGTCGATGTACAATGCAACTTTGGCATAGCCGTACCTTAAGGTTGTTACTAGAGCTCATAGCTTTTCCCAAACGAGTCTTTTACAAAGTCATGTTTTGATTCCACGTCTTAGTTTCACTAACTTCGCGTGACGCCAGATATCACAAAACCCAAATGGAATAGCATACAGAATAGTGAATGTTCGGCCGGATGATGAAAATTCAATTTTTACCATCTCCACCCAGCAATCAAAAGGTATTAGGGTTACCGCATTGTTTAACCTATACTTTGATATTACGTGTTGAATTTGTTTGTTTTATATTGTTTCCGTAAATATGGATTAGATAAATTGCTTTTCCTTTTGTTTATTTGGTAGGTTAAATGCGGCTTTTACTCGCTGATACAACGGTGTGTTGTATTAATGTGTGTTCTTTAATATTAAATTAAAATTGCGCAGATTATTTAAGGTTAGGCTTTTTTGAGGCTTACAATTTACCACTTCATTGAGGTTAAATCTATAGTGTAGCTGACATAGAAGCAAAATAGCATAAAGCAAGCTAATCTTACCTCTTAAGGTACGTAAGGTATAAAGATACCTTACGTACCTTAAGAAGTAAACAAGATGAGTTAAATCCTCTTATATTTGTTACAAATTATAACGTCATATATAAGTATTTATGCCGTTTTATCTACATTGACGCATGTAATTGACTGCTTACTCTCACCGATTTAAAAAGTTAAAACTCAGTACAAAGGTTGCCTGGCAGAGATCGCTTTTAGCGATAAGGCCGCCCATTGTGCCATATTTTTTCATTTTTAGTTTTTTAGTGTCTTATAATTTTCTAATTTTATTTAACTAAATTTTTTATTTTAATATCATGTAAGTACTTTGTTAGAATTAATTTTGTGTTTTGTTTTTATGGTACAATAAAGTGTTTATCTATCTATCTATCTATCTACAATGTCATCAAAATACTTAAAAATAGACAACCTCGCTAACCCTACAGCTTAACGAACGGTACGGTGGTAAGGGTTAATGAAAAACACGGCGCTTCTTGAAACGTAATTACTGCATTATGAACACTGTAACGTAGACGTTCTGTCATCAATCAGTGTGTTCTATACTTGTAAACAAGTATACTGCAACCACTTTTCAAGTAACTGTCGTTACTTTCAGGCTTGCTCTTATATACTCGTTCCTTATTTTGTCCATCTTCTTTACTCCACACATTTATCGCAACATTTTCATCTCCATAGCATGCAATCTTCTTTCATCTTATTTTTTTCACCTCAAACCCTACAGCTTGACAGTACGGTTGTAAAGGTAAATGAAAAACACGGCGCTTCCTGAAACGTAATTACTGCTTTATGAACACTACCGTAGACGCTCTGTCATCAATCAGTGTGTTCTATACTTGTCGACCCATTTGGGGCAGCACATGGCTTCTTAAATATTCTTAAGTTTGATGTATGTTCTTTTCTTTATTTCTTCTTTGTGTATGTTACCTATTTCTTTGTGTGTGTTAATTTAAAAGTTGTCGTGTGCCTGTACCAAATAAATGTCTTTCTTTCTAAACAAGTATACTGCAGCAATTTCTTCTTCCTGCCCTTATCTTAATTTATTCCGGTTCGGCGCAGTTTGTCTTCTCCATTCACCTCTACTAGCCGTCATCTCATCGTACACATCCATCTCATGTCTTATCTCACACAGTCTATCCATCTTATCTTAAGTGATTCCCTTCCTCTCCTTTCCTTAACGTTCATACTCATCACTCTTCTGCTAGTCATATGCGTGTCCTCTCTTCTCTTCACATGTCCATACATCTATAGATGCTAAAATTATGTCAAACAGACAAGTCTAGAGGAAATAAAATCGAGATTTTGCAGTTATGCTTATTACTAAAGTTTTACGACCATATGTGCTACATTTTTCTCTAAGAATTGTATCTAAATTTTAGCGCACAATTTCAGCTCTGAAAGGTAAGAGCACTAAGAGTAAATAATGGACGTTTATAATTAAATATAATGAGGGCAATAACTCTTGCCGTAATTTGAGTGCATTTTATCAAGTTTCGTGTGTAAATAGCACCTGCTTAAAATATACTAGTATACCCGCAGAAATGACTTTTTAATGAATTTGTTGTATTAATTTAGTAAAAAAACACGAATTTATCTTTTTCGAGTTTTTTATTAAGAGGGTTACATAACGCGACATATATATACAACCAAAAATAAATAGCCCTAATTTCCTTTAAAAAGTGTCCGATTTAAGTGTTTCCTTTTTTTGTGTAATCAATCCTACTAATATTATAAATGTGAAAGTTTGTGTGAGTGTGTGTGTGTATGTATGTTTGTTACTCCTTCAGGCTAAAACTACTGGACCGATTGCGATGAAACTCGGTATGTAGATAGCTGGGGACCTGGATTAACACATAGGCTACTTTTTATCCCGATATTCCCACGGGATCGAGACTGACGCGGGTGAAACCGCGGGGAGCAGCTAGTTTATTATAAACTTGTAAGTACTTATATCTTCTTTGCAACTTTTACTAATAACTTAAAAGTTAAACTTATACTTTTTTTTAAATAACAAAACATGTAAGTCTAGAATACCTACAAGCGATCGGCATCAACCACATAACATTTTGTTTCAATGTAAGGGATGGAAACAGATATGCTCCGAAACGAAAATTCCATAAAAGAATTATCTTCATAACGTGCCGATAAATATTAATCTTATATATAAAAATCAATTGCTGTTCGTTAGTCTGGCTAAAACTCGAGAACGGCTGGACCGATTTGGCCAATTCTTTTTTTGTTGTGTTTGTTGTAGTCCAGGGAAGGTTTAAACGGTGAGTACTTACGCGGGTGAAACCGCGGGGCGCAGCTAGTAAAAAATATAAATGTCAATATACATCATTTATCAATGAGAGGGCATTGACAAATGACATCCTTCAGAAAAAGGCACTCCTTATCGTAATTCCTAAAAGGCATCCCTATCATAAAATTTAATTTACCCACAGCAGTTACAGAATAAAAAAAACCTCGTGAACATTAGTCAGAACGTTCTTACGTATCGGAGAACTGTAAACATATATCCGAATGTATCTGGTACAGGGCTATCGATTCATACGCGAGAACTTTGCAAACAAAGCTTTGTTACATCCCAACTGTAGATCACAATTCGTAAAAAACGTATTCGTCGTCGTATTCGTTCGTTCGTTCGTGTTCAATCGTAATTCGTTTGTATTCACAATTCGTTGTGACATTTAAGGCTAAGTAAGACGATTTAAACGTTAAATATTTTAATTAGCAAATTAAATAGTTAAATTTTAAGTTTGTGTGAATTGTAGACACATTTGTTGTTTGCCTAATATAAATGCGCTTTATTAATATAATACAAGGTCGTATTATATTTTATAGAGTGTATTTATATTAGGCGTATTCGGGCATTTGATACACATATTGAGCCTAATGATTGATTTTTTAATGTTAGTATAATAATAAAAATAGAAAGAATCGAACGTCAAGAATAGAAGGATAGTGACGTCATGACAAAAAAAATAAGTTTAAAACCCCCCTTATTCGTAATCGTTTAGGCTTCAATAGTTAAAATATGATTTGTGTCAGTCACACCCCTGTCATTTGCATAAGTGCAAAAGTGACAAAACTTTTTTGAATTTTCGATGGCTAAATAAAATTTTACGAAGGGGGTAAGTTTGTACACATAACGAATAGAATGTTTTGCATGAGACCCTGTATATAAACTGGAGCGATCCGGCTCGTGCCGTAAACTCGGCTGTAATAAAAACTCCAATTGAAAGGTTTTATGTCAGAAAACGGGCGGGAACACCAGTATCCGAATTACCATTCAGACTTTTGAAATATCCGAACGTTCGGTTAATGATTGCAAATGTAAGTTTACCAATTTTACCGAATCTAACGCTAATTTATCGGATCTTATTATAATTGACAGCATCTCGTTTTCGTTTTTGATGATATTAATCGTGGAGCAGTGTTGGCCTAATGGTAGATACCTCGACTTTCATTCCGAAGGTTTTGGATCCGTATCCCGACCGGCCGTGCACTGATAGATTTTTTGTTCGAAATAATCTCCGTTAGTTGACATTGCTCTAACGGCGAAGGAAAACGTGATGAACCCCGCGGCTTAGTTGGCTCCAGACGTATTAAATAAATAAATAAATATTGCAGTACATTCCACACATCGCCACCTAGCCCCAAGCTTAGTAACTAGATTTGTGTTATGGGTGCAAGACAACGGATATACTACTTATATACTTTTCTTTTGTAAATATATACTTATAATGCATAGAAACAAACAGACTACAGACAAATATCTAAGCATAAATACATTTCTGAGGCGGGAATCGAACCCGCAACCCTGTGTTTGGCAGTCCGGCATAGTGACCATTGTGCCAACTGGGTCGTCAAACGTGTGTCTATTTTATTAGTTTATAATGTGTGTCTATTTTTGTTAGTTTCTTGTGTGTTAGAAAAAGGAAGAATAAGGCTTTTTCCTTGAATTTCAAAAGAAATAAAAGACATCGTGCATCACCGGTGCAACGTAGCCTGATCATAAGACGTAAACACTAGTTTTATGCAATAAACGTACGAACGTTTACCGCGCCATATATCGTGGTAGTTCGTCTAATGTGCATGCTCATTGCCTATAGCTGCTCGATCATGTTAAGTATTACGATCTTGGTTATGCGTCTCGGAACCAAAGTTAAGTCAAAGTATTTTTTATTCATTTAGATTGAAACGTCTTAAAAACATAAGTTAGGAAAGTGCCTTCGGAATGCGCCCGCCAATAAGAAGAAGGCACAAGGAACTTATTTTTAACATTTTGTATATCCGAATCAGTACGAATAACGCGGACTTGTTTATCACAATATTAGTCACTGAAGGGCAGTGGACATTGTATAAGAGAAGTTTAAATTCCCTTGTTCTGCTTCTTCTCTCTGCCCTTTTACTGGTCAATCAACAAAATTATAAATTGTGCCGTGCTAGCAGGCATATTTGAGTAACCCAGGGTTTCTTAACACGGTGTTAGTTGCGTATATTTTTGACACTATTGCCATTAAACTATCAAAATATAGGGTTGTTAGGCTAACAGGATATTATATTGTTACCATTATTTTGATAAAATATCAAGGCGACCGTCGTATATACGATGATTAACAAAAAATTCCGAGATGCATAAACCAGATCGTATTACGTGAATAGTGCGTATTGAGTAACACGGCGGTATTGCAATGCGCATTGCGGATATCATGCAAAACTGCATTACAACCATCTGTTATTGATTGTAAAATATTACACTGCAAATTGCGTCACGGCCAACTTCTGTTCGAAGGAAAAGGACATGACCCTCTTCCTCAACAGAAGTTCTATTTCACGTCAAGTAGCTAAAACAACTTCTTTGTTAAAATGTAAGCAAAGAGGTTGAATTAGTTACATCCTCTCCATAATTATTTACCATTCTGTTGGGACATTGTAAGAACCTCGTCTTGCACGTCGAATTATCGGAATTTTTGCTTTTTCACGTAGACTTTAAGACACATTGCTCACACAGCTTACACTGACAAGATTTCTAATCAAAACGCCACATCCACAAACTCTTTAAATATTTCTTTAGAATATTTTAAACGATACTTTAAAAGGTTTAAGTGACACTCATGACTACAAGTGGACTTAAGCGGTGTCAAGAACCACTTTAATTAACAACTTCTCAAGTCTTTCTCTGTGAAAATATTTTACTTTTCAGTCGTACTGTGCTGGAAGCATCTGGCGGAAGCAACTTTAAGCTTTAATTTCGATCTATTTCGCTGACGGTTGAAAGTTTTCACAATACTTTAAATTAAAAAATAGCTCTAAGTTATACGCCAAAGATAAGAGCTTTTAGTTTCTAAAAAGTTAGGTAACTTTCATCGCAATTAAATCATTTAACAGGTCTAATTACATACGTTTATTAAAGAATTTTGAGGGAAATTTGGCCTTTCGCACAAATATAGGCAGAGAAGATAGAAAAGTTTCATTCACCATGAAATATGTAACACAACCTCAACGAAAAAGACCGCAGAAAAGCGACGAAAAATTTACAACATTGTCGACCAACTTCGAACAAAAACTCGGGCGTCAAATAAGAGAACCGTAGGCGTCAATAAATATCATATCGGTCGCCTGGAGCCGGATAAAAACCGGTAAAAACCGGCATACTTTCCGGGAAACTCCGGCTTCAGGGTTACCCAGTTTTTGCAGTGAACTGCGAACGGGCGTGCCTCAATGACAACGATCGATGGATCGATTGCTTTAAATAGAACGCAAGACGGTTGCGACTTGATGCTATGCTTTTGTGGTTGCTAAGGAGTTTGATGCTATTCATTTTTTATTAAGTGTTCGCACAAACAATGCCAAACTTTGCGTCGTCGTTCGAACGCCCTAAAAGTGAAAACATCGAAACCTTAAAACTCGTAAAATATATAACAGTGAAAAAATCAAATATATCTGCAAATTATACAAATATTTGTTAAACAGCTGGAGTTGAATTTTGATTATATCATCCACTGCGCTATAGTATAGTAGGGTTCATTTGCACTCACGAGAAGACGTTTATAATTGAAACCTAGTTGGAACCTTAACTATGTAAAATCCGTTCTCGATAAAAAGGACTATTCAATTCAACACAAAAATCATTTTACGAACCAGTAATTCCCGAGATTAGCGCGTCCAATCAACAGGCTAACAAACTCTTCAGTTTTATAATATTAAAGTATACATACCGAAAGCATTTCATCGTTAATACAGACTTCTATTTAGTGTATCAATGTGTTGCACATACATTTAATGGAAGTTTATAGTTAAGGCGTCGCGCATCGACGAGCAAACGTCGCCTTTCTATAATGAACTGTCATCGTTAGGCCGTCCTCGAACGGAGTATATTGTTCGTTTTTAATTTGTTATAAGTACTTACGTGTAGTATTATGGAAAAATATGAAAATTTTATAAGTTTTTCTTTTAAGAGGCTTAGTCGGTCACTGTCGGATTGCATAGAAATGAGCGAGACGCGAAATGGTCCACAATAACTAGCAATTTCTTGATAATATACATATTATTCTCAAATAATAGTATTTTATTAGTAGTAGTTTTAATAATAAATATTAAAAACCGAATGATTGCATGTATTTTTATACGGTTTTTCATCGTTGAAATACTTTTTCAGAGAGAATTTCGTGATTTTTTCTTTTGGATAAAATTAGTTGTATTATGTTTTGAGCACTATATATATATATATCGTAAAAAGAATAAACTTTGTGTTTTTTGTTTGGGTCACTGAATAGTGATGTGAATCTTTGACGCGTTATAATACTCGTGTTTAATCCTGTCTGCCTCTTAATAATTATATGTAATTTAATTAAGAATTTAATTTTAATCGATTTAATTAGATACAAGGAAATCTTTAAAAAAGCCACTTAGTCTAAATTGTACCGGTTCAGTATCAATAAAAACATTTTTCTCCGAACCTATGACTGTACCCATGAAGCAAGAAAAAGTTTTCCGCGCCCTGATGGAGTAGTAATCAAAACATAATATGGGTGCCGGCTGAGATACAATTTTGTAGCTCACACACACATTCACACTTTTCCTTCAAATAGTCGTTCATGGCGTGTGACATGGACATCACCTCTGTCATAAAATATTACAAATAAAATATTACATTAACAAAATGGGCAGTGAAATTATGCAGAAACCATGCCGCAAGCAAAAGTACAAAGCTTTCTGGTATCACATTTTTCTGGTAAGTAATAAACCGCTTGGTTTTTACAATTTTCGTGGTCAAATTTTTGGTAGAAAATATTGTTGTTGATTTTTAGTGATGTGAAGTAGTCGATAAAAAATAATATAGAATCGAATCGTCAGCTTATTATTATTTTATTTCATTTATT
The DNA here is from genome assembly GCA_907269075.1 of Idaea aversata. NCBI lineage: Eukaryota > Metazoa > Arthropoda > Insecta > Lepidoptera > Geometridae > Idaea > Idaea aversata. The sequence continues at coordinate 2,871,795 of OU026098.1, read as the reverse complement.
TATCGCAGTTTTCTAAAAGATTCTAAGAACTGTAAGATTTTTGTGCTTCAGAGTCAGACAGACCATACTGAAGGAAGTATTGGTGTTTTATTAATTTCAGCATTAGCTCTATATCTAAATAATATATTTTCCTACTTACAGGTTCATGAACAAAAAGTGCTTCCCTCAGATTACGAACTCAACTAAATATTATGTCAATATTAATGATGATTTACGAGAAAAAACAGCTGGTCAAAAGCTATTCTAAACGTAATGTAAATAGTTAAAATATAAATTAAAAATATTGTTTTAAAATTGGTGATGTATTTTTATTTGTATAATTAGTTCTCTACTAGCTGTGCCCCCGACTTCGTTCACGTGGACTGCAGGATATTTCATCATCAACACTATCGACATTTAGTCGTCCATTGCTGGATATAGGCTTCTCCAATACCCAAAAGACACGAATTCAAAAGACATTACACCATACAAATGACTGAAGGACAACGTGACTATCCGCAACCCAGTGAAATGTGGATATACACACCGACGGCTCAAAAACGGAAAAACTGGCCACTGGATCCGGGGTCTTCTCGGAGGACCTAAACATAAATCTAAGCGTAACTCTAGGCCCTCACAACTCAATCTTCCAAGCTTGGCTGCGCTGGATCGCGATGTCTCGGGCCATGACATCAGAATCCTGTCTTGTCCGATAGCGTGGCGGTGCTACATGCACTGAACAGTAAAACTATAAGTTCAGCCCTGATTTACGAATGTTACGAGACACTCAACAGACTAGGAGAACACAATAGTCTGACCTTACAATGGGTAAAGGGACACAGCGGCTCAAGGGGAAACGACGCTGCGGACGAGCTGGCAAAAAGAGGAGTGGAAGCGGTCAGTTACGGGCCTCAACCCTCCGTCCCAATCCCCTCAAACCAACTCAAAGCCTGGATCCGCAACCACGCTAAAATGCGACACCGTGACCTCTGGACCACGACGGAAAGCTGTAGGCAGGCCAAACTAGCACTCCCCGACATAAACAACAGACTCACGAAACGCCTTCTAAACTTAAACCGCCCTCAAATGCGCTTGGTTACAATCGCCTTGACCGGTCCCGGCGCTTTCAACAAGCACTTCCATAACCTGGATATAACGGACAGCCCACTATGCAGAGCGTGCATAGAGGCTGAGGAAACGACCGCGCGTGTGCTGCTGGACTGCATGGTATTGACAGATATTAGACTCAGGACTATCATAGGTGACGTTAAAAGCCTTCCAAAAATGTTTGAGAAGCCACATCTAGTGGCAAAATTTATGGAAGAGCTGGGCTGGTTCTCCCCCTGACAAGTGGAACCTCACGCAAAAGGGACCTAACTAGAAAGGTCTGATTGCGGAAAACAGCCCGTATACAAGTACAAGTAGGCTTCTCCAATAGCACGCCACTGAACTTGGTCCCCCCTCTGCACCTCCAACAGCTACTAGTCACTTTGCGAAAGTCTTCACTCCAAGTATTTGGAGGACTTTCTACGCTACATTTGCTGAGGCATGATCTCCACTTAAAATTTGACATGATCCATGCAATTTAGGTAAGTATATTTAATTCCGATAGGTGATAGATTTCATCCTCATCACCTGGATGTCTGATCTTGAACTAAAATAAATACCCCTGAACAATAAAATATAAGTAAATAATCGATAAATATACGTTACGCTTCATACCACATCACATCACTATTTTCAAATTCAGCAACCATGAAGTTCCTTGTTTTTTACATGCCAATAAAGACAAATAAATGTCGTACTTTATTGATATTTTGTTTTTAATTGGTTATGTCATAACATGAATGTTTCTATCTTTATCTAACGTAACGTATATGAAAATATGTGATAGAGATAAAAGACAAACCCTGTCTCCCGCTTCCACCTACCCTCCCACCCCTCTGAGCGGCCGCATAGGTTTCGATACAAAATAGGCATGATTATTACTCCATCTGGGCGGGGAATTTTTTTTTTCCTCCATGACTGTACCGGATTAATTCGCGAGGCGGTTTAGTCCGGAGATCGATTTAATGAGGATGACATCGGATCCGGTGAGACCGGTTTCCTAATTAGTGTGATAATCGACGGTTTTATTGTGAAGGGTTCTGTTTGACGTCATCAGAGGGTTATTCATAGGTGAAGCGGTGACGGAAGAAAAAGCGGCGGGCGGCAATGGCATAGCATTTTAATGAACCGAGATTTTTTTTTCAGAAAATTTTCAAAATCGTAAAATAGAAATCATTCAGACAATCAAACAGTATCATATGATGAAATCAGTAGCCTGCGTCTGATTTTCCTGACGTGTATTTTTTGGGGATCTTCAAGTCGTAAGTAAACAGAAGTCTTTTAGCAAAGCGTGTTATCATCGTAGACCGCATCGTAAACATCAGGTAAAAAAAAACAAATTAAAAATATAAATAATTAAGTAGTTTAGACTTTTAAAGATCCGAAAAAATAAACAGAATCTCCTTTTTTCTATTAACTTAACATCATAACTAATTAGTTAAACGATAGATAAATATACATATATATGTGGATTAGAACGTACACGAGTGAAATCGAGGAGCGTACCTAGTATTTTAATAAAAGCAAATTTTAAAAGTCATCTCTCGAAATGATTCCCAACGCTTTTTTAAGTAATAAAGCAGTCAAAAATGCAAATAAAATTCGAATTCAATTTCACCTTCATAAAAATTACGGTATACGGTATAATAAAACCACAATCCTCATTACGGATTCCTTCGAGTTCAAAATTTTTTCAGCTTCCAAATAGAGTGGAAAAAAATCGAGTTACAAAATTATTTTAGCTTTTTAAACTGATTTTGAATTTTGCACAAAAATGGCTCCAAATAGTTTAGGTAGCACTTAAACTATTTTGATAGATAAGCAGTTTTAGGAATCTAAGCGCGGTTTTAGAATAAAATAAAAATAAATATTGGAGGACATTCCACACATCGCTATCGAGCCCCAAGTTAAGTAACTAGACTTGTGTGCTTGGGTGCTAGACAACGCATTTACTACTTATTTACTTTTCTTTTGTAAATATATACTTATGACATATAAAAACAACCAGAGCACAGACAAATATCTAAGCATATATACTATAATACTACAACTAGAAGCTATTTAGATCTCTTTCTTCTTAACGTGAAGTAGGACCTGAAAACCCTTATGCCTTTCCCACGCGGGCGCCGCGCGATGACTCTATCCCTTTCCCCCGTGGTGCGCCGCGCGATGACTCTATCCCTTTCCCCCGCGCGCGCCGCGCGATGACTCTATCCCTTTCCCCCGTGGTGCGCCGCGAAATTGCCGTTATAACGGTTTTATGTAATTAAAAGACTAACATCTATTTTAGTGAAAAACCATCTGTACTATCTTATGGGATTTGATGTAAGGTTTATGAAAATATAAATTTTATACTTGTATTTTCGTCACAATCGCCGCAAAATTGAAAAATTTAAAAAAAATGACGATTTTTTAAGATTTTCACGATTTTTTTCTATTGAGGCAAATCGCTCTAATCGTGTTTCGAAGTGTATGACAATACAAAGCATTTCATCTTTACAGCAGTAGGAATACCATTCTATGGATTTTAATGGTTGATACCCAAAAACTGTTTCTAAGACTACTCTATCGCGCTTCTGGTCTTACCACCTCGTCTTAAATTGTCCGAGTTTTGACGTCGTTCTTCTAAGGTCTCTTTAACTTAATAAGCTAACCACAGAGTTATTAGGATTCAAAGTATTAATACTAATATTATCATGAAACTAACGTAGGTACCTAATTTTTTTTTTGTCACTCGACTAAAGTCACAATTTAGCTGAAAATGTAGTCGAAAAGGTACCACGTAGTACGTCCATACATTATGCAAATTCGTATGTACGAAATCGCGCTCGCCACCAGCCCTCGAGAGTAAAACAGTTTAAAATTTTAATCACATTCCAGCTTGCGAGATTTATTTTTTGTTGTATGATGTAGTATGTGGAGTGACGAATGCAAGATTAATTCTTTATGATTTGATAGTACGTTTTTGTTTTTCTCGCTAGGGTACCTACCTATTGCTGTGAATCACCTAATGTTAAAGAGTTTTCAGATCGTTGACAGCTGCTACAAATTATAGTAATCCTAAGCGTTTTGCTTCGTCATTCCTTATTCGTACCGCAATCTGAAATTCTGTGTCCTGTCAACCTGAAAAAAAAATCTGTCTTTCCTGACGTGTCTTCAAGTCGCGAATGAATGGGTATCCTCTAAGAAAACGTGCTACATCTTAGCATCGTCACCTACAATCAGGCAGATGTAATAGTGGTCAAACGGTTTGCTTATTTTTCAAGTAGGTATAGTTTAAGCGACAAAGTTCTTGAAAAATTGCATTTAAAACATGACTTCATGATAGCATAACATTGGAGAAAGCACTAAAACCTAACATTTTCACGGCATGAATGTAACTAAGCAACTGTATACGATATTCTAGCTGAAATCGAAACTTAGTTTCGTGCCAATTTTTACCGTACCTTTTCATGATTTTTCAACGCTATTTCCGGTGACTGAATTCTAACAGACACTGTAACAGTATTTGAATCTTTTTAATCATATTTTTCATGTTTGAGATTGTGCTTATATTTAGCTAAATACAATTTACGGGTATCCTAAACAAAATTCTAGTTCAATAATCACAAGGTTGATAATCAATAATCACAGATTGAGTTTGAAACTTTGACAGTTGGTTAATCACTACATATTATAAAACAAAGTGGCTTTCTCTGTCCTATATCCCTATGTATGCTTAAATCTTTAATAATACGCAACGGATTTTGATGCGGTTTTTTTAAATAGATAGAGTGATTCAAGAGGAAGGTTTATATGTATAAATACATGCATAATATAGCCGTGCGAAGCCGGGGCGGGTCGCTAGTTATGTTTAAATGGTTAAACATATAATTATGTTTTGTTATGCAAGCGAACCTTGACGCCATGGTTGAAGGTCGAAAATCGCTAACTATATTCAGGCTGATAGAAATGTCTAGTCTGGAGTAATAAAATCGATGAACAGTTAATATTTTAATGAATGACATCGTATTGCATGTGTCTATCGGCTACACGATAGACACATGGAAAATTATCGTTTATGATGTCTGCTTCGATGTAATTGAATGACGATGGATCACACAACTATAAAAGTAACTATAAAAGTTGTAAACAATTCGATCAAAGTTTTATTTCTTTTACTTTATTTTGACATAACTCCCGATCCTGTGGGAATAACGGGATAAAAAGTAGTCTATGTTAATACCAATGAATCAATGTATTCAAATACCAAGGTTAATCAAATCGATCCAGTAAAAATAAAATAAAAAATAAATAAATATTGCAGGACATTCTACATATCGCCATCTAGCCCCAAGCTAAGTAACTAGACTTGTGTTATGGGTGCTAGACAACGGATATACTACTTATTTACTTTTCTTTTGTAAATATATACTTATAATACATAGAAACAACCTGAAGGCCAATTCTCGTAAATAACACTGTTCAAATTACATTTCAATATAATTTCGATTGCATTTCGATCACAAATAATACCCTCAAAGTAGCTCAATCTTATACCCTCAAAGTTTGCTTTTTGTAAAAAAAACTGACTTTAAGAGTATCTTTTGCAATCGAAATGCAATCGGAATGATATTGAAATGTAATTTTAACAATGTTATTTACGGGAATTGGCCTTCAGACCACAGACAAATATCTAAGCATAAATACTTGTCTGCGGCGGGAATCGAACCCGCAACCCTGTGTTTGGCAGTCTGGCATGGTGACCATTGTGCCAATTGGGTTGTCGGAGCCTTTTTTTCTTTTTATAATATTAGTGTAGATGTAGAATTTTTTACTTTTTAGGGTTCCGTACCACAAAAGGTAAAAAGGAACCCTTATAAGATTACTTTCTTGTCCGTCTGTTTTTTCTTGAGTTGTTAGTGTGGCAGTTGTAAGTTTTCAAATCTATATTGTTTACGTGAACTATTTCTAAGCATCAAGGTTGTAGTAGTCGCAGCCTAACGGCTTAAATAACATCAAAGATCGATGTTACTTTAGTTTTTAATATACTATACAAATTGTGTAGAAATACCTAATCAATATCGTTAAAAACTCAACTAAATTTAAAACAAAATGACTACACGTTAGCTTTTTAGACATCCCTCTTCATATTTTATACAAAAAATACTAACAAAAGATCGTATCCCGTAGTCGACACTTCGCTTTTAATTTAGCGTTCAATCAGGTCGCCTGTTTCGACGTAGTTAACTCTAAAATTCAATTTTTTATCAAAAAAAATTGTTTGCACGATTTTTTAATTAATATCTCAAATATGACATGACATTATTTTTTTACAATGCTAAATATCATTTTTAACGAAGGCTAGCGTTTAAGACGAAGTGGCCAGACATGACCAGAAGCGAGATAGAGGTATTTTAGAAACAGTTTTTGGGTATCAACCACTAAAATCCATAGAATGATATTCCTACTGTCGTAAAGGTGAAGAAATGCTTTGTATTGTCATACACTTCGAAACACGATTAGAGTGATTTGCCTCGATGGAAAAAATCGTGAAAATCCTAAAAAATCGTCATTTTTTGAGCATTTTTAATTTAACGACGATTATAAAGAAAAAATAAGTACAAAATTTATATTTTCATAAACTTTACATCAAATCCCATAAGGTAGTACAGATGGTTTTTCACTTAAATAGATGTGAGTCTTTTAATTACATAAAACAGTTAAAACGGTTATTTCGGGGCGCGCGGGGTATAGGGATAGAGTCATCGCGCGGCGCACGCGTTGGAAAGGGATAGGGGTTTTCAGGTCATACTTCACCTTAACCACTCTTTTTTTTATAATATGTTGGTCCGCGTTTAACCACTATCTCACCCGATGGTAAGTGACGATGTGATCTAAGATGTAGCACGCTTACCTAAACGATACCTAAACACTCGTAGCTAGTCCCCTAAATAAGCGGGGCTGTCGAGAAAACCGAGTGAATGTAGGAAGACGGTAGTAGAACGAGAAATACTCCGACCTATTATCCTAGTGTATCGAAACACGGACAAGATAAGATGTATGACTTCAAGATTCTTAAATTGTAAAAGTTACGAGTAGCATTCTTTAACAGTACCGGTAAAAAAAACAAAGACATCGTTACAGCAACCAGCGCTATATTTATCATAATATTAAAGAATAAATTCCCATAATAGAATAATAAATCGGCGAGGGCTCTCAGCGTTCTATTAATTACTACGTCTCGTCGCAGTCGGTGCTGGCGGACCGCTAATTTTTTTTCACTCTCAAAGAATAATGAAGAGCCATCTCAAAGTCGAGAGAGATCACTGTTACTTAGTGCGAGGGTTCCATCGATTATAAAAACACTTAAAAATGTATCTTGAAGAATTTCAATATCAATTCTATAAGAATAAATAGATATCTGCCTACTAATTTATTTTAATAGAATGGTCTTTTGAAGATTCGAGTTTCGAGAAAAATGGCCTGTCGATATAAATTAAAGTAACGGAACGGTCTTAATCGATTTTAATAAATCTCAGTGACTTTTTCAAATTTAATCTACATTCAAACTATTAAATTATTGATTTTTCTTGAATAATAATTACCAAAGGCATATTATTTTTTTTAAACCAAGTAGGTACCACTATAGCAAATAATAAAATTAAGTACGTACAAAAAGATTGAATTTAAAAAAAAAACTCATATCTACCTATATTTTCGATCGATTTTTTTCCCGTTTTGATCGCCTTTTGTTTCCTTTTTGATTGTCTTTTTTCCGTTCGATCGTCTTTTGTTAACCACTTAGTTGAGTAGTTTGACTACGAGGAAATTTATTCCTTTTGGACAAATTAGTTTGACCAGAAAGTTTGATCAGCAGGAACGTACCACCTAAACGTATCTTTATACCATAACATACCTTTACCTATATTTTGTCTAAAACATAATAAATCAATGTTCCGAACTTATGAAACATACAATTTTCAACGCGAGTTCATTATAAAGTTTCACACATCCCAAGGGAACCCTAAAAGTGAATCACGAAGTAAAGACAAAGGCACGGTCTCGGACAATTAGTAGTGACTAGAGACACTGTTCGTAGAAGATTTGCAAACTCATTTACCTACCTTCGGTGTTCAGTTACGTAGTTTACGATAGTTTTAGTTACTTGTCTTTTACTAAAGCTACAAATTTATCAGCCCTATTTACCCCATAAAGCTGCCTTGACCACAGAAGCGGAGCGAGGTAGCGGAACGGCGGGCGTTTCTACATACATTGTACATAATAACCCCGCTTGCAAATTTTTTTGTTCACGGTGTAGAAATGCCGTGCAACAAAAAAATTTGCTCCCCTACCTCGCTCCGCTTTTGTGGACAGGCAGTCTTAGGAGTCGAATTTTCAAATATCCTCAAAACCCCCATGTAAAGTTTCAGACTGGTAGCTCTTCGGAGTTTCAGTCTTTTTATTTTTTATATATTTAGACTTAGGTAATTTACCTTATCTTTGCTTGGGGTGATTTCGACTGAAAGTATGGCTTACAAAACATTACTTCCTGTGATTTCTTACTTAGTAACGTATAGTAAAAGTTGGCACCATTTTAATTAAACGCTGAGTCATATGGGGGCGCGAATACAATTTAATAGCCAATTTACATGGCACTACAAAATAAGGCACGGAAGCCTCGGTGTACGAGTTCGATTTGTATTTGACCGGTTTTTGTCGATCAATAACTACGATTATTTAATAGGAAACTATACTCTAATCTATCTTCTTATAATATAAAAATGAATCGCAAAATGTGTTGGTAAGCGCATAACTCAACAACGCCTGGACCAATTTGGCCAATTCGTTTTTTGTTGTGTTTGTTTTTCTCAGGAGAAGGTTCTTATGAAAGAAAAAAATTAGAAAGCTGCGCAGAAAATTATTACGCGGGTGAAACCGCGGGGCGCAGCTAGTAGTAATATATAAAGCTGAAGAGTTTGTTTGTTTGAACACGCTAATCTCAGAAACTACTGGTTCGAATTGAAAAATTATTTGTATGTTAAATAGTCAATTTGTCGAGAAAGGCTATAGGCTATTTTATATTTCGATATTTACACGGGATCGATGCGGGTGAAACCGCGGAGCGCAGCTAGTAATCTATACATGGTTATTGGAAATTATACTAGCAAGCCATTGAGAGCTATTTCTGTGCACCGTAACAAACAACTTTTGTTCTACGACTATTGGAAATTCGATTTTTTTTTTCGAAAATTTCGAAGTTAAGTTTACTTGAAAATCAGCTGTTCTTTACATGGAGAGGTCATTAACCCTAAAATATTACTTATTTTTAAAGTTTTATTTACTGTTCTTAGTCCGGATGACCTTTGTTTTAAAAAAACTGCTGTTTTTCGAATTTACATAACCTCAAAATTTTCATTTTTTATTTCGAATTTCCAAAAGTCGTAGAACAAAAGTTGTTTGTTTAGATGCACAGAAGTAGCCCTTAACGGCTTGCTAGTATAATTACCAATACATTATTGGTAATAAAAAAATTACCAATAATGTATAAAGCTGAAGAGTTTGTTTGTTTGCTAATCTCAGGAACTACTGGTTCAAATCGAAAAAATATTTCTGTGTTGGATAGTCCATTTGTCGAGAAGGGCTACAGGCTATTTTATATATCGATATTTCCACGGGATCGATGCGGGTGAAACCGCGGGGCGCAGCTAGTAATCTATATATTGTGATGTAGAGAAGTTGGAAATGTATTAACACTCGAAAGGTTCACTTTTTACTGAATATTTATTGAGTAAATACGGGGGTTTTTATACTAATTAAACTAGGTACATACTACGTCACATTACCTTATAATAGAATATTGATTCCTGTCTAACCTTGGCATTGACACACCTTATCGGTGCAGGTGCGATGCAATATCACATTACTATGTTTACATTATAGTTTTGTCTTTTATCACTGGTTTCACTTGTCTGTATTTTTACACTACAATATTTAAAAGAGAAAAATACTCGTAATCTCTAAAACAACAGAGTTACGAGTTTAAAACTTCGCAGAGGTTTATTTTATAACACTAAATAAGGATTTTTTGGGAATTTGATCTTTATTCTCAACAACCACCTAGTTCGTTAACTATTAAAGCCCATACATGTCGACAAACCCAAAATTTTTACACGGACTCAAGCTCCTGCTTAGGGTGTCCTAACTTACAGAAATCTAAAACAATAAAATATCTAGGTGTACAGATAGACGAAAAATTAAACTTTCAGGAACATATAAAACTTCTAACGGCAAGGTTACGCAAACTGATATTTGTATTTAAAAACCTAAGGCACATAGCAGATAAAAATATAATGAAATCTGTATACCTTGCATTGTGCCAGTCCATCTTGGGTTACTGTATCTCATGTTGGGGCGGAACCCACAAAACTTCAATAGAAAGACTTGAAGTAGCTCAAAGAGCTATTCTCAAGGTTAGTAACTTTTTACCATTTAGATACCCAACTGACGAACTTTACAAATTCACAAAGGTACTAACTGTTAGACAGCTGTTTATCCTGGAAACTCTGCTCAGGCAGCATTCACTCACAGCATTTTCCGAAACAAATATGAAAGTAGAAAGAACGAGAAATAGGTATGAAGTGTATCATTCAAAACGTTTCAGAACAAGTTTTGCCCAAAGATTTTTCTGTTTTTTGGGCACCTATCTGTATCGAAAATTAAACCCTAAAATTCTATTCCATTCACAAACAAGATTGAAATCTAAAAGGCTTATTATCGATTATCTTCTGCAGCTGAACTATGTTGAAACTGAAAATATTCTAACCATCCTAGCTTAATCAACTGATAACCTTTAAGGTGCTCCGGAGTCCAGACTCGTAAGAGTCTGGTGTCTCAGGAAGCTAAAATGTACAAATAATGTTTCTCACCACTATAATACATGACTTTGTTTTTGTTGAAATACCAATTTAAGTCCAATAGGAATTGTATTTGAATGAGAGCCTGGTGATCTATACCCACAGGCTATGCCTAGTTTAGACACCAGCTCACACAATAATGTACTTAGCATAAGTAGTTATCCTATTTTTTATTTGATATATGTATTGTATGTATTGTGTTGAGAAATAAATGATTTATTATTTATTTATTTATTTATTTAAAGGAATAGAGACGGTGTTAAAGTTTTTAGTGTGTAGTAACTATTACGTATGCTGTGTTTGTAAAAAATCAATGGGTAACCGTGGGTAAATCTGCTGGGCGTAGCTAGTGTGGTTACTATATACGCATTCATTTAATATGCAGATATTTAAATGTATGAGTAGATACAGGTACTATCAGGCAACATAAGTGCAGACTCACAATAGAACCCCAAAACAAGATTCTAAGATTCTATGCTTGAGTTGAAGATTAAAATCTTTCAACTCATGAATTTATAAGACAAACAATATTAGTAGAAAAAAAACATTCCAATAATAATAATTTTAGAACTCTACAGTGGATCACTAATTCAGTATGAAGTACATAGCTAAACACGAATATGTTGAAAAACCTACTCGAAACCAATCTAGGTTTGTACCTCACCTTGTGGTGACAATACCTAAAAAGAACAAAGTATCGGTAAAAATTTGCAAATTCATTTCAAGTCAATAAATCTCGATTCTTTGATGTCACCTGAGGGTCGGGCTGTGAAAAATGACGCGAACATTTTGTCGGATGAGAGGACAACGCACTTAATCAATGTTCGACATTAGACGTTTCTCTTTACTCAGATATCAATGTTTTATTTTGGATTTTCGCGGAAATTTTGAGGGTTGGGATTGGCTGTGACAGCGGCCTTTCAATTTCGTATTGATAAAATGTTTTAAAGGTGTGACAATGTTGGGTTTAGTTACAGTATTATTGGTAACGTGGCAATTTTTAATATAAATTTCGGTTTAATTAAATTCTTGTGGCCGTCAAAAATTTAATAATTTCGTTAATTTTAACTCGGTGTATCATCTATATATTATAAATATAATATTCAAATTTCTAACTGACTGGTATAATATAAACGCCCAGCTCGAATCAACGGATGGATCAGACTTTTAAATCACACATATAGCTATTATGTCCTATTCAACCCCTACGCGGCCAAGTCGCGGTTGAAAGCTGTTGTAACAAAGTATGTATCGAGAATTTCAAGACTATATTTCAAAACAGAATTCGCAAGATACGACAAAACAGAGCATGCCATCCTTTAGATAACAAAGCGAATTGGCTCGATCAATAAGAGGCCACGAAGGCTACGATTTCAAAATATCTTTAACGTAATCACAGACAACAATACACCAACCAACTCATTCTTATTCTAAAGAAAAGGAAGTCTTAGAACCAGACTGGCTCCCTTCTGAAAACAACTGTGAATTCCAACGGTTATCGCTGGCTTTTAAGTCATCACAGGAACGCGATAAGGACGTTTTGTTAGCAACAGGTAGAGCAGTGACAGTGAATAGTTTACGCGATATCTGACCATTGTGCGTACGTAGATAGCTAGCAACGAACGGAACAATTCTTCAACGCCCCAGTTTAAAGGTTCGCCGCGTAATGCCTGTAATATTTCGTAAGCGTTCCTTTTGTAAGACGGGAAATGCGGAGATATTCGTTCTTGAACTGGGTATCTTTTGTTTTGATCGCTATGTATGTACGTAGGTATATTTTCGACTAGCGACCCGCCCCGGCTTCGCACGGCTATATTATGCATGTATTATACATATAAACCTTCCTCTTGAAACGCTCTATCTATTAAAAAAACCGCATCAAAATCTTTTGCGTAGTTTTAAAGATTTAAGCATACATAGGGATATAGGGACAGATAAAGCGACTTTGTTTTACACTATGTTGTGATAGCGAAATAAGAGCTTACAGTAAAGGTAAAAATCGTGATGCTATCAATTGTATAAAAAAGGCTGTTTCAGGACTTTGTTTTTTACATTTATTATTAGTACTTGCAAATGGTCTCCGGCGATACAAAGCGTCCTGAATAACACAGATGCCGAAGCCTTTATGTATTAAAAAAAGTAAAAGGATTAAACTTGTGATCTTATAAAGCAAGATAATTTAATATAGTGCTTCTTACTCATACAAGTATTTTTATATATAGAATTTTCCTTCATACTTACTCGTTGTTACATTGTGATTGTTCCTTATTCAATTACGTTTGTTAATTTATTACTGTCTCAGGGAAAATCCACTTATAGGAAACATTGTGATGTCTTATTTTTAGACTTTATACCATGATATAAGCGTAAGACCATTAGCTAATTATATGAAATATTTTAACTTTTATAGGTTACTAGCGACCCGCTCCGGCTTCGCACGGCTATATTATGCATGTATTATACATATAAACCTTCCTCTTGAATCACTCTATCTATCAAAAAACCGTATCAAAATCCGTAGCGTAGTTTTAAAGATCTATGCATACAAAGGGACATAGGGATATAGGGACGGCGAAAATTGACTTTATTTTATACTATGTAGTGATTTAAAAAATATTTACCTATAAGGAGGTACTTAGTCGTACCTTAATGATAATAACCAATAGACGTGACTTAAATTGCTCTATTTCAAATAATACTTTTAAATATTTACAATCTTTTTGATTTTGGAGTTTACTCCTTAAGAATCGATTTTCATATATAAGGCGCCCGGTATGAGAAAAATCCGAAGGGTAAAACCTACTAACAAGTAACGAAAATCGGTCACGTTTTTGGTCACGTTTTTAGAAAGTTGCGCACCTTTAGTGCGCAACTTTCTAATTTTATTTTTAATGGACGACTATTGACGGACGACAAATGTCGGACGACTATTTGTCGGACGACAAATAGTCGTCCGACTATTATTATTTTTTTCATCTAAAACTCTTTTTGCGTATGGTTAGATACTCGTACTTAAGGAGTAAACTCCAGTCGTGCGTCGGAGCTGACACACACACTTTTTTTGACCTTGTTGTGAGCATGATCTCAAAAAAGCCCTATGAGTTGCTTGTGCCTTCTTCTCATTGGTGGGCACGTTTCGAAGGCACACATCTTAACTTGGTTTTTAAGACGTTACAATGTTTCATGCAAATTGTATAATTCGGAAGAAATAAAGCATTTTGATTTTTGCAATGACTTTTAGGAATCAATACGGGACGTCTTAGTATTCGTCGTGTTTTCGTCTTAGTTTTGTTTATGTATAATATGTATATATTTACAAAAAAAAAAGTATATATGTAGTTTATCCGTTATCTGGCACCCATAACACAAGCATTAAGTTGCTTAGCTTGGGGCTGGATGGCGATGTGTAATATGTCCTGAAATATTTATTTATTTATTTTATTTATTCAGCGAAATTGACAAAATGGCATTTCAGTGAAATCAAAATTTCCAACTCTTTAACTGCAATTTTTAGGATTTATTTAAATTACTATTGTTTACTCCTAGTTGTAGTCGATTGTCGAGAGAAGTTGCATTTACGGAAAGCAATGGTCAGATGCGGCGGTGGTGTTGCCACACTCCCTTTTTATACGGGAAGTACCTATGGCAACTCTACCTATAACATACAGTGAAGACAATCAAATCAACAATATTAGAATATACCCATCGATACAACTATGTCGCAATAAACCTACTTCTCATAAAGGATATTTAATTTAGCTAAAATCTCTACTAATATTGTTGTATATTGTTGTGATTGCGAAGTTAAAAGACATGTTGAAGTTACATGTTTTTCAACTTCTGAAAATAAAAGCACAATAATGACGTCACTTCTTCGTGTCCCATTTTTATTTCCGTTTCCGTTACTTTACGGTTAATTTAATATGATTTCACAGTCAATTTATAATATTAATGTACGTATCAAATGGAGACGAACAGAGGAGAGGAGACAACTTAATTTCCTAAATTCGTGAGTTTGAGAGACACCTTGTTTGACTTATTTTGTACTTACTTCGAATTTACACTTGAATACGTTTCCCTATAGATGGAGGGATGAATATTTTTAGTCCATAGAGATAAAATATAAGGAAGGTCTAGCAGACTACCAACTACTTTGTTATTTCATTATCCTAGAGTTATAAACAATCAATGATTTGATTTGATTTAATAAAAAAATACATACATCCGAATTGAGAACCTCCTCCTTTTTTGAAGTCGGTTAGAAAAAGAAACAAAAAGAACGTCGACATTGGCAAAAGAATAATGGCAAAACTTCGAACAAAAATTACTTGTTTGTAAGGAGGTTAGGTTAGGTTAAGTTAAGTTACTATATATGTGTATGGCGACAGATGCTGATTGAGAAAATGAAAAACATGTGACGTTAAATGCTTTTTTTCCACATCTTGTTCACGAAATACTATGATTTTGTTTAAATCTAAAAAACGGAGTTTTATCATTTGTTTATTTGTGTATATGCTCAAGAATTACCATGCCATCATTTTTTAGACCTGACTTTAAGTTCCTTATTTAAAACGTGAGCTGACACGAAAAAAGTTCAATGTTTTTTGGAACTATTTGTTATTTTTTACTATAATATTATTGTCCCACTGACTTTGTTAATGCCTTGCTTTAAGCGCTTGAATGTATTTTGGAACACTTTATTAAAACGATTTGACTATTTATATAATAATGATTTCGGTGGCCTTAAATGGAACTGATATTTAAGGAGTAAACTCCAATACACATTTGACGTAATAAGAAGCTATGGTTATTATTTAAGGTTGTTGTTTGAGGAGATTATTCAGATGTGCTCTCTATTGTGGTAGAGGTATATTATATCTCTATTTTCAGTAAATAGGCACCTAATTCATGAGTATCTCTTTTGATTGCGTTGATTCAGAAGCTGAGAACGAAGACATTATTAAATCTGAAACGAACACAGCCTCACGGTTTCACTCGCTTAACTTCCGATCCCGTGTGAATTTCGGAAAAAAAAAGTATCAAATTCCTTCTCAATTTACTTTAGACAACTGTACAATTTTTTATCAAAATCGGTAAAGCTTTTTGTTAGATTCATTTTTTAAATTAATTGACGTGATAACGTTTTATAAATTGGTGAACACCTGCAATCTCAAAAAAGTGTGACGTCACGCGTCGTTACTGGAACGCCTCATGTTATTGACAAGGTAACTATAGCAACGTTTTATCGTTGCCATTATAGCAACGTTTTATCGTTGCCATGGTTACCATCAATGTTTTCTTATGACGTTATCACGTAAAATTATCGTCCGGAAACAGACTTTACAGACAACCATTTTTTTAATTTAAGAGGATCACATATGACTTTGACCAATGACTTTTTAGAGGCAATTTTCATTTTATGCATACCTGTATTCATCCCATAAATAGCAACAAAACTATATTGATGTTAATCGCTTATAAGTTTGTATTCTAGGCTTACCTACATGTTTCATTATTTTAAAAAAAAGCAAGTAAGTATTACTTTAGCTTTTGTGTTTTAAAAACATTGAAAAAATAAGCAGGAAAACAAGCCTAGTTTATAAATAAATAAATAACTGGAAAAAAAAACACCGAAATCATACAATATTAATGGGAGAAAAGAGCTATTTCTTTTTGTATAGATATGTGAGCATTATTAAGATCTTAAGGTGAAAGGGTACCGGCGCTCTCTCCATACAAACGTAGTCGACTGTTTCCTCCCTGGATAATGACACTAGCACAAATATTTTTGTTGCATAAAACCTATAACTGCCATGACTATGCCCCTATGTCTTGGTTTTTTTTCATTCTCTAATTATCATAGAAATAAAGATTTAAAAAACAAAAACAAAAAACTATAGGGGCATGGTCATGGTAGTTATAAGTAAGAATATTTCCTATAGTGTCGTTATCCAGGGAGGAAACAGTGGACTACGTTTGTATGGAGAGGGCGTCGGTACCCTTTCCTCTTAATGCCACGCGTTACTGAGAAATGGGTCTTGACAGACAGACATACATCAAATCCTATACGGTTTCCGTTTATTTCTTATTAAGGAACTCTAAGAACAAAGAGATCTCATGAATTCAAAATAACAATAATAATGGCCAAAACATTTCTCTACATTATTATTATGACAGCCTAATTAAATCTTAACTACCCTCAAAGATAATTAACGAGCATATAGGAGCCAAACGCAAAATACCTGTCACCGATAACTAAAATCATCAATTATGGTATGGAAAATTGTTGTTAGGTATGCATAATCAGCGTTACTAGATATACTTAAAAAATATTTGAACTGGGCTTTAAAAGTTAGTATTTATCTAAGACGTCATCGTTTTGGATATTACTATGCACACATACCTACTAAAATACAGGGCATTTGTTGTCCTCGGATTAAGTGATATTTTTGTATAATTTAGTAGCTGCGCCCTGCGGTTTCACCCGCGTAAGTCCCGATCCCGTGGGAATATCAAAATGAAAAGTAGCCTAAAGCCTTCCTCGATAAATGAACTATCCAACACAAAAATAATTTTTCAATTCGATCCAGTAGATCCTGATATTAACGCGTTCAAACAAAAAAACTCTTCAGCTTTATAATATTACTAGCGACCCGCCCCGGCTTCGCACGGCTATATTATGCATGTATTTTACATATAAACCTTCCTCTTGAATCACTCTATCTATGTAAAATCCGTTGCGTAGTTTTAAAGATCTAAGCATACAAAGGGATATAGGGACATAGGGACAGAGAAAGCGACTTTGTACTTAATACTATGTAGTGAAGTATAAATTGTATTTTTGTAATTTTTCTCTCAGAGTGTAGGTGAGTTTTTTTTCATACATTTTGGTATGATCTAAAGACGGAAAATTCTCCGAGTTCTAAGTTTTTGTTACATTTGTTGTTTAAATTAATATCATCTATAAATTGACAAAGGTTTAATTAAATAATTACCAATGTTAAGCACAGGCGAAAGGCATTTTGCTTTTAGCTCCTATTTGCGCCTAAACATAAAATATCCCCTCATATCACTAGCTACCACACCCGGCTCGGTCTCCAAGTGCCACTCCACCTAATTTGGCAACAGCAAGCCTGCAATGCAATCAACATTTTTGGCCGACGATCGGTAAACTTTGCACTTCTGTTTTGTGTTTATTTTTCTTTTTCCTTGAATTGTTTTGTAAAAGAAATACACAAATTAGAGTTGTTTTGTGGACTTTTAATGGAGAAGTTGTAATGTTTGCAAGCCGGCACGACTAAGTTAAACGTGTAACTGATACTCTTTCTTAATAGCTATTAGTACTATAGTTTAATAGTATATATTTACCTTCAATATGATTGAGCTTAATGTCTTTTTTTATCTATTTTATCACCATATTCTCGCTCTTAAATATCGGATCCTCTAAAATTTTTAAATTATAATATAATTATCATATAATTTTTACGCAAAAGAAATCCCGACTTACTTAATTTCATGATAATTATGTAGACGTACTACGAAATAAGACATGCTACGAATTTCGTAGCACATCTATAGTACTACGATTCAATTACATGTAATAAAAAGTAGTGTCATATTATGTAAAAATAGTGTCAAATGATAGTATAATGTAGAGAGTAATTACGGAGACAAGAAATCTAGTGCGCAATGAATTTCGTAGCACTATCACAGCGCTACGACTTAATTTGCATGTCAATTAAAAGTAGTTTAGAAGTTATGTAAAACTAGTAATAGTACATTGTTATCCTAGGTGTGAAAGTCACTCATTACAAGTCCCGAGACGGAGTTTGGCGCCCGAGCGTAGCGAGGGCGCTAATAGTTCGAGGGACTTAATGAGTCTTTCACCCGAGGTAAACACTGTGCTTTTCATTACGAATAATACATAAAATTCTTCAAAACAACGAGAGTGAATGAGACTATGAGACTCCATACCACATGAGTAGGTACTCATGTGTCCATACTACCTGATCCTCTTACAAGGTTGGGACCAAAGAAGTTATACATTATGTAGTGTTTTTTTTTAGGTTTCTTCTAAATTTGTATTCAATACTTAAATACGGCGGTACTTACCGAAGAAGTTTTTATTAATGAGTTAATCCAATATTGGGAAATGACGCGAAGTCCGTAAATTTAACTTACAGTTTTTGTAACACGGTTTGTCTAGAAAATGTTATTTACACAAAATACACAATCATAAATGAAAAACCAGATTAAACTTAACACAAAAACATAATAAAATAAGAAAAAATAGTACTAATTAAAACGTTTAAAATAATTTGGAAATGAAAATTAGTATTCCCCACCAGTTTTTTTTTTACTCAACGTACGACATCAGCAACATCGACAGGGCGCGGACGGGCGGCGCGGCATGGTCATAGGTCGCTTTGACCATTTTCGTCTTTACATTTATTTTATTAAATAAGATATCTTGAACTAAATATAGGTACTTACCTACTTGAATTTGATTACTGAAAAAAAGTTACTTAGTACCTGAGCTTAGTACTAAACTCTGGCAGTATGCATGAGCCGTGCCAAGCCATAATTATTATTCTTTGGTGTAAATAAAAAGCAAGGAGGTTAGGTTTTTGAAGTTCCTAATGAGTAATGATACTGATACTGGCTACATGCAGATTGCACAAGTCGTGCGAAGCCATAATTTGACATGACAGCTGTCAGTGAAAGTGAAAAGCCCTAGGGCTGGAAATTTTATTTTCTACACGCTCTTCAGGCATATTTAGACCTACTTTCGGAGTATGAGTAATGAAATAGTACATTGTTATCCTAGGTGTGAAAGTCACTCATTACAAGTCCCGAGACGAAGTTTGGCGCCCGAGCGTAGCGAGGGCGCTAATAGTTCGAGGGACTTAATGAGTCTTTCACCCGAGGTAAACACTGTGCTTTTCATTACGAATAATATATAAAATTCTTCCTAACAACGAGATTGGATGAGAGACTCCATACTACCTGATCCTCTTATAAAGTTGGGACCAAAGAGGTTATATACATGTAGTGTTATTCTTTGGTGCTACCTAAAGCAAGGAGGTTAGGTTTTAAAGTTCCTAATGTATAATGATACTGATACTGGCTATATGCACATTGCACAAGTCGTGCGAAGCCATAATTTGACATGACAGCTGTCAGTGAAAGCGAAAAGCCCTAGGGCTGGAAGTTTTATTTTCTACACGCTCTTCAGGCATATTTAGACCTACTTTCGGAGTATGAGTAATGAAAAATAGTTTACTTACATGCTTAATGCAAAAATAGTGTGATATACTAGTAATCCAGAGAGTAATTACACAAGGGAATTAGTTACGGATTTTCGTAACACTACCACAAAGCTACGGCTTAATTTGCATGTCAAGTAAAAATAGTTTAAAAGTTATTAAAAAATAGTGTCACATAATAGTAATGCAGAGACGAACTACGTAGAGGATTTCGTAGCACTACCACAACGCTACGACTTCAATTCCATGTCAAGTAAAAATAGTGTCACATAATAGTAATTCAATAGAGTAATTAAGTAGAATAATAGATAAGCTACGGATTTTCATAGCACTACAAAAGCGCTACGACTTCAATTGCATGTCAAGTAAAAATAGTGTCACATAATAGTAATTAAATAGAGTAATTACGTAGAAAAATAGATACACTACGGATTTTCATAGCACTACAACAGCGCTACGACTTCAATTGCATGTAAAGTAAAAATAGTGTCACATAATAGTAATTCAATAGAGTAATTAAGTAGAATAATAGATAAGCTACGGATTTTCATAGCACTACAAAAGCGCTACGACTTCAATTGCATGTAAAGTAAAAATAGTGTCACATAATAGTAATTCAATAGAGTAATTAAGTAGAAAAATAGATACACTACGGATTTTCGTAGCACTACAACAGCGCTACGACTTCAATTGCATGTAAAGTAAAAATAGTGTCACATAATAGTAATTCAATAGAGTAATTAAGTAGAATAATAGATAAGCTACGGATTTTCGTAGCACTACGACTTCAATTCCATGTCAAGTAAAAATAGTGTCACATAATAGTAATAGAGTATTTACGTAGAGAAATTGTAAAGCTACGGATTTTCGTAGAACTACAACAGCGCTACGACTTCAATTGCATGTCAAGTAATAATAGTGTCACATACAGTTACATGTGATGTAAAAATAGCGTCATACGATAGTAATGCAGTATAGTGATGTGACAGAGCGGTATAAGCCGCCGGATGGCGGTCGTATCCGGTGCTGGCACCGCGCCCGAGCCGCTCCGGTTATATGCACTTGTCGGGTTTTATTCGTGGATCTGTTCCTGATACGTATCGGTATCGATGCTTTAATGTGTTTGAGATATCAAAGTACAGGTACTGTTACGACTTTTATTCGAATAAAGTATTGCAATGATAATACAATGGGGAGTTTGCCAATTTTTTTACTACTAAAGTTATTTACGTGATATTTACTTATTTAAAATGTTTTGTTTTAGGTTATGAAAATGGTGATGAAATTAAAAACATTTTTAATATATGAAGTAGTTAAAATAACCATATTACTTGAAATTTAAACTAATATGGTTATTTTCACTACTTATTTCATTGAAAATGTTTATAAGCTGTTAGTTTTATTTTTTTCTAAACAAAAAAAGCAATAATCTAGTAAGTATTTTAGGAAAAAGAGATTGTACAACACATTAGTTGATCGGAATCTTCGCAAGTATGCCCGCTAATTTACACCTTACCTTAATCGTTCTTTCAACGTCTTTACTTTTCACTTACCTGAAACAATACAAAAGTAATTAGAATTTTTTTTCAGTAATAAATAAATAAATATTGCAGGACATTCCACACATCGCCATCTAGCCCCAAGCTAAGTAACTAGACTTGTGTTATGGGTGCTAGACAACGGATATACTACTTATATACTTTTCTTTTGTAAATATATACATATAATACATAGAAACAACCAGACCACAGACAAATATTTAAGGAATACATGTCTGAGGCGGGAATCGAACCCGCAACCCTGTGTTTGGCAGTCTGGCATGGTGACCATTGTGCCAACTGGGTCGTCAGTAAATAAATAATATATTTTATCAAAAATATTTTACATAGTAAACTAAGAATTACATACACATACAACACACACATACAAATGGGACATAGCCCAAAGAATAAGTAAGCTGAAGTGGCAATAGGCGGGGCATGTGGCTCGTAGAACTGATGGGCCGAAAAGTCTTAAGCATATAATATATCAATAAAAACACATGCCTGAACTAGGAAATTTCTGTGTCTCAGGTGAATAAAGACTTATTTTAACTTAAACAATAAATTTAATAGTTAACATTATAATTTAATACAAATAAAAACAAAAGCAAATAAAACTAAAAGAAAATCACAATCATTAAAAAAATATTAACAAATACTTAAATCGATACAAAAAATAAATAAAAAAATAAAAAAACATCCTAAAATTAAAAAAACTACAAATAAATAACTTATATCTAATCAAATAAATTTAATTACTAATTACTAGCAAAATATTCGTATTTCTTTCACAATAGGTAAAGGCTAAAGGCAACAAACAGTAGGCGTAATGCGAGTTTTTCGTACATAATATTAGCATGACTATCACAGCAAATGTATGAAATTAATGACCTTACCTATTAATAGCAAGCTTAATTAATTAAATGTAATCTCATGCAAATGATTCTAACTAAATAAAAAAAAGGACAAGAATTTAGGTACATTTTATTTCATTTCAGGGGTTTAATAATGCGAATGATTCCAACTAAAAAAAAAAAAATTGACTTTAAATTCTTTTTTTCCATTCCGGGGTTTAAAAATACTTTATAGCAACAAAACCGTATACGTAACACCGTATCTTATCCATTTAAAGCGTTCCAAAATTCGTTTGGCATACAGAGACATGACTGGCCTTGTCCCATTTCAATTTGGCAGGGCTATTTGTGCCGATCGCAATTTCAGAACACAAATGTATGTACAGAAATAAAACGGACTTTTCCAAAATTAAATCCTGTGCACAACGATGTTATTAATAACGTTATAAATAAAAAAAAATAACGAGAAAATCTATACATATAAAATTCTTTGACCTAAATTACTGACTGACGTACAGCTTCATCGTAAAGACGTGAAACTTAGAGGGTGTGACGTAGGTATCCGCCAAGAACGGTTTTTCCGTAATTCTACGCCTTAGTCGACTCCTTGGTCTATCTCGACTTTACGCGGATGAAATCGCGGGCAAAAGCAAGTATTGATATAAAATTCGACTTTAACCCTTAATTTAGAAGTACGAAAATGCAATGTACTCTGTTCAAAATGAATAAGTTGGAATAACGGAAGTTAAAAAGTATAAATAAATAAATAAAAATAAATATTTTTTTATTGCAACACTAAAATATTAGTATACATTTCAATTTTTAGCCCTACCAGCTACTGTATGCTTTGATGAATTACTTAATTGTCGGTTATTTAAAAAATACCAAGTCAGCAGCGTGATGACGTGTATGTAAGTGCAGTGTTGGTCTAGTGGGAAGTACCTCGTCTTTCAATTTAAAGGTAATCACTTAAATTAATTCACGTACTCAGCGAAAGAAACGAAAAAAACAATCACGTAGAAGTGCTACGAATTTCGTAGCACTACAATACTGCTACGACTTCAATTGCATGCCATGTAAAAAGAGTGCCACATGATAATGCAGGATTATGAACTGACAATATTGCTACACTAGCTGCGCCCTGCGGTTTCACCCGCTTAAGTCCCGATCCCGTGGGAATATCAAAATGAAAAGTAGACTTAAAACCTTCCTCGATAAATGGACTATCCAACACAAAAATAATATTTCAATTCGATCCAGTCGTTCCTGAGATTAGCGCGTTCAAACGAACAAACAAACTCTTTAGCTTTATACAAATAAAACCACTCTCTAACCTCAAACTTGAACACAATCACACAGAAGTATTCTTCAATTCTTTTATTTTGTAATCCTTTGGCAAATAGTCAACCAGATGTAAAAGAGACGGTGTCACTTCGCTCAAAGGGTTGGAACCGACTCAAGCTCTACTTTTACAAACAAAATGCTATATTTAAATAAATTCTTGTGAACAATTTGCCTTTGGCTTCCTTTCAAGAAAAGTTTAAACCAATTTAAGACTTTGGTTTTAAATATTTAAATAAATTTAAAGAGAAATGTCTTAATTTCATAAAATGCCTGTTGGGTTAAAATATAATTAAATACTATAATTCGGCGAGATAATAGGCTGCGCTACTAGCACTAAACGTGTTATCTGGACTAGAATAGTACATTGTTATCCAAGGTGTGAAAGTCACTCATTACAAGTCCCGAGACGGAGTTTGGCGCCCGAGCGCAGCGAGGGCGCTAATAGTTCGAGGGACTTAATGAGTCTTTCACCCGAGGTAAACACTGTGCTTTTCATTACGATTAATACATAAAATTCTTCATAACAACGAGAGTGAATGAGACTATGAGACTCTATACCACATGAGTAGGTACTCATGTGTCCATACTACCTAATCCTCTTACAAGGTTGGGACCAAAGAGGTTATACATTATGTAGTGTTTTTTTTAGGTTTCTGCTATTTGTATTCAATACTTAAATACGGCGGTACTTAACGAAGAAGTTTTTAATAATGAGTTAATCTAACATTGGGAAATGAAGCGAAGTCCGTAGATTTAACTTACAGTTTTTGTAACACGGTTTGTCTAGAAAATGTTATTTACACAAAATACACAATCATAAATGAAAAACCAGATTAAACTTAACACAAAAACATAATAAAATAAGAAAAAATAGTACTAATTGAAACGTTTAAAATAATTTGGAAATGCTAGCATTTCCCACCAATTTTTTTTTACTCAACGTACGACATCAGCAACATCGACTGAGCGCGGGCGGGCGGCGCAGCATGGTCATAGGTCGATTTGACCATTTTCGTCTATACATTTATTTTATTAAATAAGATATCTTGAACTAAATATTGAATTTTGAACTACTTGAATTTGATTACTGAGAAAAAAGTTACTTAGTACTAAACTCTGGCATGTATGCATGAGCCGTGCCAAACCATAATTATTATTCTTTGGTGTAAAAAAAAAAAAGCAAGGAGGTTAGGTTTTTGAAGTTCCTAATGCGTAATGATACTGATACTGGCTACATGCAGATTGCACAAGTCGTGCGAAGCCATAATTTGACATGACAGCTGTCAGTGAAAGCGTAAAGCCCTAGGGCTGGAAATTTTATTTTCTACACGCTCTTCAGGCATATTTAGACCTACTTTCGGAGTATGAGTAATGAAAAAGGTTTTTTAAATCTTGATATTAGTGAAAAAATAACAAGAAACAATTTGTTTTTCAGATTGACAATTAAGCAAATATTTATCAAATTACCTACCTGTTTTTAAGTAATTTCCTCTATTTTATGAAATACTTCGTTTTCAATTAAGGTGGGCCCTTAACTAGCAGGTACCTAAATAGTTATATACAATTATAGTATACTAGCGACCCTCCCCGGCTCCTCGCACGGCTATATTATGCATGTTTTATACATATAAACCTTCCTCTTGAATCACTATCTATTAAAAACCGCATCAAAATCCGTTGCGTAGTTTTAATGATTTAAGCATACAAAGGGATATAGGGACGGCGAAAAGTAACTTTATTTTATACTATGTAGTGAAGTCACTATTTTAAGTTCTAAGTTTGACAATGCAATTTTTTTTCTAAGTTTTACTACTATGAGATATTGCGAAAAAAAAAGTGATGTTAAACTATCAGCATTGTTGGACAATAGCATTAATTAGGCACTTCGAAGCGCAGCGGCCCTTAATTATTTAATGCAAACTGCTTGCGAAGCGAAGCTCTACTCAACTTCCACTTCAGATCTGATAGCTAAAAAGACAAGTGTATTATCTTATTATTCTCATCTGCAAGAGTTAAGTCTCACTTGCCTAATTGATAATTACACACTTAATTAAGTTAAGAAGTTTTAGTCGGAACATATTATAATGCAGTTTTTTTATTACTAGCTGCGCCCCGCGGTTTCACCCGCGTAAGTCCCGATCCCGTGGGAATATCAAAATCAAAAGTAGCCTATAGCCTATCCCGATAAATGGACTGAAGAGTTTGTTTGAACGCGCTTATCTCAGGAGCTACTGGTTCGAATTGAAAAAAATATTTTTATGTTGGATAAGGCATAGGATACTTTTAATTATTATATTTCCACGGGATCGGGACTTACGCAGGTTCCGCGGAGCGCAGCTGGTGCTTGATATTCTGTTACTAGTAAATGCTCTATACCCACCTTTATAATACGAAACTAAACCGTATCTCCATGGGAATCAAATTATCAATGTGAAGGATTAAAGCTGACATAAATGTTTATTAGGATAAATCATTGGTAAACCGAACATCGATCCAACATTAGTAATTATAATTACCGAGATCCGATATCGGAACTCGATGTATAGTTTTGCGGTTCGAGTCCATTAGCCAGATAACATTGAACCGCAAAGCAAACCAGGGGCCCTACCGCGGTAAGTGCGTCGGCTTCAAGCCAACGCGTCGCCTTGCGCCGACCCGCGTTTCACACTGGGCGAAATTTTAAACCTGCCTTTCATAGGAGTTTTGAAAAATTAAGTGGTTTAGTTCGTGTGTTTTAAGTATGCAGGATTGTTGGGGACATCAAAACATTTAAAAATAAGTGATTCTGGTTATGTTATTTTTAAATAACACTACAAAATATGACTTTGTTTTTTTTTAAATAATATAACCATAATCACTTATTTTTGAATGTTTTGATGTCCCCGACAATCCTGCATACTTAAAACACACGAAAACACTACTTAATTTTTCAAAATTTCTATGAAAGGCAAGCTCAATTTTCCGCCCATTGTGAGACGCGGTTTGGGATATCGACGTTGGCTTGAAGCCTACGCACTTACCGCGGTAGGGCCCCAGATTCATCCGTCATTTTGTATTGGCTTAACCGAATAACTATAATTTGAGAATGGTTATGCCATTTCATTTTGATTTTGTATGTTTAAGCGAGAGGTCTGGAAATGCATTTTTCCTTATAAATAATTCAATTTTAAATAATACTAGCTGCGTCTCGTCTCGATCCCGTGGGAATATTGAGATAAAAAGTATCCTATAGGCTACTTAGGAAAGGGTATACCTTTCTCGATCAATGGACTATCCAACACAAAAAGATTTTTATAATTCGAATTAGTAGTCCCTGAGATTAGCGCGTTCAAACAAACAAGGGAAGCCCTCAAAGATGAATACTTTTCCCCGTTTTTTCCACATTTCCTATTCTTCGCTCCTATTGGTCGCAGCGTGATGTTATATAGCCTAAAGCCTTCCTCGATAAATGGACTATCCAACACAAAAATATTTATTCAATTCGAACTAGTAGTTCCTGAGATTAGCGCGTTCAAACAAACAAACTCTTCAGCTTTATAAGTATAGATTTGATTCGTATACGAGAAAATCTGTTCCCTAATATTGCACCACGACGAGACTTGAACTCGTAACCCCCCGTTTACAAACAGGTGCGCTACCAATCGCGTGACACGGTCAAGTACGTGAAAGGTGAAACTTAAGGAACACACTAATCCTGTTTACTTAACAAAAACTTATTTCCTTTCTTGAATTGAATACTATAGTAACTTAATTAAAAACTAAATATTTCGTAATATAGAAAACTTTTAAATGACTAGGTCATTAGATAAATATATGTTTTATTGTCAATCTGAAAAACAATTCATTTGTTTATTTTCTTGTTATTTTGTCACAATATCAAGATTTTAAAAATACTTTTTAGTGACCCTTATAACCAGCCAATACTTGGTATAAAACCCTTTGTTTCTAACTAACATGTAAACATATATTTTTCAGGTTATTACATAAATATTTGCTTTATTGTCAATAGCGACCCGCCCCGGCTCCGCACGGCTATATTATGCATTTATACATATAAACGTTCCTCTTGAATCACATTATCTATTTTAAAAAAAAACCGCATCAAAATCCGTTGCGTAGTTTTAAAGATTTAAGCGTACAAAGGGATATAGGGACAGAAAAAACGACTTTGTTTTATACTTTGTAGTGAAGTGATAGTGATATGTAAAACAATTCTTTTTTTTTATAATATCAAGCTTTTTGAAAAGCCTTTTAGTGACCCTTATTTCCCCAAGTACCTTATAACCAGCCAATACTTGGTAAAAACCCTTTGTTTCTTACCTATATGAAACCATATATTTAGACATTATGCCACTTGGCCTAAGTCCAAC
The DNA here is from genome assembly GCA_907269075.1 of Idaea aversata. Lineage (NCBI taxonomy): Eukaryota > Metazoa > Arthropoda > Insecta > Lepidoptera > Geometridae > Idaea > Idaea aversata. The sequence continues at coordinate 2,843,438 of OU026098.1, read as the reverse complement.
CGTTTAATATAAACGGAATGTCCAGACAATGGCTGACAAAGGCAAATGACGGGTTGAATGCGTCGCTATTAGTGCTGTTTGGTAATATCTAGATAATATATAGCACTTAGAGTACCTGAATGGGTGATATAGTGCATGTTATAAGCATGGGGAGGTTGTAATGCATCTATGGTTGACAAATCATATGCCTAGAGTTCAGATACCTTATTGACGTTTTAGTCACGACAGTTCGGTTCTCTCCTCCAACCGCTATTGCACAGAAAAAAATATTTTATGAAGTGCGAAATAATCTTTTCCGACGCGAGAGAATAAATTCTTGGTTTGAATGAAACATTTTAAAATTATAAGCAGAAGTCTTAATTTAAAAGCAATGTGTTCAAATTAAGATTAAGTCCTGCTTATTGTTTTTAAGAACATTTACTAAAAACAAGAAATAATCCTTTCTCTTTAGAAAGAGAGAGGATTATTTCTTGCTTAAAGATTTTTTTTCTCTGTAGCAACCGAACTTTTGGAACAAAGCCCGTGTGGGGCACACGGGCTTTGTCCCAATATTAAAACAGTGAAAAAAAAAAGGGAATGTGTTAATTGACGAAAGTCATCTCGTAAAAATAGGCCAAAAATAAATAATCATCAGAGTTTCTGTGTGGTCCATTCACTAGACTTATCTCGCAGGGTGCTCTCTCCTAAGACCCTCAAAAGTCTCATGATACACGGAGTGGTAGAAACACAAAACACCGTTGAGAAAAGCAAGATAATGTAATTCACACTACGAAAACACGAAAATTGCAATTCCAACAAAAGTTCCTCACCTACAAAGAAGTCAGAGAACAAACACATATTTTCATTCGACTCACAAACAAAATAACTTCAGAGGTAAATAATGCATACGCGGATTTTTGCCATTTTTATTACAACTTTGCAAATAACAGTCCTTCGGCAAATAACAAAAACATTTCTTTATCGAGGCCATCTTGTACTAATAATACACAGAACTTTATTCACTTTATTCTAACTTTTAGTTAAATATTTTCTTTTAGATCTATAAAGTATATTGTTTATATAACTTCTTACACACAATCAAAACTGAATTGGTATTCCGTTAGTAATATCATTTAAGCGCTGAGAACACTGAAGTGGTTTCGGAGGAGGGAATTTTGTTGAGATTCTATGCACCATGCCATTTAGACACTGGCTGACGGTTGGAATCTTCTTCTTATATATATAAAAGAAAGTCGTGTTAGTTACACTATTTATAACTCGGAACGGCTGAACCGATTTGGCTGAAAATTGATGGAGAGGTAGCTTAGAACCAGGAGAAGGACCTAGGATACTTACTTTTTTTTTTTCCATATTCGGGATTTACGCGGGTGAAATTAAATATACGAATTATTCCATATTCAAACCCGCATAAGTCCCGATCCCGTGGGAATATCGGGATATACACTATTATGTATTCTGTGACGTTCGTCTTTGTTGTAAGGCGTTCGACCGGGGGGTTTTCTCGAGCGGCTGCAGTTTTTTTGATGATTGCTCAGCAGCATCTACTAATTGGATTTTGATGTAAAGTATACCACGACTTTCCTCAGATTTCACTTGGTTTAGGCGTTTTTAATTGTAGATTATGTAACAAACAAACAGACAGACAGATATATATTTGTTCTATTACTTTTTCGAAGTCTTTTTTTTTCCCTTTTTTTTGATTTGCTGTATTATATAGAAATCAATGCCACTTTTCGTTGTAATTTTATAACTCAAGAACGGGCTCATCTATCCAAACCAAATGTTAAAGCTTTGTTCGGACTATTTAGTAGATGGTTTATGTGAAGTTTGCACAAAATCGGTCGAGCGGTTCTTCATTTATCACATTTTTTTTATATGGCAAAACAACGTTTGCCGGGACAGCTAGTAACTTAATAAAGAATAATAGCAAAACTTCGAACAAATATTACTTGCTTGCAAGGAGGTTTGATTATTGAAGTTCCTATATGTATAATGGCGTTAGATGCTGATAAAGAAAATGAAAAACACATGACAAGTATAGTCTTGCCATAATTATTTAACTTAGAGAAAGCTTGTAGCGAATAAACTCATCACTACGAAATCAACAAACTATCTACATTATATTGACGACCCAGTTGGCACAATAGTCACCATGCCGGTCTGCCAAACACAGGGTTGCGGGTTCGATTCCCACCTCAGACAAGTATTTATGCTTAGATATTTGTCTGTGGTCTTGTTGTTTTTATGTATTATAAGTATATATTTACAAAAGAAAAGTATATAAGTATTATATCCGTTGTCTAGCACCCATAACACAAGTCTAATAGTTACTTAGTTTGGGGGCTAGATGGCTATGTGTGGAATGTCCTGCAATATTTTTTATATTTTTTATATCTGAATATTATAACTTAAAAACGTGCGATAATCGCAATTCATTTGATTTAACTTATAATTCATGTTTATTGTTGAATCTTAAGTAGGTATAGCTCATATAAAAGAAATCGTCAATATACATGTGTACCTACATTTTTGGTTATAAATTCAATTTCTGTCGAAGCATTTATAACTTAAAAGACCGTCAAGGAAAAGACGCGTGCTTAAAGGAAAAATTCAAATAACGTAAAAATCGGTAATCCTTCTACGTCCCCGTGGATTATGGCACAACACCTTGAAGATGTGGAGTACGTATGAAGCGTAAGTAGGCAAAGGGGGATATTGTGAATAAGTACTTTTACCACAGAATCAATGCTTATACTTCGATGCGGTGGGGAGAACGCGAGTAACTCGCGAATGTTGAAATTGCGAGCGATTTAAGCTAAACGTTCTCGTTGTCCCAGCACGCAAGACACGTACGGCAAAACTGTCTTTTTGCTTGAAATAGGCATGATAAAGGATTCTATTTAGAGCCTGGAGGACATCCCAGAAACTAGGGACTGTAGGAAATTACGTCACGTCTTCGTTATTATTCGTTGAACCTAGCATGGCAGATTACTGTGTTTCTAGTTTTATTTTATTACACAGAAATGGCTCTAAACGTATTTAATAGATTCTTATTTCAACATGTATCTAAATGGAGCCATTTTAAATCCTTAAACCCAAATGTTAAAGTTTAAATTCCCTTACATGTCTCTACGGTACTAATAGGAGAGTAATTTGTCGCCAGATGGAGGTCGGCTGATACTCTGATACTAGCCATCAATCCGTGACTTCAGTGTATTTTGTTAGGGATTGACCTAATTTTGTAACACGACTTAAGATTTAAGGGAATATAGGGATTTAGATAGCAAAGGACGGAAGAGAGGTCTATTTTGAGATATGCTTACATAAGTCGCAAAATGACACATATATGTATGGCTTCGTCGCAGAATGTCCCTTTCGCAAAATGTCCCCTAGTCGTAAAATGTCCCTTTAGCAGAATGTCCCTTTAGCAAAATGTCCCCAAAATGTCCCTTTCGCAGAATGTCCCTTTCGCACAATGTCTCATTCGCAAAATGTCCCTTTCGCGAAGTGTCCCTTTCGCAAAATGTCCCTTTCGCAAAATGTCCCTTTAGTAAAATGTAGGTACTTATTGAATGTAGTACTTATGAACATTTATCGTTAATTGTCCATAATTATAAATAAAAAAAAAAACGTTAAATTTGTTCATATTAAATATTATTCATTAATAAAAGAAACAGGTTCTTAGTCAATTTTAAACTTAACATACCTAACAATACGAATAACTTTTATTTATGGTGACCTCTCTGAAAATCGTGAAAAACCATTTTTTCACGCTTTATATATATAATATAAACATTTCAGGGGGCTCGCAAAAATTATTCGTATTAATAGATAAAACCATCGTAAATTTTACAAATTAATATTTAATCATCATAAAAAAACGGTAGTTCCATAAAACAAACGAGAACTACCGAAAAAAATGAAGAAAAAAAAACATAAACACTAATCAATATAGAACAAATGTGAACTACCGAAAAAAAAATACACATAAATAGTACATTATAGTACCGTTAATTAGTTATGATAATTATTGATAACAAAAATAATCGGTAAATTTGTTCATATTTTGTATTAATTATTATTATTTAAACGTATTCTTAGTAAATACGCGTAACGATAAATTTTAAACTCTACTAACAATACGAATAACTTTTATTTATGGTAAAAATATCCTCTGAAAATCGCGAAAAAATACAACTTTTCGACACTATATACACAATAAACATATATATAGGTACATTTCAGGGGGCTCACCAGAAGTAAAAGTTGTTCGTTGTGTTCGACAATACTCATTAAAAAAATTTAACTGTTAATAGGAAAGGTCCCCGCTCGTTCTCCATACAAACATAGTCGCCTGTTTTCTCCCTGGATAATGACACTGGGGCAAATATTTTTGTACCATAAAACCTAGAACTGCCATGACCATGCCCCAATTTTTTTTTCTTTTTTTTTTCAATTTCTAATTATTATAGAAAGTTAATTTATGATAATTAGAATATAAAAAAAAATTGTGGCATGGTCAATAATGTTCATGGCAGTTATAGGTTTTATGGTACAAAAATATTTGCTCTAGTGTCATTATCCAGGGAGGAAACAGGCGACTACGTTTGCATGAAGAACGAGCTCGAACGGCTCGAGAACGAGCCGGGGATCTTTCCTCTTAAAACAAAACACCAAAAGTAGAAGAGTATCAAAATACTAATTAAATAAAAAAGACTACCTACATATTTATTTATATAACTGCAAGAAAATAATTTTTTTTATAAATTGTTCCAGAGTTAGCCGATCTGTTTGCAATTTATTTAAGAGTTTATTATATTTCCTGTCAAAATAAATGTATTTGTTCCGTCTGTTTGATTTTATGTTTTGAAATAGGCTGTTCTGTAACCGTTTATCCCAAAATTTACTCTCTTTTTTTAATTTATATATGAACATGTACAAACTGGGCTTCTTTGGTATGCGGCCTGTGTTAATACGACGGTGCCAGCCTTCTAAAGCATTGGTAGTTCGATGTCTCTGACCGGCACAACTTAACACATCTGGTGATAATTTGGGATACCACTGATTTTCATAATAGCGGCGAAAGCGATTAAATCCTGGAATATCCTCCCGTGCTTGTTCTAATGCATAACACCACGCGGTACCAATTCGATCAGCAGGCACTAACGGTATTAAAGATGTGATCCTCGTGACATTCCGACCTTCTTTTGTGCCTAGTAATCCAAGTTTTTTAGACATTTTCCAAATAGCGTCATTATAGTGGTGATAACAACCAGAGATATGTGAATTAGGGAATACTAATCTTACAGCATTCATCTGTGCGATTTCATAATCACATTTGAACTGTTTTATCTTAATTTTCAATCTTTCTTTCAATATACTGAAAAGTCGCACGTACGTACTTTGTGCTTTATTAGGTAATAAAGCATATATCACCGGTATTACATTTGTGCACTTTTCATTGGAATGTATATCCAAGTGTAGAACGTACAACTGATAAAACGGAGGTGGCGCCGTTTTAAAAGTACCATCACCATAATAGAATCCGGGTCTTTTTATAAATCGTCTGGCTGTGGGAGTTGCAAAGATCAAAATTTTATCGACGTCACCATCTTCGCAGACGAGAATTGTTTTTCTTAACATTTCCGGGACAGTTACTGTTTCAAGGCTGGTATGCTGAAGTCGGGCGGTATTTAGGAATTTTTTGCGCACCCGGTATAGAGTATCTTTAATCGAGTGAAACGATGGTAATATGTCATGATCTGAATTTGGCACTTGTCTACGTAGTTTTTCAAAGTTTTCTTCGAAAATTTGTTGGATGGGTCTGAAATCTTTACATACAGCCTTTTTCAAATAATCGACATGTTGACGAACAATATTTTTAACATCGTATGTCTTACATGTATGTCTAGTTTATCTTGTGATGATTTTCCCGGTTTTGTCCAGTGATAACGAGGCTGTGCATTCCGATCTGTTTACACATCTCCACAATGTACTTCCCGATTTATTACTTCTGTTCTTATTATAACGATGCACACCACGAATTAGCGTATTTTGACCTTTTTGATTGTTTTCAAAATTAAATTCGTCACACATTTTTTTATTTAAACAACTACACCAATACAACGTAGATACAAGATTTGTTTGTTGATAGAAGTAATAAAACACATTTTTTCTAAGTACCCTTCTAATTTCTAACAAATACAATTAGTGTTGCCAGAAGCTTTAAATACTCAGTTATTGGTAGTTTTTTGATATTCATACAACATTTTATACAAAATCGAAATTTTGCGGTTTTGATGCTGAATGTGCACTTCGCAAAATATAAATTTCGCAGTAGTTACATTTTTCACAAGGGGCACTTCTCATTTCTCACTTCTCATTCGTATTGTTAGGTATGTTAAGCTTAAAATTGACTAAGAACCTGTTTCTTTTATTTAATTTGACGACCTATGTGGCGCGTCGGGCGAACACCCGACTGAGACGCAGAAGGTTGCGGGTTCGATTCCCGCCGGGAACAAGTATTTATGCTGACCATAAATTCTTGTTTTTGGTTCTGGGTGTTTCCTATATGTATAATATGTAATTTACAAAAAAAAAGTATATAAGTAGTTTATCCGTTATCTGGCACCCATAACACAAGCATTAAGTTGCTTAACTTGGGGCTGGATGGCGATGTGTAATATGTCCTGAAATATTTATTATTTATTAATGAATAATATTTAATATGAACAAATTTACGAAAACGTTTTTTTTATTTATAATTATGGACAATTAACGATAAATGTTCATAAGTACTACATTCAATAAGTACCTACATTTTACTAAAGGGACATTTTGCGAAAGGGACATTTTGCGAAAGGGACACTTCGCGAAAGGGACATTTTGCGAATGAGACATTGTGCGAAAGGGACATTCTGCGAAAGGGACATTTTGCGATAGGGACATTTTGCTAAAGGGACATTCTGCTAAAGGGACATTTTACGACTAGGGGACATTTTGCGAAAGGGACATTCTGCGACGAAGCCATATGTATGGCTTTATGAGTACAGTTTTAATAATCTGCCCTTCAAACTAAAGTCGATAGAAAAACAAGCCTTTTTTATAACCAAATAACTTGCAAATGATTAAATATATATATATCTGTTAGCTTTTGCCCGCAACTTCGTCCGCGTAGTAGTCGAAAATTTTAAGTAGATTGGACCAAGAAATCACGTTGTCCCATACAAACTTTAACTCCCATACCCTTCTTATTAGATGCCTACGTAATACAAATAACACACCCACCAAGTTTCAAGTCTCTACGATCAGCGGTTTAGGCTGTGCGTTGATCCGTCAGTCAGTCAGGACAAAGCATTTTATATGTATAGATATGAAAAGCTTCTTTGGCTCCTAAATAAATGGACTGAAATTAAAAGTTGGAAAAGAAAACGACACACCTGAGAACTCCAAAATAAACATCAAAACTTATTACAAATCTCGAAAATGGTACATTAATATTTATTCGAATCACTTACCAAGTCTGGAAAGTTTCGAATCAATATTGAGAATTGGGTGAAAATCGTTTTTTCACGTACCAAACTTTCTCCGAAAACAATTTGTTAAAATTAATTTGAAAGCGCATTCTATTTCCAAATCAAATACGTGGTCAATAAGTTGAACAAAATACCTTTGAATGTTGAATGAAATTAGTTTTACTGTAAATAGTTTTGAACTAAAGTTTCGACGTGCGAATATTGCTAGATTAATTTGACAGTCGCTGTGTTCTCAACTTCTGTGCGAAACTTTCTTGATTAGGGAACAGAATAATTAATAGCACAGGTAGAGAGGGATCAATTCGTTAAGACATTTATATAAATTGCGACGCTTTGTACAATAATAAAATAAAATGAAATCTATCATGCATTTCACTTGAATGACAAAATGATTATCATTTATTTTTTAAGGACCTGGCGTGGCGTCAGGTGACCGAAGGGCTGGCGGCTTCTTCACTCAAACGGTGAGCCTGGCTATCCAGAGAGGGAATGTAGCTAGTCTCTTGGGGACGATGCCACGTGGAGATGCTCTGAAGGTCAATTCTCGTAATTAACATTGCTCAAATTACATCTCAATTTAATTTCAATATCATTTCGATTGCATTTCGATCACAAATAATACCCTCAAAGTAGTTCGCTTTTTGTAAAAAATGAACTGACTTTAAGGGTATCTTTTGCAATCGGAATGATATTGAAATTAAATTGAGATGTAATGTAATTGAAACAATATTATTTACGAGAATTGGCCTTCAGGACGGTGTTTTTTATTTGTGATGTGTATGCGTGTTTTTATTTTTATTTGTGTAATTTAATTTAATGTGAATAATGTGTTTATATAAACTGAATATTTGTAATTTTTTATCAGAAGAAGTCATGAGTTTTGATATTTCGTAATATTTACCTGTATTCAATACGTACATTGTTTTTCACCTTTTGGACCTATATAAACGGAAAAAGATTACCCGGCATACATCGTCACAAGTGGCGAGAAGATATGGACTTTAAGACTTCATCTCAGAAGATCACGAATTTTGTGAATGGAGTAAAGAGGCATTTGCCCTGCAGTGGGACACTACAGGCTCTTGATAAATAATTAAATCAGAACTAAACTAAAAATTTATATTTTTTTGTTAAATAATAGTTCTGGCTGGGCTGGTATTCGAACACACGTCATATGAATTGTCCAAATACCTCGTAACTAGGAAAACCAAACATTGTAACTCAAATAAAATTACAAATTCAAATCAAACATTTCTTATCAACAAAACATTTCGTTCCGTCCCCTAAAAGTAAATCTATTCCTAACATAACACTTCAACTAAATATATACTCCAGCCACGATGTCGGAGAACGTTCGAGTATGCAAATTGCACTGGCTTCCATCTACAAGCAAAATATTATCTTTCAAAATGGTTTTACGGGTTAAAGTGTACTTAGTTTTTTTATTCAAGAATAGGTATAGTGAGACATCGGACTGCTTAATATACTTATCTCTGCAATAAGTCATGGGTTTGATGTAAAACAAAACGAACAAACAGATGGTCCATCTCATAGCAAATGTTCGGAAAAAAAACAATGAAATCTCAAGAATTTTTTAGTCCCCGCCGACAAATTATCATGCAGTTTAATTGCAGTAAATTTCACAACGGCTTCCAGGTCTCAATAAGCTACGCAACTAGGCTTGTGTTAGGGTGGCTAGACAACGGATAGAAAACTTATAAACTTTTATTTTATAAATACATCTTTATAATGTGATGTATACATACATACTAACCCAGACAAGAAATAAATATTCTATATAAATATTTGTTTGAGGTGGGAATCGAAGCCGTGACAGGCAGGCGTCGTCTAGGACCTACTGTTTGGTGAGTTTATTGTTTTTAGGGTTCCGTACGTCAAAAGGTAAAAAAAAGAACCCTTATAAGATCACTTTCATTCCTGTCTGTCCGTGTGTCACCACCAATTTTCTTAGCAACGGGTGGACCTAGCAAGTTGAAATTCATACAAGATACTGAGGTATATAGTCCCTATTAGGTGTATAAAAATCATGGTACTGAGTCAACACGTTCAAAAGATATAGTCAAATTTACATTTTCGTGAAAACTTGTGAGTACCAAAATTTACCATAATTTTCAACTTTTATTCCTTAACAATAAGGCTTAATAATATAACTCAGATCACATCTCATTGTCCTCTCTCAGAGTATCCCACGTAGCTGTTATATCACCAACACAAATACAATTTAAACGTAACTAAAGAACTACACGGCGCGGCGCGAACTACAATTTCGTATAACGAATCACGTTCCTTACGAAAGTGCCACCGGGATAGGTAAAAAGGTAAGAGTATTCTGTTTTATAAAACAAAGCGCGTTTTGACCGTAATCCCGTCTTTTATCTGCCAAGTGTGAACGTTGAAACAGGTACACAAAGTATACAAGGTGTTGTTTTTATATGGGCTTTATCCTAAACTTTACCTAAGAGATTACTATGCTGAAAAGAGTTGCGTGCCCGATTTTGATAAAAACTAAAACTGCATCATTAGCCAGGAATCGAAACAGTTAATATTCCAAAAAAAAATAACTATATTTTTATACTAATGGATAGTGTTGCTGATAGAGATCAATTCCCTGAAAAAACATAGATGGCAAATCAAAGCAAATAGCTCAATTTTGTAGTTCTCTGCAATTTTCTCTTTTCTGTCTCTGGCAAAACAATAGTGTATGGGCCACAGAGGGCAAGTCAGCATTTTTCGCTATCTCTTATAGTTTAGGATATAGCCGTAAAGGCCTGTTAAAAAAATTCACCCTGTACAGGTAACACACAGGCATTCCTGATGTGAATGTTTTGCTAAGTAAAGACATACGTAACGTGTCGAATAGGATTTTTGATGAAATACTTGTGCCAAAGTGAAATAACAGAGGTGAATTGTTCTCATTTTTTCAACATTTCAGATGTTTTAGAAAAAGTTCTTGCCTGTATGTGACACGGTGAAAGATTTTCATGAGTATTTCAGAAATTATATATAAACAAGCTTATATAAACAACGACCTTTGAAAATTCGATTATTTTTATTTTATTTCGAGGTTAGGTTTACTGGAAAATCAGCTGTTCCATACACGGTGAGGTCATTAACCTTGAAATTTTATTTATTTTTTAAGTTTTATCTACTGTTCTAATGACCTTTGTTTTAAAAAATTAGCTGTTTTTCGAATTTACATAACCTAAAAATTTTCATATTGTTTTCGAATTTCCAAAAGTCGTTGAACAAAAGTTGTTAGTTAAGGTGCACAGAAGTAGCCCTTAACGATTTGCTAGTATAATTACCAATAACCCTACATAGATAGCTGTGTGTGATGAAATGACGACTAATAGGAGTGAATGAAAGAAGACATACTGCGCCGACCCCAAATAAATTGGGATAAGGGCAGGAAGATGATGATGATAGATAGCTGGGTTATCACAATTTTACCCGCATCAAGTTGCTGGCTATATAAGTTGATTCAATCTTGGAATTGGTTCAAGTATGAACGAAATGTGCAATCAGTTAGTGCCGGGACAAGATCTTATTTACGCCACCGTACCTCACTAATTCCGCCCACGTCTCTCTTTACTCCGTAGGGAGCTTGCAGATTGGCTCGTAAACACGAAACGTGGTCGCCTCACTAATTATAAAGCATTAATTGTGAAAAATCGCAGCCAGAGGGAAAGGAAGGATCATAATTAAAGTTGATCTTATTGGGGTTACTTTATTGGCTACGTTTGGATGGTTTCAGTTTGTAACGATTATGTTAACTTGCAGATTGGAAATGAAAGAATAGCGATGATTAACTGAGTAATATGTCTGAGGTGTCTGGTGATCGGAGGGCTGGTGGCATTTTCGCTCAGAGGGTCAGTCTGGCTGTCCAGAGGGGAAATATTGTCAGCCCTCTCGGAACGATGCCTCGGGGAGACGCGCAAGTATGTTGTTTGTAATTTCCCTTTGTATGTTTTAATTTTAATAGTATTTTGATTGTAATTTTTTATGTGACCCAATAAATATTATTTACTTACCTATTACCAGTTTGTATAAAAAACTTAGTAATCATTGGAACATTTTAGTCACAGAATGAAGTCGGATGATAACCAGAATCATATTGTTAAAAGCAAAGACCGCATTCCATCAGATGGACCATCTGCTCGTCTTATTTTTCACATCAAAATAAATATGTGCATACTCCTTTTTCCTTATTTATTCGTACTTTTCCGCAATGCACAGTTGTCTTTTTTGTGGCAAAAATTAAATTCTATTCAAACAAAAATATACATCGTAAACAACGCGGCGCAAACAAAAGAATTCGCGGTAGAAAAAAATCTATGTTTTCGCGCAAAATCCCGCTTCTAGGATCAGGCATACAAACGACGTGTCACACAAATCTAACTTAACCACATGTGATAGATTGCGTAAATAAAGCTAGACATAGATAGACACGTACAGGGGAAAACTACGGCTTCTATATTTTTCAATTTCTGCTCTACTGAAATCTTGTGGGGATTCTTAGATAGAAATATCAGTTTCATCTATGTATTTTAAGCTATTGCATAGCTTTTATCGCGGGCTTTGAGCGCGGCGACCGAATCCAGAAATTCCGTAACGAAAATAAAACCTAACACCCTCCACTCCGCCTTCCATGTAGCTCGACCGAGCGTTCGCGTAACGTGTATGTATATGGTACGACTGTACGAAGCTCGCACGATGCAATAGCTTTACCGCGGCGGTCCCCGAGTGCCACACGTTTTTTATTTTTTACACAATTGTGAAGAATTTGATGAAGATAAAGAAATAGACGAAGAAGTTGATATTTCAGCGACAAAAACATGAACCAAATATTTGCTAATCAGGGCGCTGCACTGTAAGGCCAGGAATTAGATGTAGGCTTGTTCAGAACTACCCTCTCAGCTTATTCCACCGTGTCTAGAAGAAACAACTCGTCAATACGAAATTAATCAGGATATTTCCTTTACCGTTAGAGCAATGTTAATAAAAATTAATTAGCGAACATAATTTGTTCGTAAGAAAAGCTCTATTGGTCTTCGGAATGATATTCGAGGTATCCACATCTGGGCCAAAACCAGTCAATATTTATATATTGGTCTATTAAAACAATTCCTTGATTTAGATGCAAATAGCGTCAGTTTTAATAGCGGCTTTACAGTGAATGTAATAATTATTCCTTCCATTCAATGAAACTAACGATGACCGACCTACATTCCCTGTTCCATTCAACCGTGAAACGTCGGACTTTATTATGCAAAAATATAAAAAGCGAACGTTAAGTTTTAAAGGGAAAGTTTTATGCAACGTGATTTTTTGTGTTCCGTTAGTGATATCAGGTTTAATTTTATATTCATCGCTGTTAATGGGATCAAAACTAGGCTGGCTTTTCCTTCTTTTTAATTATTTTTTAATTACTGAAAAGTTATAAGTTAAAGTTATTTTTAGAGGTCCGTAGTCAAAGGGTAAAAACGGAACCCATTACTAAGACAGTCCTTCCGTTTGTTTGTCTGTCATCAGGCTTTATCTCTTAAACCGTGATAGAAAGACATTTTCACAGATTATGTATTTATGTTGCTGCTATAAGGACAAATACTAAAAACAGAAAAAATATGAATTGGAATATCAGGCTTTTTAGGCATCCATGTTTTAAATAATAAAACATGGAAGCCTAGAATACAAACTATACAAGCAATTAACATCATCAACAACATAACATTTTGTTGCAATTTAAAGGAAGCAAACAAGTGTGCCACGGAACGAAAATTCTATCAAAAAAATGTGAGTGGTATTTGATTATCTTAAAATATGTTCTATACATAATTTGAGTCTTATGACACATCAATAGATCTCAAATTGCATTTCTGCAAGCAGGCGCGGGCGGGCGCGGGGCGGGCGCGTGGCGTGAGCGGGTGGACTTGATAAATGCAATTTGAGATCTATTGATGTGTCATAAGACTTAAATTACATATAGAACAAATTTCAACGCGTGTGATGCGCGTGGTGGGCGCGTGGTCAACGCGTGTCATCTGAACGCGCCCTTACGTTTTACCTAACCTAATTAAAACCAACAAAGGAAACATTACTCCACTAAAATTAACTTAAACACTCGTATATCACTACAAAACTTTAATTATTTAATAACTTGTGCTCAAAATTAATATCAGTCATTGTGAACGAGCGATTACAGGATACATTTACATAATTACAAGTTGCGATGCTATATTAACACCGGTTACGTTACTGGCTGTCATTTAATGTTAAAATTGCTTAGTAGTTAGCCGAGACGAATGATGTCATTTGTTTTATTAAGTACTAGAATCTCATGTGCTAGAATCATTGACTAATGATTTCCAGATATGGACTGACATTCATGAACAAAAAAGCGTCATCCTCTTTCTTTTCGTGTCGGGTATACCTAGTGTTCTATTTTTATTTAAATTAAGTATATTATATTTTTAATTAATGATTAATGTATATTTTGAATTATGATTTTATATTAATTTATTATTTTAACTTTGTACTTACCCATAAATTTTTTATTCTATTTTTTATTTAGTTATTGAAATTTTCTATGTTTTTGTATTTGGTTGGTAAAATCGTCATAAAATGAACATACATAAAAATAAGTCTTAGAACAAAAGTAGGTTGTTAAGGTGTTCAGAAGTTGCCCTCAACCGCTTTCTTATATTTATTATATTTATAATTATAATTATCAATAACCCTGTATACGCCATTATTTGAAAATCACGTCTTTTTGAAGTCGGTTAAAAACACCCCTTATTTTTAAATGGCGCTACTGCTTTTTATACAGTTTCAGCTATTTTTTTTGCTTTACGAGTATAATTTTATTAATTTGTGCATAGTTTTCAGTTCCTACTAAAAAATATTTATTATTATTTCTTTAGCACAAAAAATAAAAAATATGATAACACACCCCATTCTTAGAACTAAGCCTTCGTATTATTACAACTGCTTAGTTGTTATTAAAGGTGAAATATTAATTTTAAACTGGGGGAAATTGTTTTTAATACGTACAAAATATGTTAAACTTATAAGTAATATGAGTCTGTGTGACTCATTTTCAAAAATGTGTAGGTTTGATTACATTTGTAACAGATGGAATTACTAAAATGCAGCTACGCTATGTTGTACAGGCGGTGTTTGTCTTATATCTAACTAGCGACCCGCCCCGGCTTCGCATGGCTATATTGTGCATGTATTATACATATAAACCTTTCTCCTGAATCACTCTATCTATTAAAAAACCGCATCAAAATCCGTTGCGTAGTTTTAAATATTTAAGCATACATAGGGATATAGGGACAGAGAAAGCGACTTTGTTTTATACTATGTAGTGATACTACATAGTATAAAACAAAGTCGCTTTCTCGTGATAATTATTAGTCAATGCTAGAATCAATCTTGTTTTAACAAAAGGTGGTTATTTTCATGATAATTTGTAAGAGCATTGTTAAATTATATAGGCCATAAAGTTTTTATAAGAAAAAAACATACGGTCTTTCCAGTTTTAAAATGTTTCATGAACAGTCGTAAACGCACCAGCACAATGCAATGTGACTTTTTACCGGGCGACTCGCTCAGTATGCATGTTAAATTGTACCATTAACATGAAGGACATAAGGTCGATGTTCGCGTGCGCTAGCTCGTTAACATCCTCGGACGAGTTACGGTACATTAAACGCTAAAATGAAAATACTCCATTGTTGCCAACGTTATGATATACGGCTCGTATGTTAAATTAGACACATTTGCGCGAATCTATCGCGCTTCAGATGAAACGAAGAGAAAATAAAGAGTAATTTGAATAAAGAGTACCACGTACAAACGAAACGTATTTACTTATTCTTTGTAACCTTACTCTGCGTATTTATTAAACTTGACTTTGACGCGTGGCGAAAGAAACGCTTTGTTTCATATTACATTTTCCAACTAAAGTTTACAGTTTGGTTCATAGATTCTAAATAGGTTATATTTACATAAATATTTGTGTATTTCTAACATGAAGTTGGCAACACTCGCCGTGTCACGACTCGCGATGAATGCCCCACAGAAACTGGGTCGGCATGAGAGCTACAAATACATTACCGGAATAATAATACAGGAAACTTTTATAATTAATGAAACTGAATACTCGAGTAATGAACTTGCTAACTAAATACGTGTGATGATGATCGTGGAGATGGCCTAGGTATGAAGAGGTTACCTGTAGCGTAAGCGGGTTCGAGGTCGTCCTCGTCGTCAGTGTGGTGTCTGCTGGAGGCGTGTGAGTGTGAGTGCGAGTGATGCGGCACGCCCACGTGTACCGGCTGGATCGGCTGCTCGTAGTGCTTGTGGTGGTCGACGTAGACGCGGTGATGGTGAGGGCAAGGCGTCGGCGGTAGGTAGTCGGCGAGTGTGCCAGCTCGCGTCAACGTCGAGCCCGCGCTCAGCGTGCCGCCACCCGAGCACGAGGCGAGCGCGCTGCGCACCGAGCCGAGGTCGAGCGAGGGCCGGCGCGAGAGCTCGCCGTAGCTCTCGCCGAAGAGCGCGCTCGCCGGCACCGCGTGCCGGACCTCGTGCCCGTGACCGTGTGAGTGTCCACCGTTAGAGGAGGAGTGCGGCGACGCGGAGTGCTCGCGGCTGTCGCGCGACGTCGACGCAGTGTGGATTATACTCTCATCGTGCGCGTCCAACACCTCGCGCGCCGTCGGCGGGTTCACGTGCACATTGGACGTGCCCGCGCGCCGAGGACTCCGCCCGCGGTCGGGCATCACCGATGACGCCGACCAGTATCCCCACGCCATTATTAATATGTTACTTTACACTTTGCACCACTGGAATCGAACAAGGTTTGAATACGTCGAGTTGACGGGTCAGAGGCACGAGCCAGGCTCCGGTCGCGTAATCCGACCACTAGCCGTGCGGTCGTGAAGGGAGGTGGCAATTGTGTAAACGAACCTAATCTCCTTTGACGTCGCAGTAGAGCTTCGTGACCGCACACCGCTGTGTGATATTTTGACGAGTGTCAGTGGGACGAGTGACGCCTAGTACACCACCGGTCCGTTTAGCATCGAATTATCTCGTTTGTGGAGCGGCCACTGAGTGAGTTTCATTTCATATCTCATTGCACCGATAGGATCGGGCGCGGTGACGAGACGCAACTAATTCGGGTTTATTCAAGCTCCAACGGCTTCACTAAATGAGATGGAAACAGAGTTGATATACAGCGATAAACAAAGATCGTCCGGAGCTGCTGCGACCACGCACCGCGGTCACATTGACAGGCAAATACGTTCAAACGACTTGATTTATGGATATCAGAAATGGAATTATTAATGCGTTTCGAACATGCCTCCGTAATCGATATAGTGAATTAGTAATAAACATTGTACATATTACACTATATTATGTACATACAGCCTTTGATGTGACTATTTGCAATACGTGTTAATTAAATACAGCGTTATTAAACGACATTAAATTTAGATGTAATTAAAGTGGTTAGGTGTAAACTGATAAACGGAATTGAATTTCGAATGTAATATCGCTGTGTCGTTTGTGAAACATAAACAGATATTTGCGTAAGAGGCTTTACGGTCCTTATCATGGCGTAAGCGTCTCAATTTTCGCTAAAATATCACCGAATTATTATGTTTACGCTTCAGACCAGCGAGTCGAAAGGGAAATGGTTCTAGCCATCGATTCAATTGGTACGAGGCGACCGGAAACCAAAGATAGACTGACAATTTAACTCCTTAGTCAACAATCGGGGTGAATTTATAGTTTGCTGATCTAAATACGGAGTACCTACATTTGGAAACAGTCTCTTTACAAAGAAGCTATCTTTGTCACTTTGAAACAGCAGGTATTTCAATTTTGCTCTGTTTTTTTGTGCCAACCTATTTTTAGATTTATCAGTTTGCCCTAATGCCTCAAACTTGACCTAGTAACCGATATCAGGGGTAGTAAATAAACTTATACAAAAATAAAGGTATAGAACGACGAACCACAGTGTTACAGGATAGATGTAATAAATAAATAAACAAATATTATAGGACACAGTGCCATCTAGCCTCAAACTATGAAACTAGGCTTGTGTTATGGTGGCCAGACAACGGATAGAATACTTATAATACTCTTCTTATGTAGATATATAGGTATACTTAATATACATACACCCAGAAACACCCAGACGAGAAACAAATATCTGTACATAAATATTTGTTTGAGGTAGGAATTGAACCCACAACCTTCTGCGTTTTGTTCTCCCTCCGCGCCTCAGATGTCGTCAAATAAACAAGTAAGAAGCGTAAAGTTTATAATTATCGAAAAGTTTCTCGGTAAAATTAAACTCAATAAAGGAATAAAGGTATTTTAGCTTACAACAAAGATTATTACAGAGAAATTTCGAAGGAACTACGTTGTTAGAGACGACGAGATGTTCGCAACTCGCCGCGTTTATATAAGTTGGTGGTAGACTTAGTGCAAAAACCCGAAACTACGCTCTCGGAGGTTTTACTAACTTGTTTCATTACGTGAGCCTTTGACGTGAACACGCTTTTCGCACTTATTGAGGAAAATATGGATAAATAGCCGTTTAAGCCGGGCTCCCGCAGAAAAGCTTCCAGTAGGACGAAAGTGGGTAAGCTACATTTCATGGGATTTTAGACAAAATCATGCTAAGGACTTACTGCATTATCAATTTTAAAGAGGCGTTCGCAGCTAGGAGTGGCGTAAAAGTTGATTAAAAATGTTCTAGCTAATGGAACAGAAATAAATATACTAAAAAGTGTTTCCTATTTTCAGTTCGAATGTAAAAACATTTTCGCATATTGGCATTTTTTTTCTTCCCCAAACTAATAATCCTTTTAACTGTTACATTTACATTTTTTTTCTTTACTTTTTTATTTATTGACCTATGTTAACCCCGTAAAAGATGGCGTGATGATCTGGATGCATTCGATGAAGACTGGCCAAACGGAGCCCAGGACAGGCAAGCTTGGAAACAGATGAGAGATACCTTTGCTCAGGAGTAGGACAGGTCTTAAATACCTGCACGTTCTCCATACAAACGTAGTCGACTGTTTCCCCCCTGGATAATGACACTAGCACAAATATTTTTGTTGCATAAAACCTATAACTGCCATGACTATGCCCCTATGTTTTGGTTTTTTTCATTTTCTAATTATCATAGAAATTAAAATAAAAAAAAAAAAAAAAAAAAAAAAATAGGGGCATGGTCATGGCAGTCATAAGTTTTATGCACCAAAAATATTTGCTCTAGTGTCATTATCCAGAGAGAAAACAGTCGACTACGTTTGTAATAGTTTGTATGGAGAAAGCCCCCGGTACCCTTTCCTCTTAAATACTTAGTGAAAACAAGTGTTTTACTCGTAGATACGGATGGCAAATAAGGTGAATGAAGAGGAAGTAATGGCATTTACTTTCAATAAGGACAGTGAGGAACACCACTACAATCGTGGAAGAATAATACTATGCCATCATTTTAGTGGTACAGTATGCGTCACAATTTCACTATTAGTGTGCTACAATAATACAAGTATTGGACGTACGACCTTCTAATAGACGTTATACAAAAACATACATACTTGATTTAAAAGTACTGTGTAATCAAATACTAAATCAATGCAAAAAAAAATCCAAAAATACTAAAAACTCAAATACTACAAATAAATAACTCATATCTAATCAAATAACCCGCCGCGCGACACTCCCGGCACAAAAGATGCGAGAATGCAAGCTGCATTCCCCCGCTGGATGGCAATGGCCAATCTTTGAGCCAGGAAAGCCCCGGAGCGACTGGACCGGACTGTGTAATTATTATTTTCAACATGTTAGCTATGTCTTTAGTTAGCCGAGTGGTATAAGCCGCCATCGGCTATACCAACCGACGTGGGTTCGATAGGTTACGTTGTTATAATGTTCAAATAGTGCTGCACAGGATTGTAAACGTTACGGTGGCGGTGGACTTTTGAGCGTCGATTGTACATTCAAAGGTCACGAATTATGTCAAAACTAAAATAAAAGCAACAACCTCATAAACTTAACATGCTCGTTCACAAAAATGATAATTAAGTTAATTGAACGAACAACAAGAGGAAAACAAAACCGTAAAGTTATAGCTGTCATATACAATCCACCCCGAACTAATTCAACAATTTTATGGTGTTACACTCATCGTAAAATACCGTGAAAGCCTCCACATAGAGGTAGTTGGGATAGTGACGTAATGTAAGTGGATTTGTTAATACGTTGTAAAGGACATTTTTACTGTACCCTACTTGCCTTACTCCGGTTCACTCGCAAAGATCTCGATTTAATTATCAACAAAGATCACGTTCTCTTTCTAGGAGAGCATGCTACATACTACGTCAGATTAACCCCATGAGTTTCTTGTGACTTCTTCTCATTGGTGGGCGCGTTCCGAAGGCACACATCCTAACTTAGTTTATACTAGCGACCCGTCCCGGCTTCGCACGGCTGTATTATGCATGTATTATATCTAAAAACCCTCCTCGTTAAACACTCTATCTATTTAAAAAAACTGCATCAAAATCCGTTGCGTAGTTTTAAAGATCTAAGCATACATAGGGACGGCGAAAAGTGACTTCATTTTATACTATGTAGTGAAGACGATACCATGTGATCTTTGTACAAATGTATTGGGCATCCAAATGAATGAATAAATAAATATGTATATTATGAATATGAGATGAGGTCAAATGCAAGCCTATTTCGCGTAAAAAAACCTCTTTTAAAATGTATTCAGTATATAAAACTAGTTACTAGATAATAATTATTGTTCTACCGTTACTTGTAAACACTTGCATGGATCAACAACTTTGTGTACAGCGCTTCTGAACGTATCTTATATAGACATTGTAAGGAATTCCTCGATCCCGGACCAGGAATGCCAGCGCCAGAAGTTTATCACTTCCTCGAATTTATCAATAGATCAATATTCTAATAACAATGTAACATACAACTTAGGGGTCTTTAGGTCAAGCGTGTCGTCACACCTTTGTCCCCATCGACACGTATCATGAGGCGACATAGTGGTCAATAACTAGACGACCCAATTGGCACAATGGTCACCATGCCGGATTGCCAAACACAGGGTTGCGGGTTCGATCCCCGCCTCAGACAAGTATTTATGCTTAGATATTTGTCTGGTCTGGTTGTTTCTATGTATTTTAAGTATATCCGTTGTCTAGCACCCATAACACAAGCCTAGTTACTTAGCTTGGGGCTAGATGGCAATGTGTGGAATGTCCTGCAATATGAAATTATTTTAATTAAAAAAAAAATAGATATCAAAATCGTTTGAAAAATAAATAAATATTTTCTCATAGAAAGGCATTTTATTTTCATTTTTGTTAGCCAAGTTGAGTAATTAGCGTGAAATAAGACAAATCTAATTTGTGACGTTTAAAGTGCTTTGAAATTCAAGCGTTTTTTCTCCAGCGGTCAACTTGACTCAGTGCTGATTTAGGAGTTGACAAATGCGTGCCGCTTTTTTGTTTGACATTGATAAATGTTTACTGTGAATAAAAAATATATCGTATTTACTTGTTATTTATTTGAGGTAATTTGGGTAAAGTTTTTATAGGCAACTCTTTAATAGCGTAGGGTTAAAATTTATTTAACTTAGCTTTCATGCCTATAGTGTTACTTAGGTAGATATTCTGGAGTAGTGTTATAGTGACAAGACCTATGTCTTAGACCGCATTGTCACTTTATGTTAACATGATAAGAGACGAAGTGGTCTAAAGTGTAGCTCGGTTGGTGTAGCGGGTGGCGGCTTATACCACTCACACAACTAAACCCATAGCTAACATGTTGAAAATAATAATCACACAGTACTTTTAATTCAAGTATTTAAGTTTGTGTGTAACGTCTATTAGAAGGTCGTAACTCCATTACTTGTTGATAGTATTATTATTTTTTATTAGTAGCATTGATTGACTTTTTACCCAACTACGGCGAAGCCGAAAGGGAGGGTTATGTTTTTAATTCTTTTATTTTATTACTACTTATTATTGACCGAACGAGCGAAGCGAGAGAGGTCTAGTGTTGAGAAGGGTCGGTCGCTCGTATGTTTGTATGTTTGTTCGAAGATAACTTGAGTACCGTTGCTCTGATCTTCATGATTTTTGGTATACAAGTAGTTGAGGTCCATAGAATTTTTAAGTTCGAACATGAGCAGGATCGGTCAGGGGGTTACGGAGATAGGGGTCCAAAAGGGGATCTACCTATATGGCACACAAACTATACTGCAAATATACCCGAGTGGGGTATCAAATGAAAAGGCGTAACTTCGGTGACAATAATATGGTACCATGGAACTGATCTGATGATAGAGCTGGAGGGAATCTGCAGGAATTATCTCATTATCCATACTTCATAGTTCATTCATTCAAACTACTCGTCAAGAATCGCCTTGACGAGTAGTTTGTCTTTCAATGGTAACCAGGGTCTGATGATGGAACTGGAAGGTGGTCATAGGAACTTCGCAATGAAACGACACAACCACATCGAGTTTGGGCTCGTTAGAATCGTCTTGACAAGTAGTTTGTCTTTCAATGGTGACCAGGGTCTGATGATGGAACTGGAAGGTTGTCATAGGAACTTCGCAATGAAACGACACAACCCCATCGAGTTTGGGCTCGTTAGAATCGTCTTGACGAGTAGTTTGTCTTTCAATGGTGACCAGGGTCTGATGATGGAACTGGAAGGTGGTCATAGGAACTTCGCAATGAAACGACACAACCCCATCGAGTTTGGGCTCGTTAGAATCGCCTTGACGGGTAGTTTGTCTTTCAATGGTAACCAGGGTCTGATGATGGAACTGGAAGGTGGTCATAGGAACTTCGCAATGAAACGACACAACCTCATCGAGTTTGGGCTCGTTAGAATCGTCTTGACGAGTAGTTTGTCTTTCAATGGTGACTAGGGTCTGATGATGGAACTGGAAGGTTGTCATAGGAACTTCGCAATGAAACGACACAACCCCATCGAGTTTGGGCTCGTTAGAATCGTCTTGACGAGTAGTTTGTCTTTCAATGGTGACCAGGGTCTGATGATGGAACTGGAAGGTGGTCATAGGAACTTCGCAATGAAACGACACAACCCCATCGAGTTTGGGCTCGTTAGAATCGCCTTGACGGGTAGTTTGTCTTTCAATGGTAACCAGGGTCTGATGATGGAACTGGAAGGTGGTCATAGGAACTTCGCAATGAAACGACACAACCTCATCGAGTTTAGGCTCGTTAGAATCGTCTTGACGAGTAGTTTGTCTTTCAATAGTAACCAGGGTCCGATCTAACATATTAAGTTATCAAAGACCAAAAAGTATAAAATAAATTAATAGAATAAAAAACTAAAAAAAACACGCTTTAATAAAAAAAGTCCAACTAAAAAATAGAAAATAAAATCTAATAAATTTGGATTAAGAATATTGTACTTAAATAGTAAGCGTGTTACATTGTGATTGCAAAAGAAAAATAACGAAGGTGTAGCATCACAAATTCACAATGTAACACGCTTACTATTTACAATATTCTTAATCCAAATTTATTTAAATTTAAAATTTATAGAAATTTATTACTTTGCCCCAAATCGTCCGAACTCTCTTTGCTTCATTTCCTATAATTATTTATTTCATAATCATGGGCTGTTTTACAATAATAGTGGTGGATAGTATTAAATAGTAGGAATGTTCGGTTCTAGCCGATCTAGAGACTCTGATAATTATAAAATTTGTGACTCATTTTTTTATAATTTTTATTGACTTGTTATATTTTAGTTTAGGGACTTATTACAGGACATATTGGCCTCAAACTTCTCTAATATATTCTCGTTCTCGAGCTTGTCTTCTCGTTTCCTCTTACGTAACATTATGATAAGTAGATACATAAGGAAGGAAGGAAAGGAATTACTATCTTCTGGATATTATGTTGGACACATTCAAAATGTCTTGAGTAAAAATAAAGAGTCAACGGATGTCCAGGGTGTGATGATTGAGCTGGCCTATGCTTTTAGAACTTAACAACAACAACAAGTTATGCCTATCGTGTTTGGATTCTCTAAATCATCCAATGTCAGATAATAGCGATACTAGGCACTTATCATTCAAATAAGATAGACCTGTCGTATTTGGAGTCTTTCGTCGTTATATTATACATTTTAGTACTTTACGCTGAAATATAATAAACGCTGAAAAAAACTCGTGAGGTCTCAGTTCGGGGCGAACTACTAGTTATTGTAAATTGATATTTCTGTTTGTGGGTTCATGGTAACCTGAATAAACAATTAAATTATTATTATTGTAGCAAACTGATCATTTACTTACGACCCATGCTGTACACGTCAGGGAACAGACGCAAAGCAAGGCAACTTATTACTCTTCTCATTTTAATTGCTTTTACAATGTTAAAATTATTCCAGTACTAAACTTAATTTGTAGTATAATGTATTACTAACTTGTAATTATTCATTGTTGTCATTATTCCAGAATCCAATTCCCAGACATATTAATATTAATTACGATATAAAACAAGACCTCACAGGGTGGTTTAAATTGAAAAGCAGTCGGTGTTTTAATTAAGCGTCTTACGAGATTTCTCACGAAATGAACACCATCCTAATCCTAATTCATATTATGCGAAAGTGAGTTTGTTTGTTCAGATTTTACTTAGGGCACGGAGATGGGAAAAGGTGCTACAAGGTTTCGCTGTAAAACTGGGAAAAGAAAATATTTTTGAAGGTTGATGCTATAGGGAATTAGGAATTTTGAGATAGGTATTTTAATCTGTCTCCATAATTTAACACGAAGGTTATATAGTTTCGGAAAATAGGTCAGTATACATATTTATAAAAGAGAAGTATTTGAGGGAATGACAATAAAAAGTTAGACGGACTGTAAGGGACAAGATATGTTTAGCTAAGGGTGTGAATGATGAGAGAAAAACCTACAGAGGAGAATGGAAAAAGAAGATTTAAGACACCGACCGCTAGAATAGGGGAAGGCAGAACTGGTATATCATTAAATCAAGTTTCAAAACATACGTAGGAATAGTCATGCTAAACTCGTCAGAGAGTCTATCTCGTGGCGTGACTACTAATCTCTGAAATAAAACAGCGCGTACCCTTTCAAAGTGATTAAATCTCAACACCCACATAAAGTATATAAAATCTGTCGTGACTGCGACTCGTATTAAGTAAACCATAGAAGTATAATTTAATACTAGACACGCTATTTCAAACGAATATGTAAGGGAGCGAATAACTGAGCGTTGTTCTTTCTTGAACGTGATATAAAGGGAGAATGTTTGCAGTAGGAATTATGAACGGAGTGCCCAATCTGCTTGTGCATTTAGTACTACTACTAAAGTTGGGGTGGTCTTTTATACTTCAATTATGTAAACCTTAGCTTCCTGATTCGTTGGGGTCGCCCTACTTAAATATTAATATATGATAAGAAACTAGTCGGTCAATTACCCACTTTTGCATGAAACAAGCGTTAAGTCACATGATTTCGTTATCGAGCTTGTGTGTAGTGCCGTTGTTTGATGTTCTTTTTGCTGTTGTGCATTCCTCGAGCATAGATTTAGTAACTTAATAAATGAAAGTTTCTTTTATTTGTTCCTTCTGTGAAATGGCTCGTACGATTTGTACAAGGATATTTCATAGTGAAGAGAAAGATATTATATTATTATGTTACTTTTACGGATGAAACCGCGAGGGCTCAGCTAACATTATAATATGTACACTATTACAAATTAGTTTCTTTCCTATATAAACAGAAACCATTCTCTTCAATTGCTCTAAATTAATATGTTATTTATTAATTCGTTTCGATCCTTAGCTTTTAAGTTCATAAACTATTATTAGATAGATATGCCAAGCGACTACCATTTTGTTATTACGACACATTAAAAATGATTTAAGAAATATAGTAAAGCTTCTATGGTACTTAAATTCTTGTATCGTAAGAGAGCACTAAGGAGGAATCTTGAGAAATTCTCTGTGAACTTAAGGACTTACGCCGGCGGGGCTAATTTTACTACAAAACAACACAAAAACAAATAATTCCCTATCTTTTCACGATTATTGCTCGTCAAATTTCCCTTTTTTACTAACTTATCGCGTTTAAATTTTTTTTAACAAAAAGTCTAAATTACGTCATGATACTCTTAAAAGATAAGAACAGCATTATTTTAGAAAGTTTAATTTTTTTTGAAAGAGTTATTTCAATAAGTTTTGTATTTATAATGAAAGAGGCAAAGGGCATAAAACACGCCGTACATAAAAGCTTTTTCTGAGAATACAAAACTTTGCAAGCGAAGCTTTTATTAAATAGATCTAAGGACGTCGAGAAAAGGCGAAAATTATAAGTTATTTTATCACTTTATTATCAAATAAATTACTTAACTAACTTTGGAGATACACCCGCTTAAATTTAAAAAATAACAAGTCACACATACATATATCCGTAAATGTCTATTACGAATCGGATATTAATGTTTCGAGGTCGAGATGTCAATGAGTATCATAGTCTCAGTGAGGAAGCTCACAGCTACGCGACGCTCGCTGATCGTTTACGGTCGTGCGGGTTAAGCGACGCCTGGCGCGGTCATTACTTTGATGGGTGACCAATTAGTAGTATGGCAAAAATGTGTTTCCGTGAGCCCCTCCGTGCTTCGGAAGGCACGTTAAGCTGTTGGTCCCGGTTGTTACCTCTAGTAGCAGTCGTTAGGTCGAGTTAGAGGCATTAAAGCGATCTGAAAACTCTAACAATAGGTGAGCCACACAACTATATGAGAAGAAGAAGAATAGTATAGTCTCAGTGTCAAAATGTACAATGGTTGCAACAGTATATTATTGCAAAAATTGCATTATCAAATAAGTAAACCCAAGAAAGTCAGTGGGCAGTCCGCGGGCTGTTCTAGCGAGTCTTCATGTACCGAGCGGCATTTTCATTTTTGACGTGATAACGTCTGATAAATCGATGAGCACCGGCATTCACAAAAAAGTGTGACGTCATCGCTCACGTTCCGTTATTGACAAACAACCATAGCAATATAGCCATAGCATTTATGGCTATATAGCCACGAGAACGCATTTTGTTCTAAGCAGAGACTTTGGTATCGTCGCTACATAGTATAAAACAAAGTCGCTTTCTCTGTCCCTATATCCCTATGTATGCTTAAATCTTCAAAACTACGCAACGGAATTTAATGCGGATTTTTAATAGATAGAGTGATTCAAGAGGAAGGTTTATATGTATAATAATACATGCATAATATAGCCGTGCAAAGCCGGGGCGGGTCGCTAGTACTTTGATAAAAGAGATCCAATTAAAGAGTATTTAAGTTTTTAATAACCCCAGCACGCCGCTTCATACACATGTTCATTGTTCATATAATATTGCTGGAGCATTGTAATGTTCCAAATTCAAAAAACGCTCCTGCATTGGATTTAATTTTCTTTGACCGCGACACTGGCTATATGCACGATAATGCATAATAAAATTATAAATAAAAATAAGATGACGCTAGATGCTTCTTTCCGTATGTCAAAATGACAATTTTGACATCATCCCTACGTTCTGTACGTTTTCATGCAAAAATATTATGGTTTATTTTTTTACGCCAAGAAATATCATGAATTAACATGAACATAAATCTACCTGAAATACGTAAACCTCTTCTGATATTTTCTGAACACATTCGTGACGATTGTGTTAAAATCTGGTTCCTAGTTCCCGAAATTAGAGTGCACAAAACAAAGGTAAACAAAACGAAGAGATGGCGCTAGTTACTTGAAATTAAAAAAAATATCTTATTAAATTAATTACTTTATTTTTTAGTTAAAAAATGTGTACATTGCTATGTATTCTTAAAATACATAAGTGTACAAAATTTTTAAGCAGAACAAAAAGAATAATCAACTAATTTGTGATTTTCTAAATTTAAGAAAACCTGAATCGCGCAATCAAGATTTTTTTTCTACCGGAGCTATATAAGGTTAGCGAATTCTATAGTGTTAAGATCATTATGGACGTAGAACGCTCACTTCCAAAACTTCGAATTTATTATATGTATAGATAATAAAATATAACAGTAACCCATATAACGAGTAAACAATAACATTTCGAAAGCTATCAAAACTTTTAGAACCACTGTATTCTCTGTAATTCAGTCGTCAAAGAGTGAAACTAATTAAAACACCAGCGAGTCGGGCCTAATTTTCGGGCCTAGCCCCTAATAAAGTAAGTTTGCTAGACTTTGTACGCTGGAGACCTACTATGTTAAGTTAAGGGTAGCTTTCCGTAATACTGTTAGGTATTATTTGGGATACTAGAAGTTTACGTCGGTGTCATTCGTTTAATGAATCAAATCATGACTTGGAAAGCTTCTCGTGATTTTTTTTCTATATTGTCTACTGATTATTCATATAGAGACATATAGACATGTCTCTATATGTCTATTGACCCGCCCCGGGTTCGCACGGTTATAGTTTTAAAGATTTAAGCATACATAGGGATATAGGGACATAGGGACAGAGAAAGCGACTTTGTTTTATACTATGTAGTGAGAGTGATAGTGATTAGGTTGTGCATTTGCACTCTTCTTAATTGATTAGTTTGTATATGGTTTGGTATATTCTTTTTATTTTTACTTAAAATAAATAAAATAAGCCTTTTTTGCTGTTAACATTTTCACTTAATAATTTTGTTAAGCCTAACCCTATGTAGATGGATGTCTAAATTGTATACAAATTTATTGCTTCATTTTATATTATAATTTCGGCATTCAGTTGGTCTGACTTTTTGACTTATAATGTCACTAGCGACCCGTCCCGGCTTCGCACGGCTGTATTATGCATGTATTATATCTAAAAACCTTCCTCTTTAATCACTCTATCTATTAAAAAAACTGCATCAAAATCCGTTGCGTAGTTTTAAAGATCTAAGCATACATAGGGACATAGGGACGGCGAAAAGTGACTTTATTTTATACTATGTAGTGATAAAAACGTCCACGAGGCAACACCGAATCGCAAGTGGAGACGAATTAGACTCATACGCGAGTGATTGGCCCTCCTGGCCCTTGACAGAAGGGAATGAAAAGAAGGACTTTGCCCTGCAGTGGACCAAAACGGGCTAATTTATCATAACTGTTTTTTTTTTAATTAGAAGAATTTGCTGATGTCAAACAATTTGATGTTTGTGTGCCCAAGAGGTTGGCACTTGGAACTAATATTACTTTTTTTTATATTTATCTGTAATTTACCCACTTGCATAGACAGACAATAAATTTATTTAATTAATGTGATTCTTTCTAATATGTAGGTTTTGATTCTGGTTTTGTTATCCTTAAGCAACTGCCGTTAAGATACCAGTTATTGATAGATAGTCTGTAGCTTAGTAATATAAGAAATAATATAAATTTTATGACTACTTCAAGGTTTTGACTTTGTAATCTATTATTAGTTGATCAAAAGGTTTTCAATTTGTTAATGAAAAGTTAAAAATTTAATCTGATTTCGATTTAATTATCGTTTTGAAAAGCTGCTATTTAAGAGTATTAAGAAATTACAAGTCAAAGGGTGGCTTTTAAATGAGTTAAATCCAATTTAAAGAGAACGATAAATCTCCTTAAATGAGACATTTCAACTGAGGCTCAAAGGGCTATTTAGTTGACAAAATATTTATCGAGAAACATTAAGAAAATATCTTAGGGTGGACTTTGGAAACAAATATAGCGGCAACCTTTTTGTATAAGTCGGGGACCGTTACAATAAATTTAATGGCAAAATTTCTTGAAAATTCTAATTTTCTTAAGTGTAAAGCCTCATCAATTAGCGAGAGAAGTCATTAGAGGCGATTAAAAAGTCCCCGAATAGAATACAAATGAAAGAACTGAAGTTCCAATAACATTACTTAAATATACACTGAAATAGCGATATAATTTAAGAGAACCCGTGACATAAAACGTTCGCAAGACCGAGGCTAAAATAATTTAGTTGTTCTGTTACTGTTACCAACGGTCGGGATATAAATTATTTGTTACAGCTGTACAAAATTATAGCAACCTCTGAATATTAATTCAAAGATTACATGTGCGAGTGTTTCACCGGCAGCTTTACGATGTGCCTAAACAAACTGAACTCGTTTAATAATTATGATAAGTGACGTTACACAAACTGTGCGCCGACAGCTATATAAACAAACGAGCGGTGCGGGTACCGTGTGGCGAGTCGCGGATCTAAGGTCGACGACGACGGCGACCGACTGGTACTTGCGTAGTACAGGGTTAAGACCGCGCCCGCGAGCTGGATATCTACGTCGAGGTGCGTTTCAAGAAGCTCGCACGCTTGCTCGCAAAGTTCTCAAGGAGGCCGGACCGCATTCACCTTGCAAATAAACACAGCGTGATCGATATGTGTACGTTTGTTTTTCTCGTCGATAGGAGAAGAGGTTCGTTCGTATCGGTATCCCGACTTACGCAACTGTAGCGGCACGTGGCCGCCGGTCGTGGTATATGGGAGAAGGCGCGTGGCGCGAGTGGTGTGAGCGATCGCGGTCGCAGCGAGCGCGGTCGGTGGTGCAGCGAGCGAGTCGCCGCCGGTCGAGCGCCCGCGGGAGGACGTGCGGCGGGCGGCGCGGCCGGACCGTGACTGGGCCGCACGTCCTCGTCGGGCCCGCGCACGCGTGCTCAACACCAACCCTCATTGATGTAATATTTATCTTGGATTACCGTCTAGATAACAACCGCACGCTCCCAGGCCACTTTCTCCTTATTTCGTTATGTAGCTACAATTAATATATTTTTTGCGAAAATTTCGGATTAGTTTGTCGGTTGATAGTTGAGGTTGTCGGATCAATCGTGCGGGTTGTAGAGTCGGGCGACGGGCGATGGGCTACGTACGAGCGATGAGCTACGGGCGTGCGCTCGGGCGTGTTCGGGCGGGCGTGTGACGTCATTGCGGACGCACGCGCGCCGCCGCGACAGGTGGGCGCAATGCGCACCACCTATCATATGATTATGACGTTTGATATTTGGTTCTGTGGAAAGTTTGTCTGAAATTGGCTGCGGCAGTTTGCACACAAGATATCTCGGAAATTGATTCGATAGTATTCGCTTGCGAAATACACAGCTGTTTTTGTAGACGATACATTGAGAAAGAACAAAACAATACTATTTTGTTGTCTATATAAAGAATAACTTTTCTCAAAACTAATCATAATAATAAATAAATAGTTGCAAGTTGTTATTCCTTTTTATGAGTTTAATTAAGTACTTAATTCGAGACACCACATCCGGTTCCGAAATTCTTAAGCAAACTTGAAGGTACTTTGAGAAGGGAAAAGGGAGTGGATGCGAACTTAATGGAGTTAAACCGGAGTGGAGGAAGAAGACATGATGTGCCGACCCTACATAGTGGAAAAGGGCAGAAAGAAGAAGGTATTTAAATAAAGATATGTAAACCACAGTGGAAAAGAGAGAACGTTTTCATACAGTTTCATCAATTAGTTATGTTGTAAAAAAATAAAAATAAAACCTAACAATTTATTTTTATTTTTTGGAATTTTTTTCGCGATTGTGGAGCCTCATTGTAATCCATGGCGCGTCTGCACCAATGTCCACGGAGCACTATCGCCTGCACTTTGAAGACCTGACTGAGGTCAAAGCTGTTAAAATTGCAGCTGCTTTTTTAGGGTTCCGTACCTATAAAGGATAAAAACCCTAACCCTGACACTAAGATTTCACTGTCCGTCCGTCTTTCTGTCTGTCTGTCACTGGGTTGTATCTCACGAACCGTGATAGCTGAGATTTTCACAGATTATGTTTTTCTGATGACGAACAACAAATACTAAAAATGGTACGAAACCTTTCATACGCGCGTCCGACTCGCACTTGACCGATTATTTGTTTGTACAAAAAATATTGGAAAACCTACTCAATGGAAATAGATGGGGTATTCCCTCTATCCCCCGATAATGTAGCCAATTTGGGGGATAAAGGGAATTTAAAGTTGCATTATCCCCCAAAGTATATCTTAACTAGAATGCATTCTCCCAAAAGGGGGGATAGTGAGAATTGTCGTGGCATATTCCCCGAACTTTAATCCCAGATATATTTTTTGCTATCCCCTAGATAGGGGGATATTTGGAATTTTCGTGGCATTATCCCCCAAAGTAAATCTTAATTAAAAATGCATTCTCCCACAAGGGAGGATAGTGAGAATTGTCGTGACATATTCCCTCGAACTTAATCACCGAAATATTATTTGCATAAGATGTTCCCTTTAATCCAGTGTAAATGAAACATCTTCGAGATTCAACTCTAACAAGATTATCCCATCGCCATTCGTAAAGGAAAACTTGATATATTTTGTTAACGAGTAAAGGCGAAGTTATAAACTAAATTCAGATAACAACTCAAACACTTTCACCCGAACCTTACCTCGACTTGCTTGGATACACATTTAATTAATATAACTTTGTTTTATTAAATAATAGCCTAAAGGATACTAAGAACTACCAGCGCTACCTTAATTCCACGGGAAACCTCGTGGGGTTTCCCGTGGAATTAAGGTAGCCTATATATTAAAAGTCAAAATTCTTTATTAATTAAAAAAAATGGTTGTCTGTAAAGTCGGTTCACGGGCGATAATTTTATGTGATAACGTCTCATAAGAAAACATTATTGAAATAATATGTTGCTATGGTTACCTATCATGTCAACAGAACCGGACACATTACTATTTTGCATTCTTCAATACGTTGCTATGGTTACTGTCAATAACGGAACGTGAGCGATGACGTCACACTTTTTTGTGAGTGCATTTATATTTAGAAGACGATATCACGTCAATAAAATTGCATGCTTCCAAATTGCAAATTGTATGATTCCAAATAGTATCCCCAAAATGGGGGATACTAGGAATTTGGCTTGAAATCAGCAAAAAGGGCTCATGGTGTTTTTATTTATTTAAAAGGATACGATTTTACTTCCTACATTTTTTATCAAAAACAGTAGACAGTGACCTCATTCAATCCAAACAAAAATAAGTAGCTCAGTTGGTCAAAGCACTGATGCAGTTAAGGGTGGGTTGTAGCTTCGAACCCCACCGGGAGAATAGAATTTTTGAGAATGTTTTCAATTTCTTAACCAAAATAAATAATTTATGATATTTGTATAGATTAGGACTGTCGTAGCAAATATGTGGCTCCGTAGCTTTATTCGTAGCATGTGTTAGAATTCGTAAACTATAAGATGTAGGGCTTATTTTTAACCCTCAAAAATATAAGGGGTGTTGGAAGTTTAACTCTGTCTGTTTGTATGTTTGCTTATCCGTTTTTATGATTGTTAAGAGGAAGGGGTAAAAAAACATAAAAACATAGGGGCACAGTCATGGCAGTTATAAGTTTTATGCAACAAAAATATTTGCTCTAGTGTCATTATCCAGGGAGGAAACGGTCGACTACGTTTGTATGGAGAGAGCGTCCGTACCCTTTCCTCTTAAGAATACAAGCAATTACAATATAGAATTGAGAACCTCCTGAATTTTTATTTTTTTAAATTGGTGTAAAAGCCTTTTTTGACGTGTTAAGGTCTTATAAATCGAATTATACACCGGCATTCACAAAAAAGAGTAACGTCATGCGTTCGACGTTATTGACAAGTAACCATAGCAACGTATTGAAGTATGCAAAATTTGCATACTCAACGATACAAAAGAGTTCTTATGACGTTTTCACGTAAAATTATAGTCCGTAAATCGACTTTACAGACAACAATTTTTTTTTATAAAAAACCTAATTGTTAATGTCCCATAAAAAATTATATTTAATTAAAAATCTTGATTTACGTAATCCGTATTAACTGTTTATCTTTCTAAGTAAAAAAAATGGTTGTCTGTAAAGTCGGTTTACGGCAGATAATTTTACGTGATAACGTCATAAGAAAACGATGAAAAATTAAGTTTTATTTTATTCCTTTATTTTCCTATAAATAAGTCTTCTATTCATCAATCGTCCCATCATAACACAATTCCAGATGACTCTGTTTCCTTAGTTACCATGACGCGTCTGGTCATATTACCATGACGCATGACGTCACACAATATTAACGTGAAACTTTTTTGCAAATGCAGGTGTTCCATCTATTTATTAGACACTAGCTGCGCCCCGCGGTTTCACCCGCGTAATAATTTTCTACGCAATTTTCTTAATTTTTCTCGCCGTAAAAACCATCTTTGAACTTCAACGAACATGTAAAAAAAAGAATTGGCCAAATTGGTCCAGGCGTTGTTGAGTTATGCGCTTACCAACACATTTTGCGATTCATTTTTATATATAAGAAGATTATCAAGTCAAAAAACGGTTTCAGCAATGTTTCATAAATCGGTTGAATCAAATTAGTCTTATAACACTCCTATTTTGTCATTCTGGAGTTAAAAAGGACATAAAATTAATTTATATCGCCAAGTCCCGTCTCCCCGATAATGGGTATAGCTTTCCACACCCTCGGGTGTATTTTATAAAGTTTCAAATTAAAATGAACACCCCTAATTTAGGGGAGGGAAGTAATCATAAACTTATAATTTTATAGTCGACTGTACTTTGAGAGGATAACCTCATTTTGAAAACACTGCAACATGTTAAGAGGAAAGGGTACCGGCGCTCTCTCCATACAAACGTAGTCGACTGTTTCTTCCCTGGATAATGACACTAGCACAAATTTTTTCGTGCCATAAAACTAATAATTGTCATGACTATGCCCCTATGTTTTGGTATTTTCATTTTCTAATTATCATAGAAATTAAGATTAAAAAAATAAAAATAAAAAATAAAAATAGGGGCATGGTCATGCCAGTTATAAGTTTTATGCACCAAAAATATTTGCTCTAGTGTCATTATCCAGGGAGAAAACAGTCGACTACGTTTGTACTTGTGTGTTGTTTCTACGTCTGTATGGAAAGAGCCCCCGGTACCCTTTCCTCTTAAGTGGTGGTTTTGGCGGGAACGAGCCACGAACATGTGCTGCAGTTTTATTTAAATGACTAGCTGAGCCCCGCGGTTTCACCCGCGTAATAATTTTCTACGAAATTTCCTTAATTTTTTCTTTCATAAGAACCTTCTCCTGACAATAACAAACACAACAAAAAAAGAATTGGCCAAATTGGTCCAGGCGTTGTTGAGTTATGCGCTTACCAACACATTTTGTGATTCATTTTTATATATAAGATGATAAATGATTTGATTTGATTTGAAACTTAGTTCTAAACCGAGTTAAATAAATAATGCAAAACATTCCACACATCGCCATCTAGCCCCAAGCTAAGTGACTAGACTAGTGTTATGGGTGCTAGACAATGGATATACTAGGTACTTATTTATACTTTTCTTTTGTAAATATATACTTATAATACATAGAAACGACCAGACCACGGACAAATATCTAAGCATAAATACTTGTCTGAGGCGGAAATCGAACCCGCAACAATGTGATTGGCAGTCCGACATGCGGACCATTGTGTCAACTAGGTCTTCAAACAGGGTTGAATTGTATAATTTTGGTGAAATATTATCCAATTTGGTTCCGTTAAAGTGCACAAGTGTAGTGAAAGTGAAAAGTTAATCGTAGATAGAAGTTAATCTTAGATTGATAAACGTTAATCTTTAAAGTAAAGCGTTAATCTATACTAATATTATAAAGCTGAAGAGTTTGTTTGTTTGTTTGTACGCGCTAATCTCAGGAACTACTGTGTCGAATTCAAAAATTATTTTTGTGTTGGATAGTCCATTTATCGAGGAAGGCTATAGGCTAATTTTTATCCCGATATTCCCACGGGATCGGGAGTAACGAGAGTGGAACCGCGAGGCGCAGGTAGCATTAAAATATTTTTTTACGATTTTTTAAATTAACACGATTTACACTCATAATATTTTGTGTATAAAATGGAATTTATCGTGTATGTTTTGAGCAAATTTAACATTAAGCTACTATTGACATTAAAAAAAATCACGTACCCTACTTATTTACCTAGTAATAATAATTTTAAATGTTCGAATATAAATAGCAAATGTTACGATCGTAGCACGTCTACGTCGTAGCACATGGCCGTAGCATTCGTAGCACGTCTACGAACGCTCCGAGTAACGAGTGGCCAATCGGGTGAGTTCCAACGGAACGCGAATTGATTTGGTTTATGTTTATTTATGTTGAGGATTATATTTGAGTGCAGTATGTTTATCCGACTTTTGAAAATATAGTAGTTCAGTTTGTGTTATAAAAAAGAACCGGGAAAGATCGAATCGGACTCAATCATGAGGGGTTCCGTTCTATTATATACTAGCACCGCTCCGCGGTTTCAACCGCGTAACTCCCGATCCCGTGGGAATATCGAAATATGAAATAGCCTATACCCTTCCTCGACAAATGGACTATCCAACACATAAAGAATTTTTCAACTGGAACCAGTACTTTCTGACAAACAAACAAACTCTTCAGCTTTATAATATTAGTATAGATCTTCGATCGAAGGTATAGATTGTTTTTAGTATTTGTTGTTATAGCGGCAACAGACATACAATGGTGACAGACGGACGGACAGACAGACAATGGAGTCTTAGTAATAGGGTCCCGATTTTACCTTTTGGCGACCTCTGTGGCGCGTCGGGCGAACACCCGACTGCGACACAGAAGGTTGCGGGTTCGATTCCCGCCGGGAACAAGTATTTATGCTGACCATAAATTCTTGTTTCTGGTTCTGGGTGTTTCCTATATGTATAATATGAATATATGTATTTACAAAAAAAAAAGTATATAAGTAGTTTATCCGTTATCTGGCACCCATAACACAAGCATTAAGTTGCTTAGCTTGGGGCTGGATGGCGATGTGTAATATGTCCTGAAATATATATTTTTTTTTTTGTGTACGGAACCCTAAAAAGCTTTATTGTATTTCGGTTAAAAAAATACAACAGATAAAATTTTAACAAGTATTTGTTAGAAATATTTGTTGTGGTTTGAGTGTTTCAATAAGTATATTTTTTTACAAATAATTGTCAGCGTTTGAACATTATCACACTTTTCTGTAGTATGTATATTTATTTTAGTTCTTTTTAATGATAATATTAAGAATTAGACAAAATAGATACCTTTTGACATAACTATTTTACTTAAATAATTTTAATTTCATCACTTTATATTTTATTTTATTTTTTATGCTTTAATATTTTTCTTGTTTTCTTTATTTGTATTTCTTTAAACTAATACATAATGCCACACCTAGTGGTATTGTTACAAAGGAACTATGTTATATTGCTATTTTTAAGAACCTGTGACAAACAATAAATAAATTGAAATTGAAATTTCTATCCGTCGTCTAGTCGCCATAACAATTCAATTCAATGCATTTATTTTAGACTAGCTGCGCCCCGCGGTTTCACCCGCGTAAGTCCCGATCCCGTGGTAATATCGGGATAAAAAGTAGCCTATGTGTTAATCCAGGTCTCCAGCTATCTACATGCCGAGTTTCATCGCAATCGGTTCAGTAGTTTTCGCGTGAAGGAGTAACAAACATACATACATACATACACACACACACACACACAAACTTTCACATTTATAATATTAGTAGGATAATTAAGACCATACATTACAATAAAAAAAAACAACAAAAATTAAAAATACTAAAAATAAACAAATACCAACTCACAATTAAAAAAAAATCATATTAGAGTGAAAGTGAAATTACAATTATAAATTAATAATAATAATAAACAAATCAAAAACAAACAAGTCTAGTTGCGTTGCTTAATTTTGTATTTTTTTATCCTAACAGGTCTAGGCATTCATCCGACTGACTGATATATCAACGCACAGCTCAAACTTATAGACAGATCGAGCCAAAATTTGGCACACAGATAGTTATTATGACGTAGGCATCCGCTTAACAAAGGATTTTGGAAAAAAAATTACTCTTACGCAGACGTCCGTTTTTTTTCGTCATTTCTTTTTCGTACTGCAAAGGAATGGAATCAGTTACTTACCTGCGTCTGTTTTTCCTGACGTGTACAATTTGAGATTCTTCAAGTCGCGAGTGAATAGGTATCTTCTAGGAAAGCGTGCTTCATCTCAAGCCGCATTGTCGAAAAAAAAAAGAAAAATAAGACGAAAGTCAAAAAGTCTTGCAATTTATATATTTTCAACAGTTTTATAAATCCAATGTTTAGAGCTCTCACGAGAGCTGCGAGTTGAAAGCAAAGTTACAAAACTTTCAGCAACTATATCATATTGGATTTACTGTTTTATGGCATTATTTCGCTGTTAATATTAGTAATGTTGAGTAGATACGTTTCATTGCTATTATTTTAACTTTGCAGGTACTTTTAGCTTTACTGCTACTAAATCATTAACATTGTATTTTCATTTAGTTTCACTGTTATGAATTATTTCACTTTGTGATTTGACTGCTATTAAAAGTTTCACTTTGTGATTTCAGTGCTACTAAATGTTTCACTTTGTAATTTCACTGCTATTAAAAGTTTCACTTTGTGATTTCACTGCTATTAAAAGTTTCACTTTGTGATTTCAGTGCTATTAAAAGTTTCACTTAGTGATTTCACTGCTATTAAAAGTTTCACTTTGTGATTTCAGTGCTACTAAATGTTTCGCTTTGTGATTTCACTGCTACTTACACAACGGCAAGCATTGTAATCACACAACTATTGTAATTTATTTTAGTTTCACTAATATTAGAACAGTATAGAAAAAACTTAAAACAGATAATATAAACTAAACTTCGGCTAGAATTAAGAGTAAGTACAGTGCTACCAATGAAGGATTGTACTCAGCATATTACGTAACATAACAAAACTATAGCCAAAACAATAACTCAAAAACATGTACGTTCACATGATTTAAGTAACTATCATTTTCTACTAGACACATAAACTTTCAAAACAACTTTAACTGTACACTCGTAACATACGAAAATGAACTCTAAAAACTACATAACAAGGTTGTTATAAAACGTAAACGGTAAACAAGTATCTTTGTGGTAATGAAGGAGTTTTAACGAGAACATTTTCTGTTAATTGCGAAGGTAAGCTGGTGTTTTATAAACTTTAAGTTGCAGGTAAAGTCGACGGCGAAATATAATCTTTTGAGAACAAAAGTTGGAACTTACTGTCTTTTGAAGTCGTCATAGAGCTACGGTAGACACTATACTTTATGTCAGTTGACTAACAACAAAACAATCCCACCATCCCCACGACCCCATTGGCACAATGGTCACCATGCCGGACTGCCAAACAGAGGGTAGCGGGTTCGATTCCCGCCTCAGGCAAGTATTTATGCTTAGATATTTGTCTGTGGTCTTGTTGTTTCTATGTATTATAAGTATATATTTACAAAAGAAAAGTATATCCGTTGTCTAGCACTCATAACACAAGTCTAGTTACTTAGCTTGGGGATAGATGGCGATGTGTGGAATATTCTGAAATAATCGGTTGAAGTAAACCAGTGGCCTGGTTTGCCAACTTGGACGACAAACGAGCATAAAGACACGCTACTGCCTCCAATCAAATAATTTCACCTCGTTTACCTGCTTAAAGTTTGGCCGATATTTGCGTTCGCGAATAGGGCTTTTTAGCCATCAAAAGAGCTGTCGCGGCGCTACTTGAATTATCTGGTTATAGATGTAATGGGCAATGATGATGATGCACAAGTGTTGTGATGGTAAGACGATTTCAAGTTTTTAGCCGTACCTACTAGATCACTACATAGTATACAACAAAGTCGCTTTCTCTGTCCCTATATCCCTATGTATGCTTAAATCTTTAAAACTACGGAACGGATTTTGATGCGGTTTTTTAATAGATAGAGTGATTCATGAGGAAGGTTTATATGTATAATACATGCATAATATAGCCGTGCGAAGCCGGGGCGGGTCGCTAGTTTATAATATAAACTTTCAGTTCGTGGTACTTTCAATATACAAGGTGATTTTTTTATTTGCCATACTATGTTT
Source organism: Idaea aversata (assembly GCA_907269075.1). Lineage (NCBI taxonomy): Eukaryota > Metazoa > Arthropoda > Insecta > Lepidoptera > Geometridae > Idaea > Idaea aversata. The sequence goes on along the minus strand of OU026098.1, from coordinate 2,803,794 downwards.
TGTTTCCAGGAATTAATCTCTATCAGCAAGACTATCTATTGGTCTAAAAATATAGCATGATAATTTTTTTGAAAAATCAACAGGTTCGATTCCTAGCTAGGGTAATGACTTATTCCAAAATCCTTTCAGCATTTTTCGCTATCTCTTATAGTTTAGGATATAGCCCTGAAGGCCCACATAAAAAAATCACCCTATATAACCAGGAAGGAAAACGGACCAAAAAATTGTTACGTTACATTATAAAATAGCCGAATCTAGTATGACGTTCGGTACGAATCGCCGAGTCTAATATCATGTGACGAAAAACAACGATAGAGTTTTTGTATAAAACATACAGACCGACAGACGGACGGACTAGGAAGTGATCAGAGGAAGTACAGAACCCTTAAAATTTTCTTAATGTCTTCTCCAATAAATAATATCTCTGGTTCATATTCATCATTTATTTATCGGTCGCTTCACTAAACAATCAGCAGACCATATTATTATGTCCGTGGTCTGCAAGTGCTCTTCAACAGATAATGCAGTATTTGAGTAACTTAAAGACATTTTAAAGTTAGTGAGAACGAAGTTTATTAATTTTAATGTTGTGTTTGAATTTAATTTCAGTGAAAAGTTTGCAAACTATTTTAATATCTCATAACGACTGATATGATGCGGTGACATCTGTCTCAGTGTATTCACAGTTGAGAAATAGTTTTAGAACTGAAACTATTATTACTATAGTTTTAATAAAAATATAATATGAATATTGCAAGACATTCCACACATCGCCATCTAGCCCCAAGCTAAGTAACTAAACTTGTGTTATGGGTGCTAGACAACGGATAAACTACTTATATACTTTTCTTTTGTGTAAATATATACTTATAATACATAGAAACAACCAGATCACAGACAAATATCTAAGCATAAATACTTGTCTTAGGCGGGAATCGAACCCGCAACCCTGTGTTTGGTACTCCGGCATGGTGACTATCCTCGTTATTTATAAAACATTAAATAAGCGGATAGTTTAAAAGTTATATAAGTTCATAAGAAATAGAGACAAGAAAGAAGGCTACATAAATAAATGAAATAAAATAAACTGTAGAAAATATTTCTGGAAACAAAGGAATTGTCTTAAGAGCTGTTGAGAAGCATGAAGCAGCAGTATTTTAGTTAAAAGATGGTAATTAATTCATAAGTTATACTCGTAGTAGCAAAGTATTTTGAGGATACTTCAATGTCATATGTCAGTTTAGTAGGCCTGTTACTACCCACCTGCCTAAGTCGTATCGCCTTGGCAGAATAGCGCCTTTATGTCAGCAATCAGCCATACAAAAAAAGTTGAAGTTTTTTTTAGGTCGTATCGCCAAGCGGACTTGTCCGTCTTCCGATACGTACGCTGGTGCAGCCACGAAAGGAGGACGGGTGAGAAAAGTTTTTGTTCAACTGCGTCTTCCTACCTTCAATCGCGTCCCTCTCAAAGGGCTCTGTTTATTTGGGGTTCTTTGAGTCACGAGCGTATAGGTATCTTCTACAAAAGCGTGCTACGTCTTAGACCGCATTAACACTTACCATCGGGTGAGATAGTATAGTCAAACGCTGATTTTTTATTATCAAATAATAGGTAAAGAAAACAAAGCCTTAATATGGGAGTATAAATTCATTTTAAGTTTTAGTACTCAATTATTAAGTGGGGTATCATGTGTTAAGTAAGTAGGTATAGAATATAAAGCCTTACGATGGAGCATAAAGCCATTCCGGTGTTAAAGTGAATGCCTACCGCATAGGAGCAAGTTAAATGAACTGCGAGCGAGCTGAATAACTATCATAGAATACATACGTTACGGGGTTGCACTAAGGGGCAGTGTTGTAACGCGAAAAAGTATATGACTTATTTCAAACATCTTCAAATATATTTGTCATCTTGACCTTTGTGAGCATGATCACAAGAAACTCCATGAGATTCTTGTGCCGTCTTCTTATTGGTATGGGCGCGGTCTAAAAGCACACATCTTAACTTCGTGTTTAAGACGTTTCAATGTGATTTAATGCCCATTCCAAGTATATTGCTCAACAACTATTCCAATTCAATAGAAAAAATACCGGAAATACGCCAGTCTCTAAAAAAACTTTTATTATTATGAGCCAATGGTGTCCCGTTGTACAGTTGTTATTTTGCCCAAAATTCATCTGGCATGCGGCAGACATGGCAGGCACTTTAACCACTTTTGTCCTTGATGTGTCCTGTTACGCTTTAAGTCTTCGTGTATAATTCTATGTTTTTTGTTTTGGATTGCTTGGTTGTTAGTTATAACATTTTGGTTTTCTTTATGGGCATTTTGCTTGTTTTTTGTAGACATTATTATTTTCAATCTATATTTATATTTATGGTTCTAAAGACAATTTAGAATATATATATCATTTTTTTTGTTATAAAGTTAGTATCAGTGTTTCCTGCCTATTATAACAGAATTACAGCATCGTCCTACTCTCTTTAATCACAGGGTCCCTGCTGAAAATCAGCGTTGCATTTATGCAACACATAGCTGAGCAGGAGCCTATTTGGCGGCGACATTGTTATTGTGTTATAAATAACATAGCTTAGAATATTTCCCCTTTATTCCAAAACGAGGTTTAAGGATAGTCCGAGATGTGGATTTAAACCTTAGATTTCAACACTGATTTACTCGTGAACTATAGTCTAAACACTATCCCTATAAATTATATAGGGAACTATAGTCTAAACACTATCCCTATTAATTATTTAGGGATAGTGTTTAGACTATAGTTCGCGAGTAAATCTGTGTTGAAATCTAAGGTTTAAATCCACATCTCGGACTATCCTTAAACCTCGTTTTGGAATAAGGGGGTTTAAGTCAGTCTGTTATTTTTAAAAATAAGGTTTGTCTAAGTTTTTTAGTTTTGTTGTTGGCCAAATAAAGATATATCTATCTATCTATCTATCTTTTTTTCCACTTTAATGTGGCGGCTTTTTGTACCTATGGTCTACAAAACAATAGATTCTATATAAAATATAAATCTGAACATGTGAAGTTTTCTCTGCCTTAGTCCAGCCCAGAATCGGGACATTTCTCTCCTCTGAGACCAGGTTAGTCGTTTTAATGACTTCGTAGTTTAGCGAATGGCCAGCAATTTTCCATTGATTAACACTAATATTCCGTGACAGCAATACTTAAACATTACGGATCTTAGTATGTTGTTCGTATGATTATTGTACGAGTAAAGTTTGGATGATTTAAATTTAATTTAATCTATACATATAAAATTCTTTGTCCTGACTGACTGACTGACTGACGGATTAACGGCCCTATTCGACCATTGGTATCAGTTGTGCGTTGATATATAAGTCAGTCAGTCAAGACTTTGAATTTTATATTATTTGTCAAAATATTTGATTTCGGGGTAACGCTGCCTGCTTATTGTCTAGCTTTGCACCGGAAACGTTGGGGAGGGGTTTATTTGATTAGGGTTATTTTTTGTTTAATTTAATTTTATATTTAGATTCAATTAACTTTTTTATATACTTATCTTTTTTGTTTAATTGATGTACGGTCGGCTGCATAATTGCAGCCTCCGGTGGAGTTTTAAAATTACTATTATTGGAATGTTTTCAATCTAATAATCTTTATTCATAAATTAATGAGTAGATAAAGACTTTAAACTTCAACTAAAGCAGGCGCATAGAAGCTTGCTTGTGTTGAAAACATTCTTATAACAGCCGTTTTGGGGCTCTATGGTGGGTCTGCAATTATGCAGCCGACTGTACATAATTTAATTAATTGTAATTTGTAATAAAATAAATCACTTAATATTTTTTTGAAAAATAAAAAACATTTTAACTACCTACTATCTAATCTTATATCTTACTAGCGACCCGCCCCGGCTTCGCACGGCTGTATTATATCTAAAAACCTTCTTCTTGAATCACTCTATCTATTAAAAAAAACCGCATCAAAATCCGTTGCGTAGTTTTAAAGATCTAAGCATACAAAGGGACATAGGGACGGCGAAAAGTGACTTTATTTTATACTATGTTGTAGTGATATATAAGATAAGAAACTACCTACTAAAAATAACCTTCTTTTCGTAAGGTAAATTACCTGGTTCCTTATTAAACTGAAACTCGATACCAGGAAACTTTAAGCTAGTGCCTGTATTCAAACCGGAACCGGAAGTGATACTCCACAAAGTGAGCGTCTAACGAACACGAGTGATGAAAGCCTCCTTTAATTACGGCACGACACAGCACCTGATGGTTCAAGGCACTGAATTTATACAGAACCAACTATATTATAGGGTAGATTGTGTTGATATGAATATTGAAAAACTGTGTTGGTTTTAATTATGTTAGGACAGAATTGGGTAAATCTATACATATAAAATGCTTTGTCTTGACTGACTGACGGATCAACGCACAGCCTAAGCCGCTGATCGAAGAGACCTAAAACTTGGAGGGTGTGTTATCTGGATGACGTAGGCATCCGATAAAAAATATTCGAAATTCCACTCTTTAGGGGGTGAAAAAGAGAGGAAACTTACAGAGAAAAATAAATAGAATCTATGCGAGAAAATGCTAGGATGAGAAAATTCTAAATAAAACAAAACCACCAAGCGAACGAAGTTGCGGGCAACAGCTAGTTATAAATATAGGTCAGTGTTAAATGGAACAAAGAATACATTTGATTCCGTACTGAATTGTTTCTGATCGCTATTTGTTATAGACATGATCGTTTTTTGTCTTGGTTTAGATAGCATTTCGTTTTAGTTTAGATCTTCTTTTGTTTTAGTTTAGATTGTCTTTTGTTTCAGTCGAGATTGTCTTTTGTTTGAACGCAAGTCAATTTATTTCTGCTACAAGGGGTCGTGGTTCAACTAGTAGAACAGCGTAATTAGACCACTTAATTAATTAGACACACTCGAATTATAGGTGCAATTACTTACTCAAACTAACACCATCGGAATGTCTGAAGCAATGCTCACGCATCATAGCACTCAAAACACACCGATGATGCGTGAAGATAGGGAATCTGATGAGGTGATCGATGCTGCAGAGCATTTCCCCCACCATAAAAAAAGTGTACTTACTCATCAGTAGATTCACGATGCGTTGGTTTATGTGACAATAACTTACCTGTAAGAAAAAAACTAAATTAATTATTTTTTTCACAAATATAGCTGTTGTAAATTTTTTAAAATGCTTGCTACAGAAACACCCTATCAAGGTAGATAACCAAATACATAAAAAAAATATCAGTGATGACAATTTAGTTTAATTTCCTTCGGTGCCAAATTTAGCACTTTTTGTATTCTGAGATAGGAACACAATATAATGTCAAAAACAGAATACTTCACTTAATTGAAAAATCTGTGCAGAAAAATCCAAACAAACAAAGAACATTCAATGAAAACTCATTATTTAACTCATATATTTAAAATATTCCACCAAATTATTTCTCGTAAGTACAATCAACGTTCAAAAGTCTACGTTTACAATCCTGTGCAGCACTATTTGAACATTATAACAACGTAACCTGTGGATCGAACCCACGTCGGTTGGTGCAGCGGGTGGCGGCTTATACTACTAGGCCAACTAAATACATAGATAACATGTTGAAAATAATAATCACACTGAGTACTTTTAATTCAAGTATTTATGTTTGTGTGTAACGTCTATTAAAAGAAGGTCGTAAGTCCAATACTTGTTGATAATATTATGGTAGCAAACTGATAGTGGACTTATGACGCATACTGTACATGTTTAAGAAAATAACTCGAAATGTACGCTCCAGTACATAATGTGCACACGTGCGAAACTCCACAAACAAAATCTTAAAACAGCGAAAACAAACATCCGTTTTAGGGATCTCATCAACATTTCGATGAATCAATTAAAGACCTTACATTACTGGAAATAAAGTAGCTATTAGAACGTTAATTTGAAAATCGGCAATACAGATTTGATGAATGCTTTTAGCCCGAATTTTCTTCCATTCATCCGGTAAAATATTACGCGTCGTCTGACTAATGAATTCATTTGAATGGGAGCTAACCGGGTCGCGAAAATAAGGGTATTGGACGAGGATGACGAATAGTGATCTAGCTATTCTGTGGAGTTCTATTGATCTTGGAGATGAAATTGCTTTTAGAATAAGAACATATTTAAACTATATATATTTCACTTTAATGCACTGACAGGTACCACATGGAAGATTGTATCATTATCATATGATGTAGCAGTCTAGCGACAAGTAACGACTCGAAAAAATAGTGAAAGAAAGGATAGAAGGTAGTCGCCACAGTAGGTAAGTTATTATTGAAGATACAATAAAGAGAATTTAAAACAAATTACATTTTCAGAAAAAAGAAACCACGAAACGGGCAGCTGTTTGAAGGAAGGTCAGAAGATCAGGGGCCTTATTCTGCTATTTGGCCAACCATTGTCATTATATCGAGACTCTATAGATATTATATCGAGATTGTGACTTTATTTGGTATTCTGCTAAAGTTATAATAACATCGCAATATAATCACTATGGAGTCTCAATGGTATGGTAATATTTACCTTGCAGGTGTTGCCTAGCAACATGGTATATGTTGCTAAGCAATATACCGTTTTGACAACTATCGAGATTCCATTAAGCCACGATTGTAGAGCAGAACACAAAAGTGAGTCAGTGGTGTGTCAGTGGTGTCTCGATAGAATAGTCAACGTTAGGAGAATACGAATTTGACATGTAATGTCATATTTTTGACATTAAATTTCTATTACGATTATATCGACACACTACTGAAATACAATTGGGTTAGCAGACTTAGGCCCCTGGTCACAGAGCAAGACCGAAAACGAAATAAAAAAGTACCAACTCTTATGAAAGATTGTACATTACCAATTCAAACAACGAGCTTACATATTTTCATAAATAAATAATAAATATTGCACAACATTCGCATTTGTAACCGAAATCTTATTCACACCATACTGGTTTTAAAATGTTGTCACATTGCCAAAAACAGCTATGGCAGCGATGCGCCAGACGTGTACCAGAACCGAATAGCGTAATAACTCAGCGATTCAAGCGCTATTATCTCAGGTTTCTGAGCCAGGACTTAGTGGCCAATTCGCGAAGTTTTGCGACAATAACCAAGGTAATTATTAAGCTTAATGGAACTTCTAATTGCCCTCGATAAATCTGGACAGAGCAAGAAAATGCAACTGTGTCGTCGTTATTTGCAAGTCGAGGTTTTTGGCGAAACTTTGAGTGGTATTCGAAACGTTTTTAGAAGTTAATGTAAGGAAGTCGAGTTTTAAATGGCCGTTCTACACGTCACGGCTTTTCTTGATAAGAATGAAGTATGCTTGGAAATACTTAGAACTCTTTCGTATTTCTCTTTACTTAGGTCAGGGCTGGGACACTCTGTACTGTAACCAACAAAACCTATGCGCGTACATTGGCGAGCGCATAATTGCTCGTAATAGTATAATTTCATACAAAGTAGCGCGAAAGAAATAAGAATAACATAACTGAAAGAAAGGCGTGTTGTTGGGATTTAGAAACTCGGCACCACCTCGGCACATATATGCCTGTCCCTCATTGCGTGCAAAATTCATTCCTGAGCAATATTTCTGTACCTATGTTTAGATGCCGACTTAGGGTTAATTTAGTCCGTTTTATGGGATTGGTGTTTAATCGTGATGGCAGTGAAAATATAGAAGCCAATATGTTATAACCGTTCCTACAAATATGCTGTGAATATTACCTTCCGGTAATGATAGATCCGTTAAAACTGGTCTAATAAATACGGATCCTGAGTGTGAATGCTCATCAATTCAAGATCATTTTTTTAGATAAAGTCAAATGCAAGTTGACTTTATCTTATCTGATGAGAAGCGACGATGAGGTCGAGATAATTAACGTTACTTCGTCCTTTCAGACAAAACAATCTTAAAAACCTACAAATCTTTATAGTCTTAAAGTCTAAGTAACTACAACAACAAGTGCAATACAAAACTTAACAGACAGAACACACTCGTACCTCCAGTATATTTACTGTTGTTCCAATACCACCAAAACAGGTTCGTTATTCCTAAACTTGGAAGTAAGTTGGGGGTAAGTTAAACAAACGTCGGTGAACAGGCGAACCGACCCTTTCGGGCACCCGCGCGTGAAGACACCGATACTCAGTACAAGTTTCTATGTTATTTTGTACCCGCTTTTGTCGGCGGCTTTATGCGCATTGTTCAGAAATTAAAGAAACAAGGAACGAGTATATTAGACGAAAGTAGCGTCAGTTGCTGAAAAAGTAAAATGGAACCAATTGATGGTATGGACATGTGATGAGGAGAGAGGAGACGTATGCGGCTGAAGAATGTGAGACAAGATATGAAAGAGATCACTGTAAACGATGAGATGAAGACTAATAGAAGTGAATGGAAGAAAAAAAAACTGCCCAACCCAAAATAAACTGAAATAAGGTCAGGGAGAACAATATAGCCAAGAAGTATTCTTCACAAAACATTCAACTTTCAAAAATCACTTTAAAATCTATTAATTAGTATCAATAGCGATTAAACTAACATCTAATCTCTTTGCTTATTCGGGAAGTTATAAATGCAACATAACGCGTCCAATAAGTCGACTATTTTCCAAAAGATAGAGAGTAATCGTTTTTGAATATAAAATTAGGTATTTCCATCACTTAGGAACGCGTTCCAATGCTACCCTCGAACTGTTCGTATTTCATTTCGACACTGAAATATACGTGAAATGTGGATTTGTGAAAAAACAAACGGAATATGGTAAAATTAGATTTAATACGGAGAATAAAAAATGACACAATGGTCACCATGCCGGACTGCCAAACACAGGGTTGCGGGTTCGATTACCGCCACAGACAAGTATTTATGCTTAGATATTTGTCTGTGGTCTGGTTGTTTCTATGTATTATAAGTATATATTTACAAAAGAAAAGTATATAAGTAGTATATCCGTTGTTTAGCACCCATAATACAAGTCTAGTTTCTTAGCTTGGGGTTAGATGGCGATGTGTGGAATGTCCTGCAATATTTATTTATTTTAATAAAAAATGATTACTGGAGGTACTGGACACGCGTTTGGAACGAAGCGTACCTTAATTGTTCGTTTTTTTTTTCATATACAGGGTGTAAATCATGAAGTTTGAGTTAAATCTTAGTTTTAAAAAAACTTTCAATGTGTCATAAAAATTATTGTTCGTATTCAATAGCACATTTATCCTGGTATACATTCCAAAAAACAGATTGGAATAATTCCTTCATTTGCAGTTTTGTCATCAAAAAACATAGAGAAAGGAAAAAAAAAATTTAATGGCGGATATTTCGGAAACCGAGAGACTTTCATAGAACATAACTTTCATTTTTCTGAACCGACACAGTGTCCTCTATCCGTCGGACACCCTGTATATGGAAGGGAGATGTATATATATGTGTGGAAGATTACTTTTTTTACGGTTTTTCGTTTCACGTTTTCGTAACGCGTAGTATTTTTTCGCGGCTAGGTCCCCTCGCCAACCGGCGCTATGGAACTTTGTTCCATAATGACGGTTTTAGCTTAGCAAAAGGTTAAGCATTTGGTTCGGCGTTTTGACTGTTTGACTGTGTTTTGAATCCCAACAACACGCCTTCCTCTTGAATCACTCTATCTATTTAAAAAAACCGCATCAAAATCCTTTGCGTAGTTTTAAAGATTTTAGCATACAAAGGGACATAGGGACGGCGAAAAGTGACTTTATTTTATACTATGTAGTGATAGTGATAATATTAAGTTAGGGTTTTGTTTATCTAGGTATTCAGCTATCTTCACACCGAGTTTAGTAACAATCAGTAGTTTTTGCGTGAAAGAGTAACAGACATACACTAAAAAACTTTCACATTTATAATATTAGTGGCAGGAGTTAACAACTAGCACTGTGGTAGCAAACTATGGATTACACCTGGTACAGGATTAGCAATTTGTGGTCGGGTCAAGTCATATCTCCTTTAGGTGATTGAGAGGCCCCATATATTGAACTTTCAGAGTGAGGCTTTTTATTTTTCTCTGCGTAGTCTCTTAGACGTTGAGATAGATATGAAGCTAAATCCTATCAGTTATTGCTCCAGTGCTTGCTCAGGCTCTAAGTTATTTTTCTCTGCTTAGTTTTCTAAAGCTTGAGCTAGAGATGAAACAAAATCCTATCAGTTATTGCTCCAGTGCTTGCTCAGGCTCCATATATGAAAGCTTTTAGAGTCAAGCTTTTTATTTTTCTCTGTTTAGTCTCTTAGACGTTGAGCTAGAAATGAAGCTAAATCCTATTAGTTATTGGTCTAGTGCTTGCTCAGGCTACATATGTGAAAGCTTTTAGGGTCAAGCTTTGTTTTTTCTACTTAGTTTCTTAGAGCTTGAGTCAGAGATGAAGCTAAATCCTATCAGTTATTGCTCCAGTGCTTGCTCAGGCTCCATATATGAAAGCTTTTAGAGTCAAGTTTTTAATTTCCTCTACTCACTTTTCTAGATCTTCTATGCAGCTAAATCCTATCAGTTATTTACTAAAACAAGTTTATCTACTCAGTTCTAAGCATGCGACACACGGCGGCTACACAATCGGCGATCGGTCCTCACCAAACCACTCGTAAACCCACGTGATCTGAATGATCGAATAGATGTTTAATTCATATACACAAGGGATTCTGTCACCTTGGCACGTCATCATTTTTCTTATGATAAATCGGGAGGACGATTCAGAAGAAAGTAATACCTTTTCAGGTAGGTATATTTAAAGATTAGCTGGTCTCAAAGTTTCGCCCGCGTAAATCTCAATCCCACGGGAATTTCAGGATTCCCGAAATACTTCGAAAAAATAAACAAACTTTCGGATTTATAATATTAAGTTAGGGTTTTGTACTCAGAGAAAAAAAATCTGGTAATCTGAAAATGGGCTAAGCTTCTGAAGCTAAGCTTTCCGAGCTTCTGGTTTCAGCTGAGTCACATAGTCACAATATTACTGATTCTTAAAATGTGTAGTATTTTAATATTACCGAAGGAGAGTACCTATGCCTATTTTTTTTTTGAGGATATTTAAGTCACCAGGCAGTTATATCCCTCGCTAAACATAAATCTAACCAAAAAACCAATCCAATCTCAACTGTTACTTTAAAAAACACGTACGAGCAATTAATCCGTTGAACATAAACTGCGAACTACAAGCAATATTTCTTTCGAAGACTTCACATACGCAGAACACTGGCTAGAGGGCAGAGATGTTTAAAATAAAGTGAAATAGAGAGATGATTTAAACCATTGCCTTAACAAAACTTTGATACCTGAAAAAAGTTTCTTGAAGCAAGATATATTCTTCTCCCTATAGACGATAGAGAATCATTTCTCTTTTTTAGTATGTTCTTGAAAGTAGCAGCATGATCAGTAGTAGGTAAGAATTCGTAATTTAAGAAGAAAAATCTTATCATTATAAGATTATTCACTTAAACCAAGAAATTATTCTCTATAGCGTCGATAGGAAATAAAGTGGAGTCCAAGATGGTGCAAAGAAATGTGTGAGTGACAGATTACTTGAGACTCACGTGGTAGTATAATTGATAATCAATTTGTGGTGTTGACAAAGACAGCTACGATTCGTTTTTCACAAAAAAACACCAAAAAATATGTTAGTAATAAACACACAGAAAGCTTATAACTACCTACGATTCGTTTCCACAACAAAAAATAGTAATAATAAAAGAAATATTAACAAATCGTACTAAACGGTGCGAGCAGCAGTAAAACTACATCAGCTGTATCACATCTTGATGTACTTTATAGCGGATTAATATCCTGATGTAACGCTCTGAAAATTCAGATGTTGTCTCTATTTTACTATAATTTAAATCTCTTTGAATATAGGGTAGAAAACTGCGCTTTTTCCGCGCGTTCTTTTTTCTTGATGCATTCCAATTTCTGGTCGGTTTCCAAATAGGTCGTATCGGCCTTTTGTCCGCATTCGAGCGCGATTCCCAGAAACGCGATACGCCAATGTGATTTATAATATTACGATGAATTTTTATATTATGGAGGTAATATTTTTCAAGGAAAAATGTTCCGTGTATTCTGTTAAGGAATGTTTATGCAAAATTTGAAGTAGATTGGACCAAGGAATCCCGTTGTCAAATTTTGCCCCCCTTTTAATCCCCATAAGGGGTAGAATTTCGGAAAATCCTTGCTTATCGGAGGCCTACGTCATACAAAGAACACACCCTCCAGGTTTCATGTCTCTACGATCAGCGGTTTAGGCTGTACCTTGATGCGTCAATCTTTCAGGACAACGCATTTTATATGTATAGATTAACACTTAACCTTTTGTACTACAGGACAAAATACATATGTTAAGTCAAAGTAAGCTCATGAAAGTATTTTTATAATTTAATGTAATAAATAAGCTCATGAAAGTATTTTTATAATTTAATGTAATAAATAAGCTCATGAAAGTATTTTTATAATTTAATGTAATAAATTAATGATATGCACGGAAATATAATATATCAATTCAACACATAAATTACACCCAATTGTTAGCCTCGTTATATTCCAATACAGAATATTTTGTAACCGAATATTAACAATAGTTATTATAAATATCAAGAAATAATTACGATTTCAATAATTAATGTCAATTTTAAATTTATGTTCAGTTCGCTTCAAAATGTTAAAAGCTATGAATTCGGTTAGGTGTAGTTTAATTTTAAATAGGTTTAATATATTGTTTTGCTTTATGGTTTATTTCAATTTATTTTATTAAATTTATATTGCCACAGCGACGGTAGTCAATCAAATACAATTCGTGCGAGTCAAGCAATGTCTGGAACTAACTTTCCATGATAGGCGACCGACTAAAACGATAACTATATAAAACACTAGCGACCCGTCCCGGCTTCGCACGGCTATATTATGCATGCATTATACATATAAATAAACCTTCCTCTTGAATCACTCTATCTATTAAAAAAGTCGGTATACGGGCGAAAGTTTTACGTGACAACAACTGGGCTCGAGTGGAAGGGACGCGTGCCTTTCACTTTTTATGTCTGTCTCTCTCGCTCTTAGGCGGGCTAACCATGCCCGCGTGCCTCTCACTCGCTCTCATTGTGAGCGCATAACGTCAGCGGAGCGTAACGCAGTTTCTTGAAGTGTCACCCGGCAAACCAATTTATAAAACGTTGTCACGTCAAAAAACCGCATCAAAATCCGTTGCGTAGTTTTAAAGATTTAAGCATTCAAAGGGAAATAGGGACAGAGAAAGCGACTTTATTTTATACTATGTACTGATACTTAATAAGTAAGTAAGTACACATAAGTTCTAAGTAATTCTTTATCCAATAACGTCCATATTGTTCGATTACTTGGGTGCTAAATGATTTGAGAATAAGATTGACTTGAACAACAAAAATTAAAAGCGTTTAATACGTTAAACATGATTAACTAACTGCCAAAGTGTCAAGCTGATAAATATTCAACCTTGTGGTTATTGAAATAGAGTTTAATTTTATCTAAAACAAAAAAAATGCATAAACATGCATGTGCATAAAATGCATGTGTTAAATGCATTTAACGGGTAATCTTACCCGTTAAAAAAAACTATCTAGAGGTGCCTAGAGTTTGTACTTTGGCTTCTTCGTCGCGGGGGGTATTGTTTTTTACATAACTTCAACTCATCATATTATTATTATTTTTTAATATTCTCAAACATTTGGCACAGAGTAACTAAGTAAGTATGTGATTATATTATTTGAAGTGTGTGAGCCAACACTAGGTATTGTGATTAAGACTCTTTCTGCGGTAGGAAATTTTGGAGACCCATTTTCCCTTGAAAATATTTCCACAAAGTAACAAATTTTAATTATTTAACATTTAACACAGTTTCACCATAAAATTGACAACGTATTTGGCAATATTTTAACACGATATTGGTAGATAGCCAGACTTCCTCATAATTGGACAATTAAAAGACAACGGCCCATGACCCAGATTGGCAAACAGATTAATTTTCATTTGAGAGATTTTATGTGCCATTCTCCTTCTTGTGTAATTGGATTAGAGATAGTTTTTCTAGGATTACAATTATTTTCTGACTTTAGTTTGGCTCTTAATGGTTTAGGAGGTTTTACTTAGGTTATTAAATTGTAATCGCAAGCGAATAGGTAAGTATTTTCCCAATAAACACATCTTAAAATATTAATCGAGAAAGGGCTTGTAACATACTAGCAATGTATACTAATAGGTATTATAAGGTGAAGATTTTGTTTGTTTGAACGTGCTAATCTCAGGAACCACTGGTTCGAATTGAAAAATTATTTTTAGTTGGATAGTTAATTTATCGAGGAAGGTTATATTTTTCTATGTGATCTTTGTACACAATGTATTAGGCATGCAAATGAATAAAAAAATTGACTTTGACAACGTTTTATTTTGATATTCCCACGGGATCAGGATTTATGCGTATGAAACCGCGGGGCGCAGGTAGTGTATTATATGCCATAGGTTTAAAGGTAGGAAGCATAAAAAAATATATTGAGGCGACTACTATGCTAGTCTCAATGCTTATAAATTACTTCCCCTTAGTGGCGAAATGAAAATAACATTTTTCAATGTGCTTATTCGCCCGTAAGTGCTAAAACAATTTAACAATATCCACCCCTCAATTGTATTGTGTAATTTGGACCTAACTTGATTGTGCCCATCCGGTACATTTTACTATTCATACAATAAAATATTTTACTATTTATTTTTATAGAGAAAATGACTCATCAATCGATATCTTTGAAACTACAAAAGCTGGGAGTCTGAAACTTAGCATGAGAGTTTTTTTAAGACATAGGCAAGCACCAATAAAGGTTTTTTGGAAATTTGACCCTAAAGGGATAAAAAAGGACTGATAAAGTTGGTAGTATATAGTAACTATGATGTATACTATTTATCCCGATAATCCACGAGCACCATCGGAACTTACGCAGGTGAAACGGTGGAGTGATGCTTAGTATCTCACGACCCAGTTGGCACAATGGTCACCATGCCAGACTGCCAAACACAGGGTTGCGGGTTCAATCCCCGCCTCAGACAAGTATTTATGCTTAGATATTTGTGTGTGGTCTGGTTGTTTCTATGTATTATTAGTATATATTTACAAAAGGAAAGTATATAAGTAGTATATCCGTTGTTTAACACCCATAACACAAGTCTAGTTACTTAGCTTGGGGCTAGATGGCGATGTGTGGAATGTCCTGCAATATATTAATTTATTTATATCTTATTAATGGCCGTTTAGCTAAAACAATTTAAAGTACACAAAAATTCGACGATAACAATTAGAGATCGAAATTTCAGAAACGGGGAATTGATATAATAATGTTCATAAAGAGTCGCATTAATTTGAAACTTTTCATTGGTCCTCCGCTTTAATAACGGGTTATAATCGCTGCCGTTCTTTTAACCCCGCCCCGCTCATTCATTCCATCTTTGCTTTAATTCTAGATTCATTCATATTAATTTTCTTAAATGATGGCGAAACCTTTTTATGAAATAGCTATATTTACCTGCTATAGTCAGAGTACTTACAGGTCTATATTGAAAATGTATATCTAACCCTAATATCTAAGATTCTTAAAACGCTAACACCCTTTATAAACATTCAAAAAGCTTTCTCTATAAAAGTGTAAAAGGGACAACGCATTGTAACTAAAAAAATATAAATAAGGGGGTTAGATTCCATTTAAAACAATATGTTCTAGAACTATAAAGAAAGTTATCAAAACCCTGCTAAATTGGATAATTAAACCAGCAACTCAAAAAAACCTCTTTATTTTTAACCGACTTCAAAAAAGGAGGAGGTTCTCAATTCGTCTGTATGTTGTTGTTTTTATTTTACAACTAGCTGTCCCGGCAAACGTTGTTTTGCCATATAAAAAAAAACTAAATCAAAATCGGTTCAGCCGTTCGGGAGCTACGATGCCACAGACAGACACACACACACACACACACACACACAGACACGTCAAACTTATAACACCCCGTCGTTTTTGCGTCGGGGGTTAAAAATCATACAAATCGGTTCAGCCGTTTAGGTGTAGTTTGGCAACTAACACCGCGACACGATTGACATCAATATTTATACGTCACTCAATTGTTTTGCCTTCCCGGCACCTCTCCATTAAAACTTGAACTTTATGTTATGGTATTAAAGTTCTTATTGACTTGTATTATTACGAATCGTTTGTATGGTATGGAGTATAGAAAAGTGTTGTTTTTAGACATTTTCAGGCAATTTTTTAATTTTTTCTCTCCGTAAGAACCATCCTCGTACCTTATGGAATATTCTAAAAAAAGAATTGGCCAAATTGGTCCAGGCGTTGTTGAGTTATGCGCTTACCAACACATTTTGCGATTCATTTTTATATTATAGATTTATCTTATTAAAGTTGCTAATCTTTTTAGGTTCGAATGTAAAAGCCTATTAGTAGGTATGTGTCTCATATCACGAGGCTATGAAGCCCCGGACTTTTGGAACTCGTGCGTGGAGCCGAAACCAACACGTAAAGGACGTTTAATATCAAAGTATGATTATTATAAGTATGGTTACAGAATAAATATTAGGTTGTCGTGGTAACATAAACTCATTTTAGCAGCCTTACAAAAAATAAATTGCCAAAACTGAGTAACAAGTAACAGTGCGAACGGCTAGTTACTTATGAATATTGTGATAAAGAAATGATATTCTCATCCCAGTGTCCATGAGTAAGGAAGTGGAATTTCCCGAGGGCGCTCTTCCACGGCGGCATTGCGGTCGGACAACGATTAGGGCATACGGTAAACGAAACACGGACAACTGGATTATAAATACACTTACAGTTTTTAGTGAGAAAAAAAAGTCGAGATTTTTTTGATACTGAAAATGTCTTTCAATTCGTTGAAGTATAGGCCGTAAATTCGAGAAAGTGAGCGACATGCCCGTAGTGTTCGGATATGCATCGATTTTGATCTCTTCATTCAAAGACCCCCAAAAAAATAGGTACCCCGATTCGGCTTCGGGAGGATTTTAAACTGGTTATTTTTAGTACTAAAATAAATGAAAACGGGTTATTTATCATGTTTATTGTCTTTTCAGCTCGATATTTCGATGCTGCTTCAAGCACTATTTTCACGAGACTGGCCCATCACGATAGTTAGCATCATCGTAATATCGAGCTCCACAAAATAAAAACAATGAACATGGTAAATATCCGTTTTCAATAACTTAAGTGCATAGGAAAATAGAAACTAAAATTGTAGTATGATACAATGGGCGGCCTTATTGCAAAAAGCATCTCTTGCAGGCCAGGCTTGTAATCTCTTAATGAGTGTTGTGGTTATAGTGAAAGATATTTAATTAAAATCATTACCTCAACTTTGCCTGTTGATGTGGGATCAAAGATTTGCTAAGGATTTTCAATTGGGTCCTCCATTGATGATACTTACTTTATCTACATCTTTGGGTGTAGTTAGGGTTTTGAGTGTCATTTGCCAAAGTAAGGTTGGCTCATTAATATTGTGCAGAACTCGGATCCTTTGACCAAGCGATAGCTTAGGCATTAATACGCGAATTGGCGAATGTACCATATCTTTAAACCGTAATTTTACATAAAGCAAATTACCGGAAAATGACGTGAACTTTGCTAAACTCATACGCGAAATGAGAACCTCCTGCTATTTATTAAGTAGATTAAAAACAAAATAACTTTCATCAAGCTACCATCAAAAATAATTTTACCAGATAAGCTACCTCCCATACTTTAGACTATACCGAACTAGGTATCTGGGAGTCTGTGAGAGAGTATAGTGCCTAAACTGGCCAGATATTTATAGCACTGCAGACACAGAGATATTAGCCAGAATTTACGAAACCTTAATTGCAGCCGGAAATATGGTTTTGACTTTGTCCGTAATTTATACTGAAATATACAAACGCTGCGGGCGGATTTATTTTATGTTATTTTACGAGACGCCACGATGGATATATTAGAATTTGAGTTTGAATGTATCTTTTGAGGTTTGGGTAAAGTTAACGTCGGTAGGTTGTAAAGTAAAGTAGGCTATGTATTAAAGTTTCACGAGAGGGCGACCTTTAACATTAATCTGGAGGAATAGAGCTGAATTTAGGTTTGAAAGAGATTTGTGAGCTTGAAGTATAAGGTTATAAAATTGTTTGAGACCAATCCTTGTTTGTAAAATTGTTAACTTATTTTAGGTAATATGAGTAGGTATTTTTACCTACTCATATTACCTTCGCTACGGAAAGGAAAATGGTATATGCATTTAGGGTGAGAGTGTGGATGTTTGTACACTCAAATGTTCCCATTTATCTCCAAAACGGCTGGATCGATTTAGATACGGTTTTTTGTATGAAATGAACGGAACGAGTTTGTGGTTTGGGGTTGGAACTTCGCTGGTGAAACCGCGGAAGTAGGTCAGCAGCATCAGCTACTAACAACTGACGTCTATCAATAACTTTAAACAACCAAACTCAAACATCAATTAGAAAATTGATATTCAGTGTTCACGATAACAGCGGGCGTTCATTAAAACTTCAAATTTAAACTCGATTATCCCCGGGCTGATAAATCGAACACGTATCGCTATACATTTACCAATATTTTGTAAATATAATTGTTGTAGTCGATTCGTAGAATACGTTATACTTCAAAATGCCTAGGAAACATCGCAGAGCAAACAAATGGAGCGCTTGGAGTATTTGTTCGAACATATTATGTTTATGTTATGATGTCGTTTACGTAAAGCGAATGTTGTAAGGACAAAATAACAGGCTTCTCTAACAGATTAATAATAAGCTTTGTTGTAGTCACAGGTAGCTAATATAAATAATCTTGTTTTTAAGGTAAAGAAATGCGCCTTTATGCATTATCCAACCACAGCAGCGAGGGTGTGTGGGGTCCCCTGGTCTGAAATTTAATGGCAACCAGAGAATTACTAACTCAAAACTTAACTGGCTCCTCACTCGCCTTAGTGTCGGGACTACGGGGATTCTGGAAGTCCGGAAAAAAGAAACCCAGAGGAAAATCTTTTAGAGGCATTATTCAGGAAGGATATAGGGGAATACATTTATATGGAGCAAGCAATAATCGCGTACTTATACTTAAATGTTACATAACGCAGATCGTATTCTTCCTATCTTTTTTAAGCTATTGCATAAATTTTATCGCCGGCTTTGAGCGCGGCGACCTAATCAAGAAATTCCGTAACGAAAATAAAACCTAACACCCCCCACTCTGCCTACCATGTAGCGCGGCCGAGCGTTCGCTTAACGTGTATGTATATGGTACGACTGTATGACGTCAGTTGACAAAAAATACTATGCAATAGCTTTACCGCGGCAGTCCCCGAGTGCCACACGTTTTTTTTTTAGAAATAACACTAATATTCTCTTCTTTCACTTTTTTTGACCCCAATTTTTTTACAAGAATTCGCCATATTGCAAAAATAACATCATCCTTTTAAATTAGGCATTACGTAATGTGGCTGGTTACGATTTGACTGCGACATTAACAACTCTAATATTGTATGTACAAACAATAATTTACATAGTATTCGGGCTCTTTCGTTCGATACGATGTATGTTGCTGACATCACGTTTTCATGAATGAGATTCAGAAATAATACCGAGTTGAAATATTCATTTTATAAACACTGCTCGCTATCCCGTTACTAGAAAGAAAGAAATTAAAATTAATTTTTTGACGTGATAACGTCTTTTAAATTGGTGAACACTTGCACTCTCAAAAAAGTGTGACGTCATGCGTTATTGACAAGTAACCATAGAAACGTTATTAACTAGTAGGTAACCATAGCAACGTATTGAAGTACTTATGCAAAATGGTAATGTCAACATACCAAAAGAGTTCTTATGACGTTATCGCGTAAACTTATCGCCCGTAGACAGACTTTACAGACAAACATTTTTTTTTCATCACCATCATCATCATCAGCCGGTGTCAGTCCACTGCTGGACGTAGGCCTCTCCCAAGATACGCCACTGAGCCCGATCTTCGGCTCTTCTTCTCCATTCACTGATTGCCCACCGCTTTGCGTATGTCGTCACTCCACCTGGTCACAGGGCGTCCTACACTACATTTTTGTTCACTAATAGTTATTTTGACTTTTACCTGACATTCGACGACCCAGTTGGCACAATGGTTACCATGCCGGACTGCCAAACACAGGGTTGCGGGTTCGATTCCCGCCACAGACAAGTATTTATGCTTAGATATTTGTCTGTGGTCTGGTTGTTTCTACGTATTATAAGTATATATTTACAAAAGAAAAGTATATAAGTAGTATATCCGTTGTCTAGCACCCATAACACAAGTCTAGTTACTTAGCTTGGGGCTAGATGGCGATGTGTGGAATGTCCTGCAATATTTATTTTATTATTTATTTATATTTACATTTCCATCGGATTCCACCGATCGCAGCCGCGGAAAGAAGATCGCGGTCGCAACCGCAATCGCGGGATGGTAGCGGGATATTTTTAAAAATGAGTTTAAGAGATATAATACTGTGTTGAAATGTTTATGAATTTGTGGAGTAGGTACTAGCATTAACACTTAGGTATAATTGCCTGAGCATTTTCCTGAGTATAAATCGCGAGTGAATAAGATAGATAACCTCAATAAGTATCTTCTAAAGGCATATAAGACCGCATCGTCACTTACCCGTCAGGTGAGATAGTAGCCAAATGGTTCGATCGAGTCCCAATTCAGCATTTAAATTAATTCCATGGTCTAAATTCATTCTTTATCAGGTTTCAGGTCTCCCTAAGGCCTATAACATGACCTAACTCTACCAGAGACAGGAACGACTAACGGCTGAACATGCCGCACCGAAGCACGGAATGTTGAGGATTAAATCCTTTCTTAGCTAAATTTTAGCCTTTCGCTTGAGCTCTGCGTTGATTAATGAGTCAGTCAGGACTTTTATATTTATAGATCATTTATAGATCACAAATATTTCAGTATTTGCACTATTATATACGTATTTGTGTCGCTAATCAGCTGTGGACTTGCTCTACAACAAATTTTAAACATCAGTAACCGACACATCGCTAAACATTTCACATAAAACAAAACTAAAACTTTGAACTGTTCCAAGAAGTTGTAAAGAAATATAATAGGTACCAAACATGTTCCAAAACTCCGGCCTAAAATAAAGCAGAGCAATTACTCAGCCAAAAAACTTTTGAAAGCACTTAAACTCTAGACTAGAGGGTGAAAAAGATCAAACACTTCAAATTTAAAATACCTCTAAACCATAAAGCGGACGTAAAACAATAAATGCTCGACATAATTCGCAAAGTTTTCATAACAAAATATTAGACAGTCGTTTCGTAACTCCAGGGCTGTATTCAGAATATTCAATACGCGTGAATAATGATACAACACGGCCTGAATTATGGTAGAACGTACCTGGTTTCGGTGCGAGCCACATTTTGTTTGTATTTTCACGAACTAGGCAGAGTATTGTTTTCCTTGGCAATTTTATAGGACGATTACTGCTATAAGTCACAAGTTTTAGGGTGAACTCAGAATATAGACTAAACGGTTGGCCGATAAGTCGTAGACTGTCTTATATGAAAGGAAACAAAAGATAATGGTTTGATCCACTAATGATTTGGGTTCGTGGCTTAGGCCCACATTAACTCTGTCGCGTCTATTTTTTTTGATAGGGCTAACGGGCTCCCGTAAGGGATGCAACCGGGAACATTGCTCGGATGATGATAATGATGCTTCTATTTATTCCTATATTATCACGGGATCGGTACTGGCTTGGACAAAACCGCGGGGTGCAGCTGGAACCTAAATATTGAGGAACTAGCTGCGCCCTGCTATTCCACTCAGGTAAAATGTAGCCTGTCGGTGGTGTCTCACCGTGGAGTTAATGGTAAAATGACATCGTGTAGTAAACACAAATTGTTTGCGGTTCTAATGTAATTAAGCAACTGGGGCGGAAAGAACCAGGTTTTTCTCAGGGTAGAAACGCACATGCCGAAAGATTAATCACTGCGATACATCGAAAAAGTTCATCTATTGGCTCGTGATTGGTCAAATAAAGGTCACCGCGTCCTGTCTTGCTTGTGCCGCACTGTATCTAGATACAAAACAACTTGTGCGCTGTCGATGTGCAATGAATTCTGGTCTCCTAGCAGGAGACCAATGGGCACCTAGTTTAGTTTAGTTTTACGGGGCTGTTTCCGCACTTAGTCTCTTTATTTATGCCATTGTACCAATGGGCACCTATAATAGGGGCCGAATCTATTAACTTTTATTGGAGACGAATATTAGGCGACCAGTGGGTACCGACCCGAATTTTCGGCATAGCCGTACTCTAAGATACAGGTGCCATTTTGGTTCCACTAGTACTCTTTAATGCACCATTGTATTGTTAATTACATGGTCCTTGTGATAATTGAATCCGTCTCTCTCTCACAGCGCGATTACCGCTGCGTTTCCAACAACTTTCATCACAAACGTGCGTAAACACATACATCCGTAAAAACTAGACTGTAAACAGAAGATTAAACGAAGTAAAAGCGAATTGTCACGGTTGTGATCGATACCGCATTGTCTTTATGTTGATTATAAACAATGGGTGAAAGCGAAACGTCAATGGCACACCGGTTTTACGCAACTTAACACAATTGGACATACTCCAGTTTTATAATTTAAGATAATTGCTTAATTTGTTTGCATTCCATTTTTGCATTTTAAAACAGTTGTAAAATGATGTTTAATTTTGTGATATTGCTATAGCTTTATTTAATATTTTAATCGAAACTGCAAAATAAATATACCGTACAAAATAAATTTGAACTCAAAATCAAACATTTTCAAATAATTAATAAAGCCTTCTTCATACTCGAACCTTAATTAAAAAGCCGTTGACATAATATAATTAGTAAATTAATTAATATATTTTAAGCTTAGTCGGGGCGAGACGAGTCCCTGACCGTTAAGATATCAATTTAGCTATACCTTCAATGATATTAAACTTAAAACTGAAGTAGAGTGGACGTCCGTTTTTAAAAAGTTTGATTACATCGTTGAAAAAATATCCTTTAATTTTTTTAAATAACTTTAGTAGTTTCATTGTAGTAAAAAGTCGTTTAAAACATTAAAATAGAAGTTAAAATTTCTTCATTCATTTAGAATTATTTGCATGAAATTACAATTACGAGTAGGTAAACGTCTTGTATGTACTTTTTCGCATATAGACCCCATTATGCGTGAGGTTCCTTAGCTCAGCTCTTCCGCTGCCACAGAATGAGGTTTAATGAAAATTGCATGGGAGGCTTTTCATTTTCACGTTTTTAAACGTCTTAAAACCTAAGTTAAGATTTGTGTCTTCGGAACGCGCCCACCAACGAAAAGATACAAGAAACTCATTTCCATGGGGATCGACCAGGGGATCTTGGGTACCTCATCGGACCGTGGTGAACTTATTCCAATAGACATACAAAGATTTATTTGCCCACAATTTTACCGGGGCGTCACTTCGAGCTGGGAGCTGTTATTATGCGGGAATCTTCAAACAGGGTACAAATGTTCGCTCTATTTCAACGTATTATTAAATATATTGGCCATACCTTTATTGTACAGACCTCTGCTACCGACTTTTAATTAATTTTATAACAAGAAACCCAATTTAATCTTATTTTTACATGAAAGGTTAGTGTGAATATGAATTTACCTTGTCCTCAATATGAGATTAGATATCTTGTTTAGTTTAGTTTAGATTTTATGAGAGTAATTTTATTTGGGCATGCGACCGATCGATCTGGAATTTTGGAGGTTCAGTCCTATGTCCAGCAGTGGACCTCCTGTGGCTGATATGATGAAAATGTTTTCTAAGGTTCCGTACTCAAAGCGAAAAAACGGAACCCTATTAATATTACCAAGACTGTCTGTCATCAAACTGTATATCATGAACCGTGATAGCTAGAGAGTTGAAATTTTCACAGATTATGTATTTCTGTTGCAGCTATAACAACAAATACAAAAAACAGAATACTGCATGTCAAATAAGATTATTCTACCTACAAAAACATTTACTGAAACTGTTCTTTTACACATGATAGGTTAGCGATTGACCACTATTACACCTGCCTAATTCTTGGTGTTGATGCTGTCTAAGACGTAGCAAGCTTTTAAAAAGACCTGTTCACCCGCGACTTGAAGACCCCCAAATTGAACACGTCAGGAGAGACAGACGCTGTTTAATTGCTTAATGGAAGTCCTTGTTCTTGCTTTGAAATGGTATTGTATTGAATAATGATAACGATTTAGAGGTAAAGCGCTGATTTCTAACTTAAGTTAGAATCTATAAGTACAAGTTAAACCTGGGACTAGTGGTTTGAATAAATTAAGGTTCAGAGATCGTAAATGCTGCCTTTACAAGGGTTTTTTTACTACTAAAGTTATTTAATTTACCATGTTTTTGTTTTTATTTTGTGGAGCTGGATATTTCGATGCTGTTGCAAGCAATAATTTCACAAGACTGGAGTAAGGACCAATATTAAACTCACGCAGCAAACGCACACGAAGGGAAGTAGTCAGATACGATTGCTTCTAACTATTAAGATCTACGTGCAGACTCGTCCCTTGAAAATATGCTTTTAACAGCTTCAAAATATCGAGCACCACAAATTAAAAAAATACATGGTAATTTTTCCGTTTTAAATAACTTTAGTACTACCGGCCTATATTGATATTTTTTCGTAAAAAAAAAAAAGAGATCTTCCTGTAACCATAATTAGTAGGCTTTCACGTAGAGTATCTCTTGTTAGAGAACGTTCTAGTTAGGGTGAAGAAGAGTCCAGTCTAAGATTAACTGATAAAGAAACCCAATATCAAATGCGATGAGCAATGCGAGTGTGGAGCGCTGTCGCAGTCCATGATGCACCTACTCCAATGCACATTGTGCCCTAATACCTGCACATTGGAGGACCTGCTGCAGTTGCAGTGGCTAACTATTGCGCAGGAAAAAATTTACTGGCGGAGCGTCGCTGGCTCGAAAAGAAGCCCCAAAGGGTCCGGACATTAAGTATTGGAGCTTGGCATAGTAATTTGTTTTTGTGCGGTGCATTTTAAGACCCGTGCCAATCAATAGAGGGCATTACAGTGACCAAATAAATATAAGCGTCGGGATATTTAACAAAACGTGTTGTTGTCCAAAAATGCGCAATGCATTTCGAGACCCGTACGTATCGATAAAGGGCATTACGGCGAACAACTAAATGCCTTCACACCAAACCTCTAACTAAAGCGTCTCAGAAACGGGATATAGAAAAAAACGTGATTCTTTTAACAACATGATTCAACAAATATCCCGTTTCCGAGACAAAGCGTCTCGGATGAAGGTACTTTGCAAAGCTGAGGAAAGGCATAGCTGTTCGGTGTGAAGGCATTTTTTGTTCGCGATAATGCCCTCTATCGATTGGCATGGGTCTCAAAATACACCGCAGCATTTTAAGTTACTATGCCAAAGTGTCCAAAAGCTTTTAAACAGGAATTCGAAAAATAAAAAGCTTAAATAGTAACTTTTGTTACACATTCGATTTCATTCGAATCGAATACTGAATGAAATTATTTTAATAAAAAGGTAAAAGTTTCCATTAAAATTCCAGAAGGATCGACTTTTATTATTCAATTTAGTTTTCCTTTCAATTATTTCGATAGCGTAAATGGAATTTGTGATATTAATTAATTTCAATGTTTCGTTTTGTTTTTTTAGGGTTCCGTGCCCAATGGGTAAAAACGGGACCCTATTACAAAGACTTTACTGTCCATCCGTCTGTCTGTCTGTCTGTCACCAGGCTGTATCTCATGAACCGTGATAGCTAGTTGAATTTAGTACAGATTATTTTATTTATTTATTTATTAATTTATTTTAGGAAACTCAACAGCTAATACATAATTACATAAACAGTACAAATTATGTATTTCTGTTGCCGCTATAACAACAAATCACTACATATAGTATAAAACAATAAAGTCGCTTTCTATGTCCCTATATCCCTTTGTATGCTTAAATCTTTAAAACTACGCAACGGATTTTGATGCGGTTTTTTTTTAATAGATAGAGTAATTCAAGAGGAAGGTTTATATGTATAATACATGCATAATATAGCCGTGCGAAGCCGGAGCGGGTAGCTAGTAAATAATAAATATTGCAGGACATTCCACACATCGCCATCTAGCCCCAAGCTAAGTAACTACACTTGTGTTAAAAACTAAGATATATAAGTGGGGCTTCTACACAACATGGTACGGAACCCTTTGTGCGCGGGTCCGACTCGCACTTGGCCGGTTTTTTTATTATTTCAAATATGGGGTCGTTGCAATGTATGAATTCGATACAATGAAATTCCTTTGAATAGGTGAACATTGTGTGCTATTATTGGGTTTCTGTTCAGTTTTGAGAATTTTCTATTTTTATTTTTATCGATATTGCTATCACAGGATAGATAACAGTGTAACGGGTACCTTTAGTTCGAATAGTAGATGTTCTCGGTTTCACCCACGAAGTCCTGTTCCCGTAAAGAATAGCCTAGGTACAATCAACGGTCAAAAGTCTCAGCCCAGGGTAACGTTTACAATCCTGTGAATAACAACGTAGGTAACGTTGGATCAGGGTTCGAAAATATCCGATATTTATATTAAATATCAAAATATCGGATTTTTTTATATATATCCGATATATATAAAAAAATGTGATATTTAGGTACATGATACTTATCCATTTTGTATGACAGCCATATTGTTATTTTATTGTATTATTTATGTATGCTGATTGCATACCTATGTTTAATAAATATAATAAATTATTAAAAAAAAACATATACTAAAAGAAAAATCAACTCAAAAACATAAAATCTTATAAATCAGAAAAATTAATTAAAATCATAAACTACATCAGGTAAAATCATCAGAAAAAGATAAAATCTTATAAATTCCAATAATTCAGTAGCTTCATTAATTTTCTGAATACCTACACTAATACTTATAATACCTAAACTTTAAACGTTAATAACTAAACTTACTATTAGGGAGTATATTAACTCCAACGCCATCTATATTTAGGATGGAGAACTGCAAAACATGACTTATTTTCATCAAATTTTTAAACAATTTTTGTATTGATATATATCATAAAAAACCATTTGATTTATATCGGATATATATCATGATATATATCCATTGATATATATCCTCGAACCCTGGTGTGGATCGAACCAACGTCGTCGGTTGGTGTAGCGGGTGGCGGCTTATACCACTCACACAACTAAACACATAGCTAACATGTTGAAAATAATAATCACACTGAGTACTTTTAATTCAAGTAGGTATACTCGTATATGTTAGTGTGTAACGTCTATTAGAAGAAGGTCGTAAGTACAATACTTGTTTATAGTATTATTGTAGCAAACTGATAGTGGAGTTATGACGCATACTGTAAAATATAGGTACGAGATACAATATATCAAGTTTCATATGTCCAATAATAAATCGTTGTAATAGTGAAAAGTATTTTGTCTAAGAGGGCAGATTATCTTTATTAGTATATTTCGCTTACTATCAGAAACTAAGCAAACATACTCTTTTCTATTTTTTTGTTTTCGACAAAAAGTTTCCCAATAATTCCTAAGTAAAAACACACCTTCATCATAATTTTGTGACAATATTAGATGTCTGTTTGTGGTGAAAGTCATGATTGTTCATCATGACAAATAGACCTATAAATAAAAATAGACAAACATATTATGTTTTATGTATTAAGATATTTAGATAGGTAAATACGTTATTGTACCATGGAAACTTAATAAATAAGAATTTTAAGATAAAGAAAAATATTAATAAAATGCTTTATATATAATTAAACAATTAATTCATAGTAATGCATTTTAAAATAATAAAGAGGTTAAAATATTATTGGTCATCAATACGACAAATGAAATTGTCTTTAAGCTATTGCATAGCTTTTATAGCAGGCTTTGAGCGCGGCGACCGAATCAAGAAATTCCGTAACGAAAATAAAACCTAACAACCCACACCCCGCCTACCAAGTAGCTCGGCCGAGTGTTCGCTTAACGTGTATGTATATGGTACGACTGTACGAAGCTCACACGATGCAATAGCATTACCGCGGCAGTCCCTGAGTGCCACACGTTTTTTATATTTTTTGTTAAATATAAATTATTTCTAGGCGGTAGTTTAGTAACACATTGTAAGATTTATACTGTTGTTCCAGTGCGTCTGTTAATAACAAACGTTTCTCATACCTCAAAAAGAAACAAGGATAAATCTTACAAAAAATAGCACATCATTACAAGAAGTTTTAGTTATCAGACTCTTGCGCGCTCTTTATCAAACTTAGTACTCAAACTATAAACTAACCCACCCTTTTCATAACAACAATCAATCTTGACACTAACTGGTTAAAATATTATACTTCAACACGTTATAGCGAGTCGGGGGGCGTGGCGAACTTCCAACAGTTGGAACCATTATTCATACTCATCCACACGGCCCAACTCGTGCCTAGGGCTTCGGATTATTAGGCATAGAACGTACAATAGGCGAAACAATATCGCTCTTCTCAATGGACTGTCTTCGCCTATTCATGTTTCGAACATTTCTGGGGTAATCTTGAAAATGGGCTAACATTGAAGAAAATACCGTCAGATCAATGTGATATTTAAATAATAATTGTCTATAAATGACGCTAACGACTAACGTTGAAGA
Source organism: Idaea aversata (assembly GCA_907269075.1). Taxonomy (NCBI): domain Eukaryota; kingdom Metazoa; phylum Arthropoda; class Insecta; order Lepidoptera; family Geometridae; genus Idaea; species Idaea aversata. The sequence goes on along the minus strand of OU026098.1, from coordinate 2,774,936 downwards.
AAAGACCGTCAGATCAATGTGATATTGTGTTAGATGTACTTAGCTTTATTAGAATAGAAGAAAGACCTACGTAATATTTGTACCTAAAGTCTAGACCTAACATGACCTACCTACCTATAATCATTCATATTAAATGTATAAGTACCTACCTACATGGTTGTACTCGTATATATAATCGCGGTGCATCCAAGCGTCGTTAGTTAATTAAATTAATAATTAATTTTCTATAAATAATAAAAGAAGTAAATTTTCCATTTTAATAAATTTAGTTTAGAATGCATATAGGACTGTTATGGGACTGCTTAGGCACTGCAGTGTGTCGGGCATGTTTGTTGTGAGAAATCACGTCTCGTTCTTCTGAGTCGGCTTCTTGGATCTGAGAATGGTATTTTGGTGGACGCTGTAGTAATGTGATCTGCCGTTTATTTGGGCATTGCAATGATCTGATAAATAATGACTAACAAGAATTTAAATGTCATTTTTATTGTTCTCATTTCTATCTCATTTATGTTTCTAGGGTGTGTGGTATGGGTTTTATTTGCTTATTTTTAAATTATATATTGGTAAAGTACCTATAGAAGCTGTTTGTTTTGAATACGCTATTTGTTAAATTAAACTCTTTGTGTCCAATGCCACTGTGGTCAAACAGAGCAGACAATGCCCCACCTACTGGTGTGCTCTGCAAGCCCTGCCTCCTGCACTTTACAAGATCTCTACAAAGCAAGTGACGATGCCGTAGCTGTGGCAACCTATTGGACTGGATTTGGCATGTAAATAATTATAATAATGGTTAAAAAAAAATACAAAATTATCCTACTAATATTATAAATGTGAAAGTTTGTGTGTGTGTGTGTGTGTGTGTATGTTAGTTACTCCTTCACGCAAAAACTACTGGACCGATTGCGATGAAACTCGGTATCTAGATAGCTGGAGATCTGGATTAACACATAGGCTACTTTTTATCCCGATATTCCCACGGGATCAGGACTTACGCGGGTGAAACCGCGGGGCGCAGCTAGTAAAATGTATAAAAACGAAATACAAAAATATAAAATCCAAAAATAAAAAAAAAATATTGTCACTCGGAATCGACACGCAAAGAAGATTAAACTCTTTTGCAGTTTTTTAAATTAAAAAAGAAAAATATTATTTAAACAAAACAAGATAGTTTTAAAAAGAAAAGATTCTACATCAGTAACAACAGGAAAGTAAAACAAATGGCAAGTAGTTAAGTTGAAATATGCAGAAACTGGTGACGACAAAGAGGGATCAGAACTTCGCACACTTTAGACTTTTAAACCTAGTTTATCTTTAGTGTGGATTTATAGGATTTTTATACTAAAGAGTCAGCATCATTATTCATTCAAGTTTTCTGTAAGCCGTGGTGGCAGTTGGTTGGTTCGTCCGTCAATATAGAAAGGCCGCAGACAGGTAAGTTTTTTTGAAAAATTGTTTCTTCCATGACTGTATATGAGTAGAAGTTGGTTAGAGCGTTAGGATTATATGATTTTAATGTCGTCCTAAAATAACTAGAGAGAATTTGGCCTATAATTGTTTGCAAAGTTCACACCGCTAAATATGAGCAGCAGCTAGCTACCAAGAACAAATCATTTTAATGTCGCTTTAAAAAATATCTAGAGCGAATGATTGTTTGCTAAGTTCACACCGCTAAATAAGACCATCAGCTACCATAAACAAATCTCTCTCTTCTGTGCAGTTATTAATCCCATCTGATGGTAAGGTGTGCCTTTATCCACTTCTCTCTATCTGAGGCATCGTCTGGGGACACTTCGCCGTCTTTTAGCTACCGAGAAATGCTATTTTAAAAATCAGTATCTGGTATTAATTTTAACTTGCTAGGTCCACCCGTTCCTGAGAAAATCGGTGGCGACACACGGACAGACGGACAAGAGAGTGATCTTGTAAGGGTTCCTTTATTACCTTTTGAGGTGCGGAACCCTAAGAACACAAAATAATAGGTGCAAACAAATCCTCGAAACGAAAACATGGCACCAATCATATATTGAGCAAAGCTACAATTTGGCAAAAATTCACGGTGGAACCAATGAATTACTGTCAATAATTATCTAGTTCATTTTGTTACTCGACTAGCGACCCGCCCCGGCTTCGCACGGCTATATTATGCATGTATTATAAATATAAACCTTCCTCTTCAATCACTCTATACAATTAATTAAATTATATACAAAAAATAAAAAAAATGATAATTAAAAAGACTAATAAAAAAAATTAAAAAATGAAAATATTACAAAGTACTACTTAATAAATACATACAAAATAAAAAAATAAAAATAGAACTACAAATAAAATACATCCTCAAGCGCGTCTCCCCGAGGCATCGTTCCGAGAAGGCTGGCAACATTTCCCCTCTGGATGGCCAGACTGACCCTTTGAGCTAAAAAGCCACCAGCCCTCCGATCACCAGACACCTCGACAAGACGCGCGCCGAGGTCCCTAAAAAAAGCAGAGGCTTCGGGACCCCAAGATCCCAAAGTCTCCACCCCTATCGGGACGAACATGAACCGGTCCGCCAGCTCCGAGTACTTGCGAGACTTAAGGGACTCCGCGTTCGCAGCCGCGGCACCAGCCTGGCTCGATCACTCTATTAAAAAACCGCATAAAATGCGTTGCGTGGTTTTAAAAATCTAAGCATACAAATGGACAGACAGCGGAAAGTGACTTTGTTTTATACTATGTAATGCCCAAGGTTGGTATTAAGTAATAGGTACTTCTAGATAAGTCTGTGCAATGTTACGTGCGTAAAACTACCACGTAATTATTAGTTAGTGTATCGAATCATTACATTGAACAATAAACCTTATATTACATGCAAAATCTTAACTTGGAAAGTAATATACCATAAGGGTTTAAGTCAAGGTTTCAGATTAAGGTCAAAAAGTCCTTATTTATGTATTACTAGCGACCCGCCTTCCTCTTGAATCACTCTATCTATGAAAAAAAAACCGCATCAAAATCCGTTGCGTAGTTTTAAAGATCTAAGCATACCTACAAAGGCAGATATGGACATAGGGACGGCGAAAAGTGACTTTATTTTATATTATGTAGTGATAGTGACAAGACTTATTTTTTTGCTTCCAAGTACACACTTTTTCTACTCTCCTTTTTTATAAGTAGTATAGATGATTATGAAGCCTGCTCCATCTGATACATGTCTAAGGCACTTCAGCACCCTGAATATTAGGGTTCCGTACCCAAAAAGGTAAAAAAAGAACCCTTATAAGATCATTTTCATGTCCGTCTGTCTGTCCGTGTGTCACCATCGATTTTCTCAGGAACGGGTGGACCTAGCTAGTTGAAATTCATACCAGATACGGAGGTCTATAATTTCTATTGGGTGTATAAAAATCAAGGTCCTGAGTCAACACGATAAAAAGATATGGACAAATTTTAATTATTGCAAAAAACTTGTTAGTACCAAAATTTACCTTAATTTTCAACTTTTTTATGCACTAATGTTGATGGCACCGTATAAATCATGTAGAAACAAAGTTTTAAATTATCACTAGCATCACCCGAGTCACTCCCGATCTGATGGTACGTATGGGACGGATCAACGTATCCTCATACCAAGTTCCAATAAAAATCCACAGGAAAGAAAGAAACTCGTCAATACGTCTAGAATAAAAATAAAATAAATAAATATTGCAGGACATTCCACACATCGCCATCTAGCCCCAAGCTAAGTAACTAGACTTGTGTTATGGGTGCTAGACAACGGATACACTACTTATATACTTTTCTTTTGTGAATATATACTTATAATACATAGAAACAACCAGACCACAGACAAATATCTCAGCATAAATACTTGTCTGTGGCGGGAATCGAACCCGCTACCATGTGTTTGGCAGTCCGGCATGGTGACCATTGTGCCAACTGGGTCGTCGAACCAACTGAGATGCAAATTTCATCACGATGTTTTCCTTCACCGTAAGAGCAATGTCGTTAATAAAGCTTCTGTTAGACCTGGAATGCTTATAAATAAAGCATAGATAGATGGAAACACTCTATTGACAACCCAGTTGCCACAATGGTCACCATGCCGCACTGCCAAACACAGGGTTGCGGGTTCAATTCCCGCCTCAGTATTTATCACATTTCACATGTATTTATGCTTAGATATTTGTCTATGGTCTGATTGTTTTTATGTATTATAAGTATATATTTACAAAAGAAAAGTATATAAGTAGTATATCCGTTGTCTAGCATCCATAACACAAGTCTAGTTAGGTACTTGGGGCTAGATGGCGATGTGTGGAATGTCCTGTAATAATTTATTTTTATTTATTTATTCATTTTTAATTCGCCGGGATTCGACCCCATTACCTTCGGAATTAAAGTCGAGATATATACCAGAAGGCCAACACCGCTCTATAGGAGGTTAATAGGCATTGTATTAATTACTAGTAACCGCATAAAATTTTATGTTACCCCTTACAAAGATATTGTTATTGTATACGCTGTTTAAACTAAGTACTTACTTAAGCAAGTATACTTACAATGTTGCGTCGATAAAGTTTAGGTTACGAGCTTACGAGGTCTTAGTAGGTTTTAAAAGAATATAAAATGGTATGAAAATGTAGTAGATTTATAAAGATTACTCTTTTATAATAACTTTCTTTAGGGTAAGTATATTTTTAGCAGTCTTGTTTGCATTTTTATTGATAAGTTCATAATCTATACTAAACTTAATATGTATTATATAGCTGAAGAGATTGTTTGTTTGTTTGAACGTGCTAATGCAATGTAATTTAAACAATTTTATTTACGAGATTTGACCTTCTGGGGTATTTTCTCTGGTGGTCATAGGGCACTAAAATGTCGCCTTTAAGCACCTGGCTGATATCACTTAGATGCCTAAAGTTGAACATACCGGCATTAAAATCATATAACACACATCCTATCATTCCTGCTCATATAAGGTGAAAGAAACTCATGACAAATATTATTAGTAGTGCTTCGCGGTTTCACCCGCGTAACTCCCGATACCGTGGGAATATCTGGATAAAACGTAGCCTACAGCCTTCCTCGATAAATGAACTTTCCAACACAATTTTTTTTCAATTCGATCCAGTAGTCACTAGTACTACTAAAAAAAATGTATGAGCAGGAATGATAGGATGTGTGTTATATGATTTTAATGCCGGTATGTTCAACTTTAGGCATCTGAGTGATATCAGCCAGGTGCTTAAAGGCGACATTTTAGTGCCCTATGACCACCAGAGAAAATACCCCAGAAGGTCAAATCTCGTAAATAAAATTGTTTAAATTACATTGCAATATCATTCCGATTGAATTTCGATTACAAAATATAGGTACCCTCAAAGTCAGGTCTTTTTTGAAAAGCTGACATTGAAGGTATTTTGAGCTACTTTAAGGGTGTTTTTGTAATCGAAATGATATTGCAATGTAATTTGAACAATGTTATTTACGAGAATTGGCATTCAGGTCCATAAAGGCGACTCCAATAAAATTATAGCGGTAAAAAAACCCAGAAAGAATTTGACCCATATTAGGGTCCCAAACTTCACATCATTACAAAGACCAGCTACCGAGAACTACTATTTTAAAATGACTTTAAAGTAAAAAAATATATTAATAAATAAAGTAGTGTGAAGTTTGCGAACAAAAATAGATGACAGCAAAGATCGCTAACGTATAATTAAGGTGCCGACGAACAAGTTAATTATAAAAAACCGCCGGAATAGTTCAATTTTCTAAGCGATGTCAACGACTCAATGTCCGCGTTACGCAAAGCAATCATATTGAAAGTTGATCTTGAAACACTATTACACTTGCTTTACGAGCCATGAAATTAAATAATAAGTAGAGAAAAAAAAGGTTTCTTCTTTAAGCAAGAAATAATCCTTAGTTAGAGACGTTAGAGAATAATTTCTTGTTGTTTTAGTAAATATTCTTGAAATTACTAAGCAGTATTGCTAATTTAAGAATTCTAACTCATCATCACTATCACTACATAGTATAAAACAAAATCGCTTTCTTTGTCTCTATGTCCCTATATTCCTTTGTATGCTTAAATCTATAAAACTACGCAACGGATTATGATGCGGTTTTTTTTAATAGATAGAGTGATTCAAGAGGAAGGTTTATATGTATAATACATGCATAATATAGCCGTGCGAAGCCGGGGCGGGTCGCTAGTATTATATAAATCCAAAAGTTCGTTAATTTATTTGTTTGTTTATCCCTCTTCATAGCTAATCGACTGTACTAATTTGGATGAAAATCCGCAAAGTGGTAGTTTAGGGAAGGGAAAAGGATATGGAATACTTTTGGTCCTAAAATTCCCGCAGGATCGGAATTACGCGGATGAAACCGCAGGACGCAGCAAGTAAAAAAGTAAGTTATTTACTAAAACTAAGAAATTATTCTCTAAAGTCGAGGAGATAATTATTTCTTTTTTAAGAACCATTTTTTTCTGTGTAACAACTAACAATGGAATAAGTGGCATACTATAGTAGTCTATTCTAATGATAAAAGTGACAGGGCTGAAAATCTTCGACTCTCTGAGACTGGAAAATGGAATGTCACCATAGACCTGTAATTTTACAAATTCTCTTCCAAACATACTAGCTTTTACCCTCGGCTTCTGCCGCGTCACTTTGTATGACGTAGTATGCATGCCTACGTCATACAAAGAACACACCCTCCAAGTTTCAGGTCTCTACGATCAGCGGTTTAGGCCAAGCGTTGATCTGTCAGTTATTCAGGACAAAGCATTTTATATAAAACTCTAGTGCAGGCTCTAGTCTCCAAAATAACTAAGTATTATGCAACCAACTGTACTTGTATTTTTTATTGTGTAGAAACAAATAAAGATATTTCTTCATTAAATGTAGAGATTTTTTTTCCATAAACGAAACCAGAAAGGAAGCGTAATAATTACTTACTTGCAAAAGACACTTTAGCCTTAAAACCTAAACATTTTTAATCTTTCTGCTTATTACCTACCACAGCTTTATGACATGGCCAATTTGGGCAATGAACCAGAACGTAAGGGCGCGCCCACAAAGGAGCTCTCACCACTCGCGCGTGTCCGGTGAGAACGGAGCCTTATAATATTATAACCCTAATGTTGTATTGTTGTTTATGAATAAGTGACATGGCTTTAGATAGTTTTCTTTATTATGGTGGCTCCATATAGCTTCTTTTATTGTCTTGTTAGCAGCGGGGAAGGATTGGATTTCATTTGAATTAATCAAATATCATTTTTACACACGGAACTTAACTAAAATTATTTACCTAAAGAATCGCTCCCAATAATGGTGAGCCACATCTTGAAAGATCTTTATATTTTCAGAAAATTTGGGTTATTTTCCCAATCTTAAAATTGACATACCTAATCCATTTTTTTATAGTATCCTGAGGGTAACTAAAATTACTATTATTGAAACGTTTTATTTTAATAATATTTATCTAATAAATTAATAAGTCCAAAGACTTAAAAACTTGAACTCGAGCAAGACATTAGAATCTTGCTTGAGTTGAAAACATTCTAATAATAACAGTTTGGAGCTCTACGGTGGGTCTGCAATTCTGACTCCGACCGTACCTAAGGGGGATAATACCTACAAACAGGGTTTATGTTACATAGTATAAAACAAAGTCACTTTCAGCTGTCTGTCTCTATATGTATGCTTAAATCTTTAAAACTACGCAACGGATTTTGATGATTTTGATTTTTAAATAAATAAATATTGCAGGACATTCAACACATCGCCATCTTGCCCCAAGCTAAGTACTAGACTTGTGTTATGGGTGCTAGACAACGATTATACTACTTATAAGTATACTTTTCTTTTGTAAATATATACATATAATACATAGAAACAACCAGACCACAAACAAATATCTAAGCATAAATACTTTTCTGAGGCGGGAATCGAACCCGCAACCTTGTGTTTGGCAGTCCGGCATGGTGACCATTGTGCCAATTGGGTCAAATAGATAGTGTTTCAAATCGTCTTGAATCTGTGTAAAAACTGTATTTATTTTAATTTAAATATACGGTACCCTATTCTGAATTTGTGTAGGTATATGAACATCTAATAAGTATGCAGTACAAATTAGTCCTAAACCCAAAACGTTCAAATATTAGATTTTCCGAAACGGCAAGATTCGAATTTATAGATCCCTTACTGAATTACATTTCAGCATACAATAATATACATGAAAACACATTATTCCAACCAATATCGTATATAAACGAAGGGACATACAAAACAAATATATTAAACGGTGGCAGATAGTAACATGATATTATATACTCGTATGTATCGAAGATGTTACAACAAAAGACAACGTTGGTGACACGCTTAGTTAATGAAATTTCAATGTATTTGAATAAATAGATACAATTTTATTAAAACAATATTTATTCTATTGTGAAAATTATATTTTCTTAAGTATTTGTATAGTAACATTTTCCACCTACAAACTTTCTTTTGGTGGATTTATGTTGTAAAAACCTATGCCTGATTGTTAGACTTTCTGATCGGGAGGGCCTATTTTTTGTAATAAATGGTTTTTTTAGGGTACCTCATAAGAAAAAAAACGGAACCCACTCGATTGTTTTTATCGAAATGGTTTTTAAGTATTTTAAGCTGTACAAACAATTTCAAAAAAATGAGCGAAATTAATTAATAATTTTTGTAACTGATAGTACTTATTATTGTTGTAAAAATATCGGTTCCGCAAAGCGAAGCTATTATTCCACCTATCCCTAGTAGCATAGCAGCTCAACGGTAGAGATAGGTGGACAAAAATCCATTCTTAACCACCAGGAAACGTTACTAGGGACTAGTGCACTAGCTCAATGAAATACGACTGAAAAAAAATCTATGTATGGTTGTATAAATTATTGATTTTGTAATGAATCTTTAAGTAAATTGAAAAAGTTTTTCTGTAACAGTTTTTCGAGATAATCTTTATGCCGTTCTTCAAAGCTGTTAACCAAAATTGGTTGATAGCGATCAGCCAATTGATTCTATTTATATCGGAATTGACACTACCACTTAACACCTCTTGTTTTCAGTAAGTAACTAATCGTGTTCAGCCGTATCAAGGCGAGACGTCTGAATACTTAATTTCACTGAAACAGCCCCATCCTTGAGAAAGTTAGATAAGTTGACGCGTTAAAGAGATGAATATTTAGGTGGATTAGGCACATCAGCATACGTAACAGGCAGTAACAGCAAAAAAAAAACAAAAAAGCTTATATTGAAATCACTTTGCCCCGATTCTCTAAAAGTTTCTAAAACACCTAGATACGTAGTTAAGTACCGAAAGCTCGGTAAAAACACTGTAACGTCGAAAGTTATAAAATTTTAAAGTGCACATAATATTCGATGTAAAACCGCCGTTTTGGAGGCAAAAAATAGAGATCGTTAGAGTAACGTTTCAGCGTTTTAAAAACTTTATACCCTATATTGGAGGGTAATATACAGTGCAGGTAAAAGTGGTAAAACACCGCAGTCGACGCAGTGGGGAACTTAATTACACCGAAAAACTATGGATTAGAGTCACCGACAAAACAAGAAAAATTGAAAGTCATTAATTTCTACTAAGATATTCACACAGAAGCGCAAGAAGCGCAAGAAACGCAAGCTGCGTAAATTAATATATAAAGATGGTAGCAATTGTAGCGTGCTACACTTTAGACCGAAAAGAGAGTTGAAATCGTTGATTTATTTTGTTTTAACCGTCGATCCAGATCAATTGCACTGAAATGTAAAAGCTAACGAGTTTTTAACTTCGGCGATTATTAAACGCAAAATAATGGCGGACAACATGTAATCCACAGTTAACACAACTTCGAGCAACTTCGCTAGACTCTGTAAGAAATAGTTGTGAAAACATTTACGGTAGTTCTTTGAATTATGGTATGGCACTTAGAAGATTAAAAACTAAGCAAGATTTTTAAAACTTAAAAGCTTTATACTGCGCTTAGTTTAACATAAGCTTAGAAAATTCTTGTAGTGGCACTTGGTTGATGATGATGATGCCATGACGTCAATATGCGCGAAACTTGGCACATACATAAGTAGGAAGTTATAGATCATTTCTCTTGAATATGACCAGTTCATATAATGATACCGACGAAGCCGCATAAACAAAAATTATTTTACAGGCAACTAAGATTATTAAGAGCCTGTAGTGTCCCACTGCAGGGCAAAGGCCTCTCTACTCCCCCTGCACTGATCGCGATCTTGTGCGACGGAGGCAACAATAAAATCTAATTTAGATGGGTACTTTAAACCTACGCGTCGTCTTTAACTACATTAAAACAAAATCAATCACAACCAACGAGAAGGTGTTCCTATAATTGGAGCACCGGCAGCGTACCGGTAGTACGGTACCCAGACTCCATTAGTAAACGAACCACGATGCCAGACAGATTAACATCGTGTCGCGACTTGATTACCGGAGATGTAGAACATGTGGTCTAGGTATAGCTAGCTAGACTAGCCAGGAACGATGAAGATGGTAAACAATTTGGCATATCTTGATGGTATGGTAAATCAGTATTATTTGGGAAGATTGAATCCTGAATAAAGGTCAAGTGAATTCTGTTACAAACTTTTTTAACTGCAACGTTACAGAAAAAGATGCAGGTTAAATCCTATCATGATGAACTTTCAGCTATGTATATTAATATTTTAAAGTCTTTAGAATTATTAACTGAATGGTAAATTGTTTAGCCAACTTTCTGAGTATCAACCAGTAACAAGGTTACTTCTTATCAATCTGCAGTGTTCCCAAAACAGCTAACAGAAAAAATCCGTTAGCAAATGAACAGTAACTCATTCACGATCCAAAATTACAGTCAACTGTAGAGCTCTACAAAAAAAGCGCTATGCAATTTACTCCGCTTAAAAGTAGTTTAGATCAAAGCGTTGCAAAAACCGTTTTGATGGTAACGAGTAGCAAGCGTTCGGGACATCGAGCGTTCAACTCAATCAGATCAGAAGAAGCAATTTGATACAATTGAAAACAAATAGAAGACAATTGTCGCTCCAATCAGTGCGCCCGTCGTCGGTGTACCGCGCGCGGCCGGGCACTGTGTCACCAAGACATTTTACAATATTTTATCGATGTTGCGACTTAGGAATTGAAATCGTTCAGCGGTTAGTTTTTTCGATAAAAATTGAGGTCGATAATTAATTTCATGGTCATGTTTGTTCTAATTTGTCCGTTTGAATTTGACTTATCTTTGTCTTTAACTAAAATAATTTGAATTATTAAGTGATTTAATTGCATGGCTATTATTGTTTCTGACTTGAATTACATTTGTTTTTATATTGACATTGAATGAAGAAAATCTATAAATTTAATAATACCGGATGTAACAATTAAGTGAAATGTTTTAATAATTATATACCTATGTTAATTATTTTCTTGCACACCTTAGAAGGTAAATTGTAATTGGACCTATATACTATACTTAAATCTATAAGAACTTTTGTAACTACAATTATGCAATAAAATATCTTTGTATCTTATAGAGAATTAGGAAAACGTGACAAACTCAAAAGTTTTAAGGAGATAAGTTCCTAATTTTAACGTTATAATTATTAAAATCGCTTACCATTTCTAGAAATTACTCTCCGCAGCAAGTGTCCGAAGCGGCGAGCGCCCATGCATATCCTCTGTTCCCTGATGACATCATTCGAATAATCACTACTACTGGCCGTATCATCATCAGTGTCATCGACAGACACGAGCGATTCACGGTTCAAAGTTTTAGAATCACCATCACTACTAAAACTCAAAGTCGGTTCACTGGCACCTATATTCTTTGGCTCCGCGTTCCAACTGTCCAACTTATGAACGTCGTTGAACAAATCGTCGAGATTGGTCTCTAATAAACCTTTGGCACTGCATATCACTTTACTTTTGGTATTGTTATTGGAAGGTATAGCGTCGACGCTGCTCGACAGGCACTTTTCGCGTTTCACAGTCTTCACCCCATCACAGTTCATACCATCTGCCACGTGTATATTCTCACGAGTTTTCGTTCTTTGCTTTATTCTAAACGAATTTTTTGAAACTATTGTCGAGTCCTCCATTTGATTCGCTTTCTCCGACTTCAGAGAATTTAATTCTCTGAGTTGATTTTGTGGATGGCTCGCACGAAATATATTCGACAGAACTAACATCTTCACTGTTTTTAGAGCACCGACACTGGTCAGACATTCCATCACTGCATTCCTTTTTCATTTCGCTATCTCCGATTTGTGGCACTACGAGGCGTACAAAAGGCGATTTTGTGTTTGTTCGTATTACATTTCGGACGAGAGAGCAGCCTGTTGCAACACAACAACGTATGCAAATGCATTCTTTATGGAACAGTGGACATTATTCAAGCGTATAGAATATTCTGGGAGCGGTGTGCGGGGTTTAGGTGATATTTCGCCGGGCATACGTACGACGGACGACGCGACAGAATAAATAAAATATCAGCAGGGAAATAATCCCGAACCTTGCCTTCGTACTTTGTTTCGTGCGTCATATGACATGGAAATTGTTTCGGGACATATTAAATACGTTATTAATTTGTTGAAGAGATTTATTGTCGCGTGAGAGCTTAGTGTGGCCTAGGATTTAATTTATGAGATTGAATAGGGTGTCGCATCTGTCAGGTGGGAACAAAGGCCCGCCTGGATGGCGACGGGGTGCGGCGCGTCACAATCGTGACGTGATAGCACTGTAGGCGACGACGTAGACGTGAGGCTTTTGCTCTCTATAGAGTTACACTGAATAGCATTCGACTAACATTCGACACCTGATATTACATTCAAGTGTGACAATTTAATCGAATCAATTTTCTTTACACTATTTGTCTCCCCCATCTATGTATCATACATAATAAAAAACTCAATATTCAATACAATGTTTCTCATATATTGGCAGAAGCATGACAGCAAAAAAGCTATGTCGAAAAGAATTCACGAACGTTATCCCTAGCCAAATTTCCTGTGGATTCTGTCTTTCTGCAAAAGTTTGTATTTGGAGCAAAAAGAGAACTACAACAGCAATATTTCGTCAATATTTTATTCGATGAAAGTTTTATTCGACCTTTTCCTTTGTAGTAGAGGAAACATTATTTATTCCGATTGTTATCAAGGTCATTAGTTAGTGTAAGTGTGGTGACTTGCAAACCGAACTATTGGGCGCCATTTGTAGCACAATGGACGTATTCATTTGTAATGCTTTTCTGCGAACTAATCTATCTCGCATAATTTAACACGAAAACTTTCTGTTGACGGAGACGAACACATAAATATACGATATATCTTACATTAAATTCATTATGGTTACTAAAAGGCACTCAGTGAAACAGTGTCACTTAGGATGATTAAACATTTTTAAACAACGTTTCTTTAAACTTTCGTAAAAAAATTAATATAATAGGTCAGCTTTTCAGCAATATATCAAACGATGGTAAATGACGATGCGGTCTAAGATGAAAGTTTTCCTAGAAGATACCTATTCGCTCGTGACTCAAAGACTCCAAATAAAGGGGGGCCTTCGAGGGACGCGAGTGAAGGAAGAAAAGCGCAGTGAAACAAAAACTTTGCCACGCGGCGTAATAACAAAATATTCATCAGAAAGCACCTTAACCAAGTGCAAATTACAATTCATATCGTCGAAAAACAATATACAGCAATGAAATTCATATAGTATTCGGGTTTAAGTGTGGGCCACGTGTCGTACCACCTCCATTATGCAGTGGTGGCTCTCGGGCCGGCTTTTCCCTAATCTTGTTCAACCTACGTGTTTAGCCTATCAAAACGATTTTAAAGCATTTTCGTACTTTCATATTACGGGGCGATGATACTGTATTTTTATGTGGATTTCGTGGATTCATTAGTTTTATTTAACCCCGTTCGGAGTGTTTAGCTTGGCGCATGCAGTTTAATTGGCACAGTTTCGGTTTTAGGAAATGGATAGTATTTTATACGATTGTCTATGAAACTTTTAGGTCTGTTTTTTTTTGTCAAAGATTATTTTACTAGCTTAGCCACGCGAATTCTTAAAAATATATCTCGATTTAACTTTTGAAACAGTCCAATTTTAGCTCTGATAAAAAAAAACGCTAATTATTCATAAAGATTTGGCACTAAACAAAACTGGACTTGTTAAAAAAAAATTCAAGGTCACAGACAAGGCTAAAGCGGCTTCATTATAAAACTATTCGCACATTCGAACCAATTAGTATTGTTTTACAGGTTATTGACATTATAATTGAAAATTAATTAGGTATAACGTTTTGCGCGAAACTTTGTTGATATTTAAGGAAAGTTTTTAACCGACTTCGAAAATAGAATGTTCCCAATTCAATTGTATATATTTTTAACTCTCAGGGTGTATTTCAGGCTGTGTTTGTCTGTAGTACTGTCCCGATTTTGATTTAGTTGGTTTTGTCGATGTAAAACTTATTGTTTTTTCTTAATAGCCTGGATTGTCCCAGTGCTGGACAAAGGTCTCCCCCATCTCTTTCTACCCACCGTAACATCTAATTTTAAAACATATGTATCGATGCTATTTGTCGGAAGAGGCTTTGGGTTTTGCGTGTTTACTATGAGGAACCCCTTTTGTTGCAATGTCATGTTTCTAGACAAAATACTTTTAGCTGTGTTAATCGTAAGTAAATAAGTGCAGTTTAAATTTAAAATACGTTACTTTTAATTTATTAGGTAAGTTAATTATTGCTGTAAATACAGTAAATAACTGAAGACAATCGTTAAGTGTAATATATTATTATGTAAATAAGTCAAGATGAAGCAATGTCATCTGTCAGATAACGTAGTATGAAATTCACGATATTGTACTAAGTACTAAGCAAATCGGTTAGAAGGTTTACGACGCATTTGCGGCGCAATGTCGCTTTCAGGGTTGTTTTGTTATAAATATATTCAATTCGTCATTATAGTTCTTAGGACTTGGTTTGTTGAAATAGGCTTTGTTTTGGTTAAGATGAAAACAGTACTAATTTGATTAAAAACGATAAAAATCATTAATTAAAAAAAAACATATATTAATTGACAAAACTATTGCCTAACATTTTTTTTATTAATAAGTCAGCGTTTAACTACTATCACCTGATAGTAAGTGACCATGCGGTCCAATAAGATTATTTTATTTTGATGTTACATTCTCAAATAGTTTATTATTGAGATTTGAGATCCTATTCCTTTATAGGTTACCGTACTTCAAAAGGTAAAAAAGGAACCCTTATAAGATCACTTTCTTGTCGGTCTGTTTTCTGATCGATTTCACAAAAGGAGTTTTCTCTAATTTTGAATTCTCATGAATATTTTTCGATTTTCATTGACATATTGGCACGGTAATCACACGGCCGATCGCAGTATTTTCAGTCGCACGTGAAGGTCGATACTGAATAAGTAATTATATAGACACTTTATGTTCCGTGTCGATCTCGGCAAGCAAACAAAACAACACATTTGATTGTGATCAGTTGTATACGTGTGTACATTTTGTTCAAACAGTGTGTCTGAGTACTAAGTACTTAATAAATAAGACTAGATACAACGTGTTTCAAAATATAGAGATATGAACACAAAACCATAATTTTGGAATTCTGGATCTTACTACTTTGGTTCAAACTTTGCAGGAGGTATATCCAGGTTCATTTCAACCGATATATTATGATGGTAGACGGATCAGTCAAACAATACTGTTTTTAAACACCCCTTTTTCCAAACTTTGACCTTAATATAAAAAAACCACAGCTAAGCGACTTGGGGCATCACTAACAGCGATATATTTTTTTTTTAATTATCACACCTGCCTGATGGTAGGTGACGATGCGCCTTAAGATGAAACACGCTTTCCTAGAAGATACCCACCCTCACGACCTGAAGACCCCTAAATTGTACACGTCAGGAAAGACAGACGCAGGCAACTGATTCCATGCTCAGCAGCCGGTACCAACACATCCACTTAAATAATATGGGACTAACTATAAAGGCCTACGGAAACATGAGACGAGATTCAGTAAAATTGAAGTGAAGGTTTTATTTACAGACGCAGATAGAAATAAATGCTAGCAACTATATCAAGTTTCGTCTCAATCGCCACAAATCGCGGTGTCACCTCTCTGGATGATGGAACAATGGTCGTAAATTCGTCCCCCCCTCCCCCCACTCAGGAAATTGACAAACGTAAATCTTTACGTCAACGTTTCTGATTCACTCCCGTTTGACAGCTTTTTTTGTAACTTTTCCATTTGATTTAAATAATCTCGTGTCTGGAGGGATTAAGTTTTAGGTTTAATTTGAAGTTTAAACATGTTTGTTTTTAGACATTTCTGCTCGTGCTAGATTCAGGTGTCGATGTAGTCTTTATCCGTAGAAAATTCGTTAAATTATTAATATAATCTATACATATAAAATGCTTTGTGGCATATCAGAGGCATCTTTCAAAGGAAAGTTTATTAGTTTTTTATTATTATTTTATTTTTACCTTACTCTTACAAAATTAATGTATTCTTGCCGATGTTTAACAAATAGCTGACAATAAAATGTTTATTCTGCATCAGGTATTTGGAAAATATTGTAAGGACATACTGGGAATGGCACTGTCGCCCTTATTACAGATTATATTATTTAATCTAGCTAGGGCAATAGTATGAATCACTTTTATACTACAAATTAGCCTAACGCAATTTTATATAATGTTCTGATAATTACTATTGTACCTTACCTCAGCTTAAGTTGTTTTTGGCATGAATAAATTTATCTTATCATATCTTTGTCCTGTCTATAATAAAACACAATTTATCAAGAAATCTCTGAAACTACGCCACGAGTCTAAAACATCGCATAAGGTTTCATTTTAGGACGTAATGAGCACTAAGAAAGGTTTTTTAGAAATACGACCTCTAAAGCGGTAAAATGGGCTGATAAACTTTGTAGTTTATAGTGACTACTAGCGACCCGCTCCGGCTTCGCACGGCTATATTATGCATGTATTATACATATAAACCTTTCTCTTGAATCACTCTATCTATTTAAAAAACCGCATCAAAATCCGTTGCGTAGTTTTAAAGATCTAAGCATACAAAGGGAAATAGGGACATAGGGACGGCGAAAAGTGACTTTATTTTATACTATGTAGTGATTATGTATTCTGTGTTTGAAGTAGATATAATTTTTAAAAGAAACACTGACTCGAGTAAAACCACGGGACGCAGCTCGTTTAAGTATATAGTGGAACTTTTATAGTAAGAATCCCGATCCCGTGGTAGTATCGGAATAAAAAGTAGCCTATGAGTTAATCCAAGTCTCCACCTATCTAGATACCGAGTTTCTTTGCAATCGGTTCAGCAGTTTTTGCGTGAAGGAGTAACAAACATACATACGTACACACAAACTTTCACATTTATAATATTACGACCCGCCCCGGCTTCGCACGGCTATATTATGCATGTATTATACATATAAACCTTCCTCTTGAATCACTCTATCTATTTAAAAAACCCACATCAAAATCCGTTGCGTAGGTTTAAAGATTTAAGCATACAAAGGGATATAGGGACAGAGAAAGCGACTTTGTTTTATACTATGTAGTGATGATAGTAGGATAATGAGTATAATTTGTTTGTTTGAGCTTTTGTTTGGTCGCGATAATATTTAGTAGGTATTAACAGCGAGACTTCACCAACATTGATAAATAATTGCCAAAATAAGAGCCACAGAACTAACTCAAAAAGCATTAAAGCAAATCTCATCTTAGACCAATATTATTCTAGAATATTCTAATGTAATTTACCGTCTGAGTCCCAAGAGTCGTCAAATTCATATGATCAACGATCGCATGGGAGCAGCCATTAACTAACTAACAATATCTGCTTTGCATTAGATCGATCTGGTTGAAACTGGTTCTAATAATGTTCTACATTATGTCTGTACGTAATTCAGTGAAGTTTCTGACTTATGAATATTTAATTGGTTTGTTTTATTGAACTTAGTATTAGTTAGTAGTATTAGTTATTGTATAGTTTTGTGATTAAGAATTGGGGCCTGGTGGACTATTATCTATTCCTAGACATTAGGCCTCTACATTTGCAGCGTGCCATAGTGTGGTTTTTTAAATAATTTCCATTGAGTTGTAGGTAGGTCTTATATCTAATACTAGCGACCCGCCCCGGCTTCGCACGGCTATATTATGCATGTATTATACATATTAACCTTCCTCTTGAATCACTATATCTATTAAAAAAAACCGCATCAAAATCCGTTGCGTAGTGTTAAAGATTTAAGCATACAAAGGGATATAGGGACATAGGGACAGAGAAAGCGACTTTGTTTTATACTATGTAGTGATTATAAAGAGGAAAGATTTTTTTGTTTGTTTGTAACAAATAGGATCCGAAACTACTGGACCGATTTACAAAATTCTTTCACCAATAGAAAGCTACATTATCAGGGAATAACATAGGTATAATAGATATTCGAAAAATGTAGGGATCCGTATCTATTATATTAAGAGACAGATTTTAAAAAATGTGGTAAAATTCTGGTATTCTGTTTGCTAATAATAATTCTACATACTTATCGCCCTTTTTGTCAGGATTTTAGTTGTCTTAATTTGTACTAACTTTCTTAGTGGATACCTACACTTCACAAAGAAGACACCATTCCACACATCGCCATCTAGCCTTAAGCTAAGTAACTAGACTTGTGTTAAGGTGATAGACAACGAATATACTACCTACTCATATACTTTACTTTTGTATACTTTTAATATAATACATAGAAACAACCAGACCACAGACAAATATCTAAGCATAAATACATGTCTGAGGCGGGAATCGAACCTGCAACCCTGTGTTTGGCAGTTCGGCATGGTGACCATTGTGCCAACTGGGTCGTCAATAGTGTTTACATCTATCTATGCTTTATTTATTAACATTCCAGGTCTAACAGAAGCTTTATTAATATGTCGAGAATTGTTGAAAAATTGCTCGCCCCATACAATTGCAGACCACGTATTGGAGATGTGGAATCGAAAAATATTATTGTTTGATATTTTCAAAGCGATAGTAGGTTTACGTACTCTTAAAAGACTATTGCTGGAGCTATTGTTTGATCATGAATACAAAGGGTTTGTTTAAAAACAGAATAGTTATAGAAAAATCTTCCAGGTCCGGCAAAATAATGAGTAAGTAGGTACATCGGTTCATACTCATAAGTTAATCGTGCTGCTGCGGCGGCAGCGGCGGAAGTGACGAAGCGACGGAAATATGCTTCTATCGCTGATACATATTTTAGCCGTTTGTTACGGAGACACTTGGCCCTTGGGGTCTAGACGCCTTAAACATTTTATAAAGAAGTAAAAAATTGTCCAAAGGGCTGGCTCGTACCTCGGACTACAGATGAGCACCGCCACCCAACGTGGTTATGCAGCCAGCCTTTTGGGCACACTTCCTAGGGACCCCATTTGGAATTTTACCCCCTTATTCCAAAACGAGGTTTAAGGATAGTCCGAGATGTGGATGTAAACCTTAGATTTAGACACAGATTTACTCGTGAACAATAAAGTCTAAACACTATTAAATAATATTCACAAAAGTTTACCGCAGCAGTTAATTTGTTTTGCACTCAAACATCAATAACTCTTTTTCATTCGATTGTCCCATAAGGTTCTTCGAATAATACCTTTCGATTGGATATTTTTCATGGGCTTTATACGAATATATCTGGGTGTAATAAATCTAGTCATCGAATACGTTTAAGTTATGGGCGTGAAAGCCGGCCAATAGGGTATTATTGGCGGCAGTTTTTGTTAGTTTTAGAAACACTTTTTTTATTGTTTTAATTTATTTATGCGGCCTTTTTACGTTAGAAAGGAATAGAACACGATATACACAAAGTAAAGTAATACCTAGAAAGTATAAGTTGCACAAATGGAGGGCATTATCACTGAAAGCGATTTCGATGATTAGTGAGAATAAACATTTTGCAAACCAAACAATTTAAAAACGAATCAAATCGATTAAATCTACAATCTTATAATAACAAACACAAACAGTTTTTTATTTGTACATTTTTGATTAGTCTGCGAAGTTAACTGTACTTTTTCAATTTAACTGCTTTTCTGTGAGAAATGTTGTTTGTAATCTAGATAAAGCCAAAATGTGAAAACAGATAACAGAAGTTTTTGTCGGGCGATCTCTCGCTAACTATTGCTCGCCTTTGGATTTTGAAAGCAGATCACTTCACTAGATATCAACAATTATAAAATCAAAGTCCTAAGGGTCTACAAGGCTTTTTTTACCTAGCCTGTTGTGTCCCATTGCTGGGAAAAGGCCTCCCCCATTTCCCTCCAATTGTCTTAATCTTCACCTATTTTTGGTCACTTTGTGTCAAATGCAACCTTAAAGTCGCTCCATCGTTTTTAAGTCCCACTGGATGACTTCACTATCACTATCAGTGGAAACGTGTTTTGGTCTAGCGTAGTGAACCCATCACTTCACTACATAGTATAAAACAAAGTCGCTTTCTCTGTCCCTGTCCCTTTGTATGCTTAGATCTTTAAAACTACGCAACGGATTTTGATGCGGTTTTTTTAAATAGATAGAGTGATTCAAGAGGAAGGTTTATATGTATAATACATGCATAATAATAGTCGTGGGAAGCCGGGACGGGTCGCTAGTTGTTTATGGTTCCTTAAGTAATATGGCTATTTCGAAAAATAAATATCTAATTCGTATCGTTTCGGATACGATTCGTCTTCAAAATCAGTTATTTTAGACCCGATTGAATAGGCGGAACGGGCTTAAATTTGGCATAGGTACAGATAGATGTCATAACATGCAATATCATTGTCCGCTAGGCTTTTGGAAAATTTAAAACCTACTCGGACGAAGGCGCAGGTAAGAGCTAGTAATAACTATACTTTCCATGCATTCTATTTTTATTTATAGAATTTTCTGTCATTCTATTTCATACTTTTTATACCATTGTATTCTTTTAATTTTCTGTCTTTTTATCTGATTATTTTGTTTCTTATTTTTATACATGTCAGTGTTCTTATGTTTTGTTTTGTCCACAACTCTCAACTGTTCTAAATATGTTTTGTCGTGTGCTTGTCCAAATGAATGTTTTTCTATACTATTGTTTTTTTACGGCACACTTATTTATTGTAACTGGTTTTTTGCCTTCAAATAGCAACCAATCGGCCGATAAGAAGTCTTCAGTCTGTTTTCAAATAAAGGTTTTGATTAAAGAGATGCCGTCTACACCTAATCCGTTAATTTGATTCGATCTAAATATTGTGACTTGAGTTTTTCTTGGATTTTAAACTTTATTTTTATTATTTGATTGATCTTTATCATGATGTTTAATCAGAGAGATTGAAATTACAATTAAAAGAGATAACATTATGACATTTTTCATACAAATCTTTGTCGTTATGAAAATAGATCGACGTTTGGGATATACTCTATTGTGTTGACGCTTAATTATTTAATATATCCACTTGACTTAGTTGTAATACCTGCTCATTTACCTATTATAAGGACCTTTGTAACCGATTAAAATCAAATAAATACATTGAATTAAATTGAGTCGTTGTTTTTGAAGTGAAAACTTCTTATGGCGCGTTGGGCACTTTTGTGGGTGAGCATTTTCAGTCGTTCTCGCACAGACGACAGATTTTCTCGCGACAGATGAGATTTTACACAGATATACAGTTTTTTAATTTGGCTGTGAGTGTATTAAGAGGTACCTATATATGGTATATATTTTTTTTTCATCTAAAACTCTTTTTGCGTATGTTCTCGCGACAGATGAGATTTTACACAGATATACAGTTTTCATTATTTTTTCGTGACACTTTTGCATGCAGGAAATCTTTAAAAATTAAACAAACATTTAGAAACTTTATAAAACTAAAATTCCATGTTGTTGAATACAACAGCTCAGTAGTTTTATGTGCGTAAATTGCGCGCAAGAAATGATTATACTAAAGTGTTTAATAATAAAGAATGCTTAGTTTTTCTTTACATTGGAGGTATTTCCTTCATTAATCGTAGGCAATATGCGTAATTGTTTCCGTTTAGAACACCTGCGCGTAGATCTAGGACAGATTAGTTTGAAATAAAAAAATATTAATGTAGGTACAAGAACATGTATTACACTAGCTTAAGTTCTGATGGCGAACTTTTGTAAGAGAAGAATTAATAGATTAAAAAAAAAATGCGGGTCGGACTCGTGCATGGTTCCGTATCATGTTGTAGGTATGGGAGACTCACTTAAAAAAAATATTTTCTGTTTTTAGCATTTGTTGTTATAGCGGCAACAGAAATACATAATCTGTGGATATATCAATAGCTATGACGGTTCATGAGATACAGCCTGGTGACAGACAAACAGACGACGGACTTTACCCTTTGGGTACGGAACTCCAAAAACACAAAGTAACGGACGCAATGTTTCAATGAAATGAATTGGTGCGAAGAGAATATTGACTCTTGAATTTATTTGGTTCATCTCAATTGTGACCAATTATATCTTAGAATAGAGATGAAGTCACAGTGAGAGTTAAAAAACGGTGGCATTCATTCATTCAAAATGGTAAAATTTGCATCAATGGAAACATTGGCATTTTTCCATCCATTCTTAAAGAGTAATTAATCTTTATAAAAAGTGTTTTTATTTTTATTGATTTCATTAAGTAAATATATATTTTCCGGTAAAATAATTCCCCCGGTAAGCAATGTGTGATATAGGACGAATTTTTACCAGGAAAATAACTAAGTAATATGAATACAAATCGTGTGAGTTTTAAAAGTTTATGTAGGGTCATTTTATTTTTATTGATTTCATAGAAAAAAAAATCCGGTAAAATAATTTTCCCGGTAAGTAATGTGTGATATAGGACACATTTTTACCGGGAAAATAACTATGTACTATGAATACAAATCGTGTGAGTTTAAAAAGTTTATATTTTAAAAAATAAGAAATAAACATTATTAAAAATATGGGTCAAACATACTGTTCGAAAAGAAAATCGTTAACAACGTGTATTATACACGATATTAACGATTTTCTAACTATAATAGTAAAGAGTGTCGCGCCCGCACTATCGCCACAGGTAAACTAATAGTTGCATCGCCTTGCAAAAAAAACAGTCAATTTATTTTACTTTCGCGAGTTTTATTCGAGCAAGTATAATCGGTTGGTACGTATTTTATTTACGTGCTAGTGTATCCCAGATTTTGTGACCAGTCCCGAAACTTTCTAAATAGCTACATTAATGGAGACAAAAAACTAGATTAGTAAAAAGAAAATAATTGTAAACATGCCACAGATTAAGTAATAGTTACATTGAATAAAAAAAGCAGTTGATTTACTTTACTTTCGCGCGTTATTATTAGAGCTAGTATAACCGGTCGGTACATATTAATGTGCCGGTGTTTCCCGGACTTTGCGACCGGTCCCGAAAGTTGATCAATTGCTAAATTAGTTGAGAAAAAAACAACAAGATAAGTAAAAGAAAATAATTTCAATCGTAACGTGTGCTCGTAATACACTTTAAAGTCGTCGTCGCGTCACACTCGCAAAAAACTGACTTTACTTTCGCACGTTTTACTCGAATAGTTCTTGCATCTCGCGGCTTTTACATATGGTTACAAAGTGTGTGCGATTTTGAGCGTAAAAAGGAATACTGTCGACAGGATTGGTCAGAGCAGTTACAGCCTTCCCTATTGTGCATTGAGTTATGTACACATTAGGTGGTTATGCCAACGAATCATATGATTCGTTTTTACATAGAAAAAAACAATTCGAAAGATGTATAAAATATTCGGATCGTGATATCCGTTTCGGCAATTTTTTTTTATGATAAAGTAGAATTGATTCTGAAATTAATTTCGCCTTCGTGAGTGAGTAAGAGAAACAGGGAGAGAAGCAATGTGTCGTACAAATAAAGCCTGCTTTAACATTTTTGTTTTTAGCAAGTTTTTTGTTCCGCCAAATTACATCCCAATCTAATATAAGTATTCAGAATAATACTAATTTTGATACTAGTGGTGAAGGTATGATGGTGCCGTGTTAAGATGCAAGCGCTATCGACTAGAACCGGTCGATATGTATGTCAGATTGGTGCCGGTGTGCCCCGGCCTTTGCGACCGGTCCGCGACTCGCTAAATGGCTACATTAGTCGAGGGGCTGTGTTATTATGAGAGAGTGTGACGTCATCAGTTCAAGTGCGTGCTATTCCTGTGTACTGTTCCAGGTCACGCCATCTATCAGTTAAAGAATCAAGTTATACAGGGTTATTGGTAATTATACTAGCAAGCCGTTTAGGGCTACTTCTGTGCACCTTAACAAACCACTTTTGTTCTACGACTTTTGGAAATTTCCATTTATTAGTCCATGACTTTGTCCGTCAACGTAGGGTTTGAATTTTTTAATATCTTTTCTTAGCGAATGCCTACGTTATAATAGCTATGTGTATGCTAAATTTTAGCTTGATTCGTCCATTGGTTCGAGCTGCGTTGATTTTTCAGTCAGGAGATAAAATTTTATATCTGTAGATAAAATATCTATTGCAAAACATTGCTAGCAGTACGTATTGCTTCCCATTATTAGATGTGAAATTAGCTCGAATGCTAGGATCATTCCTCAAAACTAGTTTATTTGATATCTAGACTAGCTAAATGAAACTAATAAAGTGTTTCATATTCTCGAGCTCTCATTACGTGACGCGACTATTAAAATATAAATAAAAATAAAACTTTAAAGACTACTAGACAGGAAGATATTAACTTCATAATAGTTATCTACCTACATAAAATTATACGCGAATTTAAAAAATCCGACATCACCGTAATTTTAGTGTTTTATTATCAAACTAGCGGCACCCCGCGGTTTCCCTACAAATCTCAATTTTGAAAACGAAAACAAGGACTAACTATCTACCTACATGCCAAATTTCACAGCAATGGTTTCGGAAGTTTATGCGTGACAATCATACATACTAACAGACAAATTCACATTTCTATTAGAGTAGGATTATATCAAGTGTTAGGTAAAGTGTCTATGAAATAGGTATCAGATTGAAAGGTCAGTGAGCTCCATAATGAGTACTTATCGAAGCAGAAACAATAAAATAGGTAGACTACTGTAAAATACATATAAAATATGACATAGTCGTGAGAATATTCACATAGAACTTGTAAATAAAATCGGTTATTGTTGCTTAGTTTCTTTAAAACAATGCCTACATAAATGTTGGACTTTATTGATTTTGGAGAATAAATGTTAAGATAAATCAGTTGCCTGTGACTGTATTTCCTGACGTGTACAATTTAAGGGTCTTCAAGATGAGAGTGAATAGGTATCTTCTAGGAAAGAGGGCTACATCTTAGACAGCATCGTCACTTGCCATCAGGCAGGTGTGATAGTGGTCAAACGCTGACATATCATTTAAAAAAATAGTTTTCTCGGACAAACCGACAGTGGGCACATACAAAACCTCTCTCATCTCGAATAAAACTTGATTTTGGAGATATATTATGCATGTATTATACATATAAACCTTCCTCTTGAATCACTCTATCTATTAAAAAAAACCGCATCGAAATCCGTTGTGTAGTTTTAAATATTTAATACATAGGGAAATAGGGACAGAAAAAGCGACTTTGTTTTATACTATGTGATTTCTTATTGAATGCCTATGCTAGCTATTATCTGACGAAGTCTGTGGCGCGTCGGGCGAACACCCGACTGCGGCGCAGAAGGTTGCGGGTTTGATTCCCGCCGGGAACAAGTATTTATGCTGACCATAAATTCTTGTTTCTGGTTCTGGGTGTTTCCTATATGTATAATATGTATATATTTAAAAAAAAAAAAAAAAGTATATATGTAGTTTATCCGTTATCTGGCACCCATAACACAAGCATTAAGTTGCTTAGCTTGGGGCTGGATGGCGATGTGTAATATGTCCTGAAATATTTATTATTTATTTTATTTTATTTATATGATCTGATATGAATCCGTCCATTGGTTCGAAGTCAGGACTTAAAATGTTGTATTTATAGATTGTTCTCAATTTGGGTTTTTGGTACTTGTTTATTTATTTCTTTAGAGTGATTTAAGTGGGTCGATATTCTAACAAATCATCTTGTGTGGGCGTCAGCGTGCGTGACCATAACAGAAAAAAAACAAGCAAAAAAAAATTAGAGTAACATCGACTTATTGTACTAATGATAATTTAGTAGTAATCCACTGCCCACGACTTGTCAAAATTTACAAATATATTTCAATATTAATTCTTTGGCTTTACTTTGATTAGTTTTTTTTTTAAATCCTATAGCAGAATTGGTCTGGGTCTGCTATTAATGCAGGTCGTAATGAAAAAATAGTTGAGACAATAAGATGGTCCTTCGTGGCGGATCACCAAAATAATGGAACTAGAAATATTTTCAAAGACATACGAGATTTTGAACTCGCGATTTTCTGCTCATGCAGATGCACTACCAATTGTTCTACGCGGTAAATTACGCCGCAGGTGAACTTCCGGCTATGCATTTGACTTTGTTTACTTTACGAATTGTGGTTCGTAGATATGAAATGTTTCTAGTAATCTATTCTTTCTAGTAATCAATTCTAGTAAGTAAAATATAGGAAAGATGAATAATGAAACTAGTATTTTTTAAGTCTTATTGGATTGCTATAATTTTGCAATATTGATCTACAATTGTTTGCTAAGAGGTAGGTAATAAGATTAGTTTCAAAGGTAACATTTAGGCCAAGCAAAGAAGATCAAAGTTTTGGTATGAAAAAGTCATACTGGCTCAAATATGTTGATAATCCCCAAATAATATGATCCTCTATTCTAAAAGTTATTTGAACTGTATTTAATCACTACATAGTATTAAATAAAGTCACTTTTCGCCGTCCCTATGTCCCTATGTATGCTTAGACCTTTAAAACTACGCAACGGATTTTGATGCGGTTTTTTTTAATAGATAGACTGATTAAATAGGAAGGTTTGATATAATACATGCATAATACAGCCGTGCAAAGCCGGGGCGGGTCGCTAGTATTTACTAAAACAAACCAAACTAACAAAGTTACAGGTAACTGATTATCAGAATTGTACCACCCACATACTAGGCGCCTACACAAACTTTCTCCAGACCAAACATAAGTCTAGACTGCATATAAATATAGTTATCTCACTCTGATATCCCTGCAATAACTGTGTGAAAACAGAACGGAAATAATAATGTAAATACTAAGGTATAATGGCTGGTGTTATTTGTGCAGCCATCCGATTAAGCGAGTTAGCTAGTCTTGCGGATGTTAAAGAACGGTATGCGGCGATGTTCACACCATAAAATTCAATATGAAAATTGCAGTGTGATAAGCACATAGAACAGCTGAGCGAGACATATATAGCGATTGCTAGAGGATCCGTATTTGAACAGTAGATTTTATCTTAAATGAGATTGTAATTGTTTAATCGCTATTGCTGTTTAGTCTAGGGATTCGCTTGAATTTACATAATAAAATTCTTGGAACTGAATGACGAAAATCAATGGGTTTTAAAAGCATTTTTGCACAGGTTTGTGTCGTAAGTGAGCATAAAGCAAGATGTTTTTAAATTGAACTCATGCTAAAAAGCCACGGGTGCTTTTTTAAAATGTAAATAACTACTTATTGCCTTAAAAACAACAACGTATACTTGCTTATACAAAAAATAAGAATTAAATTGCAAAGTGAACCTTCCACATAATTTATTTTCGGCCTTGAAGTGAAAGTTAAAATTGCGAAATCAAATTGTGCGTTACGTAAAACTTCGATACTATATAACTCGTATTGAAGATTCGTTATAACTGCGGATGTCGAGATGCAATTATATGTAAGAAATAACGAGGAAGTATAAACCATTGTGGCATGAGCCGGCTAATTCTGCCAAAAAAATAATTTTACGTGATAATCTCATAAGAAAATGATGAAAAATTTAAAAAACTTTTTGTCTTTTATTCCCTTTATGTAAGTCTTTTATTCGTCACTCGTCACCATAACACAAGCCCAGATGAGCGATATTAATATTAAATACTCTGTTTCATAAGTTACCATGACGCGTCTGGTCATATTACCATGACGTATGACGTCACTCAAAATTACCGTAACACTTTTTTGTGAATGCAGGTGTTCCACCAATTTATTAGACGTTATGACGTCAAATCTCATTCTCAAGTAAGTTTTGAGTTTAGTTATTAACTACTAGCAATGCGTTGCGGTTCCACCCGTATAAGTCCCGATCCCGTTGAAATATCGGGATAAAAAGTAGCCTATGTTACTCCCAATGAATCATCATACTAAGTTCTATCAAAATCGGTCCAGTAGTTTCGGAGAATATTCGTTACAAGTAAAGCCATAAATCTTTCTTTTATTATAATACTAGCGACCCGCCCCGGCTTCGCACGGCTATATTATGCATGTATTATACATATAAACCTTCCTCTTGAATCACTCTATCTATTAAAAAAAACCGCATCAAAATCCGTTGGGTAGTTTTTAAGATTTAAGCATACAAAGGGATATATGGACATAGGGACAGAGAAAGCGACTATGTTTTATACTATGTAGTGATGACTGGCACTTAAAAGTGTTGACTAAAAAAATATACAAGACATTATAGAAAACTTTATATAAAACGTATTTTAAGAGAAAACATCAGAAAAAAACATTTCGCAATTATGAATTTATTCCGATTTTATATGGAAATAAGAACCAAACAGAAAAATCGTTATTTTCTTTTCAAAACATCAATAGATAAGTGTGTGTGTGAGTCACCGAAATATTCCAAATAGGTACCGAAGTAGTGAGATCAAGGCTTCACAGAGAGGCTATTGGCCTATCACTAAACAAGCATCAACATCGCATTTATAACTTAAACTTAAGGCAAATAAATATGCTTTTCGAGCGACACATTCGACCTTCAATGTGGGTGTTAGTTTTTATGCGAATAAGAACTCCAGATACTATCAATACGTATATAATAATATAACGTTTTGTTTTTAAGGAAATCATAGTTGACCTTGGTATTCTTATCCATAAAAAAACTATAAATTTTAGACCCAAACTAAGCTTACATTTCCGTGACTAGATCTATCTATCTATATCTATCTATATTTTATCTATTACTAGCGACTCGCTCCGGCTTCGCACCGCTATATTATGAATGTATTATACATATAAACCTTCCTCTTGAATCACTCTATCTATTAAAAAAAACCGCATCAAAATCCGTTGCGTAGTTTTAAAGATCTAAGCATACAAAGGGACATAGGGATATACGGACGGCGAAAAGTGACTTTATTTTATTCTATGTAGTGATAGTGACTAGCAGCGCTCCGCGGTTTCACACGCGTAACTCCCGATCCCGTGGGAATAGCAAAATTAAAAGCCTATAGCCTTCCTCGACAAATGGACTATCCAACACAAAAATATTTTTTCAATTCAGACCAGTAGTTCCGGAAATTAGCACGTTCAAACAAACAAATATTAAGTATATAGATATCTATGGAACTTTTTTTTGTTTGTAATGAAGGCTCCTAAACTACAGGACCGATTTTGATGAAACTTGATATAAGGATACATTCATTCATTGGGAGTAACATTGTAAACTTTTATACCGATATTCCCACGGGATCGGGAGTTACGCGGGTCTAACCGTGGAGCGATGCTAGTGTACGAAAAAACCATCAAATTGAGGAATCTCCCTTAGCATGGCACTTGAATAATTTTTGATTAATTTTACAATTTCGAAATCCAAGCAATTAAGTTATATAACAATATTAAAATACATATATACCTACCTATTGTTACACATACATAATAATCTTTTCTGTTACTCAACGAATTTGATTGTGTGCTTACCTAATTCATATGACTCTGGCTATTGTGATTGAGGTGTTGTTATGCAAAACAAGAGAAAACAATTAGTAATGGATCCTCAGATGGTATGAGAATGATTCCTATTAGCTTATTCTTTGAGGTTTACTTTTAGTTTGTAAGTCACATCGATTCTTTGGAAATAAATAAATATTGCAGGACAATCCACACATCGCCATCTAGCCCCAAGCTAAGTAACTAGACTTGTGTTATGGGTGCTAGACAACGGATATACTACTTATATACTTTTCTTTTGTAAATATATACTTATAATACATAGAAACAACCAGACCACAGACAAATATCTAAGCATAAATACATGTCTGAGGCGGGAATCGAACCCGCGACCCTGTGTTTGGCAGTCCGGCATGGTGACCATTGTGCCAACTGGGTCGTCTAAATGCATAGATATAAAGTTTTTTTTGTCTCTGATCTAGTGAATAAAAGTAAGTCGCACTGATTAGACATTTTTGATTAATAAATATCTTTGTTAAGCTATTGCATAGCTTTTATCGCGGGCTTTGAGCGCGGCGACCGAATCAAGAAATTCCGTAACGAAAATAAAACCTAACACCCCCCACTCTGCCTTTTATAATTATATTTTGATTCTGTGGAAATACAGAGATTTGATTTGATTAACTTTATTTTTACAACACAACAAGAGCGGCATTACCGCTGAAACGATTTCTTCCAGGCAACCATTGGATAGAAAAGAATTGATTTAGCTTTTATGCTAGGTTGTGAATTTACTCCAAGCAGGATATTATCAGGTTTATTCTTGCGAGGAGAGCAAAGGCGAATAATTAGGTTTACTTATAAATAAAATATTTAAGTATTTTTTTTATTTTCACAGGTGTTAGGGACTTTTATATTTGAGGGTAGTTTCATAAAGTAGCCATCGCTTAGTGTTTGAATTCTTTGTACAAATAATGTTTTATTTACATCGAGTTTCAAGTTCTGCTCTCTCTTAACGATTGGTGCATCTGACAAAGACTAACGTTATTCCGGTCGCGTAACACTGTTTTCTTAAGATAACAGAATAGAGAAATCCTTTATATTATACTTTAGCATTGAATAAAGTCGTGATATGAAGTACAGAGATAAAATGCTACAAGAATGTTATTGAATGTCAATGATGGGTGGCCAGATTCCATTCCTGGGACAACTGTAAGTCCAAACAATGACAACGTGAGGCGTTGCCCAATGCCCTTAAATGACAGGGGCGAGCGAAGCTAGGCACTTCCAATTGGTATGCTTTACTGTAGATGATATCGCCACAGATCGTAATCGGTAACCGCACACGTAACACAATCGGTATTATTTGACTACCACCCGGTACCCGGTTGTAAATCCGGCGAAATTTCGAAATATCCGCACACACCTGCAATCCCGGCCCTGATGTGGGTCAAAGCGTTATCCCTCCGGCCGCGCGCTCAATAAACAACGCACCCGAGCCCGACTATCCGCAGGCGAAATTAACGAAAAAACTGCACACAACAAACACAAAACCACCTTCGTTATGTCAATATTGACGGTTGTTAACTGCGAGGTCATCGCTTCCATTGCACACTGCGTAATCGACGTAAATACGAGACGCGGTACATCGACAACGTTCGCTGCAATCCAGCGGAGATTTCGAAATGCGAAATTGTCACCGAGCTGCGCGCGCTCGCGCACGTCTTGCGGCCGCGCACCGCGAAAACACGGGCACTCGGAGCGATTCGTGCAGCGCTACTACTTGTTCGTTACATTCGATTAGGACTTTCGGAATATGAACGGCGGCGGCCCAGTGATTCGTACACGAGTGACCTCCGCGAGCGACGATTGAAACAATCGAGCCAAACCAACCAACCGAACAATGAACCAAAATCAGACAAAACGTTTACATAATTTATCATCGTAACATACCATCTCGTTGTCCCGCAAAAATATAAGAGCAAACATTGAATTTAAAATGTTAAAAGAGAGATCAGTACATTTTTTTACTAACACACTTGGTCTAAAATAAATCGGTAACAAAAAACAGACGCACGCCATTCCAAGCCATACCGTATTTGTTACAAACACGAACACTTAGAAAAACGAAACATAACAACTACACCGCATTGTTTTCAACTCAGGAAAGTAACCAACACCTGTGATTAACAACATAACTGTTAAAATGAAGATAATAAATAGTGCACGCAACAGACTGAAACTCCAAACAAGGATACATAAGTCCGCAACAAAACAAATTGCGAAAACACTCGTTGCCAAAAAGAACTGGAGCCATAACTCCAGGCGCAATACTTCTCTAAGTTCAAACAAGGGTAATAAACATTTTACTTACTACGTATTACAAGAAACCCTAGGAATAATTCTAGAATGAAATGTCGTGAAAAATTATGTTACCGAGAATTACTTACAAAGCAATCATTGGGTATATGAATGTACAACCAGTGCGTTTTAACTAGACACCAATATTATAAAGAAAAAATATACATTTTACTAGCTGCGCTCCTCGGTTTCACCCGCGTAACTGTCGATCCCGTAGGAATATCGGGATAAATTAAGATGTAAGCTATCCTATCTTTTAAGTTGGATCAAACTGCACACGGTGTGCACATTTGATTAAAATCGTTTAAGAAGTTTAGGAGTCCATCGCGCACAAACAACGTGACACGTGACGTATATAAGTACCTATATTAGATTTATTAGGCTCAAAAACTATTGGATCGATGAAACTTGATTGAAGATACATTGGATCCTTGAAAGTAAGCTATGCAAGGCTTTTTCCCGGTTTTCTAACGGGATCGGGACTTACACAGGTGACAACGAGACTCTGAGTGTTTTATAAGTATGTATTTAGATAAAAAGTATTTTGTTCATTACAAATCACACCTAGTTGTTTGGGGCTAGCTGGCGTTGCATGCAATGTCTTACGATATTTATTTATTTGACGGCGAGAAGAATAACCAAAATAATGCAAAACAATTAGATGCGCCAACGGGTGAAAGATATACACATCTATTTAAAAGATATCCTATTTAATTCTATTAATTTTAAATGACTTTAGTAGAGACTAGCAGCCGTCCACGGTTTCACCTGTGTAAGTCCCGTATCTGTGGAAACTCGGTGATAAATAGGGAATATGTAACTCCCAAGTCCCAAAATCAATCCATTTGTTTCAGAGCTTATTCGTTACTAGCAGCGCTCCGCGGTTTCACCCGCGTAACTCCCGATCCCGTGGGAATATCGGGATAAAAAGTAGCCTATAACCTTCCTCGATAAATGGACTATCCAACACAAAAAGAATTTTTCAATTCGAACCAGCAGTTCCTGAGATTAGCGCGTTCAAACAAACAAACAAACAAACTCTTCAGCTTTATAATATTAGTATAGATAAAGAAAATAAACCTTTCCTCTTTATAATATTAATTAGCTGTTGCCCGCGACTTCCTACGCCTGGTAGTTTTGTTTTATATACTAAAACCTTCCTCGTGAACAACTATCTATTAAAAGAAACTGCATCAAAATCCGTTGCGTAGTTTTAAAGATTTAAGCATACATAGGGATATAGGGACAGAGAAAGCGACTTTGTTTTATACTATGTAGTGAATAGTGATACTAGCGACCCGCCCCGGCTTCGCACGGGTATCTTATGCATGTATTATACATATAAACATTCCTCTTGAATCACTCTATCTATTAAAAAACCGCATCAAAATCCGTTGCGTAGTTTTAAAGATTTAAGCATACAAAGGGATATAGGGACATAGGGACAGAGAAAGCGACTTTGTTTTATACTATGTAGTGATGTAGTGATAGTAAAATGTAGATGTAGTTTTCAGTTATTTTTCTCGTTTTTAATGTTATTTTTTATCGAGCTCGAAGTGTCTAGTTAAATAGCACGGGTTGTATGTAATACCTAATCATATCGGGCGCAGTCCCAGTCATATTTTTATGAGAATGAATTGGTTAGGAGTGACGTCACGGGGCAAGCGAACATTGGCCGAGTTCGCACTAATAAGTTTGCGTGTTTATTATATGAATTTGTAGGTATATTAAATATTTTTGCTATAAAAAACATCGTGTAAGTTATTCGTCGGGCAACAAACTGGGTTAAAGAAATCAATTTTATGAGAGAAGAAAATCTTAAGGTGTAAGGGTACCTGCGCTCTCTCCACACAAACGTAGTCGACTGTTTCCTCCCTGGATAATGACACTAGCACAAATATTTTTGTGCCATAAAACCTATAACTGCCATGACTAAGCCCCTGTTTTGTTTTTTTTTTCATTTTCTAATTACTTATCATAGAAATTAATATTTAAAAAAATAAAAATTATTAAAAAACAAAAAAAAGGGGCATGGTCATGGCAGTTATAAGTTTAACGCACCAAAAATATTTGCTCTAGTGTCATTATCCAGGGAGAAAACAGTCGACTACGTTTGTAATAGTTTGTATGGAAAAAGCTCCCGGCACCCTTTCCTCTTAAGACGATATCTTAAAATTTGGTAACAGTGGATACTTCTAAAGTTAACATGTTGTTTTCAAGTTTTTTATGTGATAAAAATATTACTGAACGCCAGATGGTCTACCAGCTACCTGATGTTAAACGGTAACTTCTGCCAAAGACTTAAGTCCGTGACATTGAATTTTATAAAAATATTTTTTTATTTGCTTGTAAAGAATAGGCCTAGAAATTAGAACCGATTTTGATAAACTTGGTATTAGAATGCATATTATTATAATTCTTAGTAACATAGTTACATAGTTTAATTATGAATAAATATCAACTAAGGTAAAATGATTATAAACTAAACAATATGGCACAATGGGCGGCCTTATCGTTAAAAGAACAATCTCTTCTAAGCAACCTTTACTTATTTATTTACTAGCGACCCGCCCCGGCTTCGCTCGTCTATATTATGCATGTATTATACATATAAACCTTCCTCTTGAATCACTCTATCTATTAAAAAAACCCCATCAATATCCGTTGCGTAGTTTTAAAGATTTAAGCAGTCAAAGGGAAATAGGGACAGAAAAAGCGACTTTGTTTTATACTATGTAGTGATAATACATTTACTCATTGCACTCACAGTATACACCAAAACATGCAAAGAGTCATTATGTAGGTACATTAAAGAAAAAGGGATTGATGATCTTTGGATTGATTAAAGAAGGGTATTGGTGGGTTGTTCATAACGTGATGGAACATTAGGAGAATATTATAAACTAGCTGCGCTCCGCGGTATCTCACCCGCGTAAGTCCCGATCCTGTGGGAATTCCGAATTCAAAATCAGTTCATCCTGCAGACAGACGGACAGTCTGTCTGTCTGATGCTACAAACAGACAGACACACACAGACACATCAAACTTATAACACCCCATCGTTATTGCGTCTTTGCAAAATTCATCCAATCGATCCACTGGTTTCGGAGATTACCCCCTATACAACCTCACAAACTTTACCTCTTTTGGGATATATTTATATAAGTATACTAGCTGTCCGGGCAACGTTGTTTTGCTGATTCGTGAATCTAAACCATCCAGGGTGCCACCCAAACGCATACAAAAAAATATCCAATCGGTACAGCCGTTTTAGGACATACACACGTACAGTAGAATAACATTTATAAAAAAAAAAAAAGGCTACATTTTAACCTGATACTCCCACAGGATCGAGACTAACGCGGGTGAAACCGCGGGACACTGCTACTGCTATATGAGGATATATACATGTAAATTCAGCGACATCCAGCGAGCGTTCACTTTACAGAAATCATTGCTACGATTCGTGTTCAATTATTCTAATGTACTTGAATTGATTGAGCTGATAAACTTTGTAGATTCATCGAATAATTGTGGTAAGACTTCCTGGTTTAAAACATTCCGAAGGTCGTCGATTCGAATCCCGGTGCACCAATGTTTTTTTTGACGTGATAACGTATAGTAGTGTACAAAAAAGTGTCATGACAATATTGTGTGACGTTATTGTCACTTTCCCATTGTGTGACGTCATCGTCACGTTCCGGTGACGTCATGTCAACAATGATGTCACACAGCACGCCGCGTCTCGTGTTTGTTTTTTATTGTTTATTAATAATAACGACCCGCCCCGGCTTCGCACGGCTATATTATGCATGTATTATATCTATAAACCTTCCTCTTGAATCATTCTATCTATTAAAAAAAACCGCATCAAAATCCGTTGCGTAGTTTTAAAGATCTAAGCATACAAAGGGACATAGGGATATAGGGACGGCGAAAAGTGACTTTATTTTATACTATGTAGTGATAGTGAAGTGATAGTGATGATAAATAGGTCATCGTTTGACCACTAACACGATGGTAAGTTACGATGCGGTCTAAGACGTATGAGCATTTATAGAAGATATATACGCTCGTGACTTAAAAACCCCCAAATAAACGGAGGCCTTCGAGGGGAGGGGAGTGAGGAAGTCGGCAGTTGAACATAAACTTCTGCTTTTGTGACTGCGCCTGCGCCGGTCTACATATGCCTGAATCCGTAAAGGTAAGCCGTCAGGAATCGGGTTGTTTAGACCCCTCGCTACTGGGTCCAATGCAATAGAGTCCTACTATGGTTTTATTCAAAAGCAGGAAGTCATACCACAACAATGATTCAACAAATCTACAAAGTTTATCGTCTCAATCAGTTCAAGTACATCTGAATAATTGGGCACGATTCGTGACAATGATTTCCGTAACGATGGGGACCAACAGCGATGATTAAAGAACAGACAGATTTATTAATCTGACACCGGGGAAGTGCGTCATTGATTTGCTTGACGGCAGTTGTACAATCAACAGTCAAAAGTATCTGCCCACCGTAACGTTTACAATCCTGTGCAACACTATTTGAACATTTAAACAACGTAACCTGTGGATCGAACCCACGTCGGTTGGTGATAGCGGGTGGCGGCTTATACCACTCGGCCAACTAAAGACATAACTAACATGTTGAAAATAATAATCACACTGAGTACTTTTAATTCAATTATTTGTGTTTGTGTGTAACGTCTATTAGAAGAAGGTCGTAAGTCTAATACTTATTTTGACGACCCAGTTGGCACAATGGTCACCATGCCGGATTGCCAAACACAGGGTTGCGGGTTCGATTCCCGCCTCAGACAAGTATTTATGCTTAGATATTTGTCTGTAGTCTGGTTGTTTCCATGTATTATAGAATAGAATAGAAGAATAGAAACCATGGAAGTCTTTGGTTATGAAAGATTGAAGGGTCTCTTTTTTTCTTTATTGTTAGGTATCGGGAAATATGACCATGGTGGGAGTTTCCACGCAGGCTGATGACGTACATACGCCATCGCCAGTTTATTTTCGTTAGCGTTCTCTCCATGTCAAAACCGTGCTTATCTATTACTAGCCTTTGCCCACGACTTCTTCCGCGTCGAAAATCAATCAATTCATTTATTTCAGATATTCAAATCCATAATAACAATCAAATTATAAATAATGAAAATACTAAAGATGACCAAAAACTAAAACGGACCAAGGAATCACGTTGTCCCATACAAACTTTACCACCTTTTTCATTCTTATCGGATGCCTACGGCATACAAAGAACACACCCTCCAAATTTCAAATCTCTACGATCAGCGGTTTAGTTAAGCTGTGCGTTGATCCATTAGTCAGTCAGTCAGTCGATGAGGACACAGCATTTTACATGTATAGAAGATAGATGGAATAGATATTATATGTCACAAAGCATCTCAAAGGTGATCTGAATTTGAACTAAACTTCTTTGTTCAAACCGTCATGTCTATGCACTATTTAATATCCTAAACAGAGCTGTACCTACTCGTAAACTGGCAGTCATAAAATATTTATTGCCTGCATTATATCGCCTGTGGCATATAGTTTTACTTCTTATCTAGGACACCTATGAAGTTTAACGTAAATCTTATGCCTGACTGGATTGATACAATTTCGATTGTTTAATGAGCACCAAATTTTATCAAAATGAGTCTTACTAGACTCATTTTGATAAAAGTTGGTGCTACTGTTAAGTTAACTACTAATTACTGTTAAGTTTTTTTAACAAAATATCTTATCTATTTATCTACCTACACTAATATTATAAAGATAAATATTTTTTTGTTTGTTTGTCGAATAGACTTCGAAACTACTGGACCGATTTTGATGAAACTTAGCATGAAAAAACATTGATTAATTAGGAGTAATATAATTTTAAAAGTAGATGTATGGATTATATGGTTATGAATTGTTATGAAGAAAAAAAAAAAAAAAAAAAAAAAAAAAAAAAAAGGTGACCGTCCTCGTGGTGCAATAGTCGTGTCGGAAAATTGATACAAGGTAGCAAGTTCTAATTATGCCCAGGTGATATGTCCTGTGTCTAGCTAGACCCGCGAATTTATATTTTCGTCAGTCAATAAAAAAACTAAGACAAAATAATGAAATAGTTTATTATGGGGGGTCCATATGCCAACGACCTCGCTACACAGGTTACTAAATAGTCACTATCGGCACCGGTCGCCTTCGTTGGTGAAAATTGTTGATTCTTACGAATGTGTTTTGTTTTTCTCAAAAGTGCTAAATAAATAAATAAATATTTCAGGACATATTACACATCGCCATCCAGCCCCAAGCTAAGCAACTTAATGCTTGTGTTATGGGTGCCAGATAACGGATAAACTACATATATACTTCTTTTTTTTTTGTAAATATATACATATTATACATATAGGAAACACCCAGAACCAGAAACAAGAATTTATGGTCAGCATAAATACTTGTTCCCGGCGGGAATCGAACCCGCAACCTTCTGCGTCGCAGTCGGGTGTTCGCCCGACGCGCCACAGAGGTCGTCAAAGCTGCAGCAGTGCTGCAATGAAATTGAAAGTGAGATTTTTACAGACATTTTGGTGTTACTTTGAGCAAAAATTAGTTTTGAAACTATCCTAAAATTAAGAATGAAATCTAGTAGAATTTTGAAATGACAAAGTGTTTCCGTTACCCCGGAATTACCCCAAAATATCGGTATAGATCTCACCTACAATTGAATTTCAGCACTTTTGAGAAAAACAAAACACATTTGTAACAATCCACAGTTTTCACCAACGAAGGCGACCGGTGCCGGTAGTAACTATTTAGTAACCTGTGTAGCAAGGTCCTTGGCGTATGAACCCACCTTAAGCAAAAAAATAAGGGGAAATCCCAAAAAATGGATTTATCACTGCGGTATCCTCTTTCTAACACAAAATTTATCATCTTAAACAGTTCAGCCGTCAACACAAAACATAAATTAATAAAATATTTAAGCGACGAATTGAGTAAGTATTTCGTCCTTTTTTTGAAGTCGGTTAATCATAAAACCCTCCGCAAGTTATTATGTCCATATAAACGTAAGAAACACAATTATCCCGAGATTGCCTGTAATCCCGTTACATTTCCACGGTAAATTAACTCAAAATCCAATAAGCCGCTGAAAAATATATATAATTGAAAGAATTCACCAACTTTATTTACAAAGTGATTGAGAATAGCTTTAATATGATTTATATTCTGAGAATTTTGGAGTTTTTTTTTGTTCTTGGGTTTATTGACTTTCAGTTTAGAGCAGTATTTCTTAAAGTTGGCGATATAACCCCTTGTGGGCGCTGGAGGCCTGATAAAGGGCAGTGAAGGGCTCAGAAATTTTGGAAACCGAAATCTAAAATTATAATATAATTTTAGATTTCGGTTTCCATTTCTACAAACAAATAATATTATTGTGAAACGCTCTCTATGGATTTTTTTTTCCAACTTTTAAACCCTTTATTAGGCTTTAAAACTATTATGTTAATTAAGAAAGCTTTTAAAAACAAGTACTTTCTGAAAATTAGGCCCTGTTCCACTCTAATCCAGAAAACAAACCCATTAAAAGCTTTTTTTACCTTTTGTTCTACTGTAACCCTATATAGCGATGCGATATATAGCGATAGCGAGAGATTCCATGCTTTATTCCGTTCTAATCCATTTCCGCGATGAATTAGATTTCACTGCTTTTTATTTTCCGATCCATTAACATCATGGATAAGAAAGAATCCACTGCTTATTTTATTGTTCTAAAGAAACACACCAAAGAAATTCCATATTATGTTTCACTTGGTATTTTCCTGAAAATTATTCACGATGCAAAATTAACTAGCACTCATACACACCAATTAACAAAACCATCACAGACTCGAAATACAAATAAACAGTAGGTACCTACCTACCTACAGTAGTGCTAACTGTTAGTTGTTGATAAGCGTAAAAGCAAGTGTGCATAACATTCAGTCAATTAAGGCTGGCACCATAACAAGGCCCGTTCTAAATAGGTAAGCGGGGACCTCACGACGAGACAAGATGGCTCCCAACTTCGTCGCTAATTAATGTATCCTCTTGTAATTTCACGGCAACCGCAACTACTGGCTGCTATATTAAATTCATAGCTTTAGTTTACGCTATTTTAGTTTATACTCTACAGACATAATTGCGCCCCGTGTAAGTCCCGAAAAATGAAGCCTTTGAATCAGGAAAAAGTAGCCTATGTATTATGAAAAAGTAGTCACGTATCATGAAAAAGAGGCCTATTTATCAGGAAAGGGTAGCCTAATGTATTAGGAAAAAGTAGAAAATAGGTGGATTTAAGGAGCTTGATATCAGGATTTAAGAACCTTAATATAAGGATCTTGATATCGGTATTTAAGAACCCTGATATCAGGATTTAAGGAACTTGATATCAGGACTTAAAGACCTTGATATTCGTATTCAAGGATCTTGAATCCGAATTTAGGAATCTTGATATTCGGATTTAAAAGAACCTTGATATCAGGATTTAATGACCTTGATATCAGGATTTAAGAACCTTAATAATATCAGGATTTAAGAACCTTGATATCCGGATTTAAGGACCTGTATCTGGCTCACCACAGATTGCTACTCGTGAGCTTGTAACAGTGAAACACTGAGACGTTGCTAGTTTAGCGACAAAACGCTAACAAACCGGCGCAATAAGTTAATCTTACCAGAAGCCATCCATTACAGTGAACCGGCGGCATAGGAATAGCAAATGTCTAAACTCGGTAATACCTAACAGTATCCCATGTAAGTTACAGGAACATTAGTTAGCCGAAGGGAACAACAACCCACCGCAATTTATAGCTTAGATACTAAATATATCAAAATATTACGCTTTACTGCCAACAAATATATCGGCAACAGGACTAAGCGCAATTCGTACACTAATGGAATCAGTTGCCTGCGTCTGTCTTTACTGACGTGTACAATTGTCGCAAGTGAACAGGTATCTTCTAGGAAAGCGTGCTATATCTTAGACCGCTTTGCCACTTACCATCAGGCAGGTGTGATCAAACGCTTTTCTATCATATGTTAAGAGGAAAGGGTACCGAACGCCCTCTCCATACAAACGTAGTCGACTGTTTCCTCCCTGGATAATGACACTACAGCAAATATTTTTGTTGCATAAAACTTATGACTGCCATGACCCTATGTTTTGTTTTAATTTCTATGATATTTTTTTTTACACAAGATAGGCTTGCATTGCACCTCATCCCACCTGATGGTAAGCGAAGATGAGGTTAAACATGTAGCATGCTGGCCTAGAAGGTACCTATACACTCTAGACTTAAAGACTCCAAGGTTGTAGTTTTGGGGGAACAGCGACGCGAATAGAGTTCCATTTCTTAAAAGTGCGTACGAGAAAGGTGGATGCGTGACGCTAGATTAGAAAATGAAAAAAATCAAGACATAGGGGCATAGTCATGGCAGTTGTAGGTTTTACGCAACAAAAATATTTGCTATAAGTGTCATTATCCAGGGAGGAAACAGTCGACTACGTTTGTGTGGAAAGAGCGCAGGTACCCATTTACCTTAAAACAAATTTTGTAATTTCAAAATACAATATTTTGTACTAGCGATCCGCCCCGGCTTCGCACGGCTATATTATGCATGTATTAAACATATAACCCTTCCTCTTGAATCACTCTATTTATTTAAAAAAATCGCATCAAAATCCTTTGCATAGTTTTAAAGATTTAAGCATACATAGGGATATAGGGACAGAGAAAGCGACTTTCTTTTATACTATGTGGTGATGTGCCTCTGACGTGTTTTCAGTTACCAGTCAGCTTTTTTAAGCGACTTTCTTTTATACTATGTGGTGATGTGCCTCTGACGTGTTTTCAGTTACCAGTCAGCTTTTTTGTATAACAATGTGAAAAGCTAAAATCGATCGTTTAGCACCGAAACCAATTTCGATAAAAGTTAAAAGGCTATTGGATGAATTTTTACCATTATACCTCACATATCGAACCGTCATTCAGCGATGTCAATAAAACAAACTGTGGCTCTTAAACGGGGGAACAAAACGAGCAATCCCATCCCATCCGAGCCACGTATTCAATTAACAGAATACGATTTTGCATTCACGCTTCGAAGTTAATTAAAATATCAGTAATTGCGCGGAGACATGTCGAAACAAGAGCGGTGAATGAGGCCCCGCATCGGGCGCCACTTGCCGCAATATTTGTACTTTATTAGAGCAACTTTCTCCTCTCCTGTTTGCATGCAAGGAGGCCCGGTTTTATTTGCGTTGGGTAGAGCAAGCGAAAACTTGTACGGAAGTCCCGGCGGGATGCGAGCTATCGGAACTCATATGCAATAACTGGGGGACTATCTCGAGAGAATTGTGATGTCGATTCACTTTGTAACACGGCGACAATATTGTCACTCCATTTTTACACGGCTTACATAAAACTATAGCTGAACTAGAGACGATTGCACAATGGTCACCATGCCGGACTGCCAAACACATTGTGGGTTCGATTCCCAATTTCCCACCACCTGGTTGTCTCTATGTATTATAAGTATATATTTACAAAAGAAAAGTATATAAGTAGTATATCCGTTGTCTAGCATCCATAACACAAGTCTAGTTATACTCAGCTTAGGGCTAGATGGCGATGTGTGGAATGTCCTCCAACTTATTTATTATTTACTAGCGACCCGTCCCGGCTTCGCACGGCTATATTATGCATGTATTATACATATAAACCTTCCCTTTTAAACACTCTATCTATTAAAAAAACTGCATCAAAATCCGTTGCGTAGTTTTAAAGATTTAAGCAAACATAGGGATATAGGGACAGAGAAAGCGACTTTGTTTTATACTATGTAGTGATTATTATAGGATGGTGAGTTCCTCGCATTAAAACGAGATAAAATGTACCTCGGAATAGCATTTAAATCCCTGCCGAAATAGTAAAAAATCCGCGAAACGCGCGCGTAAAACGTAGTTCATTGTCAAGCCGAATCTTTTTTCACGGGTAAAAGCTGACCTATCAAATAGAGAGAACAATGGCGGAAACAAAGCTTTTACTTAGACCGAATCCCGGTCGGACGTGACTACTACCGATCGACGGATGAAAAAAAATTATAGTATATCGTGACATGGATTTAAACGAACGTGGCAAACAACTGAACAAATTTTGACATAAAATTTAATTTATAATTCAGTTTTTCACAAATACTCAAATACTTATTTATTGGTAAGGTCACATAATCAAAAATCATACATTACTTACTACGTATTATGTAAATTAAGGCGAGTTTGAAAAATCCAAATAATAATAAGAAAATAAAAAACTAGTAAATACTTACCTATACTTATAAATTAAAAACGAATACATGTACTACAATTTTCATTAATTGAGTCAAATTGTAAAATTAGTAATTAAAAAGAATATATATATAAAGTAAATTATTATTTTACTACAATTCAAGTAATGTATAAATTCTTAATAAAACCATTGAAAATGTAACATTTTGTAAGACGCACTTTTAAATGTACCGCGACATAATTTTCTAACTACTTAAACCTTTATTAGGCTTTGCAACTACATTTATATCTGAATGAAATTGTCATTTATGAATTAACCGTAAATTATTAT
Organism: Idaea aversata; assembly: GCA_907269075.1. Lineage (NCBI taxonomy): Eukaryota > Metazoa > Arthropoda > Insecta > Lepidoptera > Geometridae > Idaea > Idaea aversata. The sequence continues at coordinate 2,730,952 of OU026098.1, read as the reverse complement.
TAATTACACTATTTTGTGAATAAATAGTTTAAAAGCAGAATACAGATTTCAGTATTCGGGAAATTATGTTTTAAAGGCGCTACTTACAAAATATTAATATGTCAATTTCTAACTGGGCTGAGAACTTAAAAAGATCCTAGAGTGGCACAAAGTGCCACCCCTTTGTGCCACTCTAGGATCTTTTTAAGTTCCGTGTTTAAGTATTTTATACGTCTGAGTAATCCAGCGTGCAGCGTTTCAATTATTTTATACGTAATCATATTTTTGTAATTTTAAGGCGCAATAGAATGTTTATAAAAAATAATAAATAAATATTACAGGACATTCCACACATCGCCATCTAGCCCCAAGCTAAGTAACTAGACTTGTGTTCTGGGTGTGAGACAACGGATATACTATTTATAAACTTTTTCTTTTGTAAATATATACTTATCATACATAGAAACAACCAGACCCTAGACAAATATCAGAGCATAAACTACTTAAGCATGTACTTGTCTGAGGCAGGAATCGAACCCGCAACCCTGTGTTTGGCAGTCCGGCATGGTGACAATTGTGCCAACTGGTTCGTTATGTATTTTTTTTACATAAAACTTTTTTAATTTCTTTGGAATTGTGAATACGCTAGCTCTCCCGCCCGTTCAATAAGCTCCCTGTTCACTAGCGATTAACAGAGAGAGAAAAAAAATGAAAAATATCTCCGTTCGAGTCGAATCCGAATATGGAAATGCCGGCTTCGCAATGCGGGTAGATAAGAATTTTATATCGGGCACGGTCGCCGTGTAAACATTGCACGGGCGTACGTAATATTGAGGTGATAAGTAGAGCACAGGGAGGTTATTATGTACCCAGGTGGCATGAATATCTCGAATATAAAAAAATAATTTACCAAATCGGTCCAGGCGTTTTCGAGTAATCGGCGAACATACATAAAAAATATTTTAAAAAAGCATATGCGACAAATTAATAACCTCCTCCTTTAAAGAAGTCGGTTAAAACTATAAGTATAAATAGGTAGGTAAGTACATTCTTAATTTTTTTTGTAGATTATCAAGAAAATAAGGTTTGAGTTTGATTTTTAATGTATCGTTGTGTATTTTTTTACATTTGTATAAGTATCATCAAATTTTATCGAATCTTGGAATAAATTTTGGCGAATCAAGCCATACTACAAGCCGCTTTCGATTTTGTACGCGTTTGGCGAAAAATATTTTTTTTTTATGGACTACTAGCTGCGCCCCGCGGTTTCACCCGCGTAATAATTTTCTACGCAATTTTCTTAATATTTTCTTTCATAAGAACCTTCTCCTGACAATAACAAACACAACAAAAAAAGAATTGGCCAAATTGGTCCAGGCGTTGTTGAGTTATGCGCTTACCAACACATTTTGCGATTCATTTTTATATTATAAGATATTGTGTGAGTGGTATAAGCCGCCACCCGCTACACTAACCGACGTGGGTTCGATCCATAGGTTACGTTGTTATAATGTTTAAATAGTGCTGCACAGGATTGTAAACGTTACGATGGCGAAGACTTTTGACCGTTGATTGTACCTATGTATATTTTTATGTATGTTTTATTTCGGTGTCGGGACTAGCGCGAGTGAAACCGTGAGGCGCAACTAGTGCATATATAATAGGAAACAGTAGGTACACATTACGCGAGTTCAAAGTGTTAATTACACGCGTGTACAAACATAAAATCAATGCTAACTAACCAGCATTTCCTATCATTTGTATTAGATAGGTAAACAGACAGAATTTACCTATCTAATTATTAGTAATGAGCCTAAATTATAATTAATAAGGGTATAGGCCGAGAGGTCATTGCATGGTATCTAATATATTGAGTTAAAAAAATAAGCGATGGTAAAAAGGTATATTATTCGGTGGACGACTTTTTAAATGATAAAATTTAATTTTGACATTGTATTTTAACTTTTATTTTTTATTATTATCTTTTCACATTCTATTTTGATTGTAGTTTGACATTGAACATTTTTATGTGTAATGTTGGTCATAGTGTGGGTAGGGTTTTTATGTGAATGATTAGTATTATAATTATTATCAATGTTATTTAAGGACTATAATTTGTATTCATGTGCCAATTGAAACATGGCCGAACTTATATATTACCATCTAACATCATTGTACCCATGTTTATGAATGAATAAATGAATTATGAATTATAAAAACTAGGTTTGCCGGGGCGTAACCTCGAGGGTTCTGGACTCCAACCAAACAAATAACAATTCACTCCACCCTGAGGTACAATTTTGTTCATCACGCCGAAGGTCCTGTTCCCCGCGGCTTCACCCACGTAAATCCCGTGGGAATATCAAAATAAAAAGTAGCCTATAGCCTTCCTCGATAAATGGACTATCCAACACAAAAATAATTTTTCAATTCGAGCCAGTAGTTCCTGAGATTAGCGCGTTCAAACAAACAACGGAAGCCCTCAAAGATGAATAATTTTCCCCATTATTTCCACATTTCCCTCTGATTCTTCGCTCCTATTAGTCGCAGCGTGATGTTATAAAGCCTTCCTCGATAAATGGACTATCCAACACAAAAATATTTTTTCAATTCAAACCAGTAGTTCCTGAGATTAGCGCGTACAAACAAACAAACAAACTCTTCAGCTTTATAATATTAGTATAGATTATAATCAAAAAATAAATAAGAATCTGCTGTAGTTAACATTAGGGATTCTAAAAATCTTAGTATATCACCTACTCAGAAACCGAACAAAAAAGAAACACTCTCTTCAGATTTTGACCTAAAATCTTAATTGACTTCCTTCGTTTCTAACATCTACCGCCTAAAGGTCTCGTGACGGGATTTTTCCCCTGCCGGACGGAATGTGATATCACTTCACTACATAGTATAAAACAAAGTCGCTTTCTCTGTCCCTATATCCCTATGAATGCTTAAATCTTTAAAACTACGCAACGGATTTTGATGTGGGTTTTTTAATAAAGGTTTATATGTCTTTCTTGACAGCGTTTTATATAAAAACTAGCGACCCGCCCCGGCTTCGCACGGTTATATTATGCATGTATTAAACATATAAACCTTCCTCTTGAATCACTCTATCTATTTAAAAAAAACTGCACCAAAATCCGTTGCGTAGTTTTAAAGATTTAAGCATACATAGGGATATAGGGACAGCGAAAGCGACTTTGTTTTATACTATGTAGTGATGCACGTCATGTCCCCGTTACGTCCGAGGTTTTATCCCGTGACGTAAGCATGCGACCTTTAATATACATTTTACTCCTAGGTCCCTTTAAAAAAAAAAGCTATTTTGCATTAATGGATTAATTAACCATTGTCATTATATCGAGAATCTATTGATATTATATCGAGATTGTGACTTTATTTGGTATTCTGCTAAAGTTTTAATAATATCGCAATAAAATCGCTATGGAGTCTCAATGGAATGGTACGTCGCTGGTGTTGCCTAGCAACAAGGTATATGTTGCTAAGCAATATATACCGTTTTGACAACTATCAAGATTCCACTGAGCCGCGATTCTAGAGCAGAATACCAAAGTGAGTCAGTAGTGCGTCTGAACTGAAGTAGTGCGTCTGTTTGAACCAATTTGACATGTAATGTCATATTTTTGACATTAAATGTCTATTAAGATTCTATTGACACTCTATTGAAACACAATTGTGTTAGCAGACTTGGGCCCCAGGTAAATCACCTTAAATAAAATTTGAGACACGTAACGCCATCTATGAGAGCTGTGTAGTACTGCATAAGGAGAGAATGGAACCATTTGGGAATAAAGTGGAATAAATTTACAGTTACAGGGCGCCATCTAGCCACAAACTAAGCTAACCATATTACACTTTGAACCAATTATTCAAAAATTTACCCATTATTATACCTAAATGCGAAAGCTCATAAATGGTGTCATATCTTATTTTGTATTGTTCACTGTCTGCTTTCCGAATAAAATATAATAAATAATATAGTATTTTGTTAACTTTTAAACATGAAAGTTCTTTAATTAAGTAACACAAAAATTCTTTATTTTTGTATCTTAAAGTTTTTTAAGTGAATGGTAAGGAATCAACGCAATTTGGTGTCTGCTTTGCACACTTCTCACAAGATCTAGAGTACTATTTTAGTTTATCTTATAAGAACTTTGTATACAATGGGTTATTGGAAATTAATTGACACGGCGTTAAGGGCTTCTTCTGTGCACCTTAACGATCAACTTTTGTTCTACGACTTTTAGAAATTCGAAAAAGAAAATGAAAATTTTGAGGTTATGGAAATTCGAAAAACAGCTGATTTTTTAAAACAAAAGTCATTCAGACTAAGAACAGTACATAAATCATAAAAAATAAGTAAAATTTTAAGGTTAATGACCTCCCCGTGTAAGGAACAGCTGATTTTCAGGTAAACCTAACCCCAAAATTTTCATTTTTTTTTTCGAATTTTCAAAAGTCGTAGTACAAAAGTTGTTTGTTAAGGTGCACATAAGAAGCCCTTAACGCCGTGTCAATTAATTTCCAATAACCCTATAAAATAAATATGATTTACGAAAAAAATAATTTAGTCCTATATTTTCTTTATTAAACGAATTATTAGCGTCAATGCAGGGAAATTTTCTTGTGTTGTGACTAAACCAACTGATATAATATGAATTATGAACTCACAGAATGACCACACTTTTAGCAATATTGCTTCGTGATAGTATTAGGTGCTTTGGTGGCACCAGTGTGCTTTAAATAAATCTGGTCAATTAGGTACTTGACAGTCGTAACGTTAAAATATAAAACATATTTGAAATAGTACCAAATAGGTAAACAATAACTATTAAAAAAATTGCATTAAAATATGTTGCAATTGGTTAAAAAAAAAACACGAAACGCTACAGCCACGTGGAGCCACAAACATTCATGGAGTAACCTATTAAATAAGGTCTGTGATGTCATCGAGTTGTTTTCGTGCGACAATTCCTAATTAATGAATTTCTTCAAAAACTATTCAATTTTAAATTAGTTAAATTAGTTTATAAAAAATATTTGCGACTTTTAAAATACTTACAGTAAAACTGTCAACAAGCAAATTGTTTTTATTTAGCCTATCGTGTCCTACAGATGGCTAAAAACTTCCTCTGATTCCTTCCATGTATCTTGATCTCCAGCTATTTCTAGCCAATATTCCAAATATACAGGGTCACTACAAAAATTTGCTGCTTCCTTTGATTTGCCATACTATGTTTGTTTCCAAGAATTGATCTCTATCAGCAAGACTATCCATTGGTATAAAAATATACGATGATATTTTTTTTGCAAAATCAACAGGACCGATTCCTGACGAGGGTAATGACTTTTTCAAAAATCTAATGATGCAGTTTTATCAAAATCGGACACGCAACTCCTTTCAACATTTTCGCTATATATCTTATAGTCAAAGATATAAGATATATGTAAAAAAATCATAATGTATAATGTAAATGGAAGTAACCTGTAGAACTTATCTAAGCCTAGGTACTTACCGTGAACAGTGAGCTCCGAATCCCGATTCAACTCGTACAGCCTCAACGCCTCATCCAGCTCCAGTTGGGTTGAAATTGTACAGGGATCGCCTTCTTCATCCACCCATTTCATAGTGAACACCTGGAAAAGGGAGTTTAGATGTTGTAAAATAATTATACAGCACTAGATAATCGCCACGGCTTCGGTAGCAAAGCATATATACTTTTTGAGGCGCAGTTTTCTTTTAAAATATTTTCAGACAGCCCAGTCCATGCACTATAAAAACAAAACATATATGCCTTTTATTGTCGCAGTCAGTCAATTTACGTAAAATAATAATGAATTATACACCTAAACCTACCTATACAAATACCTACTAATGTACCTACCTATACAAAAAGTGACACAATACTCGTGTATAACGTGGTACTCGTAGTATGTAAGTATCTACGATACAAACGACTTGAGTTACCAGTTAGCTTCGACCAGTTAGTGGTAATCTTGATTTTATTTTGTTTTATTTCATCTTAGTCCTTAGTTATTTATTATGATTACTACTGTAATATGGGTACATGCCTGAATTTAAATTTTATTTTTATTTATTTTAAACCTTTCTCATGCATTGCTCCATCTATTGGTCAAAACCGTATGAAAATCTGATTAGTAGTTTTTTGAGTTTATCGCATTCAAACAAGACGCGGCGGAGAGACAGACCATGTTCCATTTCAATTGGTTCAGTAGTTTTTGTAAATATACCATTCACACTGACACAAAAACTTTCGCATTTATATTATTAGTAGGATTGTGATTGACCTGAAAATCAATAAATATCATATCATGTCTTTTTTTCTAACCATCACAAGTGTCTGGACAAAGGTCTTCCTCATCTCTAGATTGCATTTCTAGCTTCATTTTTAGGGTAAGTACATAAACAGGTAAAAAAGGGACCTTTATAATTTTTGGTTGTATGAAATGTAGCAGCCAAAATCAATGATTGCTCCTCAAGCAATGTTATGTGACTTTTTTGTTCTACTGAAGTGGTTTATTTATGTAAAATTGTCATATTTTTCTCTAGGTAGGTAGGTATGCTATGACAATACTTGCTTTGTTTCTGTGCTGTTTAATAAGAAGTATTTATTTACAATAGAAAAGTACATATTCTATACTTTGATTGGTCAACACAACACAAGGCTAGTTGCTTAGATTGAGGCTAAGTGGCCCTGTGTGAAATGTCCTACAATAATTATATATCTACATTTTCTCATAACTTTTTATAAATAAATAATGTTACATTTTTCAAATGTAATTTTGACTACCCTACCCTCTTTGCATTGTTCTCTGTCTAGTGCCAGTTGGCTCCAGTCCCTACAATGCAAAGGAGGCCTTTGCCCTGCAGTGGGACAGAGACTAGACTAAAAATAAATAATAATAACTAGCAGCGCTCCACGGTTTCACTCGCTTAACTCCCGATCCCGTGGGAATATCGGGATAAAAAGTAGCATATAGCCTTCCTCGATAAATGGACTATTCAACACAAAAATAATTTTTCAAATCGAACCAGTTGTTCCTGAGATTAGCGCGTTCAAACAAATAAACACTCTTCAGCTTTATAATATTAAGGTGAAAGGGTACCTGACTACCTGCGCTCTCTCCATACAAACATAGTCGACATAATCCTAATTTCTATGATAATTAGAAAATGAAAAAAAGCAAAACATAGGGGCATAGTCATGGCAGATATAGGTTTTATGGCACAAAAATATTTGTGCTAGTCATCCATCATGACAGTTTCCTCCCTGGATAATGTTGTTTCAGGAAACAGTCGACTACGTTTGTATTGTAAGCAGGGTTCGAGGATATATATCAATGGATATATATCATGATATATATCCGATATATATCCGATATATATCAAAGGGTTTTTTGTGATATATATCAATACAAAAATTGTTTAAAAATTTGATGAAAATAAGTCATGTTTTGCAGTTTTCTACTGTAGTTCTCCCCCCTAAATATAGATGGCGTTGGAGTAAAGTAAAAACATACTCCCTAATAGTAAGTTTAGGTATTACCGTTTAAAGTTTAGGTATTTTAAGTATTAGTGTAGGTATTCAGAAAATTAATGAAGCCATTGGGTTAGGGTATTATTGACCGAAAAAACATTGACCGAGAAAGATTGACCGACTAAACATTGACCGAAAAAAACATTGACCGACAAAACATTGACCGACAAAACATTGACCGAAAAAAATATTGACCGAAAAAAACATTGACCGACAAAACATTGACCGACGAAACATTGACCGACAAAACATTCACCGACAAAACATTCACCGACAAAACATTGACCGACAAAAGCATTGAGATGGTGGTCGAATATTTGGTGTGTTCTAAATTCAAACCCACGTTTTATTTTACTTCCATCATCGAATCATAGCTCCACTGCAGCTGCGTCCACTATTTTGGAGTTTGAATTTAGAACACACCAAATATTCGACCACCATCTCAATGCTTTTGTCGGTGAAAGATTGTCGGTCAATGTTTGTTGGTGAATGTTTTGTCGGTGAAAGTTTTGTCGGTCAATGTTTTGTCGGTGAATGTTTTGTCGGTGAATGTTTTGTCGGTCAATGTTTCGTCGGTCAATGTTTTGTCGGTCAATGTTTTGTCGGTCAATGTTTTTTTCGGTCAATCTTTTTTTCGGTCAATGTTTTGTCGGTCAATGATTTGTCGGTCAATGTTTTTTTCGGTCAAAATTTTTCGGTCAATCTTTGTCGGTCAATGTTTTTTCGGTGAAAGCTAGTGATACGAAGCCATTGAATGATTGGAATTTATAAGATTTTATCTTTTTGAGTTGATTTTTCCTGATATTGTTTATGATTTTAATTGATTTTTCTGATTTATAAGAAGATTTTATGTTTTTGAGTTGATTTTTCTTTTATATGTTGTTTTTTTTTAAATAATTTATTATATTTATAAAACATAGGTATGCAAACAGTATACATCAATAATACAATAAAATGACAATATGGCTGTCATACAAAATGGATAAATATCATGTAAATATCACATTTTTGATATATATCGGATATATATCAAAAAAATTCGATATTTTGATATTTATTATAAATATCGGATATTTTCGAACCCTGATTGTAAGAGCCCCCAGTAGGTACCCTTTAGGTACCTGATCAGGTGGAAACCGGCATGTAGCCACCATCTCCTGCGTGAACTCCTCAAACGTAATACTATGGTTGATGTAGGTTATCATAACATCTCCACTGTACACCGTCTTCACACGGACATCGTTGGCATGATTGTCCTGGTTCACCAGTTGGGTCGGCATCATGACAGGTTATTGTGTTTCCTGGAATTATATAGGTTAAATATTAAGGTGATAAACTTTAAAATAAGATAACATAGAGGATTAAAGCCACCTTTATAAGGTTGGTCAATTGCAACAATCTGTTACAAAATATAATATGTAGTGAAATAAAGAATTTGAATTATAGTAATTATTTTTTAAAATAACGGAGATCCATAATAATATATACAAGCATTAAAATGACAGGGTCGACTGTTTCCTCCCTGGATAATGACACTAGCACAAATATTTACTTATAGCACAAACAAGAAAATAGGGGCATGGTCATGGCAGTTATAAGTTTTATGCACTAAAAATATTTGCTCTAGTGTCATTATCAAGGAAGAAAACAGTCGACTATGTTTGTAATAGTTTGTATGGAAAGAGCCTCTGGTACCCTTTCCTCTTAAATACATGTATAAGCACCATTAACATTGCTCTTACGTTGAAGGAAAACATGGTTATGAAAGCTGTGGTTTTGTTAACTACAGACAGCTTAATTCTTTCCTCAGTACCTATATGGGTGATTAAGCAGAGGGGTGGTTAGGGTTCTGGGTAAGTCTACATCATCTAATGCAAGTCCCAGGCGCTGTATATCATATAATAATTATTGCAGTATAAATCATCTATGAAAAGGCCAATTATATTATAAACTAGCGATCCGCCCCGGCTTCGCACGGCTATATTATGCATGTATTATACATATAAACCTTCCTCTTGAATCACTCTATCCATTAAAAAAAACCGCATCAAAATCCGTTGCGTAGTTTTAAAGATCTAAGCATACAAAAGGAAATAGGGACGGCGAAAAGTGACTTTATTTTATATTGGGTAGTGATAGTGATGTAGATAAAGATTCTTCCAAGAGTCCAAATTGTGTTCTACATTGAACGCAGAATCTTGTAAAAGGCAAACATATTGGACTGTTGTCAGAAAAAGCTCTGTACAGGATTGTTAGCTAACAAATCATTACAATTATGTAGAATTCTTTGATTTTATTTTGAGATAATGTAGCTATTGAATATCTTAGTGAAATAGGAGAAGCTTTGGCTGGAGAATTGCATGTGGGATGTATGAAAGATGTAAGAATATAGGTAGTTGTAGTAAGTTCTTTGATTTTAATTTGATAAAATGTGTAGAATAGTTGACAATTGAGGGCAATGAGTCAGCATGTAACAAACTCAGATTTAAAAACTGCAAGTTTGCAGTCACAATAAATCATTGAATTCCATTACATTCTGAAATCACGGTCACAAATATTCAGCATACAATGGTAATGCAATCAATGCATTCTAGGTACTGTAAGGTTTCTCAAGTCAATAATGCAGCCATAACCTATGTCCACTTTTGTAATACAAGTTTTAATATTCACAATGAAACTTCAATACGGTTAAGCCGACCAAACATCCCGTTTAGGGTTAATTATTGAACGCTTTAGTAAAGATAACTGGCCTAACATTCCCACCTAATGAATCACTTTAATACTCAACCAAAGTTTACTATACAAACCTTTGCACACAGAGAATGTCAGCACGAGTAGAATTATCAACGTTTTTACAATGGGAAATCACAATCCCATTGATAAAATTGTTTGAACAACGTAAAAATCGTCGCAAATAAAAGTAACAACAAAAGTTTGACTGACAAACCACTCAACACCAAAAAATATGACATTTCTTCTCTCACCGGAAATGTAGGTAGTGTTCGGAAGTAAACTGCTCAAACATATATTTATCTCTTTTACACTCAAAGACAATCCCCAATAGAGAGAGAGATAAAATTACCTGCACTAGGGTTGGGCGTTCTTCTCAAATATGATTTTCCAGGTGTTCGTAAGTGAGCTTTGCTTACTAGCCACCTCGAAACGTCAACTTGACGGTAATAAATTCATTTTCTGTTTTTGAACGAAAACATTGCTGTCACTGTCAAAATACGTCAATTTATTTTGGGCTGGGATTTCTTTTATCACAATTTTGTAAAACATTGCTTTGAATTAAAAAATACTGTAAATTACGCTTAGTTTCGTATTTTACTTGAAATCAAAATTACTAACCAACGATGGTAAGTGACATGACAAAATTATGTTGCTTGGGAACCAATATAAAGCACTATTTGTTGTGATGACTAATGCACGAAAACCTTTAGAAATAATTACTAATCTCTCTCGATTACAGACGGACCAGCAAATGGATTGTGCTTTAGACTTGATGCGGAGGCTGCCTCCGCAGCAGATCGAAAAGAACTTGACGGATTTAATAGATTTAGTGCCGAGCATGTGCGACGACCTTTTATCTTCAGTTGATCAACCTTTGAAAATAGCACAGGACAAAACTAACGGGAAGGATTATTTACTCTGTGATTATAACAGAGATGGTGATTCTTACCGATCTCCTTGGTCGAATACATATGACCCACCTTTAGAAGATGGGTCCATGCCCTCGGAAAGGCTGAGGAAATTGGAAATTGATGCTAACCATGCATTTGATCAGTACAGGGAAATGTATTTCGAAGGTGGTGTCAGTTCTGTATACCTTTGGGATATGGATCATGGATTTGCAGGTACAGACTATCTTTTTACCATCTCTTCCACATAAAAATATTTTACCTGATAATAATTATTAATTGTCGAGTTTTAAAATGCAATTGCGAATATCTTTTTATATGTTGAAATCTTGCTGTAGTGCATTTTAAAATGAAAGAGGAAGCCCAAAACTTTGCCTTATGTTAAAATTGAAGTTTTTTTCACCCTAATAAAACAATTTATTCTCATAACATAAAGCTAGCCAATGTCTAGGTTGGCTGTGAAAACAATCTTGACCACTTTTAGCCAAACTGGAAGTTGCAGAGAACTGATATGGGTGAAAAGAGATAAGAGAAGCCTTTACCAAGCAGTGGGGGCCAGGCTAAATAAAATTGAAACAATGTCAACATAACCAGTGCCATAAATCTCCATAGAAAATCGCCATCCTTTTTTCTAAACTAACTTGATTTCAGGTGTAATATTGATAAAGAAAGCTGGAGACGGCTCCCAGAAGATCAAAGGCTGCTGGGACTCTATCCACGTAGTAGAAGTGATTGAGAAGAGTTCAGGCCGCAATGCACATTATAAGTTGACCTCCACTGCTATGCTATGGCTTCAGACTAATAAAGAGAGCAGTGGAACTATGAATCTTGGTGGCAGTTTAACCAGACAGGTAAATACATCCTACTTACTCTATCTATACAATTTATTTCAATGAAGGGTTTATAATAAGAAAAGGGATTGTTCAAAAGGTGAAGAATTTTTTGATTAGCCAGTAGAGAGGCCATCACCAAATTTGAAGTTGAAGAATTTTTGTTCTATGACTTTTTGGAAAATTATCACTATTACTACATAGTATAAAACAAAGTCGCTTTCTCTGTTATATCCCTATGTATGCTAAATCTTTAAAACTACGTAACGGATTTTGATGCGTTTTTTTTAATAGATAGTGTGATTCAAGAGGAAGGTTTATATGTATAATACATGCATAATATGGCCCTGCGAAGCCGGGACGGGTCGCTAGTAATATATAAAATCAGCTGTTTTGTTGAGTAAGAGGTCATTGACCTTCAAGTTTTATTTATTATGTGAGAAAAGACTTGTCATCAAATCCAAGAGCTATGACTCTGAAACTTAGCATAGGGGTTTCTTTTAGTATGAAGGCGCGCCCTGAGAAAGGATTTATGGAAGTTCATCCCTTAAACTTTTGATAAAAAAGGCTAACGCCGCCTAACCGCGGCGTGCCACATCTAGTTCTGCTGATATTATAAATGTGAAAAGTTACTCTTTTACGCCAAAACTACTGAAAATTGCCATGAAACTATGGCATGTAGATGGCTGGGGACCTGGATTACCACATAGGCTACTTTTTATCCCGCTGTTTTCAAGGGCTCGGGACTTATATATTGTGATACTGGCAATGCAACTAATATTAGAAAAAATATTTAATCTTTGTATTACTTTTGGTACCATTTTATGATGACCTATCAAATGATTTCAGGCCGAACAAGATTCAGCAGTGAGCGATGTGACGCCCCACATTGCTAACATCGGTCGAATGGTCGAAGATATGGAGAACAAAATCAGGAATACACTCAATGATATTTATTTTGGTAAGTTTTGGTAAAACAAACTTTACTAAATCAAAGTTGAAGTTCGATTTAGCTGGCAAAGCATTACTATCTATACTTGGGCTCTGAAACTACTGGACCGAATTTGATGTAAATTGGTATGAGAATACTTTGATATATTGGAAGTAACCTAATGGTGAGCGCACACCTACCCGCACCACACGCGCCACAGTCTCCGTTTGTATGCGCACAGCACCGGGTTGGTGACGTCATCAGCATCGGCCTTGGGAGTTTCCTTCGCTGCGGCGCGTGCGGTGCGACTAGGTGTGCGCTCATCTTAAGCTACCTTATAGTCAGATATTCCTACGGGGTCGGGACTTTAGCGAGTGAAACCGGGAGGCTTAAATAAAACAGATAGTTCCATATTTTTTACCTAGTGGGGTATGGCTATGTTGAATACAAATATTTTTCTAATATTTCTAACTTTAATAAGCTTATCTTAATATTTAGGTAAAACAAAAGATATTGTAAACGGTCTGAGGTCGGTGGTGCCCGCTGATGTCGCGCGACGCACTGCCGCGTTGCAACACGACCTCGCCGTAGCATTGCAACGTCGCCACGCGCCGAGAGACGACTGAGCGAGAACTTTGTAAGTACCTATTGTACTTGTATACAGACTGATCAGGCCCTTTTTAATTGGGTCTTATTGCGTGAGGATGAAGTAGGCTTGCCCAGCGGCCAGTACCTACTTCTACTAAGAAGTTGTCAATACTTCTGGAGCCAACTAAGTCAACTGGCAGACATATATGAGGCCGATTCATACATTTTCAATATGACGCCATCTGCCGATGTATTCTTCACCGTAAGATTGCTTTTACGTTGACATCGTCAATCATCTGAGAATAAAATTGTACACCCACCATTGATACATTAAGTGGCTAGTTTTTAAGTAAAATGTACTCTGTAGGTGCTGTGACGTCACAGTAATGGCTGCCGCGTTTATTTGCTTTTTGGCTTTTTCATAAAAAGGGATAGAAAAGAATCTAACTAGATAGAAGATAGTATGCAAAGAAAAAAAGGTTTCTTGGAGCAAATAATAATTCTCTCCGTTTAGACGCTAGAGAATTATTTTCATTATTTTCAAAGACCTTTTCTAAAAACAAGATATTGTTCAAGCCTCTATAGGAAAAGCATTATTTCTTGCTTCAAGAAACCTTTTAATAACAAATTGACGTATTCAAATAAATTGACAATAAGATAATCTAATACGAACTAATCTTTACATAGTATAAAACAAAGTCGCTTTTTCTGTCTGTACCTATGTATGCTTAGATCTTTAAAACTACGCAACGGATTTTCATGCGGTTTTTTTTAATAGATAGAGTGATTCAAGAGGAAGGTTTATTACATGCATAATATAGCCGTGCGAAGCCAGAGCGGGTCGCTAGTTGACTATAAAATTATTTTATTATGTTTTGACATATTAATTAATTAAATATTTTGATTTCATAAACTGTATGACAAATAAAGATTCTGATTTTTTTCTGTGACGTCACAGTAATGGCTGCCGCGTTTATTTGCTTTTTGGAAAAGCATTATTTCTTGCTTCAAGAAACCTTTTAATAACAAATTGACGTATTCAAATAAATTGACAATAAGATAATCTAATACGAACTAATCTTTACATAGTATAAAACAAAGTCGCTTTTTCTGTCTGTACCTATGTATGCTTAGATCTTTAAAACTACGCAACGGATTTTCATGCGGTTTTTTTTAATAGATAGAGTGATTCAAGAGGAAGGTTTATTACATGCATAATATAGCCGTGCGGAGCCAGAGCGGGTCGCTAGTTGACTATAAAATTATTTTATTATATTTTGACATATTAATTAATTAAATATTTTGATTTCATAAACTGTATGACAAATAAAGATTCTGATTTTTTTCTTTGTGGTCTAACTAAATGACATGGTTTTCTTGTTTCAGACGAGGTGGATATATTTGGGTAACTAACGCTAACAAAAGAGTAATATTATATATAAATGTAACATAGCATTTTGTGCAGTGTTAAACTTAGTAAAAACTTTAAACTATGAAAAATATATTTTCAATTTATTTCGCTCAGTGTTTTGCCACTTGGTGCTTCAAAAAAAAATGTATTAAAAGTGTATTTATTATATCTTAAGTATTAAATAATTTCGGTAACTGTAAATTAATGTAAATCTATTTTTATGACCTACTTACTTATGTTTTTTTTCTTTTAACCCAATTGTCCATCTCTTTTTTTGCATTTTTTATTGCTTAGTAATTTTTTTAGATTAAAATTGTATTTTAAAGTAAGATATACTGTAATAATTGTAAGAGATTTTAATAATTATGTTTAGAGTAAAATAATTGAACAGTTGCTTTTTTCATTTCACATTTATTGAATAACAGTAGTTATATTGGCCTCTCTAAATAAAGGTTTATTTATCTGATTTTTTTTTTGTTTTATTTTAAGGGTTCGTCCACTTGTGGGTAAATCCCTATATAAATAAAACTAGCTGCGCTCCGCGGTTTCACCCGCGTAACTCCCGATCCCGTGAGAATATCGGGATAAAAAGTAGCCTTTAACCTTCCTCGATAAATGGAATATCCAACACAAAAAGAATTTTTCAATTCGAACCAGCAGTTCCTGAGATTAGCGCGTTCAAACAAACAAACTCTTCAGCTTTATAATAGAAGTATAGATTCTCGCGTTGCACTAACGATTATTAGATCAATAAAATCGGACATAAGTAAAAATGTGCAACTTAGTCAAAAGTGTCATGTAAGCTATTGTTCCTATAGCCAGGTAACCGACCTTTTAGACGGCGGCCATTAAAAATCCCCCCGCTCTAGACCTGTTTTAACAAATCAGTCGAAACTCAGCCGTTCGTGGAGTCGCATGTCTTTGTTTTCGGCACTTTTGTTCGCACTATAACTTCGCTTCACAGTTGTGTGTTTGTGTGGTTCAATTTAGAAAAAACTTTTATTGGATATGGCAGAAGAAGGTATGTACTACATTTTAAAATATTACATGATTACTTTGTCGTATAAAATTTATATTTTTATGTGATATGAAAACAGTTACAATTTAGGTACATTTTTTTGCTTTACTTTTTCAAACAATCGTGTTTTTATGTATATGTCGTGTCTTGTCGGGCTACAACTTTTATAACAATATAATAATTGATTTGTTGGCTATTGTAAATCATAATAAAACCATCCGCCTACGTCCGCCATTTTGTTTTATATGACTTTTAAATCGTACGTAAAAATTACACAATTATTTTAAGTTAATATATTTATTTATTTGTCGTACAGATAATTCGAGAACTATCAAGATATTTACTAGAAGAGCATTGTGGGAGATCTTGAATGAATTCAAGGGCCACAAAATAGAAGAAAAGTTTTCATTGTTTGAAGATAGACTTGTCCAATTGACAAATTGTCCGGAACATGAGAAACATAAAATGGTAAATGGTTTGAAGCACTTTAAAAGTGAATTCAAAAAGAAGTGGAGAGGAGCTTCATACAAAGAAGAACGGTTTTTAAAAAGTAATGAAGTGTGGCTTACTTCTTCGATGGAATTACCTAACTGGCCTGAAATGACCTTACCAAAACCTGGACGTCCAAAAAAATCATTTGAAGATGTGTGTGACCGTAGCAAACGGAGAAAAACAAAAGATCTGCGTGAACAAGTATCTGTCGAGGAGTTGACTTATGCTGCTGGCGTGAGTCAGGGCACTTCAGGAAATAAAGATGCATCAAAAATAATTAAAGAATTAATGGCTTCACCCACCAGAGCTACTAAACTTAGAAAAGTTATTTCTAGTACCAAGAAGCAAACAACTGTAAAAAAATATACGCCAGCAGAAGCACTGGCTATCTTTGTTGAAGGTGATTTCACTAGAAGACAATGGGAAATAATCCACAGATCTGGTAAAGCTATTTACCCATGCTATTCTGTCATACAAATGGCTAAGATTGAATGTTATCCCGAGGAAGAATCAATACATGTCACTGAGACAAGCGCAGAAGTTAAACTTCAAGCATTACTAAATCACACTGCATTGCGCTTGTACAAATATATAGCGGAGGTTGTCAATACGTCATGCACTGAAGAAGAAAAACAAAATATGGTGTTAATTTCGAAATGGGGATGTGACGGATCTCAGCAGACACAATACAAGCAAAAATTCGAAAATCACGGAGATAGTGATGCAAATATTTTTCAAAGCTCACTAGTGCCTCTAAGACTATCTGTTATCATTGAAGAAGAGGAGAAAAAAATCATTTGGCAAAATCCGGTTCCGTCTTCAGTCAGATTCTGCAGACCCATACGTATAAGATTTATAAATGAAACAAAAGATATCACAAAACAAGAAATACAATACATTGAAAACCAAGCCGAACAGCTTCAGGAGACAGAAATTGATGGCAGCAAAATAAAACATAAACTGTTACTTACCATGATTGATGGCAAGGTATGTAATGCTGCTACAGACACCTCATCTACAATGAGATGCTACATTTGCGGACAGACTTCGAAGGATTTTAATAAATTAATTAAAAAAGAAAGTAAAGTAGAAACGTTGAAGTTTGGATTATCAATTCTTCACGCAAGAATTCGATTTTTCGAATCTATTTTACATTTAGCCTATAAATTGCCTTTACAAAAATGGCAAGCACGGTCTACAGAAGAAAAAATAATTGTAAAAGAGACTAAAGAAAAACTACAAAAAGCCTTTAAAGAGGAAATGGGATTACTCGTAGATGTTCCCAAAGCAGGGTTTGGGAACACTAATGACGGGAACACGTCAAGGAGATTTTTTGCAGATCCGGAATGCTCCTCAAGAATAACTGGCATCAATGTCGATTTAATAAAAAGGTTTAAAATTATATTAGAAGTAATATCAAGTGGCAATAACATTGATGTAGAAAAATTTGAAGCATACGCAAATGAAACTGCAAAAATATATGTCGATCTGTATGGTTGGCATCCCATGTCACCAACCATACACAAAATTTTGATACATGGAGGTGAAGTAATAGCTCATGCACTCCTACCTATTGGCCAGTTATCGGAAGAGGCAGCTGAAGCCCGAAACAAACATTTTAGGCAATACAGATTACATTTTTCCCGCAAATTTTCGCGCAGAGACTGCAACATAGATATAATAAACAGACTTCTTTTAAGTTCAGATCCATTTATCAGCTGCAGCAGAAAGACGCAAAATAAAAAAAGACAGCCTTTCTCAAAGGAGGCAATAGAAATGATGTCTGCCAGCACGGTATTTAAAAATAGACAAAGCGAAGACGAAAGTTCCGACGAAGAAGAAGTTGAAGAATCCTAAAAATGTAAAAAGATGTAAAATTTTAAATATATAATTATTATATTGGTCAAACTTTGTGTTTTATTTAATTTAATTGCACATAAAATTATATAAATAAATTAAATATTTTTGTCCGATTTTTTCACTCAAATACTCGTTAGTGCGTTGCGGTGTTAGTTGTCAAACTTTGTTTGCCAAATTGGCTTTAATTTTTTCGGTAGGTCTGAGAAGCGAACGCTATTCTATTTTTTTTCCTTTATTTTTTATAGGTAAAATATTAGGTCACCATAAACTACATTTTGCGAGAAAAAAAATGCACTTTAAGGGGGGTCCATACGCCAACGACCTTGGTACACAGCCTACTAAATAGTTACTATTGGCACCGGTCGCCTTCGTTGGTGAAAATGGTTGATTGTTACGAGTGTGTTTTGTTTTTCTCAAAAGTGCTGAGATGGAATTGTAGGTGAGATTTTCACCAACATTTTGGTGTGATTTTGAGCCAAACATTTCATATAGTTTTGAAGCTATCCTAAAATTAAGAATTAAAACTAGTCTAGCTTTAAAATAACAAAGAATTTTCGCTTCGAAATTACCCCAAAATATCGGTAAAAATTTCACCTACAATTCCATCTCAGCACTTTTGAGAAAAACAAAACACATTCGTTACAATCAACAATATTAGTTGTAAGCGACGGGTATTTCTGGCGCGTTGCGTTTGGCAGCATAAGCAGCCTTAAGGTGAAAGGGTACCTGCGCTCTCTCCATACAAACTGTTTTCTCCCTGGATAATGGCACTAGCACAAATATTTTTGCAAATAAACCTATAACTGCCATAACTTTGCCCCTATTTTCTGTTTTTTTTTTTCATTTTCTAGTTATCATAGAAATTAAGATTAAAAAATAAAATAAAATAAAACAAAAAATAGGGGCATGGCCATGGCAAATATAAATTTTATTCACCAAAAATATTTGCTCTATATACGTGCTACATTTTATATGTAACTCGTAATTATTGAAATAGGAAATACTCGTAATTTAGAATAACGATTTCTTGCCTGGAACTATGTATTAAAAACGCTCAATCGCAATTTTATTTTTCGGGTAAAAACATAGAGGTATGGTAAAAATAAATTGTGATGTACTAACCCTATTGTTTTTTATCTAAAGTGTCAAAATTAAACTGTCATTTGTCAAAATGTGACAGATTTCAGTACATGACATTGACAGACGTCAAAAAAAAAAGTGGTCGCGCGGAATGGTAGCTGAAGAAGAAGAAGAATGGTTTTTCAATCAACAAGAGTTTTACGAATTTGAAAAAAATGAACAAAGGTGTCACTCCATCTAAGGTAAGCTTATCTCAAACATAATTATTAGCTAATAATTTTAATAAATATTTTGCTCACGTGTGAATTACCAACTGCCAGCTACTTTTGAGCAATTTTATATTTCTCCCTTAACACAAATCATTATAATTCACACTATTCAGTTATTACAAAGAAGATGATGATAAAACTGTTTTTATTATTACACGACTTGAGTTCACTTTCGTGGATCATTTACTCGATTTGCCCTCTGTCGGGGTTTACACTTAGATCCCCTTTCGGAGCGAGGGGACCTTTGCACTGCCCACTGAGGACCGCATATGCGACGAGTATGATTACTCGACGCGACGAGTATGATCGCACCTTACTCTGTCTGAGCTAACTGCAGTACATAACATTGTCAATGTTTACACTCTTACAAACTTTCAAGATTTAGGATATCAATATTAATAAAACATTTAATTTCAGAATTCAACAACCATAACAACAACTTCTAATGAACCCATAGAGATACCAGATTCTGAACCTGTACTTTTAGACGATGATGTTCAAATAATCAACAGTCAAGACAAATATGTAATTCTGGATGATGACGACAGTGATGTCGTAATCGAAGAAAACCCACCCGTCATTGACATAGATTCTGATGACTTAGAAATCATCGTAAATAACAATACACCCATCGTAATAGAAGATGAAGATCGAAACTGTGTGATAAATCCATTAAACTATGTAAAACGGAAACAAGACCAAGTATTGGACACAGTATGTCAGGAAAACAGTTTGCTCGCCCAAGTTATCGAGGATGCAATTAATTTAGATAATTCTGGCGCCATGAAGCGTATTATACAACGAATGCTCATACCACTATATTTGAGCTGTAATATAAAATACAAAGAATCTGAAGCATTTAAAAATACTCTTATACAAACTAGTATTTTATTGGAACAATCACCTCATTTGAAATTTTCTCATATAAAAAGTGTTTGCGACAAGTTGAAGCATGTAAAAATTAACTGGCCGCAGGTAGTGAGGCAACGAGCAAGTGCATCAACTCCTAAAAAAAGTATGTATAAATAAATACCTGTATGTTATAAAATGCCAAGACTTGTATGGGAGTCATACAAATTTTTAAGCTTCTGTTTTTCTATTTTTAAGTATCTGGTTAATACAAAAGAAATTTAGAGATTCCTAATTGTCTAAGTTCCTATGCACAATGCCCCAACAAAATTGACCAGTGTTTTTAGTGGCATGATGCATTAAATCAAATTCTTTGTCATTAATAAAACACAAATTCTCGCCACCTAAATGCTCCTAGTATTGCATCAGTGTGCTCTACATCTGCACTGGAAAATTTACATAAAAAAACTAAGCAATCAATTAGATGACACAAACTGCTAACTAATCCTACATTTTTTTTACAGGAAAACGTATAATTAGAATTACTAGAAAGCTTAAAAAAAGAAGAAAAGATCCAACAAATGTGGATCTGGCAAAAGAAAAGAAAAAGAAAGACAATACTGAAAGTACTACCTCAATGGCAAACAAAATCGACGACACATGCATTGAAATAGATATGCCGATCATCACCTCAATTTCTCCTTCTAGTAACAAAGAAAATATAGTCAATGGAAATATACAAACAACAAATGAAATATTAAACAATAATTCTACCAACACAGCTTCAACAGATCCACCACATAATAACATTGATAATAATACAGAAATTGATTCAAACAATTTACTCCGGCCACATTATGCAGTGACAACACAAATAACACTTCCCAAACCACAACAACAAACAGTTGAAGCATTGGAGAAAGAAATTGCTATCCTTAAATCGCAATTGGAAAGAATTGAGGAGCAGGAAGTGACTGACGATAGTATGACTTCTCCTTATTTAGTTGCTGAATCGTAAGTATAATAAATATTTTTCATTACTCATACTCCGAAAGTAGGTCTAAAGATGCCTGAAGAGCGTGTAGAAAATAAAACTTTCAGCCCTAGGGAAAATCGCTTTCACTGACAGCTGTCATGTCAAATTATGGCTTCGCACGGCTTGTGCAATGTGCATGTAGCCAGTATCCGTATCATTACGCATTAGGAACTTCAAAAACCAAACCTCCTTGCTTTAAGTAACACCAAAGAAGAACACTACATGTATATAACCTCTGTGGTCCCAACCTTGTAAGAGGATCAAGTAGTATGGAGTATCTCATTCACTCTCGTTGTTAGGAAGAATTTTATGTATTATTCGTAATGAAAAGCACAGTGTTTACCTCGGGTGAAAGACTCATTAAGTCCCTCGAACTATTAGCGCCCTCGCTACGCTCGGGCGCCAAACTCCGTCTCGGGACTTGTAATGAGTGACTTTCACACCTAAGATAACAATGTACGTTTAATAATATAAAATGCAAAGTCCTTAAAGAACTAGAAAGTATTGATGACCCAGTTGGCAGAACCGTCACCATGCCGGAATGTCGGTTCACACAACACAGGGTTGCAGGTTCGATTTCCACCTCAGACAAGTATTTATGCTTAGATATTTGTTCATGGTCTGGTTGTTCCTATGCAATATAAAATATAAGTATTCAGAATTCCTTCATTTGCAGTTTTGGCATCAAAAAAAATAGAGATAGGAGTGAAATTTTTTTTTTTTTAAATGGCGGATATCTCGGCTACCAGGGACTTTCATAGAACATAACTTTCATTTTTCTGAACCGGCACAGTGTCCTCTATCCGTAGCTTATCCATTCATTACCGGACACCCTGTATATTTACAAAAGAAAGTATATAAGTAGTATATCCATTGTCTAGCACCCATAGCACAAATCTAGTTATTTAGCTTGGGGTTAGATGACGATGTGTGGAATGTCCTGCAATACATAGTTATTGATTTGTTTCAGTTTAAAAACCAAAATAGTGAAACTGTACAATCAACTCTGTGACTTAATGGGTACTGAATCCACGAAACGTCATGAGGTAAAACTTCAAGTAGTGAACGGCCACCCTCCGGGCCCGGCACGATGTCTCGAAGAATACATCAATGCCAATTTAGACGAGTATGGTAACCCACCATTTCCTGATATATTTGAAGTGGTACGCTGTGTGGAGAGAGCCGTTGAAGAGGATCGTTTGAACACGATGGTATGGAACAAGAAGAAGATTGTTGCTGAAGGTTTGTATATAATCCCATAGAATACTGATTTTTCCATTTAATAGTTTTAGTTAGTAACGCAATCCCCCTTAACCCTTAACGAAGTTTAAGGATAGTCCGAGATGTGGATTTAAACCTTAGATTTAGACACAGATTTACTCATGAACTATAGTCTAAATACTATCCCTGTAGAATCTACAGTGTAGATTATATAGGGAACTACTACTACATAGTATAAAATAAAGTCGCTTTCTCTGTCCCTATTTCCCTTTGTATGCTTAGATCTTTAAAACTACGCAACAGATTTTGATGCGGATTTTTTTTTAATAGATAGAGTGATTCAAGAGGAAGGGTTATATGTATAATACATGAATAATATAGCCGTACGAAGCCGGGGGGGTCGCTAGTTATTATTATTTGTTTGTCTGTCCGTTACATTTGTGTTACAGTGATGCGCGCGCATCTTAAAATTTCACTCATCATTTTGTAATAACGCACCTACATAAGTATAATTACAAAAAAAAATGAAATTCCAGCCCAAGTCCTCCTAAAACACTACGGGAACGCAATACAGAAACGTCGTAAGAAACGCGAATGGCGCGACATGGTCAGCCGATGCAAGGAGGAGCTGGTCGATCCAGCTGACCTGGATCCAACTCTGGAAGCTAAACTCCTGGCTAATAGTCGGATAGCTAAGAAAAATGAAGATGAAATCGTTGATAGGTGAGTAGATGTTTTTACAGTCTGAATGAGTACTTCGGTAGTAATAGGGATAAGTAGGTAAATAGGCATTTTTAGGGTTCCGTAGCCAAATGGCAAAAAACGGAACCCTTATAGATTCGTCATGTCTGTCTGTCTGCCGTAGGTATATCACAGCCACTTTTTTATAATAATTAGCTTAAAGTTTTAACTAGGTACCAGGGGCCTTATTCTGCTATTTGGCCAACCATTGTCATTATATCGAGACTCTATTGATATTATATGGATATTGTGACTTTATTTGGTATTCTGCTAAAGTTTTAATAACATCGCAATATAAACGCAAGAGAGAGCGCAAGTACCCTCCATAAGAGCCACAGCTTCACGTTCAAAAAGCCGCATGTGGCACGCGAGCCGCAGGTTGCCGACCCCTGGCTTAAGGGTAGATGACGTTGTGTGCAATTATGGTACGGAACCTTACGTGCGCAAATCCGACTCGCACTTGGCCCGTTTTGATTTATATAGATTTATTCCCTTTACCTTACAGATATGCAAAATTAGAGAAAGAAAACAGTTCCAATCCAGCATTTAGGTTACGCCTTGAGCCCGCAGCAGACGATAGCGAGTCAGATGATGAAGATATACATAGTAATACCGTAGAAACCAATATTCAAGAAGCACCGAGTCTAACCAAAACTGATTCTACGACTAACATAGAAAACATACAGCCCTCTCTTACCAATAAACAAGGTAACCTAAGTATTATAAACCTAGAATCTAATGTTGCCTTAAACGCCATAAACTCTAGAAGTATTTTGGAAATTAATCCACGAGGTTCCTCAAGTATTGCAAGTTCCACAAATGTCATGAGAAATAATATACAAAATGATTCAAATGTTGTAAACACAACACATACTGTCAATTCTAATCTAAAGAACGGATCTAATCTTATAAATCCAGATTTCAGGACGAATCTTCAAAATAGTCATATTCTTATAGTTAATTCACAAAATAATTCACTAGGTAATTTACATGGGAGCATTTGTTATTTAAATTCAACGCCTGTGTTATTGACCAGAATGGATGATTGCCTGAGTTTTTTAAACTCGAATGCAGAAGGCAACTTACAAAATGCGGCAAATAATTTAGCAGGCAACTTGCAAAGTGTAAGTAATTTTATAAATTCAAATCATTCAGCAGGGAACCTACAAAATGGGCCAAATTTCATAAATAATACAGGCAACCTACAAAATATACCCAATTTTATAAATAATCTATCAGGCAACCTACAAAATGGGCATAGTTTTACAAATTCCTCAAATCATTTAGATGGCAACCCTCAAAACCCCCTGAGTAATATAAATACTACTTTAAATAATTTGGCAGGAAACCTACAAAATAAACCTGATAATACAAATTCCTCAAATAATACAGCAGCCAACCTAAAAAATGAACCTAATTTTATAAATAATACATCAAACAACCTACAAAATGGTTGTACAAATTCTTCAAATAATATAGCAGGCAACCTACAAATTGCAAATAATTTTACAAACTCAAACACTTTAGCAGGCAATCAGCAAAATAATTTACAAAACCGCCCAAATACAGACACTTCAAACAATTTAGAAGCCAACCTACAAAATGGTCCAAATAATAAAGAAAGCAACCTGCAAAGTTCCCCTATAGATACTAAAACAGAAAAACAAAGTACATTAACAAGTACAGATAATATAGAATACGGTAAAACTATTATGATCGATTCTAATAGATCAGATACTGATACTGAAAGAAAAGAACATACTGACATAGTTACATATACGAATAATGTTAAAGAGCGAGACAAAAGCGAAGAAGATGAAATAGAGTATAAGATTAAGGTGAAGCAGGAGGAAGACGATGTTATGAAATTGTTAAGTGAGTTAGGTACTGATTGTGTTGCTACAGTATTTGATATTGAAGATCCGTTTTTAGTTATAGAGATATCTGATAGTTCGGATGAGGAAGTATGAGAGTGCACGACCAAATTGAAACGTGTTTTTATTTTATTCAAGGTTTTAATTGGTTTGAATTAGTGAGGAAGTTAGTGCCTTGTATAATGGCTTTTTAGATGCAGCCCAGGGCCCAGTGGATACAAAACGGAAGCCTCTAATAAAAACAGACGATATTGTGAAGAAAAAAGTCAGATCATGTTGAAACTCTGAGAGTAGGAATGTCGTTCATAAAGAACATCGATGTTTACTCAAATGAATAGAGTAGGGACAAAAGGTTTCTAGAAGCAAGAAATAAATTATCAATAGCCCAAACCGCTGATCATAGAGACCTGAATCTTGGAGTGTGTGTTCTTTGTATGACGTAGGCATCCGATAAGAAAGGATTGACGACCCAGTTGGCACAATGGTCACCATGCTGAACTGCCATTGTGCCAAATGAATCGTCAAAAAAACGTTTACTAAAACAACAAATAATTCTCTAGCGTCTTTATGAAAAATATTATTTCTTACTTAAAGAAATGTTTTTCTGTATAGCCCCTAAGTTGTATTAGCCAGGACCCT
This sequence comes from Idaea aversata, assembly GCA_907269075.1. NCBI lineage: Eukaryota > Metazoa > Arthropoda > Insecta > Lepidoptera > Geometridae > Idaea > Idaea aversata. Next base: position 2,704,907 of record OU026098.1, on the reverse strand, counting down.
AATTCACAATCCGTCCCTGCCTTGAAAGTTTCAAATAAACTCCATGCAAGCGATTATATCCACGGTAACTGAACTTTTGCCACGTAGGTATATTCATTGTGTAAATTGCGCTGTTTGCGTTAAGTCAAATCATTTATGTTTTCTTTTATGTGTTTTTAAAAAGTAGCCTGTTTCTGTTTTACTTTATGCGCATGTGATACAGTGTCTACGAAATAATTTTTATTTGTCGTCAATATTACTCGGTTGTAATTCCGAATGTAAACTTATGTTTTCTTTTTTATTTTAAGTGATTTTTTAAAGTAGCCTGTTTCTGTTTTACTTTATGCGCATATGATACGGTGTCTACGAAATTATTAATTTTTATTTATCGTCAAAATTACTGGATTATAATGCCGAATGTAATATAATTTTGGTATAGTTAAGTTAAGCTATTCTAAAACATTTTTTGCCAACTGTTTTTTTTAAACTATCCTCAATACACTTTGACATCACTGTTGGTTTAGTGGTGGATTGGATACCTCAACTATCATTCCGGAGGTGTTGGATTCAAATCCTGGCCAGCCGACCAGTGGATTTTTCTTCCACAAAATGTTTGTGCTCTTATAGCTTATACACACGTCCCGATTTGGTCGGGTCCGACATCAGTGTTGCCACATTTCATTTCGACAAATCTGTATCAATAAGTGAAAAAATCTGTGTAAAATCTGTATGAGAACAGCTATAATTGTATAAAATCTGGACTATTCATAATCGTCAGAGAATAAATAGTTATTCTCTGTCTACGCTCCATAATACCTAATATTACAAATGAATAGTCCAGATTTTATACAATTATAGCTGTTCTCATACAGATTTTACACAGATTTTTTCACTTATTGATACAGATTTGTCGAAATGAAATGTGGCAACACTGATGTCGGACCCGACCAAATCGGGACGTGTGTATAAGCCCTTACGATGAAGAAAAACATCGTGATGAAACCCGCGGCTTAGTTGGCTCTAGACATTTTTACGTATACGGTTGGCTGAGCTGGGAGTGCATGCCTAAGGCACACAAATGCTATGAATTCATCTAAGATGTATGTAAAGGCAAATATTGATTAAACTTTTACAATAATTGATAGTTTTATCATCATAAATTATTATTGTAAATAATGCCTGCATTTAATTTTTAGTAATTTAATTGTTTAATAGCATGCCGTTATATTTTGATGTTTACCTGTTTTTTTTTCGAACCTTCATATTTTTTTTATTTTTGGTATCAAATTCGCATAAAAAAAACTATGCAGTTTTATTTACTAAAGTGTTATGGGCTATGCTTGAAATGCAAACAGACCTTTAACCCATTTTCCTTAGCTTTTTAACTTAGTCTAAGTGCCTAAAGAATAATAAATCAGTCATTTGAATGGACTTTGAATTTATATTTATATAGATTCCTTTGCTTTGATCAATGTGTGAACATTGATAGGGCAAGCAAAGGAAGAGTTCATGTTGAAGAGTTCATGTACGAGTAGGTAAGTGTAAGTCCCTATAACCTATTAGGTACCTACCTCTCAAAATTGCAGAACCACCGTAGAGCTCCAAAAGTGCAATGTTCTCTCAAGCAAGATTCTTACGTGCTGTTTGAGTTGAAGTTTTTGAACATTGTAAGAATGAAAACATTCCAATATTAGTAATAGGACTTAACGGTGGGTTTTGCAATTTTGTTGCGGACTGGACCTTCGGTTAAGAAAACGTAAAGTATCATTTATGACTGTTATAAAAAAGTTTTTATAAGAAATTAAACTTGTTGTTTATAAACCTACACATATTTGTTTATTTACATTTCATAAACCTAGTTTCTAAAGCGTAGGTACTACTAGCCAATTTGTTACTCTAGCTAGCTATCTGCTTTTTTTTTTTTTTAGTAGGAATGGGTTTGCACTTGACCATAATGTGCCTGATGGTAAGCATCATTATGGCCTACGATGGAGCGTGCTTACCCAATAGGAACCGATTCACTCTCGCTTTCACCTACTAAGTTTCATTCATGAAGTAACAGACACAAATATTCTTAGGTAGCTGTACATATTTTAGCAGGTGCATATTTGAAGGGCTTATACACACGTCCCGATTTGGTCGGGTCCAACATCAGTGTTGCCACATTTCCCACCCGGGGGTGGATTTTTTGGGGTGGATTAACGGAATTACTCTTCAATTCGACAAATCTGTATCGATAAGATAGATAGATAGATAAACACTTTATTGTACCATAAAAACAAAACACAAAATTAATTCTAACAAAGTTCTTACTTGATATTAAAATAAAAATAAAAAAATTAGTTAAATAAAAATTAGAAAATTATAAGACACTAAAAAACTAAAAATGAAAAAAATATGGCACAATGGGCGGCCTTATCGCTAAAAGCGATCTCTTCCAGGCAACCTTTGACAAATGAATAGGCAAATGAATAGTCCAGATTTTATACAATTATTTGAACATACAAGAAATTGATTAAGTAAGTAGGTACCTAGTACCGGGTTACCCCATTGATTTTCCCCATCAATGGGGATTTGTGAACTTTTAGTTCACTTTTCCCCATTACTAGCTGATTCCGAGTATAATGGAGAAAAGTTCAAAAATCCCCATCGGTTTATAAATTTATTTTAAAATGGGGATTTGTGAACAAAAAATTCACAAATCCCCATCAGTTTAAAACTTTTACTTCAAAATGGGAATTTGTCAACAAAAAATTCGGAGATCCTCATCAGCTCAAAAGAAATAAAAGGTTATGATAGAGATATTTTGTGGACGTACACAAATCGCCATCAATTTGACAGAGTTAGTTCATAACGGAGGTTGGTGGACGGAACAAAAGTAACAAATATTTTAACACGTCCTTATTAATTTACAAATTTGAAAATAATATTTGATTAAAAATTTGTAAAGATTTTCTGAAAACTACCTACACCAAAAATAAAACAAATATTGTATCTAAAATTATTGTTTAATCACAAAGAGTATTTTTTTCTAAAATGATAAATTACATTAATACATAGTCAACGCATTATTGGCTATATTTGTAGATGAGTAAAACATTACGTTAACGTTATATCAAATAGCAGATTTAAAAATAAAAAACTAGGTAGGTAATTAACAAAATTTTCAAATCAAATTGCACACATATTGATCTAAAAGAATAAAACAAATCACAGAGATACAAGAATAATAAATGTGCAAATCAACTTGCACACAATGTTGATCTCAAGTAACTTATCAAATCACAGATTCAATAATACTTAATCGACTAGGTAATTTACAAAATGTGCAAATCAAATTGCACATTTTGTTAATAACCTACCTACCTAGTTGACTATTTTTAAATCTGTAATTTAATATTACTTTAACGTTATGTGTTTACTTATCTACAAACATAGCCAATAATGCGTTTGACTATGTATTAATGTAATTTATCATTTTAGAAAAAATACTCTTTGTTATTAAACAATAATTTTAGAAACAATATTTGTTTTATTTTTGGTGTAGTTAGTTTTCAGAAAATCTTTACAAATTTTTGATCAAATATTATTTTCAAATTTGTAAATTAATAAGGACGTGTTAAAATATTTGTTACTTTTGTTCCGTCCACCAACCTCCGTTATGAACTAACTCTGTCAAATTGATGGCGATTTGTGTACGTCCACAAAATATCTCTATCATAACCTTTTATTTATTTTGAGCTGATGAAGATTTCCGAATTTTTTGTTGACAAATTCCCATTTTGAAGGTAAAAGTTTTAAACTGATGGGGATTTGTGAATTTTTTGTTCACAAATCCCCATTTTAAAATAAATTTATAAACCGATGGGGATTTTTGAACTTTTTGTTCACTTTTCCCCATTATACTCGGAATCAGCTAGTAATGGGGAAAAGTGAACTAAAAATTCACAAATCCCCATTGATGGGGAAAATCAATGGGGAAAAGTGAACTAACCCCCTACCTACCTAAGTCTAAAGAATCTTTTATCGTAGAAAAGAAAAAAAACTATTGTCCCAATTGATAAATTCTTCCTATCATGCCTAGTTTGACGAAGTCCGTCTTTTTCTTCTTTTCGTGTCAGGAAAACAAGCGCCATCTATTTTACCTTTTGGCCGCTTCTTCGATTAAATCCTGGTAAGTAGGTATGTAATCATAAATACGAAGTTCCATGATGGCTCTTCTACACGTAGGTATACAACGTGGTTCAGCGAAGGGATGATAATATCTACTCGGTGGGTGTTCGTTTCGTAGGTATCGTGACAGCTGCGAATTTTGGATAGGCTTACTTAAATATTCCCATAGGTACGAAAAGTTAAAATTCTAAAGTTCTTCGATAATTCAACAACCCTACAGGTGAAACAACCTCTGCGCCCGCGCCTGCCCGATTGCAAAGCACGGTCGGCGCGGGCGTGATGCGTAGCGAGCGCGTTTCAAGTAGCACAGACCTATCTAATGCCTACCTACATCGGATATTAGCCGATGACAGTACTTACCTATTAAAAAATAGTTAGAAAGTATAGACTTACGTAGATGAACTCACGCGAATGGAGACGCGCTCGCGGATCCGGATAGATAAGTAGATCGGGGCGCGCGAGCGGTTCGTGGTAAGCTCGCGGATCTGAGTTACGCGAGCGCATTTAGGGGCACGTGCGGATCATTCGCGCGCGGATCGGCGGCGCTTACGCGCGCCGCTTTTTTTCTGATTTCGCGGCTTGGTAGAAATTTTGGCGCAGGGCTGGATGAACAAACGTTATTTTGGCGCGGGAATAGAAGCAAACGTTTATTTAACATTAAAACATACTATGACACTTCACAAACATCGCGAAATCAAACAAACGAAACATATTGTGGTTGCGAGACGCGTTGCGCGCAAAAAGAATGTCGCTCGCTTGAGTCTATGAGACAACTTTGAGACAACTGAGAAACAAAACTCTCCTGGAGTGCGGCGCGCGGGCGGCGGCGCTAGTGAGCCGATCACGTGACTGTTGACTCGCGCCTGCCCGATCGAGAGGTCACCAATCCGGAATGGGATATCTACATAGAGGAATCACAGGATACCTACGTCACTGCGACGTCGTTTTCATCGAGATCTCTATACTGCGACGCCTTATTACATCGATGTTACTGCGGTGTAACGTTACATCGAAAAACTATTCTGCGAAGGATTTCACTGCGAAAATACCATACTGCGAAGACTTGTTTAATCGACATCTTGTTACTGAAGCGAAGAAATGACGATTAAATGTAGACCTCCAGAAAACAAACACCTACTTACCTTGTTAAGTAAGGTTCTGGGAAATGTTAGGACACTCACTATTCGTAGAATAAAAATGATGTTTTAACGTATGAGCTGCCAAACAGTTTTTAGGGTTGCGCTACGAGGTAGTTTCTCATATTTTCCTGTAAATTTTGAAGTTCCATAACTCCTTAACCATTCCAGACATGGAAATGCGGTTTTTACCAAACGATGAAGGGCATCAGCGGCAAGCCTTCGCCTTCGGATTACTGCCCATTCGTGGTCGTATATTTCAGCATACAATTATTGCGAATAAAAAAAAACAAAAAAGGGATACAAAAACCTACAAAACGAAACTCAAAAACTAAAGGTACTATTTCTACTATGAATCAGAACGCACGATAATTCGTTTTGTACAGATTTAATTCGACAGACTGTTAAATACTTCAACTGCATTTACATTGGCCTTGCTATTAAATTCGGTAGTGTTTCACAATAAGAATCGACAAAGATATTTGCCGCTTTACGAAGAGAATTTGAATTTGAGAAGTGCAACGACGAACGGTTTTAGAGTTCACAAGACGAAAGTTCAGAAAAACTAGTGCGTGTTGGTATTAGTGGTTATTCAAATTACGTAGCCAGCACGCAAGAACTCCACCGCGCAAGCAACCATCCCCGCATCAGTTTGACCAAACTTTATTCAAAATTGATCTTGATTCCCCCTTTTAGCGTCAGTCATTGCACTGTTACCAATCTTAACCAGATCTTTCTAACTTTATATACAAACCATTGTAATTCTATCCTTCACAGATATTTTCCTGACCCTACGATCCAATATAAAAAAATAATTTCAAGTTCCCTAAACTTAAATACGCACAATTTAGGTTCCTTACATTGTTAACCATTTTAACCACCTCTTGAGGCTATAAGGCCTTCATAATCGATCACATACTGACATTCCGAACGCTACGAAAAAAGCATGAGTATGCATATATGAAGTTTAAACATTCATTGAAATACTATGGTCACTAACGCAACAGATAGTGTGCAGAATCAATTCCTAAATATAACTTATTAGTGCTTCGAATAACTTCTAAACGATTAAGAATACATTGACATCTATAATCCGTACTATAACTATGGGTTAATTAACGTAGACACATGGATTACATCGATTCAAGGTACCATTTGGGGATTACTCACAATGTCTACATACGACAGAAAAAAAGTTATATTTACTAAAGTATTTATTTTACACCTCCCGTTGTCTTTACATAATATAACTTAGGTTTTTTTTTTCTATAAAATAAAAACCTGATTACAAGCTGCTAAGTAAAAAACTTTACCAACATATAACGATTATGCAATTTAGAAAGAAAAAAATGTACACTTTAGAGAACAAAAAACAAAAGAATAAACCTGTATTTATAAAAAGCCTAAGTTACTACAACCCGCGATGTAAGAATTTTGAATGCATAAAAAAATATTTCTCCTATAGGGCCTTACCTTACATTCTTACATTAATTTCGTATATCATATCGTCTTTGACAATTTGATGTTTAAAAAAAAACAATGATAAGTCCACCTAGCAGTGGATGGAACCCTAGAGAGTTGCTAGCGAGTGGCTTCCACGGACACACTACTTACAATAAGTACGAATATAAGTCGACCGTCCGGAAGTTGCAGCGAATGGCGTCGCAGTAGCGAAAAAAACAGGCATAGGAGAATGTGCGAGGTTTTTTCGCATAGCTGCGCAATAGACAGTCGCTGCAACTTCACATGCCGGTCTTTTTAAAACGTTTATTGTAACACTGAGCCACTCCGCAATGTGTAACATCGCACGTGTTCAAATGAGAGAGCAAGGAAAGGCCGAAAAGCTTCCAGTAAAACTATTTTTTTTTTTCTATAAAATGCAATGTCGGTCTCCCGACGTTAGCTAAACGCCGTAGACGTCCACAGTCAGTCTTCATAGATTTAGCACGAATTTATTGATAAATACCAGTTCATTGTCATATGGAATGGAGGGGGAGTGTGCCACGTTGAGTTGGCATTTACCCAGTACTAAGTTCAGAGTACAGCATGCCACCATCATGATTTACCACAGTCAGACAAAGTTGAAGTTGCTATCCCGGCTTTGAATACTGGTTGAATGCCACCAGTCAAGGTAGACACCCCCCTTCGTGAGGGAATAGCTTTGTATTTGAACAGCTGGCAAGTGTTACACATGGAGGGATATCCTACGACCGACACTTGCCACGATACGGTCGCAGTCAAACCCTATAAGGACTAATCAATCACACACCACATTCAAAAATTTTCCTTTATTTCTATTTTTTTGAAATTTTATCGCGATTTTTTTATTGTTTTAATTAATTTAGCATTAAAATAATGGTAATAACTTCAAGTTTGTGTCCGTCTTTTCGTTAGTAATATAAAACGACTATAAAACATTAATTATCCATCACGAGAATTTTATCATTCATCACTGATATCATTCGATCATCAACAGCGCCCATACGGAACGCGGAACGCAAACTAAACTTAACGTTTAGAATGTTGAAGCGAAAAGAGAACAAAACAGAACAAAAACAAACCAAGTTTATCGGGCGATTGCCGCAACGCCCGCGCCCGCAACAATAGCTCCTATACAATATTATAAATAAATTAATGCATATATTTCCGTATAACGCTGTACAATTGCATATTGCGATAATATTCCTCATACTTGCAAACAGAACTGAATCTGCGCGAACTTCACCCACATCTAACTTCAGTCGGGTCGGTCTGAAGCTGCGGCAGGCGTTACAAAATGGCGCTAGATAGGTCCTTTCAGCATCGTACTAGTTAGTATCTAGCACATATATCAGCATACGAGGGTTGTTTGGCACATTACCGCGAGGTGACAGAGCCGGGCGAGAGCGATTGCGACCTTCGAGCACAGCTACCACAATATTTGACGTTAAATTATAATATTATGTTTTACATTTATGTAAGTGTTTTGATTGTAAAAAAAAATTATACGATGTTATAACCCTATAAATGCTGTGTTGGTTTATTTGTCAAGGGCTGTGTTTGCCTTAACCGCGATCACGCACTCTTCGCCGCAAGATTTCAGCACGGTGCACTGAAACAAATCAAACATAACAATAAAAATCACATAAATAGTGTATGGTTTGCCCACTGCAGACGAGGGTTCCTATTATTGGCACAAGTGTAATATGTAAATAAATAGTTGCAGTAACTGTATAATTTACATCATAAAACAAAGTCTGAAAGGGTTTTCATACTGTTTTCACCAAAGGACGGTCCAATAGACGGCACAATGGAGTGATTTGAGTACAATTTTAATGTAAATAAATATGACAGGTTTTTTTTCTACGAGTAATGAGTATGCTCTGCTACTACTCAGGGGCTGCGCGGCCGGGCAGATTTGAAGGGTTATTTAAACGCGATTAAAATAAAGTTTTAAAATGAGTTTAAATTGCGAGAGCGTAACGAACGAGCGATTTTATAGTCTGTGGTAAAAAAAAACCATCTGTGAAAGATTTCGGAACAAAGGTTTATTTTTCGGTATTCCAAAAATCTGTCCCTAAAAAGCATTCTCAGATAACCAATCAATACTCTTTACCAACAAAGAATGACATTTCGCTTAACTTTCCTTATCATTTTGATAAAGTCAGAAACTCTGATGTGTTGTTTACATAAATACTTGGCGTGTAAAGAAATGACATCACTTTTTGTATTCTAAATACATAGTGAATCATTCCTAGGTTTAAAAAAAAATTTTCTAGCTAAATGGGCTTGTGCTTTTCAACATGAATTATACCAGGGTTCAAAAATATCCGATATCAAAATATCGGATTTTTTTATATATATCCGATATATGTATATCAAAAATGTGATATTTACATGATATTTATCCATTTTGTATCACAGCCATATTGTTATTTTATTGTATTACTAGCTGCACCCCACGGTGTCACCCGCGTTAGTCCCGATCCAGTGAAAATATATGACGAAAAACGCTGAGCAATTTCACAGATGTCAAATTGACACAGTTTGACATCTGTTAAATGTCACTTTGACATCTGTCACTTTGACATTTGTCAATATTTCGACACTTTTCGTTATATTTTAGACAATTCACACAATATCTTTATAAATTATAGCCTATGTTCTATTCTGATGTATAAGCTATATTATTGTAAAGTTTCATTAAAAATTAAAATCCATTCAGTAGTTTTTGCGTTAAAGAGGAACAAACATCCCGACATCCATACATACAAACTTTCACGTTTATAATACATATTAGTAGGATTTATGTGTACTGTTTGCATACCTATGTTCTATAAAATATGAACTGTTTTTACTTTTATGTAAAGAACTTCAAGAACATATTTTATAACATTCAGAATAATATCACTTGCCCTCTATGCCTCACACTATTGTTTTGCCAGAGACAGAAAGGTGAAAATTGTAGAAAACTACAAAATTTTGCCATTTCCTTTGATTTGTCATACTATGTTTGTTGCCAGGAATTGATCTTTATCAACAACACTATCGATTGGTATAAAAATATAGGGTGTTTTTTTTCTTCAAAATCAACAGGTTCGTTTCTCGGCTAGGGTAATGACTTTTTCAAAAATCTAATGATGTAGTTTTAGTTTTTGTCAAAATCGGGCACCAACTCCTTTCTTTCTCTTATAGTTTAGGATATAGCCCTGAAGGCCCACATAAAAAATTCACCCTGTATATCACAAAAAACCACTGATATATATCCATTGATATATATCCTCGAACCCTGAATTATAAATAATCAAAATTGCTGCTGGACCTCCTCCCAGTCGATTGGTATCAAAGATAAAGAGTGTGAAAAGAACACCACCATGAAAATTTACCAAGAAACTTATAAAATTAATGTTACTTTAAAACTGGCTTACAAAGATCCAAAAAATCTTTAAAAAACTACTGTATAAAAGTTTGAAGTTTGAGAAATGTCTTATGTAATCGATTAGTTGGGGTTAGGTGTTGTTTAAAATTATCAAATCGAATTATTTTGAATGTTTTCAAAACCCTTATGTCCATATGACTAGTGATAATAGCTAGTCCAGGTTTTGGGCAGAATAAGTATAATTTTCGAGTAAATTTAGCACCAATAAACCATTTTGGTATTATCAGAGACTCTATACTCGACTTCTCAATCATATTAGAATAGAATAGAATTTTTCAACCAGTAGTTCCTGAGATTAACGCGTTCAAACAAACAATCAAACAAACTCTTCAGCTTTATAATATTAGTATAGATAATGAAAGCAGTGTTCGCCTGTAACTCACCAACAATTCTTTGCCACTTTCAAAGTCGGAACGGAGTTGGGTCCCGAGATCACCATCCGGTATCTTCAGGTCTTCGCGGAGGTCGCCGTTGTCAGCCATGAGAGTGAGGTAGCCGTCGTCAATGTCCGTCAGTTGGTAGTCCTCACGCTTCACGTGAGGCACGTCCATGTTGTGGGTTGAGGGGCATATATCTTCGTATCTGTATTAGTAAATAAATATAATTATTAATAAAAGTATTAAAGTAAACTAAAGTACTATTTAAACAAGAGAACAATAAAATATTTCGATCGTCTTTTGTTTCTATTTCTTTGGTTCTAAATCAAAGTTAGTGTTATGCGTTATAGTTGGTATTTTGCGTAAGTGGTATTTTGAGAGTTAGGTAAGTGGTATGCGTTTTGCGTAGTTGGTTTTATGCGTAAAAACCAACTACGTAGGAAATAAACACATATGCCGAGCGAATCGGACCTTTTTATTATTTATTAATGACCCAAAAACTCAAAAAAAAGGAAGAAAAGATTAATTACTCAATGCCCTAAAAAAAAAACAAAATGCCAAATTGGCATTTTCTACCAGACGACGAGATGGGATAAGCATCGCTTTACGATACAAAAGGTTCCGCGAACCGTTTGTGCGAATTGTGTAGAAGGTCCTAACAGAGAAGTTGGATTAGCTACATTTGTCAGAGATGTGTAGAAGTTCTAACAGATAGGTTGGATTAATTACATCCGTCAAAATTGTGTTCAAGGTTCTAACAGATAGAGTGGATTAATTACATCCGTCAAAATTGTGTTCAAGGTTCTAACAGATAGGTTGGAGGAGCTACATCCATCAGAATTGTGTCAAAGGTTCGAACAGAGAGGTTGGATAAGCTACACCCGTCAGAATCTTACCTTCGAAAAGGAAAGTTTCCCCGTATTTTTTTACTCTAATTATGAAGTTAGCCATCCGCTAAGAAAGGATTAGGATAAGATAATTTTTATTCAGAAATACAGTACAATATTAAACATAGGTACAAAATTGTTGATTGTGGAAAATGAACCCACCCCTGCTGACAAAGTCCCGGATGAAGTCTATAAATGGAACGAGCACGTTAATATTTCTCATTCTCTGCCTTTAGAAAATCTATCCCTACTTAGTAACTTCACCACCAGACAACCAACGTCAGAATATGTAAGTGAAACATAACAAAGACAAATCAATAACTATGAATAAAGGAACAGAAATAGCCAATCTAGGACAACCTGAATTCAATATTGCGACCTAGTTTCACCCTAGTCTAGGGCTCAGAGAGCTGTATTTCCAATTACCTAGAAATTTCACCCGGGAAACATCGATTTACGGCAATATCAAACTTAATATTCCTGGAAAATTTATCCGCAATTTCGAGAAAGATGTTTCGGATGATTGAAACTGCTATAATTCGTAAACAATATTATTTTCTCCATAAAATTTCTCAGAACAAAGAATTAACGTCTAATTGAAACAGATTCCGTTTTTTTTGTTGTTTATTTTCCAAGATTCGGCATCGTAAACATTTTTAAGAAGGTTATTTTAATGATTTGTAAGATCTTATTAAAACGAGAGTTGTTATCAACGTAAAGAATAGGTAAAGATTGGAACATAGCAACAGAAATTCATCAAAACAAATTTTATTAATACCTACTTTATTACGCTTTTGCCGGCGACTTCGTCTGACTTTCTTAGCGGATGCCTACGTTATATAATAGCTATTTGTATGCCATAAGCCCGATCCGTCTATTGATTTTGAGCTGTGCTTTAAAATATCAGTCAGTACTTTAAATTTTATATGGTGAAGTAGGACCTGACCCCTATCCCTTTCCCACGCGTGCGCCGCGCTATGACTATCCCTTTCCCCCGCGCACTGCGAAATGGCCGTTTTAACTGTTTTATGTAATTAAAAGACTGACATCTATTTTAGTGAAAAACCATCTGTACTACCTTATGGGATTTGATGTAAAGTTTTTGATAATATAATTTTTTTACTTGTCTTTTCTTTACAATCGCCGTAAAATTGAAAAAGCTCAAAAAAATGACGATTCTTTAGGATTTTCACGATATTTTTCTATCGAGGCAAATCACTCTATTCGTGTTTCGAAGTGTATGACAATACAAAGCATTTTTTCACATTTACATTAGGAATATCATTCTATGGATTTTAGAGGTTAATACCCAAAGACTGTTTCTAAGACACCTCTATCGCGCTTCTAGTCTTACCACTTCGGCTTAAAGACTTTTTAAGTATTTTTTTCGCTGACAAAATGAAATGTATCCCTAAACGGTGATCTTAAAGCACAGTAGTGCAATAAGACGCATAGTCGGGACTTGTAAGACAATGTTCGAGTACCCTCAGCACGGTGGCAATATAATAAACTGCAATCGCGACTCTATGGGCTCGTATATAATGATAGGTAAAAAACCGGTCAAGTGCGAGTCGGACTCGCGGACGGAGGGTTCCGTACTACTATATTCTGTTTTTAGTATTTATTGTTATAGCGGCAACAGAAATACATCGTCTGTGGAAATTTCAACTCTCTACCTCTCAGGGATCATTAGATACAGACAGACGGGACAGTGAAGGCTTGCAGTATATGAATTTATAGTTTTTAAAATTCATGTCTGTCTGGAAACCGCGGGGCGTAGCTGGTGGATTACAAATTCTATGCAGTATAATTTACTAATTGTTTTTGATTCATTTTTCATTTTCAAATCAGTCAGTACTGAATTCAGACAAGATAATCCTAATCCGATTGGTTATCTTCATTACAACATTGGCTCGTTGATTTAAAGTTTTTTTTATAAATCGTGAATACAAATACAAGTTTTTTTAATTACACTGGACAATCTCGTCCCCAATCTCTATTCATGAAAAAATTGGAAAGTGCAGCATTCTATGTAGAAAAATAACATAATAATACCACAAAATATAAGTTACATTGGAGATAAGATGAAGAAAAAGTTGGTTTTGCTGTCCATGGACTGCGAAAATTACTGCAACTTTTCCTTTAACATGTCATTCTAGAAAAACGGAACCCTAAATAACCGGCCAAGTGCGAGTCGGACTCGCGCACGAAGAGTTCCGTACCATGTCGTATGGGAGTCCCACTTAATTTTTTTTGTGTTTTTAGTACCTACCTATTTATTGCAACAGAAATAGGTACATAATCTGAAAATTTTAACTGTCAGTCTGACGGACAGTGAAGTGTTAGTAATAGGGTCAATTAGGGTCTCTCTCTCTGTAGTCGGCCCCTCGTGACCATCGTGGTCATCAGTGGGTCTACATCTGGAACGGATGACCTGTCTCCAGCTACTCCTATTTATTGCCTAACGATTTTGTGGAACTTGTCGGTTGAATTGTGTTTGATTTGGTCCGTCCATCGGATTGGGGATCGACCTCGCGAGCGTTTTCCGTCAGTGTTCCCAACCACGATGAGTTTTCCCAAATTCTCATCGCCCTTTCGTATCCTTTTGGTCCGGAACCTTAAAAAATAATCTATCTCTAATGGAGTAAATAAATTAATTGAAAAATACTCACTTTTTTCCGTTAAAAATGTCAATGCCGACCAAGTGGACCTTAGCGTGTCCGTGCTTTCCGGTTTTAGAGGTGGACATCTCGACGATCTTGCAAGGGCGGCCCTTTAGCATGACGAAACCGTTTTTGCGGAGGGCCGAACATTGCATGGGGAAAGTGGCGGAGGCACCAGAGTCCCCGGTCTCGAAATGGGTGTCCTCAATGTCTCCCATGTTGTGTCCGAGTTATTAATCTACGGTCTTGAGTGATCTGTTGAAGATAATGCAATCAATTCAGTAAAATACGTCACAAACAAAATATTACAATTACTAGAAATTTTGTCTGAATGAATGAACACAATTACAATGTGTCCAAGATGAAAAATGCAAATAAGTTTATTTCCCAAAAATACAAAAAATGTTGAAAAAGAAAAACAAAAAAAAACAATGTGGGTCTTGCTTTAGGTCTAGCCTGTGACGCAAGTCCCCTTTTACCAGTTAACGAAAGCTTACAATTTTTTTTTTAAATATTATGTATGACGCAAACATTGGAGGGCATTGGGTGTAGATAGTAATTAGCAGACAATAATTGAGTGTGAAGTGAGTTGATTTGTGTGCGAGAGCGCGAATACATTGGGTTGAAGGCCACCCCCTAATCACCAGACTCTTAAGAGTCCGGCAAGGGGGGACCTTCTTGCAATAGTGTGATATGTGAGACGGGCGTAGAGAAATCGCGTACATATCCTGCACCATTGCCCCATACTCAAACATTTTTAACTTAATTTCCCGCATGGTTTAAATAAAATGTATCCCTGTACGGTGATCCCACAGCAACGTTGCAGTGAGACGCATAGTCGGGACTGGTGGACAATGTTCGAGTACCCTCAGCACGATCACAATATTTACACTGTAATCGCGACTCTATGGGCTCGTAATCTATACTATGTCTTTCAGCGAAGGGGGTTGTTTTAGACCTCTAGGCAAACAACTTTTGTTCTACGACTTTAGGAAATTCCTGAGGTAATTTTTACTTGAAAATCAGCTGTTTCATATAAAAACTTCGAACGAAATGTTCGAATTGCCAAAAGTCGTAGGACAAAAGTTGTTTGCCTAGACGTCTAGAACAACCTCCTTTCGTATTAAAACCCCTTCGCTGAACCACATTTACAAAGTTTTAGACCTATTACAAAATCTATGAAACTAGAAGAGCTACGAGTCTGTTTACCATGAGGTGAGACAACCTCTCAAATACAAATCCAAACTGGGTATTTTGCGTAAATAATGTGTGATAATATATCTTCGGCACAAACAATTTTCTAAAATCTATACAATATTAAATCCTTTACCCTGACTGACGGATCAACGCACAGCCTAAACCGCTGATCGTAGAGACCTGAAACTTGGAGGGTGTGTTCTTTGTATGACGTAGGCATCCGATAAGAAAGGCTTTTTCGAAATTCTAAGGGGTGAAAAAGGGGGGCAAAGTTTATATGGGACAACGTGATTCTTTGGTTCATTTTCGACTTCTACGCGGACGAAGTCGCGGGCAAAAGCTAATTAAATATAAAAGAAAAAAACTAGCACAAAATCTTTGAAACTACAAGAGCTACGAGGCTCAAACTTTACATGAACTTTCCATTTGGGACTTTAGGGGAGAACTATAATTTTTTTTTGGAAATTCGCCCCCTAAAGGGGTAAAAAGGGCTGTTAACCATGTAATCTAGAAAATGATGATCTTTTAAAGAGACAGTAAAGCGGGTAACAACGCGGGGCGCAGCTAGTAAAGTATCAAAACAAGTTAGAACGGTAGGTATACAGGCAGAACTTTTGTTCAATAGCTTTTTAATTAAAAGTTCAGCTAGGCAAGAGTAAATATCGTAACCTAGCAGCAACCCGCGGTTTCACCCGTGTAAGGCCCGATCCCGTGGAAATAATAAATAACCTATGTTACTACTCCTAAGGATTTAACACTTCATACCAAGTTTCATCAAAATCGGTCCAGCAGTCTCAAAGAGTCACTACAAACAAAGGACAAAGAAACCATTCCCCTTTTGATTAATATCAGTGTAGACACAGCAGCAACAGACTCACGAAACGCCTTCTAAACTTAACCCGCCCTCAAATGCGGTTGGTTACAATCGCCTTGACCGGTCACGGCGCTTTCAACAAGCACTTTCATAACCTGGATACCTATAACGGACAGCCCACTATGCAGAACGTGCATGGAGGCTGAGGAAACGACCGCGCATGTGCTGCTGGACTGCATGGTATTGGCAGAAATGAGACTCAGGACTCTAGATGACATTAAAAGCCTTCCAAAAATTTTTGAGAAGGCTTATTAAATTTATTGAAGAGCTGGGCTGGTTCTTCCCCTGACAAGTGGAACCTCTCGCAAAAGGGACCTAACTAGAAAGGTCTGATTGCGGAAAAGAGCCCATATACAAGTACAAGTATCAGTGTAGATAAAAAAAACTTTATTGAAGGATTGCTTCTTCTGAAAAAAAAAACTACTGGATCAATTATAAAACTCGTTAAGTAGATAGCTGGAGACCTGCATGTACACATAAACTAATTTTATCCTGATATTCCCCCGGAATCTGGATATACGCGGGTGAAACTGCGGAGCAAAGCTAGTTTACAAGTGTCTATATCTAAGTACCAACTTATCTAATCTTACAATTAAATAAAAAACCAAAAGTACATAAATATGACAACATAATTAAGTACCTACTAATCTATTTGTAATAGAAAATAAAACCGCTATCAAAAACACTTGTCCCCCACAAAAACAGTGACATATTGAAACCCAATAACCAGGAAACAGTTGTGGACTTTTATCTATTCTGAGGTTGCGGTTACAACTTGAAAAACACAATTAGGAAGCTGTTTTGAAATAGACAAACTTGAGTCTAATTAGAAGTAGGGACTGCCTTTTTGGTTACCTGTTGAAAGACTTATCAATAAAAATCAATATGATGGTAATAATTTGAGCCCAAATCCTCCAAAACAAAGTTCTACAACAGGATATTGAATTTACAGAATGACTTACAACTTCCTATGCCGAATGAAGATATGCTATTTTTCTCTGTGCCTAGGATTTGTGAAACTAAGACTCGATTCGGCCAGCCAAATAATGTCTAACTGATTTAATCAGAACACATTCAATGTGAAAACCAATTTTCTATCTAAATACAGAAAAGAGAATAAGACTCAAAAAGTAATTTCTGAAACTGTTAGATCTCTGAATCAGAAACTGGTTCCATTTTAGGCTGTAAGTGAGCACTAACAAAGGATTTTTTCAAATTCGACCTTTATAATGGTAAAAATACAAAATACAAATACAAAAAGGATTGACGAAGTCTGAATTGTACTAACTATTATGTATTGTGTTTGGAAGAAATCAAAATCAGCTTTAAAACGCCACTAACATGAGTAAAACCGCAGGGCGTAGTTAGTTACGTATGTAAAAGAAAATCTTATAAATAGTTGACTTTCAAATAAAAAAAATCAGCTGTGTCCCAGTAACAAGATAAATGTTGTGATAACGATTTCTAACCAATAAAACCTTCAGTTCCAATAGAAACTCATGAATCATTGTGTGGTGAAAAAATTAGCTCAGGTGACTGACCTTTCAGGTCAATGAACTTGCAATGTGAAAATGAAATTTTCCTGAAGTAGAGGAACTTTTGTAAGCTAGGTTTTCCTAAGTGTCCTTAGTGGAAACTTGAATTTTTTTAAGCTCTAGTTGTATTTGTTAATACAGAAATTAAATACTTTAGATGTCATATGCTATGCAAGACAAGCTGATGCATTAAACCCTACCTTTAATTAAATTAATATGCATACAATAATTAAACATAGATTCTTTAAAGTTTTTCAGATTCTGTGTAATTGAAACAAAATCAATATTTCCGACAAATAAAAAATATTTTGTAGATTTTTCTAAGCTGATATTACAACCAGACAGATGTTTTCTGAAATCCAATCGCAGTGGCACCAACAGGATTCGATTGAGAATATGAGCCATCCCCAGACTTGTTCAAACACAAAACAATGAATTTCATCAAAATTGGCCGAGCTTTTTTGTCAAGACTAGCCCACGGGATAGATTTCTTTAAGCTATACAGATTTTATACATCTGTTTTATAAAAGATATAGATTTTGAAATATGTATATATGCAAAAAATATGGGTGCCTAAACTTTAGACAAAGGCTGTATCTAGCTGTCAAGTAACACACAATGGAAATAATAAACTACTAGGTAAGAAACATGATATTTTGCACATAAGTTTCACATACAGCACAGATGAGCACTAGAACTATGTTATTGGAAATTTACACTAATTTCTCTTGGAAATTTGTTCCATATGGTTGCACTATATTGAATAAAACAAAGCCTCTCGAGTGTACTCTAAGCAAATATTTTAAGAATACATTATACAATAATTACAGAGCTATTAATGAACAAGGAATTCTTGTGTTAATTAATTAAAACATGTATAATATGTACTCACATAGTTTCCGCAAAAAATATTGTCTAGTTTTTATATACCTAGGTAGAATCAAGTTATCTTGCAAAGATATAACACCCAATAAAATTTTATGTATCAACCAAAATCTGGTTTTTGGCCTACAGTAAGGATTTTTTTTATATTCAAAATGATTTTATCACTACTCATATGTCAAACACAAAATTGTCATGTCATACTGCACAGTGATTGAAACACACAAGTATTTAGGTTAATTTGCCACAAAACACGGTGAAAACAAGAAATATGGGAGATTTTCCATTTTTTCTCGATTTAACCCCACCTACACGGTAACCTAACATCATAAGAACACAGTCAATCAATAAATGATTTCTGATTTCTGATTTCTGATTTCTGATGAAGATTTGATCCTTTGTGGGAGTTGGAAGAATGTGAGTGATGTAGGCAATAGGTAGATATATCAACACAACATTTTCTATAGACATGAGAATTTCTAATAAAAACAAGCAAAATGTGAATGAAATTCAGGCCTTTTTGAAGAAACGACTTGGGGAAAACGTTGTGGTGTACGAACATGTGGCTTCTACATACTAGACATCTTGAGCATGTCTTCATTACGCGAACGATCACGATTACAACAAAACACAAACCCTCGATTCTCCCACACAATAATTGTAGCACACTAAACAATCGCAGCAACGCAAAATGAACTTGATCTCTCTTCCCAAAGGGGAGATAACGAAAATTAGCAAATTGACAAACGTGCCGGTGCCGCAGATAACTATTTCATTATTTACACTAAATACACAAAGCGGTAAGGCTGTATTTGACACCAAATTATATTCACCACTGAAAATACTTACAAAAACTATATTTATTACTAAATAAGAAGATTACACGGTAAAACTAAGATATTTATCGACACTCACATGTGACCGACGGGTTCTTCAACCGAAAGGTCAATTTGCGCCTGCGTAGCACCTACAACACTCACTTCCTGTAGCGGGGTTCACAAAATGGCTGAAACGCCGCTTTTTCTTGGCGGTAAATACAAAATATTAACTTGGATATTGAAAGCGATGTAATATTTTGTTATTGAGATTAAAATTATATTTTTTAATTCTAAAAATCAAGTATTTTATTGTCCTATAATTTTAATAATCAATAAATTCTGTAAAATTAGTGTCTAAACTTTCGTAGTAATGACCTGTTTTACCGACATATGTAAACAGTTGTTTATTTTCTCCACTAGGGAGCAGCATAATCAACGCGGATAATTCCACAGATAAAAAATAAAATTGGTGTATAGGGATGGGGTGGGCGGTCCAAATCGATGAACGGGCTTAAAAGCCCAATTCATTGTAATCTTCTTACTATGTTTTACCGCGACTCCTGCCCCTTCTTAGATGAATAATACGACTATTTCTGCAATGAGAATATTTATGTTTTTATCATTTCATACAAATAAAGGGTTTGGAATAAATGATCGTAAAGTGAGAGGATAGCTTGGCCAAAGAACAGGAGGGAAGGGGAGGTTACCGAGGCTAATGGGGGTATTGAAGGCGGACTTGCCGGACAAGAAGTGGGAAGAAGACAATAAGTTGTGCTGACTGACCGCACATGAAAAGGGAAATGAGAATAAGACTGTATTTTTTTTACATCGAGGTTGGCTCAAAAGACTTTAAGCTGGGCCCAATATTACATACTGCTGCTGCCATCTATGATGTGAACATGAAACTCGGAATAATTTGTTTTGTAAATTATCAAATAGATGGCGATAGTAGTATTTTCAAAAAGCTCATTGGGAGTTGGTAAGAAATTCAGCCGCGAACAATAGATTACATGCCCATCATTAAAATACTGCTGCTGCCATCTATGATGTACACATGGAGCTCAGAAGTTTTTGTTTTGTAAGTTGTCGAGTAGATGGCGTTAGTAGTATTTCCAAAGAGCTTTTTATAAGGTTGTAACTTGTAACATAGAAAAGCTCCAGAATAAGCAGCCCCGAATAGATTAGATTTCGAAATAAGTGACATACAATAAATTGAAGCATTGTGAAGCTTTAATTAATTTCATGAAATAAAATAGTTTATCACTAGTTAGAGTGAGTTTTTTGGTATAGCAAACGCCAAACATCACGTAAAGTTTAGGGAAACGCGAAAATTGAAGGGAAAATTATATAAATTAAAATTTAAATAAACAAATATTTCGATTCGATTTGTTTTAAAAAAGCGGACGTTATACAATTATCGCATTCAATAAAACGAAAACGTTTGCTTTACGAAAACCGCACTCTATACGGGTTTTAAGATAGGTGAAAAACAAAAAGTCTTTGGTTAACTATTTGCCCTAAAAAATCGTTTCTACTAAGTTCATTTATCAGTTACCTACTTATTTAAAAACCCTAAGAACAAATTAAATATCCTAAAGTCTCAAAGAAAACCGCAACGTTATATTTAAGTGTAACAATGAACAGACCGCAAGGGTTTAAAAGCTTTCGCTCATAAATCACAGAGGGGTCGGGAAATCCCTCAGCATTTTTTATAAAAATACGTCCCCCATAGTTTGATTCTCATAGACACAATTATACAAGCATTGATGTTGTTATTATGGGGTAATTATGGTCGTAGGAAAAGCTAGTCATGATTGCTTCAGTTTGTTTTATAGAACACTAGCTGCAATTCGCGGTTTTGCCTGCGTAGTGTCGATTCCGTGGAAAAAAATATTCTTGTAGCTACCAACACAGAATACCTAGGTAGGTACATAATCACTACATAGTATAAAACAAAGTCGCTTTTTCTGTCCCTATTTCCTTTTGACCGCAAGAACGCAGACCGCTGAAGATCTAATCTTTAAAACTACGCAACGGATTTTGATGCGGTTTTTTTTAATAGATAGAGTGATTCAAGAGGAAGGTTTATATGTATAATACATGCATAATATAGCCGTGCGAAGCCGGGGCGGGTCGCTAGTTTACTATAAATAAACTATAATATCTAACATTCCAACCTTAAGAGCTTAAAGCACATGATTACTGTATAATTACGGAATAATAAATAATAGTGACATTTATCGATGGAATTTTCGTTACGGGCAATTTTTCAGTTAGGTAGCAACAAAATGTTATGTTATGATAATGATAAGAAGTTTAAAAAATGAAAGTATTGCAAGCTTAGTTAATAATAAACTAGCGACCCGCCCCGGCTTCGCACGGCTATATTATGCATGTATTATACATATAAACCTTCCTCTTGAATCACTCTATCTATTTCAAAAACCGCATCAAAATCCGTTGCGTAGTTTTAAAGATTTAAGCATACAAAGGGATATATGGACATAGGGACAGAGAAAGCGACTTTGTTTTATACTATGTAGTGATAAAAGTCCGGAATCGAACAATATTAAATAGAGAAAAGAGCTAAATTCTCTCTAGACGTGTCACAATTTAAAAATCTATTGCTCTCTGTTAAAAAATGTATCCAATTTAAATCTAGGTTTAGCAAAATTAAGATTTTTTCAATTTCAATGCAAGTGGTTTTGCAATACCTACTCCTATTCGTCCTTGGCTGCATTTTTACAGACAGAGATAATCGCCGGTTAATATACAGTCGGAATACCAATTAGCAGAACCCCACGTGACTCAGAGGTGCCCAGAGTTCACTCCCGTAAAATGAAGTTATTTACCTATTTTGTTATTTATTAATATAGTAATTAAGTATAGTAATTGGTTAAATACTTCATCCAAAGACCCGTGCCTCCATAGTCTAAGACACGGAAACAGTTACAACAAATAAATCATATCACGTTCCATTAATATAGTCAAAGCTACCAGTGTCATTGTATCACGGATAGAAATATGGTTTGTACCAAACAGGATGCTGCTAAACCCATTGAATATGTATAGAGGGCGATAAAAGTCAAGTGTGGCGATAAAAGGAGAGAGATAAAATATATATCTCTAGATAAATAAATATAATGGTCAAAAATTAATAGTTTTAATGAAGATTGTACTGATAGGTAGGTAGATTGTATCTTATGCATAGAAAAATATTAGTACGGTGAAGGTCCTCTATTTTGAATCTAGAGCAGAAAATTAAAAAATAAGTAAATATTGTAGGACATTTCACACATCGTCATATGGCTCTAAGCTAAGCAACTATATCATCATGTCAGCCCATACACGTCCACTGCTGGACATAGGCCTCCCCCATACGACGCCACAAACAGCGGTCCTGGGCCGCCTCCATCCACCGACTACCCGCGACCGCCACAATGTCGTCGGTCCACCGGGCAGCTGGTCTCCCAACACTCCGTTTCGCGTTGCATCGTGGCCGCCACTCGAGAACCTTTACTCCCCAGCGGTTGTCAGTTCTGCGAGCTATATGACCTGCCCATTGCCACTTCAGCTTACCAATTCTGAGAGCTATGTCGGTGACTTTGGTTCTTCTACGGATTTCCGTATTTCGGATTCTATCACGTAGAGAAACTCCGAGCATAGCTCTCTCCATAGCCCGCTGAGCAACTATATAGACTTGTGTTAACGTGGCCAAACAACGGATTGAATAACGTGTGGTTTTTTGTAAATATATAGTACCTACATACAGAAATATCCAGGCCAGAAACAAATACTGTACATAAATATTTCTAAATCCTGAATTGCGAATGGAAGAACCAAAAATGGCGGATTTTAAAACCGTTTGACAGATCTGCTACAAGAACTAGGCACGAGTGTCGAGAAATGACTAATCAGTCGTAACAGCCATTTTCTAAATAGTAAAATGGTTCGGCTTCATGTTCTTCAACATAAAGCCGAACCATTTTGCCAAGACAAAATGTTAAGATTTACCTCTACTATATTTTATTTGTTTTATCTCTGATAAATATATATAGCGATAAAAGCCAACAAAATAAATTCGGCGAGTAAATGAAAACGGCGCGGACAATGAAGCGGGACTTTGCACGGACCATTACACGCCCCGGAATAAGGCAATTCAAATGAAATCATTTACCATATTATTTTCATTTTGCGTTGGTACCTACCCCCGTATAAGGGTCTTCGGCTACAGAACCATTTTAATCATATTTGCGGCTGTCGTTCCTCAAGTCGCGAGTGAATAGGTATCTTCTAGGAAAGCGTGCTACATCTTAGACACAGACACAGGGTTGCGGGTTCGATTCCCGCCTCAGACAAGTATTAATGCTTAGATATTTGTCTGTGGTCTGGTTGTTTCTATGTATTATAAGTATTTACAAAAGAAAATTATATAAGTAGTATATCCGTTGTCTAGCACCCATAACACAAGTTTAAGTTACTTAGCTTGGGGCTAGATGGCGATGTGTGGAATGTCCTGCAATATTCATTTATTTATTCATCAGAGAGCTAGGGTTTGTACTTATGATTATCTTATCTTATTAATCATTTTAATCATAAATATCGGCCCAATTAATTAAATATCTTGTATGTCTATGTTTTTTACTAAGTTCTAGTTGATGAGTCATACTAACAACACTTTGGATGTAAAAGTCTGAAATAAATGAATTGAATTATTATTGTAAATGTAAAAGTTTGTTTGTTACTCCTTCACGCAAAAACTACTAAAACGATTGCAATGAAATTCGATATGTAAAGATAGCTGAAAACTTAGATTAACATAGGCTACTTTTTATCTCTATTTCGATATTCCCACGCTATCGAGACTCTCGCGGGTGAAACCACGAGGCGCAGATTAAAAAGAGTGTTGAGCCGACTTCCTAAATCAGCGTTCATTTAATAAAATATAAATGGAAATCGAACAAAATAGATTGTAATATATAAAGATAACCGTGGAAACGATGTATGAAAATATTTCTAATTTAATTTTTATAGCTAAACATTTTCCGGGACGGTTAGACATACTTGTAGGTATGAACTTCTAAAGTTTAGAGAACTATATAGAACTGTAGGTTATTTGGGCTTTTTCGGAATAAGCCATACAAAAAGCCACCAACGGACAATGTTTGTCAATAGTTTGTATCAATCTTTAAGTAATTTAAGAGAAATTTGTGAAAATATTTTACCATGTCACACGTACGAAGAAACATCAAATGGATTTACAGAATGTAGACCCAGGTGATAGTATTCATACAAAACAAAAGTCTGAGCTGAGCGGCTAGCTCTGCTAAAGACATCGTATTTGAAGCATCAAAAGGCTGTAATCTAATCATTATTAAGTTAGGCCTAAGAAGGCGATATCAGTTGCACCTAGTGAAGAAATGCAGGTAAGACGAGGTCTTTAAGTTTCGCCTAAAAATGGCTTGTGTTTTTTATAGGTAATCTAAAAGAGTTTTATTAAAGACATTATATTAATTAATTATTTATTAAGTACATAACTATAGCTGTAAGTTACTTAATATTGTATGGGTAAATGGTTGTATCCAAAACATTATATTTATAAGACCTCAATGTGTATCATTTGAACAATTATTTTATTTTATTTTTGTGTTAAATAAATTTCATGAAATATGAAAACAAAAATAGCTTCCCTTGTTACTAACATGGTTACAGAATATACCATGATTTCGCTTTATATTATTTGCTTATACACCCTAGCTTTTTAGGAAGTGCAAGAACAAGGTAAAATTATTGAAAATTTTAAAAATAGGGTAAAAATAATAACTATCAAAGTATAAAAATAGGGTCAATTTGTGTACTACGAAACTCAATAAATTTTCTAAGTGACTTTATAAATATGTAGAGGCAGGTCTACCCGGTTGGTAATCTAAAACGCTTTTTGCGTTTGAAACCAAAAGCCTTAAACGCATAATTTATCACTTGTAAATTACTAAAATCACGTTAGGTCTAGGTTAATAGCAAGACACATGAAATTAAGTTTGTCTTCATAGATCGACTAGCACAGCTCAAGGCAATGGTCGGATCGCGATCGGGCTATTTAGCACACAGATACCTAGCTAATAAAGACGTAGCCATTCGCTAAGAATTTTGAAAAATTCAACCCGAATTTGCGGGTAAAAGCTAGTAAAAATAAAATGTAACTTTCACTGACTGATGACGACGCTCAGTCTTAACCACTGGGTCTAGAAACTTGTGACTGTGAGCACAACAGCGGGCTCTATCAGAATAATATTGGGGCAATATCATTGCTGAGGCAGAATCTTTTTGGAGGCACACGGATCCTTAGATCTTATTTTTTATTGGTTTTGTATTCTCTTATTATTATTTTATAGTTTTTATTGTGTCGTGTACTTGTCCAAATAAATGCTTTCTCTTTTTCTTTGTATCTTTTTTTTTACTAAGAAGGAAGAGATGTCAAGATGGCGATATTTAATAAACTATAATTTTCATTTTAAATATTTCTAATTTTATTGTTGATACTCGTATGTATTTAATTAATTATGCAATGGAGATTAATATCTGAAATGAATGATTTGAATTGAATAATGGAGTAATACATAATATTTACCAAAAAATTGTGCTATCTAGTATGTACCCCAGTTAAATTAAATAAAAAAATTTCATCCATTTCGAATCATACAATGCATGACATCCCTTTGTCGCGTCTTAAAAAAATATGTACCTCCTTAAGAACTAAATGCATCTGTCGGGCCAGTATCGAGACGGTCATATAGACGGCGACCTTTATATCATACGCGGGGAGACTCGACCAATTTTTTAAGTGTGCCCATTCAAAATAAATTATGTATCAAGGAAGGACAAACAAGAAATAAAACGGATGAACGCGAGTCCCGAGTACTTGCGAGGGAGGGAGACGGCGATATTCTCGCTCCTCCCACTGTTTCCACCCCCCCCCCTCCGCCGTTCCACTTGAAGACGGCCTCGAGGACCTAAGCTCCCATTTTATTGTCACTTACACCTCGACTAACATCAAGATACCACTACAAAAACTCTCACTTAATTTCTATTGTCTTGTTACGTAGACAATAGGAGCTACTTTCTCTTGTTACTTTGAAATGGGTCTGCAAATGTAAAATTGCCTAGAAATATACAAGACAAGTAAATTTTGAATCAGCGCTCTGATTAAAGAATCAGTCGGTGAAACGATTGCTTATAAAATATTAAGATAAGACGCTTATTTCGGGATTGTCCGAGAATATTTGATAATAATGTCGTCTTAATTCTTTATTGTTTTGTTAAACTTTTTCTCTTGAAATCCAGTTACTAATGATTATTATATTATTTAAGCTTGCAAAGCTACTTTTATTCGCAGAGTTCTTTCTTTTATTTAAATTAGTTTAGGTAACATTTGATAGAAATTGTGAAAAGGTTGTTAATAGATAGATTTTTATACGCTTTAATTTCACATAACATAAAAAATAACCTAAGTTAATAGTTTCTTGTCATTTAGTTAGACGATAGGATTATCTAGGCAATACCTTTTCGGGATCATCTTTGTGGCTTTACACGCTGGGCAAAGCTAGTGATAAGTTAAAATCCCGTAGACTGTATCAGGCTACGGCATCTTGCTTAACCCAAAGAGGTTGTATTAGCAACATCCTTGACAAATTATGAAGTCATATCTATTACGTCACATCTGTAATTTTGCTAGTGATCTTCTACTTTTCGGATCGGTTTTAACCTTTACCCGTCAGAAAATCACTTTGTCGCATTTTCAGATAATTTTAAAGCAAAGCTCGTGTTATCAGATTTTCCACGTAGCAATACAAATAAATGTATTAAAATTTAAAAAAAGGTCATCAAATTAAAAGTCCTCGGTAAAAAAACTGTAAGGTAAACATTTTATTAAGATAGATAGATAAATTCTTTATTGTAAACACCAATTTCAAATAACATTAACGGAATTTTGTGTTAAATTAGATAAGTATTTCGTATTGAATTAAATATTGCAGGACTTCAGCTACCTATATAGTATATACCTATACCAAGCTACATTGCAACCGGTACATATCTAAGTATACCTTTTTTTTTTTTTTTATCGATGGGAAAATGCATTATTGCATCCTTCCGCCACCCTGAGGGGGAGGGGGCGACAGAGGTATGTGGGGCTGCCTCCAGCCTGAGGATGGTAGGCGGCCGGAGGCTTACCCACTAAAAACCCATCGGTGTTCCGCCAACAGTCGAGGTCCGACGGAGTACAGGTATGCTTGCGCAGGACTTCTGTGAATATCTAAGTATACCTACAGAAGTTTTTGTGTGAATAAGTACCTAACAAAGTATAGTATAGTCAGATAGTCAACAATTAATTACTTTTATTCGATACTAATTACTTTTACTTTTATTTAACGTTACTGTAATAATTACAAAAAAAATAAAAAAAGGGTGCGTGTACTTATGTACGCGCGTGAGAAGTTATACTTCTTTGGCATTTAAAAAAAAAAAAAAAAAAAAAAAAAACTCGTCCGACAAAAAACTCGTCCGACAAAAAACTCGTCCGACAAAAAACTCGTCCGACAAAAAACTCGTCGGGCAAAATACTCGTCCGACAAAAAACTCTGGACTGGAAAAGGATTGTCAACACAATCAATAAAGTTCAATTCAGATTTAAACAACTTCTCCCGTGAGAATTTTGTGTGACGTGAGAATTTTGTGTCTCGCTTTTGTAAAATTTCACTCTCATCATTTTTTCATACCGCGCCTAAAGAAGTATAACTTCAAAAATAGGTATGCTAATAGGTAGGCTATTAAATAGGTACTTACATAATTAGAGAACCCATAGACATCTCCAAAACCGAGTTACAGGAGAACGGGGCAAAATTTGATTAGCCCGCGTCCACTCACTTAATCCCGCTTGTTTTTGCCAATCTTTTTGGAAGCCCAAGCATGCCGTTAAAAGTATTTTCAAACGTATAAATAATTTACGAAATGAGGACATAAAGTTTGCTACGACCCCCGCTCGCATGCAAATCGAGTTGAAAGAAAGAAGTGTCCGATGCCATCTCTTTTCTTTATTCTAAACCGGTCCGTGTAGAAGCGAGAGAAAAGATGCTAGTGGATTAGTCTCGTCGAGAGAGGGAGAGAGACAGTGCGGGTAGTTGCGTTCGGTTAAGTGAATCAGTGCCCGCGTTCAGTATTAAATCAGGGCGCGGGTGGGAGGGGAGAGGCGCGTGCTAAAATGCTCTTTATGGCGGGTGGGGTTTTGTTTGGTGAGGGCGGGCGGTTTGTAGCGATTACTCGCGCGAGTGTCGAGTGTACTTGGCTAGTGTTCGTTTAGTTGTCATTCGGTATTCGCGCGCCGTACGGTGCGGTCGTCGTGTTGTGTTATGTCGTTGTTCGCGCGGTGACCGCGGTTATATCAACACGCTTGCTAGGCGGGATACATCCCGCCAACAATATTGCAAAATATTTTCGGACGCTAATAAGGTAAATAATAGAAATAGAACAATAAATAAATAAAGTGTGGAAATACGTATATATTATATAGCAGCAATTATGGTCAATTAATGTTGTCAAAAATTAAAATTAATCAAGATTAAATTGTTAATTATTTCCCTGCTTTAATTTTTTTTTAAACGCGATTAACAACCGCAAATAATGCCAATGTATATTTTTTCAATTACAAAACTAATCTAACTGGTCGCTTCTTCCCATAAGAATGCGCGTTCTGGAGCCACATATCCTAACTTAATTATTAAGACGATTGTAAAGGGTAATTTGTTTTTAAAATAATAACAAAATATGACAATGAAATAAATTATTTTTGAATTATTTGATAGATAAGAATATAGGAATTAAGTTTTTGTTTTAATTAACAGGGTTCTTATAAGATAGTTTTGGTAATGAATTTGTTTCTTATAGAATTCTTTTTTAAAAGGTACCTAATATTGCTTATCATAAATTAAAAATGAACACACTAAGTATTTACTTAAAATAAGTAAAGTATTAAATAATAATAAAATTATTTGAACTACATTAAACTGTAATCCAAACCAAAATCAAAGAGATTTTTTATATTGAGTGCTTATATCGGAAACATAATTTTCCGTAAGTACCTATGTTGCTTGACAATTGCAACGCGTCGAACTTTTTTGATTTAATTGCTTTAGAACTACTTATTTGTAATACCAATGTCAGCTGTCAGAAGAACAAGCAGGGATAATTATTGTAGGGTGAACGACAGTTCTAATTAATCAGTCTAGCCTTCGTAGGTAAGTGACTTATTTCTCCTAGATTTTGGGATAGACTTTACTTAACTTCGAAAAATTCATGACGTTAATAAAAATAAGAAGTACCATCTTCCTATTAAATTGGCAATTACCTCTTAAACGCGGTAAAGCCGCCTATTATGCCATTGTTTTTTTTTTTAAATTAAAATTTTACTAAAGATCTATTTTATATTTAGAATAGGTATATTTATTGTGTGCAATAAAATATTCTATCTATCTACCTATTTGTAGAGATTTAAGACTCTACAAAAATAATATTTGAAATTTTCTAGTAAAAGACATCAACGAGACACCTCTAATTAAAATTATTTGTTTTCTAGAATAAACGACAAGATATTTTCGTCTTTAAATTATACAGAAATGTAGGAAAAAGCTCACTTACTCAAAAATATGTCATTTCTATTCCTATATGTTAGAGTTAAAATTACTAGTGCTTAGGAATCTCTACGAAATAAGAATAAAATATACTTTAGGTTTAATAAGTCTTAAATTAAATCGAACATTATTTATAATAAAACAACCCTGCGGCCTGATTTATTATTAAGAGTTCCGCGTTTTGAAAGCTTTACAGCTTCCATGGTCAATTATAAACGAATCAGGTTTAAATAAAAGCAAAAAAACCCTGATAAAAAGAATTTTAAAATGATTCCGGTGTTTTTTATTATTTAACTAGTGACCCGCCCCGGCTTCGCACGGCTATATTATGCATGTATTATACATATAAACCTACCTCTTGAATCACTCTATCTATTAAAAAACCGCATTAAAATCCGTTGCGTAGTTTTAAAGATTTAAGCATACATAGGGACATAGGGATAGAGAAATCTACTTTGTTTTATACTACGTAGTGATCAATAATTATTAAATCTAATATAAATATATTTATATAGTCAATACTAATATTAAAAAAAGAGGAAAGATTTAATTATTTTTTTATGTTTGCATTGAATAGGTTCCGAATCTACTGAACCGATTTTGATGAAACTTAGTATGAGGATACATTGATTCATTGACAGTAACATAGACTATAGATTATCTAGATATTCCCACGGGATCGGGACTTAATATGCGGGTGAAACCGCGAAGTGAAGTTATATAATATACTAGCGACCCGCCCCGGCTTCGCACGGCTGTATTATGCATGTATTATATCTAAAAATCTTCCTCTTTAATCACTCTATCTATTAAAAAAACCGCATCAAAATCCGTTGCGTAGTTTTAAAGATCTAAGCATACATAGGGACATAGGGACGGCGAAAAGTGACTTTATTTTATACTATGTAGTGATGATTTAGATTTCAATACTAAAGTTTATAGTTCGTTTTGACTGTCTTAATTTCTTATTTAATTTAATACCTACAAATTACATCTCCAATTTATACGACATGGTCACATTATTTTCCGTACGTCATACAATGCAGTCTCAATCGATGTAACACAATAAAACAATGAGTATTATTGAGCGTCGGTAGCCAACAGCCAATAAGCTCAATTACTGACAAATATCACCATTATATTGATATGCAATCGTCGCGCTTCAACGGCGGCGGCGCGGCGGCGCGGCGCCCAAGATAATTTGTTGCAATCAGTAGATATGTCAAGTCAACCAGAGGTAGATACGTCTTTGGGAAATAAACTTGACAACACGAAAGTAAGGCAATTTACTCATAATCAAAAACACGTCAAATTATTGTGTCGCGATAAACGAATGCAAAGTTCGGAGATAACCACTTTAAAACTGTTACAACTGTTTTTTTTATGATCGTCTTTTGTTTTTTTTCCATCGTCTTTTGTTAGGCTGTTGCATAGCTTTTATCGCGGGCTTTGAGCGCGGCGACCGAATCGAGAAATTCCGTAACGAAAATAAAACCTAACACCCCCCACTCCGCCTACCATGTAGCTCGGCCGAGCGTTCGTTATGCAATAGCTTTTTTTTTCGATCGTCTTTTGTTTATTTTCCGATTGTCTTTTGTTTCCGTTTTGATCGTCTTTTGTTTCCGTTTTGATCGTCTTTTGTTTCAGTTTTGATCGTCTTTTGTTTCCGTTTTGATCGTCTTTTGTTTCCGTTTTGATCGTCTTTTGTTTCCGTTTTGATCGTCTTTTGTTTCCGTTTTGATCGTCTTTTGTTTCCGTTTCGATCGCTTTTTATTAACCACTTAGTTGAATAGTTACTACGAGGAAATTTATTCCTTTTGGACAAACTAGTTTGACCAGAATGTTTGATCAACAGGAACGTACCTACATCTGACTGTTTGCAATACGATCAATAAAAAAAAACACTGATTGACAAACATTATACATCTTATTTTTTTGACCCACGTCGGAAAAAGAGGGGTGTAAAAGTTTGACGTGCATCGGTGTGTATGAACGGACGGATGAACCGATTTGATTCTACTTTTTGTGACCACCGACGCATAAAGTCTGAATATTGTCTGTCTGTCTGTCTATGGCAACGTAGCTCCCGAATACATACATAGGGACATAGGGATAGAGAAATCTACTTTGTTTTATACTACGTAGTGATCAATAATTATTAAATCTAATATAAATATATTTATATAGTCAATACTAATATTAAAAAAAGAGGAAAGATTTAATTATTTTTTTATGTTTGCATTGAATAGGTTCCGAATCTACTGAACCGATTTTGATTATAAATTTTTTTCAATTACTTTTTATTTTTTATAAAGCACAGTCTCGTCTCAGTTGCAACTTTTGAAGACGCATTTTTCCTTTTTAATTATTTTTGGTTTTTTGTTTGAAAGGTGATTTAATCTAGAGTATTTTAGTTTGATCGAAATCGGTTCAGCCGTCTGGAAGTATGATGGAGGATAAAAGTCAGGATTAACAATCGAATGTAACTAGATATGCCCGAGGAGGGTATCAAATGATACCCTAACGTTATTGTGTCAGTTTTTTTTTAAATATGATAGAGCGTTGAACCACTATCACACCTGCCTGATGGTAGGTGACGATGTGGCCTAAGATGTAACACGCGCGTCTAAAAGACCACGCACTGTTCTTTCTAGTCTCCGATGCTACGAGGCTACGAAATTGCTACGAGAAATTTTAAACAATCTTAAAAATACGTAAATCGTAGAAAGAGTTGTTTTTTTTTTAGTAGATACCTAATGGATTCATACGACTTATGCATATAGCCAGTATTAAGTTAAAACATTATCATGAAATTCTAGCCCAAATTGGAATGAAAAAGGCAGCATCATCTTTCATCATCATCATTATCATTATCACGTTCGTGCGTTTACTTCAATGAAGGTAGAAAGAAAATGAAAGATAAAGGTTTGAGACACACAACCTAAGGGTTTTGGCCAACGGATCGGCATTGCCATCCAAAGAGGCAATGCAGCGAGCCTTTTGGGCAACTTGGAAACTTATTTATGGAAACTTATCACTATCATACATAGTATAAAACAAAGTCGCTTTCTCTGTCCCTATTTCCCTTTGACCGCTTAAATCGTTAAAACTACGCAACGGATTTTGATGCGGTTTTTTTAATAGATAGAGTGATTCAAGAGGAAGGTTTATATGTATAATACATGCTTAATATAGCCGTGCGAAGCCGGGGCGGGTCGCTAGTTTAGAATATTTTGAACTTAAATTTCAATTTATTTTGAGGACTCTCATTAGCGATGGTCACGTCGCGCGAGTCACTCGATTTCTCGGTTTATAAAGAGTTTAAATACGATATGAAGTAGCCCATCAGTGTGTAGAATGCCCTTTGCCCAGAGCAATTATGTCCAATTATACGCAGGAATTGCGCGCCGCTACTCAATTGGTTTGTATATTTAATAATATTTGTTACTGCTGTTTTAAAATATACGTCCACTGTATTAAATTAGTATTACTAGTACTACCTTTTTTTAGAAACTAGTAATAGTCGGAGATCCCTTTAAAAACGACCTTCATCGAGCTGTTTAATGGATGAAAAGTATTTTGTAACAAATTAAATATGTCAAAAAATATATTGCATGTGGATTGTCTAAAAATATTAAACTAAAAGAGACCTGAAACTTGGAGGGCGCGTTCTTTGTATGACGTACATCCTATAAGAAAGGATTTTCCGAAAGCCTGTCCCTTAGCGAGTGAAAAAGGTGGGCGAAGTTAGTATAGGACAACGTCCACTATTAGAACCATTTCCGACTTCTACTCGGACGAAGTCGCGGGCAAAAACTAGTCATATGTAAAAAAAAACGATTAGGACAGACTGCTGGGATTTCCACAATAAATTTCGATAGTTAGTAGTTACTTACATCTAAATAACCCAATAACCCCTAACCCTAACTAATATTAAAAATCGGAATATGAAATTAAAATTCATCGATTACAATTGAAACAATTTATTTCTGAATCGATACCCGCGTCTAACTTAACAATCAATAATATTTAATAACAGTAGTGGTCCTATTCGATATAACAATCTCTTATAAATTGTAATCGATATCAATTGATCGATTTAAATTAACTGTTGGTATCGGTAAATGATTCAATCGAGATGCGACAATCGTATTCCTTTATTATCATTTGGTACGTATCTACTTAACTAAAATTACTCGCAATGGATAAATCTATAAAATATAAAATTCAAAGTCTTGCTTGACTGATAAATTAACGCACAGCTAAAGCCAATGAAAGAATAGGCTTAACATTTTGAAAGCAATTAGCTAATAAGACGTAGTCATCCGCTAAGAAAGGATTTTACATAATACAGGCATCATTTTTCTGCTCTTATCCCAATTCATTTGGGGTCGGCGCAGTATGTTTTCTTCTTCCATTCACTCCTATTAGTAGTCATCTCATCGTTCACATTCATCTCTCTCATGTCTTGTCTCACGCAGTCCATATTTCCTTCGGTCGTTCTTTTCCTCTTCATCCCTCTACTTTCATACTCATCACTCTTCTAGTTACATGCGTCTCCTCTCTTCTCATCACATGTCCATACCAACTCAAACGGTTCCCCTTTACTTTTTCAGTAACCGGTGCTACTTTCAGGCTTTCTCTAATATACTCATTCCTTATTTTATCCATCCTCGTTACTCCACACATCCATCTCAACATTCTCATCTCCGCTGCATGCAATCTTCTATCATCCCTCTTTTTCACGGCCCAGCATTCCGATCCTATACACGACGAAAGGTGTTATAGATTTTACCCTTCAGTTTAAGGGATACAATTTATAAACAAAATATTTTTTTTTTTTATATTCAGTAACATTTTTTGACAGTTTGTTAAAGGAATGATGTCAGAAAAATAATTGTATTAATGTATTACCCTCAGTAACAGATACATTGATTTGGATCATTAATAATTCCAATAACCCGAAGCTCATCGGAAACCTTAACAAAATTGTTGGTAAATTAATTAATTATATCCGATTCAGATGCGAAATTACAAAATTAACATGATTTCGTTGTAATTGTGTTTACGTTTTGAGCGTGCAATTTCAATGTTTGTTCAATACGTAATCTCGCTGAAATACAGGTAGATTGGTATAAGGTATTACGCCTAAGGGAATTTTATACGGTTTACTTTTAATATTTACTTGTACAAATGTAAGTTTGTGTGTTTTTATGTTTGTTACCTCATATTAAATAAAGTTCACTCATATTTTGTTTAGCTAATTCATGTTTTTATTATTACTTTACTTACTTTCCTTAGATTCGTTATGTAAAGCTCAGTTTATAGCTCGAGTTAAATACTTATTTAGTCCCTCGAACTTCGTCATTAATCACTTTCATCCCTAGGGTAACAATGTAGGTACTATTATTACCTTTTCCAAAAAATACTCAAACGATTACGATGAAACTTATTATGTAGATAGCTGAATTCCTGGAATAAAACATAGGCTCCGTTTTATCCCGATCCTCGACTTCAGCCGAAAAAACCGTGAGGCACAGCTAGTCCTTTAATTGTAAATAAAAAGCAAGGAGGTATTATAACTGTTAAAAAAAATTCACCTTTTATTTATACCCAGTAAAAAGCAATGGGGGTTTTGGCGAAATAAACAAAGGGGTCCAGTCCGGACATGTAGTATGGGAGCTTGGCATAGTGTTTTTTTATGCGCGGTGCATTTCGAGACACATACCAATCGATAGAGGGCATTACAGTGAACAAATAATGTCTTCACATCGAACCTCTACCTAAAGAGTCCTGGAAACGGGATATTTATCAAAACTTGTTGTCCTATGATTTTCCAAGACGCTTTAGTGCAGGGGTGTCAAACTGGATTTTCCAAAGGGCCATTTCGAAAATTGCAGATGTGTTAGCGGGCCAGACATAAATAATTAAACGCGTACATTTTTAAGGTTCCGTACTTTAAAAGGTAAAAGAGGAACCCTTATGACATATAAGATCACTTTCTTGTCCGTCTGTCTGCCTATCCGTGAGAAAATCGGTGGTGACAACCACCGATTTTCTCGAGAACGGGTGGACCTAGCAAGTTGAAATTCATGCCAAATACTGAGGTCTAATAGTGCCTAATATGTGTATAAAACCGTTACCTTAATCAACTTTTTAATATTTTGGAATTTTCCCTTTATTATTAAGTTTATTTGGTGAGGTAGGTACATTTATTAGGCACTTTTTCAATAGGTAGGTAACACTAACAATATTTAATAAGTATAAGTATTACTTATACTTTTTTTGAGATCTAGATTCCGACCGCGGGCCGCATCATTATGATTCGCGGGCCGTACGTTTGACATGACTGCCTTAGTGGTTTGGTGCAAAGGCATTATTTGTTCGCCATAATGCCCTCTATCGATTGGCATGGGTCTCAAAATACACCGCAGCATTTTAAGTTACTCTGCCAAAGCGTCCAAAGGCTTTAACGCGTTATATCGTGAAAATAATAGCAAGGAGTGCTAATTTGGTTAAATTTATCTCAAGGAACTTAGATTTAGCTACTTTCTTTTTCCATATATGTATCCCTTTCAAATTATGACGAATTTGACCCAGGCACTACTGCCACATGAGTAACTAACTACTGCGCTCTGTATAGCATGGATTTAAGTTGCTTGTGGTATAAAAGAACATTTAGATTAGTGTGATTTTTAAGAAAAGTTGGATATATTTAGCTAAATCTGCTTTATGAATCTGCTCTATGGAAAATAAAATAAATATAAAAGGGTACGATTCAGTTCCCACACTTGTCGGCACAAAAGGTGTGTTGCGATGGTGATGATTATCTCGCCTTTAGCGTTGTTGGGTATGAGCGAATATCGCATCTCAAAATGGGTTCCGCAGGTGGTATTTTATATTAAAACAGGATAGATACAAATCTTAGGGCACCGTAAGCTAATTCTGCGTATACAGGGTGCTTCATTTGAGTGGGTCAGAAGTGCATGTTCTAGAACCGCTGCTGAAGCTACAAGAGTCATTTCCACGCAACACCAACTCGAGATTTTGTGGTGTTTTGCGGATTAGTAGAAATAATTACGTAAAACACCAACTACGTGCAATTCCACAAACACAAAACACCACCTTGTCATTTTTTTACCACCCAAGTAGAGTGGAAACGAAAAGTGACCTTCTCTTATTTAAAAAAAAATTAACATCTACTTTGAGATGCCGCTTTGAAATTTCGTATAGTTAGGTACTGAGGAAAGAAGTATTTTTCGATAAAATAGTTTAATTTGTTCTAAGTTAATTTAAGGTCTAAGGTCTCGGTCACATGCAGTTCTGTTCTTTTTAAAAATATCTAAAAAATATAATTTTCGATTAAATTAATTAGTTTCCACCAATTAAAAAAAAATAGTATAAATATTTGTGAGAGTGATTTCTTGTATAAATCGATGTAGTTTCAAATAAGGAAGAAATAACTCTTAGAAACCACCATAAGTATAAGTATCAGAAACCCAGGAAACCGCGAACAACTATCTCAATGAATTTTCCACTGAAATTCAATATAACGATTATCCAAACCATTGTTATTGGGATATTATTGTGGGATATGATAAGGAACCCTAAATATTCCTTTTATCACTTAGAGACGACTGATTTTATCATTGAACTCAAAGCGTGAATAGAGCTAATGAATTGACGCGATTTGATTATGTTGTACACTTATCCTACCTTATTTAAACTTATTCGAATTGTCTTTACTCGTGTTTATTTCCGGTATTAGCGTTGTTATCTCAAAGTTGTGTTAGGTTAGATCCTTTTGAACCTTTTGATTTTAGAACCTCAGGCTAATTCTTACATTTAAATATCATTCCGTTTGTATTAATTACAAAAAATACTCTCAAAGCCAGCTTTTTGAAAAAATTATCTGATTTTGAGGGTATTTTTTGTAATCGAAATGCAATCGGAATGATATTGATGATAATGATAATGAATTCATTACAAAGAGACCAGTTTGTCAAGGCACCAACCACAGCTGGTGCTTTGCTTCATCCTAACTTAGTTCTTTAAGACGATTTCAAGTGATCATTGTATTTTTAAACATAAGTATCGAAAGAAATAAAGAAATTTGACTTTGACTTTGACTTTGACTTTGACTGTTGTTCAATATAAATTTAGAAGCCCCTCTGGTGCTGCTACCAATGAATTATTATTATTTACTTATTATTATTTTTCTCCGGAATCTCAAGGCCACCGGATTAGCGAATCCGCGAATAAATAAGAGGTCTGGTTTCCGTAAGGTGACCGGCGATGCAGCGCGGATGTGACCGTGGGTGTCATAATGCGGTAATCACACTGTAATACAAATAGGATTAGTAGTCGGGGGAGACCCCACGCGCGCAGACAGGACGAAACCAATACACTCACGGATTATACATACATACTAATAACACAGTTGTCTGTCTGTTACATTTGGTAAACGACCAAGTTGGGTCAATGGGTACAATGGTCACCCTACCGGACTGCCAAACACAAGGTGGCGGGCTCAGACAAGTATTCATGCTTAGATATTTGTCTGTGGTCTGGTTGTTTGTATTATAAGTATATTTTTACAAAAGAAAAGTATGTAAGTAGTATATCCGTTGTCTAGCACCCATAACACAAGTCTAGTTACTTAGCTTGGGGCTAGATGGCGATGTGTAGCATGTCCTGCAATATTTATTTATTAACATTACTATTGGCAAATTTTTTGTCGTGATATCGTCTATAGTAAAGTGATGGAACACCTGCAGTCACACAAAAGTGTCATGTTCCGGTAAAATGACTCGTCCCGTTCGCATGACGTCATGGTAACATGAGAGTATCACTCACTACATAGTATAAAACAAAGTCGCTTTTTCTGTCCCTATTTCCCTTTGTACGCTTAGATCTTTAAAACTACGCAACGGATTTTGATGCGGTTTTTTTTAATAGATAGAGTGATTCAAGAGAAAGGTTTATATGTATAATACATTCATAATATAGCCGTGCGAAGCTGGAGCGGGTCGCTAGTTTAATAATAATATCGCTCATCTGGGCTTGTGTTAGAATGACGAGTGACGAATAGAAGACTTATTTAATGAAAAAAAAATATAAAGAAAAAAAAAAGGAATAAAAAATCTCAATTTTTTATTCCTTTTTTTTAGTTATCACGTAAAATTATCGTCCGTAAACCGACTTACAGGCAACCATTTTTTAATCTAATTTAAACAGCTCTTTTGGATAAATAAAGAATTAATTACTATTGTAGGACACTGTACACAACGCCATCTAGCCCCTAGCTTAGCAACTAGGCTTGTGTTATTTAGCCAGATAACGGATACTTACTTATATACTTTTTCTTTTATAAATACATAAATAATATACATAGAGAAGCGCCGACACACGAGAAACAAATATCTCTATACATACATATAAAATATTTGTTTGAGGTGGGAGTCGAACCCCGCAATCTTCTGTTTCGCCTCAGTTATAGTAACATTCATCAAAAAACATAAAGTAATGAAACTACTTGAACAAAAAAGTCCAACTAGTTCTATCAATAGAACTAGTGGGAACAGACCCTTTTGACGCGCCATAATATAGGTCTTTAATACAGTTTACTTTTGTTGACAAAATTTTGCATTTTTTTTTAAATTTTCTGTTTTTAGTTGTTGTTGTTAAAGCGACAATAATAGAAATACATAATGTGTGAAAATTTTAACTCTCTATCTATCACGATTCATGAGATACAATCGGATGACAGACAGACTGACGGACGGACGGATGGAACTGATAGACGGACGGACTGACAGTGAAGTCTTAGTAATAGGGTCCCGTTTTTCCCCCTGAGGAACGGAACCCTAGAAACTACTTGATAACAACGATGTGCATCGTGTACTCTCTGAATCGGGTCCGAACAAATCGTGGCGTGTGTTGCGACACCCGATTTGGTTGTGTCAATTTGATCGGGCTGACCAAATCGGGACGTGTGTAAGAAGCCCTAAAGTTGAACGTTCTGAAGAGAGAGATGGCCTTTAGGTCTGGTAAGGGACCAGAGAGGACCTGTGTTCCTTCAAGTCGAATCTGATCTCCATTAAGCCTATGCTCCTTGATGGAGCTCGGGTTCGGCTCGTCGAACTTTTCATGTACCTTGGCCACATTTTTACACAGAATTTTAGTAACGATGATAGAAATTTACTTTTGCTGTCAAAAATATGCTTACTTTTTAATATACTTACGGTTTAAAATACAACGTTATAAAGACAGATATGATGGTAAAAGGACCATAGAGGGTCTGCGTTCCTTCGAGCCAATTAAACCTGATATCCATCGAGCTTATGTTCCTTTTCAGTTACTTTGGCCCCATTCTTACAAAGAATCTTAGTGACGATGTTAACAATTTACCTTTGCTAACAAAAATTAACTTATAACTTATAAAAGTCTCACGGTCTAAAGTACAACGTTCTAAAGAAGGAGATGATGTCCTTTATCCTTGTCTGCTCTATAAAATGCAGCCAAGGACAATGTCCGGTTTCGATGGAACTATTATTACGATAAACAAACGTAGGTATTGTTATTTGTCCCATATCACGGGGCTATGGAGCCCCGGATCTTTAGAAGCCAACACGTAGAGGCCCTTTACAATAACACGTTTAATAGCAAAGTATGATGTGGACACCAAATCGGCGATTATCTCTGTCTGCACTATAAAATGCAGCCAAGGACAACCTCCGGTTTGGATAGAAATTTATAGTACCTACAGTACGATACAAGTGTGATTTTATCATTGCATAGAGGCGGTTTATGGTTAAAAAGGCGAGATGCAATGATCAATAATCCACACGCGTATCGAACGACGTTTTTATCACAGTTGCGATTAAAAGAAAATACTTGTTAAAATAAAATAAAAATTACCAAATATTTGTGTGGCGGCAATCAATTTTTTTTGGTCCACTTTATATAATGCCATTTGCTTCAAGTCTTTTTAAAATGGCTGACTTAAAAACTCTTTTGTTGGACTTACCTTTTTTATATATCAAAACAGTATAACCCAGTTAAATTAAGAATGTTTCATCTACATAACATGTAATTATCATTTTATAAAAATTGGAATCTTACACCAATTTTTAACTTATCGGTATAACTTTACAGCACTTGCGTGCATTATGGTAAAGTAAAACGCACGCGTGCGTAATACGTTGGTGATAAAAACTTATTTATGGTATTTTTTCGTATGGTTATACATTGACGTCACAATCTCGTCGGAATACGCCCGCGCATCGTTTAGCTCTATTAATGTCATTTATACAGCTCTTACATGACTAGTATTGAGTACACGTGGGTCTATCAATTGAATTTCATTGCCATTTTCCTCTCGCGAATACACTTATGTCACTGTGAATGCTAAAATTGCTGTGATTTTATTATTTTATTAGGTAATTCATTGTGCAGATTTATTTAGATATTTACTACCGGAATAAGATGTGCGTAGGTTTGAAATACTTCGTTACGCACAAGGTAATTTAAGATTTTTATTCAAAATTTATTCTAAGTCGTCATTTGTCGAGAATTTAGAACGTTTGTACCTCAGGGACGGGTCGCTCAGGGATCGGGTCGCTCCGCCACTAACCCAAGGCATTTAGGTATCATTTGAATACCATATTTTTACAACACTAGTTGTCCCGGCAAACGTAGTTTTACCATTAAAAAAAAAACAGCGCACTCCGGGAGTGCAGGCAGAAGTGAAAACTGTAAAATCTCATCTGTCGCGAGAACATACGCAAAAAGAGTTTTAGATGAAAAAAAAAATAGTTTTAGATGACAAATAGTCGTCCGACGTTTGTCGTCCGACATTTGTCGTCCAACAAATAGTCGTCTGACATTAGTCGTCCGACATTTGTCGTCCGACATTTGTCGTCCGACATTTGTCGTCCGTCAATAGTCGTCCGTTAAAAAATACCATATGTACGTCTTAATACACTCACAGCCAAATTAAAAACAGTAGGCCCAGGCATACATTTTCGCCGCGCCGTAGAGAGGGGATAGCTGTCTACTCTCCATCCGTCTTACGCTTTTTCGATCAGGTCACGTGTCCTGACGCGAGTTTAAGATTTTATACCCATTACAGAAAAAGTGCTCAACGCCGCTAAAGAAGTTGTCACTTCAAAAAATGTGATAAATAATAATCGACCGATTTTGTGCAAACTACACATAAGCCATCAACTAAGTAGTCCAAACAAAGTTTAAACATTTGGTTTGGATAGGTGAGGCCGTTCTTGAGTTATAAAATTACAACGAAAAGTGGCATCGATTTTTACATATATAGATTCTAGGAATAAAAAAAAAATTAAATTAAAAATTTAAAAAACCCCCGACACAAAATAATAAAAATAGTATGAACGTAAAAAGCCTAAAACAAGCAAAAAAAATCTATAAAAAGAAAAAGCCACAAAAAGAACAAAAAAGGTATAAACGTGAAACCCTACAAAAAGAAAAAAATAACCTCGAAATTATGATTCTACTACGTAAGTACATGTGAATTTTTTTGATTAAATATTGTCGCGTCGGGGGACCGCTCTTTACCTATAAGTTAGTCGGGAACACTCCCGACTAACTTATCTTTCAAACAAAAAAAACTAAATCAAAATCGGTTCATCAGTTTGGGAGCTACGATGCCACAGACAGACACACACACACACATACACACACACACACACACACAGACACGTCAAACTTATAACACCCCGTCGTTTTTGAGTCGGGGGTTAAAAATTGTTTGAGTTTTAAACGGGGATTAAATAAACCTGACGCGGTGGGCGAACAGCCCGGACGAAAAAGGTTGCAGGTTCAATGTCGACCCAGGTATTTCTCTCAGATATTTGTTGGTGCAAACAAATATTTGTTGTAGGTATAATAATTTAATTTATAATTTAATATATGTATATACTTACCTACTTAAGTATTCAGTCTGTGTGTCTGGTCACCATAACTCAAGCCTAGTTACTTAGCTTGGAGCTTGAAAGTCCTGCAATATACCTAAGAGAAAATAAGAAATTAAAGTTTGTTTTACACGTATACCTATAAGTAAGGACTATTAGGTATAATGCGAAGAAATGTTTTGTTTTTCATCATGTTATTTTGTCTATTTTTAATTAATAAACCCGATCGGGTTGTACCATACCTACTATGATTGATTCTGTGACGTAGACGTAGAGTTGAGTATTATTTGAACTGTTGGATTTTATTTTTTATTTTTGTATGGAATATTTTTATAATGAATTTCCAAAAGTCGTAGAACAAAAGTTGATCGTTAAGGTGCACAGAAGAAGCCCTAACGCCGTGTCAATTAATTTCCAATAACCCTGTATATGGATTAGCAGCGCTCCCCGTTTCCGTGGAAATATTAGGATAAAAAGCAGCTTATGTTATTCCCAATGAATCAATGTATCCTCATTCCAAGTTACATCAAAATCTGTCCCGTAGTTTTGGAGCTTATTGTTCTTTTTGTATAATACTAGCGACCCCCCCGGCTTCGCACGGCTATATTATGCATATAAACCTTTCTCTTGAATTACTCTATCTATTAAAAAAAACCGCATCAAAATCCGTTGCGTAGTTTTAAATATCTAAGCATTCAAAGGGAAATAGGGACAGAAAAAGCGACTTTGTTTTATACTATGTAGTGATTATAATATTCGTATGGAAGTGCGATCTATTACTATAGCGTTGGTATAAACATAAAAACCTGACATGAATGTACTGATGTTTATCATATAAAGTGCACAGAATGAGTCGCACAACGCATCCTCGCTGCAATCTAGCAATTTATTCATCGAAATTAATTGATTTATACGCCTCGCGTCCTTTACAGTCGTCGTTTGTCTCGCGCTACTCAACTTTGTAACTATTCAATACGA
This sequence comes from Idaea aversata, assembly GCA_907269075.1. Classification (NCBI taxonomy): domain Eukaryota; kingdom Metazoa; phylum Arthropoda; class Insecta; order Lepidoptera; family Geometridae; genus Idaea; species Idaea aversata. The sequence goes on along the minus strand of OU026098.1, from coordinate 2,660,864 downwards.
TAGTATACCTACAGTGTTGCCAACCAGGGTAATGTAAAAAGTGCTAAATTACTGTCAAAACAAGTGCTTAAGGTGAAAGGGTACCTGCGTTCTCTCCATACAAACGTAGTCGACTTTTCCCTCCCTGGATAATAACACTAGCACAAATATTTTTGTGCTATAAAACCTATAACTGCCATGACTATGCCCCTATGTTTTTTTTTTTCATTTTCTAATTATCATACAAAATGTAATGGAAAACTTACCATGGTCAAAACAAGGAATCAGTGTGAATGGAAAACATTTAAGCCACCTGCGCTTCGCGGACGACATCGTCGTATTCTCTGAAAGTCCATCTGACCTCAACACAATGATAAATGAGCTTCAAACTGCTAGTGCTCGCGTAGGTCTGGAAATGAACTTAGAAAAAACTAAAGTCATGACTAACAGTAAGTTCACACCAGTACTAGTTAACGATGTGCCACTGGAGTTCAAAGAGAGTTACATTTACCTAGGAAAACAAGTCTCGTTTAGAAAGGATCGAAATATAGAGGAAATAAACAGGAGAGTAACTATTACATGGAAAAAGTACTGGGCTCAAAAGGAGATTCTTAAATCGAGACTACCAATAAAACTGAAAAGGGCAATCTTAGACACGACAATCTTACCCTGTCTCACCTACGGCTGCCAAACATGGACCTACGACCACAAGGCAAGACAAAAAATCCAGACCGCTCAGAGGGCAATGGAGAGGAGCTGCTTAAATATAAAATTGAGAGATAAAACAAGAAACGTCGAAATTCGGAACATGACGAAGGTAATAGATGCTCTACATTTCGCTCAAAGTATTAAATGGAGGTGGGCTGGTCATGTTGCGAGATATGAGGATGATCGTTGGACAATCAACATCACCAAATGGAAAGGACCGGGTGGCAAGAGAAGTAGAGGTCGTCCGTGCGCCCGGTGGCACGATGAGATTGTGGTTGGCCACAATCTCATCGCAGGAAGAGATTGGATGACGATTGCTAAAAATAGAGAAAAATGGAAGTCTTTGGAGGAGGCTTTTACCCTGAGGGGGTCCACACCAAAAGAAGAAGAAAAGAAAAAAAATAAAATAAATAATAAGCAATGAATAAATAATTAACAAAACCAATACCTATATAAATAATTTAATACTTATAATGAAATCAATTTAATTGCAATTTTATCTTAATTTATGGATAAATTTTTATCAATAATAAATGCATGATAAATGTAATAAATTCACTATATTTTTTTTTTGTAAAAAAAAAAAAGCAAAAAATGTAATAAGGGTGGAATAAATAAAGCTATATTATTATTATTATTATTATTAATTATCATAGAAATTAAGATTAAAATAAATATATTAAAAAAAAAACAAAAAAAAAAAACAGTTATAATTTTTATGCACCAAAAATATTTGCTCTAGTGTCATTATCCAGGCAAAAACAGTCGACTACGTTTGAATAGTTTGTATGGAAAGAGCCTCGGTACCCTTTCCTCTTAATTCATCATGAATTCGCCTGTCAAAGTTATCATCATTATTATTAATGTAACAAACGAAAATATGCCAACTACTATCCTTGTTTTTTTCTTAAAAAGTGTCAAGTAAAGTGCGTATTCAGTGTTGCTAACTAGGTAAATGTAAAATGTGCTAAATTACTGTCAAAATAAGTGTTCAATTTATCATGAATTCGCCGGTCAAATTTATCATCATTCATCATTGATACGTATAACAAACGAAAATATGTCAAATTTTAGTATCCTTGTTTTTTTTCTTTATTCATTAAAAAGTGTGAAGTAAAGTGAGTGGTTTTGCTTTGCTCATCTATGGTAGGTATATTATATTCATGCATGATTAAGTAGAATAAACAAAAAAATGCTAAGAGTGAGCTCTGGGTCACGAAGAGTTCAGCTAATTGATATTCCGACTGAACCTATAGATAGACATACTAAGTTAGGTACGTTTCGCAATTTTTAAATAGGTATTGATTTCGAATTCAATCACAAGCAATTAACTGTCAAAACTGGAACAGTATAAACCAAACCAATTATTATAAAACCATTAAACAACAATAGAGTGATATAGTTATTATGAGCTATACTATCACTCGTATAATGACACCGATGCTGATTATAAGGCGTCTCTAGGTTCATGTGATATGCTTTATGAATCTTAAAATACTTAGGTGTTATACCTACTAACTTAATCTTATGTAGGTAGGTAAGTAAGTACCTATATAAAACCTTATCTTACGTACTTTATTTATAGTATGATCAATGAACCTACCCTTAATCAGCACGCCAGACAGATTACTCCGGTTTTCGGCTTGCATTATGTTTTTAAAGTTTATATTTGTTTGGAATAATAAATGAATAGATTTACGGCGATACCTATATAATTTAACTTGTTGTCATTTTTTTTGAGGTGTTTTTAAAATTTTCTTAATAATTTAATGACCCTAAACGTAATTTTGGAAAATAAATTCTTTATTTCTCATAAGCTTTATATTATTTACAGTACCTTCTTCATATTAGAACTACAAATTTTTAATAAAATAAACTAAAAATAATAAAATGAAATTCCGTTGGATCTCTGTTTTTGGTTATCGAAGGTGGATGCGGAAAACTTAAATTCTACACAATTATACAGAAACATTTAAAAAGCCTTAATTGCTTATAATGTGTTTTCTCACTTACACACACCCGCCATCTATAAAAGTGTTTAATTTAGACAAAGATACAGGTACTTTAGGTGCGTACTATAAATGACTTATGAACAAATGAGGTATGTTCCACATTCCGTCACGGTGTTACAAAGCCGGCTTTAACATCCTATGATCATAAATGATCACACCATTGGATCAACTGATCTATAACCCGACCGGCGCTAGTTATTAGCGGGAATCAAATAGAATACAACCTCGAGCAGGTGTATACAAAACGGCCGCTTAATCACAAAGTGCTGAGCGACGTGCGTGTCACGAATTGTTGATCATTTTATTGTGGTATGTTATGTTGCAATTAATAGATGTTGTGCTTATTTTGTTAAGAGGATATGGTAATAAAAGAATTCACCTTAGTAGGGGAACTACTCGCCTATGTTTGACCCTCTGGTGGAAAGTGAGTTTGAGGTTTTAAAATTAAGCAATTTGAATTTTCGCGCGCTGCGAAAGTGGGCTAGACGGAATAAATAAAGATCAATTGTTGTAACGACACTTTTTGCTCTCATAGAAAGCAAGCCAGTTATTTTCGTTTCGTCTTTCTATTTCGCATTGAACAGTGTGGTGTCGCGACGATTATTTACAAAATAAAAATACAATTCCTTCACTAATTAATCGAAAGGAACTTCGTTCCATCCGGGTGTCCCTTGACACCTCTCAAGTTTACTTTTTATTTTTTGTTTTTTGGACTTTTGTTGATTCTGAAACAACTCTACCGATTTTGAGCTCGGTATATGGATATATTGAAGCTTTGGGAGTAACATAGCTTATTTTTTATCTGACTGCATGACGCAAAGGAGTGATAATGTGTTTATCAGTCTATGTATGTATGTTTGCCTGTTACTTTGTGGCACTCTAGTTACCCTGATACTCCTAGTCTCTTATAGAATCGAGACTTAAGAGCTCGTGAAACTTCGCTGGACGCTGCTAGTTTTATTAAAGTTTACTCAATTTAATATTTTTTACACAGTTTGTAGCATTTAATATCGCTATCACTACATAGTATAAAACCAAGTCGCTTTCTCTGTCCCTATATCCCTATGTAATCTTAAATCTTTAAAACTACGCAACGGATTTTGATGCGGTATTTTTAAATAGATAGAGTGATTCAAGAGGAAGGTTTATATGTATAATACATGCATAATATAGCCGTGCGAAGCCGAGGCGGGTCGCTAGTCTATACATATTTTACCTAATTATTGTTTCTAGTTAGTATTTTGCAAGTCAATTATTTTAATTTACTTACATTAAGTCCTTTTTCGCTTGAGATACAGGATTACCTAGTTCAGGCTTATGTGTTATTTTTGTTCTTTTTAATATTTAGTGCTTAGTTTATTATGTAAAATGAGTTTTAATAAATATATTTGTATTTAAATATTTTTTTATTCATATTTCAGGGTTAAAACTTCAAGAGGCTAAAGGACAGCTTTCCTTTTTATTTACGACTGAGGTTTATGACTGAGACCTATGGAATTTATTAGTAGTAATTTTTGTATATTGTTCCAGCTGGCGAGCGGCGGCGGCGGGGGCCGGGGTTTGTTCTGCTACCACTGCCCGCCGAGCCTGCCACCTCACCAGCACCGGCTGCCGACCCTGGAGTACCCCTTCACAGCATCACATCCTTGTGAGTTACTATATTTTATTATCTACCTTTTTCTCGTAGCCGACGGGCTCGTTCGGACAACACGCGCCCGCCACATGCCCGCCACGCGCCCGCCACGCCACGCGCCCGCTACGCGCACCACACGCGTTCAACTCGCTTTGAAATTTGTTCTATATTTATTTTGAGTCTTATGACACATCAAAAGATCTCAAATTGCATTTATGCAAGTCCAACGGCTCACGCCACGCGCCCGCCACGCGCCCGCTTGCGTGGTCTTGCATAAATGCAATTTGTGATCTATTGATGTGTCATAAGACTCAAATTATAAATACATCTCTCATCTCAGAAAATCTTTATTATTGTACTTTCTTTATTATTGTACTTACTAAAAAAATAATCGTGGTAAGCAATTAAAAGTGTCAGTTTAAGCATTGGTAACTGATAGAAAGGTTATTACTTTACTTTGCTTAGTGTATTTCCATGTTTCTTACTGTGATGTACAAATAAAGTTATATATATATATCTATCTATTCTTTAAGAAAATTTTACAAAAAATCAAATGCAATTTTTACACAAAAGAGTTAAAAGTTATTTGACTTTAGATTGAACTTTGTGATTGTTTAAAAATACTTATCACTACAAGTCACTTTTCGCCGTCCCTATATCCCTATGTATGCTTAAATCTTTAAAACTACGCAACGGATTTTGATGTGGTTTTTTTTAATAGATAGAGTGATTCAAGAGGAAGGTTTATATGTATACTTAATACATGCATAATATAGCCGTGCGAAGCCGGGGCGGGTCGCTAGTTAATTTTAAAACAACAAAATTAACAGCTTTATACCCTACTCTTTCTATTCTGCGTATGTTTGATTGCTTAGGTTCACGCCTGTTTTTATTTAAGCTATTTTCTCTTAGAAAATGAACTGTTAACTTAGTAACTTTAACAATTTGTAATCGCCCGCCCGTAATCCAGCCCAGCACATTCCGTATAGTTCACTTATCGGTCTCTAAACTTCACTAACACAGTTTGGAAGCGGGGAGCTCTCGGTCTAACATCATTATTAAGTATCACTTAGCCGTAGTCTTGTTTACAACTCGATTTTCAGATAACTTGATAACTTTATACGATTTCAATTAAGGATCATCGATTTGTGACTGATTCGGTTGGTTTTTATTTAGAAAATGAAGAATGAAGAATGGTTGATCTCTAAAGCTTTCTATATAGTATCACTACATAGTATAAAACAAAGTCGCTTTCTCTGTCCCTATATCCCTATGTATGCTTAAATCTTTAAAACTACGCAACGGATTTTGATGCGGTTTTAATAGATAGAGTGATTCAAGAGGAAGGTTTATATGTATAATACATGCATAGGTAATATAGCCGTGCGAAGCCGGGGCGGGTCGCTAGTTAAAGAATATTCTGATCACTTCACATAGGTTTTCAATTATTAATAGGATTGTTAAGTTTCACGTTATATTATTCATATTTTAGTCAATTTATTAGTTTTATATTACTTATTTTACTAGATACATGAACTTGATATGGCAGCTCAATTTCTTGTTTTGTATTTAGTATAAATTTAGTTAAATTATGTAACTCATTATTGTATGTCCGGAATGGACGAACTGTTGATACCCACCTACTATAATTTGTCATCTTATGTACACAGTTACTCAATAAATATTCTTAATTCTTGAAACAAAGTGAGCTTCTTATCGGCTAAATTACTGTTTTACGAGTACCTATATCAATTTGTGTGCTTGGTTTTATTAAGATAAAAAATATTCTGGTGATTAAGATTATAGATTATGGTGGAAGCACGAAACTGGTTAGGGTAAGTTAATTCTTGGGAATATCTGAACGAATTTTTACTTATGGTTCTTAGTTGGTTAATCTCAGTTTTTACCATAAGTTAAACTTCATCGTTAGGGTAGTTCTTGCTTTTTTTTTGGTGTGTTAGCCTATTTATGCTTGTGGGAATTCATTTATTTATTTATTTCTTTTTCTTTCAAGTTTTAAAATGTCAATTCGCACTTTCCAGAAAACTTACAGATTTAAGCACTGATTCCTACTCTAACCAACCTTATTTGTTTGTTGAGACGAGTAGGTACTCAGTTGAAATACCTAAAAACCCTTATTAAACAAGATAACCCAAAAACAAATCCAATAGACGAAAACAAAATTGTTTAAAGAAAGGGTTAGACGCTGAAAAGGCAAAAATCAGTTAGGTCTGAAGCGATCTGCGCGATCGTGGGCCGCCACGCCGGGGTGGTAATGTGGTAATGAATAGGGAGGGAGGGGTGTTCGGCCGCGAGGGTGGCGCCACTGGGCGTTGCTCCCCCGGGATTGGTCGCTGCCGGGGCGCCATCTATTATTCATAAAATAGTTTTTAGAGTCGCGCCACCGTACCTTTAACTCTATTACAACGTCTAACCTAATAAGGATCATGTCACTTTTGATTAACTCCCACAGCTACATTTTTTTACTAAACAACTCCGATCAAAGGACTGAGTTTAAACGAGTTAGTTGGCTTATTTCATTTGGGACGTCGCGAAATGACAGCTCGTCTGCGTAGTAATTGCGTAAATGTATTAATTTTTAAAATCTATTAACGTATTGCTGTGCCGCCACCCAGTTGGGGGGGATGTGGGGTGTTCGAGGGAGGGGGTGAAGTTTTAAAACCAACGGCTAGTGGATAAAAAAGCGGCTTAAACGAATCTATTAAAAATGTATAAGGCAATTTCGCGGCTCTGTCGGAACGCTAGACGAGAGCGACCCCTCATTAACTCTCTATCGTCGGTTGTGGTTCACTATGCACTTTATTATACACAATCGAAACGCAGTACCTACCTACCTCTATGTTATGAAGCTAAAATCCCAGCAAAGAAAGAATTAGGCAGTTTATTTAGGCTAAACTAAACAAGTCATGTGTACTTTTTTATATTTTTAAAATTAGCTACAAATAGATATACAAAACACATCTAAAATCCTTAACCGTGTTTTTAAAATTGACTTCCATCTATGCAGGGTCACAGGGTGATTTTAAATGGACCTACAGGGTAATTTCCTAATCTATCAGATAGCGATAAATGCTGAATGGAGTTCGGTGCCAAAAATGAAAACTGCGTAGTTGGATTTTTGAATAATAAGTCATTACAGAAGACTACAAAAATGATCTATTCCTTTTGATTTGTCATAGGTAGGTACTATGTTTGTTTTCAGGAATTGATCTCAATCAGCAACACTATCGATTGATATCTTTATATATATAATTCTACTGTATGTGTGTATGTCACTGAACTCTTCCTAAACGGCTGGACCGATTTTAATGATTTTTTGTATGCGTTTGGATGGCGCCCTGGATGGTTTAGTTAACTTGGAAAACAACGTTTGCCGGGGCAGCTACTTTAATTTAAGAATGTTTATTATTTTGCAAAATTTTCTGGCTAGAGCTCTATCAATAATATTCAAAATTAATTAGCATATTTCAATATAAATTTACTTACAGATTTAAATTGAATCATAGAGTCACATAGTTATTACAACAAATTGAAAATAATTAAAAGAAATAAAATAAAATGTAAAAATTGAAAAAAAAACATTATGTCAAGCAAGTGACGTCGGTCAAAATAACCAGTAACTAAAACAAACATTAAACACAAACAAGAAATTTTAACTTAAATTTAAATTTACTTATATCACTGCACACGTAAGAATACTATATAACACCACATTATACATCATCACTACATAGTATAAAATAAAGTCGCTTTCTCTGTCCCTATATCCCTTTGTATGCTTAAATCTTTAAAACTACGCAACGGATTTTAATGCGGTTTTTTTAAATAGATAGAGTGATTCAAGAGGATGGTTTATATGTATAATACATGCATAATATAGCCGTGCGAAGCCGGGACGGGTCGCTAGTAGATCATATATGTGAACTATTGCAAATTTTTAAACTACCATCTCTAAATAGATATCTATACTAATATTATAAAGAGGAACGAGCGGGTCGCTAGTTGCATTATAAAAGCTAGTTAATCCACGAGGTTTTGTTCAACTTTTTACGCTGCACTCAAGCCCGGCCCGACTTACAGCGGAAGTTAAACACTTTTTAATTTCCGCCGTGGCGAGGGATTTTTCTACAGGCTGATGGTCATTAAATTATGCAACTTCAATTAATGTAAATCATAATCTTTAGTAATTCAGAAAGGATTTCGCTTTAATCGTTTTTCGAAATTAATTTTGGTATTCTTTCGCGTCTAGACAGATAATGGATTTTGAATTTTAATATAAGGGTTTTTTTAATAAAGTTGGTGCTTCTTGTAGATTTTTTATTAAAGGTTCTATATATACTTTTTTCTATGTACCTACTTATTATGAGTATATATTTCTGAAAGTATCACTACATAGTATAAAATAGTCACTTTTCGCCGTCCCTATGTCCCTATGTATGCTTAGATCTTTAAAACTACGCAACGGATTTTGATGCGGTTTTTAATAGATAGAGTGAATAAAGAGGAAGGTTTTTAGATATAATACATGCATAATACAGCCGTGCGAAGCCGGGGCGGGTCGCTAGTATATCTATATAAGGAATAATTTATTAAAGTATAAATGGAATAAGTTTATTTTGTTAAAAACAGAAACATACTTAAATTTGGTAACAGCAAACAAATAAAAGAATTATTGTAATTCAAAGTTCGAGAAATATTGACTCAGACTTTGACTCATCAAGAAAGTCGGTAGAAAGGGCTGTTAAAGTTTGTGGGTTATTGTAACTATTTTGTATTCTGTGTTTGCAGGAAATCAATATCCATTTTAAAGAGACATTATCGCGAGTAAAGCCACGGTACGCAGCTAGTATCAAGACAATCGGTTATTTTGTATCCTCTTCAGTCTTTAATATGTGAAGTGTTAAATCAAGCGTCAAACAAGCGAAGCATCTATAGCAAGCCATTTGGAGATATTTAAATAAAATTGAGTTTTAAGTTTTTGACGTGATAACGTTTTATAAATTGGTGAACACCTGCAATCTCAAAAAAGTGTGACGTCACGTGTCGTTACTGGAACGCCTCATGTTATTGACAAGGTAACTACGTTTTATCGTTGCCATGGTTACCATCAATGTTTTCTTATGACTTTATCACGTAAAATTATCGTCCGTAAACCGACTTTACAGACAACCATTTTTTATTTAATTTTAAGATTTATAATTTAGTAGGGTATAATTTCATTTGAATAAGTATGTCTTCATTAATAAATAAAAATAAAACATTTCAATAACAATATAAAAATAATAAACAAAATCTTAATTAAATTTATCACTGCATCACTTCCTCTTCAACAGACAGACGACCGACGACAGTCATTATTAGTAGCTATTAAGGGTAATTTTCTACAAGTAATATATGAAACTGCATTATCGAGCTAATAGAAAACTAAGGATTAGGGTGGACCGGCCCTAACATTTGTCGCTGAATCTATTAGAGATTTAGGGTGGCTATGATTTTATCTCTATTGAAGATAAGTTCATTAGTTGATTCTTGGAATAAAATATTATTGTATCCAAAATAAAAAAAGAAAGTACTAAGATTCCAATCCAACATAAAATCATCTATTCTATTTATTTAACATTTTTGAAGAAATAACATGCTGTGTACACTTATTTTTGGATTTATATTTATCATAAGTACCTACTTGAAATGACTGTATTCTGGTTTGTGATACATTAAATGCAAATAAATATTGTTCAGCTTATGTTAGTAAAATTGGTGAAATGTTTATTTAGAAATACTTAACTTACAACTTAATACCCAAAACTCAATGCATTAGTTAACTGTTAGTCATAAAATAATTCAGGATAACACAGATTTAAGATCTAATTTTGATATATATTAAAAATAATTGCCTTTATAATATACTAGCAGCGCTCCCCTGGTAACCCCCGATCCCGTGGGAATATTGGGATCAAAAGCCTATTTCGAATGAATAAATGTATTCCCATACAAAGTTTCATCAAAATCTGTCCAGTAGTTGCGGATTCTATTCGTTACGAACAAAAAAAAACTTACCTCTTATATTCTACTAGCGACCCGCCCCGGCTTCGCACGGCTATATTATGCATGTATTATACATATAAACCTTCCTCTTGAATCACTCTATCTATTATAAAAACCGCATCAAAATCCGTTTTGTAGTTTTAAAGATTTAAGCATACATAGGAATGTAGGTACAGAAAAAGCGACTTTGTTTTTTACTATGTAGTGATTAGTGTATTTTTTTCATTTCCAATCATTTCTCTGATTTCATCAAATAACCATTATGTGCTTGGAGTAGGGATCTATAACTGTGCCAATTCATCATTTAGACGATTTATTTCATATCAGTTTAAAGTTATAGTTGAAATACATACCGTAGTTATTTTCAGTCGCAAAAGTCTTTAATTCACCAAAACACATGGTCACCCTATCCCCACCTCATCAATTCTCAAACACAATAGCTAGTGACTAGGGACTGCACTCGGCTTCTAATGGACCTCGTTTCCGGACACTTAGCTCACGCCATTGCGATTCTATCGGTCTTGTTGTAACTAGCAGAAAACCGTGGAGTCACATGCGTAAGTCCTGTGGGATAGCCGAGATAAAAAAGCCTATGGTACTTCCTAGGTTTCGATTTTCCATCAAAATCGGTCCAGTAGTAGTTGACTACCAGCGCTCTGCGGTTTCACCCGCGTAACTCCCGATCCCGTGGTAATATCGGGATAAAAAGTAGCCTATGTTATACCTAATGAATCAATGTATCCTCATAGCAAGTTTTATTAAAATTGGTCTAGTAATTTCGGAGCGGTATTCGTTACAAACAAAAAAAAAATAACTAACGACCCGAAAGACTTATTATACATATGTATGTATAATAAACCATCCTCTTGTGCCGCACCGTCCGTTGTGTGGTTTTAAAGATCTAGGTAAGCATACAGTCGGGTGCATAACTGCAGCCCTCGGTAGAGTTCGAAAATTATTATTATTGGAATGACATTCTAAAAAAAATTATTTGATTAATAGATGAGTTAGAAGATTTTAAACTTCACCTAAAGCTGGTGTATAGAAGCTGGTGCTCGTCTTGAAAACATTCTTATTACAGCCGTTTTGGAGCTCTACGGTGGGTCTGCAATTATACAGCCGACCGTACATATGGAACAGATAGCGGGACGTGACTTTGTTTTATAGATGTTATTATCCATGATTAGTGTTATACTGATTGTGTGTTGTAAATATTGTTTCAGACACGAGCTATTCGTATCACCCTGCGATACACGATGACACATTCGTACGTAGAAAACAGAGGCGGAATCGGACCACTTTTACATTACAACAGGTAAATAATATACCTAGTCTATGGAAAAACTTATAGGTTTGTAATAGCTGCATATGATAGCCATAAGTTGAGCAGTATGAGATTGTGGCCATAGGGAGCTACAATCTTTATTTATGCTCCGCGTTTTCACCTGCGAAAATCTTGATCTTGTGAAAATATCGAGATAGAAAGTAGCACATTGCAGTGTTGGCCTAGTCGTAAATATGTGGTCGTCATTTCGATTCCCGGCCGTCACTAATGGATTCTTCTTACGAAAAATGTATGTGCACTTATTAACATTGCTCATACTTATTATTTACATTTCACTAACATTACGCTTAGTTGGCTCCAGACGTATTGTAAAGATATTTTCTCTCGACTAAGCTGAGAGGTGGGTGCTGGGAAAGCCATCTCCATCCTCACGCAAAAAGGACCCAACCAAAGAGGTTTAGTTACGGTTAAGTTAAGTGTAGACCCTCACGTCTAAATTACTTAACTGACACATAACTTATTCGTATGTATCCGAGTAACAAACATACCAACACAAACTTTTAGTGTTATAATATGAAGTAGTCTAGGAAGAAATAAACCATGGTCTTTATTTATTTTAATTTAAACTGTGTATTCTTTAACAGTTGGAGGAGCTGGAGACGGCGTTTGCACAGACTCACTACCCTGACGTGTTCACTAGAGAAGATCTCGCACTCAAGATCAATCTCACTGAGGCGAGGGTTCAGGTAAGATACTAGGAAAGAAAGAAAGAAAGAAAATTTGGTGGCAGCCAGAGGTTTGAACATCAGTCAAAGTCAAAATCTCATTATTCATTTGGAAACATGCAGCATGTATGAAATCGTATTATAATGTCTTATGTGTCTACACGCTTGATCAATCGTTTTTCTTCCAATAGCTAAGCCAGCAAGACGCAGCTTAAACTCGTTTACAGCGAAGCTCTCTAATATAAAATATTACAAACTAAATAACCTCATACATTCGTAAAACGACCTCTTACGAAATCCACGTACAGAAATAACGAGTTACAATCCAAACTTTACTAGGTTTTAGTCAAATTGCAGCAACCGGGCATTCCGTATATTATTTATGATAAAAATACAAAAATTGCTAAATTTTTAGGTAGAGAGAAATGTCATGAGCGGTATTAGGGTGTGTTGCACGGATATGTCGCGGTGGAAATCAACTACCTAAGTGATATTATGTTACGTTACGAAAGTGTAATTTGAAATTGTAGTCTGTAACAAGATTTTTCTTAGAAAAAAACTCCACAGTGTTAGTTTCAGGCTTCTGCGCAAAATCAATAACAAACCTTTACTTGCTCCAATCGTTTACGGATATTTTACTCCCACTTAGGCTGCAGTCTGAAGCATAAGTTTTTAGTACGTACTATTTCGGAACGGGAGATTTGATAGTTAGTCTGTAAGCGTTGTTTATACAGTTCAACCAGCAGCCTTTGTATAAAAGTCAAATTGACAGAAAAGATATATCCGTAACCGTAATAATAATTGGAGTAAGTATTAATACCTACCTAGCAATTATAGATCCTTGTTGATTAACAACTGGTACCAAAGATATCAGTCGAGACCAATAACGGAATGATTTGTAACATTTTCAATCACCATTTGAACTTGAAATATAATATATTATTTAGGTACATGAAAAGATTAATTTAAAACTCTCCTAATAGTACCAAACATGTGAAAAGTCTAAAAAAAATAAAAAAAACTTTCTGGACTGAAAGTTTTTAGGCAACCCATTTGCAATATATTTATTGACCTATTTAATTTGATATAAAATACTTTTCATCCATTAAACAGCTCGATGCAGGTCGGCCTTAAAGGGATCTCCGACTATAAGTCAAGAAACAACATAGAAACAGTTTATATAAATCTAAAAGCATTTCAATGCCACAATAAAAGAGTATCCAAAGATTTCCTCTTTCAAGATTTGATTACGCACGACATAACTTTGACGTCAAAGACAAAGGTATTTAGTTACACTAACACATCTAATACTGAAATTGCTCTTCCCGTAATAGCTCCAATCGACAACCAACAGACAAGACCATATCCAATTTCATTCGACCGTCGATTCCACTTCCATTAGTTAACTAGTCTATTGTCAAAAGCTACCACCAAAACAGTGGAGAATCAAGCGCTCGTGGCCAGTTCAGTTTGATCTCTTTACGAGTAAAGTATTTGTCTTGTTTCGTTTAAATTTGAACGTGGAAGGGGTCTGGTGAAACCGGTGGTCTATAACACATTTAAGTCGCTCATCTCGGAATGGTATTACGGGATGAGTCTACCTCCCGCCCCTCAGTACCCTCCGACACTTCTGGCACGTACTGGATTAAGGTGAAAGGGTACCTGCGCTCTCTCCATACAAACGTAGTCGACTGTTTCCTCCCTGGATAATGACACTAGCTCAGATATTTTTGTGCCATAAAACCTATAACTGCCATGACTATGCCACTATGTTTTTTTTATATTTACTTATTATCATAGAAATGAAAATAAAATAAATTAAAAAAGACAAAAATAGGGGGCATGGTCATGGCAGTTATAAGTTTTATGCACCAAAAATATTTGCTCTAGTGTCATTATTCAGGGAGAAAACAGTCGACTACGTTTGTAATAGTTTGTATGTAGAAAGCCCCCGGTACCCTTTCCTCTTAGGGGATGCTGCGATACGAAATTCTAGACTTTCGTAATTGTTTGTTGTGTGTCTAGTGAACGCATTAAAGGCATAAAATTACTTGAGAGTGTGTTATTATTGTTGAATTTAAATAATTACGTGTAAAATACATTTTTCGAAGGGGTAATTATTATGATAATATTTGCGAATGCTAATAACCACTTCAGCCATCTTCTACTTACTGTAACTTTGTACAAAGGTATTGAAAATGTTCTTAGAAGGAAAAATAATTATCAGTTTAATCAGTGTATTATTTAATTGAAAACCCCGGAATGCTGTTAGAGAAACAAAATACTAAAGTCAGTTTGATTTCGTCTTAACGTTCAAAAGGCTCGATCGATTTGAAATATTTTTTTTACAAACGGGTAGCCTATTTTGTAAAATATTTATTTATTATTTTATTTATTTATTGAAACTAAATTATAAAACCAAATCGATGTTATAACTAAAAATTAAAAATGTAAAAAAAGTAATATGGCAAAGAATACTTATCATTAATCAAGTCGGAATGAAACGTAGCTATAGTTAACGAAATTTCCAAAAACCTTGATTTTTGAGGAATTTTGACTTAACCTGGCAACCCTTAAAGATCTGGTAATATAATTGAGTCGGCTTTCAATTTGATTCGCATCCTCGTCCGGTCGGGGAGTGTCGGTGATAATTCGCCCGAAAAATATAAAAAGCAAGCCATGGGAACAGCTGTCTGACATATTGGATTACGGAGGAGAGAGCGGCGCGCTGCCGTCGGTAGGTACCCGCGGGAACATCACTGTTCACGGTACACTCGATTTTTAATATATTAAATTATTGACATCTATAAATATAAAAAGCCCACACTCAGGACCCAGGCTTGGAAACAGATGAGGGAGACCTTTGTCCCGTTGATGAGGGACCATGTACAGTATGGGTCATAACTCATTGATCAGAAGGCCAATTCTCGTAAATAACATTGTTCAAATTACATTTCAATATTATTTCGATTGCATTTCGATCACAAATAATACCCTCAAAGTACCTAGCTCAAAACACCCTCAAAGTTAGCTTTTTGTAAAAAAAAACTGATTTGAAGGTATCTTTTGCAATCGAAATGCTATGGGGATGATATTGAAATGTAATTTAAACAATATTATTTACGGGAATTGGCCTTCAGTTTGCTACAATAATACTATCAACAAGTATTGGAGTTACGACCTTCTTCTAATAGACGTTTCACACAAACTTAAATACTTGAATTAAAAGTACTCAGTGTGATTATTATTTTCAACATGTTAGCTATGTAATGACATAGCTGACATGTTGAAAATAATAATCACAACTAATGAGTTGTGTCTACACCAACCGATGTGGGTTTGATCCACAGGTTACGTTGTTATAATTTTCAAATAGTGCTGCACAGGATTGTAAGCGTTACGGTGGGCAGAGACTTTTGACCGTGGATTGTAGGTAAGTTGAATTAAAAAAAAAACAAAGTCCTCATTATTATATCAATGCAAAGCTCAAGCCAATGAACGGAGCAAAAATTTGGCACAAAGATAAAGTCAAAATAAAATCGTGCGAGCTTCGTACAGTCGTACCATATACATACACGTTAAGCGAACGCTCGACCGAGCAACATGGTAGGCGGAGTGGGGGGTGTTAGGTTTTATTTTCGTTACGGAATTTCTTGATTCAGTCGCCGCGCTCAAAGCCCGCAATAAAAGCTATGCAATAGCTTAAAATTCTTTATTTATTTGGAATTATACAATTAGCATGAAATCAGATTTAGACGTTGGAATTGAAGTTAGGATGTGTGCCTTCGGAACGCGCCCACCAATGAGAAGAAGGCACAAGAAACTCATGCTATATGCGATAGCTATCTGCTAGGAAAATTCAATTCCTATATACGATAACAAAGACGCGGGCAAAAGCTAGTATTTCTATAGAACTCAACTTCGACACGATTTCGAGCTGAAAATAATACAATTTTATAAGAGAAAATTAAATGGCAACCAAGTGTAAGAGGATTGATTTCGAACTTAGTAGTTTTTCAGAAAAAGATTAAAATTGATATTGAAATTTGATTTTAAATATATCTGACTTATAAACCGGCCAAGTGCGAGTCGGACTCGCTTAAGAAGGGTTCCGTACCATTTCATTCTGATTTTATTATTTGTTGTTATAGCGGCAACAGAAATACATAATCTGTGAAAATTGTCTAGTGTCTAGCTATAACTGTTTATGAGATACAGCCTGGTGACAGACAGACAGGCAGTGGAGTAATAGGGTCCCAATTTTACTTTTTGAGTACGGAACTCTAATATAGAATCCATTGAAACAATATAAAAGCAAGCAGAGCTTAGGAGTTTTGGCGGGAACGAGCCAACAACATGTCGTGCTGCAGTTTTATTTACACGAAACTTAGTTGTAAACCGAGTTAAATTGTATAATTCCGGTGGAAAGTTATCTAATTTAGTTCTGTGAAAGTGCACAAGTGTAGTGAAAGTAAAAATCAGTGTCAAACATGGACTTTTCTCGTTGCCTCCAAAATCTCCTACAAGGTTATAGTAAAGTAGCCACCGCTTTACTATGACCCCTGACTTGACAAACTGTGACTTGACGACTTGACCATCTTGAAACACTTTGAGCCCGATTTCTGTAAATCGGGCCATAACTTGATGCAAAATATTACTTGATACTGGCTATATGCACAAACCGTGCGAAGCCATAACTGAAGAAAAAAAAAGCAGAGCTTAGTTAAACAAGTGTCACGTACTGTTTCCCCCAATTTGATTCAGGAGGTACAATGATTGACAAAGTGCGTTGTTTCACACCCTCCTTGTCGTTGGCTTCAGTCTCGTTGGAGTCAGTGGTAACAAGGTGACTTTGATATTTCATGGTCTTACATTCTATATTATAAGAAAAATATAATACAGGGTTATTGGTAATCATTTTAGCAAGTGATTGAGGGCCACTTCTGTGCACAGAATACCACTTACAACTTTTGTTCTACGACTTTTCGATTTTCGAACATGTTTGACGTGATAACGTCTAATAAATTGGTGGAACACCTGCATTCACACAAAAGTGTCACGGTTATATTGTGTGACGTCATGCGTCATGGTAATATGACCTGACGCGTCATGGTAATTTAGGAAACAGAGTATTTAATAATAATGTCGCTCATCTGGGATTGTGTTATGGTGTGACGAGTGACGAAAGAAAACTTATATAAAGGAAAAAAGGAAAAGAAGGAAAAAATATATACGTCTTAAAGGAATAACAAAAATCTCAATTTTTCATCCGTTTTCTTTGGATGTTATCACGTAAAATATCGTCCGTAAACCGACTTTACAGACAACCATTTGTTTTTTTTTTTAATTTTGACGTTATGTAAATTCGAAAATCAGCTGATTATTTAAAACACAGATCATTCAGACGTAGAACAGTAGATTAAACTTAAAAAATAAATAAAATCTTAAGGTTAATGAATTCTCCGTGTAAAAAACAGCTCATTTTCAGGTGAACATAACCTCAAAATTGTCAAAAAAATGTTCGAATTTCCAATATTAGCAATATTCTAAATTAAAAACACTGCTTATTGTTTTCAAGAACATTTATATACTAAAATCAAGAAATTTTTCTCGTCGCGTCTATACCTAGGGAGAGGATTATTTATCACTTCAAGAAACTTTTTTTTTTTCATTAAGGTAGGTCATTTTGTGCCCCTTCCTTTAGATCTATTTGTCAAAAATGTAATAACATAATAAACCCTATATATTAATTCACACGACTATGCTGTTACGTCTTTTGGGAATCAAATCGTAATGGGTTGAAATAACTAAATATAACATAGGGGGATGACAATACAAAATGGGTAAGTAAAAATATTTTTGGTATCATAGTTGACAAAGTTATTGCCATTATATATAATTATTAAACATCAAAAAAAAATTTAAATAAATAGGTATGAAATATATTTTATATACGTGTACTTTTGAAATAAAGAATAATGGCAAAACTTCGATCAAAAATTACTTATTTATTAGGTTCTTGAAGTGCCTATATAGTATATGTAATGGCGTCAGATACTGATGAAGAAAATGAAAAACATATAACTTTAAATGCTTATATCTTTTTTTCCCACATGAGATACTATCAAATTAATTGTACTTAATCTAAAATTAAAAAACGGTCACTTATATCATACTTTTTCTATTTGTGTATTTGCTCAAGTATTGCCTTGCTTTAGGATCAACAAGCACCGATATCACCTTAAGTGACAATATAAGTACTTAATAAAAATAAATTATTAAACTTATAAACAAAGAATTAGTAAGCTGAAGTGGCAATGGGCGGGGCATGTGGCTCGTAGAACTGATGGCCGTTGGGGCCAAAAAGTCTTAGATTGGAGACCACGTACCGGAAAGCGCAGCGCGGGACGGCCTCCGACTAGATGGACGGACGACTTAATTAAGGTCGCGGGAAGTCGTTGGATGCAGAGAGCATGCGACCGATCGCTCTGGAAGTCTTTGGGGGAGGCCTATGTTCAGCAGTGGACGTCCTGTGGCTGATATGATGATGATGATGATGAAACTTATATTTTAATATTTTCTCGAATTTAACAATTAACAACTTTGGCCATGGTTGGCGTTTGACCAGAGACAATTACTCTTTTGAATAACGCCATCTATCAGTAATAACTTTAGAAAAAAGATTTTTATAATTCCCAATATTTTTTTTAACAATCTACTTAAAAAGTTAAACAAAACCAAGTAGCAAATAATGTAACAATTCAGATAACAACCCTATTACCAAGTACCTTGCTATAGGGTTGTCACACGCAAGTGCTATTGTAACACGCCTTGTACAGCCCTATTGTTTTAACACTTCTTTCTAAGAGCCCTTTGTCAATGTCGTATTCGAACAAATTAATTTTTAAAAAGTTGTTTTCTGACGCTTAGAATTTGAGTGAGTCTTTGTTTTTTCTTTAATTAATTTTTGAGTGATGAACAATGATTGGCCAATGAACGGTTTTGGTAGTAAACTAAACACTGAAAACGTTCATTAGTTTTTAATTAAGACTTTTAGGAAATTTTAAAAATGTAGATATTAAAGCTTATTAAACATTTAACAAAAGCTGGTCGAACTCGCGCACTAAAGGTTTTACAATTATATTATGTTTTTACTATTTAATAAATAAAAATAAATAAATATTTCAGGACATATTACACATCGCCATCCAGCCCCAAGCTAAGCAACTTAAGGTGAAAGGGTACCTGCGCTCTCTCCATACAAACGTAGTCGACTGTTTCCTCCCTGGATAATGACACTAGAGCAAATATTTTTGTGCCATAAAACCTATCACTGCCATGACTATGCCCCTATGTTTTGGTTTTTTTCATTTTCTAATTATCATAGAAATTAAAATTAAAAATATTAAAAAATTAAAAAAAAAACAAAAAATAGGGGCATGGTCATGGCAGTCATAAGTTATATGCACCAAAAATATTTGCTCTAGTGTCATTATCCAGGGAGAAAACAGTCGACTACGTTTGTAATAGTTTGTATGGAGAAAGCCCCCGGTACCCTTTCCTCTTAATGCTTGTGTTATGGGTGCCAGATAACGGATATACTACTTATATACTTTTTTTTTTTTTTTGTAAATATATACATATTATACATATAGGAAACACCCAGAACCAGTAACAATAATTTATTGTCAACATAAATACTTGTTCCCGGCGGGAATCGAACCCGCAACCTTCTGCGTCGCAGTCGGGTGTCCGCCCGACGCGCCACAGAGGTCGTCAAATCGTCGTATTTGTTGTTATAGCGGCAACAGAAATACATCAGCTGTGAAATTACAACTATCTATATATTGCGGTTCATGAGATACACAGCCTGGTGACAGACAGACAGACAGACGGACAGTGGAGTCTTAGTAATAGGTTCCCGTTTTAACTCTTTGGGTACGGAACCCTAGAAGGACCACGTAGGGGCACTGTCTAGTAGATATAGAATTTCCACAATTTGTTTGCTACGGACAGCTACAATAGTGCTACGGAAATCTTTCCGTAGCAAACTAAACTCGTAGCCAGTTAGCTACGAGTTTCTAATAGTTTTCAATGCTAAGAAATTCTAAAAATACGTGTCTTAAAACGATGATTTTTCTTCACCGTCGGAGAATTTTTTTTAATCATTTTTTTTATGAAGAGCTTAATTTTTGCACATAAAACTTTCGTAAGACAAATCCATTGGTGACCCGCCGAGTTTCGAACCAACGTCTTTTGGGATGAAAGTCGACTATTAGGCCAACACCGCTCTATATAAATACCATACCATTCACACACAAAGAAAATTGCTTTATAAAATATTTGTATATGTGTTTGTTACTCCTTCACAGGATCAGGATTAAATAATAAATGTTAAAAGCGTATCTAAATAATGTTATAAACGTTATAAAAATTATAAACTGAAATCGTCTGAAACCGATACGTAAACTGAGGCCGAAGATGGAGGATAATTTCACGGTAAACAAGTTAAAAGCGATACGTCTTCCATTTTGCGGGAATTACACCACTCTCGACGGCGAATCTAATTACTATATTATGTGGAGTATAAAACGATATTGGATGTGGTAGATTTACACTAAACCCCAAAAAAATCAACTAGAGTGGTAGATAACCACACACACGTGGTACTAATAAGTAAGAAGTACCTACTAACTTAAATCAAATCGAGAGTTTTCACTGTATTGTATAGCATATTGTTGTTACCTACTAGCTACCTACTTCAATTTTTTGTATTTTATATTTAAGAATGCAGTCAACTAAACCATCTACTTACCCATAATCAGCACGCCAGTCAAAACACAGCGATTTTTGGCATGATGTTTAAAAAATAAAATCTCATTTGTCGCGAGAACATACGCAAAAAGAGTTTTAGATGAAAAAATAATAATAGTCGGACGACAAATAGTCGTCCGACATTTGTCGTCCAACAAATAGTCGTCCGACATTTGTCGTACAACAAATTGTCGTCCGACATTTGTCGTCCGACATTTGTCGTCCGTCAATAGTCGTCCGTTAAAAAATACCATATGTACGTCTTAATACACTCACAGCCAAATTAAAAACAGTAGGCCCAGGCATACATTTTCGCCGCGCCGTAGAGAGGGGATAGCTGTCTACTCTCCATCCGTCTTACGCTTTTTCGATCAGGTCACGTGTCCTGACGCGAGTTTAAGATTTTATACCCATTACAGAAAAAGTGCTCAACGCCGCTAAAGAAGTTTTCACTTCAAAAAAAAGATACTAGTAGTCGGAGATCCGTTTAAGGACGACCTTCATCAAACTGTTTAATCGGTGAAAAGTATTTTATATCAGATGAAATAGGTCAATAAATATATTGCAAATAGGTTACCTAAAAAAAAATCAGTCCAGAATATGATTAATTAACAATTTAATTTTTAAGCTACTGCATAGCTTTTATCGCGGGCTTTGAGCGCGGCGACCGAATCAAGAAACTTCGTAACGAAAATAAAACCTAACACCCCCTACTCCGCCTACCATGTAGCTTGGCCGAGCGTTTTTGTTTTGTTTTTCCCTTTCACTGTTTCCCTTTCACTGGCTTGTTTATGAGAGAAATTCCATAACAATAGAAAGTATGAAGCATATAGAATATGCAAACGTTAGGTTGACTATTCTTTTCATCACAATTCTTGAGTAGGCAGTTAAATCGAAACTAGTCTGGTCTAGCACTGGTCTGGTTAATCAATTAAAATAAGTTAAAATAAAGATTATGTATTTCATTGGTACGGCATTTGTCTATTGATCAAACCATTGAAAAGTCTAAATACAAAAAAAATAAAAATACCTGTATGCACTTAAATTTTATAGGCACCCATTTGCAATATTATATTTTTGACCTATTTAATTTGATATAAAATACTTTTCATCCATTAAACAGATCGATGAAGGTCGTCCTTAAAGGGATCCCGTACTGGATGTTAATTTTGTAAATAGGTATTTACATACTTATAATATTACTAGCGACCCGCCCCGGCTTCGCACGGCTATATTATGCATGTATTATACATATAAACCTTCCTCTTGAATCACTCTATCTATTAAAAAAAACCGCATCAAAATCCGTTGCGTAGTTTTAAAGATTTAAGCGTACAATGGGAAATAGGGACAGAGAAAGCGACTTTGTTTTATACTAAGTAGTGATTAGGTAAGTTCAGTTCATACATAAACACTCAAAACAGGAACAATTTTTTTTAAATGATACAAATATTTGGTATCTAGCGGAAATTTTGCGAGATATAGGTAGGTCTCTTGTTGAATTTGGAAATCAGGATAAGTGCTTTTGGCAAAATCAGGTATCTACCTATTGTGTGAGTATTTACACGTTAGAACACTGCATATTAAATTAGTATAAGTACTATTTTTTACAATGAGATATAGATAAATATAAAAACAAACCCCCAGTTGGCACTATGGTCACCATGCCGGACTGCCAAACATAGGGTTGCGGGTTCGATTCCCGCCTCAGACAAGTATGTATGCATAGATATTTAAGTCTGTGGTCTGGTTGTTTCTATATATTATAAGTATATATTTACAAAAAGCAAGTATATAAGTAGTATATCCGTAGTCTAGCACCCACACAAGTCTAGTTACTTAGCTTGGGGCTAGATGGCAATGTGTGGAATGTCCTTCAATATTTATTTTATTTATTTATTTTTTAAACCGCAAAATGATTACAAATAAAAGAAACTAAACTATCTGCTAAAAGAAAATTAAAATTTAATAACTTACATTATGGCACAATGGGCGGTCTTATCGCTAAAAGAGATCACTTCCAGGCAAATTTCGGATGGACAACAAATGAATGAATGGTGAATGAGTAGTACTACAATTACATTATTATATTGCACTATGACAACCGCATCAAAACTCTTCACACATCGTGTACCGGAAGCTAAGACAGCTCTCCGTATAAGTCGGATGAAGTAAGATTTCCGGATAACGCGGGGGATGGGGGGTGGAACGGGGGTTAATTTGCCCCTAATCATGTGATGAAAAACTTAACGCGAGACTTGTTGTGGCTTTACGAGAATGTTCGGAGAATAATCCGATTTCGGTGTTAAATATTTATTCATTAACGAAGATTGTGGTGCGATGGGTGATTAACCGCTTGCGACTCAAAGATTATGGGTTCGATTCCCGCCTCGATTTTAAAACAGTGGACAGATAACAGATAGAATGCTAATAATTTATTTAGTAAATAGATACATACAGAAACTTCAAGATCAGCATTAACAATATATAGTTATTAAAAACTAACTGCGCTCCGCGGTTTCAATCGCGTTCGATTTTTATTAAATTTTCTTTGTATTAGAATCTTCTCCTGACATTAACGAACACAACAAAAAAGTAATTAGCGAAATCGGTTCAGCTGTGCGCTTAGCAACACATTCAGCGATTTATTTTGTATATTATAGAAATATATACCTACTATGCTTCACGAAGGGAATAGAACTTGCGAAATTCTGCGTCATAAGCGGGTATTCATCTACAGCAGTTGTCAATAGAGGTTTCCCAACAAACCTTATAATTATTATACACTTTCATAAGAATTACCCCTTTTAAAAGTAACCAAAGCTCCCAAAGCTGAAGAAAAAACTTCATTACGAAAAGCCGAGAAACCTCCATTAAACATACTCTTAAATACTTAACAAGTTAGATTAAAACTCACCACTTCATTCACGTCATAAGTTTAAGTTAAAAAGCCAAGTTATCACTTTGTTAATTACGTATAAACATGCGAGGAACATTAAAGCTCGTCGCCCACGAAGATACTCGCAAGCTACGCTCGGCTGATATACGAGATATGTACAGTCTCATTACCAATTAGCTGAACCCCACGTGACCGAGAGCTCACTTGCACATCTGTAAGGTTGTAAAGTAATGTTACCTGATTCTGGTATTTTTAAACCATGTACTATACAATCACTATCACTACATAGTATAAAACAAAGTCGCTTTTTCTGTCCCTATTTCCCTTTGACTGCTTAAATCTTTAAAACTACGCAACGGATTTTGATAGGTTTTCTTTTTAATAGATAGAGTGATTCAAGATGAAGGTTTATATGTATAATACATGCATAATATAGCCGTGCGAAGCCGGGGCGGGTCGCTAGTATAGTATAAAACAAAGTCGCTTTCTCTGTCCCTATTCCCTATGTATGCTTAAATCTTTAAAACTAAACAACGGATTTTGATGCGGTTTTTTTAAATAGATAGAGTGATTCAAGAGGAAGGTTTATATGTATAATTCATGCATAATATAGCCGTGCGAAGCGGGGGCGGGTCGCTAGTAAAAAATAAAACAAATTGAACTGTTTTAGTTTTTTAACCGACTTCAAAAAAAGGAGGAGGTTCTCAATTCGGTTGTATGTATTTTTTTTATGGATGTTCGCGCATATCTTCTTTTTTTATCAACCGATTTTGTCTATGTGTGTGTTATATAAACGTGGCATCGAAGCTCCAAACGGATGCGATTTTTTTACTGAAAACTAAATTTTTGTAAGTAAAAAATACTAATCACGATATTTCTGAAACTACAAGGGGCACGAGCTTTAAGCTTCGCATGGAGAGAAAAGAAGCACTAAGAAAGGCGTTTTGAAAATTAGACCTCTAAAGAGGTAGAAGTCGTAATAAAAGTTTGTATTTTGTAGTAACTATTATGTGTACTATGTTAAAGGAAATGAATACCACTCATAAAGAGTCGTTAATAAAAATTAATTCAACCGTTATTGGTAACATAATAAATAAAAATAAATAAATAAATAATTTTGTGACTACGTCCTTCTCACGAACGACATGTGGCAAACTTAAGTCGCTCAATCATTATGTCTTCGTAGGAGACAAGCCTTACGTTAACTTTTAAGTTAACGTACGTTAATGACAGTGAAAATATGTTAAGAAAAGGGGGAAATGGTTAAGTGCAATCTTTTAGCGGGAGCAGGATGTTTGTGTACAATTTTCCACTTTGTCGAGTTATGATTGGAGATTTTTAATGTTGTGTTGACGTGTTCGCTTTGAGAAATTATTATTGACGTGACAACGTCTTATAAATTGGTTTGCCGGGTGACACTTCAAGAAACTGCGTTACGCTCCGCTGACGTTATGCGCTCACAATGAGAGCGAGTGAAAGGCACGCGTCCCTTCCACTCGAGCACAGTTGTTGTCACGTAAAACTTTCGCCCGTATACCGACTTTACAGGCAACCAGTTTTTTTAATATATTGGGGGAAGTTTTTGTATTAA
Source organism: Idaea aversata (assembly GCA_907269075.1). Taxonomy (NCBI): domain Eukaryota; kingdom Metazoa; phylum Arthropoda; class Insecta; order Lepidoptera; family Geometridae; genus Idaea; species Idaea aversata. The sequence continues at coordinate 2,635,152 of OU026098.1, read as the reverse complement.
CTGAGGAAGTTTTTGGAAATATTTCTACTAATATAAAAAAATATATGGCACTTGCAGTTGTCCGTGGTTTTGCCCGCGAAAGACCCGTTTCCGTAGGAATATGGGTTTAAAAAGTAGCCTATATTACTCCTAAAGATTTAATATATTTGTATACCAAGTTTAATCAAATCGGTCAATTATTATCGAAGCTTTTTTGTTACAAACAAAAAATCTTTCCAATTTACAATATTATAGATAGATAGATAGTAGATTAAAATCACCATGTTAGTCTTCTTACATAATAAACATATAAAAAATCTAATCAAAAATGTTTTTTCGCCGTTTAGTTTTTATCTTTCATTCCGTCATTTTTTGTCAAGAGTTTTAAATAAAGTGACTCTGTGTCGAAGATTTACATATCGAAGTATATATTGTCGAATATGATTTTAGAAACCACACATAAAATCATTTATTTTTTAACTAACGACCCGCTCCGGCTTCGCACGGCTATATTATGCATGTATTATATATATAAACCTTCCTCTTGAATCACTCTATCTATTAAAAAAACCGCATCAAAATCCGTTGCGTAGTTCTAAAAGATCTAAGCATACAAAGGGAAATAGGGACAGAAAAAGCGACTTTGTTTTATACTATGTAGTGATTTGCCAAAGTTTAACCATTACTATAATGAACTTGTTATAAAGCTCTACACAAACAATAGCTATTGTAAACAAATCGTCGAGTAAACGTTACAAAGAAAGCAATTAAAGGGCCACCCGCTAAAGCACTTCACACATATTTGTTATTTCGTGAACACTCCGTATAAATAACAAACAATGATCATAGGGTAATTATTCAACCCCTGCTGAGGTAGGGTTGTCATTTGATATAAAATTTCAAATTGCATATTTTATTAAAATAATAATTTTCTGTAAGTAACTACAATAAGTACATACAATATGCTGTGAACTTTCTAAATAAAAATAATATAAAATATTCAAATAAAAATAATATTTAACAAATGACGAGGTATATGAAATCAAATATCAATATCAATTTCTTAAAATGTCGCTAAACTACGTGGCAAACGTGAAGAAATATGATTTTTTTTTTCAAAATTATCTATACCTATACTTATTGCAACTTTACATAGATGTACAAACTTTAAAAAGTCAACCGACTAAATAGTATTTATATTTATTAATAAATTAACATTTAAAAAAATTCTAATAACATTAAGTATTATTGGATTTTTTTTAAGGAGAAACGCATCTTCATGAAGCACCGCGGTAAGACCCGAACTTGCGACCTGGTCCTAAAGCTGGCCTCAGCAATTAAAAATAATAAAATCATAAAGTGTAGTTTATGCTTTATTTGACACCGTGTTTTAAGTCAATTGCCTTTAACATTTTATAAAATCAATCTCTAAAAGTATGTTTTGGTAATTGTTTTGTGACAACCCTTATACCACCCCTTATAATAGCCAATGAATAGACGAAACATAATGATCCTTCTATCGCCTTGTTTACTCTACATTTCGTACTCAGACCCCATTCACAGGTCGATACAACTAAATGTGACATAGTTGCATGTGTTTACAATGTGTTCTTGTTTGTACAACCTTTACAACTTTGTCAGATTAGGGGTGGTAGAATGTTGAATATATTTTAATGGCTGGTAACATTAATTTTTAATTTACGTTATTATCGTAGAAACCGCGACTTTCTTTGTGAAGGTTTTTGGTTCGAATCTCCACCTTTTGATGCACAGTCACATCAATTAATTTTTGTTACGAGAAATGTATGTGCGCTATTAACATTGCTCTTACGGTGAAGGAAAACATCGTGATGAAACCCGTTGACTCCAGAAGTATCAATTGAAGAGTTATTTTCTTTGGACATCATTGACTAGTAACATTGAGTGGTAATGCTGATTCTTTGACCTCAATATATTGTTTTTAACCCCCGACGCAAAAACGACGGGGTGTTATAAGTTTGACGTGTCTGTGTGTGTGTGTGTGTGTGTCTGTCTGTGGCATCGTAGCTCCCAAACGGATTAACCGATTTTGGTTTAGTTTTTTTTGTGTGAAAGGTAAGTTAGTCGGGAGTGTTCTTAGCTATGTTTGATCAAAATCGGTCCAGCCGTCTGAAAGTTATAGGGGATAAAAGTCAGGATCAAAAACCGAATATAAGTAGATATACTCGAGTGGGGTAATACTTAGGATTAACAACCGAATGTAAGCAGATATGCCCGAGTATAAAGTTAATTTGAGTTTTTTGGCTTCGTTTGGATCTTTTTTACTTTTCTTTCCATTTTTTTATTACCTTACTAGCTGTGCTCCGTGGTTTCAACCGCGTAACTCCCGATCCCGTTGGGGTATCGGGATAAATTAAAATGTAAGCTATCCTATCTTTCAAGTTGGATCAAACTGCACACGGTGTGCGATTGAAATCGGTTAAGTAGTTTAGGGGTCCATCGCGCACAAACAACGTGACACGTTATTTATATATATTAGAGAAGATGTATAGATAACCTAGATCTAGACGTCTTCTTCTATGTATAGGTAGTTAGTTCTAATATTTAATAGCTATGAAATACCTACTTGTAAAAGTTGAATATCTAAAAGAAAAAATTGAAAAAGAATACCTATATTAGAAAAAACTGTTTAGGGTTAAAAAATAATCTTTAACTATAAATTAATAATAGTTTTTTTTTACACCAAATTATCTGAATCATAAATCGCAAGAAAATAAATAAATGAAATAATAAAATAAAAAGTCCCTCCCTACAAAAAGGATGAAATAAAAAATTAAATTAAAAATTTAAAAAACCCCCGACACAAAAAAATAAAAATAGTATGAACGTAAAAAGCCCAAAACAAGCAGTAAAAAAAACTATGAAAAGAAAAAGCCACAAAAAGAACAAAAAGGTATAAACGTGAAAACCTACAAAAAGAAAAAAATAACCTCGAAATTATGATTGTACTGCGTAAGTACATGTGAATTTTTTGATTAAATATTGTCGCGTCGGGGGACCGCTCTTTACCTATAGAAACACCTTCCTAAGTAAAATGATATTAAAATTTCAACGAAAATGTTAAAGTATTAAGAGTTACTAGTGAAACTACTTAAAAACTAAATACTTACATAGCTTAACTATCCAAATAAATGCTAAAACAAAAATGTTTACATTATATTAAATTGACTCGAAAAAGAGCGGTCCCCCCCCGACGCGACAATATTTAATCAACAAATTCACATGTACTTACGCAGTACAATCATAATTTCGAGGTTATTTTTTTCTTTTTGTAGGTTTTCACGTTTATACCTTTTTGTTCTTTTTGTGGCTTTTTCTTTTTAACTTCTGTCTACCTTATTTTCTTCCATTTGTCCCGATTTCAAGTTATTTCTAGCCATTGTGTCTAATATCATCGATTTATAGTTCGTTTTTAGGGTTCCGTACCCAAAGGGTAAAAAAGCACCTTTTTATTAAGACTCCACTTTCCGTCTGTCTGCAATGTCTGTCTGTCACCAGGCTGTAACTCATGAACCGTGATAGCTAGACAGTTGAAATTTTCACAGATTATGTATTTCTGTGGCCGCTTTAACAACAAATAAAATACTAAAAACAGAAAAAAATAAAACATCGAAGGTCATACAACACGGAACTCTTCGTGTGCGAGTCTGACTCGCACTTAACCGGTTTTTATTCAACATTTCAATCACTCTTATAAAATTACCTACTCGAAATGACCCCCAAAAAGAAGCTAATAAAACCTCATTGTAACATGAATAGGGGTTGGTATAGCACGTTCAAATATTAATACTTACTCGCTCTTAAGAGATAAAAACTATTAGGGTGGTGAGGGATTACTCTGGACTATTATTTTAACTAAATTTGCTTAGTATTTGGTCGGGCTAAGGGTTATTTTGATCAAAGAATAGCTAACTCTGTAGATGTGACATTTTTATTTTTATTTATATTTTAAAAAGAAAATACCTGCAGATAAAAATCATAATTAGGAATTAGGGTAATTAATAAAGTATTAAAAGAGTTTTTGCCGCCAAGACAAATATTTCATATCATTTTATTCGCGTAAATACTCCACTGGTAGATGTTACAAGTAGATGAAACGTATAAAAGTAAGAAGAGATAAAAAACAAAAGTAAACAAAGACTTTGACTTTTGTGAAAAAATCATTTAGCTGATAATTCCAAATTAATAAATTACAGGTAAGTAAGTTTGTACATCAATCATACACACAATCAAATCACATTGAAACGTCTTAAAAATTAGGTTAAGATTTGTATACGTCACAATACAAATTATGATTAAAGCGATAAAGTTAGAAATACTGAGAATATTTCCTAATCATCAAAAAAGTAGGTATAAACCTAATTATGATGAATGCAGTGTCTTGCCTATAAAATTAATAAAACTTAATCATGATAGCTACATCACCGGGACCCAACAGAAGGCTTATTAAAACCAAATTGCGAAAATTGCAGTGCAAATGTGACCCTGGCGTACTCTTAACTGGCTTACTTAGCCCATCATAACTTGGTCTCTAATATCTATTAAACATCAACTAAGAGTAGGTCTTTTATAACTGGCTGTTGTTTTACAACGCCCAGTTTAAGTTGATCCGTGATTGTGGGCGAGTTTTGGGGTAGCAAGAGGATTTCTAGATAGGATACTTTTAAAATATATGGCTCTAAATAAAACCACAGCGCGTAGGCAGTAAAGTAAACTTACTTCAAAAATTTTTTCACATCATAATTTGTTATTGTAAAGGGCCTCTACGTATTGGCTTGGTTCCACGCATGCCTCTCAAAGGTCCGGGGCTCCATAGCCCCGTGATATGTGAGATATATATTTTACTAAAAAGTTACAATTCGCTCTAACACCTGTATTCACAATCAACGTTATGACATTGCATAGTGCGCGCGAACGCATAGAGCCGTAAATAATATACTAGGATGAAGAGAGCAGCACAAAATTGACCAATCATAGGGTGAATAAGTGTAGCAAGAAGGGATTTTTTCAATATAATTTTCGTTATGTTTGTGTTCTTCTGTCCAATAAAAGGCAGGTCAAGATTGTCTGGTCGATGGACTACCCTCATAGAAGCGAATGATCTCTAATCTTGGAGTTTTAACGACGAGGGTGGCACTAAGGGTCTGTTGACAGGATATATCGGGGATTACATGTAGTTATGGCGTTAATGTTTTATGATAAACGAAAGTTGTACCATAGGATAATTTAACTGGATAAGTTTATAAATATTTGATGGAATTTTGCTTGGTTGGAAATGCAATTAGATGGATTAGGATTCGATGGATGTTGAATTGAGATGTTGGTATTTTGGTTTCTAACTTACGTCTTAGGTAAAGTTGCTTTGTATTGACACGTCAATCTTGTAGATTAGCCTTTCCCAAAGTGGGTGATAACGTCCCCTTGTGGGCGCTGCAGGCCTAAAGGTAAGAGACCCAAAAATGGTTACATTGTGTACCCACTACTTCCTGCGCTCAGGGTTCAAGTTTACACAATAAGTTTGGGAACCCCGTAGATCCGTGTTAAAGGGTTGGAGTGAGTGAGTGAGACTTAGCAAAAACTGATGAAAATAAAGAAAAATCTCAGTAGATCGACAACTTAAAATCTGGATCCAATTAGAAAAAAATATATCACTAGATCTATCCTGGATCTCACCAATGGATCTTTAATGATCGAAAAATAGTCCAATAAGCATGAAAAAATTTAAAGATCTAAGTATTTCTGGAAAATAAAAACTGACTTGACTGATATAACGAGTCAGGGGTCTCCATGCTGTCAAATCATACCAAACTCAGATTAGCAAACAATAGCACTTTTTTGACTAAGATGTTATAATTCTTTGAAGTCCAACTAATTTGAAATGTTTCAGGTATGGTTCCAAAATAGAAGAGCAAAATGGCGTAAAGCGGAGAGATTAAAAGAAGAGCAGAGGAAGAGGGAAGGACCGGACTTGGTTACCAAGAGAGATCCTGCTGATGATAAGGTACAAAGCTATAGCTTGGCACAAGTGCTTCCTATGCAAAGCTAAGCTGGGTTTAGGTGTTCATCTGATCTATTATTTTCTCATACAACTTTAAGCCAGATTGGCAATCCGTCGCAGCAGTTTGCGAACTATGGAAGGAGAGTAAAGAGGCTTTTGCCCTGCAGTGGGACACCATAGGTTCTAATACTAATTCAGTGGTGTGAAATTGGTGAATATCCTTAGCAATCGTTATCAAAATCTGTAGATTGATAACTCGCTTGAAATCGTTTCATTCTTTAAAAATAACAAAACTTACGTTTGCAACGTTTAGTGGCCGTCTACGACTCGCACAATTCGAAATACTAGACTCCCATGAATTACGTCTACAAACTAAATAATTTTATTCATAATATATCAATAAGTCAGCATTTGACCACTATCCTACACGATTGTAATGCGGTCTAACATGTAGTAGGCTTTCCTAGAAGATACTCATACAACTTAAAACTCGCGCATAGTTTGTGGACGCTTACATATCCATTTGTCTTGTATCCCAGGGTTCATCTGAATGCGGAATGTCTCGAGGTTCTGGCGAGGCGTCCCCCGTATCGGGGGCGGGGTCGCCTCGTGCTTCGCCCCCCGTCACACCCGGCTCTCCGCGGCCTTCGCCTGCTAGATCACCTAGACCGGATAGGTAAGGTTCTTCACTACATAGTGTAAAATAAAGTCACTTTTCGCCGTCCCAATATCCCTTTGTATGCTTAGATCTTTAAAACTATATACGCAACGGATTTTGATGCGGTTTTTGAAGTGAAAACTTCTTATGGCGCGTTGGGCACTTTTGTGGGTGAGCATTTTCAGCCGTTCTCGCGACAGATTTTGACGCGACAGATGAGATTTTTTTTGTGTTAGTCTTTTTGTTTAACTTATACTGCCATCTATTACACAAATTGAGAAACTTAGTTTCTAGAAAGACCGCTATTCGAATGTAGATGGCGCTGATTTAAATTTTTCACTGCCATCTAGCTAATAAAAAATAAACTATATTTGTTTAAGTGAGTGCTAATAGATGGCAGTAGCAGATCGTTTCAAGAAATATTCTATGAGAAATAACAAGTTTATTGTTTTCACTTCTGCCTGCACTCCCGGAGTGCGCTGTTTTTTTTTAATAGATAGAGTGATTCAAGAGGAAGGTTTATATGTATAATACATGCATAATATAGCCGCGCGAAGCCGGAGCGGGTCGCTAGTCTAATAATAATCCTTTGACAAGAATCTCATTATACAATTTAATTTATATTACCAAAAAAATTAAGACCATTCGGGTATTTTGCTCAGTTTATTTGAAACAAATTAGTTTTTTTATTTATCTGTTATACAGCGTGTTTGTGTTTTTTTTTGTAAAATAATGTAAAAAATTAAATGTAAACATTTCCAAGTAATCGGCGGGTTTCATCTCCATGTTGTTCTTCACCGTAAGAGCAATCTTAATTAAGAGGATCATGAGTTTTCGATAGGTACGCGGCGCGAGTAGGTATTTTCAAAAATGACCCGTATCGTGCTATAGAGAGAGTTTAAGTTCGGACGTAATTGCCTTCATTTTGCTTTCAAATAATGTTGCGGGCCATAACGATTTTACCCCCTTTATCCTTCACAAAATGAAATAAATTTGGTCTCATTAATTTCAATGCATCTCATTCTAGGTTTATACGTTTTTCTTTTTTGGTAATTCAGTTTAGTCTATTAAAAAACAATTGAAACGCTCGATGAAGTTTTTAAGTCAAAATTATAGATATTCAGATACTAATTTATTTTATCTTTTTATCTTTTTTATCTTTTATCTTAGGCAATTTTTCTTTAAAATAAAAACGGTTAAACCTAGTTATCCATTAGATCTAGAACATTTTCAAAAATTATCAAAATCGGACTTCGTTTATGGGGGGGAAACCGTTACTGCTTTTTGTATGGAAATTGACAGCCTCACACTGGCCTTAACGAAACTTACATTTTTCATAAGAAGAATCCATTGGTGCATCGAATCTCACTTCATGTAGCTTGTTACAAAATATGTGTTTTACATAGGTCTGAAGCCAGCTGTGCTTCGCCTGCGCCATCTGTCGGTAGCACGAGCTCCAGAGACGCTGCGCCAGAGCAGCGGCCTGCGCACAACATCTTCTCACCTTTTGACCAGTAAGTTCTTTTTGCTTAAACTGTAGCTGCAACTTCATAGTTAAAATAGTACTTACTTAATCTTTTTTTTTTAATGAGAGAGATCTGCAGCTTTATGCACTTCCACCGTCTCCTTTATGTGTAACCTAAGGTGGTAGGCGACTAGGGGGTCTAATATGGCTACTTTCGACGAATCTTATGCGAATCGTAAAACGAATTGATTTTACGCATGTTGTGTAAGGTTTTGTATTCAAACCGAAATGCATCGTAACCACCACGTTTTTATGACCATTTTATAAAAATAAGTAAAAAAATTATCAAATATAGCTCTGCACCCCCCTGTTATATAGCCTATAGCCGTCTTCGATAAAAGGACAGTCCATCACAATAATATTTTTTCAATTCGAACCATTCGATTCTTGGAATTGGCGCGATCAACAAAAAAAAAAGGAATTCTTTATTATAATATTAGTATTACATTACAAAAAATGTTTTAGAAACCTAATTTAAAGTCGTTAATTAACAATCCAATGCGTATTACGTTACCGAAACGATTCGTCTTCGAAAATAGTTACTTTAGACCTGCCATCTACTAAATCGTCACAAATTCCCACTACAACGTTAGCATCCCGAGTAAAACATAATAAAGTTGATTAGCGTGTCGTCATCGCGGTAACGAAGATGCGAGTTACGCCAATTACTTGATTAAGTCCGATCGTGTAATCAACTCTAATTACATTGGCTCGCAGTGTACATACATTTGGGAATTTAGCTTCTAATGTTGGGACGGTTGAGTTCGAATTGATTTGTTTTTTGCTCGTATGTATTCGGACTTTACAATGAGATTGTATTTGAATGTTTGCTGTTTAGTGTATTAGTCATAATCATTATGGTATTTTTTAACCTTATAAAGTATCTACATAAGCTCTCCGCCCACCTTCATTTGCTGGTGATTAGGGACGTTTAGGTACTGTTAAACGAATCATTTTATCACTAATCACACTATTTCACAATCCCACTGTCTCCAATCAAACTAATTCCAATCACACTGTCTCTAATCAGGCTATTCTGATTACTCTGTGACCAATTACACTATATCCAATCACACTATTTCTAATCACACAATCTCCAATCACTTTATTTCATATTCACCCGCGTAAGTCGGGGTAAAAAGTATGAATCAATATATCCTCATACCAAGTTTCATCAAAACGGTCTATTAGTTTCAGAGCTTATTCGTTACAAACAAACAAACAAAAAAATCGTTCATCTTTATAGTACCTATCTTCTTCTTAATATATATAAATCTCGTGTCACAATGTTTGTCCTCAATGGACTCCTAAACCACTTAACCGATTATAATAAAATTCGCACACCATGTGCAGTTCGATCCAACTTGAGAGATAGGATAGCTTACATATTAATTTATCCCGATATTCCCACGGGATCGGGAGTTACGCGGGTGAAACCGCGGAGCGCAGCTAGTTAGTGTATAAAATACATCGTCGCCGATTACAATGTCTCCAATAAGACTATTTATAATCATTCTGACACCAACCATTTCATGATTACACTATTTCCAATCACACTGTATCCATTCACAATGCCTCCAATTACACTGTCTCTAATCTCACTATTCTCCTGTCTCCAACTACCATTTTCACTAATATTTTCAATCAATAACAAACAATTGTGTAATGTATGCCAGTAGTTTATTAGGACGAATCACTGCATAGACTTCAACTATTGATTGACAGTGATTTAATGCCATCCAATTTATAATAATTTGTACTAACAAAACAAATAAGTGGGTATTGGTTAGTAAGAAGGTAGGTATGTGGCATTTAGGACGGCTGTTTATTGATACTTACCTATTTATTTATTAAATCATCATCATCATCATCATGTCAGCCCATACACGTCCACTGCTGGACATAGGCCTCCCCCATACGACGCCACAAACAGCGGTCCTGAGCCGCCTCCATCCACCGACCACCCGCGACCGCCACAATGTCGTCGGTCCACCGGGCAGCTGGTCTCCCAACACTCCGTTTCGCGTTGCATCGTGGCCGCCACTCGAGAACCTTTACTCCCCAGCGGTTGTCAGTTCTGCGAGCTATATGACCTGCCCATTGCCACTTCAGCTTACCAATCCTGACAGCTATTAGCTATTAGCTATTTATTAAATAGGTAAGTATTATTAAGTCGTTTTATATATTTTAACTAGCTGTTGCCCGTTAAGTAACTAGACTTGTGTTATGACAACGGATATACTACTAATACACTTTTCTTTTGTAAATATATACATAATACTAGCTGCGCCCCGCGGTTTCACCCGCGTAAGTCCGATCTTTAAATTCTCACCGTTTAAACCTTCCCTGGACTACAACAAACATTTCAAAACCGAAATTATCTAAATCGAGTTTTAGCGAGACTAAGGAACAGCAATTGATTTTTATATATATATAGATATAGAAACAATCAGATCACAGACAAATATGTAAGCATAAATACTTGCCTGAGGCGGGAATCGAACCCGAAGGGTGACCATTGTGCCAACTGGGTCGTGAACAGTGCTTCAATTTTCTTGATGCACGACCGCGTCCGGCGGGATGAAAATCAAAGTATCTACCAATACCGCTATAACCTCCTTACTTCATAATACCCCAACTTGAATTAAACTTGAAACTCTACCGAGAGTTGTGAAGTAACTTGGAAGATTCAATTTAATCGAATCACTCTGGTTTTAATTGTCAATATCGATACCGAGGTTAACTCGCTTCCACTTTGTAAATTAACTTTACAATATAATTGGTTAAACATTTCTAATTGAGATTGAAAGTTTAACTAGGAACTGATTACGTTAATTACTTACTTCTGCTTTTAGTTGTAGGTTTAAGACATGATTGATTAATGTAATTGATTAATTAAGAGCACATAATAGTGTAGTTTGAGATTGGCCTTTACATCCAGGGCGCGCCGCTGTAGTGCAAGTTCCTAACCTCCTTGCATTATAGCCATTATTTTTTCGATCGCCTTTTGTTTCTGTTGGCAAACATGATAGGAGACTTGCCCAGCACCTATATCACCCTCTCAGCTTAGTCAACCACGGAAAAGAACTCGTCATTACGTCTGAAGCCAACTAAGCCGCGGATTTCATCACAATACTGACCCTCATCGTAAGAGCGATGTCAATTAGCGCACATATTTTTTTGTAAGCAAAATCCTTTTGTATAGTGTGGGCCTAGTGGTAGATATACCTCTTTCATTCTGAAGGTTGTGATGTTATTTACGACTAGCAGTGCCCTGGGGATATACTGCCGCGTAACTCCGATCCCGTAGAAATATCGGGATAAAAATTAGCCTATGCCACTTTCAACAAAATCAGTTCAGTGGTTTTGGAGACTATTCTATTCAAAAAAAATCTTTCCTCTTTACAATATTAACTAGCATTAATAATTTTCTACCCAACTTTCTTAATTTTTTTTTCATAGGAACCTTCTCCTGACAATAACAAACAACACAAAAAAAAGCATTAGGGAAATTGGTCCAGCCGCCTAGCCGTTCACGCATGATGCCGTGACATAGGGAAATAGGGATTCATTTTAATATATATCTATCTATAAATGTAGATAGGTATATCTTTTAGATAGAAGATCAAGCCTTAGGTAGCTTCTTAAAAGTTTACAATGTCCCCTCTACGCGCTGTTCCGAGATTCTTTTTAAATCTACTCAACATCAAAAACAAGCTTACAATACAATTCAGTGACAACCCAATTTACCGCTCTATAAGGATTAAGTCACACAGTGGAATTAGCGCGCGTTCACGCCGACAAATGGTAGCATAACGAATTTATGTGTCGACAATCGCTCCACATGTGCACTCGTGTTAATGTCACGGTAATATTACGTTAGCTTCATTGCGGTAGAAAAATATTGTTAGAAGTTTTTATAAGGTATTGGATTTTTTCTTGTCTTAGCGATTACTATAAATTGTCCTGAAAGATGAAACTAGTTTTTCAATATATTAAATATTTTAAAAAAATTGTAGCTTATGCACGTCATATTGCTATTGAGATTTTTATTGTTGGACATTTTTCTCGTTGAGCAATTTTATTGTTGGATATTTTTCTGGTTGTTCATTAGTCGTATGAAACACAAAATTTGACGTGTATGGCGTCATCGTCTATGCCATGTCACGAAGAAACGCTGTTAGCATGTAGCGGCCGAAAAGTCAAGTCTAAGTAACAAAAAAATATACTAAAACGCCTAATAAATTGGAACCAACAATCAGCATCAACACTATTTAACTAAACCCGAATACAGACCAAGTATTGACAGTATCCACACACCAGACCAGAGTAAATCTATTTGTCATATTAATGTGGACAATTAGACCCGGCATGCGGGCGTCGCGCGGCAAGGGTTGACGGTGACGCGAAACTCGCGGGTTCATTACACCAACCGACCGGCCAATTACGACCCCGTCTGTGCACGCGTAATACTGTTTTAATCGACGTTCTTAATTTGATTTTACGATAACCGTAAATTGTGTTGAATTAAATGACCGTAATGCGAACGCTGCATATGGTTGTTTCGTGCTTATTGCAATTGAAATATTGTATATTTTTTGTCAAGTATTTAGTTTAATTGCTGTTTATTTTTGCGAAATATTACAGGACTTGCACACAGCGCCATCTAGTCCCAAGCAAAGCAACCCTAGGCTAGCGTTATGATAGCCAAATCACTATCACTATCACTATCACTACATAGTATGAAACAAAGTCGCTTTCTCTGTCCCTATATCCCTATGTATGCTTAAATCTTTAAAACTACGCAACGGATTTTGATGCGGTTTTTTTTAATAGATAGAGTGATTCAAGAGGAATAATACATGCATAATACAGTCGTGCGAAGCCAGGGCGGGTCGCTAATAATGGATATAATATACGTTTATGATTTTTAAATACACACAGAAATACTCAGACCCAAACAAATATCTAAGTACATAAATATGTATAGATACTGCAACCAAAAAAATTTGTTGTCTGTAAAGTCGGTTTACAGACGATAATTTTACGTGATAACGTCATAAGAAAACGACGAAAAATTAATTTTTTTTGGTTTTTCCTATATGTATAAGTCTTCTATTCGTCACTCGTCACACCATAACACAAGGCCAGATAAGCGATAATATTATTAAATACTCTGTTTCCTAAATTACCACGACGCGTCTGGTCATATTACCATGACGCATCACGTCACACAATATTACCGTGAAACTTTTTTGTGAATGCAGGTGTTCCATCAATTTATTAGACGTTATCACGTCAAAAAATGACATAAGTCCTTTTCACATGCCACAATGCCACAATAATGAACGTGATTCTTCTTAACCACAAAAACCTCCTAATCCAAAGTGACCTGAATCAGGAAGAGCAATTGAAGGAATTGTTATCACATTTCAATTTAGGCGTATATAAGGTCATGACGTCATAATAACAGTTAAACGACACGTCAATATTCATTCGATTCAATAAATTAGGGAACACCTAATTCAATAAACGGAGCGATACTGATTGTCACCATGACTAGATACTTTAGTTCTTTTTTGTGTGCCATGTTGATAGTAGCTAAATAACTAGTATTATTATTAACAAGGAGCTTCAATTATAATAATAAATTAAAAATTTGGCACTCTCTGCTGACGGTATTTTTATTCAAAACTAGCTGTCCCGGCTAACGTTGTTATCAAATTTACAAAAAAAATAGATGTTGTTCGATTCTCAGACCTAACGAATATATGTATACAAAAAAACTCATACAAATCGGTTCAGCCGTTCAGGTGGCCATAGGTAAGTTAGGTAAACTTACATCGCGACACGAGAATTTTATAATATAGGGATTTATTCTAAGTCTTCATTTGTCGAGAATTTTGCAAGTGTGAACCTTAGAACGGGTCGTTCGAAAATCAGGTCGCTCCGCCACTGCGCATACTCATTTTTAATGCTTGACAATGAAGAGGATTTCAAGAATATTGAATTAAGCTGATAGATGCTAATAACATTGGACGCTCTTATGTCGTACAATAGGTGACACCCTCGTGCGTGCTTTTCGCTGATTGTGGCGTAGAGTTCCAGAGTAGATTGTAAGAAAGGTGGCAACGTCTGGAGAAGTCGACCTGAAAGTCAGTAGAAGCAAAACAGAATAACTGTTTTGTGAGTTCGAAGGTCTCTCCAGTCCTTTACTTTTCCCTTACGAGAGTGCAATTACCGGTCTGCCTCGACTTTCGGTATCTCGAGTCACTAGTGCAAGGTTATATTGACCGGGAAACCGGGACGTTGTAGATCGGATAAACTCTGGATGGTTGAAATGGCGACAGGACAGCTTAAACTAAAGGGTAAGGTCTACAAAACTGTGAAGACCTGTCGTCATGTATGAATCGCAATGCTTAACCGTGAAGAAGAAGGATGAGAGAACATTGCAAAAGGTGGAGATGAGAATGTTGAGATAAATGTGTGGAGTAACGATAATGGATAAAATATAGCGACATTTAGTAGCGGTAATATTAAGACTCGTTCGAAAATAAATTTAAAACAATTTGTTTTAATTTGTTCTTGTTAATTAGATGAGTTTCTTAGGTATCTTGTCGCTTGTTGTTTGTGAATTGTTAATGTAAACGTTTTAACTTAATTGCATTATGGTGAGAGGTTGTTTGAAATAAATAATAAGGCTTAGGGTGGCCTGCGAAACTGTATTAAGCTTACTTTACGCGGATAAAACTTGGGCATTTTTGTAGTTTTATGTAATTATACTTTCGTATCTGAACAATGAATTATCGTTGTTAGAAAATATAAATTCAAAGAGAATAACTCGATTATTTAAAGAAAGTTTTTATTGACAAATTGCTTGTTACATAGGTGGTACTAACAACACCTACCACAAAAAATACATTTTTATTTTTGTTTTTAATGACGCTTTGTAAAATAATGCACTGATGCGTTGAAAGTAACACAAGCTTTTTATCCCGGTATTTCTACAAAATCAGGACTTACGCGGTAGAAACCGAGGGCTGTAGCTAGTCTTTTATTAAGAACGGAAACAGCCACTCCACATACGCATATACCTATACACATTATTTGCGCAAATGTACAGTCAACATTGCGTCTCAACAGTTTAATTAACAACATTAATTAGCGCTGAATTGACTTAAATAGGCGCGCAATTAGTTCAGAAACGTCGGTACAATCGCGTACTCCGCTCTAAACTGTAAAAAAATGACAGTTGTACCGATTCACAGTTTCAAAGTGAAAAATCTGACTGTCATACCGATACACATTTTAAAAATTTGACTAACACACCGATTAAAATCCTGATAGTATGTAGTTTACGGATTCACGTAGTCCTACCGATTCGCACATAAAAATGCAGTAAATTATACCGATTCACAACTAGAAGAGTAAATTTTTTACAGCCGTACGATTCTTCTGGCTACTTCCGGCTTTAGCACATCGTCGGTCGGGATGCATTCCAATATTTTTTTATCCTGTCATATTCATTGACAAGCCACGTAAAACGTCAGAATCAAACTGAACCTACCATTAGTAGTAATTCGTACAAATAGATCTCCATGATTAAATCATGTGATCATATGACTTGGCGTGGATAAATACGTGGTTATTATAAAATTAGTTGGGTGCGTTTAGTTATTAACCCAAGGTTTTTGTTATTAAGACATTATAGCTGTACATCAATGAATTAATTTATAGTTGCAGAGGACAGGTTAGTCAATAATTATTTTTTGTGATTTTATTAAAGGTTAGGCACAATTGCATTCTGTTCATGGAGCCAAGAAGAGAAAAAAAAAGGTTAGGCACAGTTGTTATTTTACAGTGATTTTCGGGCCCAGACCGAAGGTCTGAAGGAAAAGAGAATTGGCACTTTTTCAAATTTGACAATTGACATATTATCTAGACCGGAAATAGCTCTAGTCGACTTTCTGCCAGAGATAATTCGCCGTGTATCCGGAATTTCTTTAGATTAAACCTATTTTCAAAATAGCTTATTAAAATGTATAAGTTATTAAAAGGTATAAGTAGCTACTTATAATTTAGCAGCTATCGACTGATTTGGAATTAGTTGCAAAACAGCTGTTTTCAGAAAAGGCCTTTACTTTGGTCTCTTTATCCTAACCTTTATCTAACTTTAATTGTGAATTGATAACCTTCTCCTTTTTGTAGTAGGTTAAAAATAAGCGAAAGGTCGAACTCGGAACGATGGTGCTGCTGACGGTACTTCCGGCCGGACCGGACGTGCGTCTAATGCGATATATTCGTCTTATCTCGCCTACACGTGCCGTAGGCAATGCGTTGTTGGCAGGATTATTCACAGATTTATCTGATAAAAACACAATAGGCATTTACGAACTAGTTTTTGGTTTATTTACATATAACAACCTTTGTGGCACGGAGTTGTTTTAGTTTTAGACAGAGAAATCGCATGTTAGCTTGTTTTTGTGCTGGCAAAGACTGTCAAATGTTAAAAATACAGGTGACAAGCAAACGCAAAGCCATTACTTCGGCCTGCAACCTCCGATCACATGGCCAACACTAACTAAAGCCGCCATTTTATGTGGGCAAAGTTTTGATTTGCTCACTATTCCGTATAGAAATAAAAGGTCCTCTTTCCGTAAAAGGATCTTTTTTCCTCAGTCAGTGTTGTCATTACTTATTTCAGATATAAGTCGCGAAACTCATCTGTAGGAATTCTATTCTTCTAAGCTATTCAGCGTTGATGTTTATTTTACGAAGAAATATGTAGATACCCTCTTATTACAAATATTGGTGAAACTGCGCGCACGCGCCACTTGATGAAAGTCTATTGTTATTGAGGTGAAGGAACAACTAGTTTAGTTTGACTTAAACAACTAAGGTATTTTAGTTTTATTAACTGAATTATTGGCGCCCACTGTACTCTATCATAGTAGGCACTAGTCGCGGTTGGTGTTTTTTTTGCTTTTTTCTACTGTATTCTCTGAATTTTCTGTCATTCTATCTTATACTTTTTGTACCATTGTATTCTTTTTACCTTATTCTTTTGTTTCTTATTTTTAAACGTGTCAGTGTTCTAATGTTTTGTTTAGTTTTTTTTTATAAATATGATAGGTCAGCGTTTGACCACTATCACACCTGCCTGATGGTAGGTGACGATGCGGCCCAAGATGTAACACGCCTTCCCAGAAGATACCTATTCACTCGCGACTTGAAGACCCCCAAACTGTACACGTCAGGAAAGACAGACGCGGGCAACCGATTCCATTCCCTTGCAGTACGAATAAGGAATGACGAAGCAAAGCGCTTAGTGCGAACGTGTGGTATGTCCACCATGAATCGGTGCCGCACACCAGTCTGCCCGGTTGTATGACGAATGAATGGAGATGACAAGATTAGGTCGTGGAGTTCTTTTGCACACTCCCCGAAATGTATCCGATAAAAGGCCGACAAGCTCGCCACCTTGCGACGATGTTCCAGGCTCTGAAGCCTGTTGTGTTGTTTTAGTCAACAACTCTCAACTGTTCTAAATATGTTTTGTCGTGTGATTGTCCAAATAAATGTTTTTCTATTCTATTATATTCCAGAGAGAATGTCGGGATAAAAAGTAGCATGTATGTTATTTCAAGACTCCATCTATCCACACACCAAGTTTTATTTCAATCGGTTTAGTAGTTTTTGTGTGAAAACGTAACAAACTAACACAAAAACTTTCACATATTTGGAATACTCTATATATGTTAAGTTATCTGAGAAACTCTTTTCAGGCACCATTAAGTCCCTATAAGTAATTCCAAATGGAAAGATGTATTATCAATGATCAAGCGTAATGATAAAGCATCCCAAACCTCAATTAAAATAACCATTATAAACGTATGAAATCATAGCCGTATAACAGTCATAGTAATGCAGTAAAGAGTCGGCTCACTCCAATTGCGGTCCACTGAATTGATACTCTATTTAGTTCAATTAATGTTTAATTAATGCCATTAATGAACACCGCTCTATCGTTCCCGCACTCATTTGACGCCATCTTTGTTTGTCGTAACGTTTTGGTGACGTCATGTGTGGTCTACTGTTTATGGTAGTTAAAACTAGCAACGTCCCGATTCTGTAGGAAAATCTCTTTTGTGATTCAATGGAGTACTTAACAAATAAGATCATTTAATTTTGTTATAAAAAGAGCTAAAAAGATGTTTACTAAGGTTTGTACCTACTTACATGGGATATAAACTATTTGTTTGTATTTGGAATCGGGATAAATTGTTTTAGTTAACCTTAACTTTTAGACGAAGTAAATTCGGATGATATGAATATAAAGACAAAAATGATTGCCATTTACCTAAAGGCATTCATTCATCTCTTATTAAGTTAGAAAGAAAGAAAGAAATAAAATTTTATTTTCTGAACACAAAAAAATAGACACTTAAAAAAGAACAAGAAAAAGTAGAACAGCGCCCAGAAAAAAAGGTCAAGAAAAAAGGAAAAAGAAAAAGATCAATACCAAAAGAAAAAGAACAATAAAAAAGAAAAAAAAGTTTCAAAACCTATTTAAACTGCCTTCAAGTACCTACTAAATATCATCTAAAATTTCAACTGATTGTGAGTCTGTTGGGTAACAGACTCATAATCAATTCATTCCACTTCGTCACGAAATCAAAACCCCATAACACCGTAACTGGCCACCATAAAAAATAAAAACGTCACACAAATATCACGCAGTGGAACCGATTCAAATGTCAAACTTCAAACAATAGGTCGAGTGCACACTGTCCGTAAATAATCGAGCGACTCCGCGCCACGATTAAAAAAGCGGAAAGTTAATGGGCGTAGGGTCGTGCGACAAACGGTTAAGCGTTAACGGTAAATTGCCTCGAATCTGGGTAAACAAAGCTGGTATAGACCGGCACGTGACTGCATGCGTCAGTTGAAGTGGCTATTGATGGTAAATGTACCGTAATTGGATCTTGATTTTGTTGCGATTAGAGTGTTTCATGATGACTCATTCAATTCGATGTTTCTTGGGTAGATTTAGCTATTAATTAATTCACTATGATATAGGCAACTTTGAAACCTAAACTAAGTTATTTATAGTTAAAAAAGATTTGAAGAAGTACCTTTTGTTTGTCTTTTTTTTGGAGTTTATGCCTTTAGGTTCGATTGAAAAATAATTGCAAGTAAAATATAGCTTCTAAGTAAATCAAACCACATTTTTGCCATTTTTTTTTAAAAGGTGCCTTTATTTTCTAACAAAAAGCTTGGATTAGCTACATAATATTATAATCTGTCGACTTGTGACGTAAGATGAAACATTTGCGCATTTTTTTCTGATACATAACTAATGAATACAAAACGTGCGTCATTTCCTTTAAAAGAATAAAATCGTAACCCGCACTAAACATAGCAAATTAGAACAGAAATAACAAACTTACTAAGGTTAAAAGCTAAAAATAGGGGTGTTGTATCATTTTCGGTTCATTACCAGTATTTTTATAGTGACCGCGATCAACAAGGCGTGAGCTGAATGATGGCCACCCGTGGTGACGCCGCGGGCGATACACAATATTGTGCGATAATGCCGCGCGCGCGTGCCGCTGCGATTTTGTCTTCAGTGTGTATTCGATCTTACTTGATTTTTATATATTTATATTGCAGTTTAGTTTTGATTTATTGATTTGGGAAACAATTTTTGCCGTAAAATAAAAGTAAGTTGAGATTTTAATATTATATCGACTAAGCAATGAAATCGCGGGCAAAAAAAAAAATATTTTTTTTTATTTTTAACGAATACCTATGCTGTGAAATTATTCGACCGATTTTAATCAAACTTGGTTTAAGGATACATTAGTTAACATGGGCTACTTTTTATTCCGATATTCCTACAGGATCGCGAATGCATGAAACCGTAAAAAAATTTGTAAAAATACTCATACCCATAGATCAGTGTAAAAATCTATATTGATCGAAAAGTAATAAAAATACAGTTAAATCTTAGCTACCAATTCAATCAATTCATACATATTAGTTACGCCTGCATACTTACGCCATAAAAAATAAATCAAGTTAAGACCTCCGCGTCTAAATACCCAGTACTGACCATGCGGGTAGTGAAGGGTTAATTATTTTCTTTTTTACTAGCAGCGCTCCGCGGTTTTACCCGCGTAACTCCCGATCCCGTGGGAATATATAGGGATAAAAAGTACCCTATGTTATCCCCAATCAATCAATGTATCCTCATATCAAGTTTCATCAAAATCGGTCCAGTAGTTTTGGAGCCTATTCGTTACAAACAAAAAAAAACGTATGTTCTTTATAATATTATTCTTAATATAGATCTCGAGATTACCCCTTACAATTTAACAAATATACAAACACACAAACTTTACTTCTTTATATCTTATCTTAATATATATAAATCTCGTGTCACAATGTTTGTCCTCAATGGACTCCTAAACCACTTAACCGATTATAATAAAATTCGCACACCATGTGCAGTTCGATCCAACTTGAGAGATAGGATAGCTTACATCCCGATATTCCCACGGGATCGGGAGTTACGCGGGTGAAACCGCGTAGGGCAGCTAGTATTAGTATAGATAAAGAGTAGCCATAAAAATGCAGTCGAATTGAAAACCTCTTCCTTTTTTAAAGTCGGTTAAAATTGACATCAATTTCCTTTTCGACGAAATTGTATTAGCGTAGCGATTAAAATGCAAAATTATGACGTCGCGAAACTCTCTCTCAGCTCTGAAACTCATAATGAATTATTTGGATTCGTTGCAATTACTTCCGTCGAAGCCTTCGTAGCACTATCATAGCGTCGTAGCTTCGTAGCGTCGTAACATTGTAGCATTGTAGTAATTCATTTAGAATGTTGGGTTTTATTCTATTTCTAATTAAGTGGAAAGGGTACCGGTGACTCTCTCCATACAAACGTAGTCGACTGTTTCCTCCCTGGATAATGACACTAGCACAAATATTTTTGTGCCATAAAACTTATAACTGCCATGACTATGCCCCTATGTTTTGGTTTTTTTAATTTTCTAATTATCATAAAAATTAAAATTTAAAAAATTAAAAAAAAACAAAAAATAGGGACATGCTCATGGCAGTTCTTAGTTTTATGCACCAAAAATATTTGCTCTAGTGTCATTATCCAGGGAGAAAACAGTCGACTACGTTTGTAATAGTTTGTATGGAGAAAGCCCCCGGTACCCTTTCCTCTTAAGCCTTTGAATAGGCAGGGGAGGCTGAAAAACAGCTTTATGCAGGATCAGAAATGGCACTGCTCAATAATAAAGTTGACATCTCTCCTTTTATCTAATAACTCTTGTGTGATAGTAGGAGTAGGGCATTATTATTGTTAAGGTTTATTTAGACAACTAGCGACCCGCCCCGGCTTCGCACGGCTATATTATGCATGTTTTATACATATAAACCTTCCTCTTGAATTACTCTATCTATTAAAAAAAACCGTATCAAAATCCGTTGCATAGTTTTAAAGATTTAAGCGTGCATAGGGATATAGGGACAGAGAAAGCGACTTTGTTTTATATTATGTAGTGATAAAGTGTATTTCATTTTTTACTGACCCAGTTGGCACAATGGTCACCATACCGGATTGCCAAACATAGGGTTGCGGGTTCGATTACCGCCTCAGACAAGTATTTATGCTTAGATATTGTCTGTGGTCTGGTTGTTTCTATGTATTATAAGTATATATTTACAAAAGATAAGTATGTATTATAAGTATATATCTATAACACTTTTTTGTGAATGCCGGTGTACATCAATTTATAAGACGTTTTCACGTCAAAATAGTAACCTTAATATAATTTAGATAACTAAATAAGATAAAAATTCGATCGCTCGAATAAAAACGAGTATCCGACACAACAAACGAACCGGGCGTTAACGTCGTTATGTCGTTACGTTACGTTATCGTTACATACAGCGGCCGTTAGTTAACTCGGCTACGTTCAAATTAACTACGGTATGTGCAGTTTTAGGTAGATAAGATTTACAAAAATATATTAAACATAATTTCCACATCAAATATATCAATTCATCCTATTATTTAATGTTTCCAATTCAGTCGTACTTTTATAAATATGAAGTTTGACTTTCATTGAAAAATTACATACCTACCTAAGTCTATGAAACTATGTGTTAAAATATAAATGATAATTAAAAATGTCCGCTCCGGGGCATTCCTGGCTCAAAGATTAGCTATTGCCATCCAGCGGGGGAATGCAGCTTGTATTCTCGCATCTTTTGTGCCAGGAGTGTCGCGGGGCGGGTTATTTGATTAGATATAAGTTATTTATTTGTAGTTTTTTTTAATTTTAGGATGTTTTTTTTTTTATTTATTTATTTATTTTTATTAAAAATGTTTATCTATTATATTATATTGTCTACGCTCGAGCTAGCGGGACGCCGAGGGGAAGGATGCGGAGCGCGGCGGCGGAGGAACCGACCCCGCGGTCGCCGCCCGCACACACGCTCGACAACCAGCGACGCGACAGTACGAACGACTCGCGCGCACCGATATAATGTACTATACCTACCTAATTCATCATTAAATCAAATTAAAAATAGTTAGTCTTTCTACTGAAACCTTCAGCGCTAACAAGTGGCGACCGTGACTGTTGAAGATCCTGGGCCTGGAGACGAAATCGGAGTATCCTTGTCGTCGTGTCAGTGAGTACGGACGGACGGGGGCGGCCGGTCATACAAGAAAGTAAGCCTTCCTTTTGCTTTCCCTTCTTTCCAAGTCCCAACTTCTATTTCTGTGTGAATGCCTAAGCTACTTCGCAGCTGTTTTGAGGAGGTGTCTTGCTTTTAGCGCATCATTCTCGCCTATATATTTA
Source organism: Idaea aversata (assembly GCA_907269075.1). Classification (NCBI taxonomy): domain Eukaryota; kingdom Metazoa; phylum Arthropoda; class Insecta; order Lepidoptera; family Geometridae; genus Idaea; species Idaea aversata. The sequence goes on along the minus strand of OU026098.1, from coordinate 2,612,065 downwards.
CACAGAACTATCATTATAAACCATTTTATGTACCTATATTCTTTGCCAAAGTACCTATTTGCTATTACGCAGTTTCATTTCATTTCTTAGAGCGAACCGTTATTCCTACCTACATGCCACATTAAAAAGTTTACTGGAAATTTCCATACATTCTTATCGTACTAATTATCTTATTAAATTTCATAATCGCTGGCTATATTTTGTATGGTAATTGCTGGCATTGTTTATTAATAATTTTCGTTTCATTTCCAATAATAATTAGCGTAATTTTATTACGATTCAAAGTAAATAATCCCAAGCTAAACTATCATTCTATTCTTTGTATTTCAACGCTTGTGTGCCGACTATTCCAGCGCCCCGTTGGGGTCGTCTCTCGTCGTGGCAAGTCGCACCGTGCGAGCGCAGCTTGCGCGGTTTGCGGGCTCCGCTGACGCGGCCTGCGCGGTTGGCGGGCTCGGCGGCAGCGGCTGAGGTTTGAATTGGGTGACGACTGGATTGTATTAACGGTCAGAGTGCACAGTATATTTAAACTAACATACCAAACTCATTGTATTTGATTATTTAACGGTATATTGTTCAAATTTGAATTTTTTTGTTAATAATGTTTGAAAGCGAGTCAAAAGCAAGGTCTAAAAGCCCTATTCCACTTTTAAATGTAGATTCTGAAAATTTACAGTCTAGTAAGGAACATTTAAAGAATTTATCAAGAAAACGGGGCACTATTCGATGTAGATTATCCAATTTTAAAACTTATTTACAAAACTTCCAACCCGTTGAAGAATCTGGCTATACTAACTTACAAATAAAAGAATTATCGTTAAAAGTAGCTCAGATACAAGACTTATCATCTAATTTTAACTCACTACAAACAGAAATAGAAGAACTTTCTGAAAATGTGAACGAACAAATAGCTCAGCGTGAGATTACGGAAAATGAATTTATTTCTCAAATCGCTTTGGCGCAAGTAATAATTGATTCATTTTTGAACAAAGATAGGAACTCAGATCATGGATCGGAGAAGTCATGTAAGTCGGGTCATTGTCATTCTACGAATAATAATAACATGTCAGTTCAGTTACCTACCATAAACCTACCTACTTTTGACGGTAATTATATTAAATGGTTAGAGTTTCGTGATTCGTTTAAATCATTGATTCATGACAACGATTCGATTGCATCGATTAATAAATTTCATTATTTGAGACATTCTTTACAAGGTAGTGCCTCAGTCGCTCTTCGATCCATAGATTTTTCCGCTAATAACTACGAGCTTGCGTGGAGCACTTTATGTGATAGGTATAATAATAAAAACATTTTAATTAATAATCATTTAAAGGCGATAGTGAACCTTAACCCTATTCAGAAGGAATCATACAATGCTCTAAGGTATTTGAGTGACCAAGTTCATAAAAATTTAAGCGCACTCAATAGCTTGAATGTTCCCACGACTGGATGGGATCCCTTGGTTTTATTTCTAGTTTCAAATAAGTTAGATCCTATAACCAGTGGCAAATGGGAAGATCACAAAGGGCGCTTATCGCAATTACCTACACTTACGGATTTTAAAACATTTATACAAAACAGAGCGAATACTTTGGAAACTAGAAGTACTTATAACAACAACTATGAACATAAAAATATTTCTAATAAAAATAATAAAAACTATGATAAAAATATAAAATCATTTATTGTTTCGGAGGGTTCTCACAAAAAGGCATGTCTTATCTGTAATAAATTTAATCATTATGTGCATCAATGTCACATATACAAGGACATGAGCATAGATGACAGACACTCTGCAGTTTCTAGACTTCACTTATGTACCAACTGTTTGCGTCGTGGTCACACCGTTGTAGATTGTACTTTGAAAGGTGTGTGCCGCATCTGCCGAGAAAAACATAATACAACATTACATAAAAACATTAGCACAGTTAGTAACTTCGCTACTAACAGCGTCGACGCGTCGACCTGCAATAATCCGGTGAGTTTATCAGTGGTATCTCCAGGCCAAGTCCTACTATGTACGGCTCTTGTTGAAATTATTAATAATCAAAATAATCGTACTTACCTCGCCCGTGCATTGTTGGATTCTGGAAGCCAAGCGTCGTTCATTACCGATGATCTGAAACAGAAAATAGGATTAGTAACAGAAAAAATAAATAGCTTTAACGTGTCTGGTATAAGTAATGTTTTATGCGCGGTGTCTGATAGATGTGGTGTTACGTTGAGGTCCCGTGTGAAGTCGTATAGTGTGAATGTTAATTGTTTAGTCATACCTAAGATAACGGGTACCATACCTAACGTACAAGTTGATGTTCAAACACTAAACCTACCTGATAATATTGTTCTTGCCGACCCTTCATTTCATAAACCTTCCGAGATAGATATTTTACTAGGGGCGGACATATTCTTTGACATCATATGTCCTACTCAAATTAAATTAGGATCGAATAAACCTATACTCCAGGAGAGTTTGTTTGGTTGGTTAGTAGCGGGTCCTACCGGTCCTACTAATCCAAAGTTCAACCCAATTTCCAAAGTTAAATGTAACTTTGTGAAACATAATTCCATGGAGTCACTTCAAGACTTCCATGAGCCTTCTTTGTCTCTAATATCACTTCAAGATATCAATGAGTCTATTAAAAAATTCTGGGCGGTCGAAGAATTACCCTCAGAACAAAATACCTATTCTTCAGACGAACAATTTTGTGAGTCCCACTTTTTAAAAAACACTCGTCGCTTACCTGACGGTCGTTTTTCTGTCATGATGCCGCTGAAGGAGGTCCCTGAGCAGGCACTCGGTAACTCATTCCCTATTGCAATGAGTCGTTTTATGAACCTAGAAAGAAAATTAAATAAAAATGAAAATATTAAAAAACAATATAGCGATTTTATTAAAGAATATGGTGATTTAGGTCATCTAAAAGAGATTAAACGGCCTGAATTTGGGTGTTTCCTCCCGCACCACCCGGTTATAAGGGAGCAACGGGAAACAACCCGCCTACGTGTTGTTTATGATGCATCTGTCAAGTCTAGTTCAGGCAAGTCGCTAAATGACCTTCAGGCTATAGGTCCAGTAGTACAAAGCGACTTGTTCTCTATCCTTCTTCGCTTTAGAGTCCATAAATTCGTTTTGACAGCCGATATAAATAAATTTTACAGGCAAGTGGCTTTAGACGAGAGTCAACGAAATTTACAGCTGATTCTTTGGAGGGATCGAGTCGAACAGCCTATCAAAATCTTACAACTTCAAACTGTGACGTATGGAACGGCTTCTGCTCCCTTCTTGAGTACGAGGTGCCTCGTCCAGTTAGCTAATCAGTGCCCTGATCCAATTATCGCTAACGTCATTAAAAATGATTTTTATATAGATGACCTTAATACGGGATCTTCAAGCACAGACGAGTTAAAACACATTTATATAAACGTCACCAAGGTGCTTGACTCAGCTTGTTTTCCACTGAGAAAATTCCGTACTAACTGTCCTCAAATATTAAATGACCAATCAGGATCTTTAAATTGTCTTGATTTTCATGAAGAAGCTACTGTCCTAGGTTTAAAATGGTCACCCCAAGCAGACCAATTGCATTTCCCAAGTGGTATCGAACACACGTCTAAAATTACTAAAAGAATAATTATATCTACTACTTGTAAGCTCTTTGATCCATTGGGATTAGTCAGCTGTTGTATAATAAAGCCTAAAATTTTACTCCAAGACTTGTGGAATGCCAAATTGGATTGGGATGACCCAGTGCCAGAGCCATTCGCAAAACGGTGGTTCACCTTCCTAGAAAACCTTCATCATTTGTCTGATATTGTCATACCTCGTTGTGTTATAGGAGATAGTCAGAATACTCAGTCTATGGAATTGCATTGTTTCGTTGACGCTTCACAGCAAGCCTACGGGGCATGCGTATATATGCGATCGCTTAATAATGATAGACAGAGTAGTGTAAGGCTACTGTGTGCAAAATCGCGAGTCGCGCCTATTAAAACTCTGACAATTCCACGTCTAGAGTTGACTGCTGCTTTGTTAGGAGCTCAATTATCAGATAAGGTTGTCAAGTCAATACCGTACCACGTTACACAAGTATACATGTGGACAGATTCCACTGTCGTGCTTGGTTGGCTTAAGACTCAAAGTAAAACATTACAGACTTTTGTTCGCAATCGGGTCAATAAAATAAACGAACTTACCCTAAATTATAATTGGAACCATGTTCCAACAGACTTAAATCCTGCAGACTTAGCTTCTCGGGGCATCGACCCGCAAAAGCTGCAGGCTTCCTTTTTGTGGTGGGAGGGACCTTCATTCCTGAAGGAAGGTCAAAATGCATGGCCTACTCAACCTCACATTACGCCTTCTAATTTACCTGAAATAAAAATATTAATTTGTAATAATGAAATTGCTTATGAATCATTTATAAAATTTACTAATTATTCAAACTTGTCAAAACTAAAACGAAGTTATGCATATGTATTACGTTTTGTTAATAATTGTCAAATAAATAAAAATAAACTTACCGGTTCGTTGCAGGTTGATGAACTTGAACAATCCTTAACACTTTTGTTAAAACAAAGTCAAACAGAATCTTTCTCAGTTGATATTAAACAAATGCAAACTGGCAAAACATTGCATCACAAAAGCAAATTGTTGCCTCTTAATTCATTCTTAGATGGATGTGGTTTGGTGAGAGTAGGAGGCAGATTATCTCAGTCTGATTGTGACTATAACAAAAAACATCCTATTCTACTCGATGCTAAACACCACCTTACTAAACTTATACTACAACATGAACATTTACGTTTGTTTCACGCAGGCCCTCAGCTACTTTTGTCGTCAGTTCGCGAACACTACTGGCCACTGGGCGGTAGAAATCTTGCGCGTGCTATATGCAGAAGGTGTGTTGTCTGTGCTCGTATGCGCGGCCAGACCATACAGCCTAAGATGGGGGACTTGCCTAATGTGAGAACCAGTCCAGACTTTCCTTTTAATTCATGTGGAATTGACTTTGCTGGACCATTTATGATTTCTTCTAAAAAGGGACGGGGTAGCCGTGTAACTAAAGCCTACTTGTGCGTTTTTGTATGCCTTGTAACTAAGGCCCTTCATTTAGAGGTTGTCAGCGACCTTAGTACAGAAGCCTTTCTAGCGTGCCTACGCAGGTTCGTATCTCGTCGCGGCAAGCCTTATGTTATATATTGTGACAATGGGAAAAACTTTGTAGGTGCCAACAATGAGTTGGGTAAAGTTATGCGGTCCAGTCGCCAATCAATTCATACCTATGCTGCGAACGAGGGCATTAAATTTATGTTTTCCCCTCCTTACTCTCCTCACTTCGGAGGAATCTGGGAGGCAGGGGTTCGCTCCGCAAAATACCACCTTAAACGTGTAGCTGGCAGCGCCTCCTTGACTTTTGAGGAGTTGTCCACGTTATTCGCACAAATAGAAGCCATCCTCAACTCCCGCCCTATTTCTCCATTATCGTCCGATCCTACTGATTTAAATCCCTTGACTCCCGGGCACTTTTTGATCGGTCGTCCGTTGATGTCTGTACCAACACTGCCCACCACCTCATCGAGGCCTAATCGACATCAGCGCATCGAACAACTGCGTCAACAGTTTTGGGACAGATGGCGGCGAGAATTTATGGCGGAGCTTCAAAACAGAACCAAATGGAAAGAAGACAGCCCACCAATCCAAGTAGGAGACCTTGTCCTACTCAAAGAAGACAACTTGGCACCACTTCATTGGAGGATGGGTCGCGTCTCTAAACTGTACAAGGGCAAGGACAACATATGTCGAGTAGCTGACGTACATACTACCAAGGGTACGGTGAAGAGGGCGGTCAACCGGATGTGCCTGATACCTTCGTCAGAGCCTAATCTGGACAGCCAATGAGGACTATCTATCTTCCCACTGTTTAACAACCAATGACGCCAAGCCACTTCATTTCATACTTCATGTTGGCCATCTACTTCAAGATGCACTTCATCATTCTGCTTCAACTTGGTCATCTGCTTTGAGAGACCCTTCAACAAACTACTTCATCTACATCGTCGACTTAGTTGGAAACAAGTTCCAACGCCCCCCAGGATGTCTACGCTCGAGCTAGCGGGACGCCGAGGGGAAGGATGCGGAGCGCGGCGGCGGAGGAACCGACCCCGCGGTCGCCGCCCGCACACACGCTCGACAACCAGCGACGCGACAGTACGAACGACTCGCGCGCACCGATATAATGTACTATACCTACCTAATTCATCATTAAATCAAATTAAAAATAGTTAGTCTTTCTACTGAAACCTTCAGCGCTAACAATATTATTATTGGTATTTGGGCAGATAAATATCTGCCCAAATACCGAAGACGAAGTTTGTATCGTGGGGTACTAAAGTTAACGTTTTTAAATATAAGTAGGTATACATTAAAGTCTTCGTTTGACTACACTATGTAACAAACAAATTTACCAACTAATAGAAATAAATAAAGTTATGAAGATATATAGAACATATCCCACGAAAATACAACATACACAAATAAGTAGTATTAATCTATACTTTATAAAGCTGAAGAGTTTGTTTGTTTGTTTGTTTGAACGCGCTAATCTGAGGAACTGCTGGTTCGAATTGAAAAATTCTTTTTGTGTTGGATAGTCCATTTATCGAGGAAGGTTATAGGCTACTTTTTATCCCGATATTCCCACGGGATCGGGAGTTACGCGGGTAAAACCGCGGAGCGCAGCTAGTACTACATATTACTTCTTAAATCACAGAAATGTATAAAATGATGTGTCAATTTATCTTTCAAAATACCTTACCCATTTAAATCAGTGCCCACAAGATAATTCAGAACATCAACGTAATGCAATGACACGTAACATTACGTAGTAACATTAAAAACGACTGTCTCAAAGGCAAACGTTTCCGCAAATTGCATTTACGCGTCCCGCGGGCTGAATATATCGAGTTTACTATCAAAGAACAGCCATTTTTAAAGTTCTACCTTCAGGTAGGTATCTATATATACCCAGCCAATTGTGGCTCTTTGTTCTCCTTTATAGGGTTTACAAAGTTACCGAGTTCAGAATAATTTGTGTAGCGAGCCTCGATGCGATTACGAGTTGGTGAAATCCGATCCAGCCGGAATCCGATTCCGTCGCTTCACGGACTTGAACGGTAACTTTGTTACAATTATAATTGACAATTTTACGTTATTGAGGACGGATTGTCTTTTCAAAGTTAGATCGGTAATTGGTTTAGATTCTACGTTCTAATATTTGGACATTTTGCTTGTGGTCTTTGGTGATTGGAGTTATTGCGCCTTAGGCATGCATTTTGAACACTTGACCTCATTCGTGGGTACTAGTACGCTGGCTTTTGGCGCTGAGAGAAATATTGAAGGGTAGTGAAGATCTTAGAAACTAGTCATGTCAACAATAGACTTTTGATTATAAAAATAGTTTCGCAATGCCCTCAACGGGGGCGCTTTGTTTCGTCATTCCTTATTCGTATTGCAAGGGAATGGAATCGGTTGCCTGCGTCTGTCTTTCCTGACGTGTACAATTTGGGGGTCTTCAAGTCGCGAGTGAATAGGTATCTTCTAAGGAAGGCGTGTTACATCGTAGGCCGCATCGTGATTTATCATCAGGCAGGTGTGATAGTGGTCAAACGCTGACTTATTATATGTAAAAAAAAAAACTAGGCACAAAATGTAACTGACGTACTGTATGAAATAACAAATATATCGTATTATTTGTTGGATTTCAATGATTTTGAATGTTCGGATACCTAAACATTCAAAATGAATATCAATGCTTATTTAATACAATACATAAGACAAAAAATAACAGCCTCTCAGTTGTGCCAACACATTCCACACAAAAAAAAGTCATAATGAGACAATTTGTATTCGTAAACAAATCGTCAAAACTCATCAAATCACCCGCGAAACACATTATTAAACGAAAACCAGAGCATAAGTTAACATCGAGCTTGTTAAAACACGAAGAGAATTCTAGCTGAGACGCATCGCGAATCCAATCTCCAGCTCCCCGAGGCTACCCTGTAATTGCTTAAGAGAAAAATCCAAATGAGAAATGAAAAGGGATTCCCTTTTCAGAGGAAAAATTATATAATTGAATATCTCCTCCGTAAGTATTATGAGGTATAAAATATGATAATTGAATTTTAGCTGACGGCGAGCGGTGCCGCGTTCTCGCCTGTTATTTCTATCTTTGCACAATGTTTCGGTTTGAATAATGTGATGCTAATGAAAGCGAGATGAAGGTATCAACTACGGTATTGTGTTAGGTTTTAATTTGTATACGGAATTGTTATGAGAGATTTTTGACTAGTTTTATAAGAGATTTTTGACGTGGTAACGTCTAATAAATTGGTGGAACACCTGCATTCACAAAAAAGTGTCACGGTAATATTGTGTGACGGCATGTGTCATGGTAACATGACCAACATGGTAACGCGTCCGTTCCCGTTAGGAAACAGAGTATTTAATATTAATATCGCTCATATGGGCATGTGTTATGTTGACAAATAGAAGACAAAAAAATGAAAATGACGTTATCACGTAAAATTATCATCCGTAAACCGACTTTACAGACACACCATTTTTTTTTAATATGAAGGTTAGTATTTGACTACAACCACATCTCTCTGATGGTAGGTGACGATGCGGCCTAAGATGTAGCACGCTTTCCTAGAAGATACCTATTGACTCGCACCTTGAAGAACCTAAATTATACCTACACTTTGTACACGAATTTCTGACACGTAGCTGCTCATATAATTTTTTCCTGTCGGTAAAGCAATGGGCCTATGCAAATTCTCATCCTAATCGGCTAAGCCGTTTGACTGTGAGGACGAAACCTACACGCGACAAATTCAAAACTGTCTCCTTCTTCGAATTCGGTTGAAACCGATTTGGTTCTGAAGTTTTTCTTTCAGACCTTAATTTTTTTAACTTCATCTATAAACTGCATGAATCATATTATTAAAAGTATAAAATACATTGTCAAATCAAAGGCCTTCGTCCTTCTTTCCATTCCCTTCTGTGTAGTGCCAGCCGATTCTATCTCTACCTAACAAAATTAACCTCATCGGAAGAAATCAAATCACAACCCATTAACCACTAACGAAACAAAAACCCCCGATTAAGTAACACAATTCCTATCATGTCTAAATCTAGTCGGCATCGTTAGCAATCACAAGTGTTTGCTATAACATGGTTACTCCGAGACGACAAGACATCGTGACCGGACTGCTGAGATCTTTTGAATCCTTTGAGAGTCGGAGTTAGATCGATACGCGGTTAAATCTACTTTGCTTCTTTAAATGTAAAGGAGAATTGGGTGATGTTTGATAGATTTTGTGATACTTTGACCTTTTATACTTAGAAGGGTAAAAATCCAGAATTTTTTCTTACTAATATAAGAGCTGTTCATTTTTATATGATGATGATAGCTATATGGAGCGAACCAGAAAGTTATAGTTGGCATGTTTCAAGTTGACGAAGAAGTATAATTTTTAAAGTTTTTATTTTTTTTGAAGTGAAAACTTCTTTAGCGGCGTTGAGCACTTTTTCTGTAATGGGTATAAAATCTTAAACTCGCGTCAGGACACGTGACCTGATCGAAAAAGCGTAAGACGGATGGAGAGTAGACAGCTATCCCCTCTCTACGGCGCGGCGAAAATGTATGCCTGGGCCTACTGTTTTTAATTTGGCTGTGAGTGTATTAAGACGTACATATGGTATTTTTTAACGGACGACTATTGACAGACGACAAATGTCGGACGACTATTGACGGACGACAAATGTCGGACGACAATTTGTTGGACGACAAATGTCGGACGACTATTTGTCGTCCGACTATTTTTTTTTTTCATCTAAAACTCTTTTTGCGTATGTTCTCGCGACATATGAGATTTTACACAGATATACAGTTTTCACTTCTGCCTGCACTCCCGGAGTGCGCTGTTTTTTTTTATTTTATACTTACCTACCTCTTGCGGTAAAAAAATATGACGATGATGATACCTATGAAGCAGAATCGGCGAACGAACCAGATAGTTAAAATTGGCATGTTTCAAGTTGACTATAAGAAGTATTTTTAAAGTTTTTATTTTAATTTTTTTATACCTCTTGCGGTAAAGAACCAGGATTTTCTTTTCTAATTTATGAGGCTGTTTGTTTTCTTCTTCCCATATTAATTGACCCCTATCACACGGTGAGCGAACATCCGCCTGCAAAGCTAAAGGCTGTGGGATCGATTCCCGCCGTCGATTTGTGTACAGATATTTATATCTGTAAACGTAATGTGTGGTCTTATATAAGTATTTTATTCGTTGTCTGGTCACTATAACACAAGCCTAGTTGCTTTGCTTAGCTTAAATATTGTATGTTATCTAGATAGCTCTCTGTTTCCTACAATATTTATTTATGTTTATTTCACAAAATGTACACTATTGAGCAGTTTCACCATGAATAAATAAAAAAACTTGCACTTGACTTTTAAAAACAAATACTTACCTTAAGTTTTGGGTATTTTTATAAATGGACATTACATTAGTCAATCAATTTGAACCTTTGATTGTTGAAATCCATAAACTACCTATCAGATACCAAGAGCTAAACTGATATTTATTTTTTCTAACAGGTTTACTTTAGAAAAGATATAAAAAAAACTTCAGTATAACCAATGGTAGCTGATGGATAGGTTATTAATTTAGACCATTTAATCCAGAAACTAATACAAGTCAAACATAACAAAACAATTAATATAAATCCTATCAATACAAAAAGGTAAGCGCCTATATAAAATTCCTATACAACGCTAACAAATTTTATTTCATCGATAAATCTCCCTTCAAAACAGCTAAAGCAGGCGTGGCCCATTACCGTATCGGTGCGAGTGTAAATAACATAGTACCGGGAGTACCGGGATACCGGAACTAGGTACCTATCGTGTATAGAAGCAATTTCATTCATGAATAATTCATAATAGTCCGCCCCGTAAACGTGTTACGATTTTTCATAATATCCCCCTTTGAAGTAGCTATCTACCTAGATATTATTCACCTTTATATGCAGTTTACCGTTATTTCCTTTACTACCTCCGATAATAGTTTCGTTTTCGTATATTTATGAGACGGTTTTAAGTATTTTATCTTTAAGTGGGCGTTGAATTTTATGAGAGCTCTAATGGTAGATACAAGGGTTTATTTGGGTGAGATTTTAGGACGAAAATAGTTTTCTAGTATAAAAAAATATATATTTGAACAAGTTATCATAATTTTCAGTTTTCAGTAAATGAAATACTGGGCCATAGATACTTAGAATAAAAATGTCACAGAACAGAACCGGCGAGAAAATCGGATACAATTGGCATGTTTTTGGTTTTTGAAATATTTTAATAGTTGCAAATGATTATATTTTACCTCTCATAGTTATTACTTTTTTGTACTTTTAAGTCTAAGTATAATTTTTTATACGAAAAAGGCTAAAAAAACACCAATATTTTCTTTATTATTTTAATTAAAGCTGATATATCGCCATTATGTAAAAAAAATGCGGTGATAGTACCTACTGCAAGTTGTGTGGTGTTGTTACACCCATGGCCGCCGCGTTTGAATTCTTAAAATCAACAACTTTTGCAAAAAAAAAATATAATCATATTAGCGATATGTTTAATTGCAAAAACATATTGTGTATCTACTTACTTCATTATTGTTAATCTATATAAACATTTTTCACATTTTATCGTTACTGGAAACAATCGAATTATGACATTATACAGCGAGCGTAGACTTTAATATAAATGGCACAATAAATTATCCACTTAACTATTTAACTTTAAAACACGTCTAATATGACATTTCAAAGTAATTAACAGTTAAAATTATGCAAATGACCCGTATACGTGGCAAAGTGAGAACAATGACGGATAGAGTTCCGTAGGCATTGAAACATTCCATTTAATTTGTGACGGAACCCTTTCAGTCGCGTTCTAATTAATGCAATTTAAACGAGTAATTAGAGGACACGTGTGACTCACGAGTTTTGTGATGGGAAATGATATATGTTGGTGGTTATCGATCTTTTTCTGTCGATAACATCTTATTATTAATGGTATCGGTATAATTCTTAGAGGAAAGACTGGAGTTGACCGTGTATTTCAGTCGGTAAAGCGTAAAAACTCTAAGCAAAGTTTTATTGATCATACTTTCACCCACATTTGTCTCGATCCCGAGGGAATTTCGGAATCAAAAATATCTTATGTCCTTCTCTATCCCTTAAACTACCACTATACCAAATCTGTCCCAGTCTTTTGACCACGAATAGGGAACAATCAAACAAATATAAATATACAAAATTTCTGATTATAGAATACTAGCGACCCGCTCCGTCTGCGCAGGGATATATTATGCATGTTTTATTCATATAAACCTTCCTTTTGAAACACTCTATCTATTAAAAAATCGCATCAAAATCCGTTGCGCAGTTTTAAAGATCTAAGCATACATAGAGACAGACAGCGGAAAGTGACTTTGTTTTATACTATGTTATGATTAACTTAGTATTTAGGTTACTTTAGAATAAAATACAAAATTTCACATGTTTAAAATAGTGTCACTAATTAAATTCACGGGTTCAAATTTTTTTATAAAACATAGCTGCGCCCCGTGGTCTCACCCGCGTAAGTCCGATCTTTAAATTCTCACCGTTTAAACCTTCCCTGGACTACAACAAACGTTTAAAAACAATTGATTTTTATATATATAGAGGTTAAACAACAGTGACTGCTTGTAATTCAATATGAACTTTATACAATAGCAATAAAGCTCGTTTTAGTTAGAAAACATTTGTATGGGAAAAAGAAAAGGGCTGTTTTTAGGGTTTTTTCGGCAATTATTCGAATTTTTCTCGCCGTAAAAACCATCTTTGAACTTCAACGAACATTTAAAAAAGAATTGGCCAAATTGGTTCAGGCGTTGTTGAGTTATGCGCTTACCAACACATTTTGCGATTCATTTTTATATAATCTATAATATAAAAATGAATGAAAATGAAATGATCTACTTTTGTTGTTAGGTACCTAATACAAATTATCGACTAATCCCATCACTACACAAATTGACAATTACTTGTTTTGCCGCGCTCGGGTTGTGTTTTTTTACTCCTCCTCTCATCCGCTCCACACATTAATTTATGCCTTTTTTACGCAATAACGCTTAATTGAACTTTATTTATCACTTTTAATTTTTCTAATTTGATAACTCGGGTGGTGTTTTATTGAAATTTATGGTGAGTAGCGCTCTCGATGATACTGTCTCAATTTATATGCGTAATTCGAACAAATGTGTTTCGATTATAACCGAGAATGTATTCAGATGGGAATTAAGTCTAATTTTATTATGTAATTGATATTGATTGAGTTTTAAGTTTTGAAGAGAGTTAGAGGTTTAGTTATGTAAGTTATTTATCATTAGAGTAGCTTGAATTTTTCAAAATTCTTTCTTATATGGATGTTAGGTACATTAAAACAGCTATTTCTATGACATGGTTACCTACCTACCTACTATGGTTACGTAACTACCTACTATGGTTTCAAGTAATTGGTAGAAAATAGTTAAAAATCCAGTAGCAGATTTATCTCTCCATACGAAATTTAACAGACCAGCAGCGCTCCGCGGTTTCATCTACGTAACTCACGATCTTGTGGGAATATCGGGATAAAAATTAGCCTCTTTGTTTATCCAGGTCTCCAGCTATCTACATACCAAGTTTCATCTAAATCGGTCCAGTAGCCTATTTAGAAACAAACAGAGAAATCTTTCCTCTTTATAATATTAGTGTAGACAAATATTAAAAGCTAAAATAAAATCTATTGCATCGTGCGAGCTTCGTACAGTCGTACCATATACATACACGTTAAGCGATCGCTCGGCCGAGCTACATGGTAGGCGGAGTGTTAGGTTTTATTTTCGTTACGGAATTTCTTGATTCGGTCGCCGCGCTCAAAGCCCGCGATAAAAGCTATGCAATAGCTTAAAAACATTTTCTCTGTACCAACTTTCATTTTTTCATTTTCCCTCAACGAAGTTATCAAATATCCTTAAAAATATAAAACCACAGTCTAAACCACGTCTTTATTGTGTAGAGCTCTTACACCGGCTTATATTTGGATTTTTAAAGCAATGTAAGCAGTTTAAAGTCCGCTGGGAGGCGGGTACATTAGCGATCTGACGGATTTTGAAGCAAATGTTATTATTTCCTTCGGTCGGATTACTCGGTGATTGACGACTGACGTTGACTTGTAGTGTTGTAGGGTTACTATCGATAATTTTTCCGTCACTATTAGAATATTAGCCCTTATTATCGGCTCAAAGCCGAGGTCGATCCATTTTGGACAGCACATGGCTTTTTTTATTAAGCTATTGCATAGCTTTTATCGCGGGCTTTGAGCGCGGCGACCGAATCAAGAAATTCCGTTTTCTTATAAATTAAAAAAAAAATCTTTTATGTTCATGACAATTTTTGTGTCATAAATTCTTCTGTAATTATGTTTGTTGTGGGTCTCGTTACAAATAAACTATTCTATTTTTCTATTCAAGAGGCCTTTGCGTTAGTTTGCGTAAGTACGTTTTTAATTTGTATTTCAGTAACCATAATCTAACAAATAAAGTTATTGAATTCTATCAGAATATTCACATGGCGAAAAGCAAGGAAAGGGAATGAAATCAGTTGCCTGCGTCGGTCTTTCCTGACGTGTACAATTTGGGGGTCTTCGAGTCGCGAGGTTTGATTGTGGTCAAATGCTGACCTATCACTTGAAAAAAAAAAACCATAGCTATCTAAACTTACATCTATCTATAATCGATTTTTTTAAAGGTGACTCTATGACGTCTGGTGGACGAAAAAGTCACAGAAAAGACATACTCAACTTATAAAATTATAGGTACAAAAATAATATCGAATTCAACCCCATCACTATAAACCTACAACATTTTTCTGATTTCACGTTTTCAACCCCTCGCAGCATTAGCTTTGTTTTATTGACTCTCCGTATGACCCCGGGCGTTTTGATAATTGTGGTCCATACCGGCAACTGTTGTGTTATAAAAATGTGTTTACTTTATGTACCGCAGAAGGGGTGTTATGTTGTGGCCATATTAATAGCAATAACTGTTTGATGATTGCTTAGGGCCACTTGCGTAGTCCAGAGTAAGGTAGATAGATAAAAGATTTATTAGGTTAAAAGTTACATAAATAAACGAAAATATAACAAACCAAAGAATACGTATTTAAAAACACAGTAACAATGTAAGGAGCAAACGGAAAAAATGTTTAGTTAGCCAAGGACCTTTTTGGCTCGGTTAACTGCATTTTGTTTATTATTGAAAATATTAAAAAGCTTGGAATATGTTTGGTAAATAACAAACACGAGAACATTGCTAATTCGTGTTGATTATTATCAACACTCAACTCGGTAAATAAGAATCGATTAGTTTTATAGTTTTTAAAATTCGTTATTGTGTAATATTTATCGGCCGACTATCTTTGCTGCAGCAAAAGCAGTCTGCCGCAACGCTGGTCTTCCGGTGAAATCAGTAGGTGACAGGCTTCAACGGTAGGAAGTAAGTTAGCAATGACCATAATATAAATTAAAAACCTGTAACTGGTAAGATTAATTGATACTGACTATAAGCAAACCAAAGCCAAGAATTGTTAGGTAAAATACACAATATTCCTGCAAGCTCTGGACGCTTGCAGAGGAATATTGTGTATTTTACCTAATACAGGCCCGAATTACAACTCTGTATCTGGATACAGAGTTGTAATTCGGGCCTGTATTTTAACATCATTAATTTTGTAGTTTTTCTTTTGTCATTGATTGGGACGTATTAAGCAGAATCCTGCTTCATTGGCTGTGCCTGTATTGCTGTTATTATTTACAGACGAAAAAATATTAAAAACTGCTTTTCCTTTTCGCCTTTTCAAATATTTCAGTGTCGTATAAAACGACTTTTATGCCGTAATGTCGTAACTGGTTTATGTTAAGAAATAACAAAGACGAGCTTAAAATACAATGCATAGAAATTGTCTCGAAAAAATAAGATAAAGTGTTTCCACAACTTTACAACCAGTGCCTTTTCTTTGAATAAAACTCTGTACAGCACAAAAAATAAAATAAAGAATACCAAGTAAAAAATTACTAATAACAAATGCATGGAACAAATATTGTCGTACGAACATCTAAACTTGCTTATTTATATCAGACCGACGCAAACGCATTACGCGATTACACAGCGCGCTGTCGTTGCAAATTACACCTTATGTACGTAGCATAAAGTCGAGGCTGTTTCAGAATCCAAGGTAATCCCAGAAATGGGTGTAACACGAAACGCGCGGGTTTAAAATTGAAATTTATATGTTCGCATTATACATGAGGTGGATTATGGTACGAAATGATCCTGCTTGGACCCAAGAGACGGCGATAGTTGGGTACAACTACGAGGAGAGACATTTCTTACGTACCTACCTACTAGTCAAATAAATAATAATGTTTTGCTACAGTTTTTCGAAAACGATGAAAACGAGTTCCAATAATCTAAATTTGTTCAATAGTTACCTACCTTTCGCACTGAAGAACTCTACCTACAATTAAAAATTTTACCTCCAAATCTGACTTATTTTTTTTACAATTTTAACACTTTAAAATAACTGTTCGTGGTTTAAATTGATGTAAATAGATTATTTGTATCATTAAAAACCAAGAAAGCAAACTCAAAAGTATCTAGGTATGCGTCTGGGGCATTTTCGGTGAGGGATAAACTTTGCTGTAAACTGATACAGTATTTAAATGACGATTGTATTTAATTATTTTTACTTTCTAATTTCAAAGTAATTAAGTTTAATATTATCGTTCATCTTAAAAAAGTACCTACACGTTAAATTGAACCAGCGAAATAAATTCGCAAACTGATATATTTATATATTTAAAAGATTCGTGGGCGTCAGGGCTAAGGTATAAATACCTACCTAATTTCGCGAGAGGGAGAGACGATTACGGCTATTAAATATGTATTAACGAATTTTTCTCCTTAAAAGCTGAAAAAAATTGGCGTAAAAGGAAAATTGGCAATTAGGAGCCCCGCCCCGCCCAGCACAGGGCTTCTACCTACTGAAATTAAATTTTATACCTTAAAGATGTACACAAATTGAGTGTCGGGACGTTTTAATATTTTCTTTTATGAGAAAATGGTGGAAATTAGTGGATTTTCGGTGGAAATTACCGAGGGAGTTTTATTTAACAATTAGGCACTGAGGAATTACATTTATGTAGTTTCTAGCAATTAATTCTAGTGATTATCAATAAATGTAAAATTTAAACTCCTGTCTGACTAACTGACACATTATACAACTTGGTAATATCTAAACAAAACAGAAAGTCGCTTTCTCTGTCCCTATTTCCCTTTGTAAACTACGCAACGGATTTTGATGCGGTTATTTTTAATAGATAGAGTGATTCAAGTGGAAGGCTTATATGTATAATACATGCATAATATAGCCGTGCGAAGCCGGGGCGGGTCGCTAGTTGATTTATAAACAGTGATTTTAAAATGTAAAAGCTGAATCTACACTAACATTATAAAGAGGAAAGTTTTTTGTTTGTATGTTTGTAACGAATACTCCGAAACTTCTCGACCGATTTCAAAAATTTTTCCGTAAATATCCGTCAGATTTGCAATATTGTAACTAGGTTTTTTTAACCGAAGGTAGAAAATATTAAGTAAAGTGAATTACTTACTATTGTAGCAGATATTGTATGACTTACAAATAATTTTAATAGGTTTCAGAGTTATACAAAAGAAATTTGATATATCTTTTGTTTGTTTTAGGATTAATTAACCGGCTCCAAAAAAGGAGGATGTTCTCAATTCTTTTATAAGTACTTATTTATTTTTCATTCCATTTGACGACCCAGTTAGCACAATGGTGACCATGCAGGACTGCCAAACACAGGGTTGCGGGTTCGGTTCCCGCCTCAGACAAGATAGTTGTCTGTAGTCTGGTTGTTTCTATCTATTATAAGTATATATTTACAAAAGAAAAGTATATAAGTATAGTACTTATATCCGTTGTCTAGCACCCATAACACAAATGTAGTTACTTAGCTTGGGACTAGATGGCGATGTGTGGAATGTCCTGCAATATTTATTTTATTTATATGCAGGTACTATATTCTTTATTTACAAATAGGAATATAAATTATCGGAATAGCTAGAATAATATACATTATATGTACTTACATAGAATATCTACTAAGTAAATATACTCGTATGTTTATCGATGAACTAACTTAAGTTAGTTAGTCTGCGAGATGGTTGACACTATTTGTGAATATTTGATCACAGCGGAGGCAATGCCTCTCCGTTTAATTATGCACTGTAGCAAATTGACATTAATTTCTCAATTCAATCATCAAAGTCTATCATATTATAGAGTACTGACCTTTGTTTATTTAAATGACTATCTGCGCACCGTGGTTTTACTCGCGTTAGTGTCTCTTTAAGTGAAATTCGTACAGACATAAAATATATCTAACAAAATTTTCAAAATTTATCAACCCTTTTTTACCCGCGACGCAAAAACGACGGGGTGTTATATTATAAGTTTGATGTATCTGTGTGTGTCTGTGTTTGGCATCGTTGCTCCCGAATGGCTGACCCGATTTTGATTTAGTTTTTTTGTTACCCCTTTACACAGCGTCTTTAAGAGAATCATGAGTTTTCGATACGTATCGTGCGATAGAGAGAGTTTAAGTTCGGACGTAGTTGCCTTCATTTTGCCTTCAAATAATGTTGCGGGCCGTAACGTTTTTACCCCCTTTATCCTTCACAAAATGAAATAAATTTGGTCTCATTTAATTCACTGCATCTTATTCTAGGTTTATACGTTTCTTTTTTGGTAATTCAGTTTAGTCTATTAAAAAACAATTGAAACGCTCGATGAAGTTTTTAAGTCAAAAACATAGATATTCAGATACTAATAACTTTTATTTTAGGCAATATTTCTTTATAATAAAAACGGTTAAAAAAACCTAGTTTTCCATTACACCTAGAAGATTTTCAAAAATTATCAAAATCGGACTTCGTTTATAGGGGGGGGGGGAAACGTTACCGCTTTTTGTATGGAAATTTACAGCCTCACACTGGCCTTAATCCATGCTATTCAGAGCGCTTGTAGTGGAGACATGTATTAGATGGAATAGGCTTACTCAGAAGCTATACCATCCTCTGTGTTTATTCGATCTCGTCCAAAGGAAATATCTCGTCTATAGGTCTGGAATCAACTTCTTCTTATCATGTCAATCGCCTCTTTTTCTCCTAACCGTTTTGTGGTTGGCTCTGAAGGATCGTTTTGGGCCATTGTGGCAGAAGGATTGGTCACGTCTCTCCAATACCCACTTCTATGAGTAGATTTAGGAGAGTAATGTCCAGGGTGCGCCGGATGCTTATGCATGGTGTTAGCACTAGTAACACGGGGAGGCTCCTTCTATGCACGCCGAGAGTAAACTAAGCATGACGACCCAGTTGGCACAAAGGTCACCATGCCGGACTGCTAAACACAGGGCAACTCTGTGTTTAGCAGTCCGGCATTATTCTATCTCTAATTAAGCCTTTGAATTACACCTTAGGGAGGCAGGGGACGCTGAAAAACAGCGTTGTGCAGGATCAGAATTGGCACTGCTCAACAATAAAGCTGACGCCTCTCCTTTTATCTAATTACTATTATCATTATTATTGTTAAGAATTATTTAGACAATAAAGTGTATTTCATTTTATTATTAGAGTAAACTAAGTATGACGACCCAGTTGGCACAATGGTCACCATGCCGGTCTGTCAAACATAGGGTTGCGTGTTTGATTTCCGCCTTAGACAAGATAATATATCTTGTCTAAGGCGGAAATCAAACACGCAAGTATGTTAGATATAGTTGCTTAGATATATTTGTCTGGTTGTTTCTATATATTATAAGTATATATTTACAAATTAAAAGTATAGAAGTAGTATATCCGTTGTGTAGCACCCAAGTCTGTTACTTAGCTTAGGGCTCGATGGCGAGGTGTAGAATGTCCTGTAATATTTATTTATTTAATATTTATTAATTAAAGTAACACGTAAAATCGATCTTAAATTATAAAGTCCAATGAAATAATAAAAACCCAGGGAAAAACACAAAGTAATATTAAAAAAAATCGGTCGCCGCGTTCAAAGCCCGCGATAAAAACTATGCACTTGCAATGCAATAGCTTAAAAAAACTTAGCCGCGAGTTTTATCACAATGTTTTCCTTCATACATAACTTAGAAAAGTTACAATATCGTTACTCTAAGAAATCACATCAAATTCCACTCAAAATCCACCAAATTCACGCATCAAAGGTTGACTAGAAACATGATATAATCCGCGTCAGTGCGGGGTGAGCGCGGCATGCAGTCTCGTGTCGTTATAATCTGTTAATTGCATGAATAATTGAACGCAGTCATTAGTCCCAACCCCCACACTATCGCTATGTAATCGACACTTGTGTAGACACATCAATTTGTATACAAATTGTGTTAGTGTTATCTAGGGGTTGCTTATGTGAAGGTTGGGTTTGATAGTGTTTTCTATACTATACAGAGTTATTGGAAATTATACTAGCAAGCCGTTAAGGGCTACTTCTGTGCACCTAAACGAACAACTTTTGTTCTACGACTTTTGGAAATTCGAAAAAAAAAAATGAAAATTTTGAGGTTACGTAAATTCGAAAAACAGCTGATTTTTCAAAACCAAGGTCATTCAGACCAAGAACAGTAGATGAAACTTAAAAAATAAGTAAAATTTTAAGGTTACTGACCTCTCCGTGTACGGAACAGCTCATTTTCAAGTAAACCTATCCTCAAAATTTTCGAAAAAATGTTCGAATTTTCAAAAGTCGTAGAACAAAAGTTGTTTGTTTAGGTGCACAGAAGTAGCTCTCAACGGCTTGCTAGTATAATTTCCAATAACCCTGTATTTTCAGAGAATAATATTACACGCCTACTTAATTACTTATTCTATTAGTATTTCTTGGTACTGTTAATTTTCTCATACAAATACCTATTTGAAACAAACATAATATCTTTATAATTAAAACTAGCTGTCCCGGCAAACGTTGGTTTGCCATATTAAATACCGAAATCCCATTAACAAAATGATCCGCCATTTATTGAATTCATTTGTTACAAAAAATGTGATAAATGATGAACCGCTCGAACGATTTTGTGCAAACTTCACATATAAACATCTACTAAATAGTCCGAACAAAGCTTAAACATTTGGTTTGGATAGGTGAGACAGTTCTTGTGTTATAAAATTACAACGATAAAACATAGAGAGCGGTGTTGGCTTAGTGGTAGATACCTCGAATCCAGGCCGGCCGTGCACCAATGTATTTTTCTTAAAAAAATTATGTAGGTACGCTAATTGACATTTTTCTTACGGTGAAGGAAAACATCGTGATAAAACCCGCGGCTTAGTTGGCTCCTGTATATTGACAAATTCTCTCCTCTGGACATGGTCGACTAAGCTGAGAGGGTACTACCCTCTTTCTTTGGATCTTTGGAGTGATTAACAGAATTACACCTCAAAAGCGTTTCAATTTGTATCTGCTGAAAGATCTTTTAGACGTCTTCCAAAATTTGCACTAATAGGCTAAAAAAATATTAGGATCTTCGAAAACATGAAGAGATCGTTCCACATAATCATAATACAGTAGGTAGATTGTTCAGTGCTCGATTATAATTGGGTCCTTTTTGCGTGACGATGGAGTAGGATTGCCCAGCACATGCTAGCAGCTATACCATCCTCTCAGCTTATTCGACCGTGTCCAGAGGAGAAAACTTGTCAATACGTCTGGAGCCGACTAAGCCGTGGGTTAATAAATAGTCGTATCGGCGAATGGATTCATAGCGAAGAGCCCTGAAGGCCAATTCTCGTAAATAATATTGTTTAAATTACATTTCAATATCATACCGATTGCATTTCGATTGCAAAAGATACCTTCAAAGTCAGTTTTTTTTACAAAAAGCTAACTTTGAGGGTGTTTTGAGCTACTTTAAGGGTATTATTTGTGATCGTAATGATATTGAAATGTAATTTGAACAATGTTATTTACGAGAATTGGCCTTCTGATCAACACCTAAAGAGGCTCTGCTGGATGGTTGGGTCAAGGGTCAGATCTAGAAGGTAGTCATCTTGGATTGCTCTCTCTGCGGCCAATACCAGATTAAAAAATATTGGGTCTAGGGGTTTTAGAATAAGATAAGAATATGTTACTGTAGAAAAAAATTACTCAACTGTTTAAAATCTCGTTTTGACCGTCGAATAGTTATCTAATGAAAAATAGCGACAAAATTAAACTTTGTCTTTAAAATAATACAATCAAAATCGGTTCATTCGTTCGGGAGCTACAATGCCAAAGACAGACACACACGTCAAATTTATAACATCCCATTTTGGGGGTTAAAAATAAAATGGCCGAAGATTGCCAAAAATTAGGAAAGTTAGCTTTCACTAAGGTTAAAATAATAAATAAATATTACAGGAAATGTCCTGTAATATTTATTTATTATTTAATATGTGTGGAATGCCACACATCGCCGTCTAGCCCCAAGCTAAGTAACTAGACTTGCGTTATGGGTGGTAGACAACGGATATACTACTTATATACTTTTCTTTTGTAAATATATACTCATAATACATAGAAACAACCAGACCACACACAAATATCTAAGCATAAATACATGTCTGAGGCGGGAATCGAACCCACAACCCTGGTGTTTGGCAGTTCGGCATCGTGACCATTGTGCCAACTGGGTCATCAAATGTAGGTATATCTTACTTTAATATTGAACTAGCGACCCGCTCCGACTTCGCACGGCTATATTATGCATGTTTTATACATATAAACCTTCCTCTTGAATCACTCTATCTATTAAAAAATCCGCATCAAAATCCGTTGCGTAGTTTTAAAGATCTAATTATACAAAGGGAAATAGGGACGGCGAAAAGTAACTTTATTTTATACTATGTAGTGATATCAAAAATGTATTGTAATTTTAATTGTAAATGTACCTAGTTCTAATAGAAAGTAACAATAAATTATTAATACAAACCACTCAATTTCATCGCATCTTAATCAAAGCATTAACGTTATTAATTAAAATTAATTCCCTTTGTTCGTTCGGCTTACGATTCTCTAGTTGAATATTCATTAATATTCATTAATATATTTAATAATTCATAATATTATTGTATAATGCTGTAGGTAAACTAGGTAGGTTAAGTGTCCCCTTTCTACACGAAATATAGCGTCCCCAATTAAGGATGCTATGGATTATTAGGCGTCACCAAAATTTAGGCTTGACCCTACCCTAATATTAATATTATAGTGAGAATATTTAATGATTTCATTGGGTTACATTTGTATTGGTAGTTAGGCAGTTATTAGAAAACTGGCAGCGCTCCGCGGTTTCACCCGCGTAACTCCCGATCCAGTGGGGACATCGGGATAAAAAGTAGCCTATCTTATTTCCAATGAATCAATGTATCCTCATACCAAGTTCGAATCAAAATCGGTTCAGTATTTTCGGAACATTTCGTTACAAACAAAAAAACAACTAAAAATATAGGCCAATTGAGGAATAATTCTTACATTTTTTTTTAGAGAAAATAAATATGTCTTAAACCATAAACCATCCTTCACATATCAAAAAAATCATGAAAATCGTAGACAAAATAGTTCTGAGCGTGTACTAAATAATTCTAAAATAGTAAAACTTTATCATTTACATACCTGCAGCGGTAACCCACCTCTAAACAACTATCAAATAGAGGTACAAAACTAAAACCTAAAGGTATTCCAAACGCAAATACAAAAAAAGTCTAAAAATACCAAATCCCAACACTCAACATGAAAAAAATATGATAAAATCTGAATGAATACGAATAGTTGGGAAGCCATCAGTCGGCTTTTAGCAGTAGGTACAACTAAAAGCCTGGCACCTGGTCAACGGCACTCATCAATTATTACAGCTAGTAATGAACACAAATCCTTTGATTCCATTGAACGGGTGTCGGGGGTATGTGTGGGGTGAGACATGAGAGCTAGCGGGTAGTTGACGCGGCTGAGATTTATGAGCTCCGAACCGTTTAGATAATAATCCTCCTGATTATACATAAATAAACAGTTTATTGCAACATAAAAATAAAACACAAGTAAATATAAAATGATTAAATAAAATAAAAAAATGTAGTCTGTAAAGTCGGTTTACGGACGATAATTTTACGTAATAACGTCATAAGAAATCTCTTATGACGTTATTACGTAAAAGGAATGATCTTTTTTTTTTTTTTCATCGATTGATGAAAATTAAAAAAAATTATCATTCCTTTTTTATTTATGTCTTGTTTCTAACCCCCGACGCAAAAAAGACAGGGTGTTATTTATTTTTTATTAGACGTTATTACGTTAAAAAACCTGGAATTTTTAATTAATAAAAAAACCCAAGTGTGTCACAAACCAGCCTTGTCGCCCAAGGACGATCTCTTCCAGGCAAGCATAACCAGAAATAATCATTCACCGCTGAATGGTAGGAGGAAACATTTGTTAGGCGATACCATTTTTTACCGACACCACGCCAAAAGTAAATAGTAGCTACACAGAGAAGCATTGGCTAGTTTAATACTACCAACTGCCGATGAAGTGGTTTGACGACTGTCGCTTACAGGAGTCACAGTCCTGGGCATGAGGGCGGGAAATCCCGAAATATACCCCATAATAGTGATGCCAGAAAGTCACTGGTGTCACTCTTCATCGATTGATAGGCGATGGTTGAGCGCATGAACTTCACCTTGAAGGCAGTTTCTTATTCGGGTGATGCCAATCTGGTTGAATTCAACGCGTAGACCGAGGCATGTCTGTTCTGAATAGGTATCTTCTAGGAAAGCATGCTACATCTTAAACCGCATTATCACCTAGCATCGGGCATGTGTGATAGTCGTCTAACGCTGACCTATCATATGTAAAAAAATGGTTGTCAGTAAAGTCGGTCTACGGACGATAATTTTACGTGATAACGTCATAAGAAAACGATGAAAAATTTAGTTTTTTTTGTTTTTCCTTTATATATTTTTTATCCTTTATTTTTTGCTTATTTATATAAGTCTTCTATTCGTTACTCGTCACCATAACACAAGCCAAGATGAGCGATATTATTATTAAACAATATAAAACAAACACGAGACGCCGTCATGGTAACGGAACATGACGCATGACGTCGCACTTTTTAACCATGACGCATGACGTCACACTTTTTTGTGAATGCCGGTGTATAATTCGATTTTTAAGACGTTATTACGTCATAAAAGATAAGAATATTTCAAGCGAAAGTAATTTCTTAAAAAGAAGTGTTATTTTTAAATCGCTACAGCTTCTAGTAGAAACCAAACCGTCGCGGCACATCAAGTATTCACTGAGAGAATAGAGTAGCGACGCGACACCTCGGCCGCCCGTTCATTTCATTGTCTCCCATCTCCTACTATGATGCGATATAGGATCATCATATACATAATATACGTACCTAACTGTTGAATTTTGAACTACCCTCATCTCGTTGTACTGTACAGGGTTATTGATAATTAGCTAACAACTGGTTTAAGGTTATTTTGGCACATCTTTACGTATTATAATTATTGGTTTACGAATTTTGAAAATTCGAACAAATATTAAAATGAGTCTTTTAAGTAACAAAATAAGTTTATTTTAACCAAAAAAGAAAAGCTTTTAAAAAAGTCAGTTGTTACTCACACGAAGAGGTCATTGACCTTAAGACTTTACTTATTTCAAAAGTTTTATCGTGTGTTTTAAGTCTTAATGCCTTTTTTAAATCTGCTAATTTTCGAATAAAATAATCCTAAACTTTTTTCATAAATCGAAAAGTCGTAAAACACAAAGTATTAGTCTAAGATGAATAGAAGTATTTATTATGTTGCAAACTATCCTACTAATATTATAAATGTGAAAGTTTAGGTGTGTGTATGTTTGTTACTCCTTCACGCAAAAAATTACTAAACTGATTGTTTATCACAAAATATTGAGCTATGCGTCGAATGATAAAATAGTTTGACTAATTTATCATTCGACGCATAGCTCAGACCAATTGTATAAATCTGGTTAAAATTTAGCATTCAGCAGATAGCTGTTATAAAACGTAGGCATCCGATAGGGAAGTGTTTTAGAAAATGTGTGGACAAAAGCTAGTTTAGCAATGACCCTGTATAATGCGAAACAGCAGTCTGTGCCTATGACGTCTAGCTTTTGTGGCTGTCTGCGTAATTTGTAGCAGATTATCAACTGATTAATGTTTGGGGGAAATTAATTTGTGATACGACGTTTAGGGATAAGAAGTTAGAACATATTGTTTAGTTACTGTTGCCTAGTAATTAGTTGCTATGTGCTGAATTAACTCATTCAATTTATTCGTCTAAAACTTAAGTCTGATTTGAAACTGATTATTATTTCGTGGAAAAATTGTTGTTAAGTGCTGTTATTTATACCGTTTTGACTTCTTATCTATATTTTAAAATTCAATTTTAGCAACATTCATTCATCATTCATTCATTCATTCATTTTTCATTCATTCATTCATTTTTTTATTTTTTATCTTTATTGTCTTTATTTAATGTATTAGTAAGAGTTGAAACTCAATAAATATTTTAGCAACAACAGCCTATCCATATGTCAAGAACAGACACTTATTTAGTACACTTTTTAACTTGAGTTTGAGAGAGAGATAAGCTTGAAAACGATAAAGATTCTATTATACCGAAATATAGAACTCATCAACAAAACGTACACACAACAACAGTATTAACAACAATTTTCAAGCAATAAATTAACTATTTCAATTATTGGTGATTTGATACAAAAAAGTGAACAATTATATCGGCGACAAGCATTTTGGGTATTGGAATTTTTGTCTCTAAATTATACCAAAATACAGGATATCCAGGACAAAATACTACAACACTTATAACAACAATTTTCTATGAAACAATTAAGATATTGTGGCTATTTGCATCTTAAGGGAACATTTTCTTTAATTTCTCGCATCACAATCACGTATTTAAAAAATATTAAGACCCAGGAAAATTACTAGGTACCTACTATAAATATAAATTTTCTTTCAAAATTTCAACTAAAAAACGTACAAATTGTAAGAATTTTTATACTAGAATCTGTAGAGTAGGTATATAGCAACGAATCTACATAAAATGTATTATTTAAATCGGAACCAGGGGAAGTGCACGCTATAGATCCTTTGATCGTAACCTTGTTCGGGACCAACCAACCGCTACGGGTCCCAGAGACGCCTACTCATCTCATCAGGGCCCTTAATTCAATCAATTTCATATTCCGTTAACAACTTGCCCATTTGATTTTGGAAGTTTCAATTCTGGTAGGTAGGTATCTTAATGAAATTGTTTTATTGCTGCCTTTTTTGCTATTTATTTTGACACAGAATATATTGTCACTAAATACTATGAAGACAAATCGTATGAGCGTTTTTAAAAGTTTATTAGAATAGATTGAGTGATAAAAAGCCAGTAATCACTTTCAGGAATATTGATAGAGGTGTCCCTAAATCATTACGAATAAAAAACTAAGGCCCGTATTAATAAATCGCTCTCAATATCGATCTTGAGTGCGTATCAATCGAGTGAGTCTTGAGATTTGGTCACTATCTTAAGTTAGGCGTTAATTAATAGATAAAACTCAAGTTTGACCCAGCCTGATATCGCTCTTGAGATTTGAGACTGATCTTGAGAGCGACTTTGAATATAACCTTGTTCTTACCTTGAATGATATGTTCTTACCCTATGGTAGGTAGTGTCGTCATATTTTGCTGTCAACTTGTTTTTAATGTGAAAATATTTAAAAAATTGTAAGATTTGTATGGCCCGCAATCAGACTTGAGTTCACGAAACTACATCTTGAGACATATCTTGAGAGCTGAGTTTGATTTATTAATACGGTATGACTCAAGTGATACGTCGCTCTTTAATCGCGTCTTAAGATAGGTTTATTAATCAGCGCAACAACTCAAGAGCAAACTCAAGATTGAAATCGATATTGAGTTCGGTTTATTAATACGGACCTAAGATACAGCAACTTACAATTTCGGAAATATTATTCTAATTACAACAGAGGAATTTTCAAGGTGTGGCAACGCCAGTGTCGGCAACAGACTTTT
Organism: Idaea aversata; assembly: GCA_907269075.1. Lineage (NCBI taxonomy): Eukaryota > Metazoa > Arthropoda > Insecta > Lepidoptera > Geometridae > Idaea > Idaea aversata. The sequence goes on along the minus strand of OU026098.1, from coordinate 2,583,707 downwards.
TATTGAATAATGGTATTGTTTCGGTCACATTTCGAAAATCTGGAAATCGTTTGTTTGTTTAATTTTTTTATAGATATTTAAATAGGCATTATACAGGGTTATTGGTAATTATACTAGCAAGCCGTTGAGTGCTACTTCTGTGTACCTAAACAAACAACTTTTGTTAATTCGAAAAACAGCTGATTTTTAAAAACAAAGGTCACTCAGACTAAGAACAGTAGATACAACTTAAAAAATAATTAAAATTTTAAGGTTAATGACCTCTCCGTGTAAAGGACAGCTGATTTTCAGGTAAACCTAACCTCAAAATTTTCAAAAAAATGTCGTAGAACAAAAGTTGTTTGTTTAGGTGTACAGAAGTAGCCCTCAACGGCTTGCTAGTATAATTACCAATAACCCTGTATAGGTACATTCTAAACACTATTGTAAACAGCATTTTAAATTATATTTATAAATAAAAAGAAACCTTAAGTCAAGTGTTACAAAAGGCGGCCTTAGCGCTCAAAGCGATCTCTTCCAGCAACCTGTTATTTTATATTCCATTTTTTTAGATATAGTTACATTGTATACTTACTTTTGCCTTCGTCAGGATTACACATCAAGATACTTACCTACCAGTTTTTATAGCCTCGGCAGGAATCGAACCTGCACCATTGGATCAGTATTCCGACTCTAACTATCTCCTTTGTCCACAGTTCAGGTGCATTCCGTTCGTCTCCATCTGGTGGGACGAGTGACCCCCCTCCCGCGCCACCGCTGTTCCTCCCTCCGCACCTCTCGCATCTCAGTCAACACCTGAACCATCTCTCGCAGCCGTTCTTCCCTTTGAAAGGTGAGCCTTAGGAAACTAAGTAACACAGAAGGCAGGATTGCCATTTGGCTGCGGAACTAAGATAATTATATTGCCATTTGGCTGCGGAACTAAGATAATTATATTGCCATTTGGCTGCGGAACTAAGATAATTATATTGCCATTTGGCTGCGGAACTAAGATAATTATATTGCCATTTGGCTGCGGAACTAAGATAATTATATTGCCATTTGGCTGCGGAACTAAGATAATTATATTTTAAAACCCCCGACTTTTACTTCCCATAACTTTCAAACGGCTGAACCGATTTCGATCAAACATAGCTAAGAACCACTCCCGACAAATTCACCTTTCAAACAAAAAAAACAAAATCAAAATCGTTTCGGGAGCTATACGATGCCACAGGCAGACACACACACACAGACACGTCAAACTTATAACACCCCGTCGTTTTTGCGTCGGGGGTTAAAACGGGGTCTTTTTAATACCGTCTGTCTGTCACCAGGCTGTATCTCATCAACCGGGATAGCTAGACAGTTGAAATTTTCACACCGCTATAACAACAAATACCTACTAAAAACAGAGTAGGTACAATGGACGGAATCCTTCATGCGCGAGTCCCACTCGCACTTGGCCGTTTTAGGGTTCCGTACCTCAAAAGGTAAAAAAAGGAACCGGAAGGAAAAGGATAAACAGTTTAGTCGTATTGAGTCATGGAACTTAGGAAATAAGCCTTTTTATCCTTAAAGTTATAAGATGACTAACACGTACCTAATTGATTTTTTAACAATAACATTCAATCCATTTTACCCACCAGGTTGGGGCACGCCATGTCCATGCTGCCCTAAAGAAGAAGCCCGATCGTCCAGCGTTGCTGAACTCAGGAGGAAAGCCCACGAGCATTCCGCAGCCCTGCTCCATTCCCTCGCCAGCTTCCAATCTCGGGCGTTCCTCCCGCTGCACCTACCACCGTTACCCTTGGCTTTACTGCCACATGATTCGACGACGCAGCCACCTGCAGCACCAGATCCGGCGAAACATTTGGAATAGAGAATACGAGATCAGAGGGAGAGGAATAAATCTTGTTTAAAAAGCACCTATTTCTGTTTCTCAAACTAATTATTTTCCGGAATTACGATATTTGTAAAATTAGGTGAAATTCGGCCAATACTTTTCTACTCTCCAAAGGAGAAAAAGCATAAAACATCCTAAGTTTGATTTTTTTTCAAGACATAATTGAGTGACTTTTCCAAATACATAAATGTTTACCTCTAAAAGTTGAGATCAGAGTTAGATATGATTTGTTTTTATTAAACAGCAAGTACTTTTAAGAAAATGTTATGCACTAGTGCTTGTCTAACGTAGCTTTGGTATTCAAAATATTTATTTTTATCCGTCATGAAGTCACTACTTAAATGCTTTTTCTTCTGCAGAGTTTTTTGTTTAGGATTCCGTAATAATTAAAGTTTATAAGTGTGCCATTTCAGTGAATTAATGTGCCATGTTGTTCTGTGCTAAATAGGATTAAATGTGCCAATTTTCGTGCCATACCTACTTTGTAATGAAAAAATTGTATAGGTAGTTATTTTAAGCATATCTATCAGATTTATTGTAAGTACTTTTGATGCTCGAGTATATAAGTCAAATAGGAATGTTAACCTTCATACCTAATCTACCAGTAGCGCCCGGATGTTTTTTTAAAGGTAAATCGTTAAAACATTTTTTGTAAGGCGATGGCTATTTCTTGACACATCTATACTGATTAAGTTTGTTGACTTGTGTTACAATTGGTACGTCTACGAAATTAGGTACGGTAGGCTGCATAATTGCAGACCCACCGTAGAGCTCCAAAACGGTTGTTATAAGAATGTTTTCAACACAAGCAAGATTCTAGGCACCTGCTTTAGTTGAAGTTTTTAAAGTCTTTTAACTTAAACAAAAATTATTAGAATGAAAACATTCCAAGCATAGTAATTTTAGAACTCTACGGTGGGTCTGCAATTATTCTGCCGACCGTATCTATGCCTGAATCCCTAAAGGTAAGCAGACAGAAATGGGTATGGACCCCTCGCTATCGATTGCTAAAAAAACAGCAAAGAATGAAAAGTAGTAGGTATACGAACTTCTTCATCATATTCATCAAGTCAACTACGTGTTACATACCTAAGGCCGGTTTCAGTGCTCGACCGACCGTCGGTGCGTACCGTCGGTCCTGACGATACGCATAACCGATCGTCAGTTTGTAACGTTCAGTGCTCTCCTGACCAACTTCGGTAATTAGGCGTTCGGTGTCGATATATAAATAAATAAATAAATATTTCAGGACATATTACACATCGCCATCCAGCCCCAAGCTAAGCAACTTAATGCTTGTGTTATGGGTGCCAGATAACGGATAAACTACTTATATACTTTTTTTTTGTAAATATATACATATTATATATATAGGAAACACCCAGAACCAGAAACAAGAATTTATGGTCAGCATAAATACTTGTTCCCGGCGGGAATCGAACCCGCAACCTTCTGCGTCGCAGTCGGGTGTTCGCCCGACGCGCCACAGAGGTCGTCAAATATGCCATGTTTGATCAAAATTATCAAACAATAATTAATTATTGAAGATTTTTGACGATGATACTCGCATCCGTACGGTCGGTCCACCGATCGGTGTAGCACTGAACGCGTTAATACGTTTTCATAGCGCGTCGGACGACCGACGGCACGCATGCGGACGCGCTTGACCGACGGTCCTCGTACGCAGTGCGTAGCAATATAGGCGTGCGTACGATCGGTCGAGCACTGTACCGACTTGTGAATTTTCATACAAATGACAAGCGCGACCGACGTACGCACCGACGGTCGGTCGAGCACTGAAACCGGCCTAATACCTGTCGTTTGGTTTCAATGCCAGTACACTTAGCACGAGTTGTCACTCCATCAAACGTACCGTATACCTTCGCGAACTTACGCGCTTAGAATCGCCAACACGCGACCCGTGAGATAGAGAGCCTAAGGCCTGAAATTGACGGCGCGATTCCATACAAAATTATCCCGTCGCGGGGGCCTGCACCGTCTATTTTGTATTGAAACGCGCGGGCACCCGCGGAACGAAGTTTAGGCCTTTAAATAGTGTCTCTGTCTCTATTGCAATATCTAATTCAGCTATTTACACAAAATAATATATAGAGTAGGTAAGAGTAGACTTGCCCACTATTGCCCAGGACGTATAGGTACAGTCGGCTGCATAATTGCAGCCCTCGGTAGAGTTCGAAAATTACTATTATTGGAATGTTTTCATTCTAATAATTTTTGTTTGTTAAATTGATGAGTTAGAAGACTTTAAACTTTAACTAAAGCAGGTGTCTAGTATCTTGCTTGTGTTGAAAACATTCTTATAACAGCCGTTTTGGAGCTCTACGGTGGGTCTGCAATTATGCAGCCGACCGTACTTCCCTCTCAGCTAAGTCGATCGTGTTTAAACAAAATAACTTGTCAAAACGTCTACAGCTAACTAAGCCGCGGGTTTCATCACGATGTTTTCCGTCATCGTAAGAGCAATGTCAATTAGCGCATATAATTTTTTCATAAGAAAATCCATTGGTGCACGGCCGGCGGGATCCGAACCCACGGCCTTGGGTTCTACCACTACACCAACACCGTTCCTTACACAGATACTTTTAAGCTATCTATCTCGGCTTGCGATTATTTTTTTTTAAACTAAATAGGTTTGCATTTGACTACCTACATCTCACCTGATGGTGGCGCGAAGATGCGATCGAAGATGATTGTAGCATGCTCGCCTAGAAGGTACCTATTCACTCTAGATTTAAAGACTACAAGGTTGTAGTTTTGTGGGAACAGCGACGTGGATAGAGAGTTCCATTTCTTAGCAGTGCGTACGAGAAAGGTGGATGCGTGACGCTTTGTGCGCGAAAAAAGTATTTAAAAAAAATTAAAGTAAATAAAAGTCCTACCTATTGTCGAAATAGTCAATATGTTACGATTGATCGAGTGTATAGCAACTCATGGTAAGGTCTTAGCTCACATTTATATGCCATCTTAATCGTCAGATATTATAAATAATTACTTAGTTTTAAAATTAATTAATTATTAGTTTTAGAAAACTTGTAAATATAATCATTACCGAAACAGTATTCGACCAATACAGTTGTGAATATATTTTTTATTTTCTGTTAAGTAAATTGTTATTTAGATTAAAATTGTAAATATTTCATTGTGTGATTTAGTATTTGTATATAATTATTATTAGATTTTTGTCTTTTTAGATGTATTACGTAGTATTTAACTATAATACTGTTAATAAATTTAATAGTCATATCTGCAAATAAACATAGTGCACAGCTATTTCACAGATATTGGCACTTTTGTTGCGTTTCGTTGCCCTGTCATACACTTTTACTTTTATAAAACCATAATCTGGGTGTTTAATGAATTCATGAAGCAACAGAATTAATAAATCCGTAAAGCAATAAAAATCTAGAACAACGGAGGAATACTAACTTAAAAAAGATTTGTATTTCTTTTTTATCTAACCTAACCTAACATTATTAGAAAAGAACCTGTATGAAATTGTGCCAAATATCTTACCATGTTAAAGCTTAGGTATAGGTAGGTAATAATGGAAAAAGCCTCTTGCGTCGATTTGTGTAAATAGTGAAAAAAACATTCAAAACTTTATGAACAACAATTTCCGTTTTTTTTTTATAAAACTTTTAAAATAAACAAAATTAAAGCCCATATAGCCAGTTCAGCACCGGCCGAGGATATGTATTTAAATTAAAATGTAAACGATAAAAGATAAGGCGCAAATAGTCATATAGCAAAATACATTTCGCCTGTAACTAAAATTGTTCATTATTGCGTGGAAAATTGTTGTTTTGTGTTGTTGTACGTACAAACGATACTCAACAACACTCTTCTTGTTTTACTCACTCTTCACTCTTCTAACAAAATATTTTCCTACATTTTGGTAAGTATAATTTAACGCCGTTCTAATTTAATTCCTTGTCGTTTCTATGCATTATCCAAACTTAAATCGAGAAAAAACAGCTAATGGAAACGACAATGGATTTTAGTTTATAAATTTTATCAAAATGTAGAAAAGATTTTACCTAGATAAATATACCTACCTAAATATAAAATTCAAAGTCTTGACTCACTTATATATCAATGCACAGTTTGCACAGCTCAATCCAATAGATAAATCAAGTTAAAATTGAGCACACAGAAATCTAATACATATGACGAAGGCAACCGCTAAGAGAGAATTTTGTAAAAATTAACCCCTACGCAGAAGAAATAGCGGGTGAAAGTTAATTAACAATTTTATTTATACAGGCATTTTGCGGCTATATTCACCTTATAAACTGCTGAATGCACGATATACCGTGGAATTGTAGACGCAAGGGGTGTTAAAATAATAATTATTGTAAAACATCTATTTAAAATTGTGACATAACTAGTTTGTAGTTCGTAGATATTTAGCTTTAGGAACATAGTTGTTTTAATTATTATTAAATATACGAATAATTATGCGAAAATTTACTTTTATTTATGAACTACTGCATGCTTTTCCCAAATCATATTTTTTTTTTACATATGATAGGTCAGCGTTTGACCACTATCACACCTGGCCTGATGGTAGGTGACGATGCGGCCTAAGATGTAACACGCCTTCCTAGAAGATACCTATTCACTCGCGACTTGAAGACCCCCAAATTGTACACGTCAGGATTTTTATAAGTCTAAAAAAATGCCAGGCTTTTGGGGCAACTCCTCTGGGACACAGAAGATTGCGGGTTCGATTCCCGCTACAAATATTCCCAGACTGTAGTTATTTTGTAACTGCGACAGACTTAATATAGTTGTAGGTTCGATTCCCGCTACAAATATTCCTGACTGCATTTCGTTACTGCGACAGAATTCGAATATTGATGGTACGATTGTTCACAATCGCGAAGTACCCAAAGTTCGATGTTACATTATACAATGATTGAAAAGTAGGTATGTATTTACTTAAGAAAAATAATTAAGTAAGTTTTCTATTCGTCGTATGTCTCCCTTATTACAAGCATAGTTGGTTAGTTAGGGGCTTGATGATAGTGTGTGCGTACAATATCATATAGTCGAAATGTTGAAGGTATAACGCGTGCTAAAAGGTTTTGCCGTTAGTAGGTAGGTGTTTTGACACCTTTCCAAGCAAAAACTGTTGAACCGATTGCAATGTTTGGTATATACCTAGTAGATAGCTGAGATCTTGGATTAACACATAGGCTTCTTTACCCATGTTAAGACCAGTGTGAGACTGTAAATTTCCATACAAAAAGTGGTAACGTTTTACCCCCTATAAACGAAGTCCGATTTTGATAATTTTTGAAAATGTTCTAGACCTAATGGATAACTAGGTTTAACCGTTTTTATTTCAAAGAAATATTGCCTAAGATAAAAGTTATTAGTATCTGAATATCTATATTTTTGACTTAAAAACTTCATCGAGCGTTTCAATTGTTTTATAATAGACTTAACTGAATTACCAAAAAAGTAAAACGTATAAACCTAGAATGATGCAGTGAATTAAATGAGACCAAATTTATTTCACTTTGTGAAGGATAAAGGGGGTAAAAACGTTACGGCCCGCAACATTATTTGAAAGCAAAATTAAGGCAATTACGTCCGAACACTCTGTCTATCGCACGATACGGTTCATTTTTGAAAATACCTACTTGCGCCGCGTATCGAAAACTCATGATTCTCTTAAAACCGCGGGGATCAGTAGGTACAGCGCCATAAATAGCATGGATTAAACTTGCTGGCATTGTATAAATCAGATCAGATGCGGAGCCAATAATAGGTGTTATACCTATGCGTTATAAGTTGGAGGACCTGATAGAGGCCAACGCTGCACTAACGATTATTAGATCAATAAAATCGGACATAAGTAAAAATGTGCAACTTAGTCAAAAGTGTCATGTAAGCTATTGTTCCTATAGCCAGGTAACCGACCTTTTAGACGGCGGCCATTAAAAATCCCCCCGCTCTAGACCTGTTTTAACAAATCAGTCGAAACTCAGCCGTTCGTGGAGTCGCATGTCTTTGTTTTCGGCACTTTTGTTCGCACTATAACTTCGCTTCACAGTTGTGTGTTTGTGTGGTTCAATTTAGAAAAAACTTTTATTGGATATGGCAGAAGAAGGTATGTACTACATTTTAAAATATTACATGATTACTTTGTCGTATAAAATTTATATTTTTATGTGATATGAAAACAGTTACAATTTAGGTACATTTTTTTGCTTCACTTTTTCAAACAATCGTGTTTTTATGTATATGTCGTGTCTTGTCGGGCTACAACTTTTATAACAATATAATAATTGATTTGTTGGCTATTGTAAATCATAATAAAACCATCCGCCTACGTCCGCCATTTTGTTTTATATGACTTTTAAATTGTACGTAAAAATTACACAATTATTTTAAGTTAATATATTTATTTATTTGTCGTACAGATAATTCGAGAACTATCAAGATATTTACTAGAAGAGCATTGTGGGAGATCTTGAATGAATTCAAGGGCCACAAAATAGAAGAAAAGTTTTCATTGTTTGAAGATAGACTTGTCCAATTGACAAATTGTCCGGAACATGAGAAACATAAAATGGTAAATGGTTTGAAGCACTTTAAAAGTGAATTCAAAAAGAAGTGGAGAGGAGCTTCATACAAAGAAGAACGGTTTTTAAAAAGTAATGAAGTGTGGCTTACATCTTCGATGGAATTACCTAACTGGCCTGAAATGACCTTACCAAAACCTGGACGTCCAAAAAAATCATTTGAAGATGTGTGTGACCGTAGCAAACGGAGAAAAACAAAAGATCTGCGTGAACAAGTATCTGTCGAGGAGTTGACTTATGCTGCTGGCGTGAGTCAGGGCACTTCAGGAAATAAAGATGCATCAAAAATAATTAAAGAATTAATGGCTTCACCCACCAGAGCTACTAAACTTAGAAAAGTTATTTCTAGTACCAAGAAGCAAACAACTGTAAAAAAATATACGCCAGCAGAAGCACTGGCTATCTTTGTTGAAGGTGATTTCACTAGAAGACAATGGGAAATAATCCACAGATCTGGTAAAGCTATTTACCCATGCTATTCTGTCATACAAATGGCTAAGATTGAATGTTATCCCGAGGAAGAATCAATACATGTCACTGAGACAAGCGCAGAAGTTAAACTTCAAGCATTACTAAATCACACTGCATTGCGCTTGTACAAATATATAGCGGAGGTTGTCAATACGTCATGCACTGAAGAAGAAAAACAAAATATGGTGTTAATTTCGAAATGGGGATGTGACGGATCTCAGCAGACACAATACAAGCAAAAATTCGAAAATCACGGAGATAGTGATGCAAATATTTTTCAAAGCTCACTAGTGCCTCTAAGACTATCTGTTATCATTGAAGAAGAGGAGAAAAAAATCATTTGGCAAAATCCGGTTCCGTCTTCGGTCAGATTCTGCAGACCCATACGTATAAGATTTATAAATGAAACAAAAGATATCACAAAACAAGAAATACAATACATTGAAAACCAAGCCGAACAGCTTCAGGAGACAGAAATTGATGGCAGCAAAATAAAACATAAACTGTTACTTACCATGATTGATGGCAAGGTATGTAATGCTGCTACAGACACCTCATCTACAATGAGATGCTACATTTGCGGACAGACTTCGAAGGATTTTAATAAATTAATTAAAAAAGAAAGTAAAGTAGAAACGTTGAAGTTTGGATTATCAATTCTTCACGCAAGAATTCGATTTTTCGAATCTATTTTACATTTAGCCTATAAATTGCCTTTACAAAAATGGCAAGCACGGTCTACAGAAGAAAAAAGAATTGTAAAAGAGACTAAAGAAAAACTACAAAAAGCCTTTAAAGAGGAAATGGGATTACTCGTAGATGTTCCCAAAGCAGGGTTTGGGAACACTAATGACGGGAACACGTCAAGGAGATTTTTTGCAGATCCGGAATGCTCCTCAAGAATAACTGGCATCAATGTCGATTTAATAAAAAGGTTTAAAGTTATATTAGAAGTAATATCAAGTGGCAATAACATTGATGTAGAAAAATTTGAAGCATACGCAAATGAAACTGCAAAAATATATGTCGATCTGTATGGTTGGCATCCCATGTCACCAACCATACACAAAATTTTGATACATGGAGGTGAAGTAATAGCTCATGCACTCCTACCTATTGGCCAGTTATCGGAAGAGGCAGCTGAAGCCCGAAACAAACATTTTAGGCAATACAGATTACATTTTTCCCGCAAATTTTCGCGCAGAGACTGCAACATAGATATAATAAACAGACTTCTTTTAAGTTCAGATCCATTTATCAGCTGCAGCAGAAAGACGCAAAATAAAAAAAGACAGCCTTTCTCAAAGGAGGCAATAGAAATGATGTCTGCCAGCACGGTATTTAAAAATAGACAAAGCGAAGACGAAAGTTCCGACGAAGAAGAAGTTGAAGAATCCTAAAAATGTAAAAAGATGTAAAATTTTAAATATATAATTATTATATTGGTCAAACTTTGTGTTTTATTTAATTTAATTGCACATAAAATTAAATAAATAAATTAAATATTTTTGTCCAATTTTTTCACTCAAATACTCGTTAGTGCGACGTGGGTTCGATCCACAGGTTACGTTGTTATAATGTTCAAATAGTGCTGCACAGGATTGTAAACGTTACGGTAGCGGTGGACTTAAACGTAATACCTATCCCCTTTTTGACTTGGAGACGTAAAAATTTTACACGTCTCAGAAAAGACAGACGCGGACACTATCATCTAGGTATTTAGAAGGACCTAATCCTATGTCCTTCTATGTTTATTTTTTACACAAAATAGCCTTGCATTAGATCTCATCTCATCTGATGGGAAGTGACGATAAGAGAGATGCACCATGCCTGCCTAGAAAGAGAACGGCATGCCTGGACAACATGATGGAACGCGACGAGTCACTTGGCACCAGGACTTTGTCCAGAGGGTGGTGTTACAAGTCGCCGACCAACGACCAAGGCCTGCCACCTGTTTTAATACCTACCTAACTTTTTTGATTTCTTAGTTAATAGGTACCTACCTAATTTGATATTTTTTTCATCTTTCTTTTTGTGTATGTTGTGTACCTACTGTCACAAATAAGTGTTTTTAGGTTTCCGTACCTTTAAAGGAAAAAACGGAACCCTTATACGATCACTTTGTTTTTCTTTCTTTCTATTTACACAATCCCATTTAATATTCTTCAGTTATTTATTTCAAAACTTAAATTATTCATAATTCATTGAACAAAGTGGTGAAACAACAATATATAAATCCAAAGTACAGTTTATCATTACTTAGGACAAACAGACAACAATCGTAAATATCTTTCTGATGTATTTATGCTTTAAGTTTTTAATGGTTTTCTTTAATATTCATGATTTTAATTTAAATTGCTAAGATGTGTAATAGGTAGGTATAGGTATTTTGACGTGAATAAACATCTTTTTAAATCCGTCAGAAGAGTAAGTAGGTAACTTGCAAAAAGCAAATGTAAACATTATATCACTACATAGTATAAGATAAAGTCACTTTTCGTCACTATCACTACATAGTATAAAATAAAGTCACTTTTCGCCGTCCCTATGTCCCTTTGTATGCTTAGATCTTTAAAACTACGCAACGGATTTTGATGCGGTTTTTTTTTAATAGATAGTGATTCAAGAGGAAGGTTTATATGTATAATAATGGCATAATATAGCCGTGCGAAGCCGGAGCCGGTCGCTAGTAACGGATAAAGGATACTGTCCTTTGTCCTCTATCATTTATCCTACTAATATTATAAATGTGAAAGTTTTGTGTTTATTTCTGTCTTTGTTCTCCTTCACGCAAAAACTACTAAACCGATTGCAATGAAATTCGGTATATAGCTAGCTGGAGACCTAGATTAATACCTACATAGCCTTTTTATTAAAATGTTATCACGGGATCGGGACATACGCGGGGCGTAGCTAATAATGAATGTTATTTGAGTTTTGCTTGGGTTTTATTAGATTTAGGTTGCTCGCTGCAGGAAACCTGGAAAGATGCTTGGACTATAATCGATCCATGCCATATTCTGCGACTGCGAGGCTCCAGAGCAAACTTTGCTGCACATCTTAAGAGTAAAGGGACCGGCTCTATCTCCATACAAAAATCAAAACATAATCATGGCAGTTATAGGTTCTATGCGACAAAAATATTTGTGCTAGTGTCAGTATCCAGGAAGGAAACACTCGACTACGTTTGTATGGAGAGAGAGCCGGGTACCTTTCCCTCAACCTGTTCCTCCAGCTGTTTTTTGGCTGATCTAATGTCAGCTAATAACAATTATTAAATCCATTCCCCTTGAATTCGTCCTATCGATACTACGAAAAACTACGTAGATAAAGCAGTTGCCATGGCTAAGTTTTAGGCGAGAGTAAGTACTGTGACCAAAAGAAGACTACGAAGAAGATTAGACCCCAAAATATATTGACGCGGTTGACACGAACAAAATTACGAAAAAGAAGTAGATTACCTTTCGGTCGCGTATGTAACTGTGTTTTGTAACCAGTTACAGAAGAAGAAATTATCAACCAATTGGCACGCGACGGCCTAATTTATATTTCTAAAACCAAACACTACAAATTACCTAAAGTGCAATATCTCCCTACATGTACGCGGTAGGTATCTAAGTAGGTACATAATAACACACATTATAGTGTATTTATTCACAAAGTTCCGTCGCAGGTGGCTCACAGACAGACGGACGGGGTAACTTTACAATTTATTGTGCAATAAACATTTGTTTTAACAGTTATGTATATACAGAGTTTGTTTGATAAATAATTACTTCACGTTTTAAGATTATTTCGTTTGTAGTAAATATACTTAAAAAATATATGCACAACTGTAGCTGCGCCTCGTAACGGTGTCGCGAGTTCAGAGATTTTATCATATCTAAAAATATGCGTACCGCGCTAAAATTTTTCACTTCAAGAAAAAAAAAAAAGTGTGTGTGTCAGCTCCGACGCACGACTGGAGTTTACTCCTTAAGTACGAGTATCTAACCATACGCAAAAAGAGTTTTAGATGAAAAAAAAAAATAGTCGGACGACTATTTGTCGTCCGACAAATAGTCGTCCGTCAATAGTCGTCCATTAAAAATAAAATTAGAAAGTTGCGCACTAAAGGTACGCAACTTTCTAAAAACGTGACCAAAAACGTGACCGATTTTCGTTACTTGTTAGTAGGTTTTACCCTTCGGATTTTTCTCATACCGGGCGCCTTATATATGAAAATCGATTTTACAACCTTACATTCATCATTGGTGTTGAGTCAATGTTGGTATTAATTGCTCGCGTTCCGAAACATTAATGGATGTAGTTTCGTCTTTAAGGAGTAAACTCCAAAAATAATCAATTGTGTATCATATCTGGCCTAGGTGTCTTTGAGATGATAATATATGGGAAAATAACGATATACGATTTTGGTCGGCTCAGTTGTGAAGTAAGAACAAGCTAATTAAACGAGGGACTCACCAAAACTATGTCCTTTACTCCCGATGTCCGGCCTCCTTGTTCAGAGTGTGGTCCACAAACTACCCCGCGCGCGGGTTGATACGGCACTTGGACAATTTGTACTCAACAGCCAATAATTCAGCTGGAGATGGACGCGGTGGCACAATAATTACACGATAATTAAGTCCATGTTTTTCTGCCAGATATTCCCGGAGTTATCTCCCACGGGAATCCATGATCGCGGTTAAGTTTCTACACCTCGTGCCAACCAAAAACTAATGGCGGCTAGCTGTCAATGCATTCACTTGAACGGACCAATAGCAGGACGTTTTACGGTTGAGATTTGAACGAATAAATGACAGCGCGGTTTTTTTTTTTTTTTTCTCTTGTTTGGCCCCACGAACGTTATGCCATTTTCATCTTGTTCTTCATTTTCAGCGGGTTTCTTTTTTTTTTCCAGTTATGGCTTCGCACAGTTTGTGCATATAGCCAGTATCAAGTAATATTTTGCATCAAGTTATGGCCCGATTTACAGAAATCGGGCTCAAAGTGTTTCAAGATGGTCAAGTCACAGTTTGTCAAGTCCGGGGTCATAGTAAAGCGGTGGCTACTTTACTATAACCTTGTAGGAGATTTTGGAGGCAACGAGAAAAGTCCATGTTTGACACTGATTTTTACTTTCACTACACTTGTGCACTTTCACGGAATTTAACTCGGTTTACAACTAAGTTTCGTGTAAATAAAACTGCAGCACGACATGTTGTTGGCTCGTTCCCGCCAAAACTCCGACAGCGCGGTTTAAATTTGAAATTTGAATAATAAAGGTTAACCTCTTTGGTCCCAACCTTGTAAGAGGATCAGATAGTATGGAGTCTCTCATTCACTTTCGTTGTTAGAAAGAATTTTATGTATTATTCGTAATGAAAAGCACAGTGTTTACATCGGGTGAAAGACTCATTAAGTCCCTCGAACTATTAGCGCCTTCGCCACGCTCAGGCGCCAAACTCCGTCTCGGGACTTTTAATCTACGTTATGGACCATAGACTATCTAACTACATGGTCTAAGTTATGAATGAAACAATTTGATTTTTTTTTATAAATTGGCCTGCGACATTATTAGATGGAAGCGGACTCCGGGCTCCCGAGAGGTATGCAACCGGGAACATCGCTCGGATGATGATGGTGATTATTAGATGGCTTGAATTTTATGATAATACTAGCTGTTCAAGCAAGGAATCACATTGTCACAAACTTTGCCCCCCTTTTTCACCGCCTAAGGGGTAGAATTTCGGAAAATCCTTTCTTATAGGATGCCTACATCATACAAAGAACACACCATCCAAGTTTTGAGGTCTCTTCGTTCGATCAGCGGTTTAGGCTGTGCGTTGATCCGTCAGTTAGTCAGGACAAAGGATTTTTTTAGGGAAGGAAAAACAAATTTTATATGGTAAAAAAGTTTTAATAATCACTTAAGGCACGGTAGTTTATTTAGATAACATAATAAATAGAAAAGACAATGTAACTTCAGTCGCAAATACGAACGAAAAGCATAATGCCTTTAGCCTTATTGTTATAAAGAATAAATTAATAACAAAATGTAGGAAAAGAATTCACCTACAAATAATACAAAAAAAAAAAACAAATATTTAACAACAATTTTCCATGTAATGTGAATAATTACAAGAAAAATGGTTGTTAAAAATTTTTTGCTGTTGCGATAGGAATTTGGTTTTAATGTGTTTTAATGTTGGTACAATAAAACTATTTTATTATAAAACTAGTAATAACAAATAATTACTTTACAAGTTTCATATAAAAAATATATCATGTTAAACAGATGCCCCTTATTCCAAAACGAGGTTTAAGGATAGTACGAGGTGTAGATTTAAACCTTAGATTTAGACACAGATTTACTCGTGAACTACTATAGTCTAAACACTATCCCTGTAGATTATATAGGGAACAATAGTCTAAACACTATCCCTGTAGATTATATAGGGAACAATAGTCTAAACACTATCCCTAAAGATTATATAGGGATAGTGTTTAGACTATTATAGTTCACGAGTAAATCTGTGTCTAAATCTAAGGTTTAAATCCACATCTCGGACTATCCCTAAACCTCGTTTTGGAATAAGGGGGACATAGTTTAACTAGATTGTGATTCAAAATCTTAATCTACACTTGCACTGCCTCGAGTCGATCCGCCTCATCCAGAGCTTGCCGCGGGCTGTGGAAAATAATCTGTCTCCACTTGAGCCACAAAAAGTAAAGTAACGAGGAAGGCTGCCTCTGCCCGATCCTCAGAAGCTATCACCGATTTCTCTACTGAGCGCGCGGTTCACACTGAGGCACATTAAAACATGATGGTTTAGTTAGCGTCACCAAATAGCTCGTCGCGCGGCTGCTTCGTTTGGTTCACGGTACAGTCACTTGCGCTGCTCAGATCGAGGCAGCCGCTCGACCCGAGGCTGACTCTAAAGAGCTCCTGCTAGAGTCTTTACTTAATAAAATTACAATAGATCTTTAGTTCTAACGTTTCTTCTAACTGCATTATTGAATCCTTCTCTGTATTGGTAGAAGACACTACTTGATGATATCACGTCGGGAACTGCGTCTGTAACAAACATACATACATGTTACCTACTTACATAAGTTTTGTATCCTTTATCTAGTTACCAGAAAGGGGGGAGGGAGAAAGATTTCGGGTTCGATTCTCGCCTCAAACAAATATTTATCTGCACATATTTGTTTCAGGTCTGGGTATTTATGTATATATATAGTAAGCATGTAACAAATGAAAAATTTATAAGTATTTTATCCGTTGTCTGCTCACCATAACATGAGCCTAGTTGCTTGGCTTGGGGTTAGATAGCTTGCAATACTGATTTTACGCTAATGAACCTTAATTTTGTAATACAAATAAGTGAAATGCATATCCTATTTTTAACTGCGATGTTAGTTATCGCAACCGTAAAGTAAGCCGCGGCGCAGTGTAAAAACCTTTGGAGATTTTGGCATAGTATCTTAAGGTGAAATCCTGCGCTCTCTTCATACAAACGTAGTCGACTATTTTCTCCCTGGATAATGACACTAGCACAAATATTTTGATGCCATAAAACCTATAACTGCCATGACTATGCCCCTATGTTTTGGTTTTTTTCATTTTCTAATTATCATAGAAATTAAAATAAAAAAATAAAAAATAGGGGTCATTCATGGCAGTTATAAGTTTTATGCACCAAAAATATTTGCTCTAGTGTCATTATCCAGGGAGAAAACAGTCGACTACGTTTGTAATAGTTTGTATGGAAAGTGCCCCCGGTAGCCTTTCATGCCAATGACCCATGCCAATCGATAGTGGGTATTATGGTGAACAAATAATGCCTTCACATCGAACGTTTCCGAGACGCTTTAGAGGTTCGGTGAAAGGCATTTTTTATTCGCCGCAATGCCCTCTATGGATACGTATGGTATGGATCACGAAGTGCACCGCGCAAAAAAAACACTATGCCAAGCTAGCATACTACATATCATTTGGTGGTGCATTTTTTCCTTGATATTATTTCTTATTTCATTATATTAATTGCAATATAAGAGGCGTACCTAGATTAAAACATCACTATCACTACATAGTATAAAATAAAGTCACTTTTCGCCGTCCCAATGTCCCTATTTCCCTTTGTATGCTTAGATCTTTAAAACTACGCAACGGATTTTGATGCGGTTTTTTTTAATAGATAGAGCGATTCAAGAGGAAGGTTTATATGTATTGTTGGGTTCATGACAACTCGACCTTTGAGACTTTTTGTCTCTTCGTGCCAAAATATCAACGCGCGCGCTCCGTCCGTGACGACAGCGTACAGTGGCGCCACCACACGGCAAACAACTTCACTTGCCTCACCGCCATTGTGATATGAACATTTTAACGTCCACAAATTATCAAATAATTAAAGTTTTACTGACTTTGCGTGTCTAAATTAGTGAACAGTGTCATCCAGACGATTCCTAGCTTCTTATTTAGTGTTGTGCACAACAAGGACGGCCTCCAGAAACACCACAGGTTAGTCGAGTTGTCGAAATATTTTTCACATGTAATTAAGGTCCATAGACTGGACATGTATAATATATGCATAATATAGCCGAGCTTAGCCGGAGCGGGTCGTATACAATACAATGAAGACATAACTTCAGTAGGTACTCTATACCTACCTTCTCTAAACGATTACACATTATAATATCATTCGCAATGGGGTGACAATGTAACAATTACCTCGAACAAACACCCCTCGGTACCCACTCACCCGCACCTACCCTTAGGGTAACTCTAACATATGGCGTTGTCGAATTAATTGCTACATACCGTATTGTTTTAAAGGATTTTAGAGTGTACGGTAATTAGAGTTGAGTATTAAATAAACGTTAGTAGTACGACGAATCCTGAATTTGACAACCCAGTTGGCACAATGGTTGCGGGTTCGATTCCCGCCTCAGACAAGTATTTATGATTATATATATGATAGATTACAATTAACTGGCTTCAAAAGTCGATATCTTCGGCTGTACAGCGTCGAATTCACAGACGCGGCCCATAGGTTGATTGAAAGTCAAAATTATTTGGAATATACATACACGTTAAGCGAACGCTCGGCCGAGCTACATGGTAGGCGGAGTGGGGGGTGTTAGGTTTTATTTTCGTTACGGAATTTCTTCATTCGGTCGCCGAGCTCAAAGCCCGCGATAAAAGCTATGCAATAGCTTAAAAATAATCAGTACCTAGTTGTTAGGTTTTTAGATTAATTCTTAAGTAATATTTTTAGTTATTTTTAATGTTTTGTTATAACATCGATTTGGTTTTAAACTGTTATGGTGTTATAAATAAAATAAATAAAATGTGGTTTGGTTGTTTCTATTTACCTATTATAAGTATAGTACCTATATCTACAAAAGAAAAGTATATAAGTAGTGTATCTGTCGTCTAGCACCCATAACACAAGTTTAGTTACTTAGCTTGAAGTTAGATGGCGAGGTGTGGAATGTCCTGCAATATTTATTTATTTATATTCCCACGGGATCGGGATTTACGCGTGTGAACCCACGGGGAGCAGTTAGTTTTCTATAATTATCTAAATACTATGAGTACTTAGATACCTATCAAATTCTAAACTAACAAAATCCAATAATGATTCGAATACAATTTGCACAAAATTCAAATAATAATTTTCAATCCCAAGTCAACGAGATCCCGAATGAATACCAAACAATGTAATACCACAATTTACTTTGGTAATTCTAACACTGGGCGTGTGCATATACAAATCTTCTTCACTATCACTACATAGTATAAAACAAAGTAGCTTTCTCTGTCCCTATGTCCCTATATCCCTATGTACGCTTAAATCTTTAAAACTACGCAACGGATTATGATGCGGTTTTTTAAATAGATAGTGATTCAAGAGGAAGGTTTATATGTATTATATATGCATAATATAGCCGTGCGAAGCCGGAGCGGGTCGCTAGTATACATATAAAATGCTTTGTCCTGAACGACTGACTGACTGATCAACGCACAGCCTAAATCGCTGATCGTAGAGACCTGAAACTTATAGAGCGTGTATTTGTATAAAGTAGGCATCCGAAAAGAAAAGATTTTCCGAAATTCTACAACGTGAAAAAGAGGGGGGCAAAGTTTGCATGGGACAACATGATTTCTTGATCCAATTTCGACTTTTACGCGAACGAAGTCAAGCTAAACAACTAGGCTTGTGTTGTGGAATTACTTGGAATTGACCGCTTCTGAGATTAATGAAAGTAAGTAAATCTACACAAATATTAATAGATATAATAAAAACGTTTGCAGGACATTTTTATAATCTACAAAATGTTAATCAATATTATTTTTAATCATTACTAGCTTTTGCCTGTGGCTTCTCCCGCCATGTCACACCCTCTTAGGCATAGAATTTTGAAAAACCCTTTCTTAGCGAATACCTGCAATTACACTCCCATGTCTCTGGGACCAGCGATTTATGCTGTGCGTTGATATAGGTATCAGTCAGGACTTTGAATTTTATATTTATAGATTTATTTAATTTCTAAGTAAATACTCTTCCTTTTGTGTATGAAAGTACCTAACGGTACAAAAATGACGTAATAATCGTCTGTTAGAGGGTTGCAAAGCAAACACCAAGTCCATTCCATTCCAATGGTAGGTACGCGTAGAAACAATTAAATATACCGCGCGATCATTATAACTTGCTTCGTTATTGTACAGATAGCAGAAAAACTTACACTCGTATTCATAAACATTTAATAAGCCTTATTTAGTTATGATATGTTTTGTCACTTTCGCACAAAGTACCTACTTGTATTTTTTACAATCATTATACTTAGGTAAGTACATTATTTTGAAAAATTGTGAGTTTAATTTGGTAAAGGTAACCTATTGTTTAAATAATTTGTATAGGTATAGGTTTTTGTACTTTTTTACTGTATGGTTTTTTTTAATTCTATGACTAGGTACGTAAGTATACTTAAATGACAAGTAACTAAGATTTTGAATATTGCCTAAAAGCTAGTCTATTGTACTGTTAAATTAAAAAAATTAAAACTATTGAGGATTTTAATAGTTTTAATTTACTATTGAGAACTATTGAGGAACTCAGCCACCTTTTCGGATGTTTTTTTTAACAAAATGTTTTCATAACCAACTCAATTTTTTTAGGTTATAATTTATATTAATTTTCTTAAAATTGAAACCCCTATATAAATAAAATAAATAAATAAAATAAATATTTCAGGACATATTACACATCGCCATCCAGCCCCAAGCTAAGCAACTTAATGCTTGTGTTATGGCCTATATGTTCGGGAAATAGCCCGCCATCTATCCAGACATTTCATTTAAATATATTACTTATATAAAATATCAATTTTGCAATTTTGCAAACGGTACAAGACTGAAGAAACAATAATAGAGTATATTCAGAGCCGTCTCCGGCGAATTTCCTTCAATCCCATTACAAATCGCGTTGAGATTATTAAACAGTCACCTTAACGAGACGTGGGTGGTGGGGGTGTTGAGGGGGGTACTTTCTTAAGGGGTGGCGCTTGTCTATTGTATAATTAACTAGCTGACCCGCCCCGACTTTACATGGACAAGTCTATCTAGACTACCTATTTTAATAAAATATAAATGTGAACATTTCTGTCTTTTGTGTAGTTGTTCTTAAAAAAATAAAAGATATCCATAATTATAAATATATTTGAACGAATATATTCGCGTTATTATTTTTGTTTTAAACTTGACGTTTCAGGAACTTTGCAGATATCATGGTCACAGTAGCAGTCTGCCTGTGACCATGGGATCTGCAAAGTTCCCCAAAGTTCAGGTCAGGCAGGCTGAGTTCAAGTCGCGAAAACCTTAAAAAAAGGTATCCATTTGAACTTTGGAAAAAAAAAACCAGCCAAGTGCGAGTCGTCCCAATTAAATATTTATTTATAGTTATAGCAGCAACAGAAATACGTAATCTGTGAAAATTTCAACTGTCTAGCTATCACGGTTCATGAGATACAGCCTGGTGACAGACAGACAACGGAGTCTTAGTAATAGGACGGAACCCTAAAAAAACAGTTGAAACTTGTATGTCTACTC
The DNA here is from genome assembly GCA_907269075.1 of Idaea aversata. NCBI lineage: Eukaryota > Metazoa > Arthropoda > Insecta > Lepidoptera > Geometridae > Idaea > Idaea aversata. Next base: position 2,562,640 of record OU026098.1, on the reverse strand, counting down.
ATGTGCTACAGCTACGTCGGAAAAAACTAACATAGGAAATACAGTTAAATGTATGTTCGATTCCCGCCTCAAGACAAGACAAGTATTTATGCTTAGATATTTTTCTGTGGTGTGGTTGTTTCTCTGTATTATAAGTAAATAATAATATTTACAAAAAAATTTTATATATTATTATGTTGTATGTCCGTCGTCTAGCACCCATAACACAAGTCTAGACACTTAGCTTAGGGCTAGATGGCGATGTGTAGAAATGTCGTGCAATATTTATTTCTTTATTTAACTACTAATTCAAGAAATCCAAGGGAAGCGCCGGAAGGAGGCGCATGGCTCAAGAATCTTGCATGGCAATAACGTTTTCTATGCAGCAGCCTCGAAAGTAATAAAAATAGCCCTAATCCTAAAGCTCTAACTAAAGCTTCTTCTCCTCAAGAAGTAGAAGTTAGTTGTTCAATCACGAAAATGCTAGGAATTCGAACGAAGCCAAAAAGCAGACTTATCCGTTTCGTTTAATAAACCGAAACATTCATAAAATTATCAATTCCAGTAAGAAATTAAAGTGGTCCCAGTAATAATTGGTATTAATATAGAAACGGACAATTTGTTGGGTGATCAGGTGTTGGGCGACATACAATGAATATAAACAACCCTTCCGGGGGTTGGTGTAATTGTGAGTAATAGTCTCCGCAGCCATACCGACCGATCATTGCATAACTGGTTGGAGTACATTGTAAAACGAATGGGTTAACTTATAATTTGATTTAGGTGATATTATTATTATTTGTCTGTTATACGTCCTGTATCACGGGGCTATGGAGCCCCGGACCTTTGGAAGGCGTGCGTGGAGCCGAAGCCAACACGTAGAGGCCCTTTACAATAACAAGTATAATAGCAAACAATGGGGTGGATTCTAAACCGGCGATTATCCCTGTCTACACTTTAAAGTGCAACCAAGGACAACCTCCGGTTTGGATGAAACTATTGATAATCTACAGGACAAAACTACTTGAGCTATTGTGATGGGATGGTAGTGGACTAGATACTGGGGAACTATGGATACTATGGCACCTGCCGTAACAATGTCCAATAAACACGTAAAAATGGCAGGCGGAGACTCGCCAACTCTCAGACTGGGCCACCCTAATTAGCCGAGTAAATTACAGCAAGGGGGCAACAGGAACGTGAGTGGCTTGAAGGATGGAGAGGCCTCACTGGATTTTAAGTCATCGCTGGTAATCCGAGCGAGCGGGCCAACTCATCACTGACGTTCAGCATCCATCCTTCGAGTATTTCTACTCATGCGACTCCACTCTGGACGGCCGGTGAAGGCAAGCGGAGGCGGGGGACCGCTTCCTCGTCAGTGTTCACTCCGACCAGCCAACTAAGGCAAGCCGGAGATGAGGAACGGTGACTTCCCCCTGGAGAACTCGGGACCGCGGGGTCGTTACTCCCCTTCACCTCGCCTCAAGGTGCCTGGCGGGCTTATTATTATTATTATTTTACATATGATAAGTCAGCGTTTGACCACTATGACACCTGCCTGATGGTAGGTGACGATGCGGCCTAAGTTGTAGCACGCTTTCCTAAAAGATACCTATTTATTCGCGATTTGAGGATCCTCAAAACACGCCAGGAAAGCAGCTTCAACCTGTTTTACTTTTGGGTTACGCAGCTGCAACATGTGACTTTAGTGTTGATGCGCGCGCATCTTAAAATTTCCTTTTCATCATTTTTTCATAACGCGCCTAAACAAGTATAACTTTAAAGATAAGTAAATAAGTATAACAGACCTGCTCGCTGCACTTGTGAAATTGGCACTATCCGACCAAAGAAATCTTTGTGGACCTGGAACAAAGATAAAAGAACACTGTCATTTAGGGGCTCATGTCTTAACTGAATTTGCCGATCGTTTACAGTCGTGTTGGTTAAGCAACGCTCAGGCTGCCTGTCCACAGGAGCGGGACGAGGAAGCGGTGTTTCTTCATACATTGTGCAACAAAAATACAGTAGTACTATATACATACACGTTAAGCGAACGCTGTGGAGGGTGTTAGGTTTTATTTTCGTTACGGAATTTCTTGATTCGGTCGCCGTGCTCAAAGCCCGCGATAAAAGCTATGCAATAGCTTAAAAAATCCACTTGCGGAGTCCGCATGTTGCACAATGTAAGTGGAAATGCCGCTACCTCGCTCGAATCTGCTTTTGTGGACAGGCAGCCTTAGTGTGGTCACTAACGCGGTGACCGGTGAAGGATTTAACAAAAAAACATTGTTAAGGTGAAAGGGTACCTGCGCTCTCTCCATACAAACGTAGTCGACTGTTTCCTCCCTGAATTATGACACAAGAACAAATATTTTTGTGCCATAAAACCTATAACTGCCATGACTATTCACTTATGTTTTGGTTTTTTTCATTTTCTAATTATCATAGAAATTAAGATTAAAAATTAAAAAAAAAAAAATATGGGCATAGTCATGGCAGTTATAAGTTTTATGTACCAAAAATATTTGCTCTAGTGTCATTATCCAGGGAGAAAACAATCGACTACGTTTGTAATAGTTTGTATGGAGCGACCCCCGGTACCCTTTCCTCTTAATTAGGTGCTCATAACCTAACTGCATTTAACCATCGTTTACGTCAGGTTAAGCAACGCCTTGGGTAGTTACTAAAAAAATATATAATTTAAAAAACCCTTGACCATTATCCCCCATTGATTCCTATGAAACATAGCTAAGAATACTCCCGACTAATTCACCTGTCAAATAAAAGAAACGAAATCAAAATCGGTTCAGCCGTTCGGGAGCTACGATGCTACAGACAGACACACACATAACGCCCCGTCGTTTTTACGTCGGGGGTTAACAAAACTAAGCCGTATATTTTGATATGTACAATAGACGCTTAAAGTCCACCGTCACCGTAACGTTTACAATCCTGTGCAGCACTATTTGAACATAATAACAATGTAACCTGTGGATCGACCCACGTCGGTTGGTGTAGCGGGTAGCGGCTTATACTAATAATAATAATAAGCCCGCAGGGCACCTTGAGGCGAGGTGAAGGGGAGTAACGACCCCGCGGTCCCGAGTTCTCCAGGGGGAAGTCACCGTTCCTCATCTCCGGCTTGCCTTGGTTGGCTGGTCGGAGTGAACACTGACGAGGAAGCCTCTGGCTTGCCTTCACCGGCCGTCCAGAGTGGAGTCGCATGAGTAGAAATACTCGAAGGATGGATGCCGAACGTCAGTGATGAGTTGGCCCGCTCGCTCGGACTACCAGCGATGACTTAAAATCCAGTAAGGCCTCTCCATCCTTCAAGCCACTCACGTTCCTGTTGCCCCTTGCTGTAATTCACTCGGCTAATTAGGGTGGCCCAGTCTGAGAGTTGGCGAGTCTCCGCCTGCCATTTTTACGTGTTTATTGGACATTGTTACGGCAGGTGCCATAGTATCCATAGTTCCCCAGTATCTAGTCCACTACCATCCCATCACAATAGCTCAAGTAGTTTTGTCCTGTAGATTATCAATAGTTTCATCCAAATCGGAGGTTGTCCTTGGTTGCACTTTATAGTGTAGACAGGGATAATCGCCGGTTTAGAATCCACCCCATTGTTTGCTATTATACTTGTTATTGTAAAGGGCCTCTACGTGTTGGCTTCGGCTCCACGCACGCCTTCCAAAGGTCCGGGGCTCCATAGCCCCGTGATACAGGACGTATAACAGACAAATAATAATAAAAATGTTTATTTTCAATTTATTAATCTAATACAACTAAAGACATAGCAAACATGTTGAAAATAATAATCACACTGAGTATTTTTAGTGGCGCTATATTAGTGCCCAAACTAGAGTAGCTTCAAAATAAGCATGCTTATCTTGCTCTTAGCCATGCTATTTCATACTATTATTTTTCTTATTTTTCTTCATTTTTTTCTACCTTTCTCATCTTTATGTATAACTAGCGACCCGTCCCGGCTTCGCACGGCTATATTATGCATGTATTATACATATAAACCTTCTTTTTGAATCGCTCTATCTATTAAAAAAAACCGCATCAAAATCCGTTGCGTAGTTTTAAAGATTTAAGCATACAAAGGGAAATAGCGACAGAGAAAGCGACTTTATTTTATACTATGTAGTGAAGTGATAGTGATATGCTATTCCACTTTCATCAAAATATCTATACTAATACTAGCTGCCCTCCGCGGTTTCACCCGCGTAACTCCCGATCCCGTGGGAATATCGGGATGTAAGCTATCCTATCTCTCAAGTTGGATCGAACTGCACATGGTGTGCGAATTTTATTATAATCGGTTAAGTGGTTTAGGAGTCCATTGAGGACAAACATTGTGACACGAGATTTATATATATTAAGATAAGACTATGTATCGTTTGCCTTATTTGATCACGTATATTTTGTATTTGTGTTTATATTACGTTAGTCTAGTAAATATCTCTTTTATTTGTACATCGGTCACTCAGCTCGACAAGATTGTACTGAAAATCAGCGTTGTGGTGTTTTTGGCGTCACAACATTATGCTGAGATAATCCTTTTTTGTTAGATTTAGTTTTCTGTTATTACATATTTATTATATGTCTTATTGAATTTTGTGCGTGTAGTGTAATTACAAAATAAAGTTTATTTCTTTCTTTCTTTAATTCAAGTATTTGTTTGTGTGTAACGTCTATTAGAAGAAAGTCGTAAGTCCAATACTTGTATTATTGTAGTAAACCGATAGTGTACTTATTACGCATATTGTACGTGGTTTGTACCACCCTATAAACACTAAGTGAACTAGGTACCTAAACCACGTGAGACATAACAACGGCGCGACATCGTTAGCGATGATTGTGGTGAAGATGCGTCATTATTGCATCGTTAGACGAGGTGAGGGTTTCAGTGTTTGAAGTCATACTCGCGACGCTGCACTGGATAGAGTGGGCGGCTGCAGTTTATAAAGGACTAGCTATATTTCAACCAAAAACTGAGCGTAGGTTACGTAAATCATATTTTAATCATATAAATCAGAACATATTTTAATCATATAAATTACATACCCATCAGCATTATTTTAATACAACGCCTAATCTACTCGTTAAAGGTATTAAATTAGTTACTCAAATAAATTGTGCCACCATGACAAAGTTCAGACATGATGAAGCTACTGCGACAGAATGAACCACGTTCTGTCATTTTATTCCTATTTATAGACACAAACAGTACATCAAATGAGTGCAGTGTGTATTAATGACTTCCTTCGTTTTCCTTTTGTTACTGACAAGTTATATGGTTAACGGCGTGGATAAATATTGTAGGAATTTGCACATAGCGCCATCTAGCCCGAAGATAGATAACTTTATTTTTACAACACAGTAAGAAATATAGATCACGATATACACAAATCAAAGTAATAGCTATAGATAGTATAAGTTGCAGAAATAGGCGGCCTTACCGCTGAAAGCTATTTCTTCCAGGCCACTTCAAGCAACCCAAGCATTCGAACTTATATGATTATCTGTATCTCATGTATGAACCGAGCTAAAATAGGTCGATCTGCCAGTTGACAGGCGAAAAAGAAAAAAATATAGATTTTTAACTTTTTTCGATCGTCTTTTTTTATTTGATCGTTTCTTGTTTTTTTGAACGATAGTTCCTTGTAGCGCGTTGCGAAATTGGGCTAGATGAAAAAAATTAAGACCAAAAGTTGTAACGACACTTTTTTTTTCACGACAGCATACAGTGGAATCTGTCAAGTTGCTACGGAGTCGAATTATCGTCATAAAACGTTACTTCAAGAAGAGCACAAACACAAAAAAACATAATAATATATTGAAATGAACTCGTTGCCCACATTTTTTTTTAAATTTGTACGTGGATTTAAATAAAAGTAATCCGTAGCAGTGCTACGAGCTACGCTACGGGAGCGTAGTTAATCTCGTAGCGCTACGAAATGCTACGTTATTCAATTAGTACTTATGCTATGGTGTGATTCACTCAGTATTTGGATTCTTTTTCTTTTTTTCTTTGGCACAAAAGCTTTTAAAGCTCGGTAAGCTGATATTTTTTGGGCTTTTTACTAGTACTAGTGTGCCCTATGGTTTCATTCGTGACAATTATAATTTTATGTGAATTCCCGGAAAATCTTATTTTAAAATAAAAAGGGTCATACCATATTGAAATTGTTTTTTTGCTATATTAGGTAGTATTAACCCGCTTTAAATTATTGAAAATATGAAACTAACTGCACCGCGCGATTGCACTCGCGTGATCCTTTTTTACAACCCTTTGAGAGTCGTATTTCCAAAAACGTGTGGCACTCGGGGACTGCCGCGGTAAAGCTATTGCATAGGGGGGGTGTTAGGTTTTATTTTCGTTACGGAATTTCTTGATTCGGTCGCCGCGCTCAAAGCCCGCAATAAAAGCTATGCAATAGCTTAAAATCCGTTCTTAGGTCTTACTAAGATGTAGGCCTACGTCCCAAAATTTGAGAGAGATTTTCCATGATACTTTATCTTTTATATGTCTTACAAAATCATAACATAATAAAGTATATGGAGAACATAAATCAGAATGTTATTAAGGTGAAGCTTGCTATCATCGGGTGTAACGTCAATATAATAATTGGCAGTATATCGTGGTATATCGGGGGAGGAGTGATGCGACGGTAACTTTTATGAGTAACAAATTGTGTTTATGCGGGCGTGTGTCGCGATTTGCCGGGCGTTTGTCGCGGGAGCGAACGCGGTAATCGGTAATATTGTGGAGGAACGAAATTACGGTACTGTTTTAGTTAGGAGAAGTAGCGGATTTTCTCTCTATCTGTGGCGGTACAGTATGCATCATAAGTCTACTATCAGTTTGCTACAATCCTACTAATATTATAAATGAAAGTTTGTGTGTATGTATGTTTGTTACTCCTTCACGCAAAAACTACTAGACCGAATGCAATGAAACTCGGAATCTAGATAGCTAGAGACCTGGATTAACACATAGCCTAATTTTTATCCTGATATTCCCAGGGGATCGGGAGTTACGCGGGTGAAACCGCGGGGCGCAGCTAGTAATACTATAAAGAGGTATTGGACTTACGTTCTTCTTCTAATAGACGTTACACAGAAACATAAACACCTGAATTAAAAGTACTCAGTGTGATTATTATTTTCAACATGTTAGCTATGTATTTAGTTGTGTGAGTGGTATAAGCCGCCACCCGCTACACCAACCGACGTGGGATCGATCCACAGGTTACGGCAACTTTTATGAGTAACAAATTGTGTTTATGCGGGCGTGTGTCGCGATTTGCCGGGCGTTTGTCGCGGGAGCGAACGCGGTAATCGGTAATATTGTGGAGGAACGAAGTTACGGTACTGTTTTTGGCATGAGAGGAAGCGAATTTTCTATCAATCTTTACTTATAATGAAGGTAGAGAGAACAAAAAGTCTGTACTTGGAAGCTAATTAAAAAAATTAGTCTAGGGGACTTAAAAAAGTAGTAGAACAAAACCGGCCAAGTGCGAATCGGACTCGAACACGAAGGGTTCCGTTATCCGTACCACTGTATTCTGTTTTTAACCCCGACGCAAAAACAAATGCAAAAAAAATAGATGACGCTAGTGCTAAAAATACATTGAATGAAGGGTAAATGGCGGTTTACGGTTAATGACGTTTTAAAAAAAACTACTTACCATATGTCGTTCAAACCAATTTTGGGTGGGAGTTTGCATGGTAATGTATATCATATATTTTTTTTAGTTTCATCATTTTCTTTGATATACATTTAACTATGATATACATTACCATGCAAACTCCCACCCCAAATTGATTTGAACGAGATCTGGTATTAACCCTTCATTCATGTATTTTTATTTGAAAGAAGAATAAACGCTTTAGAGCATTATTCAGGAAGTAAATAGAGGAATACATTTTGTATGGAGGAATCACAGCTTTAAGTTCTTCTTCGAAATCTTTTCACTTGTACCACACTCCAGCATTCACAACTCGCTTTATTGTCGATCCCATTCCGACGAAGTCGCGGTAACAAACTAGTAATTGGTTTGCTATTGCCCCGCGATCGTCTCTATCTATACTCTGAATAACTGTTATTTGTTGTTTGTCTGTACTTCAGGCTTTACGTATAACATACTAGCGACCCCCCCGGCTTAGCACGGCTATATTATGCATGTAATATACATATAAACCTTCCTCTTGAATCACTCTATCTATTAAAAAAACGCATCAAAATCCGTTGCGGAGTTTTAAAGATTTAAGCATACATAGGGATATAGGGGTAGAGTGACAGAGAAAGCGACTTTGTTTTATACTATGTAGTGATTAGTTAGTTGATTAAAGTTGGCTGATTAATGTCACAATATAGAGCAAAGGCCTTAAAGGAACAGTAAGAAGTCACAGGTGTTATTTCGGATTAGCAAACGTCACATTACTATTGAACCGTAATCAGTAAAAAGTTCAATTAATGTCACTCTAAAAAGCTTAAACGGGGATATTCTAAGAAAGAGACATTTCATTTTGCGAAGGGTCATAATTTAGACGTTTTGCGGAAAGGACATTTTGCGACTGACCCATCTAATTTAACCCTGATATGTATGGTTAAAACATGTTAACTTAATGCACTGCACCGAAAAATTGATACCACTCATATACAACTCAAATATTTATCACAAACATACAATATTTCACAATGTAGATAACATTTTTCCGCTCGGCTGCAGCCCGAGGCAGAGACCTCCCCCCCACGTAAGGAAGGGGAAAATGGGGAAATATAGCAACGTGCCTAGATATGTAGGTACGTATCAATACGCCCCGCCCCGCAAACAATACAATCAGAGCCAATCTGGCGCGCAAATAGGAAAATAGAGTGCTTGGGAAGACAGAGCCGCCTCAAGGCAGATACGGTGTACTAACAACTAACGTAGGTTGCAGATGAGTGTCGGCATGGACGGCCTTTGTTAGGGATGATTGGATTCGGTTAGGTAGCTGTTTCTTATTTGTTTAGTACAATAGGTTCATTCTGCCTTTATGTCGTCCAGTTTGACGCTCTGCTGAATTGGTACCCTGCTTTCATGTCACGACTGAATTGTCTATATAAAAAATAAATGATACTCTGAGAAGATTAAAATACTTATAATTATTAAAATAAAAATTTGGTCTTTGTGATTTGAAAATATAGGATCTAAAACTAAATGTTTTCTTTCTTTGTTTCGATTTAATCGAGTTCATTAGTTGCCGCTAAATAGTTGCATTGTTTTGGCAAAGTGCGAACGATTTTTGGTCAGTGTCGAGTATTTTAGTTACTAAATTACTCGCTACGCGACTAAAATAATAGCTTAATGCAAACTACGCTAACATAATAAAATAAACGAGTTCTTTAATGGTTACTGAATGCGTCCCTGTACATTTTCTTAAGCAGAGATCGCGTCGCATCTCTCGGTCGGATTGGCGCGGAATCCGCACAATTTTCCAACGGTCATTTTTCATTGTTTCCACTACTCCGCTCTAGTTCCCGATACTTATTTGCTATACCTCGTAAATAGAAACCGCTCGGGTAACTTCGAGGAAATTTGTTTGAAAGGGTTTTTATTCTTTGAGATGAGGTTTGGGTATTGTTATTATTATAAGCCCATTTCGTTTTCGACTTTTTTAGGGGTCTTATGAAAGTTTCGAAGTGGAATAGGTAGTTGGTTTAGAGTGAAAGTAGTGTGATCTGTTTTGTGAATTTTATTATTATTGGACAATGTAAGGAAGATATCGCGTGGTAATGATATTAACCAATAAACGATTAGCACCCTGGCTCTGATTGGTAGATACTCAAAAAATTTCGCGCAAAAATTGAGAATTTAAACACATTATTGGTCAAAAATTTCCTTTTTTCCCTAAAAAAATAGTATAACAAATTTTTTTTTATAATTATTGTTGGACTTTACACAGCTCAATCTAGTCTCAAGCCAAGCAACAAGGCTTGTGTTATGGTGGCCAGACAACAGATAGAATACATTTTTTTAATTATACATATTATACTTAAAATACGTACAGAAACACCCAGATCAGAGACAAATATATGTACATAAATATTTGTTTGTGGTGGGAATTGAATCCACAACCCTCTGTGTCGCAGGCAGGTGTTCGCCCGCCGTGCCAGAGGTCATCAAATCTTTAATAACTAGCCCGAAAACCACTAAAACCCACTAAAACCTTCGAATACCTCAATAAATGTAATTGTAAAAGATGAAACTCGATTCGTTGCCCCTAAACCTCATATATTCAGAGCACATAAACTAGATAAGATACATCATGTGCTCAGTAATATATTTACTTGAAAATTGGCTATTTGTATCGTAAATGCGGCAATATATCGCGGGTGAGTTTATTTAAATCCAACGCTTTATGCAAGTAGGTATTGAGTGGTATATACCTACTTAAATTTGTTTGCTTACTCGGAGTATCTGCAATTAGTCCTAGTACATTGTTCAAATGGCATTGCAATATCATTCCGATTGAATTTCGATTACAAAAAATACTCTCAAAGTAGCTCAAAATATCGTCAAAGTCACTTTATTTTTTATATATGATAGGTCAGCGTTTGACCGCTATCACTATCTGCCTGATGGTAGGTGACGATGCGGCCTAAGATGTAACACGCCTTCCAGAAGATACCTATTCACTCGCGACTTGAAGACCCCCAAATTGTACACGTCAGGAAAGACAGACGCAGGCAACCGATTCCATTCCCGTGCAGTACGAATAAGGAATGACGAAGCAAAGCGCTTAGTGCGAACGTGTGGTATGTTCACCATAAATCGGTGCCGCACACCAGTCTGCCTGGTTGTATGACGAAAGAATGGAGATGACAAGACAAGACTTTTTGGTAATCTCAAGATTTTTTTTTTGTAATCGGAATGATGTTGCAATTTAATTTGAACAATTTTATTTATGCGGAAAATTTGCCTTGTGAGCTTTAATCTGGCATGAGAGTGAGATCTCTATCGGGGTTATCTGAAGACATCTTTGTACTTAAGTCAATGGAAGATTCTGTTTATCAGCTGCCGGGCTAGGCTATTCGGATTGTTAAATAGTGTTACATAAATCTGAAATAGAAAAGACTCGAAAGGCACCAGAAGATTTTTAGGCCTAAAATAACTCCAAAACTACCATTTCAGTTCAAGTATTGAATGTAGTTTTCTAATTTAATTGAAATAGCGACCCACTCCGGCTTCGCAAGGCTATATTATGCATGTATTATACATATAAACCTTCCTCTTGAATCACTCTATCTAACTGCATCAAAATCCGTTGCGTAGTTTTAAAGATTTAAGCATACATAGGGATATAGGGACAGAGAAAGCGACTTTGTTTTATACTATGTAGTGATAGTGATCATTGGATTAATTAGAGTGTATTTAATTTTGACGTGACAACGTCTTATAAATTGGTTTGCCGGGTGACACTTCAAGAAACTGCGTTACGCTCCGCTGACGTTATGCGCTCACAATGAGAGCGAGTGAGAGGCACGCGGGCATGGTTAGCCCGCCTAAGAGCGAGAGAGACAGACATAAAAAGTGAAAGGCACGCGTCCCTTCCACTCGAGCACAGTTGTTGTCACGTAAAACTTTCGCCCGTATACCGACTTTACAGGCAACCAGTTTTATAGCTAAATTAAGCTTAATACCGCTCTTCATTATTTTTTTATACTTAAATGATTTTCAACATCCTGTATAGAATAATGTTGCCATCCCTCATTTTATTATCTAACAGTGGTTTTAGTGGAACAATAAAAGGAACTTATGCATCATATTTTAGTTGAGACCATACAGGGTGATGTAAATAATTCAAGAAAGGTCGCTGAATGTTATTTCTCTCTTCTTTATTTGTTCCATTATCTTTGACGGATATATTTTATTGTAACGATTGTTTAGCTGGATATGAGATGTATTGGTTTAGTATTTATTGGGTACGTTTGATATATTGGGTACTTCTTTTGTATCTATTTATTAAGAGGGTTATTTACCGCGTATTTTTCCAACCTTATCCTAACTAATATCCGAAAGTTTGTTTATATTTATTTAAAGTAAATAGTTCACATCCTAACTTAGTTTTTATGACGATTTTATGTGGTCTATATACTAATGTATTAAGCATCCAAAGAAATAAAGAAATTTGACTTTGACTTAATAGTAAATATTACAAGACAATCCACACAGCGCCATCTATATTTTTCCTAATATTTTTTTTTGTAAATATATTCTCAATATTATATACAGAAACTAGTTAACATAAATACTGGTATGAGGCGGCAACGGAATTTCTGCGGTGCAGATAAGGTTAAAATTAAGTTTTTTTAAATAATAAACATATAAATAAGCCCGCCTGCGACGCCAAAGGTCGCGGGTTCCATTCTCGCCTCAAATAAATATTTATGTAGGTACATATGTTTCTGGTCTGTATTTACAAAAGAAAAGTATATAAGTATTCAATTCATTGTCTGGTCACCATAACACAAGCCTTGTTGCTTAGCTTGGGCTAGATGGCGCGTGTGTAGTCTCCCGTAATATTTTTTAATTTTATTTAAAGACTACCAGCGCTCAGCGGTTTCACCCGCTTAACTCCCGAACCCGTGAACAATCGGAATAAAAAGTAGTTTTTGTTATTCCCAATGAATCAATGTATCCTCATACCAAGTTCCATCAAAATCAGTCCAGTAGTTTCGGAGCATATTCGTTACAAACAAAAAATCTTTCCTCTTTATAATATTAGTATAGATATCTATTTAGAGATGGTAGTTTAAAAAATTGCAATAGTTCACATATAATATGATCTACTAGCGACCCGCCCCGGCTTCGCACGGTTATATTATGCATGTATTATACATATAAACCTTCCTCTTGAATCACTCGGTCTAAAAACCGCATCAAAATCCGTTGCGTAGTTTTAAAGATTTAAGCATACATAGGGAAATAGGGACAGAGAAAGCGACTTTGTTTTATACTATGTAGTGATAGTGATATCAACAAATCAAGAATGCTTTTACCGAATCCGAATGCGGTACCCTAAAACGTTCCGAACGTAAATTGAGGTAATGCTCTCCAGTAAATTACATTCGACGAGAAAACGATTTGTTACTCCAGAGGAAAATTGAAAATTATCCGTTATCCCGACGGGCGAGAGATGCTATGATCAATTGCATATCAATGTCAATAAAACGTTGGCTTTATAGAAGGTAGCTATTACAATTTCTACTAACTTTTCTTTATAAAATTAGCAAATCTATAATAATCTTATATCTACACCTACACTAATATTATAAAGAGGATTTTTTTTGTTTGTTTGTAACGAATATGTTCCGAAACTACTGGACCGATTTAGATGAAACTTGGTAAGTAGATAGCTGGAGACCTGGATTAACATATGTTTTTTTGTGCAGTCATCTAATCTTCTAGCTGAAGAGTTTGTTTGTTTGAACGCGCTAATCTCAGGAACTACTGGTTCGAATTGAAAAAATATTTTTGTGTTGGATAGTCCATTTATCGAAGAAGCTATAGGCTACTTTTATCACGATATTCCCACGGGATCGGGAGTTACGCAGGCGAAACCTCGGAGCGTAGCTATTTTATAATAAGGATTTTTTGCCATGTGACTGTCAAAATAACAGTTTAATTTTAAGCACACTTAATTACTTTGTGGTTTTTTGGGAAAGTTAAAATCATGTGTCGTAATACAGTTAATTGTAGTGTCTACATAACGGCTGTTTACTTAGTAAAGTTATGATACTGTCTAATTAGAAGCAGATGGTGAGAGCACGCGGGTATTGTTTTCTCCACACAAATGTATATTAAAAAAATGGTTGTCTGTAAAGTCTGTTTCCGGACGATAATTTTACGTGATAACGTCATAAGAAAACATTGATAGTAACCATGGCAACGATAAAACGTTGCTATAGTTACCTTGTCAATAACATGAGGCGTTCCAGTAACGACGCGTGACGTCACACTTTTTTGAGCTTGCAGGTGTTCACCAATTTATAAAACGTTATCACGTCAAAAACCCTATATTTTTTACACAAAATAGGTATGCATTTGACTTCATCTGACCTTATGGTAAGCGAAGATGAGGTCGAAGATGTAGCATGCTGGCCTAGAAGGTACCTATTCACTCTAGACTTAAAGACTCCAAGGTTGTAGTTTTGGGGGAACAGCGACGCGAGTAGAGAGTTCCACTTCTTAGCAGTGTGCACGAGAAAGGTGGATGCGTTACGTTTTGTACGTATAATAGCTTTTGCGTAGAAGTCGAAAATGATTCTAACAGTATTTTTAATTGGTTCCAAAAACCATACAAACTTTGCCCCCCTTTTTCAAGGGGTAGAATTTCGGAAAATCCTTTCTTATCGGATGCCTACGTCATACAAAGAACACTTAATTCAAGTTTCAGGTCTCTAAGATCAGCGGTTTAGGCTGTGCGTTGATCTGTCACTCATTCAGGACAAAGCATTTTACATGTATTTTCTTCCTGAATGATGCCTTAACAGGACTTAATGAAGCAGAACTTAGCTTTACTTAATAGTATTTAATAGCAGTAAAAGTCCTGCTTCTTCTCGTATAGTGGTGTGGCTGACCTATTGTTAGAATTTTAACTTGACCTCTAACTTGACCTAACGACTGCTACTAGAGGTAGCAACCGGGACCAACAGCTTAACGTGCCTTCCGAAGCACGGAGGGGCTCACAAAAACACAGTATTGCTGTAATTCAAGCAATAGTGTGACCACCCGTTTGTGAAGCAGAAGCTTCGATTCCCGCATTAGACCATCTGCTAGTTCAGTCACTATTAAAAGTCCAGTAAAGTCTGGCAAACAAATTTCAATTAACAAACACTATAGGGCAGTGTGTGTTTGGTGTTGCCTCGGGGCGGCCGCATCAAAGCGTCATCCTGCGGTCTGTATACATTGTAATAATCACATGTTGGTACAATCTGGGATAGATGATGCAGTTTGCATGGCAGGTTGCCCACATAAAAATAGTAAATAAATAAATATTGCAGGACATTACACACATCGCCATAGCCAAGCTAAGTAACTAGACTTGTGTTATGGGTGCTAGGACAACGGCTACAACGGATATACTATACTTTCCTTTTGTAAATATATATTTATAATACGACCTCTGTGGCGCGTCAGGCGAACACCCGACTGCGACGCAGAAGGTTGCGGGTTCGATTCCCGCCGGGAACAAGTATTTATGCTGACCATAAATTCTTGTTTCTGGTTCTGGGTGTTTCCTATATGTATAATATGTATATATTTACAAAAAAAAAAAAAGTATATATGTAGTTTATCCGTTATCTGGCACCCATAACACAAGCATTAAGTTGCTTAGCTTGGGGCTGGATGGCGATGTGTAATATGTCCTGAAATATTTATTATTATTATTTATTATTATAATACATTGAAACAACCAGACCACAGACAAATATCTAAGCATAAATACTTGCCTTAGGCGGGAATTGAACCCGCAACTCCATGTTTGGCAGTCCAGTGGCATGGTGACCATTGTGCCAACTGGGTCGTATGTTTGTTAAGAAGTGGCTGAACCAATTTCCATGAAATATAGATATAAAAAGGTTTCTTGAGGCAAGAAATAATTCAATAGACGCTAGATAATCATTTCTTGGCTTTGGTAAAACATCTTGTAATGATAATGAGTATTCTTAATTTAAAAGCAATATTCTTAAATTACACGGTTACCACATTGCAGACAAAAATGTCCAATCTACCAAGGTGACTTTGGTCGTTCTGCTGCAATGTTAACACTCGTTGCAGATCTACAGTGTATCGCATGCTTTAAGAGTAGTACTGCTTATTATTTTCAAGAGCATTTACTAAAACAAGAAATTATTCACTAGTGTTTGTAGGGGGAGGTTTATTTCTTGATAAAGAAACCTTTTTAGGGTTCCGTACCCAAAGGCTAAAACGGAACCCTGTGTGTCACCAGGCCGTATCTTCAAGAACCGTGATAGCTAGACAGTTGAATTTTTTACAGATTATGAATTTCTGTTGCCGCATTAATTTTCTGTGAACAACGCTTCGTTCACAGATAACTAAGCAGATAAATTTATAAAGTTATAACATCTCACTTTTATCTATAAAAACATTCCACAAAAAAATATGTAAATTTTAATAATTCAAATTTATTTACCAAGACGAAAACGCGTAACATTGTTGGCTCATTCTCGAGGCAAAGCCAATAAAACCGTTTATTATCCTTTCACCCCACTTGTGAATATTTCGCTTTGTTAATGTTCGTTTAGCGTCATTGTAACCGAACAGAGCGACTTTGCGGCGCCGAAAAAAAAGAAAAAAAAGAAAACGCCCCGAGCGTCGCACATGGCGCGCAAAAATTACACGCGCGTTTAAATTTCGAACCACATAATTTAAGCTTATTTGAATTTTGTGTTTGGATAATCGGACTACGATTTAGTGACAAGATTAGTTACATGAGGGTCGATATTAGATGTAATCCTTATAATGCGGAGTGAAATGAAAATTACTGAGCACGAAGTACGTAATATTAATATTTTTGTTCAACTCATTGAACAATAATTTTACTTTAAATTATACAATATATACACTAGGATAAATTTAAAGATTAATAATAATTTGTAATATGTAAAAATAATAATTTCTTAACTAAATACTTATATTAAAATAATAAATGTAAACAAGCCAAGTCGCATGACAAACTGTATGTTTTAAATTAAATCTAGGTCACAAAGTAAACACAATTTTTGATGATTAATATTATTTTGGCAATAGGTAGGTAACACACGGCTGCACATCGACAGCACACTATTATAATAATTATTGATAAGTCATCAAAACTAAAATGTATATAATGTAAGAAATTTGTGAATAAATTAATTGGAATCAAGAACTGAGTCGAGTATCACTCCTCCTCCCAAGAAGATCAAGCTGTGCCTAGCAACCGCTAGAAGAGCTATTGCAGCTGGAAGAAACGAGCAGTACCTAGCAACCGCTAGAAGAGCTATTGCAGCTGCAAGATACGAGCAGTCCCTAGCAACCGCTAGAAGAGCTATTGCAGCTACTCCATGCTCTTTAGCATCCTCTCACTGCGGCCAGGAAACCCTTAGCCGTCAGTCGATTGGTCTTGTGAGTCCGCTTGACCAGCAGTGAGAAAATCCATCCCGTGTACATTGCACGACGTACACACACCACCCTTCCTACCCACCGTCCGTCCGTCACCCCAGGTCGCCTGGTGACAGACAATCCCGTACTTATCTATATATTTATATATTGTTCGAACCCTATGGTTAGGGCTAGGGCAGTAGGGACACGTCAGGTAGGGTAGGGCCAGTAGGTACACATAAAGCTAGGTACACACACATACACACATGCACTAACTAGGATACACGCACAAGGGGTCCAGATATAGATACATACGATTAGGAAACTAGGGATAGGTTATTGTAGGGGTAGGTGTTAGGGGTAGGTTTTATCCCCTTTCGGTGAATGTATCTGGTGACTGCACGCCCGCGTACACGCCTCGCGTAGGGTAAGGTGCCGGTTACCAGGTGCGTTTACATTTGGTCCTTCGAGTTTTTTTTTTGGTTTCGCGACGGGACATCAATCGCGCCCCGTTGGGAAATCGAACCAGTAAAAATCGCGCTCCTCTTGTCCCCGTAGGTTGACTGACATACAAAGACGTATTACCACCAACTACCGCGCTGCGATTTTCTCAACCAAGCAGCTACGGAACGTTCAACAGATTGAATATACCTACAGCAAAAGGAAGCAACGAAACAAAACACTATGGAAAATATGGACATTGAAGAAATCAATCGTATTATCAGAAGCCAAGAGGCGGACTACAACGAAATCAAACGAATACTTACAAATCTCAAAAAAGACCCAAACACAAGAAAAACTGACAAGTACATTAACGAACGGAGGGCTCGACTCACAGAAATACTCAACAGAACTACTACCAATCACGAGTTACTTAGAAATCAACAAGTACTAGTTGATCATAAGTACCTTACTACAAGTTACTACGAATCCATCAAGTCACTCGTCAATCAAACTATGGAAAACTTAGCAAAATGCGAGAAGCGACTACAGTTGCTAGGCAAACTATACGAACCACAAGACATCGAAGAAAATGAATGTGAAGATGCGAACTCACCTAAAATCTTCATTCAACTCTATCGTATCACACAAATGCAGAAGAAACTACAAACAGCTACACAAGCGTTAACAGAAGATAAACCCGTATGGTACTGGGAATCACTGGCGAAAAATATAGAGAAGCAATGGCAAGACATAGAGGAAACTCACCTACTCATTCTAATGGAAGACAGCACCTTAGACCACAGCTACTTTCGAGATAACTTGTTTGAAAAAACGCAAACAGATTACGATGTAATCATTGAGCGTATTACGGCTAAAGCAAGTAACACAAAAAGAGTGGTGAACAGTGAGCACAAAAGTAACCTGCCAAGAATAATTATTCCGGTTTTCGACGGCAACTATGAGTCATGGGATTCATTCTACGACTTATTTCTAAAAATTATACATGAAGATACGTCATTATCAGCGACAGAAAAAATGCAGTACCTTAAGACACACGTACGAGGCGAGGCTTTAATGCTCATTAAGCACTTGACAGTTTGTGACGCGAACTACGATGCAGCCTGGACGCTACTTAACAGAAGATATAGAAACGAAAGAATTATAATAGCGAAGCACGTAGATAACATTCTCAATATAGCAAAGATAAATCACGCCACTGCAGCCAACTTAAAAAGTCTACATGATACGATAAATCAAAATATAGAAGCTCTTCGACGTCAAAACATAGACACAACTACATGGGACCCCATCCTGGGGAGAATTCTCAGTAGAGTGTGGGACTCTGAAACAAACGAAAAGTATGAACAACAATTAACCGAACCTAACAAGCCACAAAAGTTTGATGAGATGATGGAATTCCTAGAGAAACGATTCCAATGCTTACAGACAACAACTACGATAAGCAAACAAACAAAAACAAATTACAAGACAAGATACGACACACCAGGCCCATACAAGAGGTCAGACAACAATCATTGTTGGTATTGTAACAAAAAACCATACCATACCATATACCAATGCATACAATTTAAACAACTATCAGTAGAAGAACGATACAAGGCAGTTAAAGAGAAAGGAATATGCAGGAATTGCTTGGCGCACAGCCAATCAGAAGAATGTATGAGTACAAAGACTTGCCAACACTGTGGAAGGTTAGGACACCATTCCTACCTACACCAAGAAAACCATAAGCCAACTAGATATACGAAGAACGAAAAAACCAATACATCTAAGAATACAACTACAACTAGAACAAACAATATGCATACAAATACGACAACGACACTACCAAAAACTACGCTACTAGCTACAGCGCTAGTAAATGTCAAGTCAATCGATGGTACAACCCAATTACTAAGAGTACTGTGTGATCAAGGCTCAGAAGCGTCTTTTTGCACGGAAACAGTAGCTCAACTACTAGCTTACCCGAGGAACAGAACACACGTTGAAGTAACGGGGATAGCTGACGAAAAACCCAAAATAGCAAATTACTCCATTGAAGTGAAATTACAACCAAGATTTCCGAGTGAATTCAAGCTAATAACTACACTAATAATACTTCCAAAACTAACTGGTGCCATACCGAGTACCAATATACCACAATTAGAGGAAAAGCAGTTAGAAAACAAAATGATAGCCGATCCAACTTACAATAAAAGAGGTCCAATAGACGTAATATTGGGAGCTCAAGACTATAGCAAACTACTACTACAAGGGCTATACAAGATTAATGACGACATAATAGCCCAAGACACACATTTTGGATGGGTTCTATCTGGGTTCGTCAGTAGCCACACTACAGATAGAATGAAAGTTACTACTATGACATCAAGAACGAACGAAATAGAACAATTAACCAAATTCTGGGAATTAGA
Organism: Idaea aversata; assembly: GCA_907269075.1. Taxonomy (NCBI): domain Eukaryota; kingdom Metazoa; phylum Arthropoda; class Insecta; order Lepidoptera; family Geometridae; genus Idaea; species Idaea aversata. The sequence goes on along the minus strand of OU026098.1, from coordinate 2,542,620 downwards.
AGAAATTCCAGCCAATCACGAACTATCTAGCGATGACCAACAATGTGAAGACTTTTACAAGACAACAACTACCAGAAATATAGATGGGTCCTACACTGTGAGACTTCCATTCAAAAATCCAGACGTAGATTATGGAGACTCACGAAAGAAAGCGGCGGCTAGATTACTACAATTAGAAAGAAGGTTTGCCAAAGACAAAACACTACAAGAAAGATACCAAGAGTTTCTAAACGAATACTTAGAAATGGGTCACATGAGGAAAGTACCTAAAGTAGACTATTACCAAGGAAAGTACTACATTCCTCATCAACCAGTGATTAAAGAAGAGTCATTAACTACAAAACTAAGAGTGGTATTTGATGCTTCGAGTAAATCAAGCACAAATATTAGCTTAAATGAGAATATGTTGACAGGACCAAGGCTTCAATCAGACTTAACTACAATACTACTACGATGGAGAAGACATAAAATTGTTTTAATGGCAGACATTGAGAAAATGTATCGTTTTATAAACGTAAATGAAGAAGACCTGCCATATCAACGAATCCTATGGAGAGAGTCTCCAAAACATCAAATCGATGAATATGAACTAACCACCGTTACATACGGAACTGCATCGGCACCATACTTAGCAGTCAAAACTTTGCAACAACTGGCTATAGATGAACGACAGAAGTATCCTAATGCAAGCGAAATAACGTTACAAGATTTCTACGTCGACGATGTTCTCTCGGGGGCCAGGTCTGTAGAAGCAACAAAGAAGTTACAAAACGAATTGATACAGTTGTTAAGAAGAGGTGGATTTAATCTAAGGAAATGGTCATCAAACAGTGAAGAATTATTAAATAACATACCAAAAGAAAAACAAGAGGATAAGATGTTAAAAATTCCACTGGACGAAACAAGAAAGTCGTTAGGAGTTCTATGGTCACCAAAAGAAGACAGTTTCCAATTCCAAATTACGATAAACAAAAAAGAGAATCCAACAAAAAGATTCATCCTGTCAGAAATCGCAAAGCTTTTTGATCCACTGGGCTGGCTTGCACCAGTTATAATAACCATGAAACTGATAATGCAAGAACTATGGACTAAAGGCCTAGACTGGGATCAGATTGTAGATAACGTAACCAAAGACAGATGGATTGGATTACAAAACCAGATGAAAATGTTAGAAGCAATTTCAATACCAAGATGGTGTCATATCACAGATGAAACTAAAGTTGAGTTACACGGCTTTTGTGATGCATCGGAAAAAGCATACGGGGCCGTGGTATACTGTCGAGTGCAAATCAATGAAAACTCGTACGAAGTTACACTATTACAAGCAAAATCAAAAGTGGCACCGCTGAAACAAAAGACAACACTACCAAAACTAGAACTATGTGCTGCACTGTTACTCGCCCAACTTATGGAGAAGGTCATAACAACAATGAAATTTACAAACACAGAAGTTTATTGTTGGACGGACTCAATGATTACATTAGGCTGGGTCAAAGGTGAAGCTACAAGATGGAAAACGTTTGTAGCCAACAGGGTAGCTGAGATACAAAAATTATTACCACAAGCAAAATGGAATCACGTCATAACGTCAAATAACCCGGCGGACGTAATTTCGAGAGGAATAGAACCAAATAAATTTCACAACTTTACACTATGGTGGAATGGCCCAACATGGTTAAAAACCAAAAATCTGCCAATAACTAAAACTATCCCTGAAATATGTGAAGAGATAAAAAAAACCGTTCACAGTAACTTAGCAACAACTACCGAACCACAGAATGAAATATGGGAGAGATTTTCAAGTTTCCAAAGAATGGTACGAATACTGTCATACTGCTTCAGATTTAAGAATATGGAAAAAAGCACAGAACCCTTACGTTGTGATGAATTAGCTATTACAACAAACAAAATAATAGCACTAGTACAACAACAAGTTTTTCAAAAAGAGTACAAAACATTAACAAAAGGGATATCACTAGAAAAAAATAATAGACTAACAAGCTTAGATCCATTTATAAATCAAGAAGACAAGATAATGAGAGTCGGAGGAAGACTTCATAATTCAAACCTTCCATATAACCAAAAACATCCTATACTACTACCAAGCGATCACCACGTCACATGGATAATAATTCACGATGCTCACATGAAAACCTTACATGGAGGAAACATGTTAACTTTAGCCTACATACGACAAAGATATTGGATATTAGGAGGAAAGAAAAGAATAAAGAGTTACATATCCAAATGTGTAAAATGCATACGATACAAAGCAACAACCCTACATCAAAAAATGGGCACATTACCAAAAGCCAGAGTAACCGAATCATACCCATTTAGTCACACAGGTGTTGATTTTGCTGGTCCTGTACAAGTAAGAGCAATGAAAGGAAGAGGACACAAGTCGTACAAAGGATACATTGCAGTATTTGTTTGCCTAGCAACGAAAGCAATACACTTGGAACTAGTAGGTGATTTATCAACCGAGTCCTACATAGCCGCAATGCAAAGGTTCACATCAAGAAGAGGTCCAGTTTCACACATGTACAGCGATAATGCAACTAATTTTGTGGGAGCTGCCAACCACCTTTACAAAGAAATACTGGAAATAACTCAGTCAAATGAATTCCAACAGACAATAACTACGATAGGAACACAATGGCATTTCATACCACCTTCGTCTCCTCACTTTGGCGGAATTTGGGAAGCGGGAGTAAAATCCATGAAGCACCACTTACGCAGAGTGATAGGAGAACAAACATTAACCTACGAAGAATTGATAACATTCCTGTACCAGATCGAAGCATGCCTTAACTCGAGGCCGTTATGCGCACAAAGCGAAGATATAAATGACAACGTAGTGACCACACCAAGTCATTTCCTAATAGGACGAGAGGCAGTAGGAATACCAGATCCCCTGGCAAATATTAGCACTGATCTACTACTCAGGTGGAAACAGATTCAAAAGATGAAGAGAGATTTTTGGAAAAGCTGGACACACGATTATTTACATCAATTACAACAGAGATACAAGTGGAAAACAAACAACGAAAACTTAACGATCGGAACATTAGTACTAGTGAAAGATGAAAACATAAGTCCCAGCAAATGGCCACTGGCAAAAGTAAAAGAAATACATCCGGGCAATGATGACCTCACAAGAGTTGTAACCCTACAGAAGTCCTCTGGTTCAACTCAAAAACGTGCAATACATAAACTTGTTCCTCTACCAATCAATGAAAACGACAGCGGCACTAAACCAAGTAATACGAGTACAACAGTACAATCAAATGTTATCGTAAAACAGAATAAACGACAAACCAGGAGTCATACATATAAAAAGGGATGGCAATGGTTCACGTTCCTGATTATATGCCTACAACTATTTGCCAACGTAACATCAACCTATACAATGATTAAAATAAAACCAGGATTTTATGTAGAACAGATCGGGACTGCATGCATTGACAGAGGAGTCTTTAGAATAGAGACAAACTTCGAAAAAGAACAGATTGAACAAAACCTTAGACAAATAAAGAAAGCAGTGACACAGTTCGACGACCTTTGTGAAATAGCAAAAAATACAACCAAAAATGCGACACATTGTGAACAATTCCACCACTACTTAAAAGAATCCGAGTCAAAGTACGAAAGAACAAAAGAATACCTAATGGAAGCAAACCAAACCAAAAGAAAGAAGAGAGGTATATTAGGACAGATATTAACATCAGTTTTTGGCGTAAACGACGAGGTCTACAGGGACATAGATAGCCTGAACAAAAACCAACAACAACTAATCGAAGCTGCAAATCAACAAACGAAGTTTATGATATCAACGGTATCACAAGTTAATGAGACAGAAAATAGAATCACGAAAAAACTACAAAAATTTCAAACAAAACTAAACCAGGTCATACAATTTATACATGAAACAGATTATTGGTACCAAGCAGTCATCAGAAACAGTGTAAATATACATATAATAGAAACGTATCAGTTAGCAAATGATTACATAACTGAAATAACAGAACATTACGCTGGATTATTAGATGTATACCTATCGAAATCAAGTGTATACAGCATTTTGACTCCAAAGAACGTCAGTAACCTAATTTATACGGCAAATAACAAACTTCCTAGTAACTTAAAGATAGTACAACGACAACTGCTAGAAACAAAAATGGCGGAAAACGAAACACACATCCAAGTGTACGCCTACTTTCCGATACAGGACACAACAAAATACACAATGATCTATGTCACAGCGGTTCCTGAAAAAACACGGGACCAGCTATTCCAAACCGTCGAAATACAAAAATCATACATTGGCGTAGACTATAACAACGAACAGTATTTTGACTTAGATCATGAAGAATTTACAAGTTGCCTACAAAGTATGAGTACATACGTCTGCTTTCCTAGTGCCGTGAAGAACATGCAATCAAATGATAATTGCATTGTTAACCAGCTCTTCAAAAACCAAACACAAACGAGGTGTCAATCAAAAACGTTCGACATAACTAACAAACTGTTATGGAAACAACTGCATATGCAAAATACATGGTTATTCATAGCTAAAGACCGTAGTTTGACATCGATCATATGTGACGGACAAAGAGAGGAAATTGAACTGCGGGATGTTGGAGTAATACGGATTGCCGACAACTGTATTATAAAGACAACTAATAACATATTAGCTGCAAAAAGAACAATCTCAGTTCAAACCGTAGCGTCATTTTCAAAACCAATCGACTTCTCTATATCCACCTATAATAGCACTGGCACCATATTTAATGTAACCAAAGACGAAGTTATAGAGAGTTCACAAGATATTCTCGACAATGTAGTCAAATCCGAAAATAACTTACAAACTAAACTAGACAATACAATCTGGACCCAAGTTACTTCTCACACTTACATAACTACTACAGTAGGAGGTATAGTAGTAGTTACTATAATTTTATTAATATTATTTTGTGTTCCTCAGATCACGAGGGGCATAAGGTCACTGGTACAGCTACAGCACCACGACAACAGACCTGCAGCTGACGAGCCAGCCAGCCAACATCACGACCCAGTCTACAGCCAGGTAGCACCCAGAAAACCAGCCAGAAGACAACAAGATCCCTCGAACACTGACGGAATAGAACTGTACCAACTGGAGTCCTGCCCTGGAGAGACGCCAGAATGTTCAACTCATTGAACAATAATTTTACTTTAAATTATACAATATATACACTAGGATAAATTTAAAGATTAATAATAATTTGTAATATGTAAAAATAATAATTTCTTAACTAAATACTTATATTAAAATAATAAATGTAAACAAGCCAAGTCGCATGACAAACTGTATGTTTTAAATTAAATCTAGGTCACAAAGTAAACACAATTTTTGATGATTAATATTATTTTGGCAATAGGTAGGTAACACACGGCTGCACATCGACAGCACACTATTATAATAATTATTGATAAGTCATCAAAACTAAAATGTATATAATGTAAGAAATTTGTGAATAAATTAATTGGAATCAAGAACTGAGTCGAGTATCACTCCTCCTCCCAAGAAGATCAAGCTGTGCCTAGCAACCGCTAGAAGAGCTATTGCAGCTGGAAGAAACGAGCAGTACCTAGCAACCGCTAGAAGAGCTATTGCAGCTGCAAGATACGAGCAGTCCCTAGCAACCGCTAGAAGAGCTATTGCAGCTACTCCATGCTCTTTAGCATCCTCTCACTGCGGCCAGGAAACCCTTAGCCGTCAGTCGATTGGTCTTGTGAGTCCGCTTGACCAGCAGTGAGAAAATCCATCCCGTGTACATTGCACGACGTACACACACCACCCTTCCTACCCACCGTCCGTCCGTCACCCCAGGTCGCCTGGTGACAGACAATCCCGTACTTATCTATATATTTATATATTGTTCGAACCCTATGGTTAGGGCTAGGGCAGTAGGGACACGTCAGGTAGGGTAGGGCCAGTAGGTACACATAAAGCTAGGTACACACACATACACACATGCACTAACTAGGATACACGCACAAGGGGTCCAGATATAGATACATACGATTAGGAAACTAGGGATAGGTTATTGTAGGGGTAGGTGTTAGGGGTAGGTTTTATCCCCTTTCGGTGAATGTATCTGGTGACTGCACGCCCGCGTACACGCCTCGCGTAGGGTAAGGTGCCGGTTACCAGGTGCGTTTACAATTTTAACAAGAGGAATTACTATTAGACACGTTATATGTGGTAAGTTGAATATTAGTGCTAATGTAATGAAAGGTATATTTTGAACTTCATACCACTTTCCGTAATGTAAATCTCTTGGGAATGTCTACCGGATGATCTGGAAATTGCAAATAAAAATACTTCTAATATTTGTCTCGCTATAAAAATAAAGAATTGATCTCAAATATATATACATTCTAAAATAACTGTTATTTGAATGTTTTCATTCTAATAATGTATGTTTTATAAACCTAAGTTTAATTTAACGCACGCAGTGGATCTTCAATTTTGTTGCCTGATTGTACCTATATTTTTTAAATTACTTACCTAATTTCAAATTGAAAAGTTACGTTATTTTGTAGTGTGCGTTTTAATTTGGCTTTCAAAATGTCCTATAAAGTAAGTAAAACTATAAAGTAAGGTTAGAAACTAAATAACCATTTGATAACTGCATTCTCTTAAAACGTAAGACAGGCACCCAAAGACAGTCTTGCTGCCAAGTTAAAAAGATAAATAACAATATTTTTTAAAAATTGCACATATTACTGTAAGTAACTTAATATTTGCACAAAATAAAATATATCTATTTAAAAGTTTAAGTAGTCTTAAAAAGCTGACTAAGAAATGTTACTTAGTCAGCTTTACAAAAAACTATTTAGTTTTTAATTCGCGCACATCCGGTGCGCGAATGCCACAAGAAATATAACGATGAATTTTCCCGCTTTACGGTATAAATAATTAAATTGTTCTAATCAAGGAATTAGACGGTTTACTTCGTAAACTATCAAATTATGTTCAAACGTTGTAAAATCTTTAGAATATTCGAGGTTCACAGATATGAGACAAATCCACTTAAAATATAAACTACTAGCATCGCACTGTGGTTTCACTTGCGTAAGTCCCGATCCTGAAGGAATATCGGGATAAAAAGTAGCACATGACACTTCCAATGAATTAATGTATCTTAATACTAAGTTGCATCAAAATCGGTTCAGTAGTTTAGACGCCTTTATAAGAAGATCCTTCCTTTTTATTATACTAGCTGTGCACCGCGGTTTACCTGCGTAAGTCCCGATCCCTTGGGAATATCAAAATAAAAAGTAGCCTATAGCCTTCCTCGATAAATTGACTATCCAACACAAAAATAATTTTCGTGTCGAACCATGTAGTTCCTGAGATTAGCGCATTCAAACTCTTCAGCTTTATATTATTAGTATACTAGCGACCCGCCCGGCTTCGGACGGCTATATTATGCATGTGTTATTCATATAAACCTTCCTCTTGAATCACTCTATCTATTAAAAAAAAACCGCATCAAAATCCGTTGCGTAGTTTTAAAGATTTAAGCATACATAGTACTATGTAGTCAAATTTCATCAAAATAAAATCATAAAAGTAGTTTAGGAGCCCATAAAAAATCTTTTGTTTTTATTATATTTGTGTAGAATATATTTGGTAGAACCCATATTTAGACAAAGCAAAATTATAAAGATGGGCTAAACATTTTTTGGATTGATTTCTATTTGCAATACTATCGATTGGTATGTGTGGTTATTAGTAAATTAGCAGGTTTGATTTCCTAAAAATCGAATGTGCAGTTTTAGTTTTTTGTCAAAATCGGGCATGTGACTACTTGGTGGTCCTAAATGCCCATTACAAAAGAAAACATTGATGGTAACCATAGCAACGTATTATCGTTGCTATGGTTACCTTGTCAACAATGGAACGTGAGCGATGACGTCACACTTTTTTGTGAGTGCTGCCGGTGTTCATCGATTTATAAGACGTTATTACGTTAAAATTTAACCTGCATATTAGTCTATATGAGCATTGTACAAAAGTGAGCCTACAAAACGTATTCTATATCAATTGCCAGAAACTAAAACGAAAAAACTAGTGCATTCAAATTGCAATAACCAACAATACGCACGCTAACAATCTGAACGTTGTTCGTCTAAATAACTGGCAACTACTGAATTCATAGATATTTAACATTATAGAGGAAAAGAGAGAAACATAGGGGGGTCTAAAACACGACTTGTTTAGCAAAGCTTGCACAAGCATTTTTAACCGACCTCAATTTTTTACATTTTTTTACAGACAGAAATTTTTCATGTATGTTCACGGATTACTTAAAGACGGCTCAACCGATTGAGATGATTCTTTTTTTAGGGTTCCCATTAGGGACATTAAAAACTTAATCGCCTTCTGCTTCGCAAGCAGTTCGCCCACCACCAAAAAGGTCGTTAAGAGGAAAGGGTACCGGGGGCTCTCTCCAAACAAAGTATAACAAACGTAGTTCTCCCTGGATAATGACACTAGAGCAAATATTTTTGTTGCATTAAACTTATAACTGCCATGACGTTGTTAGTTTTAGTTTTTATTTTTTATTTTTGAAGTGAAAACTTCTTATGGCGCGTTGGGCACTTTTGTGGGTGAGCATTTTCAGCCGTTCTCGCGACAGATGAGATTTTGACAGATGAGATTTTAACAGTTATTGTGCTTCTACTACTATGCAATATTGAAAACAGCGCCATCTCTGTGCAAACGGCCGAACTACGATACTCACTTCTGTACAACAGTGTTAACAGCGACATCTCTCGGTGGATGGTGCAGGTTCGCAGCGAGCTGCCGTACGCAGTTCGCGTCGCACGCTAGCGCCATCACTGATACACGAGTGAGCATTTTCAGCCGTTCTCGCGACAGATGAGATTTTACACAGATATACAGTTTTCACTTCTGCCTGCACTCCCGGAGTGCGCTGTTTTTTTTTTAATCCTAATTTCTATGATAATCACTACATAGTATAAAACAAAGTCGCATTCTCTGTCCCTATATCCCTTTGTATGCTTAAATCTTTAAAACTACGCAACGGATTTTGATGCGGTTTTTTTTAATAGATAGAGTGATTCAAGAGGAAGGTTTATATGTATTAGAAAATAAAAAAAACACAAAAATAGGGTCATGGCAGTTATAGGTTTTATGGCACAAAAAATATTTATGCTAGTGTCATTATCCAGAGAGGAAACAGTCGACTACGTTTGTATAGAGAGAGAGTCGGTACCCTTTAGCCTTAAAATGTTTCAGATGTCCTCTTTAATACTTATAGTTAATTCTCTTTGCATTGATGCGATTTCACAGACAAAGGGGTTGCCAGCGTAAAAACTAGCTAACAAGCGCGGGAGCGGTGCGCCCGCGGCGCGGTCTAATTCACAATTTGCCGCGTACCGCCCCGCGCCCGGGGAACGCGTTCTAAATTCAAATTTTCACCGTGTTGCCATGTTATAGCAAATGAATGAAGGAGGGAAAAGTGGTTGAATAAATCTTATTTGATGTGGTAATGGTACGTTATCAATAATTATAATAGAGGAAGAAGGGACAAAAATGTTAGAATTTTTTACTAGTTTGTAGTAGTTAGTAGCGACGCTCGCTGATCGCTTACAGTCGTGCGGGTTAAGTGACGCCTGGCGCGGTCATTACTTCGATGGGTGGCCAATTAGAGTGTGGCAAAAATGTGTTTTCGTGAGCCCCTCCGTGCTTCGGAAGGCATGTTAAGCCGTTGGTCCCGGTTGTTACCTCTAGTAGCAGTCGTTAGGTCAAGTTAGAGGCCTTAAGGCGATCTGAAAACTTTAACATTAGGTGAGCCACACCACTATACGAGAAGAAGAAGAAGGAGGAGTTGAATTTTCCCAAATCCTTTCTCACCGGACTACTTCATAATAGATATCTGCTTTACTTTTAGGCCGATCCGCCCTTGAACTGTGCGTTGATTGATCAGTCAGTCAGTCAAGACTTTGAATTTTATATTAAGGTAGCTTCGAAACCAAATATGTCGAGTGTTGGTGCAGTTAACCAACTATCTAATAACTACTATTTCATTTTGTGTATCTATTTCTTTCTTTTATTTTGTTTATACTTCTATGTTTTTTTGGAATGAAAGTTCCTTATCACGCGTTGCGAAAGGAGACTAGACGAACGGCGGAAAAAATTAAGACCAAAAACTGGTTGCCTGTAAAGTCGGTATACGGGCGAAAGTTTTACGTGACAACAACTGTGCTCGAGTGGAAGGGACGCGTGCCTTTCACTTTTTATGTCTGTCTCTCTCGCTCTTAGGCGGGCTAACCATGCCCGAGTGGAAGGGACGCGTGCCTCTCACTCGCTCTCATTGTGAGCGCATAACGTCAGCGGAGCGTAACGCAGTTTCTTGAAGTGTCACCCGGCAAACCAATTTATAAAACGTTGTCACGTCAAAAGTTGAAACGACACTTTTTGCATAGAAAGCAAGCCAGTTATTTTCGTTTCGTCTTTCTATTTCGCATTGAACAGTGTGGTGTCGCGACAATTATTTACAAAATAAAAATACAATTACTTCACTAATTAATCGAAAGGAACTTCGTTCTATCCGGGTGTCCCTTGACACCTCTCAAGTTTTTTGTGTCCTTCTATGAGTCTCAAGTGGCTTGAAATACAACTATTTTATTTATCTAAACTAACCTATACTAATATTTTTAAATAGAAAGATTTTATAGTTTATTTGCATTGAATATAGGCTCCCAAACTACTGGATCTATTTTGATGAAACTTGGTATGAGGATACATTGATTCATTGCGAATAACATAGGCTTTTTATCCCGATATCCTCACAGGTTTGGACATAGGATACTTTTTTTTTTTTTATATTCAAACGAGATCGGGACTTACGCTAATATACGAATTATTCCATATTCAAACCAGCATAAGTCCCGATCCCTTGGGAATATCGGGATAAAAGTATGCTGCACTATTATGTATCCTGTGACGTTCGTCTTTGTTGTAAGGCGTTCGACCGGGGGGTTTTCTCGAGCGGCTGCGGTTTTTTAGTTGATTACTCAGCACCTACTAATTGGATTTTGATGTAAAGTATACCACGACTTTCCTCAGATTTCACTTGGTTTAGGCGTTTTTAATTTTATATTATGTAACAAACAAACAGACAGACAGATATATTTTTGTTCTACTACTTTTTCGAAGTCCCACAGACGCATTTTTTTTTGATTTGCTGTATTACATAAAAATCAATGCCACTTTTCGTTGTAATTTTATAACTCAAGAACGGGCTCACCTATCCAAACCAAATGTTTAAGCTTTGTTCGGACTATTTAGTAGATGGTTTATGTGAAGTTTGCACAAAATCGGTCAAGCGGTTCTTCATTTATCACATTTTTTTATATGGCAAAACAACGTTTGCCGGGACAGCTAGTAGATAATAAAGTAACTTCAAAACCAATATTTCTTTCCTTTCGTCTTAAACCTTCCTCTTAATTCAGTAGGTAATGAAATTGTTACGAAATGTACATATGACCTTATTCGTCTTTTTTGGGACTTTTAGGTATCAAAAGTTATAGAAGATAATGTGTAAATGTCAAATTAATTAAAAATTTGTGTAAAAGTTCATTATAGAGAATAATTTTTAATTTTTAAAAATTTAAAGACGGATATCGAACCCCATCACCTAACACTGTCAGTATTATCGGTAATCCACCAAATGATGTACAACGCGCCGGCCGACGGACGACGGGTAAAAATCGAGCGGTAACTCGGTAACCCTATATAATGGGGTAAATTTTCACTTATATCATAGGAATTTCGTTTTCTGTGTTAGGCTACTGTCAGAGATAGATGACTGCAAATATATGAATTATAGCAGTGGCCTGCGGTTTCATCCGTGTAAGTTCTGATCCCGTGGGAATGTCGGGATAAATAGTAGTATAAGTTACTTCTAATAGATCAATGAATAAGTTTTATCATAATCGGTTAAGTCGTTTCTAAACTTATTTGTTACAAATAAAAATAAAACTTAAATATACAGAAACGCCTACAGCACAAACAAATCTGTATATAAATTCTACCTATCCCGGCAAACGTAGTTTTGCCATATACAAAAAAAAAAAGATTCTCAGACCTAACGAATATACATAAAAAAATTCACCAAATCGGTTCAGCCGTTTAGATAGAGTTTGGCAACTAACACCGCGACACGAGAATTTTATATTAGACTAGCTTTTGCCTGCCTGCCAAGTCGAAAATGGACCAAGGGATCGCGTTGTCCTATACAAACTTTGCCCCCCTTTTTCACCCCCCAGGGGTAGAATTTCGGAAAATCCTTTCTTATCGCATGCCTACGTCATACAAAGAACACATCCTCCAAGTTTCAGGTCTCTACGATCAGCGGTTTAGGCTGTGCGTTGATCTGTCAGTCCGTCAGGACAATGAATTTTATATGTATAGATTTGTTTTAGGTGAGAATCGAACCCACAACCTTCTGCGTTGCAGACGAGTATTCCCCCACCACAAAGGTCGCCATATATAGAGTTTATATATTTATCTCTCGATCTAATACACTCTATAACATCTAATGTACAAGCCCAATAACAAAATTCATTAATCCATATACAAAAAACAATAAGTTAACCCCCACATCGTACGTATTAGGTAAGTAACACGTAAGTTATGATAGGCATTAACGTCCGTAATCGAGCCGATGCGAGTATAAAGGAAAGCGCCCTCTATAACGCGCGGTAAACGAATATGCGGGGAAATTGGTACCGAGGCCGGCGCAGATGCGATTGTACAAACGGGGTGATAGGGATGTCTATCTCACCCACAAGACTAAGGACTCGCCAGATAAATCTCGATTTTTTTAAATCTTGTCAACACAAGACTGCGATAAGGTGAGTTTTCAAATATAATTTTATTCTAGACCTGTGCTCTGATTCTCAAACCTATAATGCTTTAAGTGACTAATTCATGATTAGTTATTAATACGAGGCCATTTTCTAAAATAAAAGAACGCTGGTTTGCTTGTCGCTTATTAAAGTTGAAGACGGAATGGGAATTTTTGTGGGAAGAATGAAACAATTTTCTATGGGTGGAAACCCAACTACAAGTTGTAAGATGTAAAAAAGAGTACTTATAACTTACATTTTAATTTTTTTATAAGATCGTTTTTCATATTTAACAATTACGTTAGGATTAGTGGTTTCGGAACGCGCCTATATCAAAGAGAAGACACCAAAATGAGGGTTTACTTATTGACCAAGAAAGTGATCTTATAAGGGTTCCTTTTTTACCCTTTGACCCTAAAACGGAGCAAAAGTAAGAAAAAGATCTGAAGGCCAATTCTCGTAAATAACATTGTTCAAATTACATTTCGATTGCATTTCGATCACAAATAATATGTACCCTCAAAGTAGCTCAAAATAGATAGATAGATAGATAGATAAATAAACACTTTATTTGTACAACACACAAAACATTTAAAAAATCAAAGAGTACAAGAAAGCCCTCAAAGTTAGCTTTTTGTATAAAAAACCTGACTTTGAAGGTATCTTTTGCAATCGAAATGCAATCGGGATGATATTGAAATGTAATTTAAACAATATTATTTACGAGAATTGCCATTCAGAGCAAATTGAGAACTAACTTTTAAATGTCCGAATCTAAAGACTCGTCTATCTAACCTACCCCATCACTATTCGGAAGCTCACAATCATCAATCTACCCCCTAGCCTCGCCCGCTCGTAAATCACGCTTACAATGGCCTCAGGAAGTTCTTAAGAAGAAAAACTATAGGTTATATCCTTCCGGACGAGCGGCCAATCGGAAGAGCCCGACGAACTATAGGGGTATAGCGCGGGGGAACTGCTTCGTGCCCTCTTAAGGGTTGAATATGGCCAGTAATTGCCGAACGAATAGTTGATGCCTTACTGGGGAGTGAGGTTCCTATCGCTTTCAAAGAAATCGTTGTAATACTTTTCATTTTACAAAAGAAAAGCATATACTTAAGTAGTATATCCGTTGTCTAGCACCCATTACACAAGTCTAGTTACTTAGCTTGGGACTAGATGGCGATGTGTGGAATGTACTGCAATATTTATTATTTATTTTGAGAAAGAAATGGAGGTTAAACTATGTATTTTAGAGTGCGGTTGCTATCGCTATCAAAGAAATTGTTGTTAAGACACTTTCGATTTTGACAAAGGAATGGAGAGTAAGCTAACAATTAATTGTCTGTAGTTACTTATATTATAAAATTACGTAATTTTATTTTCAATTTATATTTTTTTTCTTACAATCCGATTTCCCGAGTAACTGCAAAGTGCAGTTTGTTGGCGAGTGTGCGTTTATTTAAAGTTTTAATATTTGAAAGTAATCTTCGAAATAAATAATATAATTTAGATAATTATTTTACAAATAGAAGACTACATTATTGACACGTGATATAGGTCACTATTTAATTCTATATTTCTAAACGATCACTTTAAAGCGATAGTTCTTTAAAAATTTTGACGATTGCTTTGAAAGCGATAGTAACTACAAACTGTAGTATCAGGTAGAGCTCCAGTAATGGATGATGCGTTCAAGTTGGACTAATGAAGTAGATTTCAGCTGCCGATTGTTTTAATTTTACTTAGTTGCTTCTTGATTATTTCGTTTTGTTATTGTTTCTTGATGAGATGGGGTTAAATGATTGTACGATGTTTTTGTATGGTTTATATTTATTTTACAAATATATTTGGATTATTGTTTTAGGAACATATTTACGATCAATTCCAATGATCTAAATATACTATTAGCTTATATGCTAAATACAATATACCTTCATAACAAGTATTATCGAAATCCATCCAGTATTTTCAGAGCCTATAAGTTACAAACAAAAATTTTCTTTACAATATTACTGCAGTAAAAAATAAAAGAGTTTTAAAATTTAAAATTATACTCAGTTTTTATATGTTTCACACTTAGATAATACGTTGCAAATTAAAATTTCGTAGTTTTTTGCGTAATTCGACTCGGTGGGACGAGGTCCCTGTAGCTCCGTTGAATAAGAGCATTGCTTTAGTAAAATAGAGAGAAAAAAAAACAGCGCACTCCGGGAGTGCAGGCAGAAGTGAAAACTGTATATCTGTGTAAAATCTCATATGTCGCGAGAACATACGCAAAAAGAGTTTTAGATGAAAAAAAAAAAAATAGTCGGACGACAAATAGTCGTCCGACATTTGTCGTCCAACAAATAGTCCTCCGACATTTGTCGTCCAACAAATTGTCGTCCGACGTTTGTCGTCCGACATTTGTCGTCCGTCAATAGTCGTCCGACAAATAGTCGTCCGACATTTGTCGTCCGTCAATAGTCGTCCGACATTTGTCGTCCGACATTTGTCGTCCGTCAATAGTCGTCCGTTAAAAAATACCATATGTACGTCTTAATACACTCACAGCCAAATTAAAAACAGTAGGCCCAGGCATACATTTTCGCCGCGCCGTAGAGAGGGGATAGCTGTCTACTCTCCATCCGTCTTACGCTTTTTCGATCAGGTCACGTGTCCTGACGCGAGTTTAAGATTTTATACCCATTACAGAAAAAGTGCTCAACGCCGCTAAAGAAGTTTTCACTTCAAAAATATACAGTTGTTCAATTTGTCAAATAATATTCTGGCCACTATAACACAAGCCTAGTTGCTTAGTTTGGGGCTAGATGGCGCTGTGAAATGCCTTATAATACATTTTTTTTTAATATCAGTTAAAAGATTTCATAGTTCACGTTGAAAAATAACATTAGAACAAAATGTGATCTCGTAGCACGTTATGGTCTCGTAGCACGTACTACGGCTACGGGCGTAGCACATAAGTGCTTCCGGCTTGCCGCAGTAATTGCCCATTTGGAATCATTGCTGAACGTTTGCTCAAGTTATGGTTATTTTACTTGTTTACTTGGATTTTGTGGTTTTATTCAGTTATTTTTTTGTAAGATAACATAAGTAAGTGCATGGAATCGATGAAATAGTAAGTATAATTTACTTTTTTTTATTAGTTACATCCTCTTTTTGTGATAACTTATTTTTATAATGTTATTATTATTAGTTACATCCTAATAAAAATAAAGTCCTGACTGATTAATCAACTACATCAACAACATCTATCGCTGAAATGTATATTCGCGCATAACTTCCGAACGGCTGCACCAATTTGGATCATTCTTTTTTGTGATCGTTATTGTCAGGACTAGGTTTGTATAAAAGAAAATTTAAAAATTATCGAACGCTGGTGTAACCGCGGGGCGCAACTAGTCCTAAATATTGCAGGGCAACCCATCAAGCCCCAAGCTAAGCAACTAGGTTTGTGTTATGGTAACTAGACAGCGGATAGAATACTCAAATACATTTTATTCGTACTGAGATGAAAAGTAGTTGGTATTTTGCGAGTTATGCGTTTTGCGTATAGGTGGTGTTTTGAGTAGTTGGTGTTATGCGTCTAAACAAAACAAATATATGTACATAAAAGTTAATAGAGGTGGGAATCAAACCCGCAACCTTTCGGATCACAGGTGCCGTAGTGGGAAAAGGGAAGAGAGAAACGAAAGAGGAGAATCAAAAAATGTATATGAATGCTTCTAAAAAAAAAAAAAAATATTTCAGGACATATTACACATCGCCATCCAGCCCCAAGCTAAGCAACTTAATGCTTGTGTTATGGGTGCCAGATAACGGATAAACTACTTATATACTTTTTTTTTTTTTTGTAAATATATACATATTATACATATAGGAAACACCCAGAACCAGAAACAAGAATTTATGGTCAGCATAAATCCTTGTTCCCGGCGGGAATCGAACCCGCAACCTTCTGAGTCGCAGTCGGGTGTTCGCCCGACGCGCCACAGAGGTCGTCGCTTCTAAAGACGCAGACAAGCTGAAAACCATTAAGTGGAGTAATTGCAACGTTTTCCTATAGATGCCTTTACTATAACCCTCTAATCGAGGTACATAAAATCAGAACGAATCACTTAGGTCCATCCCACTAAACTACCACTTTAACTGGGGAAAGGTTGGGCCACACTGTTAGACAAATATTTTTGGAGGAACTTGATAGTATGTACAGTCGGCTGCATAATTGCAGAGCCATCGTAGAGCTCCAAAACGGCTGTTATAAGAATGTTTTGACGTGACAACGTCTTATAAATTGGTTTGCCGGGTGACACTTCAAGAAACTGCGTTACGCTCCGCTGACGTTATGCGCTCACAATGAGAGCGAGTGAGAGGCACGCGGGCATGGTTAGCCCGCCTAAGAGCGAGAGAGACAGACATAAAAAGTGAAAGGCACGCGTCCCTTCCACTCGAGCACAGTTGTTGTCACGTAAAACTTTCGCCCGTATACCGACTTTACAGGCAACCAGTTTTTTTTTTAACATGAGCAAGATTCTAAGCAGCTGCTTTAGTTGAAGTTTAAAGTCTTCTAACTCATGAATTTATCAAACAAAAATATTAGAATGAAAACATGCCAATTATAGTATTTTTTTAACTCTACCGGGGGCTGCAACTATGCAGCCGACTGTACCTCCAAAGGGAAGATATTCTACCGAGCTGACTTTAATTGCTCCATTTCAAATATTTGAAATATTGACCTTTGTGAGCGTGATCACAAAAAAAACCCAATGAGTTTCTTATGCCTTCTTCTCATTGGTGAGCGCGTTCTGAAGGCACACATCCAAACTTAATTTTTAAGACGCTTCTAAGGCATTTAATGAATTGTATGAATCTTAATGAATAAAAAATAAATACTTTGATCCGGGAGGCCGCCCACCAACGATGTTTCGTAGGAACTTGTATATGAGCTTATCATCAGAAAAACTTTATTTGCGCGATCCATAACGGCTCAATAGCGCCATCCGTTGGTGGCGGAGGGGTAGCGTCGCCCCATAATACTTGCACAAATAGTCCGAATAACTCTTCCTTATTGCACACTCAAAAACATACAAAAAAATTAATCAAAATCGGTTAAGCCGTTTAGAAATTCACTGACATTTCCGGGTGATTAGAGAATACCGAAATCATTACTTTAATCGAGTTGCCATAATATAATATTTATTCTTATCTTATTTATATTATTGACGACCTCTGTGGCGCGTCGGGCGAACACCCGACTGCGACGCAGAAGGTTGCGGGTTCGATTCCCGCCGGGAACAAGTATTTATGCTGACCATAAATTCTTGTTTCTGGTTCTGGGTGTTTCCTATATGTATAATATGTATATATTTACAAAAAAAAAAGTATATAAGTAGTTTATCCGTTATCTGGCACCCATAACACAAGCATTAAGTTGCTCAGCTTGGCGCTGGATGGCGATGTGTAATATGTCCTGAAATATTATTATTAAATATTATTATTCGTGTGCCTAATTTTAGCCCAATTCGTTCACTGGCTTAAACTGTGACCACTGATTCAATATATATGTCTATAACTGTTACACACTTCGTTTTTAAGTCGATTCAAAGTGATCTCATGCGAATAATTCCAATTTAAGGCTGCTTATTCTGCCAAACGCAACGCGCCAGAAATACCCGTCGCTAACAACTAGTATTGTTAATTGTAACAAATGTGTTTTGTTTTTCTCAAAAGTGCTGAGATAGAATTGTAGGTGAAATTTTTATCGATATTTTGGGGTAATTTTGAGGAGAAAATTGTTTGTCGTTTCAATGCTAGACTAGTTTTAATTCTTAATTTTAAGATAGCTTCAAAACTAAAGTAAATGTTTGGCTCAAAATCACACTAAAATGTCGGTAAAAATCTCACCTACAATTTCATCTCAGCACTTTTGAGAAAAACAAAACACATTCGTAACATTTAACAATTTTCACCAACGATGGCGACCGGTGCCAATAGTAACTATTTAGTAGGCTGTGTACCAAGGTCGTTGACGTATGGACCCCCCTTAATGAAAAAAGAGACGGACAAGAGAGTGATCTTATAACGGTTCCTTTTTTAACTTTTGAGGTCCGGAACCCTAAAAAAATATATCGACTTTGATATCCGCGACCGATTGGTCCAAGCAAAGATAGGTTATTGATATTGCTTGTTAATTCACCCGCTTGAAGTGTGACCACACCATCAGGTCGCGTGCACACAACGGGCGGCGGCGAGTTAACAGCGAGTAAATTTATTATATGGGCGTGAACGGACATTTTTGTGCTCGGCCGGCTTAATGGGCGACCACTAGCTACTGTATGGTGATATCTAATAAACTGGCCACCCCTTTTTATTGTGCTTCTCTTTATAGCTTTACTAGCTTTTGCCTGCGACTTCATTCGCGTAGAAGTCGAAGATGGATCAAGGGATCACGTTGTCCCATACTTTCACCCCCTAATGGGTGCAATTTCGAAAAATCCTTTCTTATCATATGCGTACGTCATACACACACCTTCCAAGTTCCAGGTTTCAACGATCAGCAGTTTAGACTGTGCGTCAGTCGGTCAGGACAAAGCATTTTATATGTATAATAAGAAGATATACCTAATAGCGGTTTGACAAAGTGGTACCTCGAAGGCATCACATTTTTTGAATGAATTTTCTAAACGGTAAAGGAAAACATTGTGATGAATCTAAGGCTCAGTTAACTCATTAACGAGTACTTTTTCCTGGACATGGTCGAAGGGTGTCATAGGTGTCGAACAAGGTTACTCCCTCTATACATTTTGGCACTACAACGCCATGAATAGGCTTAATTAAAGTTGCTGACCCTGTATAATTAATCCAGCTAAGATTACAAATGTACAAGTTTTCGTTTGTAACTCCTTCACGCAAAAACTACTAAACCGATTGCGACTAAACTCGGTATGTAGATAGCTGGAGACCTGGATTAACATATAGCCTACTTTTATCCCGATAGACCTACGGGATCGGGACTTACACGAATAAAACCATAAGGTGAAGATAGTTTTTTTTTTTAGATATAACGAAAATCAGATCCATCATAATTAGCGTAATTAAATATCCAATTTATAATACAAAACTCATCCTTATACAAACATAACAGTTGAAACTATTAACTAAATCACATAGCGGCTCATTAGCGCTGAATCAAAGGAATTTTACCATAATTACTTTCAACATTATGTTAAGGGGCAGACAGGAGCTAAACGCGAGTATTATTACGCGCGAAAATATATGATTTACTTCAATGACCCGAACAAAAGAACATTTGTTTAATGGTTAAACGGACTTACCTTCAGTGATGTTCGACCATTAATCAAAAAGACTAAAAATAAATATTAAGAAAAGCATGAGTGTTGTCATTAATGGTGGCAGTCAAAGACAAGTCGGGGTTGCCAGAACGAAGCATTTGCTCAAAATATAATACAGCTGTTTAGATTTATCGAAAAAAAAACGAATTTTATTGGGTAAAAAACATCGGTAAAACAGATTTGCAATCATTCCTGAAAAAGTATTTTATCAGGTTAAAACACATTTGTAATCATTTTTTCTTTATAGTTTTTGATAATCGAAAAACCTACTTGAGATTAATGCGTTTACTTATCAAAATATTGCCGAGACTTTGTTCACGTCGGGTTTAAATTTTCCAATATCCTTTTTTAGCGGATGCCTAAATTATAACAGCAGATAGTGTGCCAAATGTTAGCCCCATCCGTTCAATTAGTCAGTCTAGTCAGTCAGGACTTTGAATTTTATAGTTATAGATACTAGGTTTTGTCTGCGACTTCGTCCGCGTAGAAGTCGAAAATGGCCCAAGGAATCACGTTGTCCCATACAAACCCTGCCCCCATTTTACACCCCCTAGGGGGTGATTTCGGAAAATCCTTTCTTATCGGATGCCTACGTTATACAAAGTACACACCCTCCAAGTTTCAGGTCTCTATGATCAGCAGTTCAGTCAGTCGTTCAGGACAAAGCATTTTATATGTATAGGTAGATGTTTGCGCATCATCTCGCATCTCTCACATTTCTGTAGTCGGACATAGTCGGTACCATTAGCTCCTATAAGCCCCTTAAACACAAAATGTTCGGTATGCAAAGTACGTTGGAATAACAAATTAGTCTATATTGCCTGTTTAAATAACGGCATGAATCGGCGCCCGCCTCCGACGCCGCCTGCCCCCCGCGCGCCCGCCCCATTAGGCTGGGAAAAAGTTCCGCGAAAAATGACAGTTAAGTTGCTAGTACACTGGGTGAAAGCTTTACTGATTTTCTTTAAATGTTTACTTTTTCACGCATGCTAATATTTTTTTAATTTACTTTATATTTACTTACTTATTTTCTTTTTTTTTAATTTACCAGGCCCATCGTGCGTTCAAAGCTCTATTAATATTAACAAAGACTTGGTTACTCTTTTAAGAAACTAGTCCTGTACTTTATCAAAAGTAAACAATTCCACGACTATGCCCAAGACGATTGTGCGTCCACTCCGTCATATAGACAGGCAGCAGACTCTTGGTGAAGGGCTTTTAGATATCTGGTTTTACCCACAACGAATATACTTAAAAATGCCATTAAAATTGCCGTGAAAAAAGGATTGCCAACACCGTGTAGTTCGCTCTTTTTGGCGCGCCATGTTTTCAGATATTTTTAATTTAAGAAGTTTTTATTTTTTGCTTGGTGTAACACTACCCTAATCATCCCTCTTTCGGAATTCTTCTCGACTTTTTAATACAACCACAACCCTTTTATTGTGATTAGTTATTGTATTTACGAAGGGATGCTACCCCCGCGGTATACTAGGTAATTACCGCGTCGTCATTCGTTTCATCTTTATTTTTTTAACGTTCCCGTTGTTTTTACACTTATCTTGTTTTTTTTTAGGATTCCGTACTTCAAAAGGTAAAAAAGAAACCCTTATAACATCACTCTCTAGTTCGTCTATCTGTCTGTGTGTCACCACCGATTTTTTCAGGAACGGGTGGACCTAGCAAGTTGAAATTTATACCAGATAGCGACCCGCTCCGGCTTCGCACGGCTGTATTATGCATGTATTATATCTAAAAACCTTCCTCTTTAATCACTCTATCTATTAAAAAAAACCGCATCAAAATCCGTTGCGTAGTTTTAAAGATCTAAGCATACATAGAGACATAGGGACGGCGAAAAGTGAATTTATTTTATACTATGTAGTGATAGTGATAGTGATGAGGTCTATATTTTTTTGATAATTTCAAACTAATCTGTATTTTCACCACTAAAGTTATGTAAAACCATGTTTTTTTGTTGTTTTTTTTTGTGGAGCTTGATATATCAATGTTGTTTCAAACATCATTTTCACGAGACATGGGAAAAATTCCGTTTTAAATAACTTTAGCAGTATAATTTTAAAGTCAGTCAAACAAACAGAATTCACTTTTTTTTTCTTAATGTTTGTTATAAAACAAAAGATACTTACCGACATAATGTAAATTAAAAATATAGACTTGACACTGATCACTCGAAAATTTTCCTGATTTTAATGGACTTACGGACTTTTGATGAATTTTTGTTAATAATGGACGGTTGTAATCAGAGAATGATTTTTGGAAAAGGTTTTTTCAATATTTTAGACTTATATTTTTTTTATTTCCTTGACATTTTACGATTCTGATGGTCAATTTAGAATTTTAAGTACTTGTATTGGTTAAATAAATAATTACGTAGCGTATAAAGGTAACATTGTGCGACAAGATAATTCAAAAATCAAGATTTTTTTATGCCAAGAATCAATGTATCACAATATCACCGTGACACTTTTTTGTGAATACAGGTGTTCCATCAATTTATTAGAACTTATCACGTCAAAAAACTTTCCTTTTTAAAATTTTTTTTTAGAAGTAGATGTAGCTTTCAAGATTGAAACTAATAAAATAACAAATGCATTGCCTTCTTTGTCCGAAGTACACATCATACAGCCACAGATCAAAGAGCACGCAACTCACAACATCATGCAGAGTAGAGTAGACGTGTGGTGACAAGTGGTTACAGACCGGATGGGTTAATTATTTCTTTTTGTGTGAACAACCGAGTCGCGAGATTGCCGTGATTATGTGACGAGCGCGAACTGTGTTTAGTTGCATAGAGTAGGAACCGTGGCCAGAAGAGACAGTCAAATGTTACGTAAAATCTATATCAATCTATTACTGCATCATAGTACAGTCAGCAAAGGACTGGGGGTAGCAGGTGCATATTATTCTACGTGAAATAAGTAACACTTCGAAAGCTTTAGTGATATCAAGCAGAATAATTAACAATTTTTAACTCAACTAGATTTAACTCAATAAGACTTTCGATACAATAATATGGGTACAATTGAAATTTGTAAGTATAAATAGTTTGCATACTTATTAAAATATTCATTTGAATCAGTATTATATTTTTCGAAACGTGATACTTTACGAATATTTTTTGTTAATTATGTGTCCTCTACCCAAACATATGGCTCCCATCGTAAAAAAAATAATTATTATACAAATTATAGGTCAGCGTTTGACCACTAAGGTGACGATGCGGTCTAAGATGCAGCACGCAGTCCCTAGAAGATCCCGATTCACTCGCGAATTGAAGACCCATAAATTGTACCCGTCAGAAAACTGAAATGTCCATTACGAAGTGTCGTATCTATACATTTTCAATGATAAAACCAGTTACCAACTCTATGTAGTTGTAGAGTCGACGCTTTCACGCTCTCACAATGCAAGATGCGGATTTAGCAAACATAGTTTTAATTAGCACTATTCGTGGACTTGTTTGTACATTATTTTCTATGCCTTTATGATCTACTACTCTACTAGCAGCATCCCGTGGTTTCACTGACAAAAAGTAGCCTATGTCATTTCTGAACATGAAGTTTTTCTAGAATCGGTAAAGTACTTTTTTGACTTTTTCTTTTCTTTTGGTTGAAGTGGCCGGACGTGGTCAAAGGGAACTAACATAGTAACAAGTGGAAGGAGAAGACCAGATTAACGGCAGACCCCACTATCAGATGGGATTAATAACTGCTCGGAAAGAGAGAGGTTAGCTGCACGAACTGCACGAAAAGAGAGATGTGTTACCTGCACGAACTACACGAAAATAGAGAGATTTCTCTTTATACCTAACTAGCTTTTACTCGCGATTTCTTCCGAGTAGACGTTGATTTTTCCAAAATTATTTCTTAGCGGATGTCTATGTTATGTTTATACAACAACAAATCCAACAAATTCGTCCATTGGTTTGAACTGTGCGTTGATAAATAAATCAGTCAGTAATTTAAATTTTCTTCGTTTTTTGAAAAACTGCTTTTTTCAACTTAAAACGTCACTTAAATCAATCTTTTATCACATGTAAGGACAGCGGATTGGAGTTAAAAATATTTTTATAATTTGGTTAACAAATTACGGAGTTCATAGGTAACAAACATTTAGAAAAAATACAACCGAATTGACAACCTCATCCTTTTTTTAAAGTCTGTTAAAAAAGCTGCTATTTTCAACTTAAAGGCAACACTTAAATCAACCCTTCCCGATGAAATCTCTTCATATACCAACGCACCCTACGCAGCCAACAAAACCGGGCACGAATGAAGCAATATGTAGTAATACATCTAGATAACAGACGCGCGCGTAACTAACAGAGTTGCGGGAGAAACGCGCGCCAAAACGACCTCATTATCTCGTGAATGGACTCCGGATTGGAGTTTACATTCGCTGATGGAATATATTAGTGTGTGTACAGCCTTATTCGGATAATGGTATGAGGTACTTTAATAACTTTTTTTTTAAGCTGTCTTCAAAAAATGTAGTCAAATCGACTGTATTTTTTATGGTTTGAGCATAGCTTTTGTTTATGATCAGATTTTAATGATTCTTTTTTCATTTTATAGACACGGGTCGCAATCGAATTAGTTATAATTTTATTTAGTAATTTATTTAAGGAATTTATTTATTTTTTTGTTGGAGAGGGTGGTCTTATAAGTGTGTGAATAAATAAATATTGCAGGACATTCCTCACATCGCCATCTAACCCCAAGCTAAGTAACTAGACTTGTGTTATGGGTGCTAGACATCGGATATACTACTTATATACTTTTCTTTTGTAAATATATACTTATGATACATAGAAACAACCAAACCACAGACAAATATCTAAGCATAAATTCTTGTCTGAGGCGGAAATCGAACCCGCAACCCTGTTTTTGGCAGTCCGGCATGGTGACCATTGTGCCAACTGGGTCTTCATAAGGAGTTATCAACGGAATTTTATTGCGCCTCGAGAGTGCAGAAAATTGTTGTATTCAATAAAGTGTTAGTGAAATCGGGTCTCAATATAATAGGTATAGATTGGTTGCTGCCTTTTTTTGAAGTCGTGTTTCTTAAATTCTATTTTTTACAATTAAATTCTATTTTTTACAATTAAATTCTATTTTTTACAATTATTTGACATTCATTAATTATTATGTTAAATAACTATTCGTCCCGTCTATCGAAAAAAAACGAAGTTTTGTTCCGTATTGAGGCCTTTTCTGAACAAGATATTTTGGCGGGCAGTAGGTAAATTAGTTTAAATTCCAGACCTGGTTTGCCAACCTGGCAGACAAACGAGCAAAGAGATACTGCCACTAAACAACCAACTACTTTCACAGTAATTATTTCCTCCTCGCGACCATGATTATTGTAACATAGTCGAAACGTCGAGGTAAGAGAAATAAAAAAAAAAACGCGATTAAGACCCGGGAGAATAATTAATATGAATACAAATCGCGTGAGTTTAGAAAGTTTATCAACTACTTTCACCTCGTTGTTGTCTTATAAAAACAGGAATGATTCCTGTTCATTCATACTTAAAATTAAATTACAAAATATTAAAATTAAAAAACACACAAATAAAAATAAAAATTAAAACATACATACATCACGTTTATTGTTGTGTTATTGGGAACTGCAATAAATATTTTTAATTTTGATTTTTTTTTGTGCACCTGCTCGATGTGTGGCCGATTTCTGCGATCGCGTATATGGCTATTTACCAAAAGAGCTTTCGCGGCGCTAATTAAATCGTCTGGTTATAGACGTAATAGGTCTATGATGATGAATGAGTTTGAATCTGGACCGTCAATTTTATAATGTAACAAGCGACCCGCTCCGGCTTCGCACGGCTATATTATGCATGTATTATACATATAAATCTTCCTCTTGAAGCACTTTATCTATTAAAAAAAACCGCATCAAAATCCGTTGCGTAGTTTTAAAGATTTAAGCATACAAAGGGAAGTAGGGACAGAAAAAGCGACTTTGTTTTATACTATGTAGTGACTATGTAGTGATAAAGAGTTTAATTTATTCAATTCATTATCTTACATTTCACATTAAAACAATCACAAAATAAGTAAGTACCTACATAAACTTTATTTTATTTATTTATTTTTATCGCGCGCGACGAAATAACAGAGATCGAACATCAAAATATTGTAATATTGAATCCACTCCCAGTATTTGGTCGGTTTTATGGCGTGCAGAAGCCATTAAGAAGAAATAAAAAATACATACAACCGAATTGAGAACCTCCTTCTTTTTCAAAGTCGGTTAAAAAAGTTACAGAAAGAAGCTGAAAAGTTACATATTTCGTACATCCTGAGTTGTAAATCCGTTGTCACCAATAAAGAACCTTAGACCTTCCTGAAAAGCGTATTTTGCTCCCCTATGATACAATCTCTATATATATAAAATTCTCGTGTCACGGGGTTCGAACTTGAACTCCTCCGAAACGGCTCGACCGATTCTCATGAAATTTTGTGAGCATATTCAGTAGGTCTGAGAATCGGCCAACATTTTTTTTTTTGTAAATAGCAAAACAACGTTTGCCGGGACAGCTAATCTACTATAAAAACTTACCTGTGGCGTAGTTTTCTCTACCGCTTTAGGCTTCAACCTCTGCAAATGGTTAGGCAGTCGAACTTCCTTCTTATCGTTTTCTTTGCTGTCCGTACTTTTTGTGACCTCATTGCTATTGCTGACTTTACTCTTCTCGTTGGATTTGCTTTTGTTGCTGACCCTGTTGGACTGTTTAAAAATAATGTAAACAAATACTTATGGCACAAAAAATGTGAAAAATCTTGAAAAAATTATATTTACCAAGTAGAGTTTTTTGCATCAAATATCTTTCAATTTTAATCTTTTAGGATTCAGTACATACCCAAAGGATAAAAATGGTACCATTTTACTAAGATTCTTGTCCGTCTGTCTATCTGTCACCAGAAGGCTAATTCTCGTAAATAACATTGTTCAAATTACATTTCAATATCATTTCGATCACAAATAATACCCTCAAAGTAGCTCAAACCACCCTCAAAGTTAGCTTTTTGTAGAAAAAAACTGACTTTGAAGGTATCTTTTGCAATCGAAATGCAATCGGGATGATATTGAAATGTAATTTAAACAATATTAATTACGGGAATTGGCCTTCTGGCCGTATTTCATTAACCATGATAGTTGGACAGTTGAAATTTTCTCAGATGATGTATTTCTGTTGCCGGGTTTTTTTTATTAACCCACGTTGTCGTCCCACTGCAGGGCAAGGGTCTCCCCAACAAGTTTTCAATCCTGTCTGTCAAAACAATATTTAAAAAAATTATTTACCGCGGGCTCTCACCATCCAAACTATTACAAACATAGTCGACTGTTTTCTCCCAAGATAATGACACTAGAGCAAATATTTTAGGTGCATAAAACTTATAACTGCCATGGCCATGCCCCTATTTTTTTTATCTTAATTTCATTGATAATTAGAAAATGAAAAAAAAAAACCAAAACATAGGGGCATAGTAATGGCAGTTATAAGTTTTATGGCACAAAAATATTTGTGCTAGCGTCATAATCCATGGAGGAAACAGTCGACTACGTTTGTATGGAGAGAGCGCAGGTACCCTTTCACCTTAATATGTTAACATACCATTTCTTCATTCCGTCTGATAATTTCCAACTGTTGTTCCCGAGCTATGGCCTGTCTTATTGCAGGCGGCGGACGACATTTCTCTTCGTTACCTAAAGATAATCATCAGTAACCTTCATATAAAATCGCAACTTTCACTGTAGTACATTGAAAAGTTACTTTTTTTGGGCTTAGCGTGCATTTGGTAAAAATAGCTAAGGAAACGGAATAGAGAATTTTCGCTTATAACTTTTTTATTTTTGGTTTACGACTAAAAGTTACTTGACTTTTTTTACAATAGGCCTCTGTGGGGTGCCCAGATGGAGTAATGAAACTAGTCGTCCATTGTGACGGTAGGATTTATTCTCCTAGTAATAACCTGACTCCGTATTACACATCATAGCTTATATACCATACTACACAGATATCTAGATAGGAAAGGGTAACAGTAGGTGGCACATCTGATATACAAACTATAAATAATAAATATTGCAGGACATTCTTTTATATATATATTTTTTTTTAATTTTTTTTATATTTATTATTATACTCATACTCATTTAATTAGACTGTAGGTACATACAGAACACTTAGTCACGTCAGAAAGTTACATATTTTTTAAGGACATTGAGTAAATTACATCACAGGCATTTATAAGTAATAATATAAAAATCTAAAACAATTATTAAATAAGTAGATAAAATAAAACATTCATAAATAGGTGCTGCTGTAAAGGGGCATTGTCAAACTTCAGTTCATTTAGTAATTAAAATAATAATAATAAGTCAAAAATGTCATAGTTTAAGAATAAAAATTAAATTAAAACAGAATTCATCGCAGCTGTATAGGGGCCTAGTCAATAATATTAAATAGTAGTATAAAATAGGTAATAATTAGTCAATGGTACATAAAAACAAATCGCCGAAAACTGTAGGTAATGTCAAACAAAACAAGTAGTAGGTACATACATACCCAATTATCCAAAACAAAACAAAATTATACCCAGTTCTCGTCAGCCAGTGCTTCATCCAAAGTGTAGTAACTTTTTTTATAAGAATTTGTTTCATCTTACTTTTAAACTGTTTATTACTAATTTCTCTCATTTCTGTAGGAAGTTTATTCATTAGTGTAACACCATTGCCTAGAAAACTTTTTGACATTTTTGCAATTCTACACCTTAGATGACCAATGTTGCCACCATGTCTGGTAGGGTATTTATGCGCGTTTCCCATGGTAGGAAATTCTACTATGTTTTTTTTTAAGGTAAGTAAGCATTCTAAAATGTATGCTCCCGTTAAAGTCAGGATATTTAGCTGGCTAAAGGATTCGCGGCAGGAGTCTTTAAATTTTAACCCAAGAATATAACGCACAGCTCGTTTCTGTAGAAGAAAAATTCTTTGCGTGCCTGCTGCGTTGCCCCAAATAAGGAGGCCGTATGTCATTATATATTATCAGTCATTATATATTATATTTATTTATGATATACAAACTATCACGTATACACATGATATTCATAAGATATAATAAAGACACGTATTTCAGCGGTTGCTATAGATAGAGTATGACGGAATGTGCTGACACACAGGAATGTGTGTCCGCCACAGCCTCAAAAGGAAGCTCAACGTCGCTTAGCCACTATCTCGCGCGTATGTCAAAAAAAACATGTCTCAAGTGCTCCAGAGATTACGTCATTTGACAGCTGCGTGCGCAGCACGCGTAGGTTTATAATAAACCAATCTTTACGACCACTTGAGAAGGTTTATTATGTCAACAAACGACTGTTTTGTATAGCTTAGAGACTACAGATTACGTTACAAGTGGTCGGAGATTTCTAAGTTGTCTAAATAATTTGTATAAACAGATTGAATTCGAGATATGAAAAAATTCACACGAAATCATGGAGTAGGTAGAAAGATAAGCTTATATTTTAGAATCTAAAGCGATAACATATGTTTTTTTTTATTCACATGTTAAGTACTTGAATATACCTTTCTAGATAAATTAAAATATAGGCATGTTTAATAACAAAAAAAAGGTGTAAAAAATTCAAGAAGTTTTGCGGCGCCGGCGCAGTAGCCGGCGTCGCCGCTTAGCGGCGCCGTCGGTCGGTTTTAGTATCTCGTATTATTCTAATTAGAAAATGTATGTACAAATAAACATTTTTAGTAGAATTATACATATTCTAATTAGAATCTTACCTAAAAAAAAAATCAAATTTGTACTTACAATTCCTATAAATCCGCTTTGAAAAATCCTCTACAAAATGATCCGCCATTTTTTATCACTTTTTAACACTTTTGGTTATCGATTTATTTAGTCACCATATTATCAAAATTCATTGAAACTACACATTTAAACTGATTACGCATACGTTAACGATCATTTTGATGTTAAATACCACTAAATCATCTAGAAATATGCTAAACTGCTCACTTATAAAAAAATATACCCGTCAATGGCGCACGCGAAACGGGCCGACGCACTCACTTCAAACATTTAACTAAACACAGATAAAAATATCACCTCTATTAAATCATTCAATAGTCATAGACAATCCTAAACTATGTGTCTACAATATTGGCCAGTCAAAACCCGGTCTTTTACTATCAAATTCATACAATTTCGACAATTCCCACGCATTGGCCATGTTACATCTCTGGCAACCGTGGTTGCCGTGCGCGCTCACTAGTTTCGCGGCCGGCAACTGTAGTTGCCGCGCGCGCTCGTGTCGAAATGTGTGGAAATGAGACCTCCTCTTTTTTTGATCTCGGTAAAAAAGAAACAGAGTGGTACAATCATTGTGAGGCAAAAGAAAGTATAATGGCAAAACTTAAAAAAAAAACAAAAAACTCTTCAAGTCGCGATCTTCTAGGAAGGCGTGTTACATCTTAGGCCGCATCGTCACCTACCATCAGGCAGGTGTGATAGTGGTCAAACGCTGACCTATCATATATAAAAAAAAAAAAAAAAAAAAAAACTTCGAATAAAAATTATTTATTTGCAAGGTTAGGTTCTTGAAGTTCCTTTAATGTGTAATGGCGTCAGATGCTGATGAAGAAAATGTAAAACACGTGAATTTAAAAGATTTTATTTTTTTCCAAATCTAATTCACAAAATACTATCAATTTCATTTTAATTTAGAAAAACGGAGAATTTTATCACATTTTTTTTTCTATTTGTGTATAAGTATGCTCAAATATTGCCTTAGTATTCTTTTTCCTTAAAATTTTTATCTATCTCTTATTTCGAATATGTTACGACTAGCGACCCGCCCCGGCTTCGCACGGCTGTATTATGCATGTATTATATCTAAAAACCTTCCTCTTTAATCACTCTTATCTATTTAAAAAAACCGCATCAAAATCCGTTGCGTAGTTTTAAAGATCTAAGCATACAAAGGGACATAGGGACATAGGGACGGCGAAAAGTGACTTTATTTTATACTATGTAGTGATAGTCAGTCTCCTCGCTACCATGACTATTGTAACATAGTCGAAACGTCGAGGTAAGAGAAGTAAAAATACGCGATTAAGACCCGGGAAAATAATTACTATGAATACAAATCGTGTGAGTTTAAATTTTTTTAAATATTGCCTTGTCATCATTATTTGGGAAAAATTATTAACGGTGAATGTAAGTGAGTCTTACCAAAGAATGCGTATTTATATACGTCAGGTTCAATCATAAAGGCGTATAGTCCGTCCGGAGTACGTTGTTGCACGTACTGCAGTCCGTAGTCGCACAGTGCGCCCGCGCAGCTACGCAACGCTTTCCTTTCGTTTTCACTGCATAACTGTATATAAAACCATTATAAAATTACTTGAATGAATTAATTAATGTCATTTATTTATATTTGTAAGGAAAGTCTACAGCTAAGTTTAAGGGTACCTGCGCTCTCTACATATAGCAAATATTTTTGTTGCATAAAACTTGTAACTGCCCTGAACATGCCCCCCTCCCTACGTTTTGTTTTGTGTTTAATTTTTTTCAATCTTCATTTCTATGATAATTAGATTAATTAGAAAATGGAAAAAAAACATAGGTGCATAGTCATGGCAGTTATAGGTTTTATGGCACAAAAATATTTGTGCTATTGTCATTATCCAAGGAGGAAACAGTCGACTACGTTTGTATGGAGAGAGCCCCCGGTACCCTTTCCTCTTAACACAATAAACAAAAAACATTATTAACCATCTACTATTATATAATCAGCTCAAATCTCTAGTATCTTCACCGGATTATACCAACGCAATATTCAACTGACCTGTATATTAGCCGACCGCAGTTGTACAGTGAGCACATGAGGCAATAATGGCAGGATATCTCTAGTCAAGTCGGCTCTAGGCGAGGCTGCCCGAGACAAGCACCCCCGGCGCACCGACCAGAACACACTTGATAACTCTTGCTGACGACGGTACATCTAGAAGAAAGGAAAATAATAATCACTATCACTTCATTTATACAACAAAGTCCTCCACCGCGTCTGTGTGTCTGTTCGCTATAAACTCAAAAACTACTGCACCGATTTTGCTGTTTTCACCCATGGATAGAGTGGTTCTCGAAGAAAGTTTTAGTATATAAAACAAAACTACCACGCGTAACGAGGGAAATGACCTAACGGTTGCTACCTCTAGTAGCAGTCGTTAGGTCAAGTTATAGGCCTTAAGGCGATCTGAAAACTCTAACAATAGGT